>OX344854.2:1087500-2400462 GCA_947037095.2 Nycteola revayana | reverse complement strand
TCCTGTGGGAACTTCATAATTAAATATAGCCTATGTCACTCAGGGTGAATGTAGCTTTCCAATGGCGAAGGATTTTTGAAATCGGCACATTCGTTTTTGAGTTTATTCATTACAAACATACACACAAAAATACAAATATTTCCTCTTATATATTAGTATAGATAAGTGTAACTGTAAATTATAATAATAATTTATCTATGTAATGTAAGGAATTGAATCTATTTCAAAGATTATTTGTTTTCGATTTCTGTGTGTAATAATTATTTGATAGTAAAAAGTGACCAAAAAAAAATAGCGCATATGATTTGAATTGATAAACAAATAAATATCAATTCTTACTGATACATAAAACTAGAAATAACATGCTTTTAGTTTGTTTCACCCCATTATCATCAAACTGTGGCTTGTGGACGATATTATTGCGGCCCGCAGGCCGTACACGGTAAACAATAACAATTTGCTAGCCTGCTGTGATACCCTATTACCATAAAAATTACTGAAATGATGTAATGCGAAATTGAATTGTGAATGTATCTAGTTAAGTTAATGAATCAATTTCACTTTGTACATTCAAAGCTCAAATGATACCTATATGATGTGCAATGAACTACTAATGTATCTCACAACTTTTACAATCTAATTCCAGGTTTTCTTCAAACATTGACCTACAAACCCATCTTGTGACCCATAAAACGAACGACCAACCCCCATACCCTTGTCGTACATGTAACAAAACTATACACACCATAGATGCATATGAAATCCATGTTGATGACCACTGCACCATGGAGTACCCCTGTCCGTTATGCGATCACGTTTCTGATAACCACGGTGACGCTTCAAGCCATCTCTCCGTACACTTTGGTGATGAACTGTCAGATGAAAATTATGATGAAGACCCACAAATAAGTGCTGACTCATCTATTGATATGCTTGGAGGAATACATTGCCGTTGCTGCGATGAACTGTTCAAGAATAGAGTTGAGTTTGATTCACATTATGTTACGGAGCACCCAGACGAAGTTGACATAACTTACAGTTGCAATATATGCGGCAAACAGTATTTGTTGTATCACCTCTTTGGTGATCATTGCTATCAACATGTCAGCAAAGGTAAATTCGAGTGAGTATTTTTGATTTTCTATATGTTTATTACATTCAATCATCTTAAATTAACGTAACAAGTTGAATGTTAGACTAAATATCCAAATAATGGTTAGCCTAGTGGGCTCTGTGTGACCGCCAAAATGTAAGGTCCCGAGGACTGCCCAATGTGTGCCTATTGTTCACTTTATAGATTTCTTATGGCCAGAGGCGGCCCCAAATTACAATCCGACTACACAAAAAAAAAAAAAAATTATGGACATAATAATATCATCAATCATCAAAATCTGTTGCCAGAAATTTTCAGTTTAGAAAATTTTAATGACCAGTTCCAAGTTTGGAAGTAAAGGTATTGGATTGGTTCCATTGGATTTTGAGAGGAAAGGAATGGGTGTACATGGGCTTGTGCAAACACGCAGGCATTCTGCACGTTAAATTTTATAGTGCATATGTGTAGAGATTGGTTGGGATTACTATATATTTATATATTAGTAAGTAATCATAGGCTACTCTGATTTCTAAACAGATGAACAGTATGTTGGTAGGGTGACCTTATTCCCAAAAAAAAGTGGATCCTTTGTTATCACATTTTTTAAATTTTCAGGTGCACTGACTGTGAGAAGTCCTTCAACCGTCTTTCGAAGTTGATCACGCATACTGAGGCATTCCACTCGTCGGAAACATCCCACAACAAACCGTTCAGCTGCGGGGAATGCGGTCACGCGTTCGGTTCCGGACGCAGGCTCAAAGAACATTGGAGGATCGCGCATTCTACGGAGATCATGCGCTGCCCGGAGCCTGGCTGTGATATGGCGTGAGTAATAATAATTATTATTTACTTATTTTGAATTAAGAATAGAGTGATTAGAGAATGTTGTAGTATGAAAGAAGATTTAGTGACAAGAATTGAAAAAGGTATGCTTAATTGGTTCGGACATATAAAAAGAATTAATGAAAGGAGACAAGTTGAATTTATAGAGTGAATGGGAACGGAAGTGTTGGAGGCGGAAGACCAAGGCAATCATTCCATAATTAAATCAAGGACTTTCGTAATAAAGCCCTGGTGAAAAGTAATCCTAAACTAAGGACATGCATGAGGAGATTATGAATGTGGAAGAGGCAAAAGTGGTACGTCAAGATTGTAGCAAGTGAAAGGAAGTGGTCTCTGCCTGCCCCTATGGGAAAGAGGCGTGAATGTATGTATGTTATTTTTTCCACACAAAAGTAGGTATGATATAATTTCATAAGATTCATAATATCACGACGCGGTGTGGTTTCCGGCTTAGAATAGACCACCGACGGCGACTAAGGGATTTACAGCTTATAGATGGGCAGCAGTATACTGGATGACTTTTTTACCGTCTTGAAAATAATAGGGCGTGATATGTATTTTTTACTATCATAGAGTGAAAATAGTAACGTAAAAATGCGTACCTAAGTAGGTAGTTACGCTATTTCGCTCACTCTTTTCATGCATATTTGATTTCAGCCTAGTATTATAGGCACCTATTTTAGCTAACGTAACTACCTAATTAGGAACGTATTTTTATCGTTATGATTTTCACTATATGCCAGTAAAAAAAAAGTATTACTGCGACCACCAATCCGTCTGCCAAGGGTGGTGATTATGGCAGTATCCCCTTATTACCCTGGCTTTCCAAGGTCTCTGAAGAGAAGGCCCATGTTCAGCAGTGAACATAAACGCGAATGAAGTTGAACATTGTCGAAGAGAGGATGATAATGAGATGCATCTTTATTAACCATATTTTTCAACGTCTATATTCTTATTCTGTGGAAATCGGTTCTCGTGAAGATTTGGGGTTGTAGCTCAGACCTAAGCTTTGGACACTTATTTTTACGACTTACTGCTGGTTCTTTAAATGTTATATTAAGTTAAAGAAACATGGTATTCTGTTTGTTGTATATTAGAAAATCACCACAATCTAAGTAAATCGATATAAAAATCCAAATGCAAAGATATTTAGTGTAGATGTGCTGCAGTGGTCGCTGTTTATTTCGGCCCTAATTGGTTACATTTTTGGATATAATTCCTAATGATTTTTCTTATATTCAGGACCGGGACATTAATTTTAATGTTATATGACCATTCTATAAGGCGGAGATACTTGTGTCTCAGAGCCGATTTTAAACTTTCAATATTTATAAAAAAAACAAAGATTGTATTCATAACATTTTAATTGAAGCAAATTATAGTATAATAGTGCGGATTTTATGTGCGGAATATTACACCATCGAGATGTCTTCCATCGCGGCGAATGCACTCTTCAAAGCGGACGAGCGAATTTGCAGTGACACGTCCCAGAACATCAACTGAGATGGCCCTCACTTCTGTCGTTATCTTGTTCTTCAGCTGCTCCAAACTCGTAAGAGGGGTATCAAAAACTCTTGCTTTGAGATAACCCCATAAAAAAAGTCAGCTGGGGTTAAGTCGGGAGATCTGGGTGGCCACGATATGTCTCCAAAGCAGCTTATGATTGTTCCCGGAAACGACGGTCTTAGTGTGTTGATAACGGTTGATGTTTTCAATCGACCGCACAGGTTTATTTCGAGGGCCAATTGAATGATTCAGTAAACATCCTGTCGCTCTAAACTTTGCTACCCACGACTCAATTAACTGAATACTCGGGGCATCACTTAAACGGCGGATTTGAAAGTGAATACAAAACTTACGCTGTGCTTCACTAAACTCACTTAACGAAAACTCGTTGCAAAAATACGCCTCCACTGCGTACGCGCGGTGCGCGCCAGACCACTGGGACATAGCGACTAAAAAATCCGCACTACTCGCCTACTGAACGCTACCGCTCCCCTCCCGCTATCCCAGCAGGTTGCCGAGACATTCGTGTTTAAAGTTTAAAATCGGTGCTGAGACACCCTGTATTAGTGTAGTAGCTCATCGATTTCATTGAGGTCATATTCTATATCTGTTTCAAATAACAGCTGGGTACTGGTACATACACTGTTACTGTTATTCTGCATCATCCCACTGCTGGGCAAAGGCCTCTTCCCATGACTTCCAGCTCTGTCGATCCAGGGCTGAAGTAGGCCACTGGTCGTTTGCTTTATCCAGCTCGTCCCGCCATCTTCTACGGGGTCTGCCGCGACGCCTTCTTGCTGTGCCAGGGCTCTACGTGGTGATTAGTTTCGCCCACAGCTTATTGGGCATACGGCAGACTTGGCCAGCCCATTCCCACTTCAGCTTAGCGGTTTTTTGAGCAACGTCAGTAATCTGTGTTTTGGAGCGCAGTGTGGTGTTGCTAATATGGTCTGTCAATTTGACGTCTAGAATCCTACGCTCCATTGCACGTTGGCAAACCCTGCGTTTGGACTTTTGAATGTTTGTCAAAGACTAAGTCTGGGATCTTACGACCATGTCTTGTCTGACTGGAAAGAGACTAAATGGCCCAAGTGGATGTACTTGTGGACATATTGCAATTCCTCACCATTGACTCTGATCCTATATTTAGTGGTGTTTGACATCAGCTTGGTCTTAGACATGTTCATCGCCAGTCCAACCTCGAGCTGGTTTAACATAAGTTCTAGTTTTGACGCCCTGGAGGAAAATACGAAAATGTCGTCAGCAAAGCGAAGGTTTGTTAACCACACCCTGCCAACTTCAATGCCGCATCTTTCGCAGTTTGCCTATAACTTTTTAAACCCTTGTTCAAGAGCACTGTTAAAAAGTTTGGGTGAGAGCGGGTCTCCTTGTTTCACGCCTTTTTCGATACAGAATGATGGTCTGGTACATATATAGGTTAAAATACATGAAAAGAGAGCGGCTCTTGTCAGTCTGCGATACACCGTTAGGTACAGCTAGGACTGCTACTGAGAGACATTTATTATTATCTTAATATAATTTTATTTTTCGTATGGAAAAATAAGTTTAAATAATTTCACTATACTTAGCGTGATCTCCTGGTAATGGGATGACGTGTGGTGTCAAGTTGTATACACGTGGGTACTGTCGGCGGCAGGTTCCGCGTGGTGTCGGAGCTGGTGCTGCACGGGCGCGCGCACCGGGCGCGCTCGGCGGACTGCGCGCGCTGCGCCCTGGCGCTGCGCTCGGGCAGCGCGGCGCGCGCGCACGTGCGCGTGCACCGGCGCGTGCGCTACGCGTGCCCCGTGTGCGCGCGCACCTACCGCGAGAAGCACCTGCTCATGAAGCACGCGCCCACGCACTTCGAGCAAGTGCTGCACATCTGCAAGGTACCTGCTCTCTCTCCCTCAGGTCCACGTGCGCGTGCACCGGCGCGCGCGCACGTGCGCGTGCACCGGCGCGTGCGCTACGCGTGCCCCGTGTGCGCGCGCACCTACCGCGAGAAGCACCTGCTCATGAAGCACGCGCCCACGCACTTCGAGCAAGTGCTGCACATCTGCAAGGTACCTGCTCTCTCTCCCTCAGGTCCACGTGCGCGTGCACCGGCGCGCGCGCACGTGCGCGTGCACCGGCGCGTGCGCTACGCGTGCCCCGTGTGCGCGCGCACCTACCGCGAGAAGCACCTGCTCATGAAGCACGCGCCCACGCACTTCGAGCAAGTGCTGCACATCTGCAAGGTACCTGCTCTCTCTCCCTCAGGTCCACGTGCGCGTGCACCGGCGCGCGCGCACGTGCGCGTGCACCGGCGCGTGCGCTACGCGTGCCCCGTGTGCGCGCGCACCTACCGCGAGAAGCACCTGCTCATGAAGCACGCGCCCACGCACTTCGAGCAAGTGCTGCACATCTGCAAGGTACCTGCTCTCTCTCCCTCAGGTCCACGTGCGCGTGCACCGGCGCGCGCGCACGTGCGCGTGCACCGGCGCGTGCGCTACGCGTGCCCCGTGTGCGCGCGCACCTACCGCGAGAAGCACCTGCTCATGAAGCACGCGCCCACGCACTTCGAGCAAGTGCTGCACATCTGCAAGGTACCTGCTCTCTCTCCCTCAGGTCCACGTGCGCGTGCACCGGCGCGGAGGGTAGTCCATCAACCAACCAAACTCGGACAGAAATCTTAGAATTTACACAAAGATTTTTTGTCCAGCGTGCAGATCGAACCACGACCTCCGAGATTTAATGCCAGCCAAATACCGCGCGATATAGCCGGAACAAAAATATCAGTCTATTGAGTAAAGTTACATTTTATTATTTGTATAAATACAAGCAATAAATATGACATTGTGTGTGACCCCAGGTGTGTGGCAAGGGCTTCAACCGGCGCTCGCGCCTGGTGCAGCACTGCAAGGTGCACTCGGAGCTGCGCGCCAACGTGTGCCAGCACTGCGGCAAGGGCTTCGTCAAGACCTACCAGCTGCAGCAGCACCTCAACATCCACTCGGGCGCCAAGCCCTACCAGTGCCCCCGGTGCCCCAAGAGCTTCGCCAGCTGGCCCAACTGGCACAAGCACCTGCGCCGCGTCCACCACGTCGACAAGCAGACCATCAGGAGCCTCAACGTCACCCCCTCCACTCCGATGATCAACAATACCGACAATTCTGACTCGAATGCTAAAATAGAATCGGGAGTCGATTCCACCGGCTCGGAGATATCTCTCGATACGTACATATTTGTGGAAGAAGACGACGACACTATGGACAGCCTGGACCCCGCGATCATAGAGAAGGATTGGAACACTTTGAACGAAAATTCATTTATAGACACGGTGCAGTACACGGAGTTTACGGAGATGACGCTGCTCGATAACTCTTTAGTGGATACTGGTAAGTTTATTTATATATTCAATTATTTTAGCATAACGTATAAAACATACTCTAATATCAGTGTTGACAGACGTCCCGATTTAGGCGACTACAGATAAATTTCTGCTTGATGTAAGTTTTTTTAAATCGTTTATTTTCAATTGCAGATGCTTAGATTCTTATTTTGTATTATTTTTCTTAACTTAGGTATTTTTGGAATCTTGAAACTAACATTAAAAGCGTTATAGGATATTTGTATCTCACGCAGTTCCCTTGGGAAACTCCTTAAATTTGGCTATAATTTGAGGAGTTTGTGGCCTTCTATCAGTAGAACTAATTTAAAAAAGGTTTTTTTCTGTAGTCACCACGCTTGCCAAGTGGGTTGGTTAGTCTTCCCGATTTTTATATCAAAATTAAGGGGACGGGCACAGTCCTACTTTTCGAGTTTGACAACTATAGGGTAAATAAATTTTAAATCAGTTTGATATCATAAACGTAACATATTTTCATTAAAATACATATTTGTGTGACTTTCTTTCTTATTACAAAGAATTTGACGCTAGGTAGTGTCTTTAACACTTTTTTGCATTTCTATACAATTGGATAACAGTTAATGATAAGCTAAAAGACTGTTAAATATGGCAAATCAATACTTTTTATTAAATGGATGAGTCAATTTAACTACAATATTAGCTATAAAGGTGAAATTGTAAGGTGTTAATGAATTAATTATTTCTGTAGGCTCCGCGCCCCTCCCGCCTGCTGAAGTGGGTCCCGAGTTCAACGTGTCCGGGTTCGGAGCCTGCATCGACCTGGACGAGCACTACCTGCCGCACATGGACCCCCGCCTCGCCACCCTCCCCCCCTCCGACACGCCGCTCGCCCCGCACCCCCTGCACCCCCTGGAGCCCGTGGGCTGGGAGCCTCGCATCACTAAGGTTTACCATCCCTTCGACGACGCTGACGTCACGCGCCGGGCGCTCCGCAACACTGACATATATTGAACACACACATACACACACACACACTATGCGTTTCGATTGTCATTAGCGTCTCAAAACAAAAAAAAAAAAACGTAAAAAAAAGAAGATAACTTTGACACAATCTAAACGCGCCATTTACAGTTTTACCCGCTATTTTTCATAGATATTAGTTATACAGTACCCGTATTATTGCTAGATGTTAACGATAAAATAGTATTCGTTCGATCCGGACGCGTTCGATCGACGCGCGTTATATTTACTTTTGTTGTTCGTCTTTATCTTCGCGTCGATCGGAGCGGTCCGACCGACCGGCCAACTACCTCACGCGGAAACTACTTATATACCTCAGTAATCCATAGGAAAGTAAATGATAGTAATATTTTAATGTAGATCGTTGATATATTTAGATCCCACCAAACATTAGACGGACGATGTTCCGTCATATTCATGATGAAGCTACCTCATTTAGTTAAGTTAACGCTAAGATGTTGCTTGAATTTACGGATGCGAGAACGATGTAGTTTTACTTATTGTGCCATTTTGGAGTCGGCGGAAGTTGAATATTGATAAAGATCAATTTTTGATACGTAGTACACTCGGTAGAGTATTTTATCTGGCTAGGGCGCCTGTCTGCTGTAGTGTATTGCGAAATCGTATAATATGTGACGAAAGGTCTAATCATAAATCTATACGACCTACTTTATAACGCAATGAAGTAATTATAAGTCACTTAGAACATCGAAATTAACTTTTCTAACAACTATTTTATACAACATATTATGACTTATGAAGTTATGGATTCATATTTGACTTTAGCCGACTTGCCGTGTTATAACAGGCGCCAGTAAAATCATGAAATTGCTGTTCAATCGATTCGGCTTTCAATTTTGTATTATAACGATTTGTGTTTCGATCCAAAGTTAGTGTAAGATGATATGTGAACAAATTATTTGCGTATGTAAATATTTTGGCACTTTGCGGCACTTGTAATTGCATTTCTAAAACTATTAAGAGTGCACCGTTGGTCTGGGAACGATGACTTTAATACATCCGATACAGTGACTTGGCTCTCGGCTTAGCCAGAGGATAAAATCTAAATTAGTCCACCAAATATACTAGTGACCATCTTTTACTGATAGTTGAATGCTAGTTAATAAAAAAAACGATAAATATTAACCTAAAAGGCATTCCAACGGTGAGTGACGTGTTCTAACGGTGGGCCAGCGGTGTAACTCGTGCATTTCAAATTCGATTCCTTTATTATTATTGTTATTTTTTATTCAAAACCGTGACGCAAAGCGTCGCGGTTTTAGTGTAAGTGAATCGATAGTGCTGTGATATTTTTTATGTATATTTAGTGTTAAGATAAGTGTAACGTAACGAGTGAGTACAAACAATGTTATTATCGCGTGTTACTGCGATTCGCGAATACAGTGGCGGCCCGGCCATCGTGTCCCGACACTCGCCGCCGGCCGGGCCAGCTCTGCCAACGGAATTAGAGATCATATTGGTACAAATCTGATGCGAAAGCATTCTATTTAAAATCGATAAATGCCGGTGTTGACACCGAAAAAATACCTCTTGACGACGTTCACTGAAGCGGCATCGAGCTGCGACTCGTCGATGTAAATGTTAATAAAAGAGAAAAATATTTAACTCCGAAATATATTTTGGAGAGAATTATTTACAAGGGTGAAGAGGGGTCTTAGTGATAAAGATATCCAAAGACTGCTAGGTATTATAAGTTCTTTGAACTTGAATTCGACTTATAAGTCAGGGATTTATGCGGAATTAAGCCAGTCAGACGACACGGAAGCAAAATAAAGTAATAGACAAACGCGTAGCTATCGGTAAATCATAGGCTTTGACGAGAAAATGACAAAATTAATAAAGAAGCAAGCACAGCCTCGCTCGCGCGGAGGTTCAGGCATCGCAGCGATCTCCCTCGATCAGGTTTCGACCGGTTTGTTATCGGATGTCGGCACGAGAGGACCGCGGTCCCGTGCTTTGGGAAATTACAAAACGTAAACTAACGCGTTCGTGACGTCACGGCAGGGCGCCGACCGAGTTGTCCGGTCGTCGCTCGCCACGCGAACGTTGTATATAATAACCACGCTAGATTGGTTCACCCAACGGCGACCGAGCGGCGGACTATTAAAAAAAATCAAAAAAAAAAAAACAAATCAAGTGGCGTAAATTGTACGAATTGTGCCAAATTGATTATAGCAGTATTCTTTGTCTTTTTGTCGTGGTCGATGTTTGTAACACTGTTAAGTCTAATCTATATCTAAATTATAAATATATAAAATAAAACTGTCCGCCGCCGGTGAGCCGTCGCTGTCAGTTCCATGCGAGCTCGACGCAGTTAAACATAGCATTAACTCACATACAATATAAGATGTCTTACACCTCGTATGAGGCTTTCATTTTTTCAATATAAATAGTACTTATTTCAAAAACTTCTATAATCGCGAGAAACCATTTTAAAAGTTAAAAGTTGCAAAGGGGACAATAGTATATTTTCGTGAAAGAGTTATTTTTTTTCGCTATAATAGTCGCTTAATGATTAATATATTAATAGGTTCGTATAATCAAATGAATATGTTTTTATATAAGAGGCTTATTTCAATATGCAACTGTAGTTTTGTAGCTTTGATAGTGACTCAAAATAAGGTTATGATTCAACACAAATTGATCTATAATATCATGTGAATAAAACTCATTATCGTTTTGTGTCACTCACTAAATCAGCTGTTTATAAAACCACGATGAATTCTCTAACTGAAGAATAATTTTGGACCAAGTATTTATGACTGCTTTCGAATTCGCGTTAAACCCACTACGATTTAAGTGGGGTAAAGATGAATTGTGATATTTGAGCAAAGGATTCATATTTTTTATACAAAGTAAATAATTATTCATCCAATTTTAAGATCACTTGAGGAAATTAATATTTACTATTGTTTTTTAAGTAATTTCACTAAATATGTGGTATACTCGAATGTATTTAATTGTACCCTTTGCGACCGTATTTGTCCCTAGCTGTTAGGTGTTAGGTTATAGTGAAACAGGGTATTGTGGTTCTATTTTAACGGAAGAGTTAATAAAAGATTAGTAAGCGACACAGCGCATCTGAAACTTGTTGGCTAATACTACCCCAATACCCAAATATGTACGATAAATAGGTACCATTCTTAAATCTGTCTTAAAATGTAAGTTTAAAGGCCGGGTTCTGATTTACACGTAATTTTTTGGCAGTTCTGAATTTACATTCAATAAATAATTAAATATATGTATACATTAGAATAGACCATCCCGTGTCCTCCCGTGGGAGTCGTAATACAAAGGGATACGATGGATGGCAGCAGCATCTATCAGGGCCAAAGTATTTACTATCTTACTGCGATCACTAATCCGCCTACACAATATGGTGATTATGGCAATGGTCCTCAACGACCCTTTCTTTTTATATTCTCCGGGGTAAATGCATTTACGCATTCCCACCACCGCTGCAGCGTATCCGCGCGCTGGCGGCGGGATATGTGGGACTCGCCCTCTCCAAAGCGGTGGTATGTTTACTCAAACCACGAGGAGAGGACACTACACCACTAAAACCCCCCGGACACTCCTTCGATCCGTCGTTGGCGGGGGCCGGGTACGCATAAGCAATCCGTCCCGTCCTCAACGACCCTGGCTTGGCAAGGTCTGTAACGAGAAGGCCCATGTTAAATCTTTATATTTATATAGTGGAAAGGTGTTTTTTTCATTTACATATTATATTGACTCTTGCTTAAAACACAAACACACTCTAATGTAATATTAAGTATCTATAGCGTGCTTGAATTTGCACTTATAATAGTTCAAGATGATTATTATTCAAATATAGAAGTAATCAGAAAAAAACTCAAGAGAAAAACTGCCTAAAGAAGTTATGAATAATAACTTATATTAGTGGTATTCTAAATTATTTAGTGCCGACTCAGTAAATTCAGTTCTGCCAACACAACCTACATAAATAAATAATTCTTAAATTATTAACAACAAACCTCAGTAAATATACATTTACAGGGTTATAAAAACGAATTTTAAGAAATACGTACATTGAAAAAACTTTATGGAGTAATACAACCGTATTACGATAAGATAAACGCATTCCTTGAACTTCGTTTTGCTTTGAAGCTACGTTCATTTCAATTGTGGAAGATGTTAAGATTGGTAGAAGTAAGGGAAACCTAACAGGGATTAAAAAAGTAAACTTATATTAGTACAGATGTCACCAGTTTTGATATGAACGTAAAATATATAAATGAACCTCTTTATATTTATAATAAATAATATAATACTCTTTATATATATAATAATATATATATACATGATTTTTCAATTCTATATTTATTAATGTATCAATATAAGATAAATTGTAATACTGTTTTGTCGATCATGTTTATCTAAACCCGGTCGAAGTATCATGTAGTAAGCTAAAATTACGTTTTCATTCAAAATTCTTATTCATTTTAGAGATTTAAAATTAAAATGCATAATAAGTATAAATAGTGTTGCGTTCTATTACTTGACGCCTCGTTTTGGTATTGTAACGATATTTTGTACATAAACTGAATTTATCAATTTTTCCTTGTCCACCTAATGTTAAAATTATTGATTTTTCAGTACTTATTTTGCCGACAAGACTGTCATATGATTAAACATTTTATATTTCATAGTATTTAGTAACTAATGTCACTGAGTTTTTTTATTATTATTCTGCGGTATTATTTGCCGGTTTTATTATATAGGGACAATTTTATGGAATGATTATAGATTTTACTGTTGTAATTTTAGGTTTTTGGGTCTTGTCGTCTTAATATGTGTTCGGCCTAATATTGTCGATAGGTGTACTGATTGGTCGGCCATGATTGTCTGTAGAGTTCGCTATTTTTGGAGTTTATACGAGTTTTCAAATAAAGAGTGTGTGATATGTATGGGCTGTTCGATATTACCTTCTGGATGCTGTTCAATACCTAATCTGTATTGTAGATCTTGAGAAACAATCATTTATTGTGAATCACTAACTGCAACAAGGTTTCAAAATTGAGATTAATAAAATTCGATCACCGGGATCTTGGGTTAAGCCCCTAATGCCTAAACCAATTAGACTATGATAGAACCTTACCGGTCATCGAAATTTATCAATCTCTTTCTTTTTTTGAAACATAGTATATGGTAAACTTTTCCGTAAAGTATTCAAAAACCTTTAAAAATGTGGTACAAGGTTGTTATAATATTTATACATTACCACGGAGGGTATGTGTAAATATGGCAAAATTGTTGTAACATAATGTATCTACTCCATTGTGTCCGTAGATGCTTTTCCTGCAATATCACTCTCCTATATTATATCTCTTAGCGAATTTTAACTGAATCATGGCCCACTACTGCTTTTAGGTGGAAAGGATTGTTTTATTCCGCTTTTTTCGCTTTGATGTTTTAAACTTTGACATGAATTGTATACTTTAAGAAATTGTATTTTTTTGTGCGTCAAGCTTGTATTGTAAATAGGAAACGCTGTCACATTACTTTTCTTCTATTTGATAATTGTACGGGATTTTTTTAAGCGTAGCCTTCAATATATTATCTTAATATCTGAGGAGGGAAATGTGAAGTGGATAAGACAACGAGCGGACGGCGGCCGCGGCCCTTCACGTTTTCCTGCCTCGGTTCAGTAACAATAAGTAACGTACCGAACTACCTCTGGCATGCCTCCACGGATAACAGTAATTATAGACTACTTTTTTTGTTATTATTGCGATGTAACTTTACACATTTATATATTTTGTACGTTATATTAAACAGAATAATTGTAAGGGACATAGGTTTTACTGTTATATTATTGCTAGGATTTGAACTGTACGAATTGATGTATGCATGATCATTTTCCGTTTTATTATTATTATTATTGTAGATCAGTACTCGAAATCTGAATGGAATTTTTATTGGTCCTTATACATTGCATAAATACAATCTGACTAGTTCTATGTCTTGTTTATTTTATTGTGATCCTGTATCATATTCAAATTACAACACCTATTTGAAATTGCTTATATAAGGTTAAGCATGATTAAATAATTCTTAATCATATAAAAGCAATCTAGACCAGAAGAAAAATGTATCATTATTTTAGGAACGACAAACTGCAAAATATATATTTTAAAATTTCCATGATATATAGAGTCGAAAACGTCAGCCATTTTGGTTTTCATATTATCAGTGTTATGACGTCAATATTGTAGTAATAAGTAAGGATCGCGAACAAATTGATATTCTTATACTGTTAGAGTTCTTATAACCATGATTTTTTTAAACATAAATAAAGAAGTATAGTATAGTGTCCTACGAGACTGCAAGAATACACTGATAAGGGCCCCTGACATATATAAATTGACTGGCTCGAATGGTTATCGAAACCGGAGCCGAAAACAGCCAATGAAGTATTTTTTATACTAGACCTTCAAAGACTATCTTCTAGTTTTATGAATTGCAATTATTATATTAAGGTTACGACAATACTTCAGAAATTGTAAGGGTAGTCGAAAATCCACGCCTTCTGTACCAAAAATAATATTCAAACGACAGTGCTGGCCCAAAGCCATGCAGTTATGTTGGATTTGTGAGTCTCGATTAATTTCAAGATAGTGGAAACAAAAAGTACAGTCAATATCCTTTACATTGACTGTTAAATAAACGTCTAAGAAGGAAGTCGACTGTTGCAGTGCAAATAATCTTAATCATTACGATTGACCGATTGCTACCTTTATTTAAGACCATATGGCTGGCCTGGAACTAAAGTGGTCTATGTAACATTTTAGGCTAAATCCATCTAAGAGCGATCCATCTATGTGTCCATTCGTCACCAAAGTACCTTACTTTGGTGACGAATGGACACATAGACCACTTTTGCTGGGAATGATTTATTGTTTTCAAATTCAAAAATGCTCTTAGATGGATTTAGCCTAAAATGTTACATAGACCACTTTAGTTCCAGGCTAGCCATTTTTTATCTGATTTTTAAATTTATTACTGTATTATATTATTTATACTGCACAACGCAATGCGGTCGAAATTAAGAAGTATACAGTTCGAATATGGTTTCGGCAATCGGTAAGTGGTCATAAGGAATTATAAACACCTCGTTTTATGGTGGAGGTGGATGCTGTGCTTGTAGTTTACATAACATTTCAAGCAGTATGTAACCATAGCATAAGTGTAATTCAGACAAAAGTGAGGGTGGTTAAAACCTCGTCGCTAAAAAAAAGAAGACCGTCCATGCTTACGGCAACTACGTCAAAATGTCTGCAAAATAAGAAGGTATGTACATTTATCTTCTTAAACCCAATATCTTATTAATAATAATAAAATCATTTTATTTCGGACAACTATGAGATCCATAAATTTTTAGTAACAGGTTTGCACTTAAACACTATTGTTAGTAACATAACTACAGACAAATTATGAGAAAAATCAGCACCAAATATTAGGGTATAATTCTTCCCACCAATTGCCTTATTATGGTGGACGAAGTAATCATCTTCAGTGTGTGTACCATCTGTATGCCGATGACCTGCAGTTATATGCCCAGGAAAGTATTGAGGATTTGCCAAACGCCATCTTTAAATTAAATCGGGATCTTGCTGCTCTCCATGACTGGTCCAATAGGTTTGGACTGGCAGTAAATCCTCTTAAGTGCCAAACCATTATACTGGGTAGCTCCAGGATGCTGTCTAGAATTCATCTAAATTCTCTGCCACCCATTTTATTCAATAATGCAGTAATTCCGTATAGTCCTAGTGTCAAGGATCTCGGCTTGTTTCTAGACTCCTCTTTAAATTGGCAGAAGCAAATGGCCTCCATTAGTAGCAAAGTGACAGGCATTCTGCGGTCACTCTACCGTCTGAAAAACTTCCTCCCAGTCCAAACAAAAGTAATGTTAGTGCAGGCTTTGATATTTCCGATAATCGACTATGGTGATGTGTGCTACTTTGACCTGAATGCAGATCAGCTCAACAAACTCGACCGACTTCTGAATAACTGCATTCGGTTCGTTTTTAATCTCCGCAAGTACGACCATGTTTCTACATATCGTGCCCAACTTAAATGGTTGCCCATTAGGCACCGTAGGAACTTGAGGGCATTAACTACACTCTTCTCTTTACTTGATTCTCCTTCTTACCTGACATCTCATTTTCAATATCGCTTCTCGAACCATAACAAATCCTTGCGTTCTTCCAACAACCGTCTCCTTCACTGTCCTCAACACCGTTCCAACTTCATTCATGCGTCTTTCTTTGTACAGTCTATACAACTCTGGAATGCACTTCCTCTCGGAGTCAGGATGGCTAAGAATCGGTTAAGTTTTAAAAATAAAGTCCGTGCGCATATCAGAGCAAAGTTAGCAGACTCGTTACAGCGGTAATCTATCTTATATATTATTATTTTTATATATATTTATATATATGTATATATCTATGTAAATTATTTATGTATATATGTAAGTACATGTTTGTGATAGTGTATTAGATGATATTGTATTATAATATACTTATTGTATTCAAGGGCGTCGCCAAGGGGGGGCAGGGAGGGGCAGCTGCCCCCCCCTAGAGATTCTATAAAAGTTGCCAAATATAATGCAACCAAAGTCCTAAATCTTTGAGTTGATTTGCTTGAAGTTCAAGCCTTGAACAATCATTCCCGTACGTCGAAACTCGAATGAATTCACCAATTCCACTCCTAATATTCCGTACGCTCAACTACGCTCTGCTCTACTCTATCGGTGAAGCGGGAGAGGGGGAGTGTAATCGCGCGGCGCCCGCCTTTGTTTTAGCGTCTGTCTGCCATTTATTCGTGCGTTAGCGTTGCCACTGCCCGCTTTTACGTTTGTTTTGTGCGCTATTATCACATCTAAATAGTTACTGTGACCACATAATCAATATGGACATCAGAAAGTTTTTTGGTGAGTACCACTTGCGTATTTTCCGTCCGTAAAATAACGTCAATTGATTTGACTATAAATGCTGATTTTGCATCGGTTTTTAAAATCGCAAAAAATCCGTTTCTAGGCACTATATCCGATTCTTAAGGGTCGTCAGCTTAAACCAAAAGGGAAATTGCTCAATTTAATGGCTCAATTGAAAATAGGACCGTATTACCATAGCTTAAAGTAGAAAATTGTATGAATAAATATCGGCAGTGCCGATTCGTCACAGTCCGGCGCGTGCGTGTCGTCGCGCCCGCTCTAGAGTGCTCGGGCAAGGATGCCCGAGACCGCGCGAGCATAGCCGCGGCGGTTAAACCGCCCGAAATAGCTAGGACTGTTGATATAAAAAATATCGTTGACGCTCGTCCTTGCGCGGGCTCGAGCCTGCCGCCGTCTTGAAGCGCATTTATGCTTTCAATGTGAATTGCGGACCAGAAGAAGTTGTAGCTATTTCAAATATTTTGTTTTGCAGTTTAAAAAAAAAAGAAACCTGAAGGAGCAAGCAGTGACAGCGATGATTCCTACTATGGGAACTAAGTCCGGTTTTTTGGAAGGACCTAGCACATCCAAAGAACCGGACTTAGTTCCCGACTCTCCGATAAATGACTGCAACGAAAATGACATCGGTAAATTTATTGGACAAGCATCAATGTTATCGACTGAAATGAAGAAAGAATTGCTTGAAAACACTTGGTCTCCGTCTGCGACGTATGACTTTGCGGAAGACGCTAAACATTTAAAGAGGAAATTCAATTATTCATGGTTGGAAACATACTCTCCATGGTTGGCCTATTCCAGGCACCAAAAAGGAGCCTTTGTAAATATTGTACGTTGTACCTGCCAAATCCAAATTCTTTTAGAGGCGTAATAGGATCATTTATCATAAGGCCGTTTTGTAAGTTCAAAGATATTCACGAGCATTGCAAAAAGCACATGGAAACCCACTTCCATAAGATGGCACTGGAAGCCGCTAAATCATTTCTTGGAAGTGTGCCTGTAGATTTACAACTCAACAAATACTCCCAGGGCATTATTGAAGAAAAGAAAAAACAAAAAAAGAAAACCGAAAAATTATAACATCTATTATTTCCTGCATAACGTTTTGCGGGTCGCACGACTTTCTTCTGAGAGGAAAACATTATGGCGAAGGTATTCTCGAGGACTTTACAAGCTACGAATTGACTCGGGTGATTTAGTTTTGAAGAAACACATTGAGCATGGGAAAAATAATGCAAGCTATCGATCGATTGATATTCAAAATGAAATTATCGCAATTAGTGGAGATGTTATTAAGGCAGACATTGTGAAAAAAGTAAAAGAAGCAGACGAAGAAGCTGATATTACCGGTACTGAACACATCGATTGGGCTGCGATATTTTGACGAGGAAGCCAATGAGGTCCAAGAAATGTTCGTCGGATTTGTTGAGCTGAAAGGTCTGGATGCGAAATCAATTGCATATTGCATCGATGAGTTTCTGACAAAAGAAGACCTTAATCCTGCTGATAAATGCGTTGGTATTGGATTTGACGGTTGTTCGACGATGTCCGGAAAAGACGGTGAAGTACAAGCGATCCTGCGCAAAAAATATACCAAAGCATTGTTCTTTCATTGCTCGTCCCATAAACTGAATCTGGTAATAAATGATCTCAATATTCTTCCTGAAATTCGAAACACCATAGGAACCACTAAAGATATTTCTTTTTTTTTTGGAATCTGTTTTGAGAAGAAAATTGGTACCTAATATTGCCAGGCTCTGCGAAACAAGATGGAGTGAGAAGCATAAAACTATCAGAGTATTTAAGGAGAATTTTCCTGTTATATTGGAAGCCTTAGAAAACTTATCGTGTGAAGGAAACAGTGCGACTCTCTAACACTCCAATCCATAGCTTTGGATGTGGTTCGGCCTCGCAACACGTTAAACGCATTTTGCAATTGCTTAAGAGCCACCGTGATAATCCCGAAAGAGTCACAGATGAAATTATAAAGGATGCTACTGTTGTTGCGGAGAAAGTCGGCCTGGAGGAGGATATCACTTCAATGCCGCGCATTGTTGGGAAACAACTTGCCCCCCCCTGCGCCATCGGCTGGCGACGCCCTTGATTGTATTAACTTTATGTTTTTCTAATTAAATGCTTTATTTTACGTTAGTATTATAGCTTGTTGTATACCTTGACGGTATTTATTTCATAACGAGTGCTTACAACTTAAGTGCACCTACCACTTTCTCTCTGCACCACCCTATGGTTGACTGGGAGAGAATGCCTCTGGCATTAAGTCCGCCTATGTACAGTTATGTGCTAAAGTTTTAAATAAATAAATAAATAAGTATCGGCCGCCACAGCTATCAGGATGCTATTATGACTGCCTCTTATTCTATTCAGGAGTGAGGCTGTTTTCTTGCGGATGATGGCATGAAACCCATCAGTATGAGCTACCGCAAACATTTCTGAGGCACTGCAAAAACGAGGCAGTCGCAACAGCATCCTAAAAACATTGTTATATTGGACGCGCAGAACGTCCAGCGATCTTTTCGAATAGTTTACCCAAAGATTACCGGTGTAAAAACTCTGACAATATGCTTTAAAAAGCGTTATCTTTACTTGGTCAGTACACCGAGCAAATCTTCGTGCCAACATATTACCCCTGACCGCCAGAGCTCTACGCTCCCGTTCAATGTCAACATGGTCACTGAGGTCGTCGGTAAGAAAGTGCCCAAGATATTTGAACTTTTTAACTCTACGGATTGGTGTTCCGTTTATGGTAAGTTCGAGTGTACTATCCCTGCACTTACCAGCGACCCCAAAGACCATGTATTCACACTTTTTGGCATTATATATTAGTCCATGTGTAGCAGCGAAGGTCTCACATACCTTAAGCAGCTCTACGATCGCTCCCGGCGACGGCCCCAGCAGCACCATTATTTAACAAGTTCCTTTATTTAGGTAAGGAATGCTGCTCGAATCGATCTCAGCTTGATGTTATTATGTGTTACGCTGTTAATGATAATGTGTTATAGAAAAGTGACAGTTGAATAAATCACCTAAAAACTAAACCCCCCCGAGTCCTGAGATCCAAGTCTCACTGGAGCCGCTCTCTTGCGTAGGTTGTTTAGTTTGTAGTTTTCATACTTTTAACAGCGTCCAAATATAGAAAAAACTAATCAAAAAGGTTTAGAAAGAAAAAACAACAAATATTGCGGTAATTATCTTTATTTACCATCAAATTACGCACCTTAAAACTATTATATTTAACTATAAAACTGGCTTAATATATGAAAGATGATGGCATACGCTACATCGAGTGATATTACAAAGAAAAGATGCACCTATAAATCTACTAAATCTATAAATATAATAAAGGAATCAGTACTAATCATGATATTTGAACATGATTGTTATTTATTATGGTATTACATAACTATTGGTGAACTCGGTCGCGTCTCCACACTGCCCGATATACTCCACAGTTATGGAAACGGGCCTTCACTTGTTTAATATCTTCTAAAGTGGTTTGCAGTTAAATTATGGAAGAAAAGCAACACGTATTTTTATTTATTTATAACAATATTCTCATACTTATGAATATAGCAAAAGTTTTATAGTATTCAATATGATTTTTCCGAGGAATCCTTTACGGTTCTTTGGCAAAAATCGTGAATACAATTCAACTACAGGAAGCCAGTTAAATAAAATATACTAAAAGTCGATGCGATTCACTCTAACTTGATAAAAAAATTACTTTCCTTACGCCAAAGTTACTAATCCCGCTTATTTTATAACTGACTAGACGTAAACTCGAGACGGCTATTGCAGACTCATATTTCCAACAGAGCCAGCCTGTTGTCCCAATGTTTACTCCAAAGCGAACAAGTTCATTGTAAATTTTATGAAAAAATATACAAATTGCGTTACGGTAACCTTAAATTAAGTAGCTGGGAATATATTTACAATTCATTGTCAAACACTTTTATATTTATAGAGCGAAAAACTATAAGTTTTTACTACAAATAAAATAATTGTGTTCTGTACAATGAGACAGGTGAAATATATTTTATATTGGATACTTTAACTTTTGATCGGGCAGTAAACACGCGACTTAATATGAATTTAAATACAAGACCCATAAATAAAGTATAAATATTCGATTTTTATTTGAAAAGACTGCATCACTTTTAGAGGTTCGTCTGTATTTGCAAATATTCATATTATTTATTTATAAATCTCGATATTAGATAAAATATTATGCCACTTAATAGAGAATTGTGACTATGTCTTTCAATACATCTGCTTACATAACTAAAATTGCAGTCGAAAGAATCGTATATAGAATCTAAAATATGAATAAATGCAACAAATATACAAAGAAAATATAAAGAAACATTCAAAATAGGTCACTAACTGGTTTTAACTCGTTTTAAAATCACTAATAAGTAATTATAATATTTTGCAAACAGTGGTACCTACTGTAATATAATTTACGCATGATATTAATGGTTGTAATACATGTTTATATAGGATTAATTTAATTATCTTCAGAGTACCATTGTTTGTTCAAATATTTGACAAATGTATTAATAGGAAGCTAAATAGGAATTTAAATGTTTGTCAAATATTTGTAGTTGGTATATACAAAGTAATATAGTTCAAACGTTCGTTATTTTACTCAAAGCGAATTATATTTCAATTCACACCTATCATTAGAATCAAATCATAAGTCTGTCCTCAAATTAAGTAATACACGTAATCCACTAGATTTCTATGCATTTTTTTACATTTCACTCTTAATTAATCGACCTTATTGCGTCATATAGGCCTTAATCGAAGAACTTTATTAACATGATTCGTCCGATTTCAGTCAACGCAAATACTTTCAAAATACTTTCTGAATTGTAAGTTAGTATTTCCGATTGATTGTCATACTTATTTATTTAATTAACTACTTCATAAGTACACAAAATAGAATAATTGAATATTACATTTGCGTGCTGGAATCGCACAAGTATTATTAAACAATTTTAATCTCATTTAGTCCAAGTGATTTTTACTTTAATTATGTTGTGACCTGTCCATTTATAGGTTTCCTACTAAACACTCGTGTATTTGGTTTTTTCGCACTAGTGGTCGGTGCGGCCGCTTTGTTTGGTGTAGATTTCGGTCGCAAACTTGGTATTTGAGATACTCGGATACCTATTGAAGTTTTTTGTTTGGGCGCCGTCGATACTTGCGCCGTGGGTTGGCCTTCGAAAGTAGAACTACGAATAAGTTTCGGAGGTTCAGGTTTCTCAGCCTCAATCCAAACTTTTTTTTCGGCTTTGGCTGGCAATTTCTTTGCTTGTTCTACTTTCTTCCATAAACTAGCAATTTTACTTTCAATGTCTTTAGAGTTTGTTTTTGAAGATTGTATTGAGTTAACACTGGAAGTGCTACCTTGTCGAGAACTTCGTGAAGCTAATGTAACGGTCTTTCCGCTTTCATTGCTTTGTAGACTTTGATTTGAAGGGGAATTCTTCATGGTGGGCTCAGATTTTTTTATAACTCTGTTGGGCACTTTTGGCTGTGTTGTTTTAACGGGGGGAGGTCTCGTGCGACTGAATTGGGGGAGTCTTGAAGGTGACGTGTTGTTTTTAGCGGGAGGTGGGGCTCTACTGTACGGAGTTCGCGAAACGGTAGCCTTTTTTTCTGGGGCTGAGACTGGCAAATTCTTTGCCGGTACTGAGCTTTCTTCTTTAGTGAATGTTCCTTGCCGTTCTAGAGGGAGGGGCTTGGTGGCTACGGGAGGTATACTGATAGGCTTCTGCTGAATTTTGGAAGGTGATTTTGGAATTGACTTTTTAGGTGAAGTATTCGCACTAGGAGTCTTTGAAACTGGGGATTTAGTGGCTTTGGCACTCGTGAGAGCTTTGACCGGATTCGCCGGTCTAGTGGGAGCACTCTTAGGCAGAGCCTTCGGTTGAGGTGCGGCAGGCTTTTTGCTCGTCGTCGCTGTCACGTTTCTCCTGTAAGGAGACACATACATTGCCTTCTTTCTGCCTCTGATAGCTTTTGGAGCTTCTTCTTTACCTTCGATGGAATCATTCGAATCTAAACTCTCATCGCGTCTGGCCGGTTTGATTATCTTTGGCTTCGGACGCGATGTTTCAGGGTCCGACTCTGAATGTGCCTTATCTTCAGAGTTGCTATCTCCCTCGTAGCTGGCGAAGTCACTGCTGCTCGGGTTCTGATTCTTATCGCTCTGCATCTGCAAGGTCCTCTTATATGACGCTGTCATTTCAATGTTCTTTAGATTGTTGACCACGCACATATCTACAGCTGCAGGACTCTCGATCACGGGGAGATAGTTTCTAAAGCTCTTTGTGTAAGTTTGCATCTGCGTCGAGTTTAGTTCGAAATCGTCTTCGTTGTGTCCGCTGTCAGCATCTCTGGAGAATACGTCATCGTCTTGCCTGTCGTCCAGGATTTGTTGATGGTTCGGTTCATTGGACGACAAGCTATCGTAGCCCGTGGTTGTCTCGACATTTTCAAAGTTGGCATCTTTCGTCACGAACGTCGGTGAAGGAGGAATGTCTTCACTCAAAGTCCTCGTTCTAAATCTCTCAGCGTCTTCTAATCGCTTCTGCTTCATAGTTTTCTTTGCTGCGAGTCTTTTCTTTAAGCTTTCTATGTGAGGATCCACCTGCGTCTGAGAGAGGTGGGGTATCGTCTGTATGTCGACGGTTTGCGTTTGGTACCTAGCTCTGTCTTCCAATCTCCTCTGTTTAGCGCTTAACTTTCTTCTAGACTTGACTTCGGACGTCGCTGTGACGTAATCGTCAGATCTGTCGCTCTCCGACTTTGTCCAGGTAAGGAATTCTTCCTCCACTTCGAGGACTACGTCGCTCTCTGCTACAGTATCTGTTATAGTGTACGTTTGGTATCTGTCTTTAGATACATGTCTCTTCTCTTTCGGCGTCAAATAGTTAGGATTCCGTTGCTTTTTAGGTGTGGACTCCACACTGCTGATGTCTGACGGTAGGGGCGTACAGTTCTCAGATCCAGAAGGAATGTCCGTCACTACGTTCAAGGTATTAGACATGCAGTCTTCATATACTTGTTGTGCAGTCGTCTGATCGATTTCAAGAGTGGACTCCGCAATTTCATCGAACAAGGAAGGAGGGTTGACTTTATCCAAATCATGGAAGACCGTGGTGAAAGTGCTACACATCGGGAAGTCTTGCACGGGCTGTTTGAAGTCGAACACTACTGGGGTTCGTTCTCTAACCTCGGCGACCTCCGACACGATGCTGGACACGGATATCATGCTTCCCTCCATGTCGATATTTTCCATTTCGGAAGGAGGTTTCACATTGTCCAAGAAGCTGACTGGATTGCTATCCAAGTGTTCTGTGCTTCCTTGATGCATCGAGTTAGTGAGCGCACGTTTGACCATGAGAGAGACGGGGAGTGATTTCTTCCGTCCTTTTTGTGATTTTTTCGATACTTGTGACGCCTCGTCCCATTGTCCGGATGCGCTCAAGGATAGTAAACTTCCTAAATTAGATGGTGGTTTGACATTATCAAGGTCTAGAGACGTTAAGGAAGTAACACTGGTTTCCATTCCATAATGCGAGTTTTTCAACTGCGCCGCTAATCTGGCGGCTTCCTTTTCTATGGCAGCCGATAATATGGAATCAAATTTCTGTTCTCCATCATCGACGAGGGATGTAAAACTCGGTTCGGGGATGCTGTCCAGCATCAGTCTGGCATTCTCAAGTTTACTGTCGTCGAGGATCAGTAGAGGCGATTGGGGAGTGGCACCTTCCAGTTTATTCGTTAAGTCTGGTCGAGAAAACGACATGGTAGGGTTGTCACTTTTTTCCAGTAAATCTGGCAGGGCCATGCCTTGATCGGCCACTTCACTCCGGATGGAGGAGACCATGTGCACTGAGCCGCTGATGGTGGGGAACGTGACGTCATCGGGGCACGTGTTGTCGTTCCACGTGTCCGTGTTCTCGTCGATGTGCAAGGGGAGATCGTCCAGCGGTTTGATTTCCGTACACTTGATGTCGGTCCACTCCAGTTTATGGACGTTGCTGGACCTTTTTGTGAGAGTGTCGAAGTTTCCGACGGGCGGAGGCGAGTCCCCGTCGCTCCAGGACCCGTCGAGCACGTCCGCGTAGGATTCGTTCGAACGGTTGAGTTCGTCGCGGGTTTCCGAGTCGATGGTCGTGTTCGCGGAGAGGGGAGCCAAGCATTCGTTGGAACGATCGAGCGATCGCATCGCTTCGGGCACCTCCAGGGTCACCACGGAGGGGGTGGGGACTTCCGAGGCTTCCGCAGAAGCCGCAGTCGGTGGGACTACGTTCAGTGGCGGGTGTGTGGGCCCCCCCGGCGGCTCAGAGCCAGGCGTGTCGCCGCCTGCGGGCCCGCGCGCCGCAGACGGCGGCAGCTCGTTTTTTGCCGCGTGTCGTGTGCCCCCTCCCCGCGCCCCCCGCGCGCCCCCGCTGGCCCCCCGCGCGATCACGTGCTCCAGCAGCGCGCGCGCGGCGCCGCAGCGCGCCAGCGCGCCCCCGTCACCCCCGCCCCCCGCGCCCCCGCGGCCCCCGCCCCCGCGCCGGCGCCGCGCCTCGAGCCTGTCGTCGGAGCGCCCCCTGCGCCGGACCCTGGTCATGCCGATCCTGACGCTGCGCTCGAACACCTCCCGGTCGGTGGAGCCGAAGGACTCGTTGCTGAGCGAGGACAGCGAGGTGCTCCTCTCCAGCGCTCGGGGGGAGGCTTGCGACTGGGAGGTCCTTCCCGTGGACCCGTCCCGGTCCCGGCGGCGTCTGGGTCGGCTGACCCTGGCGGTCTCCTGTTCGAACTCTCTTCTGACCACCCGGTCTAAGGACCTGGGGATTCTGTCTCTCCTGACGGTTTCGGGGGCTCTTTCGGCGGAATGAGCCCTCACCTTGTCGTCTAAAGTGTATTTCGCTTTAGGGTTGACGCTGGATAGTCCCGCTTTAACCGTCTCTTCGAATATCTCCCGGTCGGTGGAGCCGAAGGAATCTAGACTTAACGATGATAGAGAATCGTTTCGTGCGAGGTTCGATGTCGCAGGGAGTTTAGGTTTCTCTCGGCTACCTTGCGCTTTGACTGGTAACCGACTGTCATATCTTCGGCCTGCAACAAATATGGATACATAAATTATTTCATATAATTAAGCAAAAGGAGGTATTGAAAAATGCAAGGTCACTCAAAAAAGTTCACATTTAAATTAAAACACCAAATATTAGTGTTATTTTTAGGGGATTTAGCGGAACTGTCACCCTACTTTACATTTTACGAGGACATCGGAAGGTTCTTTGCAAATCGCAGGCACGCTTTGCTCCGGCGACTCGGATAGAGTGGTCTCTGTGTAGTGGTGTTATTTTCTTGCAATCTCTATATTCCTAGTTGGCAAGTTGTAGTCTCGTAATCCGGGTCGTCTAGGGCGCCCCGAGGTCGACGGTGCTTATGACGTTTTGTATGCAAGGGCCTATAGTCGGACGATGACGCAACGACCAATTATTTGGGTGTTGAGTCGCTTCTTACATCCATTGCTTGATAAAGGCAGTTGGAGATCAGAATGTAAGTTGCAATTAAGAATGAATCCCGGTGTAGGCACCGGCATGACCTAGGGGTCATCGAGTGAATCTACTCTGAAGAGTTTGTAAGCGGTTCAAACTTTCAGTCGCGATATGAGTGAATACGGTACTCACGTACGTCATAATCCGTCGTATATCAAGTGATAATTTAAAAGACAATGTAGTCGACTGATCGTAAGTTATGACCGTGTACATTATCTGGCTGCATGAACTCATAATAATATAATATAGTGTGCCCGTACAAAATTGTACTGTATAATATATTCTACGCACGACAGTCGCTAAATCACTGTTGTTGTAAAAATCTAACTAAACGAAAGTAACTTAATGAACTTTCTTTTCAGATATCTTGTATTAGCTTAATTGATAACACACACACATACTTTTTTTTTACTTTATCAGCCTGTCTACGTCCACTGTTGAATATGGGCCGCTTCTTAACAAACCTTGGCAAGCCAGGGTCTTAGAGGAATATTGCCATAATCATCACGTTTGGAAGGCGGATTGGTGATCGCAGTAAGATTGTGAGTAACTTTCTAAGGGGATCCCAACGGACGACGAAATTTATCGCTGGAATCCATCGTGGCCGAATGATCCAGGCATTAGGTGATATATTAAAGATGCAGGTTCGAATCCTGCCGGTCGTCTAAATTAATCTCATTTTTGTTAGTATAGACTGTGGTAAACTTTGCCGTTAAAAGCTCTAAACTTTATAAAAACATATGTAAACTAGTATATAAGATGTGAATATGAAATAAAAACTTACCGTCATCCCCGTGCGGTGGTCGCGGAGGAGCGGGCGGGGCGCGCGCGGGGCGGGGCGGCAGCGGAGGGGGGGAGCCCACTCCCTCCGTGCTGGGGGAACGACTGCGGGAGACAAGCGTATTGTATTATCTATCTACATACACAAAAAAAACTAAAAATTTTTTTTTTTTTTTTAAAGACTTCTCCCGCTCTATGAAAATAAATCCCTGTGTCGCTGGGGACTTTACAAACATTCATTTCACGGACACAAAGATTCATCATCATCATCAGCCGGTATAACGTCCACTTCTGAACATGGGCCTTCTCCCGGGGAGCGTATTTGCCATAGTCACCACGCTTGGCACACAAGGAAACGCTGCTGCCCGTTCCTTGATGAACGCTTATTATAGATATAACAATTGAGACCAACGTTTTAACGTGCTTTCCGAGACACGGAGGGGAGTCTCTCAAACAACCAGACCTGGAAAGAAATCTTAGAATTTACACAGTGTTGTTCCTGTCCAGCGTGAGGATCGAACCCACGACCTCCGAGATTTAAAGCGAGCCAAATACCACTACGCTACGGACGTTGTCGTTAAATTGAATAAAGGGTCTAAAAATGTGTCAACTATTTTAGGATTAAAAACCTTTACATATATTCCCAAGGATATTCATCGAGATGATTTATTTTTGGTATTACAGTCCATCTATGTATATCGCTTGATAGTGGCACAAAACCAAATGAGTCACATTTTGATAATGAGTTTTAGGCACTTGTTATTAAAGATCAATTTGCTTTGAATTATAACATTGTTTGTGTCACTATCAAATTTAAACTACGTTATATTTTTTCAATAGCATTAAAATGACATCGAACTATGCTGGTGACTTAACATGTTGGGGGTGCTCGTTCGTACAACCTAGATCATTCTGTACTACAAGGCGCTAGAGCTTTTGCTATATACATTTATCATTGCCTTCTACTTAAGGAAATTTTGTGCAAAAAAATATATTTTACATTAATTTTATAAAAAGTTTTGAAACTTCATCATACGTCTCTCCACCAAATTTCGTAACAATCGGTGCAGTAAGGGCGGAGTACGAGCCCGGACAGACGGACGGTCATGACAAAACTATAAGGATTAATTGTGGCCTACGAAATCCTACAAAATAAGATCATTAATTAAAAAAAAAAATATTATGACGTTTCGGTATAACATTAAAATTTTACTTGTTTTACTGATAAGGAATCGTCCTGCCAATTATCCTTTAAAGGTACACCCTAATGTACTTAAAAGAGTTAAGAGATACGCGAAAGAAAGAGAAGGAACTTCTAGGTGAATATAACTGGAGGCAATTTAGCGCCGTACGATTTGAATTGCACTTAATTGTATCGCAACAAGAGTGAATTTTCTGTACATGTAGTATTGTTAATTCTGTGGTATAAGTAATGAAAAAAACCAGTTCTCACCTGTCGCGTACGTTCCGGGCGAGCGCGTGCGTCGGGCGCACGGTCTCCGTGGACGAGCGCAAGTACGGCGGCAACGATCTCTGCAACAACATAAACATACTAATGTATAACGCTGAAGCTTCTCATTCTTCGTCTGTGTAGGGTCTCTATGGGCCCTGGGCAAATAACCTGTAAAGAAATGTGACTGGTCTCTGCGGAACCTTTGTCGACTGCAGGGCCCTGTGCAATAGGCTAGTTGACACAAATTATGTTACAATGATGTTTATTTCTAAAAGTATTTGTTATACGGAACCTTAATATAATAATTTCTGTATAAAAAACATGAATATATTTATGATACATTCTTTTGTCTATGTCTTTGACTTACAAAAACGCTATCAGCCATTTTGTGACGTCATACGTCTCGTTAAAAAACATGAACGCGATCCTTTACTATTACACTTTCTGAGTCATGACGTCATCGATCTTGAACACAGATAATGTATACAGATCAACATGGCTGACATCGTTTTCATCTGTAAATGTCAAGCCAATTTTAAAATATTTATTTTAGTGCTTTAAATGCCATATTTTTTTCTTGATCTAGTAAAACCATTTTTAATATTTAAATATATTTTCAAAAAGTGTCAACTAGCCTATTGGCCAGAATGTCCAGTGTAAAAAATGTGACTAAATATATATTCTAGTCCTCAGAAGCATTTGGTCGTAAGTGCCAGTTAACAATAAAGGCACATACGACGAATGTTTCTGACGTATAATGGCATATACGACCTTTGCTTCTGAGCTCTGGATATAGTTAAGCGAACAATACTTACATATACATCATCTCTGTACGGATTGATCGATGCGTCGGAGGATGGACCTTTGTTCTTTACCACCTGGGAACAATAACAATTTGTTTAGATCAGTGACTTATATTTCAGCTTCAAATAGTTATGGGGTGGCCTTTTTTAATTTTTTTATTATTAAATATAGGCTTACGTTTGACCATAATCTCGCTTGATGGAAGGCGAAGATAAGGCCTAAGATGATACACGCTTACCTAGAAAGTGTCTGTTCAGTGCCGTTCACTTTAGTCTTAAAGATGTCCAGATTATAGCGTTCCGGAAAAACTGACCCCGGCAGCAAACTGAATAAGCTAATGAAAGTCTCGTATAAATCGCTACTGCTGTTTTATACAGATACAGAAACAGACAGACAATTGTTTTGTTTTATTTAAGATTACTATCAATTTTTGCCACACTGTTGTGTTAATTCCTTGTGCTAAGTTAAAATGCTTGTGTTAGGAGTGGGTTCATGTCGGTAGTGCAATGGATGGGGATTGAACCGGCCACCACATGATTGCAAGTCCGACGCCATAGCCGTTGGTCCACGGCCTTTTTAATTTTAATGTTTTTGTTATATAGTACGTTATATATATATATAGTATTTATACCACGAATAATACGAGCAAATGCTTATGCATTTGCTCGTTTTTGGTATTAAATGCCCAATGTGAGGTCAACCTAAGATAAGTACTAAGGAAATATTAAAAGGATGGCACCGGGTTCAATGTTCGTATGGATAAGCCTTGTATTTATTTGGACGAAGTCAAGAGCAAAATCTATTTAAAAAGTGAATGACATAAACTGTCCATATGATACCTTAGCGATGCCCTTCTGGATGCACTCCTCCAACAAGTCGCCCGCGTCGCTCAGGTTGGAACTGTCGGACGTGTCGTGCGACTCGACGGTGTCGTGCGACGTGTCGTGCGAGTCGTGTCGCGCGGGCGGGGGGGGCGGGGGGGGCGCGGAGTCGATGGACAGCACGGACAAGTTGGAGTTGCTGCCCGCCTTGGACAGTATCGCGGGGGTGTCTTCTGTGAAGTATACTTTGCACACTTCGCCCGGGGTTTGTGTACCTACAATTATTGTTTTATTGTCAATAAGTATAATTAAACGATATTTATTCAGCATTTAGGTATTTACATACTTGTCAATTATACACAATGAAATAATATTAATATAATTAAATACAAAATATGGTAAAACTATAAATCTATTGCGGATTAGCTAATCATCTGTCTATCAGTCTAGTATCACGTCATAGGTATAGTAATAACATGAATTCATTCTATAATTTCTAATCAAAATCAAAATCTTAATAGCTCTATAAAAAGGGGGCACATTTCTGCAATACTTTTACGTATCAGCGATACACGCCTGAGGGCACCCTTAATGGGCACGCTTTTTTCTCTGAATTCAATTATTCTGTAAATAACTAAAATTTTATTATATTTTTATTTTGAGGTAATTATCAACCTTCTGCTATTGTATATATAAACTCTTTTTCATAAAAAAATATTTTCTACTTTTCATTGCGGTTAGCTATAAAAGCGTTTTATTTATATTATCAAATTTTTTATGATTTTCATGTGATTGTATTATTTTCGTTTACAAAACAAATTTCTACTTAAAAAGCGTTGATAATAAATAAAGAAATAAGACTATATATAAAAGGTTATTGTATTTTAATAAATCTACCTTTCATAGGTTCATGTGGACCGAGGCTTGACATTGGCAAAGATTGTAGTTGATCTCTGAAAAAAATAAAAAGTTCATTTTGATTTCTATAAACACACAAATTAAACTTGAATTTTGGTATTAATTTCATCATTTGGACATTCATATGTAACGGCCAATAATATAAAACATGTTGGTATGTTACAAAAATCTAAGTCTACTTTCCATTCATTCATTCACTGCATACATACATTCGTTCAATCAATCATTCAATGTCACGTCAGTATAATTCTCGTCTCACTTGAATAAAGATCGTTGAACTGTTAAAACGTATTTTCTATTTGCCGACCCTACTAAACCTATAAAACAAGAGGCAGGTTAAAACATCTATGGGCCGGATAGGCTCACGTACCCGGCCCTCACCAACGGCGGACGGAGGAGTGTGCGGGGGGTGTTAGTGGTGTAGGGTCCTCTCCTCGTGGTATGAGTAGCTTACCACGCTATGGAGAGCGCGAGCCCACAGCCTCCGCCGGCGGGCACGCTGCAGCGGCGGAGGCGATGCGTAAATACTTTTCACATATATTATTTATAAAAAACATACCTATTTCTATTTCCAAGTACTACATCTTCGGAGTGGTGTCCCGGCGAAGTGCTGTCCGCCTCCAGCAGCGGCGCTTTTGATAGCAGTTTCAGAGATTGCTGAAGACAAATGATTGAAAGTTAAATATTTTAAACGATGTCAAATTATAATGTGTTGTGATTTTGTTTCTTAGGGACTTCATGTATGATGAACTTTCTTTGGGAATAGGAGCTTCGAGTGTGAAAGAAAACGTAAACGTTAGTTATTTTTTATATTTCAAAATATGTATCGATATTGAGTTTTCAAACTTTACTGACAATTTTATGAACGTCGCTTAAGAGTAAAAAACTTATTGACGTTACGTATAAACCAATACAATACCTTTTTACTTTATTTTACGACGTTCTATTGGACGATGTGTCTCTTATTGTCTTCCGATTCTTTATCAAATCGTGTCAATACCGTCAAAACAATACTTAAATGGTGTTAAGAACTTGAGCGACGAAAAGTAATTAGTAAATTTCCTATAATCCGGCTCGAAGGACCATTATAAAAGTATAGATTTAAGCTAATTACGCAAGTTTACATTCAAACCATTAATGAATTGAAGAAGATATACGTGTAATTACTAAGATCAGCAATCATGGATAATAACTAAAAGGGAAACAATAATCGGTCGATTTAGAAAAATTTTCAAACACGACATTAGTATAGAAATATTTAACTACTGCTTTATAAATGACTCATATTATTCTAGTTACTTACCTTATTGAATTTAGGCTCATCATCAATAGTGAGACTGCTGAGGCTGGTGGCGGCCGAGAACTGCGCCGGAGTGTGTTCCACCACGAACCTGGACACGCGCTCCTCGAACACGCTACCCACACCCACCGGCTCTGTGGAAAAATATTATAGTAAAACTACATTTTGTAAAAAAAATATTTATGTAAAAAACAAACATTTATTTTGGACCGGAATTCAAATTAGTAACAATGATCTTATAAAACTACTATGACGTCAAATATAAGTTAAAAACAAAACAAAACTTTTATGAACAAGACCCCGACGTATATATTGGGTGTACTGTGTGTGTAAATAATAGGTGGACACACGAGTCCAGCGCTGTATTATAGCACTATTCACATCTAGTCCAGCTACGGTCCTCAGGAAGCTATTGGAGCCACCCCGCACCCGCTACAGGGATGCTATATGTTTCCTGTTGATAGCAGAGAAACTATCAAACCCCGCAGTGGCCATCCCTGAAGCACTCCAGTAGCGTGGCACATACTAGATAGGTAAAGTTCATAAAGGATATATTACATAGTTTTACGCCTTTTGTAACTATAATAGAATGCGTCAACCTGCGCGTGTGATTCAGCGAAGAGCTTGAAAGTAACGGTGTTTTTTCTGATAATTAAGTGGATTTTTATATTTATTTTAAACTGCGTTTTGTGAGTCTCATTGTCTGAGCTATCCGTCGCCCGGTCTAGGGTTGCCAACTTGTTTTTACAACAGAAAAGTATATTAAGGTCTGAAAAGAATAATAAACAGTATTTAATTAAATGAACAGTACATGTCATACTTGATGTTTTAAATATTTTACATAAAACACAAAAAAAAAATGGGTCAGCGTCTAAGTCCAATACTTGTAGGTTTAAGCATTTTGATGTTCAAAACAGTATTTTAATAAGTATAATGTAGTGAAAAACAGTATAATACTGTTTTTAACAGTATAGTTGGCAACCCTAGCCAAGTCGTTATAGGTTATAATATATTTGTAAAACATTACTCAAAGCCACACATAGTTTTGGGGCGACGAGTCGGATATGTACCCCACCGTGCGTTCACTCTGTAGTTAGTACAGTACCTTGTGGCGGAGTGGACATGGCGGTGAGCAGCTCGGGGGGCGGCGCGCGGGCGCGGGGGGACAGCGGCGCGCTGGCCCCCGGGGAGTCGGGGATCTCGCTCGGCGATATGCAGCCCGAGGTTAGGCGGCTGGAACCATTACATTGTGTCAGCATTGGAATAACAACAACATCTGCAACGATTAACTTAACTAGACTTAAGATTTAGCGATTTAATTAACCAATTTAACCGTTCAGTTTCAACCACGTAGCTCCCATTTTCTTGGGGACTCTATAGTTAAATATACCCTAATTTACTCGTGCATAACAAGCTTCCTTAAATTAAAAGATTTTTAAAATCGAACCGGTACCGAACCGGTAGTTCCCGAGTCTATTTAATTCAATTCTAAACAATAAAATCTACCCTCTTTATAATATAATAGTGTGTTTAATATTCGGATTCGAAATTGTTTTTAACTTGGACCAATTGTATTTATTTAGACTATTAAAAGTGGCCTAGACAATATAAGGGACACACTTTGGACATAATTAAAATTTTAGTTTATATTATTGTGGGGTGACTTAAGTGCCAATGTGCAATTGCTCTTTGTAAAGCAGTGTACTAATGTACAGTCAGCAAAAGAGACAGGTTTACACCTCTGTATCAATTAATATAAATAAATATGTTTTTGTCTGCACGACAGCCGGTAATTATTTATGGGCGAAGAGTTCGCTGCTAGCTGAGTACAAACACACATACCAGTGAACTCTTCTCATAAACGCGGACATAAAAATTTAAAATGCGTTTCACAATGTGTAAACCTATCTCTTTTGCTGACTGTACATTATGTGTAATACTAACTGAAAGTATTTCAAATGTTACTTCCTACTAATATTAGTAACGCGAAAGTTTGTAAGAATGTATGAATGTATATTTGTTACTCTTTTACATAAAAACCACTGAACAAATTTGCCTGAAAGTTTGCAAGCGTATAGTGCATAAGCTGGATTAACATATAGGCTTCAAAACATCACCCTCCAACCCATTCGAGCAGAGAAACGCGAGTAAAACAGCAAGGCACAGCTAGTAGGCTATATTTCAAAACCTGTTTCAGTTTAGTTAAACATTTTAAAGACATGTTTATGCCTTTAACTCTATATTAAACAAAATAAACTAAAAATAGGCACTCCATAATAATCTTCTAAAAATGGCAGTTACTTTCAGTGGGCGTCAATGTAGACCTTTTTGAAGAGACGCGGCTATTCATACACCTACGCGTAATGAATGGTCGGTTGATTGCTTGGCTATTGTCTTTCAAGTATGTGGGTAGAACGATATTATAATGAAGACGATTTATTTTTAGCTTTTTTCAATTGTTTTGGAAAACAAAAAAAAAACGTTTTAACAAGTGTCTTATACAGAGATGTTTAAACAAAAAATATATTCACAGATAAAAAGTTTAAACCGCAATTTAAAAACAAATATGCACCTCTATGGTGCATATTTGTTTTTAAATTGCGGCTAATCGCGAAGCGCGGGAAACAAAAATTAAAAAGAAAATAAGAAGAAACAAAAGAAGAGAGATTCGTCAGTCATGACAGCGTGCAACATTTATTTTTTGGTTTATTTATATTTTTACTACCGTCCATAAACTGATCATATAATATACAGTTCATATAAATAAATAGTTATAATAATATATCATTTGCCACTCAAAACTCAATTATTATTATACTACTTTTGGTATTATTAAAATCTTACTTTAACATAACCCTTTATTTTTGAAAGTGATCCTGGATTCTGTCTCTATATCTATGGACCTATCGTCCATTACCAAGTTAAAACCCTACTAAACATGTTTTACTTAAACAATTAAAATTATTATAAAATTTGCTGTTTACCCGTGTAGATCCCGTGGGAATCTCGTCTTAAAATAGCCTATCACACTGACAAATAATTTTTCAGGCTTTCTATTCATAAAAGAATTTTCAAAATCTGTTTAGTAGAGATCTCTTCGTCAACAGCCCGTTTACGTCCACTGCTGAAAATGGGCCTCCTCTTAACAGAACCTGGCAAGCCAGGATCGTTGAGGGATATTGCCATAATCACCACGCTTGGCAGACGGATTGGTGATCGCAGTAAGATGTTAACCTTGAGCTAATAGATGCTGCTGCCCATCCATCAGCTATATGTCCCTTAGTCGCCTTTTACGACACCGTCATGGGGTGGTCTATTCTAAGCCGGAAACCACTCGGCACTCTCACGGCACAGAGATCTCTTAAAAAATTATAATTAGAATGTTAAATCTACATACATATAGGTTGTTAAACCTTAATTAACTTTTTCTTCTTTTTTTCTTAAAAGATTTTATGATAAAGCCATAAAGTCAAGGTTATGTTACATCAAATCTTACCTAATTTCAGACACGACTGAGCCATGGTCATCTTGCTGCGAGCACTCAGGCAAGGAGCCAAGGGAGCTGGACCTTGAGAACATCAGCGGCGTATCTTCCACGAACCCTTGGGGGGGAGGCGTGGCTCGGGCTGACGCGTTCTCAGACTCGGTACACACTGCCACGGGGTCTGTCGCGAACGTTACTGCTTTGGAGCCTGAAATATTGGAAGTATGGAGGGGTGATGAATGAATTTAATTATCGAATAAAGATAAGTTTAAGTATATTGCTCATTTGTTTTTCTGATGAATGTGTAAGTGTGCGTTTGTTACTTTTAAACGACCCTAAGGATGACCTCACATTGGAGCGTGTGAGCGACTACTAAGCCTGACTCTACATTGAGCATGATCGTTCTTCAAGCGTGTGAACGACGTGAACAAGGCGTACACCGAGCCTTTCGCGTCCCTGTCGCTCCCTCCGTCGTCCGCTCGAGAAACGAGCAAGCTCAATGTAGGGTCAACCTAATAAAGCAGTCCAGCTTGTGTACTCCCAAATGTGTTTTTGATTTGATGATATTATATGAATCATGGCAGGATCACTAAAGATTTTTAGAAACACTAATTTATAAAAGGGGGGTCATAAAAGTCTAACAGTAAAGCACAGATGAAGAAGAAGCACTAAAATTACCTTCTTTATCTTTGGCAGAAATGCTGGTACTGGGTTCAGGAAGGCTAGGTTCCGTATTGATGGTCGCCATTGCGTTCCGTTTGGCTAAATTGTCTTCTTCCGTGGGTTCTCCCAGACTGCTGAGAGAGCTGACTCTTGAGAAGTAACCTGGAGTACCTTCGTCGCAATAGTTCACAGGTTTCTCAGGGCTAATCATTCCGGAGCTAAACTTGGTGTCAAAAACTCCTCGCTTTTCTGGAATAGGCTCAGAAACTGATGCCGTTTGTGGCGTGGAAGCAGCTCTGTCGTTGTCGTGTCGCGGTGGCTCTTCGATAGAACAAGTATCTTTCTCGTCCGAATGTGTCATAACCTCAGGGTTCGGTTTCACAGTGGGTACTGTCTTCTTGTTGTCTTTGCCGATTATTCGTAGATCTGACATGGAAGTCGCCGTGGAGAATATCGCTGGGGTTTCATAAGGAGTGCCTTCGGTAGCGAAGTGCTTGATTGTGTCTTCATGAACAGATGGACCAACGGGTTCAGACATGTCTGATCCAGTCTCGGATTGATGTTCGGCGTAACGTAACGAGTAATCAGTGGGCTGATCTAAGTCAGTCTCCTGATAGTCACCATACGTCGTAGCTTCTTTCTTGCTATACTTCTTACCGTCAGTCTTCGGCTTCTCAACTTCCAACTCAGGATTTTTGGTTTCCGAGTATTTTCTGCTGAAATCTATTGGTTGGTCACAAGAATCTTGGTCGACGTCAAAACCAGATTCTGTATAATTCGTCCTCAATTCTGTGGAACTTCTTGGAGGAGGGATGGGCGGTTGAGACGGATACCGAAGGTATGAGCTGTCTTTGTGTTGTTTTGATTTGAAGGCTTCCCCAGAGTTCTCACTCTTCACGAGATCTTTATTTCTGGGTGTTGGGACTGGAACCTTACCAGTTCGCATGACACGTTCGAACACGGAGTCTGAATGCGTACTCGTAACTGAGTCTTTACTTTCTGATCTGTTGACACTGCCCGCGCTGCCAGTCGTAGATCGAGTGACTAGGGCTCCTTTCAACAGTGTGTTACTGCAACTTAAATAACTTGCCAAATGAGCGCTGTGGCTTAAAGATATTTGTGAGGTCAAAGTCGCCATTAGAGGTGAACTTGATGACATTCGATGCCTCTCCAAATTCATGGCGATTTGTCTCTCGGTCGCCGTAAATAGATTTTTTTCATCCCTATTACTTGTACTTGGTGACGTCGCTGGTTCAATATTTTCACAAGTTTCTGCCAGATTTTGGTCTAATTCCTGTTCCAAAGCTTTTTGCTTCCGAGCACCAAGTGTAGGTAAAGCTGGTAAATTCATATTTCTAGCCGTCGTGTCCAGTGATACTATATGTGTTTTGCCGGGTTTAGAATTGAGCAAATTTTTAAGAGCTGCGCTGGAGCCCATCGCTATCATTTTATGCTTTGAGTGTATGAGACTCCTAAGCATAGGCACCGCGCCATGATCCCACAGGAACTGTTGATCAAGCGGACATCGTGCGGACAGGTTCCACAGGGTGCCACACGAATTGCTGACCACGGTAAGACTGGGCGACTTCAAGTGCTGCAGTAAGACACTTAAACAATTTCTCTCCCGGAGAATTTGCCTGTAATCTTCGCGGACGGCGATGTGACTTGACACATTTCTCATTATACCTCCAGCATTTTCGACTATTGCTAATGTTTTCGTCGGCGAGTTGTAACTAAGCATGTCTACAAGGAAGCCCAAAGCTCCATCAACGGAGCAGAGCGCCACTTTATTCATAGAGCAATGAGCTGTTAAGTTCCACAGGGCGGAGAGAACCGACTTGAGCGTGGCCTCTTTCTGACATGTCATCGCTGCTTTCGTCAAACCTTTGACTGCTCCTACTTCTCGTAATACTTGTTTGCTGTTGGTGTCTGCTCTCCAGGATAGATTTCTTAGTACTGCCGCTGTTACCTGTAAAATACGAAATGTATAATTAATTGTTACCAAATATACAACATTTTGATATAAAATGAAATATATCTTGTTAATTACCTGGCGCATGTCGTCGTTTGGTGATTCCAGTTGCTCTACAAGAGCCAACATAAAGTCTTTGAATGAACATAGCAGAGATTTATTGTTGCCATCTCCGAAAGTTAAATTTGTCAGTGTCATACCCGCATATTTTCTCATCGTTAAACATGTGTTATCATCAGTTCTGCTCCCATGTGCTGCCTGGTCACCACTAACTAGTGCGGCCAGGGCTTGCAATCCTCCTAGTTGACAAACAACATGTCTATGCTCTTCGTCAAACGACAGCTTCATAAGTGCGGCGACACTTTGACTTGGATGTTTAGTAGCATCATCTTCGATCACCTCTTTCCCTTCTTTTCTCATTTCAACCAAGTCTTCCAATACATAACAGTATTCTCTAACTTGCTCCAACAACCGCCAGACTCTTGCTTCTCTTCTACCTGCTTTATCATCAGTTTGTGTATGTATTATGTTTCGTAAAGCTTTTGCGGCTCGGTCCCTAGTTTCTCTTGGGACCTTTGAATGAATTAATTGAACTAATAGCGGTATACAACCTGCCTGTCTCATTGCTATGCAGCTTTCAACCGACCTGCTCATTTCAAGTAAAGGTCCGCTCAAATCGGCATTATTTTCAGGCGACAAGCTGAGTAACGATATCAAGGAACATACACATTCCATTTTATTTTCTAAATTCGAAGAGGGTCTTTGACCATCTGCGGAGCCGTTACTCGAGAAACTGCGGACGCTTGCGGAGTCATGACCTGTCCAGACGTCGCGTTCCCCTGGCCAGGTCCCTCGGTAGAGTTGGGAAGCTCTTTTGTCACGTTCACTAGATCTGGCTGCATTTTCCAAACCATAATGTAAAGTGCTTCGGTAACTAGTTCTGTGTGGTCGATCTTCTTGACTGGAGTAAGATGATGCTTGACCTTTCAGTGGCCTTTTGGGAAGAGCTCCAGCTTTCTTATGTGCTTGACTATCATCGCCATCGACATCGTCGTCTAAAAAGTTCGGATTGGTAATGTCGCTGCGTTCGTCGAACTCATCTGGCGACGGTGAATGGTCGAGGAAGTGGGGTTTGGGGATTCTGCATTCAATGTTCGATTTGGACGGCGGTTGATAGTCTTCGTCAAGAAAATGTGGCCGGCGTCGGAGAGGGTCGGGCTCTAGGGTCTCTAATTCAAGAGTTAGGTCTCGCGAGCGCGCCTTGTCTGAAGGTTTCGGGGGAATGTGTTTGGGGACTAATTTAGAAGTATTTTCTTTTGGATCAGGTAAGCGGCGCGAGTCAGGCGAAAGAGGGGAAGACACATCTAGAGGCCCGCGAGGAGGGTCACTCGAAGTAGAGGGGGTGCAGTCTTCACTTGCCGATGGTCCGGAGTCAGTTAACGGTGAATTCGAGGAGTCCATGCTGCTCCAGGGATCTACCATCACTTCGTTCTCCAACTGAAACAATAAAAAAATAACAAATTAATATTATCCTGTTTAATAGTCAAAAAGTCAAGGTTAACTCAATGCAGCGTAAATTAAGCTTTAAGACGCTGTTGCCCGAAATAAACAAAAAATAAACGGGTGGTCAAGGCCAAATGATCTTAACGTAACCGTGGATTAAGGTTGTAAATAATTTATGGACCTGTTAATACCGGTCGGATTGGCATAAAAAGAACAACTAGCATGTGTCAGGTAATATCCTTTATGACGCGATCAACTAAAAGGGGTTCGCGTGCCTACAACGTACCAAGTAAACCTTCATAATAAATGTTACAGTTTACTACATTAGCAGTCTACTATGCGAATTATAACGGCATTGAAATATATAATGCGATGCATTTCAATAATGAGAATAAAACAGAAATATAAACTATTGTCTTCCAAGAAACTACTCCGTCTTTAAGCCAAGGTTGGTTTTATATGGGATGCAACCAAATAAAAAGATAATTCATAATTAATCTTTACATATATGGTGGTTGTAATTTTGTTTGTGTGTCACGTAACCAGCCATAGCTTGTTCGTGTAACATGACAATGAGTCATGGGCTACAATGTTAAATGGTGTTACTGTGGCTTACGTCATGTGGTCCCATTAACAAGTTCCCTTTGGATCATTAGCGACGAAATGTGAGAAGGGAATGGAGTAGCCATATGATTGAATCAGGTCACGCTAGTAACTCAGCAAATAGGACTTAACAAGTTGGTAGGTGGAATATTACTTTAAACTTTGAAATAATATAAATTTGTCAATATATAAATCAGACGATTGTTCTGTAGATATAACTTATACAAGAACTTCATATTTAATATATTTTGACGACGACAAGGTACAATAATTATTACCAACTTTAAATGAATGCGACACTAAAACTTTTCTTTTAATTCAAAATGTTTTCAACATTGTTGATAAAAAGCGCAAGTTACTTCAAAAGTAAATAAATATGCTAAACGTTTAACTTCTGTCCGAAGTTGTAAGAAATTAATTGAATGAGTCAGCTTTAACTCAGAAATGTTGTTTCCAGTGTGCTTGCATTATAACAGACTCTGCACAACAATTTTTGATTGTCTGTTCATTCTTATTCGTGTTTAAAGACAGCAGGAATCTATTATTGTGGCAAAACCAATCCTGAGGTCATTAGCTTTATTGTCTTAAGTGAGTGCTGCACTATAATGGTTAAAAGCGTGCGGACAATAGCTAGGTATTGGACGGACAATAGCGAGGCAGCGGACTGACAATAGTAGCGCCGGCGACAATTGAACCTTAGCAGGCATCCGGACATATATTTGCATCAATATAACTCCGACGAACGCCTATTTCCTTCGAACCTGTATTGATAGATTGAGGGTCATCAGAATTAGTAATATTTACAAGATTTTCATATAAATTATAATTAGCTGAAGTTGATTCTAGTCCAGGATTTATAGAGTTCCAACTATATTTATTTTGAATGTTGGAATGAATATTTACATAAAAGCGACCGTAAACTCATGTTAACTGCGAATCCATTTGTAATATGAATGCATTTACAACGCTGCGTAACTGTAACAATTTGTTTACAAGAATATAAAAAAAACAGGTTATGGTAAATACAATTATCTGATAAACTGTAGCGTAATTAAGTAGTTTAGATTCTACGCATTTAATTTATGAAACTAAGCGCGAAAACAAACCAGCCTAACTGGAAACTGCACGCAATGATTCGATCAAAGCACATGAGATTTCGAATAAAAAAATACAATTCTGCGTCTATACAATTGGGTACACGGGTAGTAATAATATGATGATATTGATGACTAATATGAGTTTGTATGTATAAGGATGGCTAACTCAAAATTCTATGCGATTCCTAATTAGAACTTACCAAATCGGTATCGTTAGAGGTCGTTACATCATCTAGAGGGTTTCCGTTCTCCATATCGACACCAGAATCGTTGGGATCACCTCTCCTTCTGCACAAGTTAGTTGTAGCGATGTGGTGATCATGGAAGTTCCTCCGTAGAGGATTGAACGCGATCCGAAGGTCAGTTGTGAAGTCATCGTACAGTTTAAACTGATTTGCGTTGAACTCCGTATCGTTGTCCAGTACGTCGTGGTCTAAAGAGATCCTGGACCTTTCGGCTCCCTTGTTGATGTACGACACTTTGTAGTAGTCCCGCGAACTCATTTTTGTTAAGCACTATTAAGAGTCATGTACTTTTATATCATAATGTTTAAAAGTTCCTATAATTGTGACAAAACTTAGTTAAGAATGCGTTGACAGCCGAAATTATAAGTATTGGATACCGGCTTGTACCATTAATTGCTCGCAGTAAATTGTGCGCATAAATCAAACTTCGCAGCGAACACTAAATTTCCATTACAAACCGTTGCCCTGTGATAAACCAGATCGTTTCATATTGAAGAAATAGGTCGTGGTGAGCGAATTTAGAAGGGCTCTCATAGGTGGCAAGATTCAATATCATGTATATACATATGGTTTTTTATTTGGAAACAGGCCAGATTGCGTACTATCTTCAGCCTAATGTTTTTTTCTAACATTGTTTAAAAATGAATCCGTGAATGAAAATGTTATATTGAGTAACAGAGAAAAGGAATTTGTGTTGTGTTAGTAATTAGGTCACGGTAAGGTTAATCCGGGCTATCGTAATTCAATTAGTTTCGTGTAAATTTACTCGTATTGTACGTAAACATTGGTGTTGATCAGGTTATAAATAAACAGTTGAAGCAGTGATTTTGTAAAACCGTTAATATACACATATCATCATCATCAGCTCGTATAATGTCGACTGCTGAATATGGGCCTCCCTCTAATAGGGTGTTGCTATAGTTACCACACTTAGCCGGCGGGTCGGTGACCATACTATTATTATTTACGTCTAGTATATACAGGTTAACGCTGCTTTTTTTTTCTAGAGCGGTATTCAAACCCATGAACTCCGATACTTAAGGCGAGACTTGTACCGCTAAGTCACTGAGGTTGTATACATAGTATAATGTTTATGAAACCATCCAAACATACAAATTTTGAAGTTTGATAATTAAAGGATATAAAGGAAGGAAAGGCACCACTGCAAGCTTAGGTTGCAGGCTATCGAATTGACAGCGATGCCTTGCTATGCCTTATTAGGTCGTCGGTTCATCGTGCAAGCGATCGTCCTACGCTGTGGTTACTTAATATTGCAGGATTTCTTTTTAGGGTTCTGTAAATACGGGACCCTATTACTAAGACTTCGCTGTCTGTCTGTCACCGGGCTGTATATCAAGAACCGCGATAACTAGACACTTGAAATTTTTACAGATGTATTTCAGTTGCCGATATAACAACATATACTAAAAATAAAATAAAATAAATATTTTAGGGGGGCTCCCATACAACAATCTTTTTTTTTTTCTTTTTGCTCGATATCAGTTACGGCAACAGGCACTTGTAAACGGTACGGAACCCTTCGTGCGAGAGTCCGACTCGCACTTGGCCGGTTTTTTTTTTAATTTTTTTTATTAAGGATTGCCTTATAAGCTGTACAGTTAAAATAAAGATACAAGATCTAAAGTATTATAAGTCGTAAATTTGGTGTAGCATTAGAGGTATGGGAGAGTCGTAAATGTCGTGTGGAAATAGATTTATCTGTTTATATTGGACTTAGTCAAGGTAATATGGAAATTTCTATCAGAATTTTCTTCAAATATCGAAAACATTTTTAATCAACCTTGGCATGCTTTGATAACACTTCAATTAATGTATTTGCTAACAAAGAAACCTGTTCATTCATATCGTTAAACTAATTCATGCTGAAAACTAAACCGTACTTAGTATCTTTAGTATGTAAATCAACTTAATTATGTAGGTACTACGTTTTTAGGTTCCATATCCTTTTTTTTTCTGAAGGCCTTACGTAGTTAGCCACTAAGCTTTTGCTACTTCACCGGACATTAAGGCGAGAAGAGCTCCAGCCCTTAATAAATGGTTTAAAAACTACAAACTAAGCAACCTGCGCAAGAGGGCGCCCCATGTGGGGCTAGGACCTCGGCTCAGGGCGGTCGCTGGCGATGAGATTGAGGGATTATGACTTTTAGTATTTTAGGGGGTTTTGTGCAACTGTCGCTCTACTTTACGGTTTCATTTCCAAAAACAAAACAAATTACTAAGACTCAGCTACCACTCCAGTTGATTTTTTTTTTTCATGAGATTATTATCGCTGGTTTTTATTAAAATTCATTTATTGCACACCACACGTATAATAAGTTGTTACAAAGACCAAATTTATTCTTCAAAGTTTTTTGAAGAATAAATCTGTTGCTTTCTCCTCTCTTGTAACTTGCCGTGCCTGACAGGGTCCATACTTTGTCCAGGGACAAAGTATGGACCCTGTCAGGCACGGCAAGTTACAAGAGAGGAGAAAGCAACAGATTTATTCTTCAAAAAACTTAAAATTATTTAATTACCGTGAGTAACTTATTAAGTAATAATTATATTTTTGAAATGTATATACCAACAATAATTATATATATTCAACTTAATGTATAATGCCATTTGTATAGGGTATTGTTGTCGTTGTTTCGGAAAGACTTACGTAGTTAGCCACGACGCTTTTGCTAGGTACTTGACCGCTTTTGCGCTTTTGCACCGGGCATACAAAAGATTTGCATTGTAATCCTCACTAATATTATAAATGCGAAAGTAACTCTGTCTTTAACGCCAATAGTTCTTAACCGATTAAAATGAAATTTGGTACACAGATAGTGTAGAGCCTGAGAAAGGACATAGGCTACTTTTCTTAGCAAAAAAGGGTCTAATTAAAACTGCTACTCAAAATCACAATTTTACGCGGCCGAAGTCGCGGGCACCGCTGGTTTTATATATATTTTACATCCCAATTAGTATATACATGGTTATTTTTAAACCATTAACAACCTTTCAAGGGGTGAAAGTACTGATCATTATAACAACTTTTACTATGGGACCAACCCGGAAATCGCGAAAAAAAAATCAGCTGTTTCGCATGTTGTGTTCACTTTCCTCGACAAAATGTATGGAACAGAAGATTTTTTATTTTCGCGATTTCAGTGTAAAAGTTGCTTAAAATCGTCAGTACTTTCACCCCCTGAAAGGTTGTTATTGTTTTAAAAATAACCTAGTACCTATATTTATATATACCATACAATATTAGCTGGGCGACATTTTAAGTTATTCGGTAGTTTTGCATCAAATAGATGGCCCACACTAAATGTAAAAGTAAATAATCACACACACTAAGAATGTTTATTTCTAACTTTACACCTCTAGGTCTATGGGTTTGTTACTTCAGAACTTAGTTCAGAACAGCCCTCGACCTATTTCCGTGCTCTTTGACAGTATGGATGGCACTCGAGTTTGTGAGCCCGGCGCCTGAATCAATGATGAGTCGGCGGAAAATTCAGTTCATACTTTGTTGACTTGTCATCGCTTTTGAGTGTTGTAATACTTGTACTATGCATACTAACTTTATGTTAAAATCTCTGAAGATTTATTTTAAGCCTACTCCCGTATTTATTGCTGTAGTTGCCACTCAGATTTGTATGTTCTGGGGTCGATTCCCACCTGGGACAATTATTTGTGTGAACTACACTGGATCAGAATAGTTGTTCTGTGAATGCTGAATATTGATTTAGATTGATATCGCTCTATGAACTGCTCGACAGGGAAAGTATCTCCACCTTACAGAATACCACAGCTTAATAACATTATTGAATAATGTTGTATTCCTGTGCCTGTAAGGTCGCCAAAGTTCACGGGGTCGAAGAGAAACGGGCAGGATAATTATGGCATAGTGCTGTATTATATATCCTTATATTTGGACTCCTATGCTACTTAACATAAAGTGGGTCATTTATCTGGTCATCATCATCATCATCATCAGCCCGTATAACGTCCACTGCTGAACATGGGCCTCCTCCCGAGGGAGGGTTTTGCCATAGTCACCACAAAGTATTATGGCGTAACACACAAGGAAACGCTGCTGCCCGCTCCCAGGTATACAATTGTTATAGATGATGTTGTAACAATTAGGACCAACAGCTTAACGTGCTTTCCGAGTCACGGAGGGTAGTCCCTCAGCCAACCAGACCCGGAAAGAAATCTAAGAATCTACACAAAGAATTCTAGTCCGGCGTGGGGATCTAACCCTCCGAGATTTAAAGCTAGCTAAATACCGTTACGCCACGAAGGTTGTCATTTACCTGGTCAGAAAAAAAAAACAAACTAACACACAGTCAAGTTCAATACAACATTAAGCGTCATTCAGTCATACAATAAATTAAATTTCTAAAGTGACTATAAAACCGCAAGCTTTTGGTCACAAACAACTGTAAATATACCAAAGACATCCCACAAAACTAAAGTCGTAAAATCAAATGACTCAACTCATAAAACTAACATGGCAAATACGAGTGGTTAAATATGAGATTGTCCACTTTATGCTGACCCCACATTAGTCGTGCGAGTCTCTCGAGCGTGTGTCACATGCAGAAGACGATGGGGGCACTAACGCATAGCTTCAAAAAACAATCTTCTGCACCGGATGTCATGTATTTGCAGTTCCCCGCACCCGTTTCATTGGGTAGCACCCTCACGTGGTATACCACGTGAGGGTCTACCCAATGAAACTCCCTAGCTACCCAATGAAACTCCCTAGCTAGCACTAGCATATCATCACCATGCAAAGGGTTCGTACATATCCCGCCGCTTCAGTGGTGGGGGTGCCTTATGTATTATCTCTCAAAAAAAGGTAATAATCTCCTGAATTAGGTTTCATTGTATTCAAAATGCCAGTGAAAATACTAGTCTTTTGAGTGACATAAATCTCGTAGTAAATTACTTTATTATCTGTCATACCAAAGGAAGCGAAACAGGAAAAAAATAGCAACCGCTGTTGGGTGTCCAATAATCTCTAAAATTAGAACTATCTAAACTGGAGCACTCCTATAGAGTATGGTTTAACTCATGTTTTAATGTACCTATATTGATTAAACTGTTATCGCCATCATGTTGCAGAAGAAAATGGCAGAAGTGTCTGCCATTTTGTCTCTTCTGCTGCTTAAGCAAAATATAAAATGCTTATGATCTATATTATTTAATAAGTTATTCGTTACCGTTATTTAAATACAACACACGCTTAAATACACAGTCATTTCTAAAATTTCCACACCATCTAAGACAATGGCATATTTTAATTTTCTTCAAAAGTTCCATTAAACGTTGGCGAAAAACTGATCAATTTATTGCACCCATTGGTTACCAATAAAGTTTTTGCTATAAAAGGTTAAACACCGTTAAATTCAAGGGGAGACAAGACCACAAAAACCATAAACAAACGTTAGACTCAAAAGGTGTGGGTCGTCGAACTATTGCGTAAGTGAAGATATTAGTAAAAGGCAACTATGTAGGTGAGTGGGGAAAATGGATCGAGTCACACACCTTTGCTGATCAAATTAACAATTTTAACAGCTTTAGTGAACTATTGTAGCCTTCCATATTGTCACTATACTTTCAAACAACATTAGAACGACGACACCGGGATCCATAGAACATTCTTGCAATAAAAAAAATGTCTGTAATAAAATATTGGAATTTGCATGCTGAAACAGAACGAATTTTCAAAAAAAAATTGTTAAGATCTGAAATGTACTAAAATTCTGTAATAAATGTTCAAAAAATATCCATTTCTATTTTAAGAGTCGTAAAAATAGAACTGCTAACATAACCTATTATAGCAGTTCTATATAGATTTACAAAACCAAATTCGATTACCCACATCCCATGGCTCCTTTGCACATGACCGAAAAGTGATGAGTGCATTGTCAAGAATATCGTTGTGGGCGAACACGTCTGGGAAGATCATCATACAACGTAGATGAATTGATAAAACACAAAGATATTATTTTCGCAGATGTTAGCTGGTACTCGTAGTTGTAGTAACTGTAATTCTAAATTTACCAATAACTTTAACAATAAACACCGGGTAACCAGCCCGCCTGCCAAGCGTGGTGACTATAGCAACCCTTTCGAGGGTAGGCCATGTTCAGCAGTAGACATTAAACAGACTGATGATGATGTAACAATAAATGTATCCCAACTAAAGAATGCATCCATGTTATGAATAACTTATGTATAAAAATACTATTTAATCCGATGTGATGGACTGTTTTGGAGTTAAACATCGATAATCATAAGAATATTAATGGCAGGTTTACAAATATAGAAATTTATGCGACATTATAAAATGATGAATTTTACATAATACATATAGCGTTCAGTAATATTTCAATAAATTTAATTAAATAACTGTAAATAACATCAATTTAAGAATCCTAAATATGTCGTTGACAATTTCGGCTTTTTGGATAAATTAGTATTTCATTTATTTCAAGAAACATGGAAATTACTTAACTGTTTTTATAATTTGGGTAATTGTTTCCGAACTTACAGCAACTTTAATACACTTCTCTGGCCGTCTTAAATACTAAGAAAACCGAAATGAAAATAAATATTTTTAAGTACGAACGACTCAATTGTTTCATTCTATTCTTCAGTCACCATTCTCCAACAAATCAGCGTCCATCTTTAATGAATAGGAGCAAGACATAAATTAATTGTTTCATTCAACCCTCAAGTAACAAACGATCCCAAAAACGTTTTGACAGAGGAAAACGAATGAGGGCAGATGACAGATTTGGATGGGTGACAACACCCGGCACAGGAAGAGGGTCTAGTTAAAAATAGTAATGTCGATGCCTACAGCTACTTATTTGAACGGGGCAGTAATAGAATCTTAGACAACCGTTAATAATTCTTCAACTACGGCAGTATTTTAAAACATTGAAATATTGTGTTGAGATGAAAGCAAACTAAGTTTTTAATAGAATTGTTTGTTTTATAGAGAAAGGTATTTCCTTCTCGTACGCTAAGTAATGTTTATTTTGGAAACGTAAAAAAAACGTGAACTTTGGATTACGTGGTTAAAATAAATAATAAATCATGTATGGCGCTAATTAGAAGCGACTGGCAAAGGAATTTTAAACCCTGATTCAATATTTTGTAGCTATACTATCCAATGTGGGATTTTACGATTGTACCTCCCTTTTTCCCCATTTGTCAACTATAAATCATATCTGTTTAGGAAGCGCATGTTAATTCTTCGTAATTATCAAGATACGAAACACAAAACATACGAGTGCTTACACGATCAACCTCATATTTCCTCATACTATCGAGTTACGTTATGGTTCTCATAACATTTCTCTCGTGAGACAAAAAGAACATAATTGCATCAGCCCACGTAACATCGGGCCACAAAAACAGATGCAAATATAAATCATCGCGAACAATATAAGTCAACACCGTTCTCTAACCATTAGTAACATGAAAGCAAAGCCACTTATAGCAGTGAAAGTGTTATGGAATTTCGCGATGCACCCGAGTATTATTGTAATTGGAGTGAGACGGGTCTAGAATCTAGACTGAATAGATTGGCCAAATTGTATTTCTCGTTACGATTTTTTTAACGCATCAGCATTTTAAGAACCGCAAATGTTGTGAGTTGATTTTATACCAGCAGCAGATGGAGGGATGTGTTGTAAGAGGAAGGCCAAAACATAGATGGATGGATTGTGTGAAGGACATGTGTAAGAAAGGTGTGAGTATGAAAGAGATCTCTTATAGGGAAAAATGGAAGAGGTTGACATGTTCCGCCGACCCCAAATAATAGGAGCAGGGCAGGAAGACGATGATTAATTTAGACCAGCAACAGTATTCGAACCTGCGCTAAAAATGTCACCGTTGGCCGTTCACCAAAGCGAATAGAATAGTCTTTTTTCAAATAGAAGCAAGCAACTGATCCTAATCTCACGAATGTTAATTAAGAACAGAGGCAGAATAAGATGAAAGATAATACAAATGCGGAAGATATACCTTCGGTTTAAAATGTGACGTGGATATGATCGTGTGTCAACTGATTGACATCAACAGAGGGAAATATGAAACTATAAGATGTGGTGTTGTTCTTTCTGTTTTGTGTCTGTAAAAATTGTGTCTACCGCGAAACAAGGATTTGTTTTTCTATTAAGGGAGCTTGCTTTAAAATTCTATTTGTCTGGTAAATATCCCAACAAATAAAGGTACACAGCTAAAAAGTAGGACATTTCGCAGAATAGAGTACAATGGTAAGATCAATTGATGTGTAGGCTGTTCTCTCAGTTTGTGAGCTTTGTTTAAACAAAAGCGAAATTCACACAATTAAAGATCTTGATTAGGACAAAACATTGAGAGTGACGTTATATACCTATGTTTTAAAATAAGTTCTGTTCATTAATAAGTTATGTGATTGAATCTTGCTTTTTATGATTCTTCTATGATAGCTAGGAAGATATGAGGTCTGGTTCTGACTTAACTAAGTCTGGAATAGAGAGGCAATGCTCAATGCGATTTGCATCGAGATAAAATAATCGTAATCATATTACAAAAATGTATTTCCTGAGTATAAAACTTTATCACCGCCGAATTTTTCTTTCTATAATATATATTAGTGCTAAGTTAAAAAATAATTGTAGGCCTATAGTCATCACACTGAAGTGTACGTTGCAATTAATATTCTGCTCATCATTTTGTAATAGATTGCAGGAAATGACGCGGTGTCGACGACTTGGTGACTGTTCGATTCTTCGTAATGCCATATTCAAAGGTTAATCACTTGCTCGTATTCCAAAGCGAAGATGAGATGAGATGTGTTATATATGCAAACAATATAATTTTGAAATTTACACGTGTGTGCCGCTCCGCTATGGTGGAAAATAGGCCTTAGTTTGCAGACCAGACACATGCATTGTTACCAATAGAAGCATCATGAATAAAAAAAATTATATGTGCGATCTGAAAAGTCACTTCAGGCTGGGATTACTAGCCTTTTTTAATTGTAATTTATTTATTTTAAAATTAAATAAAAAGAGAGAATATACATTAAAATTTAAATAAACGATATACACTCAATATTTATCTCATTCAGTACTGATCCAATATTTTAATACAAAGTTTGCTTTGTGGATAAGTAATGTGACACATCAATGTCACCCGTATAGATAAAATATGATAAGGTTTATGCAAAACTATATCTGCTGTTCACGCGATATTACAATAACAAGTGATTTGAATAATCTAGCTTATGAGATAACTGCGTATTGAAAATTGTCAAAGCAATTTAGTGGTAGCATACTTTCCCATCGATTTTGTATAAAATAAAGACAATTAAAATGAAAGAACTCATACATCTATACCAGGGTTTCTCAAACTTTTGGCTCCACGAACCCCTGTTAAAATTTCCAGGTAAAAGCGAACCCCTAACTAAGAAATGAAATCCCCCCCCCCCCTCAAGAAAATAATAAAATTGACTGTTGAAGAAAATAAGGTTTTTATTTGAATAAAAGGTAACAAATAAAGTGCCAAAAGAAATATCTTTTTAATATTAATTTGATGGGTGTGCTTGTTTCTTGTCGCAAATGGATTCAATTTTAGGAGTAATTTTGGACCACGTATTGAATTTTCAAGCCGCCATTACGTAAATCTTGTCGCGAACCCCCTGCCATCGAATGGCGAACCCGCGAACCCCTAGGTTCGCGAAACCCACTTTGAGAAACCCTGATCTATACGACCAAAATACTCGTAAGCCTGGAATCGTTTTTTCTTTCTGAAGGACCTTATGTAGTTAGCTACGAGGCTCTTGCTACTTCACTGAACATAAAGGCGAGCAGATTTCCAGCCTCAATAAATGTTTTAAATACAACAAACTAAGCAACCTGCGCAAGAGGGCGCCCCATGTGGGACTTGCACGTCGCTCAGGGCGGTCGCTGGCGGGGGAATTGAGGATTTATGACTTTAGATTTTTAAGGATATTTTGTGTAACTGTCGCTCTACTTTACAGTTCGCGGGCCTCTCGGGTCGGGAGGCAAGGCTGGAGTCACGATCGCCTATATGTACGGTGAAGTAGCAAGAACCTTTTAATTAATTCCATATTATGTCCGACAACCTCCGTAGCGTAGCGGTATTTGGCTCGCTTTAAGTTTCGGAGTTCGTGGGTTCGATCCCCACACCGGACAAGAAATCTTTGTGTAAATTCTAAGATTTCTTTCCGGGTCTGGTTGGTTGAGGGACTACCCTAAGCACGTTAAGCCGTGGGTCCCGATTGTTATAACATCATCTATAATAATCGTATATCAAGGAACGGGCAGCAGCGTCTCCTTGTGTGGTACAACATAATACTGCGGTCCCCAATCCGCCTGCCAAGCGTGGTGACTATGGCAAATACCCTCCCCCGGGAGGAGGCCCATGTTCAGCAGTGGACGTTATACGGGCTGATGATGATGATTATGTCCGTTCAAAAATTGTATCTATTTCCCGAATTGTCTTAAGAAAGTAGTTGAATAAAAACGTTACGGGTCCCAAGGAAGTCGTGGAGACAGAAACTTGGATAGAAAAGATAATATCAAAGTTTAATTTTTTTCGTACGAGCATTTATATCGTCAGCCACGAGACTTTTGCTACTTCACCGGGCATAAAGTCGAGCAGGGCTCCAGCGTTATTAAATGGTTTATAAACTACAAACTAAGCAAACTGCGCTAGAGGACGCCCTCTGTGGTAATAAAGGAATCTACCATTCGAGATCTCAGGACAACACAGCATTATGATTTGTTACTTAGTCATTGTCATACTTTTCACCAATCACTTCTAACTTTAAATCTTCTTCTTCTTCTTCAACAGTCCGTTTAGGTCCACTGCTGAACATGGGCCTCCTCTTAAAATACCTTGGCAAGCCAGGATCGTAGAGGGATATTGCCATAATCACCATTCTTGGCAGACGGATTGGTGATCGCAGTAGGATGTAAACCTTGAGCTAATAGATGCTGCTGCCCATCCATCAGCCATGTGTCCCTTAGTCGCCTTTTACGACACCCATGGGAGGACATGGGGTGATCTATTCTAAGCCGGAAACCACACGGTGAACTTTAATTAGCTTCTAATTATATTTCGTATCATAAAAAGAAAATAATGCTTTCTTTTGACTTTCTAATCTTTCAGTCTATATCATTGTTGTAATAAATTGAATTCTTATTGTTAACTTTTGCTGAATTTAAGCAATTTTAAAAGACTAGTTTTAATATCGTCAAACTATTCTTTGGCCTTAAGTAAAATAATGTTGATGCACTTTTACACGGCAATTAAACACAAACATAAGTCATGTGATAGAAAAGTGAAAGTATATAATAAAAAAAGAGTTATACAAAATTATAAATACTAAGTTGATACTAAAAATAAATAGATTAAAACTAGAATTCTGTTGGTTAAAATCAAATTATGTATAATTGAAATGTTAGGTTATTGACATTTGCGATACAAATTATATTTTATCAAGTAATTACAGTTTAATAATTACAGAATTTACTTTACTTTACTTTGCTTAATACTAATGATTCTTTCGCGGAGTTTTACGATAAAAGAACAAAATTTAAATACAAAATGAAATTAATCACTACATAGTATAAAACAAAGTCGCTTCCAACTGTCTGTCCGTACCCATGTATGCTTAGATCTTTAGAACTACGCAACGGATTTTGATGCGGTTTTTTTATTAGAATTAGTGATTCGAGAGTAAAGTTTTTATGTTTAATACATCGGCATTACACCCGTGCAACGCCGGGGAGGGCGGGCAGGCAGATATATAAATCTGAAGAATTTTATCTACTAGTCCAATTTGAAAATAATTTCAATGTTAGATAGCGTATTTATCGAGGAAGGTTATAGGCTATATTTTAATATGATGTTCCCACGGGAGCGGATGCTACACGGGTGAAACCGACCGGTGGTTCAGTAAAAGCTAGATAATAATATAGCTAAATATCCAATTTGTAATTTAAGACACAAAGCCAGGCAGACTTCCATTTACGTGGGCCGGATTGCTTATGCGTACCCGGCCCCCGCCAACGGCGGATCGAAGGAGTGTCCGGGGGGTTTTAGTGGTGTAGGATCCTCTCCTCGTGGTATGAGTTTAGCAAACCAAGCTATGGAGAGGGCGAGTCCTTAATATCCCACCGCGTGTGCGCGAATACGCTGCAGCGGCGGTATTCGCGCACACGCGTAAATGCAATTATCCCCGAACAAAAAATAAATTGAAAAAAATGGCTTCCATTTACGTAAAACATCTTATGAATCTTCAAACTATTTCATAAATGCCATTCCAAAATAATTTCAGGAGTGATCCACGTTGCGTTCTAAAAGCCATAGCGTCTGAAATATCAGTTACAATACCAAGTTCTTGGCTAACAATCAAGATTGGAACTAAATATATATTATATTAGATCGGTGTCTACTAACATATAACATAGTTCTAGTATGTATTACTAATGTCAGTTAACCTATATTAAATTCAGAGAAATGCACAGGTCGGCGCATCGAGGCTGCAATGCGGCATGTATTCTTGGCTCTTACGTGCGACCTTCAAAACGGATGCATCTCCACCTCAGCTAACTGGGAAACCGTTGTTACATAACCAACAGTATATCAGTATATGCTTCTACAACAAACTTCCTAATAATGCAAGAGATCTTTCTACAAACAAGTTTTAACTATATCATCATCATCATCATCAGCCCGTATTACGTCCACTGCTGAACATGGGCCTCCTCCCGAGGGAGGGTATTTGCCATAGTCACCACGCTTGGCAGGCGGGTTGCTGACCGCAGTATTATGTTGTACTACACGAGGAAACGTTGCTGCCCGTTCCTTGATATACGATTATTATAGATGATGTTATAACAATCGGGGCCAACGGCTTAACGTGCTTTCCGAGGCACGGACAGTAGTCCCTCAACCAACCAGACCCGGAAAGTAATCTTAGAATTTACACAAAGATTTCTTGTCCGGTGTGGGGATCGAACCCACGACCTCCGTGATTTGAAGCGAGCCAAATACCGCCACTCTACGGAGGTAGATATACCAAAGATAAACAATGTAAAAAATCTTATTATAAAATGTCTGATTTTAAAGTGACAAAACTGCTTGGGAGTGCTCTGAAACAATACTGCTTGATTAACAACCTAGTGCCCGCGAATTCGTCCACATGGAATAGCAGTACTAATTTGAAATTCTTCATCCCTCCCTTTCAACCCCCTACAACCCATTTATCGCTATAAAAAGTAGCCTTTATCCTTTCTCAGGTTCTACACTATCTGTGTACCAAATTTCATTGAAATCGGTTCAGTAGTTTTGGCGTGAAAGGGCTCCAGCCAGTCAAACATAGTTACTTTGCATTTAAAATATAAGTAAGGATTTAACTTTTTATAAAGGCAAAGGGCTTAGGCTACCTTTTTTAGGCCCTTACTCGCCAAAACTACTGTATCAAAACTATTTATTTTAAAAAAGGATTCCTCTGAGTATCTTGCCAGTTGTTCTCAGAGTTGCAACGTCCAGAACTGGGGGCCGAGTCTGCTATTTTTTTAAGTACTGTGCCACCGTAGTACCAACATGATATCATTAAGCCAAAAATGGTAATCTACTAGTCTCACTATGGTTTCGGCGCTGGAATGGCAGTCGGTGTTGGTACCGCAGAAAAAGGATTTTGGATTAGTAGATTACCAAATGGGAAAAAAACCAACCATTGAACTTTCATTGAAAGTTCATGGACACGCCATTACGATAGTAGACTCGGGGCCCTGGTGGCAGTAAAAAAGAAGGACGCAACATAAGAACATCATATAAACTTTTAAACTTTCGCGTATCATATTTATTTCGACGTTTCGATCAAGTTACATTGATCGTGGTCGCGGGCAGACGGGTAATATAAAAATATATTTTTTATAGTGTTAATACCTGTGTGCTATAAATCAAAATAAGAACATAATTAAAAATATATTTTAAACTAGCTTTTCGCGCGCGGTTTTACCCGCGTAACTCCCGTTCCCGTAGAAACTTTATAATAAAATACAGCTTATAGCCTTCCTCGATAAATGGGCTATCTAACATTGATATAATTTTTGAAATCGGACCAGTAGTTCCTGAGATTAGCGCGTTCAAACAAACAAACAAACAAACTCTGCAGCTTTATAATATTAGTATAGATGTGTCTAAATGAATAAAGAACATTTTAAATTTGTAAAGTGTCAATTTTCCATTTTATTCGCGTCCCCAACTTGCCAATTTTATGTGCTTTACGTAATTCCATAAATGACTGACCTTATATTTAACCGCTGTCAGCTTAGCACAGATACTCCCAAACTTTTTTCTCGTAGGCCCCTTTTAAATCTTTACTGATTTCGGTGGACCCCTAGTTGGTACATTTCTATTATATTACACACTTACAAATTGTGAACCAGATTTTTTTACGTTAACGTACTGCCCTGTTCATTGTACTTGCAGTTATCGTAATTTTTGGGATTTTCACCTTTTTTGCGAAAATTACATTTCAGGACCCTAATAACGTGATAAAGATTGATTTTTTCTTATTTTTAGTTTCACTATAAAAGGCATAGCCTTCTTGATTAGATATAAAAAAATGTGTTTATCTGGAAATCGCGATTTTGCAAGTATTGCGTTTGCATTAAGGAGGGCAGCGTAGACCCCCGACGAGTCTCCTGTGGACCCGTGGGGGTGCACATGGACCACTTTGGGAATCACTGGCTTAGCACTTTAACCAGTAATTTTGAGGACGTAAAATGTTTTAAAAGTAGGTCACAAGCTATGGTTGACCTGTTTTTCTATATCTGTAATGTAAAACTGACTATAGCTAATGGACATAAACCGTTAAATGTAAGATCTATACTAATATATAAAGCTGAAGTGTGTGTTTGTTTGTTTGCTTAAACGGGCTAATATCAGGAACTACTGGTCCGACTTGAAAAAAAAAAAACAACAGTGTTAGATAGCCCATTTATCGAGTAAGGCTTATAGGCTATATTTTATGATGAAGTTCCCACGGGAACGGGAGTTACGTGAAACCGCGCTCGGGAAGCTAGTTTTATAATATAAAGCGTCAGTACTTTTAATGAGCTGCTCGATTGGGTAAGTACATCCACTTTCAAGATTATTTGGCTGTGCTTTAACACCAAATAACATTTTTATTAATTTTGGATTCCTGTGCCTCATTAAAGTTTGCCAGAGCTTATTAGGAGAACGGGTAAGGGCTGAAAGGATGATTATGGTTAGTTCAGTACACATGACATACACTGACTCTAGTTTGTATTTGGATCCCTTAGCTACTTAGCATCTTATGGATAGAAACAATTTGCGTGGTCAAGCATAAAAAACTGATCAAGTGCGAGTCGGAATCGCGCACGACGGGTTCCGTACCATTTTACCGTTATTGATATCGAGAAAAAAGGGCAAAAAAATAAGTTTGTTGTATGGAAGCCCCCTTTAAATATTTATTTTATTTTTATCTGTGATAATTTCAACTGCCGGGTGACAGACAGACAGCGAAGTCTTAGTAATAGGGTCCCGATTTTACCCTTCGGGTACGGAACCCTAAAAACGTAAAATTACCTCATATAACGCAATCAGATCTTATCTCGCCACCCAAAGGTCACTCGCCTTTCTCCAAGTGAATAACAACGAAGAGAATATAAAAACAATCCGTCAGACTATAATAGACGTAGATACTGCGCCAATTTATCATTTAAAAGTGTACGCTGACTCACTAGCCAGTGGCATACAACTAGTACAGTTTAAATGTATTGCCTCCCGCGAGCTATTATAAAATCTAGCCAATATTGACGACTAACACAATAATTGGACCACCCGGGAGTTATTTGTTTATACATTTATGAGACAACCTCCCCAGCGTAGCGGTATTTTGCTCGTTTTAAAAGTCGTGGGTTCGATCTCCGCGCCGGACAGGAAATCTTTGTGTAAATTCTACCCTCCGTGCCTCGGTAAGCACGTTAAGTCGTTGGTCCCGATTGTTATAACATCATCTATAATAATCGTATATCAAGTAACGGGCAGCAGCGTTTCCTTGTGTGGCACAACATAATACTGCGGTCACCAATCCGCCTGCCAAGCGTGGTGACTTTGGCAAATACCCTCCCCGGGAGGAGGCCCATGTTCAGTAGTGGACGTTATACGGCTGATGATGATGATGACATTTATGAGAATAGCCGTATTTCTTTCGGACATTATGTAGTTAGCTAGAAGGCTTTTGCTACTCCACCGGGCATAAAGATTAGCAGAGCTCGATTCCAATGGTTTTAAAACTACAAACTAAGCAACCTGCGCAAGAGGAGGCGGCGTCCCCTGTGGGACTTGGAGCTCGGCTCAAGGCGATCGCTGGCAGGAGGACTTTTAGCTATTTTGTGCAACTATGGCTCTACGCTACAGTTCGCGGGCCTCTCGGACTTCGGGTTTACGAGGGCATCAGACGGTTCTTTGGGAACTAAGTACAGTACGTAGGTGCGTTAGATTAATTAGAAACAACTCAATCACAAGAACCTCAATGCACACAGCTAAATAAATGGCTGCAGTGAAGAAACCAATTCCGTATAAAGTAATAACTACAGTAAATCTTGAGCGGTAAACGGAAATTTCTAAAGCTTTTAATATACATTGCCTTGTTTGATTTAACGATACCAATTACTTCTTCATCGAGCATTTAATGTATCGTAATATTTTATGATACAACACAATCAACATATTAATACTAAAGCTGTAGGTAAATATTTACCCCATGGAAAGATTAATACTTCTATTATATTTCTACAATATCGAGAACATTCTTAAGAAAGGCCAGGTTAGAAGTATGGAATGGATATTTGGAAGAGGCGAAAGTGGTATATCAAGATCGTAACAAGTGGAAGGAAGTAGTCTTTGCCTACCCCTATGGGAAAGAGGCGTGAATAAAATTATGTATGTATGTATGTCTATAATAGTTACAAGTAACGGAATGCAAGCCAAAGAAAAGTTTATGCCCGGTGAAGTAGCCTCCGGGCTAACTACATAATGTCCAAGAAGAAAAAAAAAGAATGCCGCATATCTATCATCATCATCATCATCAGCCTGTTGTAGTCCACTGCTGAACATAGGCCTCCCCCATCGATTTCCAGCGGGAACGATCGCTAGCAGTCTGTATCCACCGATTTCCTGCGACCTTTATGAGGTCGTTGGTCCATCGTGCGCCTGCGGTCGTCCTACGCTGCGCTTGCCAGTACGTGGTCTCCACTCGAGAACCTTTTTTCTCCATCGGCCGTCAGTTCTTCGAGCTATGTGTCCTGCCCATTGCCACTTCAGCTTGCTAATCCGTTGAGCTATGTCAGTGACCTTCGTTCTCCTGCGGATCTCTTCATTTCTGATTCGATCACGCAGGGAAACGCCGAGCATAGCTCTTTCCATAGCTCGCTGAGCGACTTTGAGCTTTCTTATGAGGCACACAGTAAGAGACCATGTCTCAGATCCATATGTCATCACTGGTAACACACATTGATTGAAGACTTTGGTCTTCAGGCACTGAGGTATTTTGGACGAGAAGATCTATACTAATACTAGATGACCCGGCAGACTTCGTACTGCCTCAATCGATACATAAAAGACCTAAACATTTGTATAAAATAAACTGGGCCGTAGAGACTTCGTTTATGCGGTACTCCTACCCCTACCCTACACTATCCCCACCCTACACTACCCCTACCCTACACTACCCCTACCGTACACTACCCCTACCCTACACTACCCCTACCCTACACTACCCCTACCCTACACTACCCCTACCCTACACTACCCCTACCCTACACTACCCCTACCCTACCTCTACCCTACCCCTACCCTACACCTACCCCTACCCTACCCTACACCTACCCTAAAAAATCTTAGCAAAAAAATAAAGCTCAAATTGACTCTACATTTTAGTTAGAAAACGTTTGTATGGGAAAAAGAAAAAGGCTGTTTTAAGGGGTTTTCAGGCAACTACTAATAAATTAAAAATTAATTAAAAAAACATTGTCCAGCGGACAAAATTGTGAATCTAAACCATTCCCAGATCCCCTTGAACACACACAAAAAATTTCATCAAAATCGGTCCAGTCGTTTGAGAGAAGTTCAGTGACATACACACTCACAGAAGAATTATATATATAAAGATTATAAAAAAATAAAGATTTGATTCGTTTGTTTGCATTGAATAGGCTCCGAAAATACTGAAGCGATTTCTAAAATTCTTTCACTATTAGACAGCTACTTTATCGACGAAGCAAGTTCCAACAACAAAACAAGTGTTTGAAGGTTCAACGGGAACGGAATACATAGATATTACCACACATACATTTGTGCATATAATATGCAACCTACTTTAACTGCCCCGCCTCTATGGAAGCCATTTAAATGCTCTCCATTGCCTCACTTGATCGTACGTAATACAAAATGGAATTGCACACGTCCCATGTTTTTAATCTACATATCTATACTAATATATAAAGCTAAAGCAGTGGTTCTTACCTTTTCAATATTGTTACCCCTGTAACCTAATAGGAAAACCAATTTAACCTGCCCTTAAAATATTATCACTACAAATAACTTTGCTGGTTGTAGTTTTTTGTAGTAGTTGTAGTTGCTTGTAGCAAATGCAAAATATAAAGGTCTCCCTTACCCCCACGAAATTACTGATTTACCCCCGCGGGGGTAAATACCCCCAGGTTCGGAACCATGGAGCTAAAGAGTTTATTTGTCTGCTTGAACGCGCTAATCACGCGCATGGTGAACATGGGGGTCTTAGCCATAAATGGGGTATTTAAGACTGAAATAATTGTTCAAATCGCACCAGTAGTTCCTGATATAAGCGTGTTCAAGCAAACATACAAACTCTTCAACTTTATATATTAGTATAGTTATACATTGAATTGAGACACACTTTGATCTCAGACATAAAGAAGTCATAGCCACTTCGCATACCGAAGTCGATTGGAATAGAAACGACGGCATCAAATGTAACGATCAATTTGTTAGCATCGGAATTGATGCGCATACTTCAGATGCCCCCTACCTTAGATCATCACACATTTGAGAGACAAACAACAATATTGTTTTGAAAATGGGCGACATTTTTTAAATTGGCATGGGCTTTGTTATTACTAATTGAGCGATGAATTTTGTACATTACTAGCTTCCCGCGCGCGGTTTCACCCGTGGAAATCCTGTTCCCGTAAGAACTTCATTATTAAATATAGCCTTTCTCAATAAATGAGCTACGTAACACTGAAAGAATTTTGCAAATCGGTCAAGAAGTTGCGGAGGTTAGCGCGTTCAAGCACAAAATCAAACTCTTCAGGTTTTTATATTAGTATATACTAGCGACCCGCCCCGGCTCCGCACGGGTACAATGCTGATGTATTATACATATACCTTCCTCTTGAATCCCTCCATCTATTTAAAAAAACCGCATCAAAATCCGTTGCGTAGTTAAAGATTTAAGCATACATAGGGACATAGGGATATAGGGACAGAGAAAGCATCTTTGTTTTATACTATGTAGTGAAGATAATACAACTTTTCAATTGATAAGTTTGTAATTTTTTTTTTAATAATAATAAAAATTTATTTAAAAATTCATTTACAACAAACAAATAACATAAATCTACCCACAGGGCTTAAATTTAAGGCATCTCTTTTTAAGATTCTAATTCTTATTTTGTCAATGGTACAAGTCTTTGTATAAGTGCTGAATATTTTGTTTTTTTATTTATAATTCACAAAACCGATGTTCAATCACTTACATTCAAGCAAACTTACATAATAAACAATTCACGATTGACATCTACTCGATATAAATACAGCATGCAGTTACAAAGTGTTAAATACAGATTAGAAGTAAAACCTTGGTATTGATTACAAATGAATGGGTTAAATCAGGTCTAGAATTCTATCTAAAATTGCAAATATATTTAGAAATTATATTTATAAACACTATACTATTAAAATATCTCGCAATATTTATGTGTTCAGCTCAAAATAAACCAATAAATATACTTTACATCCTCGACAGAAATAGATCACATTTAACGTCATCAGTTTTCTTGGATGTCATGTTTAGTTTGTAGTTTACAAAACATAGTTAATTTTTATGAATTTCCGAATAACGTTACTGTATTACTACTGTGCCGTGTGGTTTCCGGCTTAGAATAGACCACCCCATGTCCACCCATGGGTGTCGTAAAAGGCGACTAAGGGACATATGGCTGATGGATGGGCAGCAGCATCTATTAGCTCAAGGTTTACATCTTACTGCGATCACCAATCCGTTTGCCAAGCGTGGTGATTATGGCAATATCCCTCAACGACCCTGGCTTGCCAAGATCTGTTAAGAGGAGGCCCATGTTCAGCAGTGGACTTAAACGGGCTGTTGATGATGTTACTATATTAACGGTATATCAACAAATCTTGAGCTCAGAAGCATAAGAACGAATGTATTATACTTTAGAAGCATATAGTCGTAAGTGCCAGTTTACGGTCCTCCTCCTCATCATCATTAGTTTCTTCAATGCTGAAGATCATGACCCCGTCACTTGGTTTCGATAAAGGTACTTAAATGTACAAACGATGCAACTTGCGCAAAATAACTCCTGTCGTACTTGGAGACCTGGATCTCAACTCAGGGCGGTCTTTCGAGGGCCGGATTGCTTGTGCGTACCCGGCCCCTGCCAACGGCGGATCGAAGGAGTGTCCGGGGGGTTTTAGTGGTTAGTAGGGTCCTCTCCTCGTGGTATGAGTTTAGCATACCACGCTATGGAGAGGGCAAGCTCCACATATCCCACCGCCAGCGCGCGAATACGCTGCAGCGGCGGCGGTGGGAAAGAGTAAAGGCATTTAACCCCGGTAACGACGTTTACGATGAAGGCTAATACGATGAATGTTTCTGACGTATAATGGCACATCCGATCTTTAGCTTTTGAGCTCAAGAAATGTTCTGACATAAACATTCTACAAATCTAGACATCAGAAGCATACGATAGATGTACTATTATATCTTCAGAAGCATTTTGTCGTAAGTGCCAGTTTACGATAAAGGCACATGCGACGAATGACGACGATGCGTTGAATGGTGACTGCACCGGTGGCTCAGTGGTTACGATAGTTGCCTCTGAGACCCGGTGTTCTGGGTTCGATTCACACCCGGGACAATTATTTGTGTGAACCACAAATAGTTGTTCTGAGTCTGGGTGTTCTTTGTGTCCGTGAAATGTATGTTTGTAAAGTCACCCGCAACACAGGGATTTATTTCCCTAGTGCGGGAGTTGTCTTTCAAAAAAAAAGTTGTCTTTAAAAAGATGAAAAAGAATGTTTCTTACATGACGTAATATGGCACATCCGACCTTTACCTTTTGAGCTCAAGAAATGTTCTGACATAAACATTCTGGAAATTACCCTTGAAACCGGTTGACAAATGACTTTGGAATCTGGTCAAGTCAAGCGATTCGGTCTCCAGTAAGTCATGGCCAATTCAACTGGAATTTAAGGATACAACCTTGGTGTTTGATGATGCAATTACTTTTGTGGACGTATTAAGTAAATATTGTTGTTATTTTCGAATATAATTATATTCAATAAAGTAATAATGTATAAAGGTTAAGTTAATTAATCAATCTTTAAGAGATAAGAATTTCAATGAAACATGATAATAATATGTTATTTATATAAAGTAATTTAATCTTAACCATACCCTTTCTTAGGTTATCTACTTATACTAATACAATAGGCATGAGGCAAGATTTTGAAATCCTCTTGCGCAACGTGGGTAGTCATTTTCTAAGTACGAAAAACACAATATTTCGGTAATAAATTTAAATTTAACGAAGTTTAAGCCATATTTCTATTAAATTTTAAATAGCGCGCGAAAAAAGGCCTCAAGTGTCATGGCGTCGGCTATGACGTCACGCTATTGTAAAAATGTCATTGTGTCCGCCAAACTTAACGTAGTGGTTAAATTCTCTTTGATGGTTACAATATCGTGACGTCATGCGCCGTGATTGGTGTTTCAGTCAAAATGGCCGAATGCAGTATTTTAATCTTTTATTTTATTAAAAATCACATTAATCTCAAGGTTATATATAAAAATAAATAAGTGTAATAATTTCTTTTTATATGTACTTTCCCCTAAAAACATTAAATCTTTAATTTTTTGATACTGTCGTCACGCCTATTATAAAGAGGAAAGATTTGATTGTTTGTTTGTATTGAACAGGCTCCGAAACTACTTGACCGATGACCGAAAAATCGATTTGAAAAATCTTACACCGTTGGGAAGCTACACTATCCCCGGATGACATAAGCTATATTTAAATATAAAGTTCTCACGGGAACGGTCCCTTATAACCTAAGCCAACAGCGATAGTAGTAATATTTTGTTTCCTTAAGAAAATCTCAGTACCTATTCTAGGTTGGAATCCCACCCGGGACAATAGTTATTATTATTTGTGTGAATCACAGATTGTTATTCTGAATCTGACTGTGCTTTGTATCCATTGTATCCATGAATTATACCTATCAATAGTCAATATATCTTTATTCATATAAACACATTTAAAAATATTTCTAAACAATGTTCTTATTAGCTCAACGGATTAACAAGCTGAAGTGGCAATGGGCAGTACACATAGCTCAAAGAACTGACGGCCAATGGAGCAGAAAGGTTCTCGAGTGGAGACCTCGATTTGCAAGCGCAGCGTAGGACGACCGCCTGCACGATGGACCGACGACCTCATAAAGGTCGCGGGGAGTCGGTGGATGCAGGCGGCTAGCGATCGTTCCCGCTGGAAATCGATGGGGGATCAGTGTGTCAGTAAATTATTTCCCTAGTGCGTGTATAAGTGCGAGTCGGACTCTCGCACGAAGGGTTCCGTACCTACTAGTTACAAGTGCCTGCCTATTTTTGATATCAAGAATACAACAAGTAACATAGTATAAACGTTCTTGTAGTTCGTTGTAACTCTGATCGATGTTAATAATAGTTGATCGAATGAGAGGTAAATTGCGGTTTACGGTTTATGACGTATTAAAAAAAAACTACTTACTTGATCTCGTTCAAACCAATTTTCGGTGGAAGTTTGCATGGTTATGTACATCATATATTTTTTTTAGTTTTATCATTCTCTTATTTTAGAAGATACAGGGGGGGGACACACATTTTACCACTTTGGAAGTGTCTCTCGCGCAAACTTTAGAAAAAAATGACATTAGAAACCTCAAAAGTTTAGAAAAAAATGACATTAGAAACCTCAACATCATTTTTGAAGACCTATTCATAGATACCACATACGTATGGGCTCGATGAAAAAAAAAATTCGAGTTTCAGTTCTATGTATGGGGAACCCCAAAATTTATAGTTTTTTTTTCTATTTTTGTGTGAAAATCTTAATGCGGTTCACAAAATACATCTACTAACCAAGTTTAACCATTATAGTTCATATAGTTTCGGAAAAAAGTGGCTGTGACATACGGACAGACAGACAGACAGACAGACAGACATGACGAATCTATAAGGGTTCCGTTTTTTGCCATTTGGCTACAGAACCCTAAAAACAACCGGGGAAAAGTTATTTTTCTAGATGAATTGAATAACCCAAACTATTGAATAACTGAATCATAAAGTGACAATATAACGGTGAACACATATGAAACAATTGTAAAGACAAAAAGCTTTGGGAACAATGCATTATCTTATCGACATCACAATGTGATTACGAAATGTATTAAGGAACTTGATCGTTCATAAGAAACGTAAGAATGAGCTGTGTTACGATTATTGTGGACGGATCATGTCATATAATTCTATGCATATTCTAATTTCCATAAAATACATATACTTATACAACGAAAAGTAGACAATTTAAAATAAAACTAACTTATAAAATTCTAAATCTATTCTACTTGGCAAGGTTCCCAGAATGCTGGCAGCATTACCCCGTTGAATGGCAATGCTTACCTGCTGTGCAAAGTAAAAAAAGAATCCGAAGAGGCGCAAATATAGTAGGTACCCTCGATAGTGGTTATGAATTTGTGCCTTTTGGTGTCGAAACATTGGGGCCGTGGGGACCGGGAGCCAAATTAATTTATAAGAACCTCGCAGCCTCTTTGGTGCGGCACGTTCTCCGAGTGCCGAATTTCCGTTTGGGTTGAGAAGATTCAGATCCTAACTATATTTTGAAACTGAAAGTTGGTTGTTGCTGTTGTACTTGTATGTTGGCTAGTCAATCAAGCTAAAACTACGAATTTGAACGATACTTATACAATAGCCTTAAGCCCGCTGAAGCAAACGACCCATCCATGGTAGTCATGGATGCTATCTACAAATGCTAGGAGGCTCAAATTTTGGCATGGGGGTTCCTTTTAGGACATAAGCACTCACTAAGACAGGATTTTGCAAAATTCAAATTCTAAGGGGGTAAGAAGGGATATCATATTAGACTTAACATATTAATGGCACTTCCGACTGTATGCTTCCGAGTTCTAAAACTATCGAGAAGTTCTCGATAGTTCTAGATCTCAGAAGCATATTGTGTCATTGCCTATCAATACAATTGTCTACACATGACTCACATTAGAAAGGAACAACATATTGCATGGTTAAATCAAAAAAAGTCCTGCAAAAGGCAGGTCAGTTTTCCATAGACGAGAATTTGCCACAATTTATAAGCAAACAGGTTACTTAAGAAATGTGCTACTTATTGAATGTATGCTGATTATAACTGGATCCTTTCAAACTAATTATTGCGCACCACAACTTGTAGAAAAGCTTTTAAAATAGATTTACCATAATAGTACTTATAAGGCATTAGAATCCCACCCACTTGAATCCCTCAAAATATTTTGCTCTCGCAAGTAAATTGTGTAATTGAAGGGCCAGGCTATAACGCTGACGATATATTCGTCATTATTGCACGACGCCCTTATACTAAAACTAACTTACCGCGCACGGTTTCCCCTGCATAACTCCGGTTCCCATGGGAACTTCATATTCCTTTCAGTGTCTTTTAAAAAGACAACTCCCGCAGTAGGGAAATTAATCTACACAAATCAATAGGAACACAAAGCACATTCAGACTCAGAAAAATCTGTTCACACAAATAATTGTCCCTGGTGAGAATCGATCCCAGATCACCAGGTCTCAGAGGCAACTACCGTAACCTCCGAGTCACTGGTACAGTTAAATATAGCCTAAAGCATTCCTGGATAAATGGGGTATCTGACACAGAAAGATTTTCCAAATCGGACTTCCTGCGATAAGAATGTTCAAACAAACTCTTCAGCTCAATATCCATCCAATAAATAGTGCACTAGATACCTTTGGACTTACTATGGAAATTCGACGGTGCTCAATATGGCAAAAACCATCCCTCAGGAGGTATCCTCCCATGTATAGCAGTGGACGCAAGCAATTGTGAGTACTTGTAAAATTCTCAAGCTTCTTTTTTCTTTTTATCAATACAGATCATAAAATTATATTCCCACGTCTCGGCGGAACATTCTCACATATTACGGAAGCCACACTAAATGTTCGAGAATTGTTATTAGAAGCGTATGTAGATAACATATGTATGTAATGATACATACATACATAAATAAGCTCACGCCTGTTACCCAGCGGGGTAGGCAGAGACAATGGACCTACACTTGCTACGATCCCTACACACGTCTTTCGCTTCATTCTCTCTCATAACATTCTTCATACAAGCACGTCGGTTTAGGGTGGATCTTATTTGATCTTTTGCGATAATGATACTTAATATATAAAGCTAAAGAGTTTGTTATTATTATATCAGGAACTTTTGGTCCGATTTGAAGAATCCTTTCAGTGTTAGATATCCCATTTATCGAAGAAGGTTATTCTAAATCTTCAGCTGAAGAGTTTGTTTGTTTGCATGAATATGCTAATCTCAGGAACTACTGGGCTGGGCCGGATTGCTTATGCGTACCCGGCCCCCACCAACGGCGGATCGAAGGAGTGTCCGGGGGATTTTAGTGGGGTAGGGTCCTTTCCTCGTGGTATGAGTTAGCATACCACGGTATGGAGAGGGCGAGTCCCACATATCCCACCGCCAGCGCGCTAATACGCTGCAGCGGCGTTGGGAATGCGTAAATGTATTTCATTATGTGTGTATTGTATTTAACAATATTTGCAGGAAAATCTTCATTAGTGTCAAAATGTCAAGAAGATTGCGCTATGTGATTGTGCAGTGAATCCGCGTATATCCGCATTTCTTCAACACCCGTAATCTTGTTATTCAAAATGTTACTTTATTACATTGTTATAGGTTAGATTTTACTTTGGTAAGAACTAACAGGGTTATTGCTTACTGATATTTGCGTGAAAGGTTTTGATATCCACAGTTATTGTAAGCAAACTGCATATAAACGCGATTAGTTTGTATCAGAATTGCGTCTGGTTTTAATCCCGACATTGATCAGTTAGAATATCTGTGTGATATAATCACTGATAAGAACAGTTTTATGTAAAATTCCTGCACGCGGTTTCGCCCCCGTAACTCCCGTTCCCGTGGGAACTTCATAATTAAATATAGCCTATGTCGTCCGGGAATAGTGTAGCATTCTAACCGTGAAATAAATTTTCAAATCGGTCCAGTAGTTTCGGAACCTATTCAATACAAACAATCAAATGTTTCCATTTTAAAATATTAGTATAGATATTATGTATCTAGTAGCGTATGTCACTTTAGCTAGCTAACAGTAAGAATATTCATATATCTGTATGGTCATCACTCATCAATCTCAATTATGTTAAGACAAACGAGACCAAAGGCTTAACGGGCCTTCCGACGCAGTAGGTACTTTCCACTAGTTCCAAAGTTTATATTCTGTACAAACAAACAAAAAATCAAATATTGCCGCTTATAGTTACTATGTCCTACTCTACCCACTCTTTGAGATCTCTGATACATCGTAGGTGCTACAAAGTGCAAACACTGTTAGAATTGGGTTGACTGGGACGAGGGTTGCGGGGTCGCCAAAGCTAACAGCCGGACATACCAGCCAGTTCGGCCGGACATTTGGGTAAAACAGCCGGACACCCTACTGTACTGAGATTTTTAGATTATGGCGCAGGGCCACCCTGCGGGAGGCGGCTCTGCGGACTGAGGAAGCGACCGACAGTCGACTCGTTTGCACTCGGCTACGCTCAACATTACGGACACCATTTATTTAGGCCGGACACGCAATCAAAAAGCCTAACTTTGTCCGGACGCCTGGCACGGCTTACTGGGACTGGGTATTGGGATGACATCATACTCTAACAACTTGTGTGGAAAAATATAATAAATTGGAAAAGTATTTCATTAAATAATCTTCACTAACCTAATCAATATAATATAATATTACTAATGCACTGTTGATATACTGTAAATGGGATGGGATATATTTGGGATGGGATGCACCTAATATTTACTTTTATCAATACTATAGTAGAATTATTTTGTCCGTGCAGTTTGGGTCATAAATCATAGCTCGGCTAGGGCGGTAAACATGTTGCGCGGGCGCAACGCCATTATCGATAAAAACCAATGAGTCATTGAAGGCAGGTAGGTACACATCCGCACGGCGCGCGGCGGTGCGGTACACAAAGGGTGGTGCGACATTGTTATGTTATGAGTAATTTGTTTTCCATCATTACCCCCGCATAATACCTGCAAATTAGTGCAATGCTAATTTAGTACAAATATCAAAGAGAAATTTGTTTTTGCGCATTTGCTCTCTGAATGTTTTTAGTGACACAATGGCGACTCCTTTGTTTTGTACCTAAACGGCAGAACATATTCAAAATAATAGTTTTGCCTGTTGGCACCAATATACCATTTATATCACTAACCCACATAATGACAAAACTAAATACACTATCGATAACGCTTATCGACAACAATAATGCGCATCACTATGCCCGCCCATAAGACCCGTGAGTGGGAGAGAGAGCAAAATACTCTGATGATTTATGACCCAAACTGCACGGAGAAAATAATTCTACTATAAATAAAGCTGAAGAGTTTGTTTGTTTGTTTGCTTAATCGTGCTAATGTCAGGAATTACTGTTCCGATTCGATAATTTCAGAGTTAGATAGTCCATTTATCGAGGAAGGCTATATGCTATATTTTATTATGAAGTTCCCACGGGGACAGGAGCTACGCGAGTGAAACCGCACGCAGGAATCTAGTTACGTAATAAAACCATGCGATTATTGCCTGTGTTTTGATTTTTAATCTATTACTCATGTTTGTTAAACGTCGTGTTCTTTGATATAACGATTAGACCACGACCAATCATCAGACCGTACATGTACGTATGATGTGGTCAATAACCTTTTCGTACACTGTTCAAGTAATGAATGGAAAGTGCACTTTACGCACTAGTAAGGAGATATAATTGATGTTAGAAGACGATTTTGAACATGTCGCCTTTTAGACTGTGCATTGTAGCGTTTAGTGATAATCAGTTTGTTAAGGGTGAAGAAACTATTGCGACTGGACTATACAATGTATGTGTTTTTTTTTCTCAATGTCGCAATCGTTTCGTTCACAAGTAGGTTGTGTATATTCTTGGCTGGATTGCTCATGCGTACCCGGCTCCCGCCAACGGCGGATCGAAGGAGTGTCCGGGAGGTTTTAGTGGTGTAGGGTCTTCTCCTCGTGGTACGAGTTAAGCATACCACGCTATGGAGAGGGCGAGTCCCACATATCCCACCGCCAGCGCGCGAATACGCTGCAGCGGCGGTGGGAATGCGTCAATGCATTTCGCCCAGGACAAAAAAAAAAAGACAAAAAAAAGGTTGTGTATATTCTAAGATATCTTTCCGGGTCTGGTTGGTTGAGAGACTAACCTCCGTGCCTCGGAAACACGTTAATACGTTGGTCCCGATTGTTATAACATCATCTATAAATCGTATAGCAGTGGACGTTATACGGGCTGATGATGGTGATGATGATGATCTATAAGTCACCAAGAAGGCTAATCTTGATAATCCATTAAGACTCATTAAGAATTCAACACCAGAGGTGCTTATAAATAAAAATGACTGAAGTTGACTGAAGTTACTGACTAAGCTACCCCCTTTCGTACTCCATGACGAAATCTGTCTACCTCTCATTGCCCAGAAACACCATAAATAACATAAATTTGCTACAATATTCCGTAAAGGTAAGGTACATATTTTCACAAGGAGAGTGAATGCAAATACTATGCTGCCTGATTTCTTCTTTAAAAGACAATTTCTGCACTAGGAAAATAAATTCCAGAGTCGAGTTCATGAACACAAACTACATCCAGACTCAAAACAACTATCTACCAATAAATATCTATGGTACGAATCGAACCTAGATTACCATGTCTCAGAAGCAACTACCATCACCACTAAGACACTAGCTCATACAGTTTTTTTTCGATTGGTAATTGAATTGCATCCGAAAAAATAAATTTCTCAAAAATGGCAATATCTCTAACAAAAATCAAATCATAATTATAAAAAGCGAAATGTTAATAATTACAGATATGTATAACTATCATCTCATTATCTAATAACGTTCCACCCAACGAACACCAAATAATTTAAATCAGAATAGAAAAAAATCATGAACCATAAGAGAAAGTAAATAGAAGTGATAATTTGACGCATTACACATTACCTTCAGCTGTTACATAAAATCTTATATAAGGGGCTGACAAAATATATGCCATCCCTTTAACAGTAGTAATGTACTGTATTAGCCCGTTTACGTCCACTGCAGGGTAGTGGACTCCTATTAACAGACCTTGGGAAGCTAGGGTCGTTGAGAGATATTGCCGTAACCACCACGCTTATAGATGCTGGTGTCCATCCATCAGCTGTTTGTCCCTTAGTCGATCCTTACGACACCCATGGGAAGATATTGGGTGGTATATTCTAAGCCGGACTCCACACACCACATAATAATAAATTTCATTTTTGCATTCAAAATATTAAATTGGATGTTTCTATTGAATTCTCATAATAATAACATACACACTTTTCGCGTTCTGTGTACGCAGATTTGAAAGGACATCACTATCAATAGGTATATTGTATAGGTAGGTATTGCGAATCTAAACTAATATTCTAAAGAGGAATAAATTGTTTGTTTGCATCCATTTTAAAAATTCTGTCACCCTTAATAAGCTACGTTATACAGGAGTAACATAGGCTATATTTAATTACTAGCTGCGCCCCGCTGTTTTACCCACGTTACTCAGCTCCAGTGGTTCGGAGCGTGATGTTTTGTAGCCTATATGTTAATCCAACGTATAACATATCCCGGTGGAAAATTGCAGCCAATTCCGTTCAGTAGTTTTGGCGTGAAAGAGTAACAAATATCCATCCATCCAAACTTATAAACTTTCGCGTTTATAATATTAGTAGGATGAAGTTACTACGGGTACGGAAGCTACGCAGGTGAAACGGCGCGCGAGAAGCTAGTCTATTAATAATTTTTAATATTAAAAAAATTTATTAACCAATTTCGAAATGAGCACAATTCATATAACAAATCAAATAATATGAGCCCTTTTTGCAAATCGCATATTCTATTATTTGTTTTACTCACAAATTTAATCACTACACATGATACAATCTACTGTTAAAGGCACGGCATATATTTCGAAAGCACCTTAAGCAAAGTAAAAAAAAAAAACAATATATCACAACTAGCCTTGGAAACGGGACCTTTATCTGTCAAGTAACATCAAACTCAGTTAATAACCATTAAGGTCGTTTTAGGTTCGGTTCCCGTGGAAGTGGAAGTAATTTCCTGAGCGGAAGAGGTCAAGTATATTGGCAGTACAATCATCAGACACTATGTTGTGGAAGTAGCGACCTGGATTTTGTCAGACATTCGATGAAAGATTAAGGCATGGTGGATGTTAGGTCACAGTTGCAATTTAATTTTGTCGACGGATAGCGGATGTAAAGTCTAGCTTAGAATTCGCAATGGTTATTATCTTAATATCTTATCTATATACTAATATTATAAAGCTGCAGTTTGTTTGTTTATTTGTACGCGCTAATCTCAGGATCTACTGGTCCGATTTCAATAAATCTTTTAGTATTAGATAGCCCGATTTATCAAGGAAGGCTGGCTATATTTAATTATGACGTTCTTATAGAAACGGGAGTTATGCGTGTAAAACCGCTCGCGGGAAGCTAGTAATTAAGCCTTTGTCACTCAGGGTGAATGCAGCTTTCCAATGATGGAAGAATTTTTGAAATCGGCACTCTAGTTTTTGAGTTTATTAATTACAAACATACACACACACAAAAATACAAATCTTTCCTCTTTATAATATTAGTACAGATGAAGTTCCCACGGGAACGGTAGGAACGCGGGTGAAACCGCGCGTAGGAAGTTAGTTACTAATAATACTTATGTTAATAAGCTATATATGTATATAAACAAAAAGTATATCCTCATTCCAATGAACCAGACATTGTATCTACTATTTTTTCTCAACAAAACATAGCAACATATAGACTACCGCAGTTGTCACCATTAATATGCAAATATTAATATTTCTGACGGCACGCCTCCACAACTCCATGTAAGGCGCAAATTTCATGGCTGCATACAAACGAATAAGCAGGTCAATTCAAGGAAAGGAATAGTGATAAACTATACTTATTCATAAATGTATTATTAATATAAATATTTGTGTCCAAAAGGAGGTAATCAAGTGGTTTTCATAATTCTGTTGAGTTTTTATTCCGCCCTCAAAACAAAATACTACCACGAACTTTTGAGGACACCATATTTTTATGAAAAATTTTCAACATGGCTCCAGTAAATTATAAAAATGATAAATCTTCAATCATCCTCTCCAGCTCATCTAACTAATATAGAAAGGCGCGGTTTCACCGTCGTAGATCCCGTCCCCGTGGGAACCTCAACTTAACACAACGCCCATGATCCACATAAATCTAGAGCTCAGAATCATAAGGTCGTATTTGACATTATCGTACACTGGCACTTACGACCAAATGCTTTGATGATAATAGTACATCCGTTTTTATTATAAGAAGCAGTGGCCCTCTACACTCCAGGCGTCCCTATAATTAAGCAAATGGGCCACTGTAAGTGTGGCCCTGGAGATCCCGCGGTACCATATTTGCCGCGGGTGCCGTCGGGGGACCGGATTGCTCATGCGTACCCGGCCCCCGCCAACGGCAGATCGAAGGAGTGTCCGGGAGGTTTTAGTGGTTGGTAGGGTCCTCTCCTCGTGGTATGTGTTTAGCATACCACGCTAGAGCGCGAGTCCCACATATCCCACCGCCAGCGCGCGAATACGCTGCAGCGGCGGTGGGAATGCGTAAAAGCAAATCCACCCGGACAAAAAAAAAAAAAAAAACTGGAAATAATTGGTAAGAGAATTTTCAAAATCAGTTAAAGTAAATCCAGAGATCGCCCTCTACAACCTCACAAACAACCTCTTTACAATATTAGTATATCAGTATAGTTTAATACGAAATTGAAAACAGCAATATCAAGTAGACACCATTAATAATAGATGTACCAAACAAAGTGACGTAATCTCCAGAAAATAGGCTCGATTGTCATAAATCATCGAATTCCGACAGACGCTCAAAAACAATTCCGTTTCAAATAATTGATTACAAACAGTGAAAGTAAAAAGTAACAGAACAAGAATAATTGAACTAGAATACGATATAATTACTTGTGGAACAACACAATAGATTAACAAGCAAAAAAAAACTATTCACAGCGTCTCCAGTAAAACATACAAAGATAACGTAGGAAGCAAAGTTATGTCTTGTGTAGGCTGTTAAACATATTGCAAAACAATTTTAATAGGTTTTTTTTTCCGACTTTTGCTACTTCGGGCGAGCTGTGCTCCGCAGCCTTATTAAATGGTTACATAAAATGCAAACTAAGCAACCTGCGCATGACGGCGTCCCCTGTGGGACTTGGACCTCAGGACCTCGCACAGGGCGTGGCGGAGGGATTGAGGAATGATGAGGGATGATGACTGGGATTGAATGGTTTATTATTTTTTTATTTTTTTCCGATAGACTTGCGTAGCTAGCCACGAGGCTTTTGCTACTTCACCGGACATAAAGGCGAGCAGAGCTCCAGCCTCAATAAATGGTTTAAAAACTACAAACTAAGCAACCTGCGCAAGAGGGGGCTTGGACTTCAGCTCAGGGCGGTTGCTTACGATGAGATTTCGGGATTATGACTTTTAGTATTTTAGAGGAGTTTTGTGCAACTGTCGCTCTACTTTACAGTTCGCGGGCCTCTCGGACTTCGGGTCTACGAGGGCATCGGATGGTTTAATTCTTACATATATACAATAAATATTAAAATGACCACGACGACTGCAGTGGTATGCAAGAACAAAACGTGGATTTCAGTATTCACTTGACTATGTAGTGTCTCAATGACGTGGTCTCTATTGCTATGGCAATAGAAATCATCACACTGACACCAGTTATTCTCAAGTATACTCATAATCTCAAGTGTTGTTTTTGGATACGGGAGTGCGTCTGCCAAAAAATAGATATGGAATTTGGAAAATATTCTATCGCGTAAATAAGGAGATTAACCTGGCGAATGTATTGGGTAAAAGTATAAGTGTAGATAGGTGAGTCCAACTGCTATGACCTACTGCTCGGTAAATTAAAGAGACGAGTGCGTTATGGCCGATTTATATTTAAGAGAAAGTAAATGATATAATTACAGGCCACAAATACACTAAAGAAAACGTACAAATTATGTAATTTAAATTGTAATAAAATTGAGACGTCAATTATTTTGGGACTTCCGAATGTTCAAAAGGCATCTATTAGTTATTTGGCACGATTAATGGATATTATACAAGCACTGGTGGAGATAATAGACGGATTAGAAATGGTTGCACTCATTTAATGTTAAGAAACAATACTTATTTAGAAAGTATAAGTTAAGTATTTATAAGTGATATTAAAGATCGTGCGTTTAGAATTTCCCGACATAATGTACTAAACATTATGTTAAAGTAAGTCACGCTGCTTTTTACCAGATAGTATAAGCTTATTCTTTAGCATTAGAAGCATGTATAGACAAAGACGTTTTCTTTTGTCCTTTGGGGAGTGCTTTAATGTTACTCATATCCTCCGCCGCTGCGGCGTTCCCGCGAAGGGGTATGTGGGACTCGCCCTGCTGCTGTGCTGTGATATACTAGTCATACCAAGAGGAGAGGACCCCACCCACTAAAACCCCCCTGGTACTTCTCCGTCCGCCGTTGGTTCCACAGAAACCCAAGGCTTTCTGGGACATGTATAGGTAAAGGCCTGCTTGATATTCGATAAAGCACATTTGGGACTGGCTTGCACTTTACTAACTTCCGTTTGTACTTCTGGTACATCATGATTTGCAGCTCACAAAAGCGTCAATAAACCTTTATTTGTTCTGAATTTTTTGATGATTACACATCATTAAGAAATTTACTTAACACTGTTTAAGAGAATTAAGCGCTACTTTTGTGCATAAAAGTCTTACATTTCAACATGCCTTGCTCAGACCATAAAAGAGCATTTGACCGGTCGTTGCATCTTCCACAAGTGAGTCATCCAGGTTCGTATTATATAAGGTAGATGCAGACTATTGCAGACATGCGCTACATATCAATATTCTAGTATTAGCTGCATATTCTGGCTTCGTGTGGGTTGGTTACAGCTAGCCATATATAGACTAGGTTCAAGAACACAAAGTTATTTTGTGTTGGTAATATTCCAACATATTTTGGTACACAAGTTATCATGTTTTATCGAGACTTTGGGGAGAATTTCAGTATAACCAAAGACAGTTTCTCTGAGTTTCTTGCCTGTTATTCTCAGAGTTGCCACGTCTTGAACTGGTGGTAGGGAAATAAATGGACGCATCATAACAACATGATTCAAGAAATGATTTTGAATTATGACTATGACTCATAAAAGGAAACATTTTGACACTGTAGCAAAGTTGATTGAACTGTTTACTTATTTGTTTATGCAAATAGTTATGACGTTGAAGAACACACAGAGATCATTGTAGAAACACACAATAACTTCTAGAGTGCTGATGAAACAAAACGAAACCAACATTTACAACATAAAAACTCTCGTAAAACATGGCAGAAACTAAACTGAGCACATAAATCGTAAACTTTAGAATGTGAACAACGTTTCAATTAACATGAATGGTTCACAAAAGTTTCATTGTTGGTTGATCACTATTTAGTAAAACCGTGTGGAAATGGCATGCTATGACTCAATCAGTTATGACGAGATCAGATATATCATTTTAAAAAAGGAGTATGGTTTTGATGTTGATGAATCGCGTCGCTAGTGATATTAATTAAAACTTTAGTATTGAGATTTGAATTTGAGGAGTATGTTTAAAATCAATGCAATTATGGAACAGTAAAACTAAAATTAATATTTTCAAACACTTCATTCTCAAGAATTTGCTGTAAATGGGGTCAATATTAAACATCACGTTAAGTGGCACGACCGAACACATGCAGTATAAGTCGATAGTTTCCTAGCGACATGCGGTAAGTATACCAACTGACCTAATATTGCAACAATTTCTAAGTCAAACGTTTACCAAGCTTTTTTTTAAGCATTCATCATTGGTCATACAAAAATAATAGGCTAGTTGACACTTTTTTTACATACAAACATAAGCTCACGCTTGTTTCCCAGCGGGGTAGGCACTTTTTTTAAATTATTTTTATATGGTTAAAAATGGTTTTACTAGATTAAGAAAAAAATATGGCATTTATTTGGGACCTAAAAAGCACTAATATAAATATTTTAAAATTGTCTTGACATTAAGAGATGAAAACGATGTCAGCCATGTTGATCTATATACATTATCTGTGGTCAAGATCGATGACGTCATGACTCAGAAAGTGCAATAGTAAAGGATCGCGTTCATGATTTTTAACGAGATGTATGACGTCACAAAATGGCTGATAGCTTTTTCGGAAGTTAAAGATATAGACAAAAGAAATAATTTTCATATTGAGTTTTAGCAAACATACTTTTAGAAATAAACATCATTGTAACATAATTTCATATGTGTATGTGTATTTCATATGTGTGATGAACTGAGAGAAAGTCCGCCTGCTGTTAGAATAGTTCACCCCATAATCCCCCTTTAGGTGTCGTAAGAGGCAATTAAGAGGTAATACACCTGATGGATGGGCAGCAGGATCTATCAGCTCAAAGATATAACCATCTGGTGGTGATTACAACAGTTTCCTCAACGACCCTGGCTTGCCAAGGTCTGTTAGGCCGCGTCCTGGACGCCAGCGGGCGGAGCGGGCGGCGCGGGCGAAGGCACGCGCGTCTTTATCAAAGTTCATAGATTAGTGTGAAGCTGTTCTCGACGACAGCGGTGCGCGCGGCAGGTTTTCCTTAGGCACCGCCCGCATCTCCCGCGCCGTCCGCTGGCGTCCAGGACGCGGCCTTAAAGAGGAGGCCTATGTTCAGCAGTGGACGTACATGGGCTGATAGTGTTAGTGTGAGAAAAAGTATAATAACCAAGACAAAGTAATTTATTTCAAAGATAAGGAATCAAAAGCCAATATACCCGTTCATCTATACAATGACCTTTCAACTGATTGTACTACGGAAAACCAGTACACAGTACTACAAGGAAGTCAGCCAAAGTCATTATTATCATCTGATAACGTCCACTGCTGAACATTGGCAGCTCCTTCGGAGGAGCTCACTACCTTGATTATGATATAGAAAAAATGTATGCTCAGAGTAGACTGGATGCACAAGGCGGAGACGGCCTGAATGTTATGGCACAATAAAGGGGCTGCCTGATGAAAATATACCAGTGGACTGAGATAGGCTGATGAATCGAATGTATGCTATAAAATGCAAAATATTATTATAAATATTGTTTATTCATATTATGCGTCCCTTTTTTTTACCACCAGATCTCACGGCAACTCTGGGAAGAACTGGCAAGAAACTCACGAGGAATACTTTTTTTTAAATATATGTTATGTGACTACTATTAATAACTTTGTGGCTGTATCCGCTGCTATACACAATGGCAGTGTCATAACAGGTACACAATCAAATCACGCAGAACTCAATTAGGCGGCACGATATAGTAACAGGTTTGGTTTGGAGTAAGCTTAGGACATTGTCAATGATCTATCAATCTAACGGCGCGTTATCGCTGTGGTTAACTGATTGATCGGGTTACAACAGGTTTCTGGTGAAATATTACACGCTCAATCGCTGAATAGATTATTGACGAGAGATTTGGTAACGGATAAAACTACCTAGATATAAATAGCTATATAGGTCTGGTTCAGGCGACAACAAAACTAATATTATAATCGCGAAGGTTTGTGAGTATGGATGGATGAATATTTGTTACTCTTTCACGTAAAAACTACTGAATGGATTTGGCTGAAACTTTGCACGGGGATAGTTAATAAGCTTGATTAACATGTAGGGTACAAAATATCACGCTCCGACCCACTGGAGCAGAGCAACGCGGGTAAAACCGCGGGACGCAGTTAGTTACGTAATAAAACCATGCGATTGTGATGTGTTTTGATGTATTACTTATGTTAGTTAAATGTCGTTTTTTTGATATAACGATTAAACCACGACCAATCGTGAGACCGTACATGACGTATGTAAATATAAATAAGTTTAATTTAATTAAATTAGTTTGTTATGCTATAGAGTATGGATGCAAGAATTTATTATAAAACCGGAAGCTAGGACTATATAACTCTTTTAATGTTCTATCCTGAAGCTCAGTGGTTATGGCTCAGGCCTTTTAGACCTGGTGTTCTGGGTTCGATTCCCACCTGGGACAATTATTTGTGTGATCCACGAATACTTCTCTAAGTCTGGGGTGTGCTTTGTTTCCGTGAATGATGTGTTTCTAAAGTCTCCCCGCGACACGGGAACTTATTTCTTGAATTCGGGAGTTGCCTTTTTAAAGAAAAAGAGGTAAAGAGACAGGATTTAAAAGTAGAAGCCACCGCAAAAGAGTATATAAATACTATAACATTTAAATACAATATGATAATAATTATATTTTATATTGACTTACTCTCACGTTAATTCTAATTCTAGTGAACCATATTTAAAGGAAAAACTTTAAAAATATGCATGACGGTATAAAAGTAGCGTTCATGCATGGACTGCAGACTTGCATTTCATGTGAGTAATAATCCGTTTACACGCTTAAGCATCGTAGGTTTTCCTATAACAACTATAAATAAAACTGAAACTATCAAACGATTAAAGAAGCTTAAAACGATAACAGTCAGGTACCCTTGTAAAACCGACAGATCAGATAGGAAGCAAGATTCGGATCTCGAAGAATTATCAGGGAACATTAATAATGGCTAGCGAAACATCTAATGCTTGGAATTGGCGATCGTGGGAATACATGATGTATGATGTTCTGAGCTAGGTAAATCATATATCAGAATGGAACATAATATTTTACTTGAGAGCACTTTACAGCTAACATCTGCTTTATACAAGATCGGGTAATATATTACCTAATGGCTTTGTGATATGAAGAGGGATCATCGATCGCATAATGATTAGTTTGCTATAACCATTAGAAAGTAGCAGACTTCTTCTTTGCTCTTATAGACTAAGCTAAAGAAATATGTGATGTGTGTAGTTCTTTATGAACTTTACTTCTGTTTCTATTTTCGGTTTTCTACACGTTATTCACGGGCAAAACACACAATCTGACTCAGAACAACTGTGGTTTACGCAAATAGTTGTCCTGGGTAGGACTCGAATCGAGCACACCGGATCTCACTCAACTACCGTAACCAAAAAGCAACGGGAACATTATTTTAAGTTCAAATTAAGATAATTACCTATTTTAATTACCATCGCAGTTAACTAATCAGAGACTTTTGTTCCCCCCATCCTCGTACCATCTCTGTCAAGATAATGTGTTGAAGAGTTATTGAAGATCAAATCCTATTAGTACCTACTGTCTCAAACTACTTTTAATAGAATATCAGGGGTGAATTAGTGATTTCTAACCTCTAAACAAAAAATACTAAGCCAATTTCTTCCCCATTGATTAGGCCTCCCATCGTATTCCTGATATTAATAAAATGAAACGATCAACAGGGATACGAAGAAGAGTTTAAATGAATCAGGAATAGTACCAACATATTATTATTATATAAGCTGTCGACCAGTAACTCTCTCAACAATGGACACGCCTTTACGCACGGCATCAATCTTCTCATCTGACAATAATGTTGAAAACGATATCGCGCACTATAGGGACTGAGTTGGTGTATTTCTCGTTCGTGCTAAGTGCATGGTGCCAGTGGTATCGGTATATTATGACGGCACTATACTGAAGCCACAGATAAACACCAGATGCTTTAAGATTGTAACACTCCTGCCTTATGGTTCGACAGCTAAATGACTGTATGAATTACAAAAGGGATCAAGCGCTTATTACCGTTTCCAGAGCTATTCCACTTCGGTTTTGAAAGTTATTATTAGAAGATTGACTGACATGTGCAACAAACGTGAGTCGTTTAAAATAGGTAGTCTTCGAGATATATTGTATAGCTGAGAATCAGAATAGAACTAGTGGGGAAGTCAGTAAACCATCTCAATATACCTATAATAGTTTACAATAAAGTACGGCGATTAGTATCCGGTTAAAACTAACACAGTCAACTTAAATTCAGTAAACAATACATCCTAAATTAGATTGCCTTACTATCACAACATAGTAGACAAACATGCAGTAGGAGATTCATGTGATACTGAACATGAGTTAAGACAGCTGATTAGCTAAAATCGACGTTGATAATCCTTTCAGAAACAAGATGTCAATCTACCTGAAGTCATAGTGAGAAGGCGATTTTCTCAGTCTAAACCCCATTTTGTATTCTATTATGTCTGTCTAAAGAAGAAAGAAGTAGTTGAAGATGCCGTATTTGAAAATACAAATATTACCTCAAACGCGTTTAGTAGCGGTGCTCTAGTTTCCATGTCGATAAACCAGACCCAGTTGAAGAATTCAAGGGCACAAAATTAAATTTATTTACATTAGACAATATAAATTCTGTATTTCAATACCAAAATACCGAGCATTGGGAACGGGTAGAGGAATGCAGAGGTGCAGCTGAGATTAACGAGTAGGAATCTAATAAACTTATAGTATTTAATGATGCAACTAAAATATTATTAGGTCATTAAACTGCGGCGTCAAAACGATCCAATTTGTTAATGCTGATTAATGAACCACAATCATTACTTAAGATACAACTTCTACACCAATATTATAAAAAGAGAACATTTTTATAATGAATCTGCAACCGTTATCCTAATTAAATAAACTCAAGAATACTTTCAACATTTTGCTATTAGAAACTATGTTATTCAGAAATTAAGTAAGCTTTATTTTATTATGAGTTTTTGATGACGGTAGCACCCGGGAAGCTAGTCTTATTAAAGTGAGCCCTGTTATTAATAGGCTGATAAATTAATCATGTAATTAATTTTATATGTTGAATAGCGATACGTACGGATGCAATGCTGATGTTTATATATGAAATAATGAATGAAATCTAACCTAAATATTATGTTTTTTTTTTGTAGTAACTAGATAACTATGTACGTAATCGTAAAAAAAAGTTCTATGTTTAATTTGATATTTTAATTGGTATACCAACTAATACCTATATATAATTTCACATACATCATAAAAACAATCCAGTCCATCAATAAAGTCCGTCAGACACAATAAAGTTAACGACTTAGCTAACACAAAATGTTTAACTACCCACTACTGTAGATCATATTTTTAAAACATTTAAAACTCTCAGTAACCGGGTCAGTATTCGGTACTTGATGTGGTTAGAGACTGTAGCGAATCTCGTCGCGACTTATTGTTTAACCACAAAGTTACAGTAAAGGCTTTTTTTTCGGACAGACATAATGTTGTTTATCAGGAGCCATTTGCTACTTCACCGGACATAAAGGCGAGCTCCAGCTTAAACGAATTGTTTAAAAACTATAAGCGAAACAACTGTGGCACTTGGATCTAGGCTCAGGGCTGTAGCGGGCGGGGGGATTGAGGAATGATGTCTTAAGATTTTTAGGGGCATTTTGTGTGCAACTGTTACAGTAAGGGCATTAGCTAAGCCACGAGGATTTGCCGAGTTGGACTGTTAATCTGCTTGCTATTATAGAGTAACGTTCTATGCTTATTATCTACTTCAATAAATGAGATACTAAATACAAAAATACATTTTCAAATCACGCGACCGTTCGCAGAGAGAATCTAGTTTCTAATGCTTTAGACATACTATAGAAACGACAAGATGATTGTACGTCGACTTGATATGTGTGTCATCGGCCTGCGCAGACGCAGTGACGACGCCCCTCACCTGCGATGACTCACAGAACATTTATCTTTTTATTAAAATTGCTAATGGTATTTTACGAGTTTTATATTGAATAAAGTGTTGTAAACTGTTGCATACATATCAGGTTTCTGCAGATGTATCACTTCCATTATAAAATTTAAGATTTTATTTAACTTTATCAAACTACTGCACATTGATACTAAAAAAAATGTAATAAGTCCGTCAGTTAGATTACCAAAAAATAATCGTTTTTTTTTTCGTTTCTGAAACAAAAACTTACGAAGTTACAGCGCGTTGAAATCTCGTGTGACGTCACTTCTCCAGAACTTAATAGTTTGATGTTGCTCTGTGTCTTTGTAATTTTTTATTGATTTGATAAATAAAAAAATACGTGTCCAATATTTTTTAATAATCTTACTGACGGACTTAATAGATTATTTAGTCTTCACGTCCATTTAATGCGACTTGGATCGAAGCGCTGGGATATATAAATTCAAATATTGTCCGCGTTAATAGGCAATAATCACTACATAGTATAAAACAAAGTCGCTTTCTCTGTCCCTATATCCCTATGTATGCTTAAATCTTTAAAACTACGCAACGGATTATGATGCGGGTTTTTTTAATAGATAGAGGGATTCAAGAGGAAGGTTTATATGTATAATACATCAGCATTGTACCCGTGCGGAGCCGGGGCGGGTCGCTAGTGATATATAAAAAAGTAATTCAATGTCTCTAAAGTCCACTTTACAAAATGAGGATTATAAAAATAAATTAGAGTAGGTACATTAATCTAGTCGTAACACATAGTATACGTAACATATAATAATAGGTTGATTTTGTACAAAGCTCAAATTATATTATAATAATTAGGCAACAAATTATGATTGTTATAGCAGATATAGTTACGTTCCGAAAAGAAAGTGTCTATGTAGAGGCGATAAAACAGTCATTAATTAATATTATAATTTTATTAACTATTGGAAAGTTACGCGTTGCGATAGAAAGGAAATTAAAGCAGATGAATTATCTAAAACAACTTTGATAATTATTATTGCAAACTAGCAACCCGCCCGCGTTTTCACCCGCGTACCTTCCGTTCCCGTGGGAACTTCATAATAAATTAGAGCCTTCCTCGGAAAATGGGGTATTTACCACTGAAATAATTTTTCAAGTCGGACCAGTAGTTTCTGAGATTAGCGCGTTGAAGCAAACAAAATCTTCAACTTTATATGGGAGTATAAATAATATCTATCCATATACAATTTACCACATTGTGTGATCTTTTGCAACTTAAAAAAACGAACTAATTACAGTCAAACAGCAAGCGTTTGCATTTTTTTCTATCGACATTTGAGCCTGATCTGAATATATGTCGTTTCGTCGTCATTATTAATAATCAAGGCATGTTTACAAATGTACATATTTTTAAATAACGATACAAGCCTATAAGAAATGCAGCAGGTACCTATTTGGTAAACTTAACATTATAAATAGAGGTGTTGTGAAGTGTGGGTTTGATATATAAACCTACTAAAAACGTACTTTTCCATGTTATGTAAAGCAGTTTAGGTGCGTTAGACCTTGTAAGCAAGCACTAAGTACCAGCACACGTAATATGTAAATACCGTTCAAATTGACTGCACCGGTGACTCAGTGGTTACGATAGTTGCCTCTGAGACCTGGTGTTCTGGGTTCGATTCCCATCCGGGACAATTATTTGTGTGGACCACAAATAGTTGTTCTGAGTCTGGGTGTTCTTTGTGTCCGTGAAATGAATGTTTGTAAAGTCCCCCGCGACAAAGGGATATATTTCCCTAGTGCGGGAGTTGTCTTTAAAAAAAAAAAAAAAAATACCTTCTGTTAAGGCCGGACATATTAGAAATGCTCGAAAACTTCTGCCGCCCTAACTCTGAAACACCATCAATCAATATCCGCACCCAACACGCCAAGCTCCTGAACCCTTCTTTTTGGTTTCACCATTGTCGTCAGAAAATAAATATTTCCAATATATTCCCATTTAAAAACGTCTCGTTCACTCAGAGTTGACTGCTTTTGAAGAATACAGCGCTGATGGACAGCCTCGACTTATTTAGATCAATGGAAATTGGAAACAGATGGGCGCGACGAATACTCCTTTCCGCGGTTAATGGTGACGCAATGTCAGATTGTTGACGAGTTTTTCTATTTAGGAAATGAAAAGTCATTTTGGATGATAGAAATAATTTGTTAAAGTTATTAAAGGCTGTCAAAATACTTGATGAATAAACGGTATAGCAAAACGAAACAATTTAGCAGATTGAAACTAAATTGTTTCATATTCCTTCACAGTATTGTTTTATCTTAAAAAATATTGATCTGCTTAGTTATCTGGACAACACGACGTTAAATTATCTTTATATTAAATCGAGAAGCGAACCAAATGTTTCAGCCTTTTTTGCTGTGATTAAAAACATTTTTCTTTAAACTTTATCGACAACATGGTGCAAAGGCGGATTTAATGCCAAAGGCATACTCTACCAGTCAACCTTAGGGTGATGCAGAGAAAAACATGGCTAGATTGCTCTTTAAAAGACAAGAAAATTCAATTTAAGTCAGATTACAAAAATAACGGTTACTTACAATAACTGTGTAACTAAAAGTGTTTTTGTTTTTACTAAGCGGATTATGCTTAGTAATATATTATTACAGATCAATGGCGATAAACTGAGAGCTGTTAATTTTATATTATTCATATAAAATAACCTCGCCTGTCTCGCCATATCGACTACAATCGCTAATATCAAAGCGATGGTACATTCAACTTATTATTACAGATCGCGGTGGCAGACTTGAGTCCAAGATGAAAACGGTTTTGGCTCCGCTTTCTTTTATTAAACGGCCTGTGATTACGCGTCAATTCATTTCATTATTGTCTTAATAGTATGCTATTGGTGTTATTGCTTGAATACCAGGTCAGAGAAATATTAGGTAATTCTGGTCAATCATACAGTTTATAATAAGTATTAGAATAATCATCGTCTCCAACTAAGCTCTCAATGTATTGTTCCATATACGTATTATGGTTTCCAGCTTAAAGCTGCCCCATGTCTTCCCATGAGCGTAGTAAGAGGTGAATAAGGAACAGCTGATAGATAGGCAGCAGCATGCATAAGCTCAAAGTTACTCACCATCTTACTGCAATCACCGATCCGTGCAATATCTATCAATGACCCTGACTTGCCAAGGTCTGTTAGGAGGAAGCCCTGAACTGGCTAAACGGGCCTGATAAAGTAAGTAAAAAGTATACGTATGGTTAAGTTTCCAATATGGCGGAAATATATATAACTGAAGAGTTTGATGCTTGAACGCGTTAATATCAGGAACTTCAGGTCCGATTTAAAAAAATATTTCCGTGTTAGATAGCTCATTTATCGGGGAAGGCTATAGGCTATATTTAATTATGAAGTTCTCACGGGAACGGGAGTTACGCCTGTAAAATCGCGCGCGGGAAGTAAGTATCCAATATGGCGGCAAGTCCAGAAAAGGAGCACTGTAGTAAATTGACATCTCCCACGCTCAATGAGGCATTTAGCAAAAAGTCAACTGCATCCACGATTGTTTCACACATGTGCATAAAAAACATAATTAGTGCATGTTTACATACTGTCAGTGACTTTTCACTTAGAGTATAATTATGCAAGATATAATGCGTATAGCATATAGTGGTATGGACAACATCTAGGGTTGTCACCTTTTTTATGCTAAAACAGTATGATTTAAGATAAAATATAGTAAAATTGGAAAATTCAAGAAAAAAAAAGAACACAATTATTTTTTGTTCTATGGTTAACAATTTCTGAAATAATATTTGTAGGCGTGTCGATGACGCCTCTGCACATTCTGCCTTTACGCGTTTGGTAACGCAAACTAAGCCCAATACTGTCGAGAAGTTGATGTTTTACTTCATCGTAGCGCGAGAACTGAATTGCCGATGAAAATATAGTATTATTCGTACTATATTATTTTTCTATAATATATAGTAGGTACAATGGACTGAAATTTAGTACGATACTATATAATATAGTACGAGTGGCAACCCTAAAAACATCGTAAAAAACAATATACGTCATATAAGTAAGTTAAGTTTTAAGTTGGCCGCCGATTTTGTTTACAAGTCGCCAAAGTGATTAGCGGAATCAAAATAAATATATTAAATAAATATATTAAATAAATATATCTATACAAATATTAAAGCTGAAGAGTTTGTTTGTGTGCTTGAACTTGATAGTCTCACGCGTTTTTGTAATCAAACCAGTAGTAACTGGTACAAAAAAAAAATGTTTTAGTGGTGGAGTAAGCGGATGAAACCGCGTGTAGGAAGCTAGTTCACTACAAAAGCTACGACGCCACGATGATTTATTCCCGTGCTTACAGTAAACACAACGGACCGCAGCGATACGCGCACTCCATACATTTATGAACACTTTAAGAGTTTCCTCTTGCTAGTAGGTACTACATGACCCGTTTAACTTGGCAACCCCGGCTACTATTCCAGTGCATGACTCACTAGCTGGTCCTAATTATAAATAAAATTACTCGCACGGTCGTTACACTGCCGACCAGTTGTAACAAGTTAGGTAATTCCGTATTATTTTTAGTTAAGCGTAGGTCAAGTTCGGTGGAGATGTTTCTAATAATGTAACTATAAGTTAAAGAAAAGAATATAATGTCAAAAAGCATTCGATTGTTGTAGCTATTGTTAAAAAACGATGACTAACATAACTTGTGTTTTTTTTTTAAATATTTCTAGTAGTGTTTTGCAGTCTACTAGTATACTTGTTAACCCCTCGTGCTAAGCTAAACCGGCGCGCAGTTACAAAGACTGAATTTTTCTAACAATATGTCTGCATTTGCATAGTTTATTATAAGTACTTGATTATAATAATATTTCAAATTACTTACTTGCTTTGCGACCTCCTTTTAATAGGATTATTATTCTTTGACGGCACCATTATTAAATTTAATAAAGCAGTGTTGGTCAAGCCGACAATTATTTAATATGTTATTAAATTGAATATATTATAATACTTATTACAAAATGAAAATAAACTTGAAACCCAGTTTCCACAAGTGCAGAGTAGAGTGGTATACAATACTTGTGATACCTGGCTTCGCACGTGGGCAATACAAGGCAAAATATCTAATATTATTAAGGGGAAAGATTTGGTTGTTGGTTAATATAGAATAGGCTCCGAAACTACTGGACCGATTTGAAAAATTCTTTCACCGTTGGAAAGCTACACTATCCCCGGATGACATAGGCAATTATGAAGCTCCCACAGGAACCGGAATTACTCGGGTGAAACAGGGCGCGGGAAGCTAGTTATCTCACTCCATCCATTAAAAAATCTGCATCAAAATCCGTTATGTATGTAGCTCAAATGATCTTTGCGACTTAGTTTTATATTACGTAGTGATTTCGCTCCCGATCTTATGCCCGGTGAAGAAGCAAAAGTCTCAGGGCTAACTAAATAATAAGCCGTCCGAAGAAAAGAAAAAAAAACAGCTCCCGATCCCCAAGGCCCTATTTCTTTTTGTTATTTTACATAAAAAATTATTAGTTTGTCAGTTCCAACTTCCATATGCTTAACGAATAACTTATGCTCATATTTGAAAGCCAATAATCTCCAATTGTAATCACTAGGCTAAATAGCATTCATATAGTCAATTAGTATGTATTACATAGCCACTGATATAATCTTAGCAGCAGCAACCAGAATATTAAACGTATAAGACAATCATTGAATCATCGCACAGCTATTCCAAATAGTACACAATTGAAATTCTTCGTAGCACATAGATGAATAATAACGGTAGGATAATTTATTATTTAGAACCCAGTTGTACAGTGACATAAAAAATCTAAAAGTGATTAATCCTCAATCCCCGACCGCCCCGAGTCGAAGTCAAAGTCACAAAGCAGGTGGCTGTCTTGCGCAGGTTGCTTAGTTTGTAGTTTAAGACCATTTAAAATAGATATACTTTAGTTATTACAATAATGCAATTGAAAAAGACGTGTATCGATCACGGCAGTAATGCTAATAGCCCAATGGCTAGAGTCTCGGACTTATGATCTTGTGGTCTTGCACTACCGACATGAACCCACTCGTAACACAAGCATTTTAGCTTAGCACGATGGTTTAACAAGGATACTAGTAGACTGCAAAACTCTGCTAGTAATCTTAAAAAAGAAAATAGATTTCATAATATATCAAACAGAATTACAAATTTAAAATAATTAGGGAAAACCTGTAGTTAGATCAAACTATTGTTAGGGAAAAATCTATAATGCGATTGAAGAGAAAATATTATCATTCATTTTTAAACCTAGCATGCGGTTTGAACACGGGCGTACCTAATTTTCTTATATACTTACATAAGCTCACGCCTGTTTCCCAGCTGGGTAGGCAAAGACAATGGACCTCCACTTGCTACGATCCCTACACACATCTTTCGCTTCATTCACTCTCATAACATTCTTCATACAAGCACGTCGGTTTAGGGTGGATCTTATTTGACCTTTTGCGAGATGTCTCCGATTTGGTCAGAGAACGTTCGTCGAGGTATTCCCCTTCTTCTTTTCTTATAAATGGCAAAGTAATGAAAAACCATTACTAAGAATCATTGAGAAACTACGATACCTATGTAAGTAGGTTCTATGCTCCAATAGACTTCAGAATATAGAATAATTATGCAAATAATATTGGCTACAATCATTTGGAACAAGATGAGATCTCTTTGAATAAAACAATGCGATAAACTTCAACAAATAAAAGCGGAGAATAAACGATGCAATTTGTAAAAGACATTGAATTGATGACAAAGAAGAATTTATAAAATAATGAACATACACATTGACGCATTGAAAATTGTTTGTATAATAATGATCGTATAATTTTCTTAAATGAATATATTTACTGTAATTTGACTACGACAAAAAAGTTCCAACAAAACAATTACTTGACGGAACACGTTAGACTGACTCGGTTTAACTGTGCGCTGTCATTTTTCTTATATATACCTACTTTGTTTTTGGCTGCCTTTAATTTACGATATTATCTTTGTGTGGTAAGTAGTGTTTTGCAGTCTACCAGTATTCTTGTTAACCCCTCGTGCTAAGCTAAGATTGCTTGTATTACGAGTAGATTAACATCGGTAGTGCAATGGGTGGAGATCGAACCGGCGACCTCAAGATCACAAGTCCAACGCCCTAGCCATTTGGCTACGGGCGCTTTGGAAAAATAGATCACAATAATCTATGTACACGCATAATTTGAAAACAACATCATTCATTTGATTTATTTGATTGCACCGGTGGCTCAGTGGCTTCTGATACCTGGTGTTCTGGGTTCGATTCCCGTCCGGGACAATTATTTGTGGAGAACCACAGATAGTTGTTCTGAGTCTGGGTGTGCTTTGTGTCCGTGAATTATGTGTGTTTGTAAAGACCTTGCGACAAAGAGATTTAATTACCAAGTGTCTCGTTTATATAAAATAAAATTTTGAAAATATCACGGGTCATGCCAGAATTTTTAACGGTGGAAGCCGGGCACTTATAGCTTGTAGTAATAAGATAGTATTTCTTTAAATCGATCTAATAACTTGAGACAGCTACCGGAGATGGCAACCTAAATGCTCATTGATCAACTGACCATTTCTTTGGTAATAGATTTCCGGTCTATGTCAAATGTGCTGGTAGGTAGGTTCGCATTCACTTTCTGTCGTTGGATACCTATCCAATTTCATTCCATTCACAACATTTTAAAACCCTCATTAACTACTATTAATATTATTTCAATAAAAGGACAACCTCACTGTTTTTTTTTTGTAACCAATGTACCTACGTAGGAATTTTGAGTTGATACAGTTTTAGTTTAGATTAGCTACTTTTACCTACTTGTATATGTATTATTGTTGCATATTATATAAATATCAATAATACATTACGTTGACCGTCGTACCTATCTTTTGTTACGATGAGACTGATGCAATGTCATGTATCATCATCATCACCCCGTATAACGTCCACTGCTGACCATGGGCCTCCTCCCGAGGGAGGGCATTTGCCATAGTCCCCACGCTTGGCAGACGGGTTGGTGACCGCAGTATTATGTTGTGCCACACAAGGCAACGCTGCTGCCCCTTCCTTGATATACGATTATTATAGATGATGTTATAATACCAACGGGACCAACGGCTTAAAGTGCTTTCCGAGGCACAGAGGGTAGTCCCTCCCGAGGCACGGAGGATTGTCCCTCGCTCGGTATGTCATGTATGTTATCATAATATATCTTCATCACTATACATTTTTCGAACGAAATTCAATTTTCCAATACATACTTTGATTATTTTATTATTTGTTGTTTTCAATGAAATCCCCGGTTTCTGGATAAGGATTTCATATCTTTTGTTATTCCTAAAATTACATACTTAAACTATGATTTATAGTTATATTTGCATAGTAACAAAAGAATCTTACTTAATATGCAATATGTTCCTAACTTAGATTACTACGTGGGCAGTGGGCTGGTGTCAAGTTTAGAGGACGATCTTGAAATGTATGCTTGCATCATTATAAGCTCATTTAAAAATGTTTCTTCAACAACCAGTGTAAGTCCACCGCTGAACATGGTCCTCGTATTTACAGACCTTGCCAAGCGAGGATCGCTAAATAATATACCACGGTTGATAGTCAGATTGATGATCACAGTAATACGGTATACTTGATCTGATAGATGCGGATTCTATCCATCAGCTGTATGTCCAGCGAGTCGCCACTTATGTTTTTTTTTTCGGACTGACATACGTAGTTCTCCCCGAGGCTTTTGCTACATCACCGGGCATAAAGGCGAGCAGAGCTCCAGTCTTAATAAATGGTTTAAAAATAACAAACTAAGCAACCGGCGCAAGAGGGCGCCCCCTGTGGGGCTTGGACTTCGGCTCAGGGCGGTCGCTGGCGATGAGATTGAGGGATTATGACTTTTAAGTATTTTATGGGGTTTTGTGCAACTGTCGCTCTACTTTACAGTTCGCGGGCCTCTCGGACTCCGGGTCTACGAGGGCATCGGATGGTTATTTGCAAACTAAGGGTCGGGAAGACGCCAATTACGACACCCACAGAAAGGGTATTCTACGTCGGAAAACTACACGATAAATATATTTTTACTTACAGAATTTGTTTTAGCTAACATTTTTGCTTTTATTAGAATCACTGTATAATTCGGGAAATGTTCAAAATAAACTAGAACAGTGCTTTAAAATATAACAGTGCTATTAAATTGACTGCACCGGTGGCTCAGTGGTTACGATAGTTGCCTCTGAGACCTGGTGTTCTGGGTTCGATTCCCACCCGGGACAACCGTTTATTTCCATAGAGCGGGAGTTGTCTTTAAAAAAAAAAAGAGAAAAAAAAAACTGCTATATCACAAACTGCATCTTCACGGCCACCCACATCAGGCCAATCATTAACACTTAGAGTAACATAAATTTCAATCCTCCTTACTGCTTCTAAACTCCTGAAATACGGATTTAGAACTTCATTGATTGTTCCACCATTGCGACCAAGCGTTGTAAAAAAGCCCTTATTCTTAATGTGCTAAGGCTCAAAGCGTGTGAAAATGTTATTTGGTATGTCAAACGCACCCCATAGTAAACATCCGGCAGTCAAACCCGTGAACGCGACGTCTTCATTATGAGGATTGCTTTTTCTTATTAGAAAAATCTCACGAATTTCCGATATGCTGTTGTGGTAATTTAAGTGTTCGCTACAGTGATGTACATACAAACTAGGCAATTATGTGGTTATAATACAAGTGTTTGTCCACAATTGTTAGTAAACAGTGAACGCTCAACACAGTGCATTTCAAAAAATATATTATTGCAGATACTAACGGCTGCCGACGCATCAGCCATAAACCAGGAGCCAAGGATGCCTGAAATCGATGGAGGTACACTAGTTCACTATCCGATGGTTACCTCCATGAAAGGTCTTCTATCGGATCGTTCATGCGAAACGATTTCTACACATTCCGTCGATAACGTTGCGTTTCTGCCCGTTGATTATTCAATTAAGCATTGGCTTAATGTGCAAAATTAAAAAGAAAAAAATAAGAAAACACTGTTGAAATAATAAAAAAAAGAATATTGAACACTATCTTGTCTATGTCAATACACATTCCATGTTCACAGTTTCATAAAAAAAAGAAGAAAATATCACAGTCACTTCATATTCGCGAGTAACGAAAATTTAAAAGTGGAATACTAGAAAGTACCGGCCGGAGGTGCGCGCGACGTGCGCGTGGTGCGGCAACTAAGCAGCGCGCTGCGCGTACGCACCGTGTGTGCACGCAACCGCACGCAAACCGATATGGTGGGATATTGTTTCAGCCGATATAATTATGTTTACTTAACGCCCGAGTTCGTTTACCACTGCATCTGTACAATGTTAAATTGAAATAGAAATATGGGAAGATAGGATTGAAGGAGTACCGCCTTGTTCGTTATATGATGCTTCATACAGGATATGACGCAGTTAAAGCATCTATTATTAAATTCCTAACATCTATACTAATATTCGACAACCTCCGTAGCGTAGCGGTAATTGGCTCGCTTTAAATCTCGGAGGTCGTGGGTTTGATCCCCACACCGGACAATAAATCTTTGTGTAAATTCTAAGATTTCTTTCCGGGTCTGGTTGGTTGAGGGACTACCCTCCGTGCCTCGGAAAGCACGTTTAGCCGTTGGTCCCGAGTGTTATAACATCGTCTATAATAATCGTATAACAAGGAACGGGCAGCAGCGTTTCCTTGTGTGGTACAACATTATACTGCGGTCACCAACCCGCCTGCCAAGCGTGGTGACTATAGCAATACCCTCCCTCGAGAGGAGGCCCATGTTCAGCAGTGGACGTTATACGGGCTGATGAAGATGATGATACTAATATTATAAAGAGGTAAAGTTTGTGAGGTTAAATTTACTGAACCGAGTTAGCAAATTCTTTAACCAATAGGAAGCCACATTACTTGTAAGTGTCATACTCTTATAAAGTCAAGTTTTCCTCGGAAACAAGATCTAAGCGGGTGAAATCGGGACAGCTAGTAATCTATAAATCCAAGAAATTAAAGATAGCATATAATATATAATTACTAAGAAAGAGTTTAATCTTCTATCGGACAACAAGACACTCGGAGAGGCGCCATCAGTACATTGTCGATATTCCCAAAATACGTACGAAGCGCTTCGAGTCCACATTTTTTGTACGTACTGCGAAGATGTGGAACTCCTTGCCGGGGTCTATATTTCCCGATAAGTACGATATGGGTCTCTTCAAATCAAGAGTAAACCGGTTCCTTCTAGGTAAGCGTGCTCCATCCTAGGCTATACCGATGCTTAACATCAGGCAGGGTGTAGTCAAACGATAACCTATTTCTAATAAAAATAAAAAAAGAGTTTGATCAAACATTGTAAAAGAATACCTTAATTCAGCATACAGATACTAACATGCACATACAAGAGACCCAAGACCACAAGGATGAAATGGATAAACAATTCTTATATCCAATATAAAGAATCATAGGTCTCATTAATTTCAAAGAAACTACTAGACGAACGATAATATAATCAACTTTCTTGGATCAAACTCCATTAATTTACTTTATTAAACGCAGCAATTTAAAATGTATCACGTAATCGATAAATCTCATTAGTATTATCAATATGTTTTTCGTATAATTTGTCACGTAAATCAATGCAAGACGAGAAAGCTAATTAGAATCCATATAATTTGTATGTGCGTTGCGTTGATTACTCGAAGATGGAGTAAGTCGATGTAATTAGCATTGTAATATGGTATTAACTTAGGGTTGTCGTACGTTCCGGGTACGCCGGGACATGTCCCGGTTTCGAGCGTCATGTCCCGGTGTCCCGGCCAACAAGGCAATAGTCCCGGCCAAAAAAAAAAATAAGAACCCTGCTTCGTTCGCAATACCCGCTCCTGTTTGTCTTATCGTCCTGCGTGCGCAATGGGAGAAGCCCCTCAGCTCTGTGTGACGTGTTATTGTTTCAACTACCCCCCCCCCCCCTCTACCATTGTCCCGGTCAGCGTCGAAACATTTATGGCAACCCTATAATAAGTTCAAGTAGCTATTAGGTTTCTTCTATGTGATGTTGCGTTTGATTGGTTCGTTACGTAGTATGAAATTATGTTTACTTACGTAATATTAGAATGTTATGGGAAGTAGCTAACAGCTATACTGTTACAGAAGCTATACTGTTAACAGAAGGTTTTCTTACTCCTCCTCATCTTCTTTTTCTTGGGGTCGGCGCAACACGTTTGTTTCTTCCATTCAGTCCTGTCACCCGTCACCCTATTACTAACTCCTTTTTCTTGCATATCGACTCTTCACACAATCCATCGATCTTTTATTTGGCCTTCCTCTCCCTCTCCATCAATCTCCATGTAAACTTAAAACTCTTTGCCCATACCAAGACAAACGATTCCCTTTAAACTTTTTAGTTTTGATTCCTTCTCATCTCATTCTGATTATATTTTTTGCGGGTCCGAAGGTTTAACTGTGTCCCGGATTTTGGTGGGCTCAATGCAATTTCCAGTGTGTACCATTGTTGATCCTGGCTTATAGGAGTTGCAATTGAGAAAGTATAAGAAGATAATAAACTAAACGTATAACTCTTTTCAACAAACTATTAGAATTTGGGATTCTTATATGAGGTTAGTATGGAGTACGATATCTTATCGAAATAGGGAACGTTTATATAAAGAAGTGTAATAAAAAAACATTTATTACCGATTAATAATTAATGATATTCTATATAAAATATTATTTCTATATAAAATCGTCCACGGCGGCGCGGCAAAACTCTGAAGACATCATCTGCGCAATTGTGTGCAAGCACACTCTACTCATTTACTCTCAAAATCCGGTAAGACGCTTTTACCGACATGGCAGGTGAGAGATCAGAATCAAGCTACCGACAGCTTAATGCGCTAAAGCGTGAAACACCAGCAACTTCCTGATTTCGTATTGGTATATTATTTTTTTCTCGAGAACATTTATTTTTACCTCCATCAAATCACGTTCTATATATCAACAAACAATATAACAAGAAAATTGTCTCCATTTGTCTCAAAGTGGTCCTCATTATCATAGGCAAGTCTGTCTGTGTAAGTAGATCGCGTATCGGGGTTGCGCGACAGTACCACGCTCTGAATGCCACCGGTATTGGTAAACAGTATCGTGTGATACTGGCACCATGTAAGGTGTATAGATACTTTATAATAACACCTTCTGTATGTGATGCTAGAAACAGAGTGTTTCTCACGTGTGTATAAGATAGACTAGACTACTGTCATAATATTAAGTTCATCTATTAAGACAAATTGAGTATCAAACATAAGTATCAAATATATGTGATACTCAATTTGTCCACCAATGAAAAAAATAACAAGTATTTAGTTAATGCATATGAATAATAAAGAAAACTCAATTTTAAAAAGTATATCTGTCTGTTTGTTTGGCCATGAATTCCGCATAATCTCTAATACTGTAATACCTATTTAGACGAAACTTAATTGTAAGACAGCTAATAAAATCTTAATTTTACGTCGACAAAGTCGCAAGCAACAGCTAGTAGTAGCAAATTACAATATTCCAGATTATAATTTAATTCCGTACAACATTCCATCCATATTTATTTAGAAAATCTAATGTGATTCGAGTATCAAACATACCTACAACCATCCTAACTTGTGCATTTACAATATACGTGCTCCTGTTTTGTCTTATCGTCCTGCGTGCGCAATAAGAACCTCCTCGGCTCTATGTAACGTGTTATTGTTTCATACCCCCCCCCCCACCCTCCCAGCTCGGACCATCGTACCAGTCAGCGCCAAAACATTTATGACAACCCTAGTGTAGGTACACAAGGAATATTATAGCACCCAAAAAATTGTGTCAAGTTCCAAATAGCCGGTCCAAAAACTCATAACAATAAAAAAACACATACTTTTTAATTACGACAGACGCACCCAGTTGGGGCGTTGAACTAATAGCTGTTAAAACATTAATATGAACGCAGTAAAAAACGGCCCAAAACGACGACATGCCGAAGGTTTGGGTAGGGGAACCGATTTATGGCTTTGAATATCCCAGACTAGATTACCGCGCGATGTTTCACCCGCGCAGCTCCCGTACCCGTGGGAACTTCAGAACTAAATATAGCATATGTTACTCAGGGATAATGTAGTATTCTAATGGTGAAAGAATTATCGAAATAGGTCCAGTAGTCTTTGAGTATATTCGTAACAAACATACAAACAAAAATATAAATATTTCCTCTTTATAATATTATTAACATCTGCGCCCCGCGGTTTAACCACTCTCTCCACTCTTACTCTGCTCCGACTTGGAGCGTGATTTTGGCTGTATTATGTTTATCGAGCTTATGAACTATCTCTGTGCAAAGTTTCAGCCAAATCCATCCAAAGCTTCTGCGTGAAAGAGTAACAAACATACATACATCCACACATACAAACTTTCGCATTTATAATATTAGTAGGATAAAAAAGATATATAGATAATGCGGTTTCACACGATGAACTCCCGTTCCCATGCGTATTTTACTGCTAGAAAACTTTCTAAGGGTAAAGGCATTTTTTTTATGAGTCCAGTAGTTTCGGAGCCTATTCAATACAAACGATCAAATCTATCTTTTTTTTAAAAAAATAAACCAGACTACACTTGACTGTGACCCAATCTAATTCTAAACGAAAGGTCTAATTTGGATATATATTATATTTCAGTTTCCTGTTCAGCACGTAATCCGCCATCCCACAAGGATCCGAAATTTCCGGTATAAAATCCAAAAAGGACTGACCTAAAGGGCAGTTGGCCAAAAGGTTCCTCAACTGTATGTTTACACAGAATATAATATCCATCTTACATCGGTACCCGATCAATATAATACTCACGGCTTTTCCTTGATCGTCTATCTATACGGTTCATTAGAAATTAATATGGAGCGAAGGGAACCAGAAGAATAGAATTGGAATTCATTTCTTAAAGTGAATTTTATAATTAATGAAAACTGAATTTCTTTGGCGACAATACAAGGATGTTTCAAAAAGGTAAAATGTATTAAGGATGCTCATACGGCATTGGTACATCGGTAATCTTAAGATTGAATTAATAATTTCATATACTGTGCAATTAATGCGGATAATTACAAATAATTAGGAAACACTTCAATTATTGTAGATTAATTCTAATTCCAATGAATTTGATTCCTAAGAAATGTTTAAAAAATAGACAGATAACGACCCAAAATCGAAACAAAGACTGCTGCAGTGAAGTAAATTATGAATAAAAAAACAGTTATCCATTTTTACCAGAGATATAAAAGTAAGGTTTATATTATATGCGCACCCTGTTAGAGATTAAAAGCCTCAGGACAAAATGAGACTCAGATGGTAAACAATAAAATCCTATTAAGAAAATAAGTCTAACGAAATAAAACCATGTTTTAATCTATTTACTTTGCATAGATAATCTATGCTAGTTCAGCTCCAATCCAACCTTGAATCGAAGTAGTGAACGACAATAAATCACGCAGATCCAATAAACAGAAACCACACTAGCCACAGAATCGGATTCAGAAAGCCAGAAGCAAGCCGAATCAGCTGATATTGGACGATAGCCAGGCCGCGGGGTAGAGGCAGACTTGCGCATTGCGACTGTAAACATTTTTCGTATTGACAAACTCGACGACGCGACGCTCACAAACGCTGTTTTGGAAAACGCACGGGTAGAATTTTTAGGCTTTAGGCTGTTGCCGAATGTTAACGATAAGAAGAAGGAATTTGATAGATTCGTTCCATAACATTTGTATCGCTTTTATCTTATTTAATACTAGCAACCCGACCCGGCTTCGCACGGGTGCTATGCTGATGTATTATACATTTAAACGTACGTCTTGAATCACTCTATCTGTTAAAAAAACCGCATCAAAATTCGTTGCGTAGTTTTAAAAATCTAAGCACACACATAGGGTACAGACAGACAACGGGAAGCGAATATGTTTTATACATACGTCACATGACTGCACCTGAAGAGTCTTTTTAAAATGATACACCTAGTTACAATATGGAGAATTCCATGTATTTTATACAGCAATGCATTTCCTATATTAATCACGATTATCCAAAAATGAAAAAATCCCTCAAAGCAAATGTTAAAAATAAAAGGCCGCAAAACGCAGCCTGCAATCATTTCCGACGCTACCGTGTTTCTGGCTGGTTCATCACAATTTGAGGATACTTCAAAGGCATAATTAAGAATGAAAAGGATGGTTTTCTCATTATAAATTGCATTATTCGGTTCAGTTTTCGGAAAAAAACTGAAATCATTAAAAAGATTCTGTTAAAATTGCCACCACTAGTTTTATTTTTACAAGCTTCCCCCGCGCTTTACCCCCGTTCCCGTTGGAACTTCTTAATTTCGACTTCACCAGTGGCTCAGTGGTTACGATAGTTGCCTCTGAGACCTGGTGTTCTGGGTTCGATTCCCACCCGGGACAATTATTTGTGTGAACCACAAATAGTTGTTCTGAGTCTGGATGTTCTATGTGTCCGTGAAATGAATGTTTGTTAAGTCCCCCGCGACACAGGGATTAATTTCCCTAGTGCGGGAGTTGTCTTTTTCTAAAAGAAAGAAAAGAAAAGAAAGAATTAAATATAGCCTTCTTCGATAAATGGCCTAACTAATAATGAAAGACTTTCGATTCGGACCAGTAGTTCCTGATATTAGCACGTATATATTTATATTAGTATAGAGCACCTTTAGATATCGCACTCTTAAAACATAAGTGGCACTATACAAAAAATTACATTTTTTAGTTAAGTATACAGTCAAAACGCATAAAACGAAACGCGCCTAATGCAAAGACCCCGGTAGTTCTAATGCGCCAAATTCTGTTATTTTGATAATACTTTTATCTAGATTTAAACAGATTTGTTAATTATGAATATGTGTGGTAATTTTGACCGAAAACTGTGAGCATGTGCCAAATAAATATAATTCTTTGTTATTTTAGTAGTTACATTGTTTTATTTCTCTCTTTTTTATCATTACAATGTAGGTAAAATAACAATTTAGAGGTCATTAAGCAAAAAGTTTTGAATAACTAGAAAACTATAACCGACACAATGCTAAACTTTTTTTTGAAATGCTTCTCCATTGATTAATAATCAATGATTTTATTGTATCCCACTGGATACTGAAACAGCGTTAGTTAAACTGTTATTTTAAGCCGATCGCAAAGCTTTATTTCTATTTTTTTAGTTCCATATCACCTATTCAATTCTTTAAAAATCTTAAAACGGCCATACTGTAAAATTAACATTTTCGTTTAGTGCCATTTATGTTCTAAGGGTGCGATATAGATTTACAATCTGAAACCATGGCTGAGTGTTTTTACTGGCACCAAATAATACTTTAGCTTTGCTTTTAGTTTATTGTTAACCGGCAAAGCTTTATTCCAGGAATGTGCATAAATACAATTTTAATTACGACGATGAAGTAAAGAAACATAATGAGTCTGTCGTGTTGATAAGACACGGGCGCTGTAATGTTGACATTCCTTTCTAATTAAAGGCTCATTTATACGACATTACATCATATAGTGTTAAACGTTTACTATTAATGTAAATATTATATCGAAAGGGCAGTAGGTTAGGCCAATTTAAACGTTTGTAAGAAACTCCCTAATTAAAACGGATTAACAAGGCTTTTAATCAAGGTTGTTGTTTGTAGAATAAACGGTTAAATCGCGTGTAGGTAGGTAAAAGTCTACAGATTTGTCAAGTTCAACCTCAATGCATGTCTAGGGCAAATATTTGAGTACCTAACCAAAACGTAGGCATTACTAAGGTGGCGGCGTACCATTCACCGTTAGTTTGCTCAGTCAAGTCATCGCAAGCATGCCTTTTGATTACGTCAGAGAATTGAAATGCTAACTTTCAGCTGAATCAATTATTTCTACCATTAATCTCGATTTCGCGGTTAACGCCACTTTCGTTCGTTTCCTTTGTGGTGCAGGTTGCGTTCTAATCGTGTTTCCAAATCTTATCAATTTTTGCAAGCATTCTTAGTGATAGTGGCGGTGAATATATCTAGTTTAGTTGACTAGTATTATCAACATGGTGCATCAGTATATTCTGCAACTATTGTCTTTAATTGCAGACCGAAGCATATTTGTCTCACAAAGACAAAAGCGTTGTCACATAATGCGTACCTAACTACAAGCGGACAGGACGATATCCAATACAAAATCACGTAACAATACCTTTTATAAAAGGCTCCTCAACAAAAATAATACTGTGTATCCTATGACTAAGCCTGTAACTAAGCTCGATAATATGCATAAAATTCGCGAACAAACACCTCACTGATAATTTTGATATATTATCATTACATCACTTGTCACTTCCTTCCTCCACATGTATCACTTACACGACAGTCAGGTTCACAATAATAAATTGAATTCTTATTTTAATAATAAACACAAAAGAAAATATTCTCAACGAAATTAACCACTAGTGTTAAAAACGCGAAATAACCGTTAAAAAAATTTCCGACATTTTTCCTTACATAAGTAAGGAAAGTGTGGATGTGTTTTGTTACTGTAATTTAAATGGAAAAAATAAAAGTGCCGGGAACACGTTCGGACCACGCCGGCGGAGCGACTGGAAGGATCGACCGTGCCAACCCTAGGGGAGGCTGCGTAAGTGCGCGCGGCGTGCAAACAACAACCGACACCATCAACGACGAAATAAAGTCTAGATTCAAATGCGGCGTTTTCGTTTGACATACATGCGGTGCTCACTTTGATAACGTCGGAAGCGAACGGCGTTTTCTTCGGAAAATTTGTCTTATTGGAATGATGTAGAGTGGAAATTGGCTCGCGATTGTTTTATGGGAATATGTAGGGATGAGGCGCGGTCGCTGTGAACTTGAATGGGGGTATAAACGGAGGGGTGGGCGTCGTTTCGCGTGGAGCTGTTACCGGGCGCTTTCATTAAACTTACTTTGTTATCACGTCAATATAACTATCCGGATATGGTGTATCACTCCTCGGGGCCATATGCTGCTCATGCGGGTGATAAAAGAGTTTCCATTTAGCTGCTGGATCTTTTGAAATTTTCCTCGCATTGTTTTGTCACATCATTGTTTGTCGAGTTTTGTTGAGCATGTCTTATGCAAGTTTCAAATAATAAGAAACACATTTAACCATTTAGTGGTAAATTTTCGATGAAATAGAAAACTAGTATAGAGATAATTTGTATTTACGTAAATCAATTACAGGCACTGGTTTATAGTCAAACATTAATATAATTCATTCATCATAAATATTAAATTAATTACTCTTAATTATTTGCTTATGAATATTTAATTACAATCTTCCCGCGCGCAGTTTCACCCGCGTAACTCCCGGTCCCGTGGGAACTTCATAATTAAATATAGCCTATATTAATCAGTGATAATGGAGCATTTAAATGGTGAAAGAATTTTTTAGTACTTTTTGAGCCAATTCGTTACAAACATACTTACATACAAATCTTTCCTCTTTATAATATTAGTATAGATTTACTATGATTGATAGTTAAATTGATTAACAAAGGCAAGATGCTTGTCTATACATATTATGTTAGAACAATTGTCATTACTCGAATGAACCATGGGGACTTTTAGGATAGCTTTTCTTCCATGATATGTATGGTTTATGTACATAACATATTTTGATGACCAAAAATACCTAGTACTTTAACCTTCTACCCAATAATAAATAATAGGCAAACTAACACCACTTGTTATAGACATATCACCTGTTTCCACATTAATCACCAGTCATTCCCAACAGCAGGAGACCTACACGTGATTGTACCATTCGCAGGCTCCACTCACGTGGGCGGGAGATTGTTAATCAATAAGCCCAAGGCAGACAAGTCCAGGAATTAGGCGTAGCTAATTGTTGAATTGATTCTAGTAATTATGTATGTTAAGTATTTTAATAACCTAATTTAATTGCAAAAATATTTTCAACTTGTCCCTATATTATGTAAAGTATTTCGATTTTAAGTTGATATGACGATTCGGTTGGGACAGAGAGAGATACTTCTATTAGATATGTTATGTACGAAATCATTTGACGATATCTATATATTATATAAAAATGATTCCCTATTTCCCTTGGCCACGGCATCACGCGTGAACAGCTATACTGATTCTTATTCTTTTTTTGTTGTGTTTTAATAGTCAGGAGAAGGTTGTGAAATGAATGAAAAAATAAGAAAAATGAGCGGAACGTTAACATTTTTAAGAATACTTAACCACCATACTAAATTGTCTAATGTAGCCTTAGCGCTTTTGACAATATAAACTTTTTTACATACATACATACATACATTAGCTCACGCCTGTTTCCCAGCAGGGTAGGCAGAGACAATGGACCTCCACTTGCTACGATCCCTACACACATATTTCGCTTCATTCACTCTCATAACATTCTTCGTACAAGCACGTCGGTTTAGGGTGGATCTTATTTGACCTTTTGCGAGGATGTCTCCGATTTGGTCAGAGAACGTTCGTCGAGGCCTTTCTTCCCCTTCCGACTGTGCCACTCACACTTGCCATGTATATCTGTTTTGTATAAACTTTTTTGTTGTTATCTTATGGCGTTTGACATAACATTGAAATAATTCGTGCTGCTCTTAGTGCCAATATTGAAATGTCAAATTAATACAGACTGGACAACGTCTGTCGGGTCAACTAGTACTTATTAAATAAAAGTAGATTTTTTAATACCTTAATCTTATAAACCGGTGGATACGATCGATATTAATTATTCATATGATATGGGAATCTCCTCCCGGCAAATGTTAAACCACAAAACGCAGCCCACAAACATTTCCGACGCTGCAGTGTTTCTAGCAGATTCATCACAATTGAAGGATACTTCAAAGGCAAAAAGAAGGATAGGATAGTTTTCGCTTCTTGCCATTAACTTAACTCTGAGTATTTCGAGAGTATTTTTAGGTGCAAGACCGAAAGCAGCTTCATTAAATATCAAAGCAAATTTCATTAAATATCACCTACTTCCTGACTTTTACTTAACCTAGCTTAATTTATAACATAGTGTTGACAAACATTACCGCTAGCCCGTTATAACTGTGTATCAATGAATCAAAATATGCATAGCCAAATACAAATCGCTATTTTTCCTGCAAAAACAAAAAACAGTATCATCCGTTCTAATATTTCGTAGTTACATTTATATTCACTGGCTGCCGCTTCCTTCGCCGGACGCGCCGTGAATATATCTGTATGACGTATAGTTCAGCACAGCATTGTTAGCTTCGCGAATTGTGACTGTGTAGTAAGTCTGGCTTACGAATTTTTACTCAACATGTTGCTGGCAATATGTGGATTTCTGTGAAAATATCCATATTCAACTTTTCTGAGAAAATTTTAGGGGTTACGGCTAGGTTGAAAAGGAAAAAAAAAACTAACTAATGATTGCCGAGCGGTTCTACGAGAGTTACGTTGCTTCAGTGGATTAAAGCGGGTCGTTTTGTAGCCTATATGTTAATCCAGCAAATAATCCACGTGCAAAATTTCAGCCAAATTTGTTCTGAAGTTTGCGTGAAAGAGTAACAAACTCGAAAGTTTGTGAGAATGGATGGATGGATTCCAGTTTGTAACGTTTATAATATTAGTAAGGATAATTATGATCACAATATCATTATCTATGATTGTCATTTTCTATATTAAAATAATTTTCAGCTCGACACTTGACAAAGAGGAAGCCCATGTCCTTATTTTGGAAGTATATATAATAAAAATGTTATTTACAGCTATTAATTAATAACAAAATTGTTTTGAAAATATAAGATGACGTTACTCACTACAGTTTTCATTGGTTTTATTGAACACTGCTAAATTTTAACAAGACAACTCGACGGTAACAACATGATGTCAATTGGGTAGTTTAGGTGGATAAAACGATATTGGTATAAGATATTAGAATGTTTATGGGTTAAGTAATACATAGGATTTATTGGCTCAGCTACACACTAGTATTACAAGCAGATGTCTGTGTCTTCCTTCTCGCTGTCACGGAACCATCTGCCAAATACACTTGCAACAATGACAAGAGTCCTGTGTGTCACATAGATAAACACTACTATGGGCCAGCAGGATATATTCCACTCTCTTCACCTAGGTGAACAACTGGGAAGAAAATTTGAATACGCAATTATTGACCTAACCTTAGTAGAGAATTTTCTAGAATATTTGATATTTTAAATACAAATCACAAATTCAACACACGTCTTTCGTAACTTTTAATAACAATTAGTTTCTATTGTAATATATTGGTAGGCTTCCTAGAACTTAACAAAGTTGATTACTGAATGGCCTTAGGTATATTTAACTGAAGGATTACAAGCAAAAATTCAATAGCAAGTAGCTTAATTACTTTGAAGGCTGGTTTAGTATAACAACACAGTTTTAAACACCCAATTAAATTAGATTGCCCTTCGTAGCCCACCACACGACGATTGTAAACTTCGTTTAACATCAGACACACATTTCCAAATAACTACCAAACTAAACTACATTTATTTTATTTGAAATATTACGTTAAATTTGATTTGTATTTCGTTTCTCATCGCTTCTTTAAAGTATTAGCTTATACAAGCGAAATATTAATGCTGGCTTGGTATTATTTAAATTGGTCAGAATTAGCTTACTTCATTTTTTCAATAGTAAGTACTACGTAGAATAAGTGGATTGTATGGATATAGATTAATATCGTTTGGGTTGTTATATATTAACACATACAAAACATAATCATCGCAACATGATCTAAGCTAATCATATTTATTACTAACTAGCGACCCGCTCCGGCTCCGCACGGGTACAATGCTGATGTATTATACATATAAACCTTCCTCTTGAATCCCTCTATCTATTAAAAAAAAACCGCATCAAAATCCGTTGCGTAGTTTTAAAGATTTAAGCATACATAGGGATATAGGGACAGAGAAAGCGACTTTGTTTTATACTATGTAGTGATGATACAAAATTCTGTTATTATATTAGGACTATCTGACATGTTTTCTATATATCTTGACTGAAAGAGTGGCAACACTACGGCGTTACCAAGGCTATTGAATACATTTTCTGGTATAACTTAAAAAATCCGGTCAAGTGCGAGTCGGACTCGCGCACGAAGGGTTCCGTACCATTTTCAAGCGGCTACCTGTTGTCGTTATTGATATCGCGCAAAAAAGGGCATAAAAAAAGTAGTTGTATGGGCAAAAATAAAATAAATATTTAAGGGCCCCCTTAAATATTTATTTTATTTTATTTTTAGTATTTGTTGTCAAAGCGACAAAAATAATACATGTGTGAAAATTTTAACTTTTGGTGACTGAAAGAAAGACAGACAGACAGACAGACAGACAGCGAAGTCTCAGTAATAGGGTTCCGTTTTTACCCTTCGGGTACGGAAACCTACAAACGTGGTCGAAAGTTATTAAAGTGCAAGGTATAGTGCACACGAACGGAAGCCGCATTATAGTTCCACGTGAACGCTCCACGCCACGTGCGGTAGGTATCGATCGCTTACATTCTGCACACAGCTTTATATGAGCTCCGAGTAACAGTATGTTTTATTGTTCACTTATGCAGTATTATCGTTGTTTATTTCGCTGCATTGCTAGCACTTTAGCAAAATTGGTTGTGTAAAAACACTACATTTAATTGGATTTGGGTGATTTAATTGAACCTGGGTGATATAATGTGAAATCACAGCAGTGATATATTATGTAGCGTTTTGACCCGCATGGTTTAAACTACGTAGCTCTAGTACTCATTAGTGATGTAACGGATATTCGCATTCGCATTCGCATTCGCGAATATTCGCGTATTTTTCAATATTCGCATTCGCATTCGCATTCGCTAAAATTATGCGAATATTTAGCGAATGTTTTTAATAATCAAAAAGGAAATTATTATATGCATGCATATGAAATAATAATACAATAGATAACACTTAAATATTTTTATTAAATCATACTTCTCATTTATGAAAAAGGAACTTCAGAGATCTTATCAAATCTAAAATTAATCAGCCTTGTTACAACTATGTAAGGTTTGCATTCATTTAGTAGTATATTATTACTTTACTACCATTTTAAAATAAAGTTTACAATTTCTATTTACTGAAAAACTAAACAATTACTTAAAACAAAATTATTAAACTTTAAATATCTAATGTATTAAGTATTTATAACCTTTGGCTTTAAATGTATATTTTTTCATTCCACTTTATACAGGGTGTTTGGTGCATCGTATGCCAAATTGAAATGGTCGACAGGGGGGGTCATCTGCTATCCTTTCAGACCCCTAAACACTATTCATGCCCTGTCGATTTTTTTTCATCGACTTTTTATTATTTTATTAAAAAAATAGCCAAATTTTAAATTCAAATACAAATTAAAAAAAAAAAATATAAGTCGTAGATTCTGAATTTTAATTTTGTTTAGATGTGTATTGTATGACAGTATTTTTGATATCAAAATTAGTGACATTAGCCATCTAGTTTTTTTTAAATTTACTCGCCAAGTTTCGGACTTCAATTAAAGATGTCCATGTTAGAGCTATTTACATGGCTATAAAAAAAAAACCAAAAGCGACCGGGGTCTTCGAACTCCCTAAAAAATTCTTTAGTCTATCCTCTTGCTAGTGTTGTACCCCATGCCATAAAAATCTTTTTACAACTTTGTGAATTCGCTAGAATTGTGAATCGAGTCACAAAATACTACAATTCCAAATATATGATTTAAAAAATATTCTTGCTTAAATGATACCTGAAATACTTATTAAATCTGTTATCTCACTCTTATAAGGTTAAAATCTGTCTCGTATCACTCTTGGGAGCAATAGAAATTGGGGGTAATAGAAAAAAAAAAGCATTGTTAATATTTATTTATTTTTCACATATTCTGCTCAAATTGTTGGCCTCTATTGCGAATGCAGGCCCGACATCTATTTCGTATTTCCACAGTTGTTGTACGAAGTATTTCGCATTTCGCATTTCCTCCTTAATTTTATTGAACGCCGTTTCTATGCGTTGAAGTAGTATCTCTCTAGTCGGAACTCCGTGGCGTATACCAGCTCTTTGGCACGTCGTCAGACATAAAAGTCTAGCGGAGTTAGGTCTGGGAAACGTGCCGGCCATGCAATAGGGCCATCGCGACCAATCCACGCATTGGGGAACACATCGTCGAGATATTCCCTCACAGTCAATCTCCAATGCGCGGGACAGCCGTCATGCTGGAATACTTTGGGCACATTTTCATCAAATACGGGCACCACAGACACTAATTCGGGCAGGTCATTTTGAAGGAACTCCAAATAGGTATCGCCATTGAGGCAGTTAATGCAGTCCAACTATCTGATTCCCAATCACTCCTGCCCAAACGTTTACTCTAAACCTCCTTTGAAATGATCCTGTCTTTTAACACGTGGGTTTTCCGTTTTGTTTGTCCAGTTGTGCAGATTGTGAAGATTGAGAATTTCTTCTTTGGTAAATTTGGATTCATCCGTCCACAGTATTCTTTAAAAAAAAATAGGATTATCCACTTCCGTGTGTAACATAAAGCGACAGAATTCCACTCGTCTCTCAAAGTCGCCACCCTCAAGACCTACAAACAAAGAACTCTTAAATTTCTGTTGAGCAGTGAATAATTGCACAATAAGATTTTTAAGGACCGCCTGTATGGGCTAAATGATTCACTCAGGTACTGACATGTCATACTATACCCATTACCTGCTAAACAAAGGCATCGTCAAACAAAGCGTGTACGGGTTTAAAGTTAGTTTAAGATTACGTACCTTGCACCGGAGTGTAATGGAATGGATGCTTTTCGTTTTGCTGAAGAACTTTCCACACTTTCCATATTGAAATATCAAGATGTGCTGCCACATTTCTAATACTTCTTGTAGGGTCTTCCTCAAAAAGTACCAGTATTCTCTCGTCCACTTCAACATTATGTCGCACAATATGGCCCCTTGGTTCATGAAAAGTGACACTGCCAGTCTCGCGTATGCGTCGGTATGTGTTTTGGAAGACTCTGCGGCCAGGTAATCGTCTACCAGGAAAGCGTTCCTGGTAAAGTCGTTGCGCTGCACGAGCGACACCATGGGCGGCTCCATAAGCCATCATGATGTCAGCATATTCTTCGTTAGAAAACGTCGCCATTGCAGCAACAAAAACTCAACAAAGTTTAACAATAACACCAAAAGTTAAATCGTATCAAAAACCAACAAAACAAAGTAACAAAATGAAAAAAACGCGGAGTACGGTGAACTAAGCACACACGTCAGGTAGCAGAGGTAGAGTTTTAGTCGAGACATCACTGGATGTCTCGACTAAAATTATGACGGATTAACGGCGTCGGCGGCAGTTCGTCGTTTGGCTAATGTCACTAATTTTGATATCAAAAATACTGTGATACAATACACATCTAAACAAAATTAAAATTCAGAGTCTACGTCATATACTTTTTTTTTAATTTGTATTTGAATGTAAAGTTTGGGTATTTTTTTAATAAAATAATAAAAAGTCGATGAAAAAAAATCGACAGGGCAAGAATAGTGTTTAGGGGTCTGAAAGGACAGCAGATGACCCCCCCTGTCGACCATTTCAATTTGGCACACGATGCACCAAACACCCTGTATAACTGAGGAATTAAATATATTTATAATGAATAAAATATAAACTTAACTTTTAGAATGAACTTTCTGTGACTAAATTCATTCAATTAACCAATATCGGCTCGGCTATGTTCAATTTAAACATGGTCGACACGAAACGTCAAACCTGTCAAAGATTTTACGCGTGCTTTTTTTGAAATTTTAAAATATTCGCATTCGCATTCGCATTCGCGAATGTTAAAGATAAATATTCGCATTCGCATTCGCATTCGCGAATGTGAAAAATCCAGCATTCGTTACATCACTAGTACTCATGGGAATTTCTTTATATAATGTAATGCTTATGTTCCTTTGGACCTAAGACCCTCTTTGGAGACAAGTCGGTTCAGTATCTTTTAAATTTCTCACTAAAAATACCAAAAAGAACTGGACCTGGACCCTCTTCTCTTAGGAGACAAGTCTTTTTAAATTTCTTACTAACAATACCATCAAAAACTCTAATATTAAAGACGTTTGAATTGCCTAAGGATTAGTCCATTAGAACAATGCATACTACGAATATAGATAGATAAGCTTGTTGAATTGATTACTCCCAAAAACGCTGAAAATTCTAAAAGCCAGTAACAAAACCATCCCTCGGTTCCAGTTTTAGGGGGATTACGAATTATTACGCGGATATTAGATTTTCTTCCCTACGTTTGGAGGCATCGCAATTCCGTTCTATAATACTTTCAATGCAGCAAGATAACTTTGTTACGTAGGTTTGGGGTGCATGAGGGATGATTGTGTTTAATGGTGATGAAATGGCCTATGGGGTCGTGTTATTCAGTGAATGTTTCATGTAACTGAGTAGGAACTTATCTGATTCGTGAAAATATAATTCATTAAATCAGACTTTACGAATTGCGTTCCAGATAACAAACAATTTTTTTATATATATAACTTGCTGTCTAGTGCGGTTTCACTCGCGTGATTTGTCTCGCGTCTCATTCTCGATTTTTATAAATATACTTAAATAGCTTCTGCGCGCGGATTCACTCGCGTAACTTCCGTTCCCGTAAGAACTTCATAATTTAATATAGCCTTCCCTTAATTTAAGAGCCATTTAACATTGAAAGAATTCTTCAAATCGGATCACTATTTCCTGACATTAGCGCGGTCAGTCAAACAAACGAAGTTACGAGCACAAGCTAGTATAATACGTAATGGTAATTCCGTCATGAAGAAACAAATTTTTTCACGCCCTCAAACGACCTTCATAACTCAATATCACCTGTCCTCTTTACATATCACCCATAATAACGCAAAGTAACACTATACCAAGTGATTAAATATTGCCATACGCGTTAGTATAGCTTCTCATTAATCTTCCCAGTATAATGGTCGTTTATTAAATTGATGTTCGCAACTGGACGGTAACGATAATATGCAGCCCGAGGGCAGAGACAATATTTGCTTTTTTATTGCATCTGATGCTTTTATTGCAAACAATGTAATAATTTTAACAACAAATTACATTATAAAAACTTGCTGTCAATCACCGAAACATATATCGTAAAATTGTTACATGTGGAGATAAATAAATTATTATTATTCATATACTAGGTTATAACCAGTTGGCCTACTTTTGTGTTGAATTAACATTGAATTATTTGTTGCAAAAAGTGTGATTTATTTTTTACGTACAGACATACAAGAATTTGGTTAAACACTGGGTTTTGCTACTTCAAAGGGCATAAAGGCGAGTGAGTCCCTTGTGATTTCCTTGATGTGACTGAGCAAATGCATCATAATTATATACACTTGTCCATACTAATTTATAAGTTCAAAACCTTTAGGACCGATTTTCCAATCAAAAATATCAAAGAAATAAATGTAATTCTTCTGATATTTTTTATCTAACGATTTCAAAACCGGCCCTAAGACTTCCTTAGGGCCGGTTTTACATTATGAGCGAGCAACAAGGGCTTTATTTTATGCAGGAGTTTCTATAGGAAGGAAGGTGCGCAGGTGAATCTGCGCGAGAAAACATGTGATGTAACTTAAACTAAAAATATACAAATGTTCCAGTCGCTGTTTTATACCATCTAAATAATTTATTATACTACATTTCCACCATAATAAACCATCTCTCATATTTGTGAAAAAAAGAAACGTCCAATTTGTAAAAGCTCACAAACCGATCCTCTAACAATACGTCACTCACCCCTAACAACAATACTATCAATGGTATCCACAGGAATCGAATCCCCATCATTAGCACCCCTATTGATTGATATATGGGAAACTATTCCGCCATGTTCGCGGGTTCATTGTAAGCCGGGGTATATTTTCTGATAGGCACGTGTACTCACGTGTTCATGTTAGCTATGGGACTAAAAGGGGTGACATTAAAATATACGCCAAAGGGATAATTGATGTGAAAATTACTATTAGAAAAGAATTATATGGTGAAGGATATGAAGGAATCTAACAAAAATGTGCAGGTTATCTTCAAAATCGAATCTCTGTCTAATTGTCATAAATGTACGATACATTTATTAGCATCATAATGTTTCTATATATATCACTTAAACAGGTGAACTGGGAATAAACCAAATATTAATATATAATCACGCTTTGAAAAAAAAACTTTGAGCTACATTACTTTACCTCTGGAAAGACAAACCCCTGTTTACTGTTGTCGATGACTAATTACTATTATTTGACCCTAATTATTTTATTTCAATGTCAAGTAACGCGTGCGTGTACATTTGTAATATCAGTGGGTGCATATGCCACTACGGTGACGATGTATTTCAAACTAGCGCCCCGCGGTTATACCCGTGATACTCTGCTCCAGTGGGTCGGAGCGTGATGTTTGGTAGCCTATATGTTAATCCAGCGTATAACCTATCGCGGTGCAAAATTTCAGCTAATTCCGTTCAGTAGTTTTGGCGTGAAATAGTAACAAACATCCATCCATACTTACAAACTTTCGGGTTTATAATATTAGTAGGTTTTAGATAATGAATTTATATAGCACTTAAGTATTTACATACACTTGTACTTATCAGAATCACAATGTTACACTATTACTCTTATTCTATGAATTAAACTAGATAACTAATAGGTAGCAAATTGTAGGATATTACAGACAAAGTAGTCCGTCCGTCAGCTTGTCATTAATTCCTCTACTCATAATAAGTTAAAATTTACTTTAATTATTATAGGTTTTAATGGATCAAAATAAAAAAAAATATATTGATCTATTAAAAATTAAGTGACACACCTGGGGGCACCCTTAAGGAGTTAGGACCACGACACAGTGATACCTCTGATATTTAGGTCAGATTTATAAAAATATAATGATAATGATAGTATGAAGTAAATCCGTGTCGTACCGTACCGCTGTATAATTCTCGGAGGTCGTGGGTTCGATACCCACGCCGGGCAAGAAGTATTTGTGTAACATCAAACATTACTTTCCAGATAGTGATATCGCGCTCTACATACATACAACACATTAAAACCTTTTTTATAATTTTTCTTTTTTCTTCACCTCCATACTGGTCACCCTAAGTTAAATCACCCTGTTGTGCCACTCTATTAGCTCACCCTGCTATAGCATTCGCACTCGTGAATTCTATAATACATGAATGGAATAGGTTATATCAACATCACAACACTGGTATTATGGTTTATAGGTACAGTTTAAAAATATACTGGATGAGCTGCTCGACTGGGAAAGTACCTCAACTGTTTAAAATACCGCAGCCAAATAACATTATACATTAAACTTGCGTAATGGGATAGGAGTATTTTGTATTTAGGGTCGACAATGTTGGAGGGATAAAGCAAGCTTATAGTCAGCTACGGTAACCCTTTACCATTATTTGGCGATTGGCTGCGTAACAGGCCTTTTTTGATAAAAAAAATATATTTTTGATATTTGTTTCTTTTTTATAAATATTATTATGTCATGTTTTGTTTTATTGTTAAGGTCTGCTTTAAGTATGTTTTTTTTTTATACTATCCTTATAAAATACAGTCCATTCGCTCGCTCATACCATTGGACAGGCCGTCTATTTGTTTTCCAATACATGTACCCATGTAGTTATAATATGATTATAAAGTTATATCAGATACATTTAAATTGCCTGCTATCCGCTAATTGCTTCATCCATGTGTACTAAAGTTTTGATTGCAGCAATCCCAAGTTATCAATGAAATAATGAATTTATTCAGCACTTAGGTATTTACATACACTTGTACTTGTCAAAACCACAATGAAAAAGAACTTTAATTAATAGGTTATTATTCTTATTCTATAAATAAAACTACTTAGGTAACTATTACTAGCAAGTGCAACCTGTGAGTGCTGCTAATTGTAGGACATTACAGACAAATTTACTCCGTCTGTCCGTGTGTCATTAATTCCTCTCCTAATAATAAGTTATTAATTTAGTTGCTGCAGTTAGGGGTGTCACCCGTATTTTATTGTATAGTATCCCGTACTTTATTATATTTCAGTCAAATGTAGTAAAAAGTACTATATTTATAAGCCAATGCAAATTTCGAGCCTTTTTAAAATTTTGAACGCACCTTCATATGACAACAATTAATTGTTGATTTATTTTATAATAGAACTAGCGACCCGCCCCGGCTCCGCACGGGTACAATGCTGATATATTATACATATAAACCTTCCTCTTGAATCCCTCTATCTATTAAAAAAACCACATCAAAATCCGTTGCGTAGTTTTAAACATTTAAGCACACATAGGGATATAGGGACAGAGAAAGCGACTTTGTTTTATACTATGTAGTGATATATAGAATAATTTTAAAGGTAAAAAGACCTTGATAGCTAAAGCAAAGAGTAGGTAATAAAAGATACACATGGAAAAATAAACCATTATTAAAAAATAAAAGTACTTTTATTAGTATATAATTTGCAACTTTTTGTAAAAAGTACTATTATCGAAAACAAAAAAAAAAGGTGGCAACCCTAGCTACAGTACTCCGATGGATCATAAAATGAAGTGTTATTGTGTGTTATAAATTATCTGTATAGTAATCACCATATAATACTAACACCGGCGGGAGAATTACGATTCTAATTAAATACATTTCATTGGTTCAATAACAGACAATTTGGGGGAAGAGGTTTCAGAAATTAAAATATGTTTTTCCATAGTCACTCTTTTTAAATGTGTTCATTCTTTTCAGATTTCAGCAATTTGATAAACCGGCAGTCGGAGTACGTATGCTTAGCGATCAGCAATCCGATTGCAATGTGACGGTTGCACGTTGTCCAAAGCCTCTTACGTATGATATGAATCGAAAAAATCGACATCTAAAATGTCGTTCCTCAATTGTTATAGATGACGTTATAAGGGCATAGCGAGGTCTCTAAACCTAGAATACCCGGTGAGAAATCTTAGAATTGATACAATGATTTCTTATTAGGCGTGGGGATTAAAACTCACCACCTCCGAAACCTAGAGCAAGACTTATACCGCCGCGCAGGATGACCCTATACCTTTCAGAACCTGGTTTTAAAAATCTTTTACTGAATTCTCTATTAAATTCACAACCACTGTAAAAAAAACCAATTAAGTGCATTTTTTAATGGCTGTTTCCTTCTTTTAACGTCTAGACCAAGTAGACGTATAAAAGTAAAATAAATTTATACTAAAACAGCAAGCTAAACTTTCTGGCCACCTTCCTAAATGTCAATCACAGCCCGCCTTCCCCTAATGCAAAGTCGGAGCATATTCCATGGGGTTTCGTTAAGTGCATGGAAGCACAGACGATAAACGGGTACACAGGAATCTAGGAATAATAGCAATATAGTATAAAACAAAGTCGCTTCTCGCTGTCTGTCCCTATATTGTATGCTTAGATCTTTAAAACTACGCAACGGATTTTGGTGCGTTTTTTTTTTAAAGATAGAGTGATTGATGTGGAAAGTTTATATGTATAATATATCAGCATTGCACCCGTGTGAAGCCGGGGCGGGTCGCTTGTATTACTATATTTTATGACGAGGTACCTACAGGAACGGATGAAAACACGCAGCGGGACTACGTTGCATTAATATTATTTATTGTGTTGTCTTCTCCTTATGCACTTAGAATAGGTGAAGGTAAATTCTTCACCAGCTATTTTACCAACGGACATACGTAGTTAGCCACGAGGCTTTTGCTACTTCACCGGGCATAATTCTTCACCAGGTGGTCCACAAGAGAGGGTCTGTTGTTAGTGACCCACCCATTTGAATGGGTCATGGGAATTTCACTAGAATATAGCTGAAATTACGAGTGATAATATAAACTACTTTTAATTTAGAATAGGAATAAGGGTACCACTAATTTGAAATATACACAAAATATGTCACCGGACAATAATACGAATCGCAAGTTGATCACCTTTCGTGCCACACATATTGTTAAATTTAGTTGCCAGTTCCAGTTAACGCGCATAAATATTATATTATTGACACTTGACCTAACCTAAGCAAACGAGACTATGCTACTGTTGTAAAAAAACTTCAACTTGAATTAGTCCTGTTGAACTCCATTGGTTTGGGGTATTTAGTTTTAACCAGCCGAAATCTCGTTAGTTTATTAACTGACTAGAAAGTTGATCAACTTACCATTGTTATTATTTTCCGGTGAGATTATATATATATATATATATATATATATATACAAAGGTGTAACGGCGCAGGCAGTAGGCTAAAAGTACGATAAAACCATACATTACCATAACGATATCATAGCTGATTTCTTATAGATGATTTATTCATAGTCGCGGCTCATTGATTAATCGGATTGCGAGATTAATTGACAATTTAATGACATGAAAGTCATGAAACCATACCGAATGATTTTCTTATTTGTTTTAATGCAATCAATTAGATACGATCAGATTACATTTTTGCATCATTAAATAACATTATTTCATTTCACATCTGATTAAAATTACAACTTTCATCTCACTTCACATTAATGAATGACAGTAAATTTGCTGACAGTACTTGTATCATTTTCTTGAATGGTGTGGAACATTAAAATAAATTCAAACAAAATAAAAGCATAATTATCAGCCCGTATAACGGCCACTGCTGAACATGGGCCTGCCCTGAGAGAGGATTCTTCCATAGTCACCACGTTTGGTAGGCTGGTTTGTGTCCGCAGTCATGATTATGTTGTAACACACGGAAACGCTGCTGCCCGTTCCCTGGTATACGATTGTTATAGATTATGCTATATCACTCGGTACCAACGGATTAACGTGGTTTCCGAGGCACGGAGGATAGTGCCTCATTCAACCAGACCCGGAAGATATCTTAGATTTACACGGTACGGGGATCGACCTCTGAGATTTAGAAACGAGCCTTTTACTGCCGCTCAAACAGAACGGATATTGTTTACCTGCACCTGTTCAATGCTTATGGTAGAGGAAATCAAATATAAAATATGTATATGCCATCCGTTAACAGGAGAAAGTGTCATGTATAGTAATTACGTAAGTGAAGAAATTTCTGAAAACGTATCCTTTTATTCAACTGTCTCTATATATTTCACACTCTGTGAATAACGTAGGTCGGGAATCGAAGCGGAGGTGCCGCGGCTATCAGTATTGATCCGTCTAACCGCCATGGCGAACGGGAAAAGGAGCAAAGCATGTGGATTTCGCTTAACTCGAGTTAAATAGTCTGTTCACTTTATCTGAGTGAAATATGGTAGTACGGTATACTTGTAGTCTTTAATAGAAAAATAGTATTAAATTCGTTTTCTTTGAGGGAAGGATAGAAATAGGTGTTTTTAAAGTATATGCCATCCTTTTAACTGAAGATTAAGTTGGTGACAATTTTTTTTGTTAAAAAATAACATTATTTTATCCCCACCAAAAATAAAATGTTGGTTGTGGACTATAAATATCTATAGTTTATAGGTATACCTATGTAAAAGCAGAAACAGACTGACCGATCGATCATGATTTTTTTTCAAATATATTAAAACCTTAAGTGACGTAGGTGTGTACTAAAAACATATTTTTGAAAATTCAATCCGTAATATTGAAAAAAAAAGGGGGTTGCAGAGTTTGTATGAAGAAATCGAAATCTACGCGGACAAAGTCACGGGCAACTAGCGGTTGCCCGTGTATAAAATATAACCATTTTTTTTGTCCGCGGTAAATGTATTTACCCATTCCCACCGCCGCTGCAGCGTATTCGCGCGCTGGCGGCGGGATATGTGGGACTCGCCCTCTCCATAGCGGTGGTATGCTTACTCATACCACGTGCAGAGAACAATACACCACTAAAACCCCCCGGACTCACCTTCGATCCGTCGTTGGCGGGGGCCGGGTACGCATGAGCGACCCGGCGTATAAAATATACTTGCCAGATAAACTTAGTCCGTAAAAGGCAAAGTTCTAAACGAAACTTGGTGATTAAGTTGACAATAAAATGTCATACACCGTTATAGTACCTGGTGTATAGTATTGTTGTCCGTATGTTTCGGATCGTGACAAAAAATGTTGGTAGTAAAAATTAATCCGTCGAGTACTGCTTGGTAGATAAACAGTAGTAAACATGAATTTTTAAAACATTATTTTTTATTTTTATTTCAGGTAACACAGACCCATATTACATACATAATACTATACAGTATAAAATAAAATACTATACATAAACAATTAAAATATATAACTAAAATTATACACGATTACTGCTTGTTCAGCAGTATCGGCGCCGTGCATTGCGCGGGATCCGGTATCCGGCCACGGAAACGGCGGAATATAACTCCCTTAGGCCAGAATTCTGGTGAAGTGAATTTTGAAAGGTGCTCAGTTGGCACTCTCACCACAAAGGAGTTAAAACTCACGTTGTGACGTGATTCAAACCTCACAACTCTCAAAGTCCACTTCGTCTTGACCTGTATTTACTCAACAATCTCCTACATTAATTAAAAATCATCAAACTCACCTTAAAATTAAAGTCTGTGGGCTATCCATTTGTAGTTTCCTCTCGAGTGGTACAGCACTAACAACACCTCCTTTAGTGAAATCTGGTGAAATACACAAGCATGTTAAAATATATAAGCAGGAACATTTAAACACATGAATACGTTAAAAAAAGATGTATAATGCTATAAATTGTTGCATTGAGCTTAAAAACTATTTCTGAGGAATGTTTTGTAACGACGGACATACGTAGTTAGCCACGAGGCTTTTGCTACTTCACCGGGCATAAAGGCGGGCGGAGCTCCAGTCTTAGTAAATGGTTTAAAAACTACAAACTAAGCAGTCTGCGCCAGAGGGCGCCCCTTGTAGGGCTTGGGCCTCGGCTCAGGGCGGTCGGTGGCGATGAGATTGAGGTATTATGACTTTTATTATTTAAGGGGAGTTTAGTGCATCTGTCGCTCTACTTTACAGTTCGCGAGCCTCTCGGACTTTGGGTCTACGAGGGCATCGGATGGTGTTTTCAGAGTCATCACGGAATCTTTCGACGTGAAAATTATTTCTGAAAACTACATTAGATATATTCATCAAATACTTAATTTTTAAAAAGCATATTTTCGTCACTAAAGTTGTTTAAAAACCCAGCTAGCTAATTATTTCCATATTATTTAGTCGAACCATTCCTTTGTTGCTTATAGTGATCGAGGGGAATACTTCTATTTTATTCTATCGCCGTAGATACTCCCCTTACAGAAAATAAACATCATTATCGCCTTTCACGGTTAGGTGAAGAATAAGTAACACGTTGGTGATTAAAAATCAATATGTTCCTGTAACGGTGCGTTTGTTAGATGATGTAGAAGGAAGGTGATATATCTTGAAGGTTTAATAAGTACTAAATATTGTTTCAAGTGGCAAAACTATACACTATCCATTAAATTATGTAGTTAGCCAGGAGGCTTTGGCTACTTCACCGGGCATAAAGGCGAGCAGAGCTCCAGCCTAAACTAAGCAACCTACGCAAGAGGGCGTCCACTGTGGGACTTGGACCGGCAGTTGCTGGCATGGGGATTGAGGAATAATGACTTCAGTTGTTTAGGGGACATTGTCATTATCACCACGCTTAGCGGGCGGATTGGTGATCGCATTAAGATGGTGAGTATTCTTCAGCTGATAGATGCTGTTGCCCATCAGCTGTATATTCCTTAGTCACCTCTTACGATACCCATGGAACCCCTCCACTACAGTTAGTATTTTTTAATGGGTCTAATCCCATCCAAACTCCCATCACTGCAACTCCTGTAAGCCAAAAATCGCTACCAAAACGCCAAAAACGGCTATCGATTTTTGAGCATACTCAAAATAACAAAAGAACCTACTCGTATGCTCATTATTAGCAATGGCTCAACACACATGCTACTAAGTAGCAATTGCTCAATAGAAGCATGCTTTCATGCTAGTAATGAGCATTTAGTAACTGTAGCTTAAGACTTACCTAAAGCAGTGTTGCCGGGAGGGGGCGCGGAGCGAGGCGCGCTCAGCGAGCCGCCCCGACGCCTTTAGCCCCCGCCTGAAATATGACATTCAGATTATTGTCATGACCTATTGTACGGTTAAGAACTCACGGAGCGGTTGTCACCCGCGCCCGCCGCGGTGGTGGAACTGCGGTTTTATTTCTCACGAGACCGGTGATTTGCGCGGACACGCAGCCGTCGCGGTTTAGATCATCGCCCGCAAATTTGGCGGGCGATAATCGCAAGACGGGCGGTTACAAGACAGGCGGTTAAACGACTACGGCCTAGCTATGGTGGTCGCCCGTCAAGCGATCGCAGAGCGAGCGGGCGCAACCCGGCGAGGGTGTCTGTCGCCCGCACGCTTCTTCAAGTTGCCCGCCGGTGCACAGTGGATCGTCCCCATACAAGAGGTTGGACATAGAAACAAAAATTGAAAAAGTATTTAATTTGAAAAAAAAAAATATACAGTCGCATTCCTCTATTGAAGAGCAACAAAAATGATTATTACGCGTTTTTTATTTGACCAGCACTTCACGAGCAAATCGATGAAAACTCTTATTTTTGTATGGAAACGAACACAAAAATGTCTGTATCTCATGATTCCCTCCTTGTTTCGATTTGCGGTTTTCATTACTGTTATTTACCTACTTTATGCCACATTTTCTCCAAAGACACATGGTGCCCCCAGAGGGCCCCTTCCGAAATATTTTTCCTATAGCAACTATCTTTGTTATTGTATTACTGACGGAATAGAGGTACATTTAGTATACTTATTACCGAGAATTAGTTATCACTAAGCAGTTCCTTAAATAACAGGTGCATTAGTGAATAATTTAATGACTTATTAAGGCTTTTGTTGTAATATAACAAAAGCCTTAATAAGTCATTAAATAACGACAACCAGTACTAGCTTAATCTAATTAGTTATTGTAATTACTGAGAATTACACATAATTAAGAAAGTAAATGAAGAAAAGGCGCATTAGTATGTTCTATATATTGTAAAAAAATATCGCTAATGAGTTGTGACATCGTATTAGTTAGCTAATAACAAGTCGAAAAGAAAAGTTTTATGATGAATAAGAAAATATGTATTAAAATCTTTTTAATGCAACATGACACTATAAAACATCATTAAACCTTATAGTAAATTACAATTAAACCTATAATAATTTAAAAATAAAAAAATAAACAACTACCAATAACTAAATTAAAAATATTAAATATAATAAAAAATAAATTAATTAATACTACTATTTAGTTACTAACTATTAAATAACTATAAAGCTTAAACTACATTTTCTTCATCTTCATCATCATGATCATCATTGTCGTCATCTTCTTCAATGTCACTATATTCCGAAACTGCTTCAACTATTGTATCAGTTGAAGTGTCAATGAGCTCCAATTCACTCCGATCAGGTATGAGCAAATCGTCCAGTTCTCTAAATGAAGATTTTTTAACTTTATTGGTCATCTTCGGTCGTAGGCTCGTAAGAAGAGGATCGGAAGATAACAGAAGATTATGAAGAATGTCTTCATTAGTGGCGATGCTACTGTGCTTCCGTGTATGATTTTCTCGAAATTTACGAAAATCCTTGTTTCTTGCTTCAGATGCTTCCTCAGACAAAAAACCTATAGGCACTACTGATAGGTGCAACACTATCTGCGATCCATGAATCAGCAATTTATGTAAACTAGATGGCATGTTATACCACGGATATAACTGCACGAATAAATTTGCTGTTTCATCACAATATAATTTGAATTTTTGAATTTGATTTTTTTCGCCTGAAGAAATGCATTGCAAAATTACGGCGAGTCTTCTAATTAAATTGACGTCTAATTTAGTAATATCTGCAGTCATTTCAGGGTTTGCAAAAAACCTTCTAGCAGCATTTCCAGTGTTTGTATTGCCACTACCCTGCTTAACAACATCTAGAAGTAAGCCTGTCTTTCTTCGGAAAGCTGCTTGAATAGCTTCTTTCTTATCTTTAACAATTTGTTTGTTGTCGTCACCTTTTGCTTGCCATGATTTTATGTCCATTTTATAAGCAATGTGTAATAAACATTCCATAGAACGAATCCAAGCATGCAACGAACACATGTATTAACATGTATAAATCTTCATTCACAGGTTTAGCTCTCACTTCTTCCAAATTATTCATCTCGCTTGGGCGAGCTTTGCACAAATCACACACTGCTGCTGATGTTCCAGATATTATTGAATGCACTTTACCATCAATCATGGTTAACCACAGATTGTGCGTAACAGTAGCATAGCCGCAATCAGTTGGGATCAGTCCACGAATCTCAGTCTCAAATATCTCCATTTCAGCGTTCACGTTTGCCTCCGTTTCTTTCATAAACTTAAATGAAATCGGACGACAGTATGTGGTTGACGATGGCCGACTATTCTGCCACACTGTGATTCCACTAGAAGTCATTAACTTAAGAGGTACAAGACTTGCCATAAATACTGCATAAATCTTGTTCACTGGTTGTTGTCCTTTGATGATAAATGCTTTGACTCGAAGCTCCATCAAAACCCCATTTACTGTGAAGCACAAGTTGTTCACCAGCATCAAAATTCGATTCAAGTGAATCGACCAGCCTCCTAACTGTGAGATCAAGGAGGGCTTGGAGCCGTATCTTTGCGGAAGTATCAGTCACAGTTACGTCTTCTTTTCTTTAGTGTTACCCGAACACTTAAGCTTTTCTTTCACTAACATGTAATAGCTTGGGTATTTCGTATGACCTTCTTTAAAACTAAAGTCCCTAAGTGTGATGTAACGCCATTTGGATAACTGCATGCTAACATAAAGAGCAAGGGCTTTGTGAGTAGGAACTTCATGAAACAAAGTATTCTGTTTAGTTTCCAGGACATTCAAAACTGTTGAGACGTGTTCAGGATTTCCCAGCAAATGTTTCATTATTCTGGCCACATCATTTTTTCCGGCAGACTTAAGTGCACTTTCAACAGTATGTAAAAGCTCATTTGGACGACTGCAACTAGCAATATTTTCATCAACACGTCTTCTTTTCTGTCTACTCGATAGATCTTCAAAGTGTTTGCGAGGAGAAATATATGTTTAAGTTGATGCATCCGATTTTGATGGACTGATTACCTCTTCTGCCTCATTTTCAGCTTCTTCAGTGGGAACAATATTTTCCTTAAAGCAATTTGGCCAAATTATATCGGAACTTAACCACTCTCTGTTCTTGTTCATGAACCTGTCGACTGACCTTCTTGATCGCACCCATTTGGAGTAAATCCGATAGCAAAATCGTCGACACCAGTTCTTTAGATCCGACACATCATTTTCACTTAACTGGACGTTACTATTCGACTTCAATGTGTTAAATAAATTATCATAGTCACGAAGGTCTTTATGATTACAAAGAGCAACATAAAGATCTAGATAAGTAGAAAAGCCACGGAAAGCCATAATGACAACACTTAGTAGAGGTTGTAATTACAACTGAAGTATATTTGCAAAACACACACATATTTAAAGGGCAGCAAGTTTGCAACTAGCAATGAACTTGATAAGCTAATGATGACATGAGCCAATCACAATGCATAGCTTAATGGCTGTTAACATAGTAATTACAATAACTAATTAGATTAAGCTAGTACTGGTAGTCGTTATTTAATGACTTATTAACGCTTTTGTTATATTACAACAAAAGCCTTTATAAGTAATTAAAGTACTCACTAATGCACCTGTTATTTAAGGAACTGCTTAGTGATAACTAATTCTTGGTAATAAGTATACTAAATGTACCTCTTTTCCGTCAGTAATACAATAACAAAGATAGTTGCTATAGGCAAAATATTTCGGAAGGGGCCCTCTGGGGGCACCATGTGTCTTTGGAGAAAATGTGGCATAAAGTAGGTAAATAACAGTAATGAAAACCGCAAATCGAAACAAGGAGGGAATCATGAGATACAGACATTTTTGTGTTCGTTTCCATACAAAAATAAGAGGTTTCATCGATTTGCTCGTAAAGTGCTGGTCAAATAAAAAAAGCGTAGTAATCATTTTTGTTGCTCTTCAATAGAGGAATGCAACTGTATATTTTTTTTTTTCAAATTAAATACTTTTTCAAATTTTGATTCTATGTCCAACCTCTTGTATGGGGACGATCCACTGTGCGGTGCCGCGAGAACCGTTAAGAACCGCGCGCGCTGCGGGTGTAAAACGTGTCGTGAAATGTGCTCTTAATTTTTGAATATAAATCTACATCCTACAGAAGCTACGGGCCCGCAATGGCAGCGGGCGCGGGTGAAAACCGCGCCGTGAATTCTTAGCCTACAACTGTCAAGAGAGATATACTACACAGAGCGTAAAATTAAAGTAGATTTTTACTTTATCATATCGTTGGATATTCTGTAATACTGCGTAAGTGACAATAGCTAATAAGGTTGAAAATCAAATGTAGCAAATTTATTTTTTTGGCCTTTATAACATAAAGGAATATAGCCTGTTGTCGTCCAATGTCTGGACATAGACCGCCGATATTCAGCGGGAACGAGTCGATCTCTCTTCAAGATTATATTTAAAAAAACAAAAAAAATATATATATATAAAACTGATTTCTGCCCGTGTCTTCGTCCGCGTAAAAAAAACATGGGCATATAGCCCATGTTTTTTTACAGATTACACAGTTCCTAAGATTATCGTGTTCTGGCAAACAAACTCTTCAGCTTTATATATTAGTATAGATATAGATTCATTCTCCAAGGTGGAGATCGAACCAATTACCTCCCCAGATTTATACCGCTACACCACAGAGGTATATTAATGTAAAACAATTGCATCACTTACAAAACTAGCTAGCTCCAAGCTATCCCGGTTATTCACTATATGAGCAATTAAACTGAGTTCCACTAACACTTCATTATTACATAAATCATGCGCTTTGATGTCTTCGCGTTAATTCCGACGAATAGATTCGTAGCAAACTTAATAATCTCATCAAAGCTTAATCTGACATAAATCTGGAAGTTTGCCCAATTAGATAGCAACGGATTTTACACTTTTGTTGCCAAATTCCCGAATGCACCGGTAGCTCAGTGGCTTTTGAGACAGCGGTTCTGGGTTCCAGTCTTCATCATCATCCCGTGTAACGTCCACTGCTGAACTCCTCCCGAGGGACGGTTTTTGCCAGTCATCACGCTCATACCACGAGGAGAGGACCCTACAACCACTAAAACCTCCCGGACACTCCTTCGATCCGCCGTTGGCGGGGGCCGGGTACGCATGAGCCATCCGGCCCCCCGACGGCACCCGCGGCCAATATGGTACCGCGGGATCTCCAGGGCCACACTTACAGTGGCCCATTTGCCCAATTATGGACGCCCGGAGTGTAGAGGCGTCCCTACTCCTCATGGGTCACGCTTGGCAGGCGGATTGGTGACCGCAGTGTTTTGTTGTAATACACAGGGGAAACGCTGCTGCCCGTTCCCTGGTTCGTTTGTTATAGATGATGTTATAACAATCGGGACCAACGGCTTAAAGTGCTTTCCGAGGCACGGAGGGTAGTCCCGCAACCAGCCAGACCCGGAAAGAATTCTTAGAATTTACACAAAGATTTCTTGTCCGGTATGGGGATCGAACCCACGACCTCCGCGACTAAAAGCGAGTCAAATACCGCCACGCTACGGAGGTTGTCCAGTTGTTCCAGTCTTACCCAGGACAAAAAACTGTGAACCATGAATACACAGTTCACAGTCTGGATGTAGTGTGTCCGTTAATAATGTTTGTAAAGCCCCATGACACCCGTGGAATTATTTTCTATTACCTGACCCTTTAACTGTAGGAATTGCATTTAAAAAAAAAACAGGAAGAAAAAACCGGCCAAGTGCGAGTCGGACTCTCGCACGAAGGGTTCCATACTAGTTGCAAGTGCCTACCTATTTTTGATATCAAGAATACAACAAATAACATAGTATAAAAGTTCTTGTAGTTCGTTGCAACTTTGATCGATGTTAATAATAGTTGAATGAATGAAAGGTAAATTGCGGTTTACGGTTTATGACGTATTAAAAAAAAACTACTTGCTTGATCTCGTTCAAACCAATTTTCGTTGGAAGTTTGCATGGTTATGTACATCATATATTTTTTTTAGTTTTATCATTCTCCTATTTTATTAGTTACAGGGGGGGGGACCCACATTTTACCACTTTGGAAGTGTCTCTCGCGCAAACTATTCAGTTTAGAAAAAAATGACATTAGAAACCTCAATATGATGATTTTTTTTTTGAGTTTCATTTCTATTTATGGGCAACGCCAAAATTATTTGTTTTTTTTTTTTCTATTTTTGTGTGAAAATCTTAATGCGGTTCACAACATACATCTACTTACCAAGTTTCAACATTATAGTTCTTATAGTTTCGGAAAAAAGTGGCTGTGACATACGGACGGACAGACAGACAGACAGACATGACGAATCTATAAGGGTTCAGTTTTTTGCCATTTGGCTACGGAACCCTAAAAAGGCTATTTAAAATATGTTGTGTATGTTACTGGCCGCTTAGTGTTACAGGCCGCCTGTAAACCATAGTTACATGTTTTTGAAAATGGAACACCAATGGAGTGACAGAAATTCATTGTGAAATAATAAAACAAACAAGCTATTAACCTTTGACCGCTTTATTTGATTCATCATCATCATCATCAACAGCCCGTTGACGTCCACTGCTGAACATGGGCCTCCTCTTAACAGACCTTGGCCAGCCAGGATCGTAGAGGGATTTTGCAATAATCACCACGCTTGGCAGACGGATTGGTGATCGCAGTAAGATGTAAACCTTGAGCTAATAGGTGCTGCTGCCCATCCATCAGCCATATGTCCCTTAGTCGCCTTTTACGACACCCATGGGACGACATGGGGTGGTCTATTCTAAGCCGGAAACCACACGGCATTTGATTACTAATACATAATAAAATACCTACTGTAATAGGACATATATAGCAGTTCCATATATGTATAACATTTAATTACATAGTCCATTTTACTTTATTTATTTTGTCAGTTGGACCTAATTACCACTGCTTTTGTAAGTTTAGGCATAGACTAGCAGTGCTTATAAAAAGAAAACATGAAAATTGTTTCATTTAATTTTCAATAAGGTGTTTTTACTAGCTGCGCCCCGCGGTTTAACCTGCGTCCCTCTGCTCCAGTGGGTCGAAGCGTGATATTTTGTAGCCTATATGTTAATCCAGCTTATAAACTATCTGCTTCTAAACTTTCAGCTGAATCCATTCAGTAGTTTTTGAGTGAAAGAATAACAAACATTCATCCATACTTACAAACTTTTGTGTTTTTATAATATTAGTACAGACCCCGGCAAGTAACTCGGCAAGGTTTTGGCGCAGTGGGGGAAAGTTCGCGCATCGTGTACTTAGTGGAACAAAAACCTGGTCACTTTTTTTGCTTGTCATTATTAAAGAAAGGAGAGCAATTCGTAAAGTTTATTAGGTGTTATAAATAAAATATATATAAGCAAAGTAAAAAAAAATGTATTTAAAAAAAAAAGTTTTATTAAAAAATTAGGTAGTTTCGTCGTCACTATCAGTTGATAAAACTGTTACGCCTGGCATCAAATTAAAGGTACCACCTGATCTGGTGGAAGGAGTTGGCTCCTCATCCTCGACAAAACTATCTTCACTCTCGTCGGAGGAGTCGCCATCGTCACCGGTGTTAATAATGAAACTTTCAGTGACTGTGTCGACTATATGGTCGCTTTCGATGTAGTCCGCCTCAATTTTCTTGACCCTCCCACATAATTTCGACCATTCATCGGTGCCCATTAATGCCACTTTCTCCCTAACTAACTCCATTGCACTGGTCACATTCCACGTAATATTTTTAGTGGCTACATAACCTTTAATTGCCGCCCATGCCATTTCTATAGGATTTAAGTCCGGATGGTAGGGCGGCAATCGCAGAACACTATGGTTGTGTTCTGCCAGTATTTGGTCAATACTGTACGTTTTGTGTTGTGGTTTGTACAATTTAATTAACTTGTACAACTGGGGTTTGAGCATACTTTCCTCGTACGCTATGCCCTTTTCCGCCAACCACTTCTGCATGTCCGCTTTCTTGGCATTCGAGGTAGGTGCAGGATCGTACTGCTTATTATGGTACGATGCGTTGTCTACCACTAACACCGCATTTGGTGGCAGGTTCGGTATTAGTTGGCTGCGAAGCCACTTTAAATAGTTATTGTAACTCATGTTGTCATGAAAGTCCCCCGACTTTGTTCCAGCTTCAAATAAGAGCAGCGCATTGGGAACAAATCCAGCTTCGGATCCAGCATGCACTATCACAATACGTTGTCCTTTCGAAATGGGCTTTTTAAGCCCCTTTAGTGATCCATCTGACCACGCTTGAGAACCTATAATAAGAGATATAATGATTATTTTTCATAAGTATTTCTCTCTTAACGTCCACACAATTTCACAGAACACAAATATGCGAGAACAAAGTAGTGCATGATACATACCTGAATGAGATGAATCAACGTACGTCTCATCTGTGTAAACAATCGGTCTTCCTTCTTCCCTATATTTAGTGATAGTTCTAAGGAACTCTATCCTTAGTAATCTAATGTTAGATTTTTCTATTAAAATTTTTCTATTGTTTTCGGCTTTTTTCCACCGGAAGCCTAAGTTATTTAAAATCCTGCGTAGACTGCGTTCTGACCCATTAAAATTGATGTCATCTTTTAATTTTTTTCTTAGTTTTTCTACTGTGGGCAGCTCTTTATTTGTTATGTGGTAATTGTGGACACAGGTTCTTACCACCGACAGGTCAAAAGTGTCGATATCCGTGATCGGCTTTGTTTTATTCCTCTTTTTTCCCGGTGTCCTAAAGACAGTGAGGCATTCAGAATTTCTACCTTCCTTGACTATACGTCTAACAGTTCTTTCGGATGTTTTAGTAGCTTCTGCAGTCCGTTTTACCGTCTCTTTTTCAGTTCGAACTTCTTTCTTCATGAAACAATACACATCGTATACCAGCTTTCTGGCATGTCTGCGTAAAACGGTATTTGGTCCTGGCATTGTAATCAACGTTACAAAAACTAAATTTAAAACAACAACAACTATAACAAAAACTAAATTAAAAACAATAACAACAACTCGTAACAAAAACTCAACAAAAACCAAGGGTTCAACTTTCGAACGGAATGTAGACGCGGTGCGGGATGCAGGGGTCGACTGACGGACGAATTGCGCGCTCGGATCGGCGCTACCTCATACCCCGCGTCCCGCTTGACCACCAAAGAGACCTATAAAACGACTTGTGCGCATCTAACGACTATTGCCAAGTTACGTGCCGTAGGGATGGGCAAATGGATAAAATATATCGATATATATCGTATCGATATTTTTCAAATATATCGATATATAATTTCTAAAACTATCGATATTCCGATATATCGATATTTTTTGCTCAAGAGAAGGTTATCACTGTCAAAATTTAGATAATAAAAAAAGAAAAAACATATCTCATATATTATTATTATTTTATTTATTCATAAATAAAATAATAATTAAATGAGTACATACTATATTGATTAAAATTAACCATAACTGAAACCAGTATTCGTCTGATATAGACATCAGCAGCACTTTTTCTTTAATGTGCTCACCTATCAATCTGCTTCTATTATCCGTCACCTCCTCTTGGATGATACCGAGGAAGCTTGACATTTTAAATATTTCAGAGCGAATTCCAAAAGAACCGGCCTGGAATGTCGGCAATTCACCCAAAGTGGTTGGTCAAAATACTGGTTAAGCTCATTGGGGACATATCCAGAGCTTTAGTTGGTTAACAGGTTTTATTTATTGTGTCCGAGGCGACCGAACATATTCAACGAAAATTTGATGCGAAATAATATCATTTTTGATATCCGAAAATAAATATCAAAAATCGACATACCGAAAAAAAAAAATCACCGATATATATCAATTATTTTCTGAAAAAATATCGATATTTTGATATATCAATATTTTTTACCCAAGCCTAACATGCCGGGGACTGTAGGAGAATATAAAATAAAATCCCCATTTCCCTTGGTCACAGCATCAAGAGCGCAAGACTAGAAAATTTTTATTAAAAATTGAGATTAAAAAAAAAAATTGTTGAGTTAGCTACTTAAAAAAAAAATTATATAAATGGTTCTAATAACCTTTTTTTTAATCATACATATTTGCAAACTATCACTCAAAATAGTTGTGAGTAATTGAAAAATTCCTTGTGTTGCCAACAATAACAGTTGAGTCGCCATGTATTAACAGCCAGAAATAACATAAGGGTTATAGATATAAATATATCTGTAACCCTTTTGTTATTTCTGGCTGAAGAGACAGTGAGAGATTATGACATTTTTTAAACAAAGAACATTTTTAGTGAGATATCAATCCACTGCCTAACATGGGCCTCCTCCCGAGGGAGAATATTTTCCATAGTCACCACAATTGGCAGGCAGGTTGGTGATCGCAGTATTATGTTGTAACACACAAGGATATGCTGCTGGCTGTTTCCCTGATATAAAATTATAATAGATGATGTTATAACAATTGTGACCAACGGCTTAACATGCATTCAGAGGCAGAGAGGGTAGCGTCTCAATCAATGAGACCCAGAAAGAAATTTTATAATTAACACAAAGATTTCTTGTGGGGCTCGAATCTATGACCTCCAAGATTTAAAGTGAGCCAAATACCACTACACTTCAGAGGTTGTAGTAAGACTTACTAACTATGCAGACAATGCATGGAACCTCCGGCACACATAATTCTTGACTGCAAAAGCATATGTCAACAACGGACAAACTTCCTGAACAACCAAAAACTCAATGTCCGCAGCTCTTGAAAACATTAAGGAGCTGATAGAGTTCTGGGAGGATTTAGGGTGGTTAAAATAATATTTGGAATGTTCACGTACAAAGGCCCACTCAGGAGGCTAATTGCGGAAATCCTTTTGCCTAACTAACTAAGACTTACTAAAATATCCACAATTCCAAAATCGCAATCACCCTGAGCTCCAAAGCCCAATAACTGGTGTTCTCTTGCACAGGTTTCTTGCATTATAGTTTTTAATCTATTTAATTAGGCTAAATGTAATAGGTATGCCACAATGCTTATGTCACATGGCATAACATTGAACTCTTTTGATTGACTATTCGATTCATATAAACATCCTTTTCAACAACCTGCCTACCAAGCATGGTGACTTTGGTAAACATAGAGGATGTTTCGCAGAATTGTATGTATTTAGCAGGATTATTTCCTGCAGGATGCAGATGACAATAAATCCTTAATTCATAGTATAAATTGATGTTTTAGGATGATTCAATTCAAACATTCACTTACAAAACTGACTCCTTAGTGGTTAGGTTAAAAAAAAATAGGAGTTTTTAATACATTTCCTTGTCCTATTGCAATATTCTTAGACATATCTAGAGATAATTACTTTCTCTCTCACTGTTATCAACATTGGTACACTCCAACGGCCGTACGAGATAAAATCTATAAAATGCGCCGGTTATAATTTATCAATTCGTGAAGGTAGACAAAACTGTTTACCTATACCTATTTATATGCAACATGAACACGCTTTTCTGTACTATTTAACATTATTATAGCATTTGCATGATACTAAAGCGTGCGTAATGTAGTAAATACCTTGTACAACACATTTTATGAAGATATAACGACAAAATTTATAGTAAACTTATTCAAATTCACATAGTCTCATTGGCGAAGAACGGTAGTTTTTAAAGAATTTCTTACTGCACACAAGCTTTGAATTGAAAGTTATGAAGGTTGAGATGATAAGACTCACCAATTTCATGATTTTTGATACCGGTTTCACTGTTTTTAATAAAATAACACCAAAACACAACAAAACTTACTCCCACGACCGCCGAGAGCAATTTTGTAACTAGTGATGTCCTCCTCAGATTAGACACATTGTCACTAAAGTCGTATAAGACTCGATACTAATTCTTAGGAATATTGGTAAAATTTAAAATATATAAAAAAGATGTAAAATGCTTACAATATTGTATAGATTCATAAGACCTACAACCTATACATCATCTTTATTATTTTACCTAGTATAAAATTTATTAAAACAGTATAGTTTTAATGCCAAAACTAGGCAATAAATTGTGTCAAAAAAATAAAAATACGTTATTACGAAACAAATATGTATTTTCATAGCATAGGCACGAAATTTTTAAGATATTACATAATAATTATGAACCAAGTTCCGAAATGGCTTATCTTTTGTTAAATATTATGAATGGATAAGTAGAAACAAAGAAAGCATTAAAAATATGTTTTATTTCGCTAAAAGGTCAACAGTTAGACAAATAGGTATTTTTACGTTTTGTTGTGTATTTTTTAAATGCAGCGTTTTGAATATTCTAATCTTTTGGTTTTAAAATGTATTTTGTAAATTGGTAACATTGATATATCAAATGTCAAAAAGATAAATAAGTTTTCTATGCCGTAAATGCAGAAAAACTTAAAATAAATTAATTTACAGGCTGTTTCATAATTATTAGAAGGTATTTTAACCCATCAATTTATGTGAATCATAATATCATTACGTTCAATTCACCATAATTTGTTGTTACATTTAGTCGTGATGTAAGAAGTAGGATTTTATGTATTTCTACGTATTTTTTACTATAAATAATGGTTTTAAGATATAGCAGAGGGTAGAAGAATGCGATTAATGTAAAATTTTATTATATTTTATGTATTATTCTGGTTCTAGATGTTGAAATTAAGCGGGTTAGTGATTTGGAGGTTAGGTTCAAGGGCAGCAGTGAGGAAGTACTCCAGCCCCAGTGCCACTGTGTTCAAAACTGAGAAGGTAGAACTGTCTACTAACATATCTGATAAAGATATAGTGGCTTCAACAGATACTGATAAGGAAAATTCAGGTAATATTGTCATTTTCATTAAACATTTTGATAGGCAAGTTAAGTCTTAATTTTGTAAGTATATTTTACTAGCGACCCGTCCCGGCTTCGCACGCGTGCAATGTTGATGTATTATACATTCAAACCTTCCTCTTAAATCACCACACATCTAAGCATAGACAGACCGACAGCGGGAAGCAACCTTCTTTTATTCTATGTAAGTGATATGCATACATATAAGTAAAATTAAGTGTTAAATATTTTATTACTGGCAATCTTTTAAGTAAATTCTACTACACATTCAATAAAATATATCATACAGAATGTGTGTTATAAGATTGCCTACTTTTCATACATTTACTTAACACATTGATGGACAGTATTTTGTACCGGTCACCCGTGTCGCGTCATACCATTTTGCATACATTGCCCACAGATGTAACGCCACAACACATGGTTGACAATACTGTTTGATATGATAGAACGACAATAGACGTAAATGTCGTCTGGCGTACTGTCACATAGAATATTATTTTTTATGTAATTATATGATGGTACATATTCTCAGGCACAGACATTTCCCAGAAAATATGTTTATGTCTATGGGCACAGTCTTATCACTTTTGACTACATTAACGTTGATGAGCATAAGGTTTTAAACATATTTGCTGTTAATTTCATAATTTTTTATTGTTTACACTAATAATTGTGTTGAGTGAGGATTGAACTTTCAATTGTTCATTACAAATTACCGCTAAGCCTCAAGTACTATATTATCAAAATCTGGATGAATAGCTTAACATGTTTTCCAGTGCATGAAGAGTGGTCCCACATGTACTGTATCATCCCATTTACATTCACTGCTGAAGGGCCTCCTCTTAACAGATCTTTGACAACTAAGATTGTTTAGAGATATTGCCATTATCACCATGCTTGGCAGGCAGATTTTTGATCCCAATAAGATGGTGAGTATCCTTAAGCTGAAAGTTGCAGCTGCCCAACCACCAACTGTATTCCCTAAGTTGCCTCCCATGTGAAGACATGGTGTGGTATTTTCTAAAGCTGGACTTTACGCTAACTTAACTCCGGACACCACACAGCCTCACTACACTTCAACTTTCTTATTCTTATTCTTAATTGCACACATATAAACACATAAAATACATATATAATGCATAAATACAATTAGCACAAAGGTGAGCTCAATTCATTTATGAATTTTCTTCCAGCAAACCCCTAGTATGAGAAAAAATTGTGAACATAGGACATTACCGTGTATAACCATCTAACTATGTATGTATACCTGATTGGTAAAAAACAATGAAATAAAATAAACATACTCCCTAATACTTACATACCATCATCATCAGCCCGTTTAATGTCCACAGCTGAACATGGGCCTCCTCCCAGGGGAAGGTATATGCTATAGTCACCACGTTTGGCAGGCGGATTGGTGACCGCAGTATTGTGTTGTACCACACAAGGAAATGCTGCTGCCCATTCCTTAATATACTATTATTATAATAATAAATAATAATAATAATAAATCGTTTATTTGCGTAAATAAGGTACAGAAAGTTGACACAAAAAATAAAATTGAGCTCTTATTCTGCCTTTAATTTCGGCGTGCAAATATAAAACATAGTAATTCAAATTCAATTAATTATTGATTAAAATCATGCACTCATTATACAGATTTCCATTCTATAAAAAAAAAAGTGTTGTAATATAACAATAAAAACCAATAAAAATAATAATCATAAAAGTCAATAATACCTAGTCATAAATGTTAATAATTATCTCAAATGTCAATATTAATTACAACTGTCAAATAATCACAAATGTCAGTATAGATGAAGTTATAACAAGCAGGACCAACGGCTTAACATGCTTTCCGAGGCATGGAGGGTAGTTTCTCAACCAACCACACCCGGAAATAAATCTTAGAATTTTCACAACGATTTCCTTTCTAGCGTGGGGATCGAACCCACAACCTCCAATATTTAAAGCGAGTCAAATGCCGCTATGTCACAGAGGTTGTACCATACTGTTGTGTAGTTGTTGTGATACCATACTTAAATAAAATTCATGTACCTACATATTTATAATAGACTTCTTATCATAATGAATGTTATCTTTTTCTCCACAGGTTTAGTAGCTGCAGCCTTTGCTTCTCTCCACAACATAGATACAGAGGCAGAACAAAAAAAGCCCAGTCCCAAATCAGTGAAACACAACCGAGCCCAACAGGTTGACGGACAGATCTTAAAAGCCACAGATGTCAATACTTTGTTAGTTGTCGCAGAGAACCCTGTAATATCTAGGAGACATGCGCTTAAGGTTTGTTGATTTGAACCTTAGCTTTGCAGAATTGTAACAATAAGCTATTTGAAGAGTACAGGCAAAGTAGTGAATTAATTTTATAAGAGATCATTGTTTTAGCCATAAACAAAAATGTGTATTTGATGCCATGGGCTTCAAAATCACAAAAATCATAAACTTTTAAGAGAAGTATAGGACTACTATAAATAAAGTTTAAATCCAACAGTCAGGCCCCTCTTCGCCACTGGGCACACTGGGCATGTGCCCAGGGCCCCGTGATGGTTTTGGCCCCTCTAGTCCCTACTCCAAACGATAACCGATAGTCACTCTAAGGACTAATTGTAGATGCTTAGTGCGGATTACGTTATGTTATCTACTCATCATATCTTATGTCACCGTAAAGAAGTAAAAATAAGGCTTAAACTTTTCATATCTGCGTTCTTTGTAAAACAATATTCTAATTTGCTATGGTCATAGGGGCCACATTATCCTAATATGCCCAGGGCCTCTAATAGGTGAAACAAGGCCCTGCCAACAGTAAATAGAAGCAAAAATTGTGAAAGAAACCTAAAACCTTTACCTTTACTTTTTACTTTTACCTTTTACCTTCACATTTACCTTTTACAGTAAAGGTTTAAGGTTAACTTTACCTTTACCTTTTAAGCAGCTGATATGATATTTGACTAATTTTATCTGTCCTCATATTTTCAGATGGTGTCCATCCTTTCAGAATGGTCGAGTAGTAACAAAGTGAAGTTATCAGACTTTGAGAAAGATCCCCGCTTTCTCAAACTATGCCGCATACTAGCTCGGTCTACTACAGCTCATACAATGAGCTCTTTGACCATGGCTGAAGACCTGAGCACAGTGTTGGGTATCACCGGAGATGATGAGGCAGCCAGGCTTATTGGTAATTTGACATTGCCGCAGATGATTAAAGTAAGTATACTATACTAGCTTGCGGTAACTTCATAATATCGTAGCCCAATGGCTATGGTGTCAGACTTGCAATCATGTGGTCGCCGATTCGATCCCCACCCATTGCACTAGCGACGTGAACCCAATCGTAACACAAACATTACAGCCTAGCACTAGGGGGTTAGTAAGATTACTAGTACTGTGCAAAAACTGCCTGTAATCTTTACAAATAATAATAAAAATAATTTAGCCTATAGCTTAGCCTATATAAATATTTATTTCATTATTTCAGTTATAAACCAGCAGCTCCTGAGATCTGCGCGTAAAAGTAAACTAACTCTTCAGCTTGTTTACTTTTACGCGCTTCTGGATCAGGGAAATAAATCGCATACAAAGCACACCAATAAATATATTGGTGTGCTTTGTATGCGATTTATTTCCCTGATCCAGAAGTTGTATTTTTAGTTAAATTTAAATATTGCATTATTATAACATTTTTTTTCTCGTTTTAGCCTTTTAGCCACAGGCTACGCCAAGATTATTATTGTTGATGAGTTTAAATATAAGATTATATTATCTGTAATTCTATTTAAAAACATAACTGTTGAAATGTATACTAATTAATTAGTCTAGATTTCTTTTTTCTTTGTGTTTTTTTATCATTGTATTTGACTTAATAAGTACGATCGATTCGTCTTCGTCTATCAATAAACGTTTTCATTTCATTTAATTATAAATATAGTTTTAGTTTAACATATTGTTTGTATGAAATGATACACATACAGTTTACTTTCTGTATATAATAAAATATGATATATTGTTCTTAATTTAAGTAAATAAAAATAATGTTCTTAAATTTGTTAATGCATTGTAAATCACTACATAGTATAATTAGTACAGACAGCGGCAAGCGACTTTGTTTTATACTATGTAGTGATTTACAATGCATTGCATCAATCACTACATAGTATAATTAGTTCATAGTATAATTATATTGTTCTTAATTTAAGTAAATAAAAATAATGTTCTTAAATTTGTTAATGCATTGTAAATCACTACATAGTATAAAACAAAGTCGCTTGCCGCTGTCTGTATGAAATGAATGCATTGTAAATCACTACATAGTATAAAACAAAGTCGCTTGCCGCTGTCTGTCCGTCCCTATGTATGCGTAGATCTTTAAAACTACGCAACAGATTTTGATGCGGTTCTTTTAATATATAGAGTGATTCAAGAGGAAGGTTTATATGTATGATACATCAGCATTGCACCGGTGCAAAGCCAGGGCGGGTCGCTAGTGACGTATAACAAGCGCGAATTATTCGTCTACGTTACTAATAAATTATTATTTATTTACTAGCGGCCCGCCCCGGCTTCGCACGGGTGGACTTTTATACCCTACCCCTGCCCTACCTTGCCCTACCCTACCCCTACCCTACCCCTACCCTACCCCTACCCTACCCCTACCCTACCCCTACCCTACCCTACCCCTACCCTATCCCTACCCCTACCCTACCCCTACCCTACCCCTACCCTACCCCTACCCTACCCCTACCCTTCCCCTACCCTACCCCTACCCTACCCCTACCCTACCCCTACCCTACCCCTACCCTACCCTACCCTACCCTACCCTACCCCTACCCAAAAGTAGTAGGGAGAAGGACATAGTATCCTATGTCCTTCTCCCAGTTCTTAGCTACCTCCCTACCAATTTTCAGCCAAATCGGTTCAGCCGTTCTTGAGTTATAAATAGTGTAACTAACACGACTTTCTTTTGTTTTTAAAATGTATTCTGCTATTCAGGGCGGAGACAAATCCAACGAAACAAAAACCATGAAAATTGATCCAGCCGATCTCGAGTTATAAGTGTTGTAACAAACCCGACTTTGTTTTATATATATAGAAGATTTCATTTCATTGGTAAAATAAGATCTATTGCGTCTTCTGTTCTAGGTAATCAAAGCCCTCCAGCAGAAGGGTCGTCGCAGCACCCCTCTCCTCCGAGCCCTGTCACACAACATCACAAGCCAGACCGAAGTGATTGATTTGAAGAAATCAGCTGACTTATTGTATGCTATGGCGTCCCTAAATTTCCCCGACCCAATACTTATGGATAGAATATGCAAGTATGTATGATTTTAATAAAAGGTGTATCCAATAGAAAAGGCTATTTGACCACGAGCTGTGTGGTGTCTGGTAGAGTTGCCCAACTATCGATAGTTTCACTATCGATAGGTGACCTCGAAAAATAGTAACAATATTGATATTGCTGTCGATAGTATCGATACTAACGATATCACAAATCAACTAATACTATTGATTGGAAGCAATAGTATCGATAGTATCGATACTATTACATTATAATACTATCGATAGTATCGATAGTTTTAAAGTAATACTATCGATAGTATCGTTGAATTAAATGATCAAAACTATCAATACATATAGTTTGTAAAGCTATCGATACTATCGAAGACCAACTCATGATTAGGAGCAATACTATCGATACTATCGATAGTATTGCTCCTAAACACACATTGGTCCTCGATAGTATCGATACTATCACTAATATCGATACTATCGATAGACTATCGATACTATTGATATGACGTCAACTATCGATAGACTATCGATAGTCTATCGATAGTCGACTATCGATAGGCAACACTAGTGTCTGGCTTTGAATAAACTCTATATTTACCCACTAGCTTGCCGCACGCGGCTTCACCTGCGTATTTCCCGTACCCGTAGAATCTGCATAACCTTCTATCAGAAGCGGCCGTAGCCCAATGGCTAGGGCGCCGGACTTGTGATCTTGAGGTCGCCGGTTCGAACCCCACCCATTGCACTACCGACGTGAACCCACTCGTAACACAAGCAGTTTAGCTTAGCACGAGGTGTTAACAAGAATATAGTAGAAGTAAAAAGTCTGCTAGAAAACATAAAAAAAAAACTTGTACTTGTCAGAATCACAATTATTCTTATTCTATGAATTAAACTAGATACTTAATTAACAGCTAGCAAATTGTAGGATATTACAGACAAGTACAGTCCGTCCATCAGCTTGTCATTAATTCCTTTACTCATAATAAGTTTGAGTTCACATTAATTATTAAAAACCGGCCTAGTGCGAGTCGGACTCTCGCACGAAGGGTTCCGTACTAGTTGCAAGTGCCTACCTATTTTTTATATCAAGAATACAACAAGTAACATAGTATAAAAGTTCTTGTAGTTCGTTGTAACTTTGATCGATGTTACTAATAGTTGATTGAATGAAACGTAAATTGCGGTTTACGGTTTATGACGTATTAAAAAAAAACTACTTACTTGATCTCGTTCAAACCAATTTCCGGTGGAAGTTTGCATGGTTATGTACATCATATTTATTTTTAAGATTTTTCTTTCTCTTATTTTAGAAGTTACAGGGGGGGGGGACACATTTTAGCACTTTGGAAGTGTCTCTCGCGCAAACTATTCAGTTTAGAAAAAAATTACATTAGAAACCTCAATATCATTTTTTAAGACCTATCCATCGATACCCCACACGTATGGGTTTAATGAAAAAATGTCTTTTGAGTTTCAGTTCTAAGTATGGGGAACCCCAATTTTTTTTGTTTTTTTTCTATTTTTGTGTGAAAATCTTAATGCGGTTCACAACATACATCTACTTGCCAAGTTACAACATTATAGTTCTTATAGTTTCGGAAAAAAGTGGCTGTGACATACGGACGGACAGACAGACAGACAGACAGACAGATAGACATGACGAATCTATAAGGGTTCCGTTTTTTGCCATTTGGCTACGGAACCCTAAAAACTTAGATTCATTTATAGGCAACAAAACATCACTTTATGAAGAGACACTCATCACTGGACAAGAGTAGCGTAAAAGCCATCTACCATACACCATACTAGCAGAAGGTCTTATGCTTATTTTTCGATATTACTACATAAACATTTTGGAAAATTATAAAATTACCATTATTCATCATCATCATCATCAGCCCGTATAACGTCCACTGCTGAACATGGGCCTCCTCCCGAGGGAGGGTTTTTGCCATAGTCACCACGCATGGCAGGCGGATTGGTGACCGCAGTGTTATGTTGTACACAGGGGAAACGCTGCTGCCTGTTTCCTGGTTAGTTTGTTATAGATCATGTTATAACAATCGGGACCAACGGCTTAACGTGCTTTCCGAGGGACGGAGGGTAGTCCCTCAACCAATCAGACCCGGAAATAAAACTTAGAATTTACACAAAGATTTCTTGTCCGGCGTGGGGATCGAACCCACGACCTCCGAGAATTAAAGCGAGCCAATTACCGCTACGCTACGGAGGTTGTCGTACCATTATTATCGTAAATGTATATAGGTACTAATATGCGGAGCAAAAACTTTTGCACCCCTTTTTACGAAGATAGCGCGGACGGAGGAGTGTATAATTTCGCACCCTTATCACTACATAGTATAAAGCATAGTCCGCCTCCCGAGGGAGGGTATTTGCCATAGTCACCACGCTTGGCAGGCGGGTTAGTGACCGCAGTGTAATGTTGTACCACACAAGGAAACACTGCTGCCTTTCCTTGATGTATGATTACTATAGATGATGTTATGTATGCTTATATCTTTAAAATTAGGTAACGGATTTTGATGCGTTTTTTGAATAGATAGAGTGATTCGGTTCGATAGATTGATGGTGTATATGTAACATCAGCATTGCACCCGTGCAAAGCCGGGGTGGGTCACTAATAGTTAAGGCGCTGTACTTAGTCAAAATAGGCTTCACAAAACAGTTTTTTAGCCAAATGTTTACATTTTAGAGTAGCTAAAAAAATATATGTTAATCTTGATAATATTTATGGGGGGACCATTGTGTTCAAAACACGTTTTCGGTAAATTTTCTCGATTAAAAAAAAACCATAAAATAACCATTTAAATTTAAATTGTAGCAATTGTAACTGTATTATTTATTAACAAATCTTGATAATATTAATAACAGTGATGTAATATATAATAATAAAGGGAACTGTTGTTTTTATTTATCGATTGGAATAAGATATTTGCAAAGATTAATGTATTTAATAACTCGAACGAGTCGAACGAAACGGTGCGCCATCGCGGCGTTTCTTCGCTTCTCTTTCATTTCTACGCGGAGCAACAGTGACTAAAATAATACGTAAAAGTCGTCTATTCACCGCGCCTTAATATAGAAAAGGAGTGCAAAATGCCAATATATTTTTAAAATTATAGTCGAATTTTGTACTTGTTATACTAAATTTACAGTTGTTATATGTTTTCTTTTCCAGTGACGTAATAGAAAGCCTACCCTCAAACGAAGATAAGCCCGCAGTCATCAACTCTATCACCATCTCCCTCGGTTTACTTAAGTACAGACACGAACCCGTACTCAACATGATAGCCGAGTGGTTGCTCAGCCATAAGGATGTTAGCCGGGCCAGTGATATAGCTTCAGCGGTCGTCACTCTGGCTACCTTAGATTATCATCCGCCTAATACTGATGCATTGATTCAGGTTAGTATATTTTTATAATTAATAGAATCAGGCGTTACTTTGCGGAAATCCATATTAATCTAATGTAAAAAGGCAAAATATCTAGTGTTAATTCCGCTAAAATGTGTCTATATGCTGTAATTACATTTTTGCACCGCCCTCCCGCCCGCAAAAATTATGCACATGCGGGAAGGAAAAATAAAACGTGCAAAAACACAATCACCAGCCGAAGACCCGACACGTGGTTCGCTCCTCCACGGAGCATCGTCAGGGTGATGTTGACTAACGGAGAGCCACTGCGCAAAGTATATTTATATTAGTAGTATATTTTTGTTTAGAGTAAGTAATCTCTCCTGCGTCTTTAAGACTTTTATTTTACTTGGCATAAGTCGTAATTGAGTTAACTTCATCATAAACATTACACTTGCACGCCGAAAGGCTAATATAAAGTGAACTGTAATGATTCGTCGGCTTATTGCAAGAACTTTTTATTAGAGATGGGCCGACTAAAGTGTTTGCCGACTAACCGACTAGCCGACTAATCGGTTTTCAAAATGCCGATTAGTCGGCCACCTACTTGTCGGAGGTGTCCGGGCTTTTTCGTACTCGGCTTAGTCATCGCGCGGCGCTGAGTTTAATTACTGACTGATTAATACGTTCCTATGTTGTAAAGACAGTGACTTTAGATAACTACTATAAGTAATGTTTAGAAATTATAAAACAAGTACAAATTATTTGTTTCATTTCATTTGTTATATGCCGATCATAATCGGCATATTTTGCCGAATAGTCGCCGACTACAAACGATGCCGAATAGTCGCTTTTCCGACTAGTCGGCGGTTAGTCGGCCCATCTCTAGTTCTTATCTATAGTGGACTTCTTTTGAGACATTCTACCTCACTAATTTCTATCTAGTCAATTTTTTGGCGTTAAGTCGACGACTTGCCATTAAATCCATAACTGCAACTTTGGTAATCAGGCATTTACAAAAAATCACTAAGCTGCACAAGTTGTTTTTATTAAAAATATTATAATTTAAATACCTTAATCAAACTAAAATACCGTTTATCTCAGAATAGTGAATATGTCACATAATGACTATTTGCAATAAGCCGACGATATATTTTAAGAACTTTGTGAATTCATATTTTTGCAAATAATTTATTCGATTTGATAAATTATAGCATATCATTTTTACGTAATCCCAACGTAAAAAATGCTACACCAATAATGAAAGTTGGCAACGCAATACCTGATTCTCAACTGTAGTTACATAAGTTGTTGGTTGCTATGGCAATGTATAAAGAATCCCGACATGTTTTGACGTTTTCGATGACTTTACTAAATTATCGCTGTCGCATTCTATAGATATAAAATTCGTAATCACTCAATCTCATCGCCAACGACATCCCTGAGCCTGTGAGTTTTAGTAGTAAACCATTTATTAAGGCTCTGCTCGCCTTAATTCCCGGTGAAGTACCATAAGCTTCGTGGCTGACATTAGTCCGTCCGAAAAAAAAAGTATAGGCACCACTAAAATAAACAAGTTACACCCCATACTGATACCACTTTTAACTTCTACCCTCCAGTTAGCGCTTAACCTCAAAGAAGATGAGATGACGAAGTCCTCCGCCTGGCTGGACTTGGTGTTCGCACTCCTCACACTGAACAAGGCCCCGAAGACACACCTCGAGTCCACACTGCAGCCCGAGTTCATTGACAAACTACTCTCCGCTGGTGGTAAGTTATAATATAAGCCAACCGTATTAATTACTTATATATAAATAAGTGGTTGCCCGCGCGCAGTTTAATCCGCGTAACTCCCGGTTCCGTAGGAACTATATAATTAAATACCTATAGCATATCGCCTTCCTCGATAAATGGGCTATATATAACAATGTAAAAAAAATTCAAAAACGCGATAATCTCGAGGACTACAAGTCCTTTTTTTTCGGACTGACCTATGTAGTTTGCCCTGAGGCTTTTGCTACTTCACCTGGCATAAAGGCGAGCAGAGCTCCAGCCCAGATAAATGGTTTTAAAACTACAAACTAAGCAACCTGCGCAAGAGGGCGTCCCCTGTGGGACTTGGACCTCGGCTCAGGGCGGTCGCTGGCGATGAGATTGAGGGATTATGACTTTTAGTATTTTAGGGGAGTTTTGTGCAACTGTCGCTCTACTTTACAGTTCGCGGGCCTCTCGGACTCTGGGTCTACGAGGGCATCGGAAGGTTGAGACTACCAGTCCGGTAGTCCTCGAGATTATCGCGTTTAAGTAAACAAACTCTTCATATAAATGAAGAGTTTGTTTACTTAAACGCGATAATACGAGCGGTTCCTAAACTTTTTTTTCTCGTAGATCCATCTAATAAGTTAACTGGTTTCGGTGGACCTCCTGTTCCTCCATTTTCATCATATTACACACTTACAACTTTTGAACTTGATTTTGAGCCCCGTCGAGTCCCCCGTGGAAACCTGGAGGTCCACCTGGAACACTTTGGGGATCAATGATATAAAAAGCTGGAGAGTTAGTTTGCTTGAACGCACTAAACTCAGAAACTAGTAGTCTGATTGTAAATTGAGATCTGATTGTAAATTGAGATAGAGAGCCTATTTATCGAGGATATATTTTATTATGATTTCTCACGGGAAAGCTAGGCGGGAGTAGGATAGTCTCTAAATAAACTTGTACTTTTCACCCTTCACATCTGTTGTCTGGTGCTGGAGTTCTACTCGCCTTTATGCCCGGTGAAGTAGCAAAAGCCTCGTGGCTAAAGACAAAAAAATTATAAACTAGTCTGGCATTCCTCAAACTGTCCATTTTCTATTGGCAGATTATAAAAGAAGCCGGTTTAGAAGTGTTGATGATAGCAATGGCCTACAGGAGTCCGTAGTGAAAGGTTATATAATAATATTATTATGTTATTTATCCGTTTTTTAGAACGTCGTTCCAGTATCACTTTGTGTTTTGTCTCTTTCTTTCCTTAAGTGTATTTAATTTGAGTGTATAAAAAAAAAATGTTTCGTCCTAATTTGATTATGGTTTGATTAATGATTACATGACAACCTCCATAGCGTAGCGGTATTTGGCTCGCGTCATCATCATCGTCAGCCCGTATAACGTCAACTGCTGAACATAGGCCTCCTCCCGGGGGAGGGTATTTGCCATAGTCACCACGCTTGGCAAGCGGGTTGGTGACCGCAGTATTATGTTGTACCACACAAGGAAACGCTGCTGCCCCTTCCTTGATATACGGATTATTATAGTAATGTTATAACAATCGGGACCAACGGCTTAACGTGATTTCCGAGGCACGGAGGGTAGTTCCTCAACCAACCAGACCTGGAAAGAAATCTAAGAATTTACACAAAGATTTCCTGTCCGGCGTGGGAATCGAACCCACGACCTCCGAGATTAAAAGCGAGTCAAATACCGCTACGCTACTGAGGCTGTCCGAGCCAGTCGTCATGTCAATTCGTGCAAGTATGCTCATTTATAATTTATATATGTAAACTTAAATGTATGGATTGCTTATATATCCCTTTAATTATTTTTATGTTTGTATTATATTTTTTGCACGTATTTTTGTTACTAAATCACTTTTATTTTATTAAATTGCTGTGGATTTATCTGATGAAAACACTTTAAAGCCTAAATGAGTCATTAAACATGCCAATACAATTCCCTTTTAATTTGTACACTGCCTATTAGGCATGAAGACTAAACCAATATCTATTTAGTCCGTCAGTTAGATTACCAAAAAATATTGGACACGTATTTTTTTTAACGCAAAAAAAATCATTTGACGGCACTTTTAGGTACCATGTTACCTAGTAGTGACGTCACAAGCCCCTCTTTCCTTTACTTTAAAGTTTGTTGTTGCATCTTTGTCAATTTTTAATTTATTTAATAATTAAAAAATACGTATCCAATATTTATTTGTAATCTAACTGACGGACTTAATACAATTTTTTAACCTTCATGTCCATTGTTAATGAAATAATGAATTTATTCAGCACTTAGGCACTTACATACACGTGTACTTGTCAAAATCACAATAAAAAAGAAATATAATTAATAGGTTATTATTCTTATTCTATGAATAAAACTACTTAGGTAACTATAACTAGCAAATGCAACCTGTGAGTGCTGCTAATTGTAGGACATTACAGACAATTTACTCCGTCTGTCCGTGTGTCATTAATTAAACTCTTTATTAACGTTACCCCGCGTTGGAATGCTACTCTACTCCTGTAGGTCGTATGTTTGAAAGTCTATATGTTAGTACCTACATTAATACCCCGCAATTTCGCGTAGGTATATCGGGGTCTGGTAATAAAGTACCAAAATTTAGCATCTTATTAGCAATTAAATAACACATAATAAAGTGCTATTTTTTTTTATTAAATTAACATTCTAACATTTTCTGCGGTGTTTTGCTTCCGATCCATCAAATCGCGCAAGTAAATCACCAATCCGATATCAATTCAGTGACCAATGGCGCACTCGCGTAAAGCGGGGAAATTTAGCGCCAAAATTTAAAAACCGCGTTATAACGAATCCGCGTTATACGGCGTCGCGTAAAGCGGGGTATTACTGTATGATTATATGTTGTTATTAGTCTGAGCAAAATCATGGATTTATGCTTCGACAACTTAATATGATTGATGTGGACAGCAAATAATATCTTTTAAACAATCTGAAATTGGCAATTCATTATGCCATCATATTATTGGATATTCATTTGAGGCAGTTTGACAGAAACAGCTGTGTCGCGCCTTAGGTATGGCGTCCGTCTGACTGCATTCAACGCTCCCGGTCCTCTCATGCTCTATCCTCGGCCCCCACTTCCCCGCGCGTTCCTAAGGCGTTGTACAGCGGTCAAACTATATAAATTACTATTCCATATTAATTGATTCTGTATTCGAAGGATGATTTCGGAACCTAGCGTTCGGTAATAAGAAACTTTTACTTTACATTACATTACTATAACAGACAAACAATTCCTCTTCATAATATTAGGTTGAACCCACATTAGCTCGCGGGGTCGCGTCGTTCAAATACTCGAACGCACTTCTAATGTAGAGCAGCCATATACATTACTATATTCCCAATTTAAGCATACAACAATATGTTTTCAGAAATTCCCATCCCAGCTCGTCGTAAGCTGATGATGATTGACTCGTACCTGAACTACACACACCCTGGCTCCCAGCGGTTACCCGAAGACATATCTGTGGGAGTCCCAGTAGTGTATACTAAGGAGAAGACCCTCTTCGTACAGAGCATCATGGATACCTTCAAGAGTTTGGTCTCCGCTGAGGCGTTTTTGAAAAAGGAATGCAATTCGGGGATGGGGTTTTTGTATGGTGAGTTTTTTTACATACATATCGTCACGCCTTCCTCCCATGCATTGCCCTGGGTTAGGTAGAGACAAAGGAACGCCACCTGTCTCAATCCTGGCACACCTCTCTTGCTTCTTCTACATTCATCAGTCTCGTAATGTACTTTTTATTTAGCCCTTTTTAGAGTTCCACGGGGACAAAGTGGAACTCTAAACTGTCCCCATTTGGGGTCCCGTTTTTACCCTTAGGGAACAAGGGTAAAAACGGGACCCCATTACTAAAGACTTCGCTGTCTGTCTGTTACCAGCCTGTATCTCAAGAACCGCGATAGCTAGTTAGTTGAAATTTTCATTATTGATGTATTTCTGTTGCCGATATAACAGCAAATACTAAAAATAAAATAAATATTTAAGGGGGTTCCCATACAACGAAATATTTTTTTTTTAAATTTTTTGCTCGATTTCAATAGCGGCAACTGGTAGGCACTTGAAAATGGTTCAGAACCTATCGTGCGCGAGTCCGACTCGCACTTGGCCGGTTTTCATACACAGCATTTATTTTTCTGACATCCCCACCCATCGCCGGATCGATCCCCACCCATTGTACTACCGACGTGAACCCACTCGTAACACAAGCATTTGAGCTTACAACGAGGGGTTAACAAAAATACTAGTAGATTGCAAAAATCTGCTAGTAATCTATATATATAAAAGAAAGTCGTGTTTGTTACAACACTTATAACTCGAGAACGGCTGGACCAATTGCCATGGTTTTTGATTTGTTGGATTTGTTTCCGTCCCGAATAGCAGAATACATTTTAAAAACAAAAGAAAGTCGTGTTAGTTACACTATTTATAACTCAAGAACGGCTGAACCGATTTGGCTGAAAATTGGTGGGGAGGTAGCTAAGAACTCGGAGAAGGACATAGGATACTTTTGGGTAGGGGTAGGGTAGGGTAGGGTAGGGTAGGGTAGGGGTAGGGTAGGGTAGGGGTAGGGTAGGGTAGGGGTAGGGTAGGAGTATGGTAGGGGTAGGGTAGGGGTAGGGGTAGGGTAGGGTAGGGGTAGGGTAGGGTAGGTGTAGGGTAGGGGTAGGGTAGGGGTAGGGGTAGGGTAGGGTAGGGGTAGGGGTAGGGTAGGGGTAGGGTAGGAGTAGGGTAGGGTTAGGGTAGGGGTAGGGTAGGGCAGGGGTAGGGTATAAAAGTCCACCCGTGCGAAGCCGGGGCGGGCCGCTAGTCTGTTCATAAAAAAAAAGAGTAAAAATTTAGCGATAAAAATACGTACCTAATTAGTTAGTAAAATAAGTCATCTAGAATATTCGACATCAAATACCCCAAAGCTAAAAAATTGTTTGTCTGTTTGGAATACTTTATTCAAATAATTAGTATCTTTGTTTTACAGATGCAGAGTTTGCAGTAGACGCTAAATGTCATCCCGTCCCATTAGAAAAGGCAGCGAACAACAAGAACGTACACAGAATAGCAGTACTAGGCTTGGACTACCACGACCTGACCAGGAAGACCGCGGTGCCACTGGGGGTCAACCAGTTGTACACTAGGCTATTACAACTTAAGGTTGGTCTTATTGTTTTAACAGCTATTACATTCGATACAATTAGCTTTATACATTAATACCCCGCTTTACGCGATCTCGTATAACGCGGAGTCGCTATAAAGTGGTTTTTAAATTTTCGCGTTAAATTGCCCCGCTTTATGCGTGTGCGCTATTGGTCACTGAATTGATATTTGATTGGTAATTTACTTGCGTGATTTGATGGATCGGAAGCGCAAAAAACCACTTCATGATTTGATTCTTCATTTGGTACTCTACTTCAGGACCACGATATACGTGAAATAAAATTATGTTGTGAGACACAAGGACGCGCTGCTGCCCGTTCCCTAGTATACGCTTATTTATAACAACAACTGCTTAACATGCTTTCCGAGGTACGGAAGATAGTCCCTCAACCAACCAGACCCGGAAAGAAATCTTAGAATGTACATAAATTTTTCATGTTTATAATAATTATATTATTAACTAGCTCCCGTTCCCGTGGGAACTTCATAATTAAATATAGCCTATGTCACTCAGGGTGAATGTAGCTTTCCAATGGTGAATTAATTTTTGAAATCGGCACAATTGTTTTTGAGTTTATTCATTACAAACATACACACACACACACAAAAATACAAATCTTTCCTCTTTATAATATAAGTATAGATAGATTATATTATTTATTTCAGGGCTACAAAGTACTTCAAATACCGTACACGGAGTTCAATCCAAAGGACAAGCTGGTGACCAGAGTACAATACATCGAGAAGAGATTGAAGGACATCGTCAGTAAGGCGTAGACCGCATACCAGTAGACTGTACTTATGTATGTTTGTGTTGTTATACGGTTCATAGACAAGATAGAAAATTTATGTTTATAAAAACAGATTCAATTAAAAAAAAAATTGTGGATAAAGGATGTGTTACGTTATGTACAAAATGTATAGGAGTGTTTCATAAAAGAGTAGTATCTGATAGGGCACATTTTCCAGAAAAATAGTTAGGTAGTCGAAAATGACTATACTAGAGCCATTACAAACGTGCGAACCGTGTCATAAATAATTTTTATCAGACCTCTCGCTCACACTTATAGGGAACTCTCGCTCGCAATCCTAGTGTTGTGTGTAACAATAAAAAAGGGATTTGTCGATAGTCAATAGCAGGTAATAAGGGAAAGGTTAAGGAAATAAATACCTGCGTGCGAGCGGCATCCCTTTATCGATAACGAGTGACGCGGCATTGTCACATTCCTATGAAGTTATGATTTATGACTCAGTTCGCACATTTGTAATGGCTCTAGTATAGCACGTGTGATGCGCTTCATGCGCGCGGTTTCACCCGCTTAACTCCCGTTCCCGTGACAACTTCATAACTAAATACATTCTATGTCATCCGGGGATAGTGTAGCTTTATAACGGTTAAAGAATTTTTCAAATCGGTCCAGTAGTTTCGGAGCCTATTCAATACAAACAAACAATCAAATCTTTCCGCTTTATAATATTAGTATAGATGTGATGTTTAGATTTGAATGACAACTTATTTAGTGATAATTCTACTCGAAAATGAGCCCAAGAAAGCCCAAAAAAGTGTCAACTAGACGTTGACACTTTTTTGAAATTATTTTATATGGTTAAGAATGGTTTTACTAGATCAAGAAAAAAATATGGCATTTATTTGAGATCTGGAAAGCACTATAATGAATATTTTAAAATTGGCTTGACATTTAGAGATGAAAACGATGTCAGCCATGTTGATCTATATACATTATCTGTGTTCAAGATCGATGACGTCATGACTCAGAAAGTGTAATAGTAAAGGATCGCGTTCATGTTTTTTGACAAGATGTTTGACGTCACAAAATGGCTGATAGCGTTTTCGGAAGTTAAAGACATAGACAAAAGAAATCATTTTCATATTGAGTTTATACAAACATATTCAAGTTTTATGAACAGAAATAATTATATTTAGGTTCCATATGACAAATACTTTTAGAAATAAACATCATTGTAACATAATTTTATATGTGTCCACTAGCCTATTGATGGGATGTATGTTTGTCACCTCACCACCGTCAAGCGCTCAGAAGATATGCCGATTAAACTATTTTTTGCGTTAAGTTGGATTAGTATGGATTTCTCTAATAGTACCGCCTTCTATATACTGGAGTAGTTACTCATTAAACTTTGTTATTATTTTTTAAATTTGGATGCAGCCTTAACTTAATGTATTTTTTTATTGTACGAAACACATCCTTTCCATTAAAATATCTATGCAGGGCCTTCAGTATAAAATGTTATTTGTTTCTATACTATTTACCCAATTTCTAAAAGTATACCATATATTGACATGTGGCGCTTTCAAGAAACATTCAATGAATGAGCTACAAGATCAACCGATCTAAGGGAATAAATAATACGAACGGGTTGGCCAATTGTAGAGCGACTGTTTCACAAAACTCCCCTGTAATTAAAAAGTACTTAACTCAACATTTGAGCGACTTCGTTCGCATGTTGTTTAATTGCATTACCTACTGAAAAATCGTTTACAATTATATGACGATAATACTATGTCATTTAAAAGACAAAAGTGTGAAAAAAAGCAATAGAATTTTTTACTATTGGCCCAAATAATAGCATTTTGTAATGTTTAATCATCAAACAGTAATAAGGCACATTTTTCAATTGTCAGATAATAAGTATCAGAGTATCTTCGTTTTGATAGATTTTCCATTTATTTATTTATACTTTATTGCGCACAGAAAGTTACATGACATAAATTATATAAATTGGAAACAACATGTACAAAGGCGAGCTTCATTCTATAATGAATTCTCTTCCAGCAAACCTTAAGGAAAGAGATACATGATAAATGAGTTCATAGCAAGTGTACAACAGATTTAATACAAATTGATTCATATATAATCTGGCTTTGTTTTTTCCTCTGATTATTTTCATCTGATGATTGATAAATTGGTCTTCATTGAAGTAATCAGTACATATGATAGGACTAACTCAACTGGGGTACTGTTTTAATAAAAAAATATAATACAAGTTACTAATATACTAAGACCTGTATGTAGTTTGTTCATCATGTACAGTCAACAAAAGAAACAGTTGTACACAATGTAAATGGATGTGTCCACGTTTATGAGAAAAGTTCACTGTCATGTGTATTTGTACTCAAGCAGCAGCGAACTCTTCGCCCATACAGAATTACCGGCTGTTGTGCAGACAGAAACATGTTTATTCACATTGTTTGATATTTAAGGTGTAAACGCATCTCTTTTGATGACTGTTCGAATGCCGGTAAGTGCAAATATTTGTGTGATGAGCACGAATATTTGTTTCTGAGTCATGGATGTTTTCTATGTATTTAAGTATGTATATCGTCGCCTGGTACCCATAGTACAAGCTTTGCTTAGTTTGGGGCTAGGATGATCTGTGTGACATTGACCCCCCTAGACCCTGTACTTACCGATAAGTTATGTGTACATAAATTTCTATGTATTTGTTTCAAACAAGTTGTGAAAACTATTCGGGTAATGTTTGTAATGTATGTCTAATATATAAATATTTGTAGAATTTACATACTTAGTTGAAACCGTAAAACGTGTAAACTGGACACACCGTATTATTGTAATTTATTAGTTAATTTCATGTTTGTTATTATTTGAGAAATCACAGTTTTGTATACAATTATTTAAATTGATTTGAAGACCAATGGCTAGGGCATTGGACCCGTACCCATTGCACTACCGACGTGAACCCACTCGTAACGTTTTAGCTTAACACGAGGGGTTAACAAGAATACTGAAAACTTTGCTAGTAATCTTAAAAAATAGAATGGTCAAAAATGTTGAGAAAATAAAACTTTGTTGGGAAAACAAAGGGTTTCTGACACGGGAATTGAACTCGTTGCATTTTGCTACCGTCCCCGAAGCCTTATAAATATGTAGAAACGAATAGGATGTGTTATACATATATATCGACGGGTCTTTAGAACAATATCGTACTTGACGTGTTACCAATTTTCTGAAAGTACGACATTATTAATAGTTTTATGTGTTATATAGTTTGACCACACTTTTGTACCGTTTATTATGAACGTGCGGCGAGGAACTGAGGAGGAAGGAAAGAGCACGAGTTCACTTAACATCGATGAGTGAGCGAGAGAGCGCGAGCGTTGACAGATGACTGACGGTACGGATCCGTCGGCCCCCCTCTCACCCCGCACATACCTATATATACATAGATATAGTACACAACGTCGAACTATATCTATCATATCCATACGAAGTTGATTCAGTATGATGACATGTATATTTTAATGTAGGGACAAGAAAGTTAGAAATATATAAATAATTGTATACAAAATTGACGAGAATGTTTCTGTGAGAGATGTGTAGATACGGCTGTTAATATTATTTAAATAAAACAGATTTAATATTATTAATATTCTTTTATTTATCACTATTTAATACATATTTTCACAATAAGAGACAATTTTGTATTAATCTTATCTTTCATACGCTACGCGTAATAAAACAATGAATTGAAAGCAAAATAAATGGGACGACTGAGGGCTCGAATCAAGGTCATAACTTTAAACAACAAGAAGTGGTGACCTGTTCTTGCTTTCACAAATTTTCACAATTATTTAGTATCTTATAGGATTTTATACAGTAGCTGTAAGTTAATGATTTCATTTTATTTGCGTTATAAGCTTTGACATGTGTGAGGATTGACGGCCCATTTTGTACGAAGATATACAAAGTAGTACAGTGTTTTGTGATAATATCTTGTGATCACAAATTTTGTTTGGCATTAGCTTAGATTTTGGCATAAAGACTTTTTCTGTAGTGTCCATAGTTTATCAGGTTCAGGTGGGCCCTCAATCCCCTATGTGAGAACTGAGGGCCCAAATTAACAGTCCATAACTCGGTTATTTGACTTTCTCAAAATCTAATTCCAACTTTCACAATTCTTTGGGAATGTTCACTAAATACTAAGCACATTTTTAAAGAGTTTTAACAAAGTGGCCCTCACACCACACGCACATGTTTATTTTGTGTTTTTCTGTGACTTGTTTACTGTCGAGTACTCATAGATGGCATACGGGACACGCTTGCGCATCTCTAGTGTGGTCGATATAAAAGTCCCAAAGGAAGGTTAATTATGAAATATTTTAGATTTGTAAATTTGTATTTGACACTTATTTAGATACATATTCATACAACATTATAATCTAATGCTATCTGCCCCGTAAACTTCTCGATACCAACCTGAAACAATAATATAACTGAATAAAAAGCTTCTAAATATTTGCTTATTCCTTGGCTTCTTAATAAGGTAATATTTTCAAATATAAGACTAAAAAAGTGGGTTTGCATTGAGATTAAAAAAAATATTTCACACCTTTTCTTATTTTGAATCTGACACACTTATATAAATGGAAATGAATCACCACATGTGGCACATGTGAAAATCTCAGGTGTAGATCGACTAATTCGACAAACACATTATTTTTTGCGATTCTCCGGGAATGTAAAAACGTGAATATTCTCTGATATTAGGAACGTAATAAAATTAACTCACGTAGTCATATTCCTGAAAAACTTCGCCATGGTATTAACCAGGTCTCCGAAGAAGGTGACTATCTGTGGCATCTGGATCTTGAAGCTGACCGGGGAGAATACTAGGTGGTGATTCTGCTTCTGCAGCGACCTGAAGTTGTGTCGTCCTATGCCTATTTTGCCGAACATGCGGTACTGGGGTAAAGAGAAAGCCATTCATTTATTTCAAGAGAGCAAACCCCAAATTTTCAAAGTGGATTTAAGCGGCCTTAGCCTAATGGCTAAGGCGTTGAACTTGGGATCATGTGGTCGCCGGTTAGATCCCCATTCACTGCACTACCGATGTGAACCCACTCGTAACACAAGCATTTTAGCTTTGCACGAGGGGTTAACAAGGGTTTTTATAAAACCCCGAGCAGAAGCATCTGAATCTATTCATGCTAATTACTCTATCTTGCTAAAAACCACCCTCATTGGGTTTAAGCCCTTTCCAAAATCCTGGATTAGAAACTGAAGTAGACTAAGATCCATAAAGATCAATGTAGGTGACCTAGCTCTTCGTCCTTACGTTATAATAAGCCGAGAAGGAAGGATTTTGACATCTCCTCCACTCTGGTACCTGAAGTGACTAACTTTAGAATAGGGTAGTGCTATATTCGTAATTCGTAACTGCTGAACATGAGCCTCCACCGAGGGGGAATTTTGCCATAGTCACCACGCATGGAAGGTTGGTTGGAAACCGTAGTTGTTATTATGTTGTTGACACGGTGAAAAAATGGTGGTAAACAATTGCTTAACGTGCTTTCCGAGCCAACCAAACCCGAAAAGAAATCTTAGATTTTACACAATGGTCACTTTTCCGGCGTGAGGTTCGAACTCACTACCTCCGAGACTTAAAGCGAGCGAGCCTTTCACCGCAATAAACTTTACCTGCTGTGTGGTTTCCAGCTCGGAATAGACCCTTCCATGTCTTCGCACGAGAGGCGACTAAGTTAAGGACATATAGCTGATAAATCACCAATCAGCCTGCCAAGCGTGGTGATTATGACAATATCCCTCAAAGACCCTGGCTTGTTAAAGTCTTTTAGGAGGAAGCCCACCATCAGCAGTGGGTGTAGATGATAAAGTAAATTTTACCTGGTGATCAGTCAAGTAGATAGGCGCATCGAAAATGATCCAGGTGACTACCTCGTTGCATTCCGGAGAGGTCAGGGAGCCGGAATATGTGTAGTATGAGTCGCGGTCTGGACTCAACAATTTTCTGCAAAGTTCAAACTCAAAAATGTTGCAATGTCCTTAAGACAGCGTCACAACCATAAGACGAAGAGTACAAGGACCCTAGGGTGCTAAGTAGGTACCCTTTTTTCTGTGGTAGCAATGGTCTTAAGATAGCCCTCTCTTGAGCTGGATATTTCTGTTATAATTTTATTATTTCATTCCTTGCTACTATTTTCACATTACCCATTGCCTACTACAATCCTTCATGTTATAACTAGCCATCATAGTTTTCTTGATTCAACAATCATCGAAGGAAGTTCAATCCTGTTAATTCGATAATTTGATCTAAATTGGATGTAAGATAATTTAGATGATTGCCTAAATTATAGAAACCTAATATCTTAATATTTTTAATAAGACAATGTGAATCCTTCTTTTAGGTTGCAGTATGAGGTGAACTAATGGGATAGGCAGGGCCAGATTAAGGGGGGGCATCTGTGGCTACAGCCCTTGGCCCCCCACGGATCAGTCCGCGGTCGTCAAGACCTCGGTTGTAGACTAAGATCTTACTCACGTCATATCGAGGAGTACTCCGCTGATCCTGTCACCCGTCTCCATGAGCTTGGGAATGTACTGCATGATCTCCTCCGAAGCCTCCTGCTGGTAGTCATCCAGCTCGGCTTGTACCTATCAATAGATTTTGGAGGATTTTACAATAAAGAAAATTCTTGATTTAATCAGTAAATTTATGTATTAGGTACTTTCCAAAATGAAACGTGATCCATTTCGGTCACGTCTCATTTTGGAATATTGGCTATAAAATTGCGACTTGATCGAAGTACCTATTGCCAAAAAAGTTAATCTATTAATCTAACTTTTTTTGATTCTTTGGCAAACTTCATCCAATTTCAGTTACGGTCTTCAAATTATTCATTTAATTTGTTATTGGTTACTGGGTTTTTAATTTAACGTTAAAGGTTTCGTGAAAGCGTTGCGCCTGATAGTTATCATTTATCACTTGTCATAAACAAACCGTCAGACGGATGTCATTCCATACTTAATCGGAAAAGTAATATAATTTTTGAACTTGCACATTGCATACACGGAGGTGATAGACTCATGATATTAGATGCTAGTTTTCTTTTGTTATTACAAGAGGCTCAAGCTCAGGGCGGGCGCAGGCGATGAGATTGAAGGATTATGACTTTTAGTATTTCAGGGGCTTTTGTGCAACTGTCGCTCTACTTTACAGTTGGCGGGCTTCTCGGACTTCGGGTCTACGAGGACATCGGATGGTTTGTAAAGCACACAATATGTGCGACTTTTTAATATGAGAATAACATTCCGATTGAAAAATCGGAGTTGTTATCCGTAACATCTTTTCCAGTCTGACTGTTTCCGAGGTACAAATTCATGTAAGGCCTTTGCAGTAGGTACAATCCTGTCATCAAACTATAATACCTTTGTAGGTATTATCCCTAGAAAACCTACACTCGCAACCAGGATCTGGCAATCGATTTGGCACAACAGTTTTGCACATTTTTAATAACTGCTCCAGAAATCTATCTATTTTTATATTTTAGGCTTTAAATGTTTGCCATGCCCCAAGACCGACAAGTCAGAAAACTGCTTAAGGACAATAGAAGTAATCGAGATAGATGAATGGGTTTATGGAGCAGAACAGTGGGTTGGAGCTGGCGTTCGTAACCTACATCATATAATTTTGTATCAAGTTTGACATTCATAATATAGGTACATAGATAAGTTATTTAACAGTCCTTTTACGTCATTAGTTGCCATTTACGACACCCATGGGAAGACAGGGGGTGGTCTATTCTAAGTTCCAGCAACCACTCCAAAATTAATTTAACGTTGAAATAATTATCTATATACTTATATGTAATTACAGATTTTTAAATTATCATAAAAAAACATATTTAATTTACATATTTACATAGTAAAATGACCTCTTAAGTAAGTAGTTGCGTCTGCTTCTACCCGTTGTTGTTACTGGTGCATTCCTGGTAACTTGCTCAATGTGGCTGATAATGCTTAATAGAACGTGTCAAGGTTGTTAAATGTGCAATATTTTAAATGAATAACAACATATCAAGAAATAGTAGTTTTATCGTAAATCATATAGGTATGTGACGTATTTAACCGCTCTTTGGGAGCTCAAATTATATGAGGCTGACGGCTACGCATAGTTTCCTTCCCGACCCTTGGTTTGCTAAGAACCTTCGAAAGCACTCGTAGATCCGAAGTCTAAAAAGGCCGGCGAACTATAATGTCGAGCGACAGTTCAAACAGCACAAACTCCCTTAGAATAATTTCTCACTCTAAGCCTAGCTTCCTCAAGCCGAGGTCCAAGTATCATAGGGGGCATCCTATTTCGCAAGTTACTTACTTTGTAGTTTGTAAACCATTTAATAAGGCTGGAGTCCTGCTCGCCTATATGCATATCTATCTATCATCATAATAACGATATATATTATTATGTATGTTATTGTATAGTTACGATTGTCACTATACAATAACATACATAATAATATATATCGTTATTACCATTGGTCTCGATTGTTATAACATCATCTATAACAAGCGTAGCGTATATCAGGGAAGGAAAGCAGCGTTTTTTGTAAGTTACAAGATAACACTGAAGTCACCAATCCATCTCTCAAGTGATTATGGCAAAACCCATCCTTGAGAGAAGGCCCATGTTCAGCGTTAGACTTTATACGGGCTAATGATTATGATGAGGATGTTAGAAGTGCTGGTTCATAAATAATATATATGCATTAAAGGAGATTGTGATTTGTTGAGGTACTTACATTACAGAAGACCGACACAATGGCAAGGCCGTCCCTCCTGCCCAGGGCTTGGTACACCGACAGATCAGCTCGGACGTGGACGAAGTGCAATTCCATGGGAAACCTGAAGACAAATCAAAAGTTGTTAAAACACCTAAACTGCAAACAGAGACTATATCAACTAGAGGCACTATATAAACTACTACTAGTTCGCGATGTGAACCGAAGTATGAAAAGAAATGAAATGATGCTCAGCCCGCCTCGTTCGCTCGCTAGCTAGCGGTGTAATTTGCACCGTCATACCCGACGGCATGCCTCTCCGCTGTTGGACTCACAACTTCTACAACCGCTGTTTATTCGGCTGGGTGTCTTCGAATTCAACCGCCGACACTAATCCACCATATCGGCGCTGGCCCACCGCTTATATAGGAATTTTATACCTGGAAATAGGTTCCTATGTGTTATATACACAATACTGTGGTCATCAATCCGCCTACCAAGCGTGGTGACTATGGCAAAAACCCTGCCACTCCCGCACATGTTCAGCAGTGGATGTTAAGCCCGTAATCAAAGAATGTCATAGATATATGTCAACTAATATAAACAGATAATCCTGATTTCAAAAATAAGAATGTTTCCATTAAGCAGCCAATCATGAAAACCATCTTTGATTTTACTCAATGACTTTTTCGGTCCCGGAAATTGTATCTACAATGTCCCATTCGATGAGACGTTTGGTCCCATGTATCGGCACTAAATGTAAAAAAAAATACAACGGTATAATAAGCGTGTCATTTAAATTTTAACTCCCCTCAAGGCAGACACCATAAGCCAGTATTCAGCTAGCTGGAGTAAGTAACATCACACTCACTTGACCCCGTTGACGGAGTGTTCTGACAGCCAGTGGAAGTGCAGCTGCTCAAGCCGGTACAGGTACTTAAGTGGACCGCCCGTCATGAATGGATGAATCGCTTCTTCTCCTTCTGTGCTGAATTGTACTAGAAATGTAACAGAAAAGGTCGTAAAGGTAATCTGTAGTGTATCAGCCCGTTATTACGTCCACAGTTGAACATGAGCTTTCTCTTCAACAGAGCTTGGCAAGCCACGGTCTTCGATTGTGCTTGGGCCGGATTGCTTATGCGTACCTGGCCCCCGCCAACGGCGGATCGAAGGAGCGTCCGGGGGGTTTTAGTGGTGTAGGGTCCTCTCTTCGTGGTATAAGTTTAGCATACCACGCTATGGAGAGGGCGAGTCCCACATATTCCACCGCCAGCGCACGAATACGCTGCAGCGGCGGTGGGAATGCGTAAATGCGTTTCTCCACGGACAAAAAAAAAATGGTCATTGATTCTGCTTGCCAAGCGGATTGGAGATCGCAGGAAGATAGGAGTATTATAGAGTTGATAGATGTTGCTACCCATCCATCAGTTGTATGTCCCTAAGTCGCCTTTAACGATACCCATAGGAAGATATGGATTGGCCTATTTTAAACCGAAAACCACACGAGCGTATTAGTACGTAATCTAAATACATATTATTTTACTATTCTATGAACTAAACCTCATTTTCAATTGGACAAAGTGAGCCGGGGCTTTTGCTACTTCCACGGACGAAAAGGCGAGCAATCCTCCAGCTCTATAACATGGTTTTTTTTATGACATAACTAGCAGAGTTTTTAAGTCTACTATAATTCTTGTTAACCCCTCTTGCTAAACTGCTTGTGTTACGAGTGGGTTCACGCCGGTAGTGCAATGGGTAGGGTTCGAACCGGCGACCTCGAGATCACAAGTCCGACGCCCTAGCCATTGGGCTACGGCGCTTTAAAGACTACAAACAAAGCAATCTCCGCATAATGTGTTTGGACCTCGGCTCAGGGCGATAGCTGGTTAAGGAATGCCAAACGTAAACTTTTAGATTGCTTAGGGAGTTTAAGGCACCTGCCTAAAAGTTTTAGGAATATATTTAAATATCATCTTTAAAAATAAATTGTTATTCGATAACATATTCATATATCAACGTTATTTTTATATTAATTAAGATATGAAGACTAAAATAGTCACTGATTGGAAGCCGTATCTCCATAATTATGTATTTCATTTTCATTTTTTCATTTTTAAAAAGACAACTCCCGCACTAGGGAAATAAATCCCTGTGTCGCGGGGGACTTTACAAACATTCATTTCACGGACACAAAGAACACCCAGACTCAGAACAACTATTTGTGGTTCACACAAATAATTGTCCCGGGTGGGAATCGAACCCAGAACACCAGGTCTCAGAAGTAACTTCCGTAACCACTGAGCCACCGGTGCAGTATGATTCATAATATTCGATAGGATATAAATACGCTGAGGAAACGTTATGAAATTCGCAAGGGAGTTTTTTTAAGATTCGTGACGTGTTTGTAGCGTCATCTACCGTACCCGCACAAAACAACAACATAACTAACAGCGCCATCTAGCACCTGGCATCACAACTAACCTATATCGCGCTACACAAGTTCTCAAGCCAATTAGAACACTTACAAGTTCTGAATATCAACAATTGGCCGTCGGCCGCCGGGCATACCACCTCGCCCGGCAAAGAATATATTCGTTTTTTGTGGAGGAACACCACCAACCGTTCCTCTACATATTCAATGATGTGCTATGATTATGAACTAAAATCGATCGAAATTTGACCATAATAAAAAAAATATCAGCATTCTGCACTCCTTCTCTATATTATAAACTATAAGTGTGCGATTTTTTTTTGTAAAACGGGTAACAAAGTAATCACACTAACATTCGTCTTAATCAAATAAAAAAACATCTCCGAGGCATGGATGAAACTCCTTGAATAACCTGACTTCGGGCTACTTGTTAGGAGATTTCGTATCAATAGACACTTTCTGTCACAATAATTCTTAATTATCATATTTTTTTGGCTTGAATCGCGTTACTAATGTCATCATCATCAGCCTGTTGTCATCCACTGCTGAACATAGGCCTCCCCCATCAATTTCCAGCAGGTACGATTGCTAGCGGCCTGCATCCACTGAGTCCCTGCGACCTTTATGAGGTCGTCGGTCCATCGTGCGGGTGGTCGTCCGACGCTGCGCTTGCCAGTTCGTGGTATCCACACCTTTTTGCTCCATCGGCCGTCTGTTCTTCGAGCTATGTGTCCTGCCCATTGCCACTTCAGTTTGCTAATCCGTTGAGCCATGTCAGCGACCTTTGTTCTCCTGCGGATCTCTTCATTTCTGATTCGATCACGCAGGGAAACGCCGAGCATAGCTCTTTCCATAGCTCGCTGAGCGACTTTGAGCTTTCTTATGAGGCGAACAGAAAGAGACCACGTCTTAGATCCATATGTCATCACTGGTAACACACATTGATTGAAGACTTTTGTCTTCAGGCACTGAGGTATTTTGGACGAGAAGATCTCCCGAAGCTTCGAAAATGCTGCCGAGCCGAGTCGGATTCGACGATTAACCTCTTTCTCAAAGTTGGTCCTACCTAGTTGTTGCTACTAACGGTTAAACGTACCACTGGCCACTGACCTGTATGCCCATTATTGATACCCTCAACTAACACCTTCTCGTAGCCCTTGAACTGCAAGGGCCCGTACTTGATGTATAGCCGCTCATAGTCCTTGATGACGTCAGCGGTCCGAATGTCGATGGGAGACTGCCTTCTGCCGCCCTCTTGGCAACGGCGCCCTGGCCAACTGCGCTCATCTGGAAAGTTAATTTTTTGTTTATTTATTTTGATAATTTATGTATACACAGACAATTTCCGGGGTGTAAGGTAGTCTGTCATCCAACCAGATCTGGAAGGAACTCTTAAAATCTACACAAAATATTTCTTGCCTAGCGTGGGAATCGAACTATTCTAAAGTGAGACTTTTGCCGCTACGTCACGGAGGTTGTCAGCTATAAGGTTTGCAAAGAAGCCTACGGCCTGCCTAAAGTTAAACGGTTACTGTAGCCTGTAGCGTTTAAATATATATAGCCACACTAAGAAGCAACAGCACTTTACCATGGTTTACTTTAAGTAGTTAAGGTATTCGATCATCTTACCATCGTAGTTCCAGGCTGGTTTGTATTCTACTATTGTAGTCACCGAAGGTCGTAAAGTAGTGACAGCCTCTGAGAAGTAGTATATTAATATTATATCTATATTAATATATAAGTATAAAGCTGACGTGTGTTTTTCTTGCACTCGTTAATCTCGGGAACTACTAGTCCGATATGATGAGTGTTATATAGCCTATTTATCGATGATTTCTATATTTAATTATGATATTCCTACGGGAATGAGAGTTACGTGGGTGAAACCGCGCACGTTATCTAGTTGAACATAAATACGACACACACAAAAAGTTATAAAATACGATATTTAGCATAACATTTCTAGAACAGTGAATATAATATTACTGTGGTGAATAGGAAACGTTTATGTTTTTGTGTCGATCTGGGACATCTTCAGGCGGTACAGTGGGTAGAGGGATCTTGTTCCCTCTCCTGCTCCACAGCATCGATGTTAATCGCATGCTATTGAGACACTAGTATTACTTATCAATCTTTAGCGGTTATAAAAATACATCCCGTATTTATTTTACGGTAACTTCGTTGTGCAAACATGATAATGAATATAATTCTAGAGCTCAGCTCAGCATAAGGTCGAATGTGCCATTATCATAAACTGGCACTTACAACCAAATGCTTCTGAAGTCAGTACATACATCCGTTCATATGCTTCTGAGGTATATAAATATGTCATCTATGATTTTAAGTAGGTACGTACCAAAACACATAATAAGTAAAACCAGCATAATGATCGTTTGCTCCTCTCTCACTCACAAAGAAATTATGAATGAAATAAACGGCACGACGATATGTGAATTTCGTTAAATTGTTTATAAAATAAACAAATGATGAAGTTATTGTTTCAATCAATGAGGTAATTATAAATGTTTTGGTGAAAGATTGCATTGAGTTTGAGATAAAAATTGAATTCGCGTGGGAAACGAAAAATAACATGTACTAGGTTGTTAATTCGGCTGAGATTATTTCGAACCAAATAAATAAAATCCTACTCCATTTAAACATACTATGTTTTATTAAAATCCATTCAGTTAGTCCACCTAGATTCGGCGTGATACGTGTTCAATCCTCAGACAGGCAGACATATGGACAGATTGCCAAACAAAAATTAATTAAACTTCTAATTTTGCTGGAGAGAAAGTTTAGATTTTATATACAGCGCGTGAATCCGAATAAGCGCAGGAATACAGATGTTGTCTAATTTCTTACTTGCCGTCAATGAGTGATGAGGCTGATTCCCACAATCCTCGAGCCTTTCTCTAATGTCAGCTCCAGCTTTCAGTTTTCCAATATGCACCTGCATCATTCGTTTTCCTTCATGTTGCCGTTGTGTGAGAGATGGCATGTTGACTGCGATATAGGCGCCGAATGCTATTCATACTTAAGGGTCCTTTCATACAGACCAGCTTGGTGAGGAGAGCAGTTTTTAATCGCAATTAAAATTGAGTTTTGGATGATGGAAACAAGGTTTATTTTTAAGACGCAATTTAGTTTTTTTTCAAAAGATTACTAGCAGAGTTTTTACAGTCTACTTGTTAACCCAGAGTGCTAAGCTAAACTGCTTGTGCTTGTTGCTTGCTTTTCTTGTAAAGCTTACGAGTGAGTTCACGTCGGTGGGGATCGAACCGGCGACCACAAGATAAGTCACACAAGTCTGACGACCTAGCCATTGGGCATCAATTCTTTTGTATTGATAATGCTGTAAATATAGTAATTATACACTTATATTTACAGCATTATGAATACAAAAGAATGATTTAACACATAAATATACCTATTATAAAATTACTTTTCGCAAATCCATTATAATCTGAATTAAACATTACTTTAATCGTGTTAATTCCGCTCAAAATGAGTTTAGAGGCTGGGATGTATTTTTGCACCGCCCCACCCCCTGCACCAGTCGAAGACTCGACACGTGTTTTGCTCCTGCATGGAGCATCATCAGGGTCGGGTGGTTTTAAAGAGAGTTCGATTCTAAGATATTTTGTTGATTTTAATCTATAATTAGGTAATACGTGAAGCTTTGTATCCCTTTTTAGGAATGATGCGGGGTAAAAGTAGCGCGGTCCAAGGAGATAAGAAAATGCCTATGGCATCAAGTCCACCTTGCCATATTTAATTCAGCGCTAAAGATAAAATAAATAAGGAATATAACATTTTGCACACTTTTCTTTATATAGAATTAAATTTTTAGAAGAAGTGCACTTTGCATATCACTACATAGTATAAAACAAAGTCGCTTCCCTGTCTGTCCTGCATAAATCTTAAAAACTACACAACGGATTTTGATGCGGTATTTTTAATTGATAGAATGATTCAAGAGGAAGATTTAAATGTACAATACATTAGCATTGCACCCGTGCGAAGCCGGGGCGGGTCGCTAGTAAATTATATAATTGTGATCCTGGTGCGGAGTTATCTTTCAAACAAATCTTGGATCAATCATACAACGCTCTACTTCTAATTACCATCAAAATCTGCTCTCCTCCGGGTAGTATGAACGGAGCCTAATACAGGCGGTTGTAGAGCTGATATAAAATTCATAGGCACGATGTTTGTAAGATGTTTTTCAGTGTAATATTCTACCGTTTCTTTACCTAGTGACCTATTTAGTTCAATACCAATATCATGGTTAAGTCTGTGTCTGGTTTATATAATAGGTACGAGCTTCCCGTGCGCGGATTCTTTCTTTTTTTCGGAAGGACTTACGTAGGCCGCTAGGCTTTTGCTACTTCACCGGGCATAAAGGCGAGCAGAGCTCCAGCCTTAATAAATGGTTTAAAAACTACAAACTAAGCAACCTGCGCAAGAGGGCGCCGCATGTGGGGCTATGACCTCGGCTCAGGGCGATCGCTGGCGATGAGATTCAGGGATTATGACTTTTAGTATTTTAGGGGGTTTTGTGCAACTGTCGCTCTACTTTACATTCGCGGGCCTTTCGGACTTCAGGTCTACAAGGTCATCGGATGGTTCCTTGCAAACTAAGGGTCGGGAGGACGGTTTCACCCACGTAACTCCCGTCCCCGTAGGAAATTCATAATTAAATATAGTCTGTAGCCTTCCTTAATATATTAGTAGCTCTTCAGCTATATATTTTAGTATAGATATAAGAAGTGATTGATCCATAATATAGATAAAGTATTTTTAAAGACGTTATTCGATAGTCCATTTTCAAGGGTGTTAAAGTTGTGTTCTATCTCGATCGACACTGAGTGCGTCTATCATATATTGTACATATAATATGTTGCAGTTTTTAAAGTTTTAATTCACCTCGTTGACCTAAATATCTATTGTGTATGTAGATCAGGGGTCTCCAAACTATGACGCCTCAGGGCCATTACGATTTGTTCAATATGTTTGAAGGGCCAAAATAGTTTTAATTTTTCTATCCTTAACTATACTCTTATTTCTAGACTAGTCGCAAAGTGTGTGACCGAGTAATTATCAATTTGTGTTGTCTTTTTCAACTTATAACAGCAATAGTAACAACAATAAGACATTGGGTGTCGCGGGCCAGATTGATGACACTAGTCTTAAGCTGTCGCTGGCCGGATTGCTACTTGCTATCTACTTGAATATTCTATTTATTCAGTTTATTTTTAAAATGTTATTGTAAAAAGTAAACCGGTAGATAAACACTTCAATATTATTTAAAGTATTTACTTAGGTATGTCTATCTAAAATATTTGCAGTGATTACTTTTATTATCGACCTACATATTTAAGTACTTTTAATTCTCTTTTTGCAAGTTGTTATTTAGGTTATGAGAGTGTCTTTTATCATCTTATCAGTACCATTGTACCATCGCCCTTGTAATTTTTTTACTAACGGTGAAAAATAATGTTGCCATTTTAAAATTACAGGTCGTAAGAGAAGGCCTTTAAAAAATATTTTAACATATCCATATTATCTATACCTACTATTATAATCACTTCATAGTATAAAAGAAAGTCGCTTTCTCTGTCCCTATATCCCTATATGCCTATGTCCCTATGTATGCTTAAATCTTTAAAACTACGCAACGGATTTTGATGTGGTTTTTTTAATAGATAGAGGGATTCAAGAGGAATGTTTATATGCATAATACATCAGTATTGTACCCGTGCGGAGCCGGGGCGGGTCGCTAGTATAGAATAAAAAAAATGATTGTTTGGAGGTATGTTTGGCTCGAAACTATTACTACATATATTCCACACTAAGAAAATTTCACGCACACAATGTACCTACACCGTGACTCAGAACAAAAAAGATTTGTGGTTGATACAAATAATTCCTCGGGTAATGGTTCCCCGGTTATATTCCCGAACCCAGAGCAACAATGGCTGTATTTAATTATGAAGTTCCGAAGGAAACAGCTATGTGGGTGAAATCGCGCGCGGAAACCAAGGCAAGCAAGAATAATAAAAGTCACATCGTGCGTCAAATAATCTTTGCCTAAAAGGAAAGATATATTTTCGGGTCGTTGAGGAACAGCCCTCCGTGCTTCGGAAAGTCGTTGATCTAGCATCTAGTATCCGTCACCTGCTATACAATTGTCATACATGATGTTATGACAAACGAGACTGCCGCCTGACTCTTCACCTCAACCAACCAGACCCGAAAAGAGATCTTTGATTTTAGAAAAAGATCCATATAACATCCATCGATGAATATATCCCTAGTGTGGGTTTTGCCATAGTCACCACGAATTGGCTGGCGGGTGACCGCAGTATTATATTGTAATACACAAATAAACAACGGTCGCCTGTTCCCTGATATACGATTATTATAGATGACTAGCTTTTACTCGCGGCTTCACTCGCATTGTCCCTATGCTACTTCTAATACCTCCAAAAATATGTGTACAAAGTGCAATGATGATCGGTTGAGTAGTTTTTGCGTAAAAGCGTAACAAACAAACTTACATTCGCATTTATAATATTAGTAGGATGTTATAACAATGCCACTGTAAGTGTGGCCCCGGAGATCCCGCGGTACCATATTGGCCGCGGGTGCCGACGGGGGGCCGGATTACTCATGCGTACCCGACCCCCGCCAACGGCGGATCGAAGGAGTGTCCGGGAGGTTTTAGTGGTGTAGGGTCCTCTCCTCGTGGTATGACTTTAGCATACCACGCTATGGAGAGGGCGAGTCCGACATATCCCACCGCCAGCGCGCAAATACGCTGCAACGGTGGTGGAAATGCGCCCATGCATTTCCCCCCGGATAACAAAAAAAAAAAAAAAAAAGGATGTTATAACAATCGGACTACATAACGTGCTTGACGAGGCTAGGAAGGTCCCTTAACCAACCAGACCCGGAAAGAAATCTTTTTTAATGTTTTATTATTACTAGCACATTTTTTGCTGTCTTTAAGTATTCTTGTTATCTCCTCGTGCTAAGCTAAAATGCTTGTCTTACGAGTGTGCGCACTTCGGTAGTGCAATGGTTGAGGATCGAACCGGCGACCACAAGATCACAAGTCCGACGCCACAAAACTTTCTTGTTCATCGGGTACGAATCCACGCCCTCCGAAACTTAAAGCGAGACATACTGCTACGTCACGCAAGTTGTGATTAGAGTTAAACAGTAAACTGAAGCAATTTATACCGATGTCTAGATATGGCCCAGATGTCTAGATTACAAAACGACTCGTAAGTAGTATTTTATAGCGGACAAGACACTTTGTCTAGATTTGTGCTATTACCTAACATCCGAGATGAACGCCTCAGAGCTGTTATATAAATAGATAACCCCTTTGAGTATCCTTCTTATCTGACTCCATCACTCAGGACATTGCTAGTTCGCTGAACTAGTTACCTATTTAAAGGAATACTTGTATGAATTGACCATATGTATGAATTGACGGTTTATGTAATGACAAACTCCGTAGCGTTGGGGTATTAGGCTCGCTTTACATCTCGGAGGTAGTGGGTTCGATTCCCAAGCCGGACAGGAAATCTTTGTGTAAATTCTAAGATTTCCTTCCGGGTCTGGTTGGTCTGGTCCACTGCTGAACATGGGCTTCCTCCCGAGGGAGGGTATTTGCCATAGGGGGCCGTTCAAGTATTACGTAAGCAGATTTATTACAATTATTTACCCCCTCATCCCCCTTGTCAGCAAAAGTAAGCAAAGCTCTTACCCCCTCCCCCATGCTTACGTAAACATTTTTCAATTAACTAACTTTTGTACATTTTGTACTTTCGTACTTGTATGAGATTTTTTAAAACTTTCAAACAGTTTTTGGTATAATTTGGATTTGTCTATTTGAAACGACATCTTATTTAAACATTAAACTTTGGCTAATGGAATCAACGGTAACACAAATGTTAACTTGCTTTGTTATGCTTACAATACGTCTACTCGCTATAGTATCCAAACGAAAAAATACACTGACAGAGGAAATTTAGACAAGTGAATAACGCGCGGTAATTCCCCTACTCGGTTCTAAAGCGAGTGCCTAAACGTATGCATTATTTGCGGAAATCCCCGAAAATGCGTTTCGTTTTAAACCAAAGACAATGTGAGGGTTGCCATTCGTGTAAAAAAGTAAATAACTACCGATGACGTAATCATCATCTAGACTCCCCTACCCCCCATGTCATCCAAAATAAGCAAAGCAAAGACCCCCCCGCCCCCCCATAGTGCTTACGTAATACTTGAACGGCCCCTAGTCACCACGCTTGGCAGGCGGGTTGGTGACCGCAGTATAATGTTGTACCACACAAGGAGACAGAATGATAGCAGTAAGGTAACCTTGAGTTGATAGATGCTACTGCCCATACACAGGTGTCTCGACATCCATAGATGATTTATGTCATACTTGACATAAAGTTGTGACCACTGGTATCGGGGTAATGCGCTGTGTCTTGGGAGCCCAACCGACCCTTAGTTTGCTAAGAACCTTCCGATGCCATCGTAGACCCGAAGTCCGAGAGGCCCGCGAACTGTAAAGTAGAGCGACAGGTGCACAAAACTCCCCTAAAGAAACTAAAAGCCATAATCCCTCAATCTCCCCGTCAGCGACCGCCCTGAGCCGAGGTCCAAGTCCCACAGGGGACGCCCTCTTGCGCAGGTTGCTTAGTTTGTAGTGTTTAAACCATTTATCTAGGCTGGAGCTCTGCTCGCCTTTATGCTCGGCCGGTGAAGTAGCAAAAGCCACAGGGCTAAATAAATAAGTCCGTCCGAAAAAAAAAAATTGTCTTGGCATACAAGAAACCACCTAGTCTAAGAGGCAGAGTTCCATAAATGTGTGATGTGTTTGTTTGAAAATAAATTTATTCATTATTAGCTTCCCGCGCGCGGTTTTACACACGTAACTTCCGTTCCCGTAAGAACTTCATAATTAAATATAGCCTATGCCACTCAGGGTGAATGTAGCTTTCCAATGGTGAAAGAATATTTGAAATCGGCACAGTAGTTTTTGAGTTTTTCATAACAAACATACACACACACAAATACAAAAATACAAATCTTTCCTCTTTATAATATTAGTATAGATTTATAGGAAGAAATGGGATGGTCTATTCTAAGTCAGATAATTATGATAAACGCTATTTTTATACACATTAATAACATGAAAATAGAACGTGAATTAACATAATTATTATCTGATACAATTCCTTAATCTGACACTATAATCCGTTATTATAAAATCAATTAAATCACACTATCAATTATGAAATCATATTTATTTTTTATCGACTTTTACAAAGTACATCTAAAATTAAACTTTTATCGCAATTGAGATAAATAAAACCCGACCTGGCTATTCAGTTCGTCTCGCCCTCTCCTTGTTGGGCACAAAATCACTACAGATTGGCTTCCTAGCACCAAAACACCAAAAACTGGCGATGCAGTAGGCCCAGATGGAGATGGCGAGCCGAATTTTTTGAATAACTACATATTAATTTCAAAATTGAGATTAATGAATTTAGACCGTAGCGTCGGCAGGATGCATGCCCTGCCAACCCATGCCATGCACCTGCATCATAGGATTAGCGTCTTATGCCTAGACTTGTTCGTACCTATGTAGTTCGTTTAAATACTCTATAGCACTAAACTAATCATAAATCATCTTGTCCAATCGAAGTCACAGGCGACCTTCGCGGCGTAGCTTCGATTCCTTCTCCGGACAAAAAATCTTTGTGTAAAGTCAAATATTTGTCCGGGTCTCATTAGTTGAGGGACTGGGTTGATCCCGATTGTTATAACATGATCTATAACAAGCTTATATAAGAAAGGAATTAGACAACAGCGGTTACCTTGTGTGTTACAACATAATGTTGCGGTCACCAACTCACCTGCCAATCGTAGTGTCTATGGGGAAACCATTCCTCGGGAGGAGGCCTATGTTCAGCAGTGTACGTTATACGGGCTGATGATGATAATTGATCACTATAACAAGTATTTAGCGACATCTTTAGTTGCTAAACAAACTATAGGAGACTAGCAATGCCATCTAGCATCGAGCATACCACCTAACTATCTCACGCAACACAAGTTCACAAGCCAATTTGAACATATACAAGTTCTGAACGGTAACGAATGGCAGTCGGCCGCCGGGCACACCACCTCACCCGGCAAAGAAGATCATCATTATTTGGTGAGGAACACCACGACCCGATCTTCTTCAAGTAGCTACACTATTTTCTTCTTCTTCTTTCGTGTCGCTGTTTCAACTTATTAGTTTTTATACTTTATTTAAAGCCATTTTGAGTAAGTCGTCACTCCAATGGCTTCTGTCGTTCCCGCTATCAGTACCTCCATCGTGCAGCTGTTAGGGCATAAAGGGTAGGCCAACGTGTGCGACATAGACTGTGGTTGGGTGCCACAGTGAAATTGTACACTTTTGCAGATTGAGCCTGCAGCCAACATAATGTGTTCTAAGCCTGTTTAGCGTTTTCCATGTTGGCCACGGTTATGTACCACTAGCTTTTAAAGCCTAACAAAAAAACTTACATGTATGATTCATTTGAAACCACTTATCAACGACTACGTAGAACTTACTTAGAAAAATCATATATTAAACGATAAATATACTTATACATACATTACGTAGAAATTTATATATAAATGTTTAATCTGATGCTTACTGTAATACTATAAAAATGCAGATAAGGATACCCAGTAGACGATAGCTGTATCAAAAATTGGAAATCTAATGACGTTATCCTTCAATTTGATACTATCTACTGTATTTTGTTAAATTATTGTAAAAACTTTTAGAAAACAACATATTTACTTAATATATGCAACTCTTAATAAATTATTATGAAAACTTGCTACTTAAGAAGCTTCAGTTTTGAGTTGAGAACATAGTTTAAAATAAGTATAAGGTCCTTGAAATAGTTTACAAAAACATTGACTAACAATAGTTGAAACTATTGTAAAGGAAATGAAAATGTACCTATATTTTTGACCGCAAATTACGAAGAAAATAATTCAATTTAAAATACATCTATCTATCTATGTGTCTTCTATAATGAATGGCTTGCCCAATCAGTGGTGATGTTGCCAAAGTTAAAGTATTGAAATGTTAAAATATCTTTGTCAAAAATGACAAAAATTTTGAAAAACAAAAAATGAACCGCCATCTTGAAACAAGATATTTTTTTGTTCTGCAGAAATTCACGCGGGAAACTAGTTAGGTACATTTCTAACTAGTTTCCAGCGTGCGGTATCACCCCCGTAACTCTCATTCCCGAAGTAACTTTAGAAATAATTATAGCCTATGGCCTTCCTCGATAAATAGGCTTTCTAACAAGCAAACAAACACTTCAGCTTTATATATTAGTACAGATTTAAGAAACGTGTCATTCATATTCTTTCTATTCTTATTATGACGGGTAATAGCGATATTTATCTACTTTTGAGATCATATCATTGATCGGCCATTAACCTTACATCATAGATTAAATTAGATAAAACATTTAATCTAAGTCTAAGACTGCTTATATTATATGATATAATATAATAATCTTTATTGCAATTATTGATAAAATAATGAAGATATTTTTATTAATGACTTAGGGCATATTTTCAATTCTTAGATAAAAAATATGAGAGAAATAAATTAAATTTTGGCAGATTTAATACAGATGTAGCGACATCTACAGTAGCCGCACAACACTACAACATAACTAGCAGCGACATCTAACACATAGCATCCCAACTAACCTGTATCGCGCAATACAAGTCCGCAAGCCAATTAGAACATAAATATACAAGTTCTGAATATCAACCAATGGCCGTCGGCCGCCGGGCAAACCACCTCGCCCGGCAAAGAAGATCTTCATTTCCTGTGGAGGAACACCACCAACCGTTCCTCTACACAGACATTCTTTCAAAATGCAAATTTATTCTTCTGATAGTTTTTTCTTAGGATTTAAAAAATGACACTTAATTAAGTTTTTCAGCAGTGTAAGTTATACGGTCTACTGATAATGATGAATTTTATAAAATACTAGATCCATGGCTACCAGGAAGTTGCTAACTTGTTTTCCTTTGATACGATCTGCCTTGGGGCAGGGCCTGGGGATCTGAAAACAAAGGTTTTAGTCACTGCGTACTTGCAAAGTGGCGAGGTGACGCGCGAATTGTACAGCCTCTGAAAGTGTAAGGGGTAGCTGAAAACAGAGCCAGGAAGGAGCGGACTACGCATACTGTTCCAGTGATTCGGCTTCAATATTTGACATGTTCCTTACTCAAAGGGTAAAAACGGGACCCTATTACTAAGACTTCGCTGTCTGTCTGTCTGTAACCAGGCTGTATCTCAAGAACCGCGATAGCTAGACAGTTGAAATTTTCACAGATGATGTATTTCTATTGCCGCTATAACAACAAATACTAAACTACTTTTTGCTCGATTTCTATAACTACAACAGGTAGGACTTGAAAATGGTACGGAACCCTTCGAGCACGAGTCCGACTCGCACTTGGCCGGTTTTGTTTTACATAGTAAAACTAAAAACTTTTAGTTTTATATAGTAAACGAAAGGTGCGTCTTATGCCTTCCGTTTAATAGATAGTGGTATGTGCAAAGACGTATCATGCTAACATTATGCTTCTGAGCTAATGTAATTTTAACAAAAACACGTCGTCATGGGTGGGGATCGGACCAGCAAATACAAGATCACAAGTCCGACGCACCTAGCCATTGGGCTACGGCCGCTTAAAAGTTCAGGAGTTTTAACTGCTTTAGCCTCGAATAATTGCCTTGCAGTTTTACGTTTAGTTCCCATGGGGATACAAATGAGATGATAAGTAATATTATTTAACAGATGTAAGAACAGTATCGCGATACCCTTTGTATTGCAATTGTTCATAGGCTAAGGTAACCGCTTACTTGCAGGCAGGCCGTACGATAGTTTCGGATTCCTTATGCGTACCCGGCCCCCGCCATCGGCGGATCGAAGGAGTGTCCGGGAGGTTTTAGTGGTGTAGGTTCGTCTATTAGCATTCCACGCTATAGAGAGGGCAAGTCCCACATATCCCATCGCCAACGCGCGAATACGCTGCAGCGGCGGTGGGAATGCGTAAATGCATTTCCCCCCGGACAACAAAAAAAACAGGGCGTACGATTACCGACCTTATTAAAAATTGTCTCGGCGTAAGAATTAAAAACTTTAATTATTTCGAATAAAACGAAGTTTTATCACTAAACAGTATTTTACAATAACATAATACAATAGATACGTGACTGGAAAAGACTTGAACGTGTTTTGAAATATGTATATTATGTACATCAAAACACGTTTTAGCCTATATATTTATTCTTATTTATATTATTCTAGATTCCCGCGCGTGGTTTCACCCGCGTAACTCCCGTTTCCGTGGGAACTTAATTATTAAATATAGCCTCTGTTAGCGCCGGATGACGTCAATGATACAGATGTTTGACGAAATTTCTTGGTCAGGGTTAAAAAAAAAAAACAGACTTTAGCTAATTTCAAACGCTTGTGATTAGAGTAGCCAAGTTAAAAGTTCAAGAAAGGTTGCCGACCCTGCCAACTACCGACCAATCGCAATCACCTCCATACTCTGTAAGGTGAATAAGGTGTCTCTATGGAGCGTGTGTTAAACAACCGTCTCCTAGCATACCTGGAAGACAACGACCTCCTCAGTGACCGTCAACTCGGATTCCGTCGAGGCCGGTCTACTGGGGATCTTCTTGTTTATGCTACTCACTTCTGGAGCGAAGCCATTGAGAGACACGGTGAGGCTCTTGCCGTGTCTCTTGATATCTCTAAGGCTTTTGACAGGGTTTGGCACGCAAGTCTCATTAGTAAGCTTCCGGTTTACGGTGTTGCTCCCGAACTTTGTACTTGGATTCAGGATTTCTTGAGGGGAAGGTCGATTCGAGTTGTCATTGATGGCGCCTCGTCCGATCTTCTTGGTATTAATGCCGGTGTCCCTCAGGGATCTGTTCTCTCCGCGACTCTTTTTTTGCTGCACATAAACAACCTGCTAGTTACTCCCGGTATCTTTGGGTATGCAGACGACAGCACAGTCTCGGTGAGATACTTGTCTGATGCGAAGTCTGGGTCAAAGGTCCAGTCGTTCAGGGAGTCGATGATTGAGGGGGTGAACTCGATCTTGGAGGCTGTCTCCTTATGGGGTGATGGCAACCTGGTTGGGTTTAACCCCTCAAAAACACAGGCGTGTCTTTTTTCGGCGAAACGGAGTCCATTCCAACTGACTCCGACTTTCCGGAATGTCTCCGTTCCAATCAGCGATCATCTTGAGCTGTTGGGGCTTGACCACTCTTCTAATCTAAACTTCGGTCACTACATCGAGTCCATTGCAAACACTGCAGCCAAAAAACTTGGCATTCTCTCCAAGGTGAGGCGGTACTTCACATCGGAGCAGCTCTTAAGTCTTTACAGAGCTCAAGTTCGCTCCTCAATGGAATACTGTTCTCATCTTTGGGATGGGTCTGCTAGATATCAGCTGGATGCTCTGGACTCATTGGAGCGCCGAGCGAAGAGAGTCATAGGCAATAACTCACTGGTGGAGGCAAGTCTTCAGAGCCTCGAACACCGTAGACGAGTAGCCTGCCTATCGATTTTTTATCGGTTACATGTCGGGGAGTGTGCGGAGGTTCTACATAACCTGATACCCCCTTCACCCTTCCATCACCGGACGACTAGGCGCGGCGAGTGGTTTCACCCTTTTGTTGTAGACATTCCTTCAATACGCACGAAGCGATTTGCTTCTTTTTTCATAATGCGGACGGCTAAGGAGTGGAATTCTCTGCCGGGGTCGGTTTTTCCGGAACGCTATAATCTGGACATCTTTAAGGCTAAAGTGAACAGACACTTTCTAGGCAAGCGTGTATCATCTTAGGCCTTATCTTCGCCTTCCATCAAGCGAGATTATGGTCAAACGTAAGCCTAGTATATTTAGTAAAAAAAAAAAAAAATTAAGAATGTTCAAAAAGTTTTAAATTTAAAATCATCAGCCCGTATAACGTCCACTGCTGAACATGGGCCTCTTCCCGAGGGAAGGTATTTGCCATAGTCACCACGCTTGGTAGGCGGGTTGGTGACCACACAAGGAAACGCTGCTGCCCGTTCCTTGATATACAATTATTATTGATGATAACAATCGGGACCAACGGCTTAACGTGCTTACCGAGGCACGAAGGGTAGTCCCTCAACCAACCAGACCCGAAAAGAAATCTAATAATTTACACAAAGATTTCCTGTCCGGCGTGGGGATTGAACCCACTACCTCCGAGATTTAAAGCGAGCTAAATACCGCTACGCTACGGAGGTTGTTAAATTTGGACATTTTTTTTGTCTTTCCAAATTTTAAAAAGGCAAAGGTAATAGTTATAGTTCGCCGCAACGCGACGTCATCACGCATTTTTTCAGTTTTTCACCATAAATTGCCGGCAAAACATGTTCAAAAAATATTTTTTGTGATCAATATTCGAAAATAAACAAAAGGTATTTTTGTTTTTGTGTGTTACGAATTTTTAAATGTCGTCAATTATACCTACACTTGAAATTAATCACTTGAAAAATAATCAGTTTTGTCTATGACTCACTGTCAGAAATATAAATAAAACTTCACATAGATTATTAAATATATATTTTACTTGCTTTTACTTAATCAGTAATAACAATTCTGACAAGAATGAAAATAGTTGTCTACACGTTACACATTTAATCAACAATTAAGCGCTATCCTACACTCGTCGTACGTGCGATGATGCGATGCGATTTTATCGTGCGACGCAACTGCATATTGAATAGTCTAGTTGACACTTTTTTGAAATTATTTTTATATGGGTAAGAATGAGACCAAGAAAAAAATATGGCATTAATTTGAGACCTAGAAAGCACTAAAATAAATATTTTAAAATTGGCTTGACATTTAGAGACAAAACGATGTCAGCCATGTTGATCTATATACATTATCTGTGTTCAAGATCGATGACGTCATGACCCAGAAAGTGTAATAGTAAAGGATCGCGTTCATGTTTTTTAACGGTCGTTTTCGGAAGTAAAAGCAAAGACAAAAGAAATAATTTTCATATTGAGTTTATACAAACATATTCAAGTTTTATGAACAGAAATTATTATATTTAGGTTCCATATGACAAATACTTATAGAAATAAACATCATTGTAACATGATTTCATGTGTCAACTAGCCTATTATGCGCTGTCGCACTGTCGATGTGATGCGATTTCTTCGTACCAGCGCACCGAAAGTATGACCGTAGTCAAAGTCTTTATTCATATAGACACAATTCAAATTGTTTAATTCATGTTACCACCAGTTCAGGATATGGTAACTGTGAGTATAACTGGCAAAGATTCCTCTGAGTTAAGGAATCCTTTTTTAAATAATCAATATAACTCATTAGGTAGTGTCAGTGACATTCCAGAGCCAGTTGCTCCCTGTGTACGGTCGTACTGTCGACACTCATGCAACATCATGTGCAACCATATGCGGGTCACAGCGATCGCGCACCCTTCAATATGATATTCAGTAGATATCAAAGGGCCTACATAAGCTTTTTAAATATTTTCGACAGAATATAATCGAATACGCTTCAGTTTAATTTTGTTTGTGGTCATTATTAGATAGTCTATCTAAAAATAGAAGCAATAGTTTAGTATTGGTCATTGTGGCTAGCCCAAAAATGATTTTACTGCTAAAAATTATGCAAAAAGTAAACTATCGGTCCACAATAATGTCGTTATGTATAATACCCTCTGTATTGTTAATCGCATGATCGTACGAGCGTTTTCTTTGGACACATCACACGAGAGATGACATGAGAACAGCGCCATAAAAACTCTTCCAATTATACCTCATTTTTACAAAACATTCAACATTCATAATTTGCACAATTATACATTTTATATGTTAATTATTTTCATTTTTTAACATGATATTTAATTTGATTATCACTTGGTAATTGAGCTTGTTACAAATAAATGGCACTATTTGAACTTGTGACTCTTTCATCTTAACACTTATAAAAACATCTTAGTCATACATCTAATACATTGGTTTACCAAAACTACGTTCTACATTGAGAACGTTTTTCAAAGAAATAAGAACAACTACGGATTCATCCCGACCATCTCAAGGAATTTCTATAAAAACTGCCGATCGCCTCAAATTTGATCGAAAGGTGGCTTTGATTGAGCTCTGGTTGAGGTCGCATTCTGCCAAGTCTACTAACTGACTGGCCATATGACTAGGTGAAGTATCACTGCGGCCACTTAGACCTTATTGCTCATCGTGTGGTTACAGGTCCATTATCATGTCATAAGCCAGCAGCACGCAGGCCTCACAAATATTTTCAGCAGGCCTCAGCTGACGCCCAAGGATCCAAGTTTTAGTAATTTGATGAAGAACTTGGATGTAAATTTAGGCCATTTATTCCAGTCTTAAAGATCTTCGATGATATGAGACGGAAATTTCACCCAGAAACCGTTTCTTTGACAATTTCTTTTCTAACATTTGAGATCACTCCCTCTCATTAGAAGATGCTTTACCATCCGTACGTTTATAATTTCTCTTACAATACTTCTGAAGTAACTGAGAAATCTTAATAACAAAAATCCTAACTCTAAGGACTAGATTCTAGTGGGATTTGGCGCAGGTAGTGATGGCATGGCCCAAGTATTTTCGTTTGACGTTGGAAACTGCACAAATCCCCTTGGAGATTGCCGCCGATATGATTGAGGATAAGCAGCTGAGTGTACTCAAGAAGGTGCCGAGGATGCTGGGGCCGAGAAGAGACGCACAGGAGGAAGCTAAAGAGCGGTAGACGACCCGGTTGGTAGGTTGCAGGTCCCGATAGTTGAAGCGACTACCAATATCCACATTGCTGAATTCCTGGTACTGGATAGATAATATTTTTGGTTAAAAAGATTACTAATGGACTTGTGATAGTGGCTTTATGATAAAGTGAAGTTTTTTACTGCTTAACCGTGGGATTGGTATTCATTGAGCGTGTCACGTAAGGGCGACGATAGCGGGCACCCACGTTGTTCGCTTCGTTCACCCGCTCGAGGAATGCCCACGCCAATTGTGAGATCAGTCTTAAATGCTGTGTGAATACGAACCCACCATTTGACGTAAGTTCAATTTAGACTACTAATACTATTATTATTCATAATCATATTATCTGTCAACCGATTTTTTTTAAAAACAAGATTAACATTTGGCCAGCGTTTAGCTTCTTGTATGTTGAGAATGAGAAGACTTTTCTTAACAAATGAATGTATAGAGATATAATGAATACTGATGGCTTATATTTACCTGCAAGTCAGAAATATAGATGGGTTCGTCCATCACGATCCATGTGACGGTTTCCTCGCACATGGGAGTCGTGAGGGAACCATGGTAAGTGTAGTAGGACTGAGGATTCCTACTCAGTAGGCGCCTGGTATAACAAAACATATATTGTAAATAAATTATATTGAACTAAGAAAACTGGAGCACATACCATTGTTCTAATGAAATGAAATGAAAATGAAAATGAAATGAAAGATGGTTAGTAATTCTGAGCTGATAAATGCTGCTGACCATCTCAGCTGTATGTCCCTTAGTCGCCTGTTTCAGCACACATGGGAGGACATGGTATGGTCTATATTCTAAGCCGGAAATCACAAGGCTACCAGAAACCTCATGGAAAAAGTATCTTTATGGAGTTAATTGTTTTTTTCAAGGAAATTCTTAATAAAACGTATATTAGCTGTGTTTATTGTTGAGCTATGTTTATTTTGGAAGACGCTTTTACCAAGTAAGTAAGTAAGATCGCAGTAAGATAGTGAGTGTATTTGATATAGATGATGCTACCCTTCATCAGCTGTATGATGTGTGTCCCTTAGTCGCGTTTTACGACACCCATGGGAAGATAAATCATTCTGTCCCTATTTGATGAGGTAATAACATGTGAAAATGAACTTACGAGACATCTATTTTGAAGTCATCAGTTCTGTCGTTGGTATGGTTCAGTTGTGATACACCTGGCATTATCTCATACAACGCGCGCTCGCTCTCGTACCCAAAGGATAGCTAAATGGAACAGAAAATATATAGGTCATTTGAAGAGCATATGCAAAGAACATTTCTTAATAAAGAGTTTGTCATTATAAATCGATTTTCTTATTTTTAAGGTTTCGGCAATGAACATGTTAACTATATTTTTGGTGCCATCAGTTAACTTAAGAAAAGAAAAGTTATTGGGTATTAAACGACCATAATAGAAAATAGAAAAAAAATGTCATATTATTTGTTCTTTGACTTTAAGTGGACTACGGAGCACGTAGGTTCGATCTTCACGCCGGATTAGAAATCTTTTTGTTAAATCTTAGATTTCTTTCCGATTACGTTGGTCCCGATTGTTATCATCTTTAACAATCGTATATACCAGGGTACGAAATCAAATCCATTTTTTCCGAAATTTCAGTTAAGCTTCATATCACTAATTAATATATTAAAATTATAAGGCTTTTTAAAATCTTATCAACCAGACTTACCAATCCCAATACTCCAATGACCGCAAGGCCATCAGCTCGCTGCATGGCCTCATCTATAGTCAGCCCAGACTTGATGTGCACCAAGTGGATCTCCAGGGGGTATCTGAGGATAAGAAGAACTGGTTCAGACATTTTGAGGAAAGTTGTAGAGCAACCGTATATCAGTGAATGATATCTTATCTAAGCTAATCACTACATAGTATAAAACAAAGTCGCTTTCTCTGTCCCTATATCCCTATGTAAGCTTAAATCTTTAAAACTACGCATCGGATTTTGATGCGGTTTTTTTAATAGATAGAGGGATTCAAGAGGAAGGTTTATATGTATAATACATCAGCATTGTACCCGTGCGGAGCCGGGGCGAGTCGCTAGTATATGTATAATGCTGAAGAGTTTGTTGGTTTGAACGCGCTTATCCCAGGAACTACTGGTCCGATAAGAAAAATTCTTTCAGTGGTAGATAGCCCATTAATCGAGATAGGTTATATTTAATTATTAATTTACCACGGGTACGGGAGTTACACGGGTGAAACTGTGAAGGAAGCTAGTATTAAATAATAATAAAATAGTTTAATCTAAGTTAACTTAACCCACATGATATACAGTTGAAGTAAGAAATACATATAAGATGAGAATCAGTAAAAATAAATAAATAAACAGTAAAAATACAAAACACACTATCAATCATATTACAGCGGTGGCTCAGCGGTTAAGTTGCTTGTGGCCCACAAGCAACATTCTTACCATTTAAAAACTAAAAGCTACAATAAGGAATGGAAAAATTACGCTGTCAATTTTGTAACCACTTATATAGGGATAGAGTGACAAGTTTTAGCAAATTAATTATTATTTAATATCAATTTCAGTAGTAAAAAAAAAGCTATGGAATTGTGACAAAAATTGTTCAGTTCAGTTCTTATGGTGTTGCCTTTGTACAGATGCTAACCTGATATGATGTTGTTAGGATAGAACATTACACGAAGGAGATAGTACCTACAGTCAAAATGAACGTATATAGTTAAGTATGATTACCTAGAAAAATACAACATAACAAAAAAAAATATTTCAAAATAAAAACTGACAGACAAATCCGACATGTCAGTTAAACAACATTGTTTAAACAGGTCTCAAAAGCAGCGTCTGCGCATACGAGCCACTCTTCAAAACCACAATCGTCGCCACTTATCGCTAAAAGCATTTATATAAGCATAAAAACATTCATACGCATATGTGTGGATGTAGCATAAAGCTGAAGTTGGTGCCTATTTATGGTGCACATGGAATTAATGTATTAATTTGATATTTAATTTTTACGGAAGACAGTGCATTATAAATAAATATTTTTCTTTCTTTCTTTCTTTCTTAAAGAAACATATAAGTAGTGGAAGCCTACGATACATGTATGGTGAGCCTCTACGACTGCGTAGTAACATGTTGATTAACTAATGACTATACTAAAGTAATCATTGCATGTATATTCCACGCAAAAAGAACGTCGGACGACGGGTCTACGAGGGCATCGGAGGGTTCTTTGCAAACTAAGGATCGGGAGGGCGAGGGAAGAGCTACTTAGTAGCATGTGTTATCAATCTCTTTATACTACGTCTCTAGATTGACAATAATAATCAGCTGGCATAAGGGGCTATAACTAAGATGCAGGTTCGAATCCTGCCGGAGGTCTAAATTGAAATTTCGAAATCGGTAAACTTTACCGTAAAGTATTATAAAAAAATTATATACTTAAAGAAAAAAGTATGAAATAATAAAATTTATTCAGCACTTCGGTATTTACATACACTTGTACTTGTCTGAATCACAATTTGTAAGACGAAATCTAACAAAAGTATCACAGTAGCTAAAAACATGTGTACATTATTAGATCTTACAGATTTTATAAACCGTTCGTCAATCTGTCCTGCGATATATGATAAATTTACACATTATTGTAAGATGCCTTTAGGGGTAACAGGTACAAAATTACCTTACTTTATCCTATCCTATTTAGCTTATAACACAGTTGTTATAAAACGTATGAATACTGCTGTCAAGAGTAAAGTGGCAGGTGATTTGTGTCTATCAAGTTGCCCGTCAACAAACACGTAGGTACAATGCCGCACTAACAAGTCTTGATATCATTATCTCGACTGACAAAACATTGTATGCATTTAATTTGAACAAAGATTAATTAATTTGGGCAGCTGTTAGTGTGAGCTACTTCCACATTCAATGTTATCTCTTATATTTGTCTATACTAATATTATGAGAGATTTGTATTTTTTTTGGTAACGAATAAAATAAAAAATTATGGGATTTTTTTATTTTTTTTTTCTTTCTTAATTGACCGTTATCGGGTGTCCGCGTTAAGGGACTGCAATCATTGAAGCGTTATTGGTCCGAATCTTTTTACTGTAAACCGATTTGCATGAAATTTTGGAATTAGGTTCATCTTACTTACTTAATGACTGCACTGTAAGGGAAAATACGGCTAATATTATAACTGCGAAACTTTGTATGTAAGTTTGTAAGTATGATTGGTATGAAATATAGATATCTACAAACTTTCGCGTTTCGTGGTTCCGTTGTTGAAATTTCGCTGAGAGTTTAAAAGCTGCTGGATTAAAATATAAAAAAATCTATAGAATAAAAAACTAAAATAAACGATCTCTACAAACACTAACCTAAGGGCTCAGGCGTCAAAGAATGCCTCCACAACCGAGTCCACTGCGGGGAACGTGCCCAGAAGGCTGGCAGCATTGCCACGTTAAATGGCAATGCTGATACGTTATCCTAAATAAAGGCCAGCCACCTGGTCACGGGAAGCGTGTAGTAGACGCTTGTAATTTTTTTTTCTATTTGCATTATTAGCCACGAGGCTTTTGCTACTTCACCGGGCATAAAGGCGAGCAGAGCTCCAGCTTTAATAAATGGTTAAATAACTACAAACTAAGCAACCAGCGCAAGAGGGCGCCCCCTGTGGGGCTTGCACCTCGGCTCAGGGCGGTCGCTGGCGATGAGATTCTGGGATTATGATTTTTAGTATTTTAGGAGAGTTTTGTGCAACTGTCGCTCTACTTTAGGGTCAGTTCGCGGGCCTCTCGGACTTCGGGATCTACGGGATTCTACGAGGGCATCGGATGGTTCTTTGCAAACTAAGGGTCAGGAGGACGAGGGGGGAGTAATTATATTAAATAAATAAACAAATCTATACTAATTGGCTGAGTTTCCAGAATGCTAGATATACATAGATGTAATACCCACATAATAAATGATCTTTGGCTACGCAGTCGTGAACAGAAAACTTCGAAAAAATGTAGACTCACGTTTTTAAATCGTCTTACCATTAATAAAGAAATGCAAACTCAGGAAAGGTTGTATTTTAAATGTAATTCTGTAAATTGGAAGGTAAATTGAAAAAGATATGAATAAGGCATGAAATGCAAACCTAATGGATGGAAGGAACCAATTTCGGTGGCGCAGCGTGTAATTTTCACGTGATTAATATTGGATCGGGACCGGTGATTCTGTAATACCGCGTAAGTTACAGTGGCTTATAAGGTGTAATTTCATCTGTCAAGAAATATTTTCTCTGCACACGTATTAAAAGGCAAGAATCAATTTTCTACATTCGATTTTCAACCTTATTAACTATTGTGACTTACGAGATATGGCAGTATCACCGACGCTATTAGCTGTATCTCGTTTTAAGTCACGGCTAAATTACCGCGCCGTACAATATTTTTTGTGAAAAATCATATTTTTTATTTGAAGCGGACGTAGCCCAATGGCTACGGGCGTCGGACTTGTGATCTTGAGGTCGCCGGTTCGAACCCCACTCATTGCACTACCGACGTGAACCCACTCGTAACACAAGCATTTTAGCTTAGCACGAGGGGTTAATAAGAATACTAGTAGACTGCCAACTCTAATAGTAATCTTAAAAAAGAAACTTCAACTCGCTATTCGGCGCTGTTTTACTCCGTTCCGTAAGAACTTAAAATATAGCTTACTAGCTTCCCGCGGGCGGTTTCACCCGCGTAACTCCCGTTCCCGTGGGAACTTCATTACTAAATATAACCTATGTTAATCAGTGATAATGTAGCATTCAAATGGTGTAAGAATTTTTTAAATTGGTCCACTACTTTTTGAGCCAATCCGTTACAAACAAACTTACATACAAATCTTTCCTTTTTATAATATAAGTATTAAAATAATATATATATGGTTACTTATTTCATGACGAGGATTTTGTAAAGAAAAGAAGAATCATTTATGTGCCAGAATATGGTGACATTGATAGGTGATATAGATATTGTAACAGTTCCAACATACTCTGCCCCTTAGGACGTGCAAATAATGTACATATAAAATATCAGATCAGTTTTATTATGGGTCGGAATGCTTATGCGTACCCGGCCCCCGCCAACGGCGGATCGAAGGAGTGTCCGGGGGGTTTTAGTGGTGTAGGTTCCTCTCCTCGTGGTATGAGTTAGCATACCACGCTATGGAGAGGGCGAGTCCCACATATCCCCGCAAACGCTGCAGCGGCGGTGGGAATGCGTAAATGCATTTCCCACCGGACAACAAAAAAAAAGTCATTTTTATTATAAGTCAATTGTTGTTATTCTCTTTATAATAGTATTTATTCAAACGAAATTCATAAAGTTCATACCTACATTTCTCCGAGAACAGTAATTTTATATAGGTGAGGCGGCAGCTCAACAGTTTGTTTGCTAGAACGCGCTAATCTCGGAAATTACTTGTCCGATTTGAAAAATGGTTTCAGTGTTAGATAGCCCATTTAACAAGGAAAGCTATAAGCTATATTTAATTACGAAGTTCTAACGGGTACGGGAGTTATGGGGTTTACACCGCGCGCGGGAAGCTACGGAAGTCGGACTTGTGATCTTGAGGTCGCCGGTTCGAACCCACCCATTGCACTACCGACGTGAACCCACTCGTAACACAAGCATTTCAGCTTAGCACGAGGGGTTAACAAGAATACTAGTAGATTGCAAAACTCAGCTAATAATCATAAAAAAAAAAAGAAATCGGAAGAAGTCGCTTACCTCAAGTCATCTATAGCATGTTCCGACATCCAGTGCATGTGGAACTGCAAGAAGGTGTACTCCCCCCTCAGAGGACCTCCGGAAAGCACGGGAGGCTCGTTGTCTCCTGGTGTTGCGTCCCATTGCACTGTCACAATATTAAGTTTTGTATCGAAATTAACTTAATAAATGTTATTTCAAAGAAACTGTAACTATGAGTAGTTGAACGTACGGCCTGTCTCTTTACTAATATATAAAGTAAAAGAGTTTGTTTGTTTGCTTGAACGCGCTAATCTCAGAAACTACTGGTCCGATTTTATATAAAGGTCGTCCAGGGAACGAGAAGTACGCTGGTAAAACCGCGCGCAGGAAGCTTGATGCAAATAAAAAGAGCCCAAGTTAGGGGTGTTCATTCGTATTTATAGCTAACTAATGGACACCCTTAACATAGGTTTAAAGTCATTTAGCGTAGCGTAGCTCCGTAGTGTAGTGTAGCAGTATTTGGCTCGCTTTAAATCTCGGAGGTCGTGGGCTCGATCCCCACACCGGACAAGAAATCTTAGTGTAAACTCTAAGATTTCTTTCCGTGTCTGTATGGTTGAGGGACACTACCCTCTGTGCCACGGAAAACACTTTAAGCTGGTGATCCCGATTGTAATAACATCATCTATAACAATCGTATACCAGGGAACGGGCAGAAGCGTTTCCCTGTGTGTTAACACAGTCACTAGCCCGCTTGCCAAGCGTGATGACTATGGCAAAACTCTCCCTCGGGAGGAGGTCCATGTTCAGCAGTGGACGTTATACGGGCTGATGATAATGATAATCGAAACTAGATAGTGTATTATTTTTTTAATTGGGGGACGAATAAGTTGAATCAATTATACAGTTGCAACTTACCTATTACTTATTTAACAGATTATTTAATCTGATAGACATCTCATTAGTTATCAGATAAAATGCATTCTTTATGTTGATTTCTACAAAAGGTCATTTTGTTTTTGTTAATTAATATTCCGTGCATTCGTAAATGACGATAAAACAAATAAAACATTGTCTTTTTTATATGAATGCAATAAATTTGTTCGTAGGTATGTTCGTGATCCGGTTAACAATGCTTGTAATTCTGTTTTTATTGTGTTTTGAGTAGGTACTGAGATATTAATTAGAAGATGTAAATGGCAATTGCGTTCCTGCGTTGAGAATATAAGTAATTTATTTATTTATTTATTTCATGGGTTTTACAAAGATCTTATATTATAGTAACAAAACCAAACATGAACTCCGTTAGGGCAATTTATAGAATACTAGCTTCCCGCGCGCTGTTTCACCCGCGTAACTGAAGTTCCCGTAAAAACTTCATAATTAAATATAGCCTATAGCCTTCCTCGATAAATGGGCTATCTAACACTGTAAGAAATTTTCAAATCGGATCAGTAGTTCCTGAGCTTAGCGCGTCCAAACAAACAAACAAACTATTCAACTTTGTTTAGGAGTATAAGATAAAGAGAAGGAGTGCAGAATGCTAATATTTTTTAATTATGGTTGAATATCGACCAATTGGCGACCATAAGCCTTTTTTTTTGTTGTCCCGGGGGAAATGCATTTACGCATTCCCACCGCCGCTGCAGCTGCAGCGTATTCGCGCGCTGGCGGTGAGATATGTGGGACTCGCCCTCCTCTCCATAGCGTGTTATGCTAAACTCATACCACGAGGAGAGGACCCTACACCACTAAAACCCCCGGACACTCCTTCGATCCGCCGTTGACGGGGGCCGGGTACGCATAAGCAATCCGGCCCAGGCGACCATAAGCCAGTATAGAACACAGTAAGAGTTCTCATTGCTGGCAGCAATGTGTGAAGAATTCAAGCGTTTATAAGCTACATACATACATATAATTACGCCTTTGTCCCATGGGGGTAGGCAGAAACTACAGAACGCCACCTGCTACGATCCTTACACACTCCCTTTGCCTCGTCCACGTTCTCTCTCTATCTGGTCATACACGCACGCGCGTTGCGAGTACTACGCACCTGACCTTTCTGAAGAACATCACCAATGAGGTCTTCAAAAAGGAAACGCCGGGAGGAGACGTCCTTCTAGGGCGTCCCCTCCCGGCGTTTCCACTCACATCTGCCTTGTTAATACCTTTTGTTACTCGCCTTTCATTCATCCTTTTCACATGAGCATACTCTTTTCAATTTTTATAAGCTACAGTACTCATCAAAGCGGTATACTCACAAGCATGTCCGTTGTTGATCCCAACGACCTTGACGTTTTCATAGCCACTAAACTGCAGGGGTCCTCGGATGTGGGCCTGGTACTTATCCACCACCGCTTCCTGAGACTTGATGTGGATGGGAGACTGTTGCTGACCAGCAGTGCACACGCCGGGCCATTCGTTCTGATCTGTATGGAGGATGGTACTATTAGTAATAAGTAAGGTAAGGTGACAACCTCCGTAGCGTAGCGGTATTTGGCTCGCTTTAAGTCTCGGAGGGCGTGGGTTCGATCCCCACACCGGAAAAGAAATCTTTGTGTTCTAATCTAATCTAATTCTAAGATTTCTTTTCGGGTCTGGTTTGTTGAGGGCTACCCTCCGTGCCTCGGAAAGCACGTTAAGCCGTTGGTCCCGATTGTTATAACATCATCTATAACAAGCGTATACCAGGGAACAGCGGCGTTTCCCTGTGTATTACAACATAATACTGCGGTCACCAATCCGCCTGCCAAGCGTGGTGACTATGGCAAAAAACCACGGGGATGATAAATTTCGATGATCCCCGAGAGGGCATTGTATTGGCTGATTATTATATATAAATATCGTTTTTATTTTATTTTGTTTTCTTATATTATATAAAATATAATATAAAATCCTTTCAAAATTCATACGTCCCTTACGTATGAATTTTATATCTACAGATATCATCGTCTTCCGGTAGAATTGATAACATAAAACCCTTTGAACATTCAGCGGAAAAACGGTTAGGAAAAAATAATATCTTTGATCTTAAAGCATGCGAGTCAGGGATCTCAAAAGTGGGGCTCAAAGAAAAATGGCCGATGTATCGGAAGAATTCATTCATTTATTTAGTCCAATATTGCAAACAATAGTTATAGGCAATATTTATTTTTTCCCCCTCCGCCTGCAATCAATGTGTATTCAACATTATTAAGAACATAATTCACCATAAAAAAAACTTACCATAAAAATGATGAAAATATTTGAAATTTAAAACTATGGGAATATTTATGTAATAGGCCACAAGGCTTTTGTTATTTTGCATCCTACTATTATTATAAACGCGAAAGTTCGTAAGTATGGTTGGATGGATGGATGTTTGTTACTCTTTCACGTAAAAACTACTAAATAGATTTAGCTGAAAGTTTGCACGGGGGTAGTTTAAAAGCTGGATTAACATATAGACTACAATATATCACGCTCCGACCCACTGGAGCAGAGTGACGCCGATAAAAACGCGGGGCGCAGCTAGTCGTCTATAAACAAAAAAAACGTTTATAAACTACAAACTAAATATACTCTGCTTTTATTATTCTTCTGCTAGTTTTTTTCTGATTAAATTCGTTGCGGGTTCTAAGGCATTTAACTTTACCCGGGACTTGGTGAGCCTCGGTGCTCATTGCCATTTCCAGTGTGTGCTACTGTTGGTCCTGGCTTACAGGAGTTGCAGTGGTGGGAGAGAGGGTGGGATAAGTAAAAAAACTACAAGTAAAGCAAACTGCTGCGTAACAGTGAGACCTGTCGGACCTGGACCTCGCCTCAGATAGGCCGCTAATGAGGGGATGGTGATTTGCATTTTTAGTTTTGGTGTTTTGTGCAAATGTCACTCTACGTTACAATTCGCGGGCTTTTCAGACTTCGGGTCTACGAGGGCATCGGAAATAAGGTTGAATACACATTGGTTGGAGGCGGAGTAATTGTTTGAGACTAATTTTACTACAGTAATGCAAATTATAATTTGAAAAAAAAAACTGTTTTTACTTACTTAATTATACACAATGTTAATTTTATTTTGGCATAGCACAAGAAATGCGTGCGCATCTTAAGTATTTCCATAATCATTGTCAATAAGAATGTAAATTAACATTCAGTGAATGCCATTATGAGACAAAAAACTCAGCAAACTATTTTTATTACACCAAATACACATTCTAACCAGCTCATAAAACCTATGATATTTATCAGTTGTTACGAGTTTTTCTAACAAATTCAATAATATTAATTAAAATAGCATACCTATCAAAAAAAGGTTAAAACATTTTTTTTTAACAATTCCACACTAAAGAAAATCTCGTCGCGGGGAATATAGGGGATGATTAGTTACTGATTTATGCTAATATTATAAACAGGTACCTAGACATTGTGAATTGTTTGTGAGGTTGTAGGGGGGATCTCTGGATCTACAAAACCGAGTTTGCCACAATACAATTTTTTTTCCGATGGACGTAGGTAGCCACGAGACTTTTGCTACTTCACCGGGCATAAAGGCGAGCAGAGCTCCAGCCTTAATAAATTGTTTAAAAACTACAAACTAAGCAACCTACGCAAGAGGGCGCCCCCTGTGGGGGCTTGGACCTCTGCTCAGGGCTGTCGCTGGCGATGAGATTGAGGGATTATGACTTTTAGTATTTTAGGGGAGTTTTGGAAGCCACATTATTTGTGAGTGTTGATCGATGAGGCTATATTTTAAGACAACGGGATCTATGCGGGTGATACCGCACGTGACCGCTTTTTATATTTTTTATACAACTTACAATATTAATAACTTATACTTACGGTCATAAGACCAGCCTGCTTGAAGACTCAGATCTGTAACAAATAGAAAATAATTACTAATTAGCTTGTAAAAGTTCCACGACTGAACATGGAGGAATCCCCGATCCCTCCATGGTCAGTCGTGTACCCGTGTGGTTTTGGTGGACTGCAGCCAGGGTTGTAGGTATGATTAGCGTATTATCGATAGGGAGAAGGGAGTCTTATATACTCCATCGCTGCAATGGAGATGCTTAATTTTACCTCGGAAAAAAGAGTATTTGCTGTATCATCTACGCTTACAGACGGGTTGGTGATCATAGACTAATCTATATCTATACTAATATATAAAGCTGAAGAGTGTGTATGTTTGTTTGAACGCGCTAATCTCAGGAGATACTAGTCCGATTTTAAAAAGAAACTCAGTGCTAGATAGCAGAGGAGATTCATTTCTCGAAGAAGGCTATATGTTTAATTATAAAGTTCCCACGGGAAAGGAAGTAACAGCTAGTTTTTAATATATAGATGAATACTGCTTCCCGTGCTCTGGTATAGGATCGCGTGTTTTCCGTGGCAAAGATGATCCCTCACCCAACGCGGGCCGGAAGGAAATCTTTAATTTTATACAAAAATTTCTCGCGGTGCCAGAATGGATTTCACAATCTCCAAACTTTCAGAAGAGTCTTGAATCTCTAGACCACGAAGATTATTTTAAAATTTTACGAAAAGTATGCGACAATTGACCATGCATATATGTAAATTCAACCGCGAGACGAGCTATATAAAACGCTGGTGCTATAAACCATGTCGCCATATAAGTATCTGGGAAGATTCGCCATCAAGGTTATGTAGAAGGGCACATAGTTCGTTGACATTTGTACCAGGATCTTATGAATAGCCAGGAAGTTTACTTGTCATTTATTTTTATTGGAAGAATAGTTACTTATATCAATCATAAAAATGTCGCCTCTCTTTTGCTAGGGGTCATTATGGATGTCTCATGTACTCGAGTGCGTCATATTAAGATGGGGTAGGTGTGTTACTTTACTTTGATCGTTAACGTCGACTGCTGAACATGGACCTTTTTTACCGGGGTAAAATGCGTTACACATTTCTCCGCTCTCGCAGGCAACATGAAATTTATGTTCCTCACGTTAACGGAGCATATGTAGAACTTGCAACTTCTCATAAAAGAAGATCGCGGCGTGCTAGTCGCACTGCAGGATAGCGAATTCCAACTAAAACCTCCTTGGGTATTTCTGCTGCCACCAATGTTGAGGGGCCCAGGCATTTGGGGTTCAGGGTGATCCGTCCGGTGGGACCCGCTACAAGAATATCTTCGGCGCTTCCACGAATACATGGACATTCTTAACAGACCTCGGCAAGCCCAGGTCGGTGAGTACCTTTGTACTCACCGACCTGGGCTGCTGCTGGGTAGGTAGGTAAATAATTACCTACCTACCCAGCAGCATCTATCAATGTGTAAATTCGCAAAATGTTACGAATTGAGCGAAACGCAAGGGTTCGTCAGCAAAATATATATTTTAAGCCGACATGACGGGGCTATCTAGGAAATACAAAAGTCTAGAAGTTGGTAAAATTTTACCTGCCTCGGTCTACGATAAGCTGTCAGTCCTGGTCGCCTGATCTCTCAAGAGTAAAGAAGAGCATTCGTTTACCCTCGAAATCCGTGGGACGGTTCTATCGACACGACTGGTTAGACACAAACTTGTGCTAGTAGATGACACATCCTCCTTGGAGATTGGCCATCATCCCGAAATCATTTGGGAGGACTACTGTGACATTGAGGATGCAGCCGTAAATATGCAGCTGAATTTATCGAGGCCTAAAATTCAACATCCATAGCATATCCATAGCATATGGCATTTGTCTCGCTTTAAATCTCGGAGGTAGTGGGTTCGATCCCCACGCCGGACAGGAAATCTTTGTGTAATTTCTTAGATTTCTTTCCGGGTCTGGTTGGTTGAGGGACTACCCGCCGTGCCTCAGAAAGCACATTAAGCCGTTGGTCCCGGTTGTTATAACATCGTCTATAATAATCGTACCTATATCAAGGAACGGGCAGCAGCGTTTCCTTGTGTCGTACAAGATAATACTGCGGTCACCAACCCGCCTGTCAAGCATGATGACTATGGCAAATACCCTTCCTCGGGAGGAGGCCCATGTTCAGCAGTGGACGTTATACGGGCTAATGATGGTGATGATGATGAAAATTCCACATAGTTCGTTGTGGAGTTGAAGCAGTCTCTTATGAATGCTAATTAAATAAGTCTAAATTTACATTGTACACCCAATTGGTAAGTCTTTTTAAAGGTCAATTAACTAGTTAGCTTAATTTTGTTATGTCATCGTCAGAATCCGCCGTGTACTATAGTCAATTGGGCTCTACTTTCCATACAAATTATTTCTTTTATATCAGAAGGCGCACGAGGCTCGCTTGATGGTAAGCGATTACCGTAGTCTATGAACGCAACCAATACCATCCCTCTCTTCATATGACATGTGTCGACTTTACTCATGCTGTTGTCATGTAGATGTATTCTATAATGTACTTTCGTAGTTGATAATTAAAGCTCATTGAGCTAATTACGCAATTTGGTCTGCCTATCATGATATATCTATAAAGTTTATTCTGTTTATTCATGATCTGCGCATCTAGCTGTGATCAGGCCCCGGTTGAGCATTGTTGTTATTTCACTGGTAAGTACGTGTTTGAATAGGGGTGCTTAATTTACCTTTTAAGTTAGTAAATTCTGTTTTAACCTGGCTAAAAGAAACATGTTTCTATTCCATAGAATAATATTTAAATTGTAAGCCTTAAATAGATTTAGATGCATGGGTAAATTTTTAGGTGAATATTTGTATGCCATAGTCTAGAAGTGGCTAATGTATATATGTTACGGCTAAAGATAGGTGTGAACATAAACTTAAGATTAGCCGGCTAAACTTAGGTTTAGCCGACCACATGCGGTTAAACTTAGATCAACCTGAATAAGTCCCTGTTCAACTCCATTGGTTCAGGTTTAGGCTTTTTTTTTTAACTACCCTAACTTTTTTTTGTGCCATGCATAGGTATTGTTTAATTTAGAGTTGAACAGGGACTTATTGAGACCTTAACCTAAGTTTAACCGCATGTAGTCGGCTAAACCTAAGTTTAGCCGGCTAATCTTAAGTTTATGTTCACACCTATCTTTAGCCGTAACATAAACACTGCATTTAAATAAATTAAATTGAATTAAATTGTCTTTTTATTTAACACACTTAGGTATACTTAATGTAGCTAAAGATACAGGCCAGCTAGTGAATAAAATCTTTCATGTGTATTTTTTGTGAAGTTTGCGTAGTAATGGTAGACATTAAAAAAAGGCAAAAATCTTAGGTGTCCGGAAATCACCATGCACTTTATCACAAAACAAAAATATTGGCTCATTGAAACACTGCTACTTTGGGATACGATAGATTTAACTGATGTTTGCCTTGTTTTGCATTTAGACTATAAAACATCATGCATTTGGAGTAGAGCAGCTATTCGACATTGAACAACCCATAGAGTGCAACTATTGTACTTGGTCCGCGAGTTTCCCTACGGAAGAAAATCAAAGATACTAATATTCTTACAGTCGCATCACAATATGTCGATGTAAACCTTTTATATGTTCATAAGAATATTGATAGATTTAAGAAAAAAATCGAATTTTAATGTTAATACTAAACGAGATTAGGTATGCTTAGTTCTAGTGGTTCAACACTAGAACTAAGCATACCTAATCTCGTTTTACATGCTACACGTCCCACAAAATTAGCAATTCTTTTATGGGGCAATGTATACGCTTCTGCAACCAACTTCCTAATAATGTAAGAGATCTTTCTACAAACAACTTTAAACGATGTGCCAAAGATAAATTATGTAAAAATTAAATGATAAAATTTCTGATTATGTCAATGACAAAACTGCTTGGGAGTGAGTTGCTCTGAAACAATACTGCTTTATTAATTATTGTATCATAACATATATTTAAAAAAAGTAAAAGTCCAATGGTAGAAATCTTGTCCTCATATTATCAAACATAGAGCGAAGTTTTTCATCTACGTACTGAATTCGTTAAACAAATGTTTTTCAGCGTAAGTCAATATTGTGTAATTACTTCAACAAACACAACTTTAGTCTTTCAGATTCTTTTATTATTTGAGTTAATTTATCTTGATGTATTTATGGAGGGAACTTCGATATAAATTTCGCTTCAAGAAATAATGAAATAAAGAAGTTTAGTAATAATATAATGAATTTTACTCAGCACTTAGGTATTTACATACACTTGTACTTGTCAGAATTACAATGTAATAAGATAAAAAAAATATAACTATCAGATAATTCTTAGGTACTCTATGAATCTCTATGAAAGTCCATACGATGCTCTCGTAGACTCGAAGTCCGAGAGGCCCGCGAACTGTAAAGTAGAGCGTCAGATGCACAATACTTCCCTAAAATACTAAAAGTCATAATCACTCAATCTCATCGCCAGCGGCCGGCCTGAGCCGAGTTCCAAGCCCCACAGGGGGCGCCCTCTTGCGCAGGTTGCTTAGTTTTTAGTTTTTAAACCATTTATTAAGGCTGGAGCTCTGCTCGCCTTTATGCCCGGTAAAGTAGCAAAAGCCTCGTGGCTACCTACGTACGTCCAAAAGAAAAAAAAATGAAAGACTTGGATATAGTCCTTCTTAGAGTGAAATTAAATATTTATTTTCGTGTCTAGTTGATTGGAAGAACCTTCTTACCTCGAGAGAAAGGCAATTTAAGCCGTTGCTTTCTAATGTTAAAACAAAATACGTAGGTAAATGAATTTTTTCTGGACTTGTCGTGGGCACTGATGTGCCCCCAGATTTATTTAGCACTATATTATTGATATACATAATTACGTTTTCATTTTTCATTAATTCAATGATTTGTTTATGAGGTGAGTATCCTTGAGCTGATATATGCCGCTGCTCATCCATCAGTTGAATGCCGCTTCTTACAAAACCCATGGGAAGATATGGGGTGGTCCACTTTAAGCCAGAAATCACACAATTTAATAGTAATACTGATGGTAAATGTTCCTGCTTAGTAGATATTAGCCACTAATAAAAACTCACGGACATGATACTGCGTTCACCCATCCAACTGTCAAGCATGGTGAACTGCCGTGAAGGTGTATGTTTATGTTATACCATTATGATTATATTGCTTTAATTGTGCGTGGATTTCGTTATGTTTTATAGAAAAAGTACGCTTTGCTCCACTGGGTCGAAGCGTGTGGTTTTATGGCCTAATGTAAATCTACAAACGTTCAAATTATTTCTAACTAGCTGCGCCTCGCGGTTTTACCCGCGCTCCTCTGCTCCAGTGGGTCGGAGCGTGATGTTTTGTAGCCAATATGTTAATCCAGCGTATAACCTATCCTGGTGCAAAATTTCAGCCAATTCCGTTCAGTAGTTTTGGCGTGAAAGAGTAACAAACATCCATCCATCCATCCATACTTACAAACTTTCGCGTTTATAATATTAGTAGGGTTTTTTAAGTTAATTAAGCTTCAATAATACAGTAACAATAATAAAGGAAATCCGTTACAATAACCTTACAGTAATAAAGATATTTTTATCGAAGTCATAGTCATTATATCGGTAAGCGATTAGCCTCCAGGCTCCAGGTCAAAACATTTTATTAATATTATAAATAATGTAATCAACTAATATTTATAAGATACTATTAAATAACATAAATCATATCTATACTAATATATTAAGCTGAAGACTTTTGTTTGTTTACTTGCTTGAACGCGCTAATTGCAGTAACTCCAGCCCGGCTAGCATAGGCAGCGCGACTCGAGTCTACTATACGGAGGCCGACCAATCACATTGCAGAAAGTGTCACGTGACAGTGCGTTTCTGCAATGTGATTGGTCGGCCTCCGTAGAGTAGACTCGAGTCGCGCTGCCTATGCTAGCCGGGCAGGTCCGATTTGAAAAATTCCTTCAGTGTTATAAAGCTGAAGAGCTTTTTTGGTTTGCTTGAACGCGCTAATCGCAGTAACAACTGGTTCGATTTGAAAAAAATATTTAATCTTGAAGCGAATCACAGCGCGCGGCGTTCTAGTATTATAGATAATATAATAACTAATATTTATAAGTACTATAAAATAATTTAAATCATATAATGTACTAGATTTCCGCGCGCGTTTTCACCCTCGTAGTTCCCGTGCCTGTGGGAACTTCGTTATAAAATATAGCTTATAACCTTCCTCGATAAATGGACTATCCAACACTGAAAGATTTTTTGAAATCGGACCTGTAGTTCCTGAGATAAGCGCGTTCAAACAAACTCTGCAGCTTTATAATATTATTAGTATAGATACAGAATCAATATTGGTGTCCTTAAACGCGTCATATAATGTAACCGGCGTATTTAAATATGGTGTGAAAATGATTTCCGCGTACTGTGATCACATTCTACACTTCACCTCTTTGCAGACCTTGACTTGAGGGCCTAGACAAAATGTAACTATAGCGGGGTGATCGCTAGTAGAAAATCGCTAACCCAAATACAGGGTGTCCCAAAAGATTACGTAGCTGGGAAGGGGGGTGATAGGGATGGTCACAAGGGTCACCAGAAAAATATAAAAAATTCCCTCTGGGTGTTTAAAAAAATAAATGGCATTTTTTAAAAGACTAAAAATTTTACACCTTGTGCTAATTGTACCTACAAATATGGCTGTATTAAAAAAAAATGCTGTTATGTAATCTTCAATAACAACAAGGTCATCAACATCAACATCAAAAATAACAAGGTGTAAAATTTTAAGTTTTTAAAAAAATGCCATTTTTTTTTTAAATACCCTGAGCGGATTTTTGTTTTATTTTTCTCGTGACCATTGTGTCCACCCCTGTCACCCCCTTTCCCAGCTACTTAACCTTTTGGAACACCCTGTATATGGATACTTGTTCTAAAATAAGGTTTTTCGTCCATTTACCTATCTGTAACAGCTTTTTTTTTTTTTTTTCGGACGGACTTGTGTAGTTATCCCTGAGTCTTTTGCGCCTTCACCGGGCATAAAGACGAGCAGAGCTCCAGCCTAGATAAATGGTTTAAACACTACAAACTAAGCAACCTACGCAAGAGGGCGTCCCTGTGGGACTTGGACCTCGGCCCAAGGCGGTCGCTGACGGGGAGATTAAGGGATTATGGCTTTTAGTTTCTTTAGGGGAGTTTTGTGCAACTGTCGCTCTACTTTACAGTTCGCGGGCCTCTCGGACTTCGGGTCTACGAGGGCATCGGAAGGTTCTTAGCAAACTAAGGGTCGGGAATCTGTTTCAGCAGGATCGTTGAAGAATATTGCTATTATTGCCACCCTTTACAGGCGGATTATCGATCATAATTATAATAATTTATTTCCAGTAATTTAAATACTTTTGCTGGTGGTTTAGCATACACAATAGTCTATTTATTTAGTTTATTCATATTAGGCATGAAAATTTTATTAGGCGAAAAAAATATCTTTTATAATATTAAACCCGCCCCAGCTTCCCACAGGTAGGTACAATGCTTGATGTATTATACAAATAAACCTACCTCTTGTATCACTATAGGTACATTACAAAAAAACGCATCAAAATCCGTGGCGTAGTTTTAAAGATCTAAGCATACATAGGGATAGACAGACAGCGGGAAGCGACTTTGTTTTAAGCTATGATCGCTACATAGTCATTTCCCCAATAGAAATACGCTTTTAATTTGTTAAATATTTTCTAATAGCCATTTCTTTAATTGTTTTTGAAACTAAAAGTAAGGTAATGATTTAATATTGTTCTTTTTTTTTAACGTTTACTAGCTGAGTTTTGCATTCTACTAGTATTCTTGTTAACCCCTCGTGCTAAGCTTAAATGCTTGAGTTACGAGTGGGTTCACGTCGGTAGTGCAATGGGTGGGGTTCGAACCGGTGACCTCAAGATCACAAGTCTGACGCCCTAGCCATTGGGCTACAGCCGCTTAGCTTTGTTAGATTATTGATCGCAAGATGATAGTAAGTACAGTGAGATAGAAATAATAGATGCTTTTCATCCATCAGGTGTATGTCGCCTCTTATAATACCCATGGGAAAACGTGGGTTTGTCTATTCTCTATTCTAATTCGAAAACCACACGATAAAGCAAATTGTTTACGCATTGCTTATAACAGATAAATAGATTAAATGACAAATCTATGATTAAACACTAATTTTGCTATTTCTAAGAAGTAAAAAATTAATTACAAGTAGATGCCTATTTTGTAATTAATTTCTTTATTTATCTAAGCAGTTTTTAGAGGAAATCATTGTCTTTTGATCTGAATTAGACTTTTAAAGAGGCTTTTTACCTACTTTTGGAATATTGTTTTTTTAAACGCATCCAAGTGTATTTTATATTATTTTAGTATTGTTATTATTTTTTATTTATAAAATACTTGATAATTAAAGCAAATAGCTTATAATGTTAATATTAAGAACTAATTATTATATAAATATTATTATTATTATCACAAGCATTTTCTACAACAAAATTTCTCAAATATTCCACACAATATTTATCACCAGTCTATCCTATATAAAATATATACCAAGCTACGTATAGGAAGAAAAAAAGTTTTGGAATACTGTTCCAAAACATTTGTTTTCCTTTTTTTTAAAATTCATATTAAAAAAGATTATAAATATATGTTAAACCAACCTGTAAAGCTCACTAGAATTAACACAACAAACGCATTCATTTTCGCTTCAATTTAAAAAAAAAACAACAACAACAAAATTTAAATTCACACAAACTTTCTTTCCTATTAATTGAAAATTAATTAAACATCCATCTATTTAAATGCACATTTAACACACACGGTTGTGCACTATTAAACACACGACACCGCTCACCGCACTATGGGAAGAAAATTTTCATGTTCGCTTTTTATACATTTTTTTTAACATATTTTTTTTTATCGGGCACGCGACTCATGCGTTCAGCCTATACTGGCCGTTGTACTTAACTTTGGCGCGATAAAGGTGAACGGGTGACACACTGGCGCGAAGAACGTGCTACTCAATTGATATACTTTTATATTACAAGCTTACACGTGTGAATAAAACGGTAGCAAACGTAAATATAAAAAATATATAGAATATTACCGCATTATAATACAGCAAGTATTGTTTATATTGTAAGCAATTTTTATTGCAAATTGGTAATTTAATTGCAAATGGCGCCAATTCACACTGTTTTCTTTTCTGAACTGGCCAATGACCGATCCATCTGATGTTCAGTGGCTTAGGGGTCTAATTACGAACAGCTAGTGCTAGTAGGTACAATATATATGCTCAGCTTTGCCCCCCTTATCCTGCTAGTTCTTTCTCCTTCCCTCCAGTTGGTTTGGCGACCTAACTAATGCACAGGAACAAACATTAATCAATAATATTATTTGGCTGTGGTATTATTCCCCAGTCGAGCAGCTCATTCATTTCTTCATATTATAAAACTACAGGAGTAACACATTTTATGGAAGCTTATTCCATAAATAATAAATTAATTATAACAATTATAATACCATTATTATACCAACTTTATGATAGTTTTTTCGAACGTACATTTAAGAAGTCAGTCGCGAGGCTTTTGCTACTTCCGGACAGTTAAAATTAAACTAAAACTATAGTAAGTAGTATATATAGTAAGTATATATAGTATATATAATAGTAGTATAATAGTAGTATATATAATATAAGTATATATATATAGTAAGTAGTCAGTCGCGAGGTTTTAGTTACTTCCTGACATTAAGGCGAGTCAAAACTAAACTAAAACTATAAACTAAGCAACCTGCGCAAAAGTGCGCCTTCTCGGGACTTAGACATCAGCTCAGCCCGGCTAGTATAGGCAGCGCGACTCGAGTCTACTCTACGGAGGCCGACCAATCACATTGGTCGGGATAATAGAGTAATGATAACTTTTAGTTTTTACGGATGTTCTGTGCAACTCGCAGTAAAAAAATTGGATTGATTTTTGAATAATGTCCCCATTATAAACTACCTTATTATGATGTTCAAAGTCGCTTGCCGCTGTCTGTCCGTCCCTAAGTATGCTTAGATCTTTAAAAATACGCAACAGATTTTGATGCGGTTTTTTTAATAGATAGAGTGATTCAAGAGGAAGGTTTATATGTATGATACATCAGCATTGCACCCGTACGAAGCCGGGCGGGTCGCTAGTTTTATTATGAAGTAAAATCTCGAATCTCGGCCGTGTGGTTTCCGACTTAGAATAGACCCCATGGGTGTCGTAAAAGGCGACTAAGGGACATAATATGGCTGTTGGATGGGCAGCAGCATCTATTAGCTCAAGGTTTACATCTTACTGCGATCACCAATCCGTCTGCCAAGCATGGTGGTTATGGCAATATCCCTCTACGATCCTGGCTTGCCAAGCTCTGTTAAGAGGAGGCCCATGTTCAGCAGTGGACATAAACGGGCTGTTGATGATGACGAAAATCTCGAAAATTTATCTATACTAACATTAACAAGAGAAAGAATTTGATTGTATGTTTTCATTGAATAGGCTCCGAAATTACTGAACCTATTTCGAATATTATTTCACCATTAAAAAGCTACGATACCCAGGAGTAACATGGACTATATTAAATAATGAAGTTCCCACGGGAACGGGAGTTACGCGGGTGAAACCGAGTGCGGGAAGCTTGTTTCGATATAAAATTCTACAAGTTATAAGTAGGTACCAATAATTGACATCATCAGCCCGTATAACGTCGACTGCTGAACATGGGCCTCCTCCCGGGGAGGGTATTTGCCATAGTCACCACGCTTGGCAGGTGGATTGACGACCGCAGTATTACGTTGTACCATACAAGGAAACGCTGCTGCCCGTTCCTTGATATACGATTATTATCGATGATGTTATAACAATCGGGACCAACGGCTTAACGTGCTTTCCGAGGCACGGAGGGTATTCCCTCAACCAACCAGACCCGGAAAGAAATCTTAGTATTAACACAAAGATTTCCTGTCCAGCGTGGGAATCGAACCCACGACCTCTGTGGTTTAAAGCGAGCCAAATACCGCTACGCTACGGAGGTTGTCATAATAATTAACATTTTAACTTATAATTTATATACAAACTACCCAAAGGATGACATTATTAATGTATTCAAATTTAAAAAAAAAATGCTTTGTAGACCTGTCTTACTTGTATTTCGAGCTTATACCTTCGAAGTTATTAATAATCCCGATACAGGAAGTAGGTATTAAGTATAATTTTATAACTCTATAAACCATATTTTAAAGTTTGTCGTATGATTACCGTACATTAACGTTTTTATGAATGCAATCAATATTTATGATAGTTACTACAAATTAGTGAAATTATTCTGATATTCTAAATACTTTTATTAATTTTAACCTTAGACCTGAAAGAGCTGGAAGTGCCCGACTGGTCAGATTTGACACAGAATAGGGAAGAATGGCGCACTTTAATGTCGGAGGCCACTTCGGGTCGCTGAGCCAGCGAAGTAAGTAAGTAAGTAATTTTAACCTTCAGCACTATAAAAGTACATAAGTGGACATGTCTAATCAACAATTATACATTCGGTCAGATTTTCAGTCCGTATGACGTTCTCATCGTTTTGCTATAAGTAGTTATCACGCCTGGCGGGTCCCATTTCCTGGTGTTATGACAATCGGCACAGATGGCTTAACGTGTTCAACGAGGACGAAGGGTAAGGAACTGTTATATTTTCTGTCCGAAGCGGGAATAGCATCCACACCCTCGAAATTTAAGGCGACCTTTATACCCAATTTAACCTAATACGCAACGGAGGTAGACAAACAAAAACATCACCATCATCAGCCCGTGTAACGTCCACTGCTGAACATGGGCCTCCTTCCGAGGGAAGGTAGGTGACCGCAGTATAATATTGTACCACACAAGGGAACGCTGCAGCCCGTTCCTTGATCATCATCATCAACTGCCCGTTGACGTCCACTGCTGAACATGGGCCTCCTCTTAACAGACCTTGGCAAGCCAGGATCGTAGAGGGATATTGCCATAATCACCACGCTTGGCAGACGGATTGGTGATCGCAGTAAGATGTAAATCTTGAGCTAATAGATGCTGCTGCCCATCCATCAGCCATATGTCCCTAAGTCGCCTTTTACGACACCCATGGGAGGACATGGGGTGGTCTATTCTAAGCCGGAAACCACACGGCAAACGGCAAACGGCCGTTCCTTGATACATGATTGTTATAGATGATGTACTTAATAACAATTGGGACCAACAGCTTAACGTGCTTTCCGGGGCACGGAGGCTAGTCCCTCAACCAACCAGACCCGGTAAGAAATCTTACAATTTACACAAAGATTTCCTGTCCGTCGTGGGGATCGAACCCATGACATGCCAGATATAAAACGAGCTAAATACCGCTACACAAAAGAGGTTGTCGGGACCTCCATAGGCCCATGTTCAGCAGTCTGTCGATGATGATGATGAGTCATCAACTTAATTGTCTTACTTACGGAAAATTGAAATGCTTATGTAATCAATAATCTAGTTTTATCATAAAATTAAGACTATGTACTTATCAATTAGGATAAAAACTAAAGTATTAATTAATCAACCACGAACACTCACCCAGTTCTGATTTATTTTTTTATCAAACTTTACCGAAGAGATGCTATTTTGAGATTATTTATTTATCGATCCCATAATTAGGTGTGTTTTCTAGATTTATATGTCGCATTCTTAAATATCTTTGATATATCCTTTGTTATGTTATTATTTGCACTTAATCGTTGTTCTTGTTATAATCGATGCACATTTAGATAAGGAGTTCTTAATAATTGTATTGTCAACAATATTAATAAATAATGACTGTTTGTTTATTAATACATAAACCTTTTTTTTTGTCCAGTGTGAAATGCATTTACACATTCGAATGTGATGGAAATTCGATGGAAATTTACATCGTATGTGACAATTACAAATGATATATTTTCGCATAGCAACAAATCTATACTAATATATAGAGCCGAAGAGGGTCCCGTGGTGTCACCCGCGTAGCTCCAGTTCCCATTGGAAATTCATAATAAAATATAGCATATATCCTTCCTCGATAAATCGGCTATCTAACACTGAAATAATGATTAAAATCGGACCAGTAGTCCCTGAGATTAGCGTATTTAAGCAAACAAACAAACTCTTAACTTTATATATTAGTACTAGCTTTTTTACTCGCGTCACTCTGCTCTAGTGGGACGGAGCGTGATATTTTGTAGCCTATATGTTAATCCAGCTTATAAACTATCCGCGAGCTAACTTTTAGCTAAATCCATTCAGTAGTTTTTGCGTGGAAGAGTAACAAACATCCATCCATCCATTGTTACAAACTTTCGCGTTTATAATATTAGTAGGATAAGATTGTATTAAGTCCACCAATTGCTATCATAATGCTAAAGTAATTGAATAAAAATAATAATACTAAAAAATTAAAGATCAGAAAATTTCATTTATCTTTTGTCATCATCAACAGCTCCTCTACGTCCACGGCTGAACATGTGCCTCCTCTTAAACTTGGCAAGCCAGGTTCATTGAGGGATGCCGGGGGGCCGGATGGCTTGTGCGTGCCCGGCCCCCGTCAACGTCGAATCGAAGGAGTTGTCCGGGGGGTTTTAGTGGTGTAGGGTACTCTCCTCGTGGTTTGAGTAGCATACCACCGCTATGGAGAGGGCGAGTGCCACATATCTAACCGCCTGCGCGCGGAAACGCTGGAGCGGCATGCGTAAATGCATTCCCCACGGTCAAAAAAAGGTTCATTGAGGGATATTGCCATAATCACCACGCTTGGCAGGCGGATTGGTGTTTGCAATAAGATCTTAACCTTGAGCTGATAGATGCTGCTGCTCATCCATCAGGTGTTTATCCCTGAGTCGCCTCTTACGACTTCCATGGGAGTCTTCCCATGGGGATTGGGGAATTGGGGTGGACTGTTCTACGCAGATACTCACGGCAAATGTATCTTTGCAATTTACAATTTACACTTTTGGATACAGTTGGCAACACTTAGTGTGTGGGATAGGCATATTTATAGATTACCATTGAGTCAGTCTATTCACAAGTAATTGACACAAGTGGATAACACTGATTGTTAATTTATCTATCTGGGAGTGGGCGAAGTGATAAGGATTATGTTAAATCAAGTGGAATGTGGGGATAAACCTTTTAAAACTTTGAATTTTAACCCGTCGAGCGTATCGGGTTAGAAAATAAAAATATGCCTTGGGCGTTTTGGCAAATTTTTGAGTTCAGTAATAAAATCTTAATGAATTTTGTATTTCGCAATGAGAAATGCTACTTATCTTTGATTATTGCATTGTTTGCTTTGCTATTTAAAAATGTCTAATAAACTATCAATAAAGGAAATAGCAATATTACTGTTTAATTATTGAACTCTTATTTTTGAAAAGATAACTAGCAAATATTTGCTTTCTACTAGTATTCTTGTTAACCCCTCGTGCTAAGTTAAAATGCTTGTGTTACGAGTGGGTTCACGACGGTAGTGCAATGGGTGGGGTTTGAACCGGCGATCACAAGATCACAAGTCCGACGGCCCTAGCCATTGGGCTACAGCCGCTTCATTAAATATAATTGTATATGCAAGATTGTGGAAAGATTCTTACTAATATAATGTTTGTTAAAAATAAATTAAATCATCAATCATCATCAACAGCCCGTTTACGTCCACTGCTGAACATGGGCCTCCTCTTAACAGACCTTGGCAAGCCAGGATCGTAGAGGGATATTGCCATAATCACCACGCTTGGCAGACGGATTGGTGATCGCAGTAAGAAGTAAACCTTGAGCTAATAGATGCTGCTGCCCATCCATCAGCCATATGTCCCTTAGTCGCCTTTTACGACACCCATGGGAGGAGATGGGGTGGTCTATTCTAAGCCGGAAACCAAACAGCAAAAAAAATAAAAAATAAATGAAGGACATGAAATAAGGGTTTTATAAGCTAACTAACAATGAAGGTATCGTATAAATCGGTAGGTATAACCATTTTAGAGGTAAGGCTGCTTACACGGACAAACAAACAGATCATAATCATCATCATCGACAGCCCGTTTAACGTCCACAGTTGAACATGGGCCTCCTCCCAAAGGGAGAGTATTTGCCATAGTCAACACGCTTGGCAGGCGGGCTGGTGACCGCAGTATTATGTTGTACCACAAAAGGAAACGCTGCTGCCCGTTCTTGTTATACGATTATTATAGATGATGTTTTAACAATTGGGACCGACGTCCTAACGTGCTTACCGATGCATGGAGGGTAGTCCCTCAACCAACCAGACCCGAAAAGAAATCATAGAATTTACAAAATGATTTCTTGTCCGGCGTGGGGATCGAACTCACGACCTTCGAGATTTAAAGCGAATCAAATACCGCTACGGAGGTTGTTACAAGCAGTTAGACAAAATAAAAAGTAGCTCAAATTATACCTCATAAAATTTGCTTACTACCAGTGAAAGTCTCGTCAAAATCTGCTCAGCCTCTACTGAGATTAGCATGAACTAACAGACAAACAAATCTTTTCTAAAAATAGTGTTTTTGTTGTTCATTAATTGTCATTTAGTATAAACCTGTTGTTTTTTTCATTACAATTACTTTATACATTTGTATTTACCAAGTAGGTATAACATAAAGTTAAAAAAAAGTTGTTGTCAACCGTGTATTAAGTGTGTATTTTAATGTTCAAACGACCTTTAAGAAATGAATACAAAAATAACTTTATCATAATCACTTTCTATAAATGATTTGATCCGCTATTGTTTTCTTGAAGGTATAAAAAACAAATATTACCTACCTTTGTCAATTAACCCCAAGTATAATGCATGACAACCTCCGTAGCGTAGCGGTATTATGGCTCGCTTTAAATCTCGGAGGTCGTGGGTACGATCCACATGCCGGACAGGCGTGTGGACCAATGGCGGACGGAGGCGCACCCGGGGGGTTTTAATGGGTAGGGTCCTGTCCTCGTACCACTGCTATGGAGAGGAGGATGCGTAACATTAAAGCATTTCCTCCGGACAAAAACAACGGTTGTTTAGGGATATTGTCGCATAAATGCTATGTGGTTTTTAGTTTAGGAAATACCACCATGGGGTGGTATTTCTATGGGTGTCGTAATAGCGACTTAGGGATATGACTCATGCTGAATGGGCAGCAGCATCTATTAGCTCCAGATTATTTTCTATTTTACTGCGATCACCTATCCACCTGCCAAGCGTTGTGACGGAGGAGTGTGACATTTTGCACACATAGTTTACTAGCTGCCCCGCGCATTTTAACCCGCGTAAATCCTGTTCCCCTGGAAACCTTGACTTAAAATATACTTATGACACTTACAAATAATGTGCCTTTCTATTCGTAATATTTAATATAATTTGTAATATTTAATTTTATTTGTTTTGATTCTTACATATACAAGATGAGATTTCAATTCTAGTTTTAAGGTTACAAGTTATTTTTTAAAGAGTGGCTCCAAAGAATACAATAATATCCACTATATTTATGCCAATCGGATGGATTCGGTAGAGTATTAGAAAAACATTTAATCGCAAGGCCAGTTGGACGATGCCCACAAATGAAAACCATGGGTCAAGTCAATAGTAACTAACTTAATTTTCTTGATAGCAATTTATTATGCGGTATCAGTTCTACCACTGGGTCGTGGTCCTAACCCCTTAAGGGTGCCCCCCAGGTGTATGCCACTGAATTGTATGTTTTTACCAAATTTTTCTATATTGATCCATTAAAATCTATAATAATTAATATGAACTTAAACTTATTATGAGTAGAGGAATTAATGACCAGCTGACGGACGGACTACTATGTCTGTAATATCCTACAATTTGCTACCGGTTAATTAAGTATCTATAGTTTAATTCATAGAATAAGAATAATTGTGTAACATTGTGATTCTGACAAGTACAAGTGTATGTTAATGCCTAAGTGCTGAATAAATTCATTATTTCATTATTAATTTCCCCCTGGTCAATTGTAATAAATGAATAAAATCGCAAAATAGGTTCAGTACACCCAGAGATTACACCCTATAACATTCACAAACTTTACATGGTTAAGTATTATATTAGTGTAGATATGGAGCCGAATTATATTTTTTATAATTATGGTCGATTTTCGACCACTGAGCGACCATTACTAACATAAATAACTTTATCACAGGAACCAGGAATTAATTAAATGATAGACAGCTATAACTCACATAATCTCAAGTCTGGAACGTGTCTGACGTTTCCACTATAAATCATATACTCACATGATTTATTTATATTTCAGACATCTTCTAAATGAACATAAATTACTGATAAATCGTTAATTAAATTGACAGAAACCTCTGTTAGTAATTGTCATCATCATCAACAGCCCGTGCACGTCCACTGCTGAACATGGGCCTCCTCTTAACAGACCTTGGCAAGCCAGGATCGTAGAGGGATATTGCCATAATCACCATTCTTGGCAGACGGATTGGTGATCGCAGTAAGATGTCAACCTTGAGCTAATAGATGCTGCTGCCCATCCATCAGCCATATGTCCCTTGGTCGCCTTTTATGACACCCGTGGGAGAACATGGGGTGGTCTATTCTAAGCCGGAAACCACACGGTCATCCCGGTAATTGTAAGTAGAAGAAACAGATGCCTCTGACTAACGAGTCGATTCTAGAGCTCAGAAGCGGTCGGATGTGCAGTATATGTCAGAAACATTCGTCGTATGTGCCTTTATCGTAAACTGGCACTTACGACCAAATGCTTCTGAAGATAATATTACATCCGACCTTATGCGTCTGAGGTCTACAATTATACAGATACGGTGTAAGGCGAAGATGTGGTATAGACGCAGCGGAGATTCGAGACAGATAAGGCACGGACGCCTGCACCACGCCACTTGAGTGTAATTCACAACAATCACGACGCCTTAAAAAACCATTTGAAGCAACATCATGTCTACGCTGCGTCTGTACGTCTTTGCCTTACGTCGCGTCGTTTTTGTATGACTCACGCCTTATATGATGTTTCTTGCACTCAAAGTGCGTTTCCACTGAAGCGGAATTGGATGTTGTGAAGGGCAGCTGACCGTGAATTGGCCAGTCACGGTTTTCAGTGGGATGCGGAGTGGTGATCGTTCACTGCGATGAAAACAGTTCACAGTCCTTATACCCGGTAAAGTAGCAAAAGCCTCGTGACTAACTACATTATGTCATGGAAAAATTAAAAAGTTCACGGTCCATTCCACTGCGAACAGCTCCGCTTCAATGAAAACGCACTCTTAGTTCAGATTACAAAATATTTTCATTTTCACCTCACTCTTAACCCAGATTTTTCTGAATATTTCCATTTTCAGGAGTTCTAAGAGATGAGAAAGTTAAAGGATATTGCCGTAATCACCACGCTTGGCAGGCGGCTTGGTGGTCGCGGAAAATTGTAGTATCTTTGAGTTGATAGATGATGCTGCTCATCCTTCAGGTGTAAGACCCTCATTCGCCTCTTACAACACCTATAGGCCGGAAACCTCACGGCATTGCAAATACATAAATATGATTTATATATCTACAATACAACAAAAAAATACGCAGTTACTTTAATTATGTATTAATATATTACTAGCTTTCACCTTTAATTATGTATTTATATATTACTAGCTTTCACCTTTAATTATGTATTTATATATTACTAGCTTCCCGCGCGCGGTTTCACCCGCGTAGCTCCCGTGCCCGTGGAAACTTAGTAATAAAATATAGCCTTTAGCCTTCCTCGCTAAATGGACTATCCAACACTGAGAGATTTTTTGAAATGAAAATGAAAACGTTTATTAATAATGTAGACGAATCGATCGTACTTATTATAAGTCAAATACAATGATATTGAAAAAAAAAAAACAATCTAAACTAATAAATTAGTTTACATTTCAACAATAATGTTATTAAATAAAATTTATTTATATTGTTATGGTATGTTCGTAATTAATCGCTAATCGCACCGTAGCCTAGTTGGTAGTGCTCCTGCCTACGAAGCTGGTGGTCCAGGGTTCGAATCCCGGTACGTGCAAATATATGTGTGATGAGCACGAATATTTGTTTCTGAGTCATGGATGTTTTCTATGTATTTAAGTATTTATCTATCTATATAAGTATGTATATAGTCGCCTGGTACCCATAGTACAAGCTTTGCTTAGTTTGGGGCTAGGATGATCTGTGTGACATTGTCCCTAGATATTATTATTATTATTATTATTATTATAAAATATAATTAAGATCAACCAGCGCGGGCTGGGATCGGGTCTGAAGCATAGAACGCGTCGCGAGCCTCGCCTTGCGAGGACGACCGGACCCTATCCTAGCTTCCTACGAGTATTTCTCTATCTACCTACGTTGTGACACTCGGAGAAATCGGACCAGTAGTTCCTGAGATTAGCGCGCTCAAACAAACAAACAAACTCTGCAGCTTTATAATATTAGTAAAGATTATATTACAAAGCAAATAAATTACTATGTGTTGTAATTCGGCACACATAAATATTGCAGTTGAACGAATTTTGTATTTATTATCAATGGAAGTTACCAGTAATATACATATACATGTTACGGGCAACGTGATTAACTGGGCATTATTAATAAAGACCGGCCATTATTATTAATGCCCAAGAGCGATGGGCAAAGTGATTAATTATCACTTTGACCGGCCATTATTAATAATGCCCGACGGCCCGGGGTCCATGTAATAAGTCAGTGTTTGAGATAGCTTGAATTTATGACTTGGAGCGGGCAGTATGAATAATTCCCTACATGTAGCCGGGCAATGTGATAAATTGGTTTAGGTTTAGGTGATTTATTTATTTTATCACCCAAAAACCTTTTGCGCTGCTCATATAAAATTTTGTAAAGTAAAGTTTAATTTCATTTAATAAACAAAAACACTACAATTCACCTATTTTATTACTTTGCCCAAGATACGGTGGGCATTATTCATAATGGCGGGAAACAGTGATTAATCATGCTGTTTAAATCACATTGCCCAATTGAGTCGGGCATTATGAATACAGACCGGCCATTATTAATAGTGCCCGGACTTATCAAATTGCCCGTAACATACATTCTATATATATAAAAGAAAGTCGTGTTTGTTACAACACTTATAACTCGAGAACGGCTGGACCGATTGCCATGGTTTTTGATTTGTTGGATTTGTTTCCGTCCCGAATAGCAGAATACATTTTAAAAACAAAAGAAAGTCGTGTTAGTTACACTATTTATAACTCAAGAACGGCTGAACCGATTTGGCTGCAAATTGGTAGGGAGGTAGCTAAGAACTGGGAGAAGGACATAGGATACTTTTGGGTAGGGGTAGGGTAGGGTAGGATAGGGTAGGGTAGGGTAGGGTAGGGGTAGGGTAGGGGTAGGGTAGGGTAGGGGTAGGGTAGGGGTAGGGTAGGGGTAGGGTAGGGGTAGGGGTAGGGTAGGATAGGGTAGGGTAGGGTAGGGGTAGGGGTAGGGTAGGGGTAGGGTAGGGTAGGGGTAGGGTAGGGGTAGGGGTAGGGTAGGGGTAGGGTAGGGTAGGGGTAGGGTAGGGTTAGGGTAGGGCAGGGGTAGGGTATAAAAGTCCACCCGTGCGAAGCCGGGGCGGGCCGCTAGTATATATATATATATATATACGCTATAAAAGAAATTGAATTTGGAAATAAGTTTTAAATGGCACTTAACATATATTTGACATAAAATAGTTATTTGTTATACAAGAGTGCAAAGTTGCTTTTTAACCGCGTGTTCAATTTTGATGACCGAGCAAGCGAAGGATTCTAAAATTGAATCACGAGCGCAGCGAGTGATTCAAAATTAGAATCCTGAGCGTTAGCGAGGGAATCAAAAGAGCACGAGGTGAAAAATCTTTGCACTCGAGTGCAACACGTAACTTTTCATTCCACCTCAGCGAGGAAATGCGCATTATTAACAGTTTCAGTCAATTCTGTTGGCGTCAAACAAACTTCCTCACTCTCAACTCCTCAACTCATTTTAGTTTTTTCACTTGTTTTCAAGTTTCTTGTTTTTAATATAAGGTTTAACAATGACGTGAAAAAATGCCGCGTAAAGAACCGCGTACAAAGCAAATTGAAAAAAGAACACCAAGAAGGTTCCGAGTCTGAGTTTTTAACAAATTAAAAAAAAGTTGTATGATATATTCGGCACCACAGAGGTAGCAGTAAATAGGTTTAATGTTTTTTTTAATTCACAAACTTAGTGCACACGATGTTCTAAATTCAATTTACTTTATCCTCTAGAGAACGGCTTTTCCACTCAGATATTGAAGATTAAAAATACTCTTTCCGAGATGGTGGGATGAAAAAGCTATTATAGTCTAAAAGAGTTCCTAGAAGACTAGAAAAAATAACAAGTCCTTTACATACCTATAAAGATTGACTATTTTAAATTATTGTATGACATTTTATTTAAATGACATCTTTTTCAAAATTGAGATTAATAAAATTCGACCACCGGCAGGACTCGAACCTGTATCCTGGGCAAAGCCCCCAATGCCTTAACCAATTAGGCTACGGTGGAACCCTACCGATCATCGAAATTTATTAATCTCTTTGTAATACCTCTCTAAGGAGGACGGTAGCGCCATCTATCGGTAATGATCCGCATTACTTCGATAAATATCTCCAAAGTTACATTTGGTATTAAATATTAAACGATGACACCGCCCGTTTTTCACATTATTTAAATGTTTTGAACTCTTTATGGAAAAGATTACCTTATACTTCAAAATTTTGAAATATAGTTTAAGGTAATCTTTTCCATAAAGAGTTCAAAACATTTAAATAACTGTTTTTATGACATGAAATTATTGTATGACATAAATGGTTGCGATCAGTGTGGATCAGTGTTTTCAATTTATTGACTACAAGGTTCCCGCGCGCGGTTTCACCCGCGTAACTCCCGTTCCCGTGGGAACTTCATAATTAAATATAGCCTATATTAATCAGTGATAATGTAGCATTCAAATGGTGAAATAATTTTTAAAATCGGTCCCGTACTTTTTGAGCTAATTCGTTACAAACATACTTACATACAAATTGTTCCTCTTATATATAGTATAGATACCTATATGAAATCATTGAAATATCTAGGGACAATGTCACACAGATCATCCTAGCCCCAAAATAAGCAAAGCTTGTACTATGGGTACCAGGCGACGATATACATACTTATATAGATAGATAAATACTTAAATACATAGAAAACATTCATGACTCAGAAACAAATATGACATGTACTCAATATTTAGCTATACATTCATAACTTGTTTTATACCTACCTGTTGCTGTGCCCTTACAGGGTTCATGTTGGAATTCCACCATCTATTGTCACCTACGTACACCCATGAAAATAGCAATAAAGTTACTGAATACTGTATAAAATTACATAAATGCTTCCGTTTTTGATCATCATCATAATCAGCTCGTATAACGTCCACTGCTGAACATGGGTAGGTTGCCAGATCTAATGACCATATTGACGGGAGAAAATAACAAATTTTCGGGATTTTGGGACTTTGGTCGGGATATACAAAAATAAAATCAAATTAAATATTTTAAAAAGAATAACATTAATAAAATAATTTATTTTTTAGCTTGCCTCATGTATTTTGTGTTATTTCCCACATATGTAACCATTTTTTGTCTTTTTTCACTACTATTAGGACTAAGTATTTAAGAAGACTTTAAATTCAAACAAAATTGAGTCGAATCATTAACTCTGCTTTTTTTAGCATGGTTTTTTTCAGCCAGTTCAGTAGTTTTGGCGTGAAAGAGTAACCAACATCCATCAAGTATGGATTTACTTACAAACATTCGCGTTTATAATATTAGTAGGAAGACACTCATAAATGACGTGGCATTTTATTGGTAAATGTCAACATCGGTTCAATAGATCCAGAGATTACTCCCTATTGTTTTAATGTTTTTTAATACTTTACGGAAAATATTACGATCTACTATGTTACAAAATTAAATATTAGTATAGATAAAAATCCGCCATTTTCCCCAGCAGTGTGTCCCACCCAAAGAGCTCGGAACGGCGTCGTGCGCAGGTCATCTAATTTATGAATATATAAATCTGAGAGGGGAAGTGATACATGCAACGACCTTCACTCGAGTGCAGAGTGTAACTGCATCATGTCAATTATTCTATAGAGTGTGATGGATAGGTGAGGTAGAGAGGGACGGGTAATCGTTTTGTGGACGCTGCAGGTTTGTAGTTCAGGGTTGCCAGGAAAAATAAATGTTAGGAAAAAGAGGGCGGTTAGTTAAAAGTATTGTAATTATAAATATAATAAACTGCTTGGGAATGAGTTGCTCTGTTATAATACTGCTTTATTAAAAATAGTTAAATAAAATTTATAAAAAAAAAAACTGAGCTTCTTGCCAATTCTTATCAGAGTTGCCACGTCCAGAAATAGTGTTAGAAAAAAAGGGACGCATCATGGAATACGGTTTTAAATATTTTAAACGTGTTTCTATAAATAAAGAAAGTTTGATTTTGATTGTTTGAAATTACTTCTGCTTCTAATAAAAACTTTTGAAATTATTATTAATTTTGAAAAAAACTTCTGGAAGTATATGTAAGTATGTTATCTATTTTCTATGTATGTGGAGCAAAAGTTGTCATCCGATATATACGTATACCAAAAAATAATACGAATCGTAAGTAAGTTAACTTTTGTGCCCGGGAGGGCCGGATTTAGAAATGCGTAGGCCCCGTGGCAACAAGGAAGAAGAGCCCCCCTGGCCACAAATTAGTTTCCCTCTAAATGTATAGAAAATTTGAAGTATGTATATATTTTTCAGGTCGATTTGAATTCTGATATTTTACTGATTTATGTGAACAAGTATAGATGAATAACCGTTATTACAATATTTAAGAACTATTACATTAATCATGATTCTACAACGCCGAGAAATGAAATAAAAGAAAAGTTTGAGAGTTTATTTGTCAGAAATGGAAAGATTTTAAATCTCTATTGTGGAGGCCCCGGGCAGTTGCCCTGGATGCTCTCCCTTAAATCCGGCCCTGTTTGTGCCACTCATAATTGGTAAATTTTGTTGCCAGTTTCAGTGAATGCACATAATAATAATATTATTTACTTAGTTGTAATGACACTTTACCTAACCTTACCAAACGAGACTACGCTACTGTTGTAATAAAACCAAAAAAACTTCAACTTCAATAACTCCTTTGGTTTAGGTTTAGGTTTTTTTTTAACCACTCGAAACCTCGTTATTTTATCAACTAACTAGAAAGTTGATCAATTTACTTACGATTCTTTTTTTTTTCTTTTTTGTTTTTTTTTGCAACTACCGTACTAGCTGAAGTAATCCCTTTGTCGCGGGAGACTTAACAAATAAGAATCTAATACTTTAATGCCGACGTAAACCCACTCGTAACACAAGCATTTTGGCTTAGCACGAGGAGTTAACAAGAATACTAGTAGACTCCAAAAACTCTGCTAGTAAACATCGCTCATTTGGAGCGACAGTGACACATTTGCAAAAATACGCGAAAATGACTTATTAAGGCGCTGTACTTAGTCAAAATAGGCTTCACAAAACAGTTTTTTAGCCAAATGTTTACATTTTAGAGCAGCTAAAAAAATATACGTTAATCTTGATCATATTTATAGGGGGACCATTGTGTTCAAAACACGTTTTCGGTAAATTTTCTCGATAAAAAAAACCCATAAAATAACCATTTAAATTGAAATTGTAGCAATTGTAACTGTATTATTTATAAACAAATCTTGATAATATTAATAACAGTGATGTAATATATAATAATAAAGGGAACTGTTGTTTTTATTTATCGATTGGAATAAGATATTTGCAAGGATTAATGTATTAAATAATTTGAACTAGTCGAACGAAACGTTGCGCCATCGCGGCGTCTCTTCGCTTCTCTTTCATTTCTACGCGGAGCAACAGTGACAAAACTAATACGTAAAAGTCGTCTATTCACCGCGCCTTAATGCCAAAATACTATACATAATCATATGCGTTGGCAGTGAAAACGCCACATTTGTAGGTTCAAAAACCGTCTGATAGAGGGCAAAAAGTCTTTGTAGCATTATTCTTCTTTTGAACTAAGAAATAATCTTCATTCTGATCTGGTGTAAAGTTAACTAATTTGCATTTGTGTCACTGTCGCTCCAAATGAGCGACATGTTAAACAAAAATCAATTAATTACCTAGAACGAAAGTACGAGAACAATTTAATGTAATTAGAATATTATAATTTACAGCACTTTGAATTTAAAACCGCTACTAACTGCATTAAACCGAATTGTGTATATAATCGATAAAATATGTTTTATCATGTTTAGGGTTCCGTAACACACATTATAACTGGCCTACTTATACCTATGACTGATGATAAATATGAAGTCTTTATTACTGTTGAGTTATTGTAACGCATGTCCTATGTTATTCAAGTTAAATTTGCTTAACATCATAATCCGATTACCGACTACAACTAGAGATGGGTTGGATTAGTTAAAAATGATACCTAATCCACCTAATCCTAGTATTTTAAAATACCTGTTCCATTTACCTAATCCTAATATTTATTCAATATAGCTGGCCTGTTTAGGTATCGTATGTGGATTACGTAGGAAATATTCGTTGATAATGATCGTTCCTGTTAAGTAATCGGGAAGTTGGCATATGAAAAGTTTATAATATGTTTTCACTCGTACTAATCATTAAGTAATCGGGAAGTTGGCATATGAAAAGTTTATAATATGTTTTCACTCGTACTAATCATAAATTATGGTTGAAATTGAAGTACTTTCGAAATTAAATTTACAACAATTAATATTCTGGGTAGATTTTTATTAATTATTCCATTCATGGTAGAATTGAGAATTAGTCGAATAGAATATTGTAATTCACTTATTTTACTAACTTTGATATCGATACTAAATTAGATATATGTCATATTAGTTACGCCTCTAGCAATGTCAGAGTATTAAAAAAAAATAAAGAATGTAAATTGTACTATAGGTAACGAATATTTTGTACCATACCTAATCCTCGACGCTTTTGATTAGGTACGGATTCGGATCGAAAAATACCTAATACACTAACCTATTCTAATAGTTATGCCTCACGTCTAACTACAACCCTCTGGGCACTGGGAACTTATGCCCGGTGAAGTAGCGAAAGCGTCCTGACTAACTACATATCGGTATATCCGTCCGAAACAAGGCATTGGGAGCTGCAGATGCAAGACATCCAGTACAATTCTACAACAAACTAAAATCAATTTTACGTAATTTAATTTTTATAAACGAATGTAATACTTAATTTGCTAGTTCACAGATATATTTTACTAACGTAATCCCTATACATTATACTTTCTACTGTTGAAAGGATGGCATATAATTTGAAAGCACCTTATTTAAAAATAAACGTGTAAAATGACGGTATATTCCAACTAAAACCAATAACACAGTTACACTATTGGTGCATCACAAACGAAGTAATGTTAAATCTAAAATATTTATTGCATGCATATTAATCGGTAAGTAGGAAATACATTTTTCACTGGTATTCTTGTTAAGCTAAAATGCTTGTCACTGCTTGGGTAACTAGTGACCGAATGGTTAAGGCATTAGGGGCCATAGCTAAGCCACTACCTGTGCAACGTGGCGCAGAGAGAGCCGGACACTCGCTGTCACCACTGTGACTGTGGTGGAGTGTCCAGCGTGGGCCAACGAGCGGGAGGAGCTCGTTGGCGTGGTGGGAGACGACCGCTGCCGACCATCATTTCGAAGATGGTCTAAAGCGAGAGGTCGTAGGAGGTGGTTGCCTCCTTCTGTAGACAAGTGATGTCACAGAAGGAGGCCGCGGAGCGGGAGAGGGAAGTAGATCCCTCCGCCCATCCGCTTCGCAGATGGCGTGTTGGCCGTCGGCGGCTCTACCGCCCTAGGCTCGGCCTCGGGGAGTGGGGGACATGGGCCCCGCTCCCTTCGAGGCTGACCCATGAAGAGTAGGGACGCCTCTACACTCCGGGCGTCCCTATAATTGGGCAAATGGGCCACTGTAAGTGTGGCCCTGGAGATCCCGCGGTTGGCCACGGGTGCCGTCGGGGGGCCGGATTGCTCATGCGTACCCGGCCCCCGCCAACGGTGGATCGAAGGACTGTCCGGGAGGTTTTAGTGGTTGTAGGGTCCTCTCCTCGTGGTATGAGTTAAGCATACCACGCTATGGTGAGGGCGAGTTACACATATCCCACCGCCAGCGTATTCGCGGACCCTACCAACCACTAAAACCTCCCGGACACTCCTTCGATCTGCCGTTGGTGGGGGCCGGGTACGCATGAGCAATCCGGCCCCGGGTATGAGTCCTGCCCGTGGTCTAAATTTATTAATCTCAACTTTGAAACTATTGAAGTTCTGTTATAAATGTTCAACTTGAACTTGGCCAGATTCCAAATCTTTTTAATTTTATGACACACTTCATGCATTTAAAGATAATTTAAATATAATCAAAAAGGTTATAAATTATAACCAAATTTTATCATGATTCATCAATATAATGTGAATAAAGTTGCCAGTATTATAAAAAGATTTAAATGATATTTTGTATTGTTTTATAAGTTTATGAGAAGTTATAAATAATGCAAATGATAGCGTGTGCTGACGTCACACCCATATCGATACGGTTATACTTACGTCATATACATATATCCGTGAAATTATTCTAATTAATAGGGGATAATAAAATTGAAATGTTTAACCACTAGAGGCGATGCTAGCAAATTACGTATATAAATACTACTGGAGGCTCATCACGTTTCCTCCCTACCCTTAGTTGGCACAAATCCATCCGATGCCCTCGTAAACCCGAAGTTCGAGAGGCCCGCGAACTGTAGAGCGTAGAGCGACAGTTGCACAAAACTCCCATAAAATACTAAAAGCGACCGCCCTGAGCCGAGGTCCAAGCACCACTGAGGGCGCCCCGCAGCGCAGATTGCTTAGTTTGTAGTTTATTAAGGCTGGCGCTCTGCTCGCCTTTATGCCCGGTGAAGTAGCAAAAAGCCTCGTGGTTAACTACGTATGTCAACGGAAAAATCTCATCACGTAAGTAACGATATTACTATTACTATATATATAATATCTACAGTAGCCACACAAACCACAAGATAACGATGACGAACGAGCAGCGCCATCTAGCGCCAAGCATCCTAACTAACCTGTATCGCGCAATACAAGTCCGCAAGCCAATTCGAACATATACAAGTTCTGAAGTTCTTTCTGTGGAGGAACATCACCAACCGTTCTCGCATAACTTTAATATATGTCTTCGCTACTCAGTGTTTAGAAGAAATAATGAAAGAAAAGAAAGGAAAATCTTTTTCATCCCACCATCTCGGAAAGAGTATTTTTAATCTTCAATATCTGAGTGGAAAAGCCGTTTTTATTCTCTAGAGGATAAAGTAAATTGAATTTAGAACATCGTGTGCACTAAGTTTGTGAATTAAAAAAACATTAAACCTATCTACTGCTGCCTACCTCTATGGTGCCGAATATATCATACAACTTTTTTTTAATTTGTTAAAAACTCAGACTCGGAACCTTCTTGGTGTTCTTTTTTCAATTTGCTTTGTACGCGGTTCTTTACGCGGCATTTTTTCACGTCATTGTTAAACCTTATATTAAAAACAAGAAACTTGAAAACAAGTGAAAAAACTAAAATGAGTGATTCTAGCGACGAGGAAGTTTGTTTGACGCCAACAGAATTGACTGAAACTGTTAATAATGCGCATTTCCTCGCTGAGGTGGAATGAAAAGTTACGTGTTGCACTCGAGTGCAAAGATTTTTCACCTCGTGCTCTTTTGATTCCCTCGCTAACGCTCAGGATTCTAATTTTGAATCACTCGCTGCGCTCGTGATTCACTTTTAGAATCCTTCGCTTGCTCGGTCATCAAAATTGAACACGCGGTTAAAAAGCAACTTTGCACTCTTGTATAACAAATAACTATTATTTACGGCACATAAAAAAATAATAATACAATGACAAATACCCAACCATTATATCTATATCTACTAATACATACATAAAGCTGAAGTTTGTTTGTTTGTTTGATGTTACCAATCTCAGGAACTTACTGGTCAGAATTAAAAAAATATTTCAGTGTGTTATAGCCCATTTCTTAAGGAAGGCTGTAGGCTATGTTTATTAATGAAGTTCCCTCGGGAACAGTAGTTACGCGGGCCAAACCACGCACGGGAATGCAAAGCCTTCCCGCGCCGGCGAAGGGGTATGCGGGCCTCGCCCTCTCCATAGCGTAGTATGGTCATACCACGAGGAGAGGACCCTATACCACTACAACTCCCAGGACACTCCTCCGTCCGCCGTTGGTAAGGGCCGGTTACGGGCCTCCGACGGCACCCGCGGCCATATTGGCCTTGGCGTTAACCCTACAGTAGGTATAATTATGATATTTTATCGAAATCATAATTATATCTTTTTTTATTTTATTTGTCTGACTCTTAGTCATATCGTTACGTAATTTCTCCTTCTGACATGTATTTTAGGTCATGTAATTAAGCGTTTTGGTTACAGTTATCCATTTTTGATATGCGATATGAAAATGGTGATATAATGCAATTATATCTTCATAGTTTTTCTAAATACAAAATTAACCCACATAATAAAGGCGTTCCCGAGTTATTATCTTACTGAGAACTTTACTAGCATCCGTCAATAAACGGGCTAGCAATCACTGAGATAAATTTTCAAATTTTCAAATTGATAGTACGAGTATCTACTGTGAAAGGAATGGGCCTATCATCATCATCAGCCCGTATAACGTCCACTGCTGAACATGGGCCTCCTCCCGAGGAAGGGTATTTGCCATAGTCGCCACGCTCGGCAGGCGGGTTGGTGACCGCAGTATAAAGTTGAACCACACAACGAAATGCTGCTGCCCATTTCTTGATAAACAATTATTATAGATGATGTTATAACAATAATACATAACGGCTTAACGTGGTTTCCGAGGCACGGAGGGCAGTCCCTCACAACCAGACCCGGAAATAAATATTAAAGAATTAAAGATTCTCTGTCCGGCGTGGGGATCGAACCCACGACTTCCGAGATTTAAAGTGAGCCAAATACCGCTACGCTACAGAGGTTGCCCTATATATGTTGAATGGTCTAAATACACTGTTAACTACAGAACCCCAAAAGCTAGTAATATGATTCCAACCGTCCGTCTGTCTGTCAGGTGACAATTACCTCGTTAATTAAGTTCAGGTGGTGTGAATGAGCTCCGGGTGTAATTGGATTACCGCAGGTGCCGGTTTGATCCAGATTCTATTTCACTAGGTCTTACTTTATATTGGATTTGGGATTTAGGCTGTATGAAGGGATTAATTCAATTTATAATTATTGCAGCGAGAACAAGGACGGCCTACCAATAAACTTAATATTCAGTGATATTATAGGACACAAACGTCCCGCGCGTAACAGAACGCGGGTTACCGACATAGCCCAACGGATACTAGTTCGTTGAAGTGGCAATGGGCAGGCCATATAGCACATGCCGGATTGCTTCGTGCGTACCCGGTTCCCGCCAACGAAGGATCGAAGGAGTGTTCGGGGGGTTTAAGTGGTAAAATTGTACCTAGAAGGGATGTCACGCGAAATTTCAACGCGCTGTATCATCATTTTTATTTAAGGAACGAAAAAAAAATACTTACTTACCCAATATTTTTTGGTAATTTAACGGAAGGACTAAATATATTTTTTAAGTCTTGCCCATTGTTAGTCCGATTGGGACCAGTGGATTAACCTGCCTTTCGAAGCATGGAGCGTAGCCCCTTAACCAACAAGACCCGGAAAGAAATCTCAGAATTTACACAAAGATTGAATGATCAGGATCGAACCGGGCTAGCCTTTCAATTAAATGGCTGATTTTATTAGATGGCTGTGACACAACTTCAATACCTAAGGACCTCGTTCGATTCTTGACTAGTATACCCACTATTATAATAGTCTAACACATCACGCGTTATCGTGACGTAGCATAACATAACAAAACATGACGTCACAGCCCCAGTGACCCAGTTAAAGTGTCTCACAATGCACGCTGACCACTCTTAGGTGCGGACAAAGATATTATATTCGTTGCAGATTCGACAAGTGTAGGTATAATGTAAAATTCTTGTTCAAATTGAAAATGTAAAGAGAACGCCTTAAATATCAAAATAGCAAAGCGGGCTAAGAACAATTCTGATGACAAATTTAAGGTGAATCGTTTGCAAGCTGTGTGGTACCAACCCATGTGATCCCATGGGGACGAGAGGCGACTAATAGACTTGCAGCTAATTGATGGGCAGCAGCATCTATTAGCTCAAGGATACCCACCATCTTACTGCAATTATCAATCCGCCAAATGTGATTATGGCAATATCCCTCAACGACCCTGGCTTGCCAAGGTCAGTTAGAGGAGGTCCATCTTCTGCAGTGGACGTAATAAGGCTGACATAGACTGGTAAGAAATTGAAGTAATAGAATACCATAGAACCCGATCTGATCGATTCTACTTTTGTAATAACTATTAGACGCCTAATTTATGTTGATACGGTTAGAATAGTTTATTTCAGCTACTTTTAATAGCATGATGTTATACGGCATTCTTCTTTGGGGTAATTCCGCGGACAATTACAGCATTTTTATATTGCAAAGAGAACCGTGAGGGCTATTTACAAGCCAGGTCCCCGAGACAGCATGGGAGAAAAATTTAAAGAGATAAATATTTTAACCGTTGCATCACAATATATTTATGAGAATGTGTTATATGTAAATGAAAATATTGACTCATTTTGTTAAAAAGGACACACATGGTAGCCGTTTCCTAACAAATGTAACCATTTTTACGGAATAAATGAATTTTGAATTTGAATTTAAATAAAAAAAGTATTTTAATTAGTACGGTAAGGGTAAAGGAAAGCGATTGTATTGCCTAGAGACCCTAATGTAGGGTCAGCCTAAATGAACCTCACTGAAGAATCCTAACATTTTCTGCCTAAATTACCATCCAGCAAATTTCTATACACACAGACAGACTACGGATGTCAATGATAGAATTATATTAGAGATGTGAAGGTCGCTCGGTTTATTATGATATATTACAATTTATTGGCTCATAAATCAGTGCTTCCTACCCGACCTCACAGGATGAGGTACGGAAGTCCCTTCATGGTAATTATGGGACAATGATTGGTCAATTGCTTTGGGATTTATCTGATCTGAGTCTGATACTGTAGGTGTAGATTGTAAAACTCTAATTGTTAATGTTTATTTTTAAGAACGTATTCATTATTCTAGCTGACGCCCGCGACTTTGTCCGCGTGGTGTTTTTTAACTATCCCACGGGGACTCAATAATTTTCTGCGATTAAAAGTAAAGCGATTTAAATCGGTGCAACAGTTTCGGAGATTAGGTCATACAAACAGACAGAGAAACAAAAAAAACTGGATGTGTTCTATTTTATTTCTGACATCCCTCGGTTTTAAGGGTTTTTTTCTATGTACAGACATTCAACCTCTACAGTTTAATTATATGTATATTAATATTAATTAAATATATAACACAAATGTATGATATCTACTTGACATTTGTCACGTGATTGAGCGAATCTGTTTTAAAAATTCCGGGCAGTCATTGGTTGATTCTCCTTTAAACGAGCGATTCAATCGTTCGGTAGTACCTATTTCGGTTTCATAAGCACTGTTTCTATTTTCCCTTAAATTATCTTTTAAATACGAATAACCTGAAGTGCGAACGTTGCACCTTAAACTAAAATTGCTATCCACCGATATGGATCAGTATTTAGTTTATCAAAAGTGTAAAAAAAACAATTAATGAATCAACGAATTATATGTGTGTGTGTGTATTGATATATAAATAGGTTAATAATTATGTATTAAATATTTATAGTTAGGTGTGTTATTACCTAGTTATTAGAGTTATATTACACCCATACTCCCCAGCTCCGATTTCTCTATAACAAGTTCGTGCTGAGGTTGTCTGGAAGACAGGGCCGGATTTAGATGTCCGGAGGCCCCGGGGCAACAAGGAAGAACAGCCCTTTGGCCACAAATTAGTTTCCCTCTAAATGTAGAAAATTTGAAGTATGTTAATACTATTCTGGACGATTTGAATTCTGATATTTTACTCTGAATAACCGTTATTTCAAAATTAAAAAACTATTACATTAATCATGAAAAAATAAATAAAAGAAAAGTTGTAGAGTTTATTCGTCAGAATTTAAAAGATATTAAATTAAAGATTTATTTATTTTGTGGGGGCCCTCTATTGTGGAGGCCTCGGGCAGTTGCCCTGGTTGCCCTCCCTTAAATCCGGCCCGGCAATCCGGCAGGAAGAAATCGCAGCAGCGATAAGACCGCCATTTGTACTTTGTTATTATTATGCACAATTTATTTTGTTCTATTCCTGGCGTACAATAAAGAGTATTTTACTTTTTACTTTATCTTCTTGCCGTGCCCCCATTACTTGGGGTCACAATGCACGGCGTCGGCGCAATATATCATCTTCAATTTTTCGCCCACGGCGACTTTTTGCAGTTTGTAGTAGCGATGATGTCGCGCGTTTAAATCGATACAGTCGCGATGCGATCACTAGCTGTGTGCTATCGCCCACAAAACCACGATTCAGTCGCGATGCTGTTGCGCGTTTACGAAACGCGCGACTGCATCGAAACGGGCGAGGGGCATTAGACGTCTCTTCCAAACTCACCTTCACACTTTCTTTTAATAATAAAAATTATATTGCCAAACGTAAATCTTTAGCCGTGTCGCAAGTTACCTACGCGTTTCATGTTCAACGAAAATACTTACATATTTTCCTTTTACCTTTTATTAGTCTTATATATCCGGAATAACGTATAACTATTATCAAGTCATTACAATATTTTATTGATTATATCTAAATCTGTACTTACACAGATAAACTGTACCGCCAGACATCTAAATCGAGATAATCTACTATAATATTGATTTAAAAACATAAAACATGAATATAGATTTAAATGTAAGAGATTATATATCATTTGGAGCGTGCATGATTGTCACTATTTTTTATCTTTTACAATCACTGATTAAAATAGATATAGAATAAGAAAGAAAGAAGAAAGTAGCGACATCTACAGTAGCCGCACAAACTACATGAAGACGAGCAGCGCCATCTAGCACCTAGCACCCAAAGTAACCTGTATCGCACAATACAAGTTCGCAAGCCAATTCGAACAGTAACATATGCATTGTTTGAAGTTCCTACGGGAACGGGAGTTACGCGGGCGAAACAGCGGGCGGGAAGCTAGTTATGTATATTTCACCGGAAACGTGAATAAATATTTAATTATTTAGGTAATTATTATGATACTTGATCTAACCTAACCAAACAAGACTATGCTACTAATCCAATGGGATTAGGTTTTTTTTTATTTTTTTTATCCCCACGTTGCACGGGTGGTAACAGGCCATGGCTGCTTCGGCCACTACCTGTGCAAAGTGGCGCAGAGGGAGCCGGACACTCGCTGTCACCACTGTGACTGTGCCGACGATACGGCGCAGCATACGGTGATGGAGTGAGCGGCGGGGGCCAACAATCTGCATCTTACTGCATCGTAAGTACTGCATCTTTGAAATGATGGTCGGCAGCGGGAGGTCGTGGTTGCCTCCTTCTGTAGACAAGTAATGTCACAGAAGGAGGCCGCGGAGCGGGAGAGGGAAGAAGATTCCTCCACCTACCCGCTCCGCGACGGCGTATTGGCCGTCGGCGGCGCGGCGGGCCGAAACCCGCCTGTTAGCGATGCACAGTAGCTCCAAGTAAATAGGTATTTTATTTTTTTATTTAAGAACGTCGCTCGCGGCACTTTTTTTATAGCGCAGTCGCACTAACGTTCTTAAGAAAAATTATGTCATATAATGTGTCAACTGTTTTAAACGAGAATCTATAATATAAAAATGAATCGCAAAATGTGTTGGTAAGCGCATAACTCTACAAAGCCTGGACCAATTTGGCCAATTCTTTTTTTTTAATGTTCGTGGAAGTTCAAGGATGGTTTTTACGGCGAGAAAAAATCGAACAATTGCCTGAAAACCCCTTAAAACAGCCTTTTTCTTTTTCCCATACAAACGTTTTCTAACTAAAATGTAGAGTCAATTTGAGCTTTATTTTGTTAATTAAAAACTTGATTTTTTTTGCCAAGATTTTTTAGGGTAGGTGTAGGGTAGGGTAGGGGTAGATTAGGGGTAGGTGTAGTGTAGGGTAGGGGTAGTGTAGGGTAGGGGTAGTGTAGGGTAGGGGTAGTGTAGGGTAGGGGTAGTGTAGGGTAGGGGTAGTGTAGGGTAGGGGTAGTGTAGGGTAGGGGTAGTGTAGGGTAGTTGTAGTGTAGGGTAGTTGTAGTGTAGGGTAGGGGTAGTGTAGGGTAGGGGTAGTGTAGGGTAGGGGTAGTGTAGGGTAGGGGTAGTGTAGGGTAGGGGTAGTATAGGGTAGGGGTAGGGTAGGGGTAGTGTAGGGTAGGGGTAGTGTAGGGTAGGGGTAGTGTAGGGTAGGGGTAGTGTAGGGTAGGGGTAGTGTAGGGTAGGGGTAGTGTAGGGTAGGGGTAGTGTAGGGTAGGGGTAGTGTAGGGTAGGGGTAGTGTAGGGTAGGGGTAGTGTAGGGTAGGGGTAGTGTAGGGTAGTTGTAGTGTAGGGTAGTTGTAGTGTAGGGTAGGGGTAGTGTAGGGTAGGGGTAGTGTAGGGTAGGGGTAGTGTAGGGTAGGGGTAGTATAGGGTAGGGGTAGGAGTACCGCATAAACGAAGTCTCTACGGCCCAGTTTATTTTATACAAATGTTTAGGTCTTTTATGTATCGATTGAGGCAGTACGAAGTCTGCCGGGTCAGCTAGTTTTTAATAAATATATTTTTTGGTGGATTAAACCTGTGCCTCCGTTCTCTGTGATTGCCGCTGTCGCATACACCGCCCTAGGCTCGGCCTCGGGGACGCCTGTACACTCCGGGCGTCCCTATAATTGGGCAAATGGGCCACTATAAGTGAGGTCTAGGAGATCATATTGGCCGCGGGTGCCGTCGGGGGGTCGGATTTGCTTATGTTTACCCGGCCCCCGCCAAAGGCGGATCGAAAGAGTGTCCGGGGGGTTTTAGTGGTGTAGGGTCCTCTCCTCGTGGTATCGTGGTATGAGTGAGCATACCACGCTATGGAGGGGAGAGTCCCACATATCCCACGCCAGCGCGCGAATACGCTGCAGCGGCAGCGGCGGTTGGAATACATTTCCTCCCGGACAACAAAAAAAATCAAGATTTTTATTTTAACCACCCGAAACCTTGTTAGTTTATTAAATAACTAGAAAGTTAGTCAACTAACTAGTAGGTTGATTAATTTACTATTCTTATTATTCTTATTTTTTCCCGTTTCATTGTTAATTATGTGATTATGACGTGTACAAGTGTAGGTATGTGAATACCTAAGTGCAGATTAACATTTTTTATTTCAATGAACTTATTGAGATGCTGACATACATGTCTATCTCACCTTTATGATTGTTATCAATTGTTGATAACAATTGATAAGAAAGCACTATCTATGCAACACGGTAAATTGTCCAAGTAAATTAATATAACCAAAATAGTACATTTTTGAGTTCTAGTGGGTGGTTTCTGGATAACAAATATAATAAATTGCTTTTTGTATACTTTGCACCTAAATTTAGGCTTTACTAAAACAAATTTCAAAATTGAGATTAATAAATTTAGACCACGGACTCGAACCTGCATCTTAGGTATAACCTAATGCGTTAACCAACTAGGCTACGGTGGACCCCAACCAACCTTTTATTAAGACTGGAGCTCTGCTCGCCTTTACGCCCGGTGAAGTAGCAAAAGTCTCGTGATTAATTACGTAACAGCATCCGAAAAAAAATAACTATGGACCTAACCGATTTTCGAAATTTATCATCTCTTTTATAACACGTCTTTAAGGGGAACGTACTAAACTAGTAAATTATGTGTAGCGCTTAATTCCAAAATAGATATTGTTTCTTGCCTTATTTCGTATAACAGCATTTTGAACTGCTTAAGCACTCTCAATACTTTTTATTGTACACACATAAGTAAACAGGACAAAAAAAAATTACACAGAGACCACACTATCTGACCCGCCGGAGAAGAGTGCGCCTGCGATCGCGACGCGTCCCCTCGTCCTCCTGACCCATAGTTTGCACAGAACCTCCCGATGCCCTCGTAGACCCGAAGTCCGAGAGGCCCGCGAACTGTAAAGTAGAGCGACAGTTGCATAAAACTCCCTTAAAAAACTAAAAGTCATAATCCCTCAAACTCATCGCCAGCAACCGCCCTGAGCCGAGCCGAAAAAGAATTTCACATTTCCTCTAGCGGGTCTGCTGGAAGAGATTTCTTTTGAAATAAGCACAATTTACCTTTGTACAATTTCTTTCCTTATATATGTTTCTCATTTTGTTTCTTTTTGTACTTTAATGAATAAATAAAGATTTCTTGTCCGACGTGGGGATCGAACTCACGACCTCTGGGATTTCAAGCGAGACTGATACCACTAAGCCACACAAGTTATATGATACACATTAAGATTTATTACTAAGGTGACAGTCAGTGCTTCCGCTACACCTGTACGGAAGTTCCGTGAAAATGTTTTATTTATAGAAAATTCTAATTACATAGAACAAGTGCATTTAATAGACATGTGATTGTTCCTTGACACCTTGACCTCGATATAGGTATAATACCTAGTGCAGTAAATATATTATAGAGAAGTAAATGAGTTCATTTACTTATTGTGTCTAAGGTTTTATTTATTTACTTGCGGCCCGCCCCGGCTTCGCACGGGTGGACTTTGTACCCTACCCTACCCCTTCCCTACCCTACCCCGTCCCTACCCTAACCTACCCCTACCCTACACCTACCCTGCCCTACCCCTACCCTACCCTTATCCTACCCCTACCCTACCCTTATCTTACCCCTACCCTACACCTACCCTTACACCTACTTAACCCCTGCCTTCCATTTTTTTCTTTGCGTTTAAAACCATCCCTGAGTTAAAGCGATGATTACTGCCAAATTTCAGCGAGACTAACGAACAGCAATTGATTTTTATATATATAGATATTTTATCGTGTATTGGCACTTAGGAATGTTTTTGATGTATAATGGCACATACGACCTTATGCTTTTGAGCTCTAGATTTATAAAACAAATATAAAAGAAGAAAATATGATACAAATTAAAGACCTTGTAACAGTAGGGTTTTGGCGCCATACATGAAATAACTATTAATTAACATTTTTTAAAAGACTCAATTTGACTTCGCAACAAAAACTTCGTTTGATGAGTAATAGTAGGTACATTACGATATTAGTGCGTTATGATGGTTATAACATGCGAGGCGGAATTTCAGCCCGAGCCGAAGGCGAGGGCGTAATTGAGCCGAGCATGTTATAACCATCATAACGCACTAATATCGTACGACGTTTTTTAACATATTTGCGAGGAAACAGAAAAAAAAAACATTTTTCACAATACAAGTAGGTACAAAGAAAAGAAAATTTGAGAAAAATGGCGCGAGGATTATTTTCTGCCGTAGCTGCGTGAAAATGTTGGCAAAGACGTTAGAGCATGCAGCCAAGTTTTTAAATTACCGAATAAACTGTTTTTATTTTTATTTTAAATAAACTGAATCTGTGAATGACTGAAATGAAAGACTGTTGCTTTCCCGCCATTTTAACAGCGCAAATAATACTGTTATGGAATTTGTATGGACTATAACTTAACTATTTGCTTTGGTAACACACGCGTTTTTTATGACCCGCTTTACATATTTAAAACCAGTGGAATTACATCAGCTTTACGAGCAACGGTGTTAAAAAAGTAGTATTTGAATTAACCAGATTATTACACGATATGAAGGACAGAATTATTAAGTAGCAAAATTACGTTTTACTGACGTTTAAGTTCACCATTTATTTATTCATTTATTGCAAAGAATATTTACTTACAATTCATTACATATATGTTTCGAAATTGAGATTGAGAGACGCAATATAAAAGATATTGATAAATTTCGAAGACCGGTAGGGTTCCACCGTAGTCTAATTTAACCAAAGATGTTCGAGTGCTGCCGGTGGTCGAGTTTTATTAATATCAATTTTGAAACATAGTATTCATCATCATCATCATCAACAGTCCGTTTACGTCCACTGCTGAACATGGGCCTCCTCTTAAAAGACCTTGGCAAGCCAGGATCGTAGAGGGATATTGCCATAATCACCGCGCTTGGCAGACGGATTGGTGATCGCAGTAAGATGTAAACCTTGAGCTAATAGATGCTGCTGCCCAACCATCAGCCATATGTCCCTTAGTCGCCTTTTACGACACCCATGGGAGGACATGGGGTGGTCTATTCTAAGCTGGAAACCACACGGCAGTATTTTGTATATTAATTTTATTTAAAATAGTTTACTGTTAAAAATTTGCATAAATTTGTTTTATAGTTAGCAATGAAGGTGGAAGGGCAAATGTATTTACAAAAATCTTAAATTTTTCCCAAAGATTTTTGTAATCCAATAAGGTGACGACCAACAAAATGTATTTGGTCAGTCAGTTAGATTACTAAAAATATTGCACACGTATTTTTTGATATGTCAAATGAATAAAAAAATACAAAGATACAGAGCAATAAAGGGCTCCTCATCAATGGAAATTTGGAAAACTACAATTTTATATTGTGTATCTTTCTTCTTCTTTCTTACATACATAGATCGTTTGCTAATAGGTACTTGTATGTACACCATGTTTAAACAAATAAATATTTACTTACTATGATATTAGGTTCCGAAAATAAGTCATTTCGCTGAGTAACGCCTACCTTTTAACTAACTTACCAGGGTCTTACCAGACTTACACAACGTAATTATAATGTTTGCGTAATTATGATAATTAAACAAACTACTGGCATCAAATTAACACTATCATGAATTAAAACCTACTAATATTACAAACGCGAAAGTTTGTAAGTATGGATGTATGGATGGATGAATGTTTGTTACTCTCTCACGGAAAAATTAGTGAATGGATTTGGCTGAAACTTTGCACGGGGATAGTTTATGAGCTTAATTAACATATAGGCTACAAAACATCACGCTCCGACCCACTGGAGCAGAGTAAAAGGGTAAAACCCCGGGGCGCAGTTAGTTCATATATAAATGTGTGAGTGTAGCATATAAAGCTGAAGTTTGTACCTAATTATATATAGATTCTAGCTTTTAATGAATTATTACATGTATTTTTCGAAAATAGTGCATTATAATATTTTTCTTTCTATATACCTACCAAGTCATAAACGACGGCACTGCTTCCCGTAGATCTTTTTCAACACCTCAATATCATCTTCAGCCCGTCTAGCGTCCACTGCTGAACATGTCACCACGCTTGGCCGGTGGTTTGATGACCGCAGAGAGATTTATGTTGTAACACACAAGGAAACGCTGCTAGTTCCTTGGTATAAATGATGTTATAATAATCGGGACCAATGGCTTAACGTGCTATTTGAGGCACAGGGTTCAGTTCAACATTCAACCAGACCCGGATAGAAACATTAGATTTGGGGTCGAATTGACGACCTCCGAGTTTTAGTTTTAAACCGAGACTTTTACTGCTACGCCACGGAGTTACGTTAAGTGTAATATTTTTTTTTTGCTATTTAAACAACAACATTCGTAGAACAAGGCCAAACTACATAAACAATTCAAATTAATGTTGTTCTTCATTTTCTAACAGTATTATTTGTATATATCTCGTGTCTGAATTAATTTAATTTAATATACTTAATTTAAAATATAAATATAGCTGAAGAGTTTGTTTGCTTGACGGCGATAATCTCAGAAACTACTGGTCCGATTTGAAAAATTCTTTCACTGTTAAATAGCTACATTATCCAGGCTTATATAATATGTTGCAGTCAAAACTCTTAATCAGTCAAAACTAACCTAACATAACCTAACCTAAAACTACTTTTGACTGATTTTGCTAGTCAAAAGTACTTTTGTCCAGCTAAGAGTCTTGACTGCAACATATATAATGATAAAGTTTTTACGGGAACGGAAGTTACGCAGGTGAAACCGCGCGCGAATCTAGTATTATATATAACTACCATTTTCTTGAATCGCAGTATCACGAGAAAATTTATGTATTTGATATACGAGATAACGATGAGATAATTTGAGCTAGTTTATATATTATCTAACCAATAGTGGCGAGATGCTGACAAGTGCGTTGTGATGGAATCAGCCATGTGTTGTAGTAACAAAAAAACAGCTTACACTTACGATGAAGCCGTGGAATTGACAGGTAAGAATAAAGGCAGAAACATTGTTAAAACGCGACCTGATGAAACGCGAAGCTTGTTGAGTCGAATCAAATGTATTGTTTTCTATAGACTAGAACTCAGAGGTCTCCAAACTACGGCCCGCGGGCCAAATCCGGCCCGTCAATGCCGACAATCCAGCCCGCGGCAGTTGAAGACTAGTGTCATCAATCTGGCCTGCGACACCCAATGTCTTATTGTTGTTACTATTGCTGTGATAAGCTGAAAAAGACAACACAATATGATAATTACTCGGTCGCGTCTAGAAATAAGAGTATAGTTAGGGATAGAAAAATTAAAATGGTTTTGGCCCTAAGGCGTCAAAGTTTGGAAACCCTTGGACTAGAATCACAATATGAACACGTCGCGTCGCGTCGCGTCGGGTGTTCATAGTGTGTCTGCTCGCCTTTATGCCCGGTGAAGTAGCAAAAGCTTCGGGGCTAACAACATAGGTCCGAACGAAAAAAAAATAAAAAAAATGTGTGATTCTGGTCTATAGAAAACAATACATTTGATTCGACTCAACACGCGTCGTGTTTCATTAGGTCGCGTCGCGTTTTAACAATATGTTTCCGCCTTAAGTTTCTTTCTTATTGAGTGTACCTACCCAAATAGTAAAATGGAACCTTATGGCCTAGACAAAATAGCACTACCTTCAGCGGAGTGATCGCTAACCAAAATGAATGGATAGGCAATTGACATTTTTTTTTCTTCTGAATATAGGCTTACGTTTGACCATAATTTCGCTTGATGGAAGGCGAAGATAAGGCCTAAGATGATACACTCTTGCCTTAAAAGCGTCTGTACCTTTAGTTTTAGTTTTTTTTGCATTCGTTGGTTGATTCTTCATTGAAACAAGCGATTATATCGTTTAGATTTCGATTTAATATATTTTGTAGATATCGTATCAATTTTGAATTACAGCTTGGCAAAAAAGAGTAGAAAATAATGGGGGCGCCACTGTGTTGTTTGTGTGGCAACCCGTTGCAACCGAATAGCATATAAACCTAATCTTGATACTTACCTGGTTTTTTTTTAGATAATATAATATATTTATTCCTATTTTATTTATGTATTATTTTTTCAAATCAATAAGTAATTCTACTTATTGATTTTAATTTTGTTTATTGAGAAATGATATTATTTTGGGAATGTTGCCAACAGACAAAAAATTAGTTCCGTTTCTAGACTTTTTTGCCAAGCTGTAGCTGTTCAGTTCTTGTAATAAATTTTATGAAAAATACAATGAGAGTTAAATAGACAAAAAATCATATTTTAAAACAATTTATCTACCATTCAAATAAATATATACAACAACATACAAGGTTTTTGCAGCCGAAAACGAAAAGAATAAATGGCTTGTTTAAAAAAATAATCAACCAATGAATGCCCTTCATTTTTTCCTGGTCCCGCTTGATCACGTGACAAATGTCAAATATGTGATATATTTTGCATTAGCCTTTTTCTGCTAGCAATCACATTTTAGCTTAGCACGAGAAATGTACTCCTGCATTATAGCCATCGTATACCAGGGAACAGGTAGCAGCGTTTTAATGTACGGAATGTACCACCCTGTTTAACAATCGTATACCTACCAGGGAATAGACAGCAGCATTTCTTTGTGACAACCTACGTAACGTAGCGGTATTTGGCTCGCTTTAAATCTCGGTGGTCGTGGGTTGGATCCCCACTCCGGACAGGAAATCTTTGTGTAAATTCTAAGATTTCTTTCGGGTCTGGTTGGTTGAGGGACTACCCTCCGTGCCTCGGAAAGCACGTTAAGCTGTTGGTCCCGATTATTATAACATCATCTATAATAATCGTATATCATGGAACGGACAGCAGCGTTTCCTTGAGTGCCACAACATAATACTGCGGTCACCAACCCGTCTGCCAAGCGTGGTGACTATGGCAAATACCCTCCCTCGGGAGGAGGCCCATGTTCAGCAGTGGACGTTATACGGGCTGATGATGATGTTTCTTTGTGTGTCACAACATAACACTGCGGCTTTAACAATTATAGGTACCTGTAGCGAATTATTCCCGATTGTCCCCTCTAGCCATGTCCTCCGGGGTGACATCTGGGAATTGTCTTCCCAGTTGTCACCAGGGTGACAATTTGTGCCGACTGTTCCCTTTGAAAACTGACTAAAGGGGACAAACGGGAAGTATTTTTCTCAGTTGTCACCGGGGGGACAAATATGTTATTTTTTTATTTGATTCTATGTAACATAAGAAATAAAAAATGCTAAAATGTACGGTGATTACATTTTTTTCCTGAAAAAAAAAACAATCGTAGCAAATGTCATCCCCCCCGGTTACAACTGAGAAAAATACTTCCCGTTTGTCCCCTTTAGTCAGTTTTCAAAGGGAACAGGCGGCACAAATTGTCACCCTGGTGACAACTGGGAAGACAATTCCCAGATGTCACCCCGGAGGACATGGCTAGAGGGGACATTTGGGAATAATTCCATGTAGCACTGTCTGATATTCATATCAGACATATATTTGATATATATTTCATATTCCGCAGATTAACCTCGTAAATTTAATAATAATTATGTAATGTTATACAAAAATAAAACACATTTAATTAAAATGAATATAATTTCTGTAGATTCGTAGTACTGACAAATATGTTTTGCTTGCTGACCCTGCTGTTTTTTTGTTGTTTCTACATTTCTTATTATTAAATATAGGCTTACGTTTGACGATAATCTCGCTTAATGGAAAGCGAAGATAAGGCCTAAGATGATACACGCTTGCCTAGAAAGAATCTGTTCACTTTAGTCTTAAAGATGTCCAGATTATAGCGTTCCGGAAAAACTGACCCCGGCAGAGAATTCCACTCCTTAGCCGTCCGCATTATGAAAGATGAAGCAAATCGCTTCGTGCGTATTGAAGGACATTGGACGACATACATACATTCACGCCTCATGCCCATAGGGGGGCATCGCATCTCAATCAAACATAGAAATCATACAGAGGTTCCAAAATAAAGCTCTGTGTATGATAACCAACGCGCCCTGGTTTGTACCCAAAGAACTACTACACCATGACCTACGAATGCCCACTGTGAAGCAAGAAATCGTACGCAAAAAACACCCAAATACTCTGGCTCGGACACTAATGGAGAATCACATCAAAGCGCGACGATTAAAACGCAAAATACCTCAAGACCTAATCCAATCACAGTAAATAAAACTATTGTTTAAACAATGAGGATGTGACACAGGTCACATACTGAGCGAGCCAGCGATAGCACCAACTAACATACTTCCGAATGTCCCACGAAAGAGACAGTTTGTCTTCTGAATGTCCCACGAAAGAGACAGTTTGTAGTAAATAAAGAACACAAAAAAAATAAAAAATAAACTTTTTTAAACAAAATATCCTAGTGTTGTATTGCAAGCAATTTGTCGTGTTTGCATGTTTCACAAATGAACGGTACCTACCTACAAACTTAGCTCGTGGTACGGCGATGCACCGTCAGCATTGCGCCGTATTTATCGAACTTTAACTGTTTATTTTATCTGCAGTGCCACTTGGTTTTTCATAATGAATAGTAAATAGAGATATGGCGTGTGGTTTCCAGCTTAGAATTTACCACTTAATGTCATCTAACACAACCTCTGAGCGATATAAGTCTCGTTTTAAGTCTTGTCGGACGTCCACTGCTGGACATAGGCCTCCCTCATAGATCTCCAGTTATTGCGGTTAGAAGCGGCCTGTATCTACCGTGATCTTAACCAGATCATCCGTCCATCTAGTAGGTGGACGTCCTACGCTACGCTTGCCGATCCGCAGTCTCCATTCGAGAACTTTTCGGCCCCAACGGCCATCTGTTCTCCGTGCTATATGGCCTGCCCATTGCCACTTCAACGAACTAATCCGTTTGGCTTTATCGACACCAGACAATAAATATGTATGTAAAATCTAAGATTTCTATCTAAGTTAATATGTAGGTTTGTTATTGGCCTACGCGAAACCATGGCTGTATCTTTTATATTTGCTTTTGCGGGTCTGCTGGATGAAATTTCTTGTCCGCTGGAAGACATTTATTTTGTTAACTCCCTATGCAATAAAGGGGTGTTATATATTCCGCTTCGGCGTGTCTGTGTGTCAGTCCGTGGCTTTGTAACCCTGAAACGGGGGAACGAATTTAGTTGCCGTTGTTTTAATTAAAACATTTTCTTTTGTATGTTTTATGTACGTACATAAATTAATAAATAATAAAGATTGGTTCCTATCAGTCATCAAATCACAACATTGTCTTATCACAATAAAGTATTAATTAAACATAGTTACTTTTATTTATAGAATCCGTCTCAAGGTTGCAACAAACAAAAACGTGACTTCAGTTAGGACCACGTACGAGATGTCGACTATTAGTGGTGCGAAAAGAGATTAACCGACGCGTGCAGGGTCAGTCCCCGAGGGGTTCAGTCTTAGAGACCTCTCACTCTAGCGTGATTCGAGCGTCGTCGTCTTGCCAGCGTTTGCGCAGCTTAGAGCGATCTGGAGCTGCGTCAGTCCATCGGTCGGCAGCCGGTCAGAGCTGGCGTTGCGTCGATGTCGCGTCGACGCTGCGCAGACGTTGGCACGACGGGGACGACGCTTGAAAGACGCTAGTGTAGGGGGTCTTATAATGAGACAGATTGTTTTCTCGACGAACGACAGGGTGACGGAACGTTTGATTGTGCCCCCTCGCCCTCCCACCTTGTAGTTGTTAAGTACAGTTGCAGGTCAACCCACGCTTACCAGTTCGTGACCTCCACTCGAGAACCTTTCTGCTCCATCTGCCGTCGTCAGTTCTTCGAGCTAAGGGCCCTGCCCATTGCCATTTCAGCATGCTAATATTCATTCATTCTGCTGTTGATCTATTCATTTCTGATTCGATCACGCAGAGGAATTCCGAGCATAGCTCTTTCCATAGTTCGCTTCCTATTTACTTTATATGATATAAACATATTTTAATAAATTTCATAATTATGCCTATATGTATAACAGGACATGGTCGCTACAACTACCTGGTGCTGGCAGCATGCAGCATCATCCTCATGGCATTCGCGCTGGATGTCTTCGGTTATGCCATCGTGGTGTCCGCAGCCAAATGTGACCTTCAGTTGGGGTTGAAGGAAATCGGCATACTGGCGTCAGCACCATTTGCAGGTCAGTTTTATCCCTATTTCCTGGTTACCAATATTTTCTGATAATTGGACTATTTTCAGAGGCCGTAACCCAATGAATAGCGCATCGGACTTGCCATCACGTGGTCGCGGTTCGATCCCCACCCATTGCACTACCGACGTGAACCTACTGGTAAATCAAGAGGGGTTAACAAGAATAGTAGTGTGCTAGTAATCTAAAAAAAAGAAATGTAGTAATAATTTAAAAATAAACGAATTGGTATAGTTAATAACTTACGAAACTCGATAAATACAAAAGTCGGATGACCACGAATGTTTCTTTCTAGAGGTGTGTAACTCTTTACTGAACCGACTCACTGTTCCGAAACATCTTAGTGTTTCGAAAGATTGGAACGTCAGTAATGTTTTAAATGCATAATTTGGAACACTGAATCTGGAACACTACTTTGCGAACCGACCGGACCGTGAACGACGCGACGTCGCTTGCGAGTTGCGAGTGAGAGATTTGAGTGAGACACAAAATGCTGAGCGGTGAGCGGGATACATATACGCTCGCTCGCTAGCTCTCGGACACCGGCTCTTGATTCAAGGTAATAATAACCATTATGGTGCTTACATATCAAATACTATTAGGTTGTATCTTGTATGAAATAGAAGACTAGATATCATTTTACTTTGACAAATCTTTTTGAATTATTTATGTTTGAGCAAGTTTAAACAAACACGATCAGTTGTTTTATGATATTGTTTGAATTGCATGTTCATTCAATTGCATCTTTTGAGCCGGTGCCGGTGTTCCAAATGTTCCAAATGAAACATATCAGTGTTCCGGAACAGTTTAGTGATTCAGATGCAAATGTTCCAATCGCAAAAATGATACTCTTTGCGCGGGCCTATTTCTTTTACTTTGCTTCTAAAGTATAATAGTACCTAGAAGTGGGCGTTATAAACCGTTATACCTAAGGTACGGTATTTGATTCCACGGTAACTATTTATAATACCGGCTAATATGTGGCCGTCTTGTGATCTACACTATCGCCGCTAGTTGCACGATACCAGCCAATATTACTTCACTCTGATACCCGACAGCGCGACAATACCGAGCAAGCGAGCATAATCTGAGTACCGAAAACGAGAATACCAATGAATACCGAATAACAAGGACGACAATATACCGGTGTGGGTGTGTGAGCGGATGAGCGAGCGTCACCGATTGCAGTTTGCACGTACGATTCACGATGTGCTTATGACAGAGGCAGACCGATTAGTAAACGTTGCGTGTTGAAGAAGTTATGTTCAGTTCAGTATCGCTCGAATATAGACACAAATATCATACTCGGTATCACCAATACACAGTTATTAAAATAAATAGTTTCAATACCGGTATTGATAATAATAACGATACCTAGTTTCGGTATTGTAAAAACCAGTACCGACTCACGTCTAATAGTACCTACCTGGTACTTACTATCTGGCATACCGATAGCCACTTCGGCTTAATATGCTTTCCAATTCACGGACGGTTGTCCCTCAACCAACCAGACATAACTGGCGCTGAGGCGGAATACATTTCCAGCCTGGCAAAAAATCCTCCAGCCGTAGCAGGGTAATTACATCAAGGGTAATTATGTCCATTAATTTCAGGGGTAGTATTCGCCTTTCCTTGGGGCTACTACACCGACGTGCGCGGCAGAAGGCACGCTCTACTGCTGTCCACTATCATTGGATTCCTGTTTGCAGCCGCCAGCAGTTTCACCGGGAACTGGCAGTACATGCTGGCTATAAAGTTGTTAGGATGTGTGTTGTAAGTGTATTTGCATTCGTTTAATCTTTGATGATGGTTCTTAAGACTAGATTTCAGCCATAATGACGAGTAACACTCACTATTCCTTTACTCTTAAAATCCGGTAAGACGGTCCTACCGACTCAACCAAAAAAAATATTTCTTTTTAGCTGAATTTTATGACACCTTTCTTATGGGAAAGCTTAGGAGTGAAAATGAGCGGTGAGCAAACGATGTTAAGGGTGCAGTTCCATTGAGGCGGAGCGGAGCAGAGCGGAGAAGAGCTGTGCCGCGATTCACCAATCACATGGCTTGAAATCGTGGAGTGGAGAAGAGATGTGGATTTCAAGCCATGTGATTGGTGAATCGCGGCACAGCTCTTCTCCGCTCTGCTCCGCTCCGCCTCAATGGAACTGCACCCTAATGCTGGGTTTGTAGTCCGTCATCTTTTGTTATTAACAGATTCTTGTCATAGCAAGGAAAAAGTTTAAATTATTATCGTTTATTTACGCTAAGAACCATACAATTTAAAGAGAGCAAATTTGAGAAAAAAGCTATTTAGCTCTTTCTATTGGCTTTTTATTTTTTTTAAACACCGAAATCCATTTTCCGTTAATTACTCTTTTTGAATTAAATCAATATTCTCGCAAATCGACGATATAGTAGACCAAATAAGAGACATATTGGGATTGTTAATAGTTATAGTTATTTAGGTGATTTAAGACTAATACTTAAACATTATCATTCTAGTACTACGGCCAGTTTCTCGCTCACAATGACATTTGTTGGAGAATGCACCAGTGACAAGCACAGGAGTCGGTTTCTCTGCCTCTTGAACAGCTTCAACTTGGCTTCGGAGTTGGTGGTGTTCGGCAAGTAACATTATTTTATACCTTCAAACTAAGCCCCCGCAGACCCGAAGTCCGAAACGTCCGCGAACTGTAAAGTAGAGCGACAGTTGCACAAAACGACCCTAAAAAACTAAAAGCCATAATCCCTCAATCTCCTCGCCAGAGACCGCTCTGAGCCGAGGTCCAGGTCCCACATGTGACGCCCTCTTGCGCAGTTTGCTTAGTTTGTAAAGTATGAGATTTTAAACCGTGTATGCTCCAAAAAAAGAATAGGGAATCATCATCCCTCATCGTTTTCCAGCGGGACCGTTTTCAAACAACCTGCAAGCAATGGCTTCCTGCCACCTTTAAATGGTCGTCGGTCCATCGTGCAGGCGTCCCACGCTGCGCTTTGTCAGTTTGTTACTAGTTAGACCATTAGCTTTTGCTTAAACTAGTTGGCGCATTTAGTGCCTATCTAGTCTAGTCTAGTTTGTATAACTAGATTTTTTTTTCAAGAAACATCTAAATCAGAAACTTTACCCGAAATCAGAAATATTGTGGCGTTTCACCCGAGCCTCAGGAGGTACTTTAACTCTAAACGACCGATGAATCAGTTTGAAATTAGACAGTATTTTGCACCTGATCCTGGCTAGGGAATGTTGAACCAAACCCATTTTGCACGGTTTGACTGTATCAATCCCCTTAAGAGTAAAGTAATAAAGCTACGCAAAGGCTTGAGCACTATAATGTGTCCAGCGCAAGTAGTCATGCTCCGGAAGGAGATGGCAGAGCGCAAACCAGAACGGGGGTTTTACTGGTGTAGGGTCCTCTCCTCGTGGTATGAGTAGCATACCACGCTATGGAGAGGGCCAGTCCCAGATATCAAACCGGGAATGCGTAAAAACATTTCCCTTCGAACAAAAAAAGAAGGCGGCCAAAAACTTATAAATATAAGTTTTTGGCCGCCATGGCTACAATCGGGAGGACTATATTGACAATAATAAAATGCTCTTTCAGGTCTCGCTTACTTCATACTGTCTCTCACCTTCAACATCCCCATACATTTCCTGGGCATCACATATCGACCCTGGCGTTTCCTTTCCCTCATGTTGTCTATGCCACTGCTGATCGGAGCTGTCTTTGTGTACTGCCTGTACGAAAGTCCCAAGTACTTGGCCAGTCGAGGAGATAATGTCAAGGCTTTGGAGGTACTGAAGAGGATGTATGAGATCAACACGGGGAAGACAGATTATCCGGTAGGTAGACTTTAAGGAAGCCAGTAGAAGGGGAACGGTAGATGAAAAAATAAATTAAACTGATGCAGGACTTGGTTAATTTTTAAATGACTGGATAAGGCCGAGTGGATTCCGGTTTAGAATAGACCATGGGTGTCATAAAAGGCGACTAACAGTAGCAGCAACTATAAGCTCAAGGATACTTACCATCTTACTGCGATTACCGATTTGCCTGCCAAGCGTGGTTATAATGGCAATATCCCTAACGACCCAAGCTTGCTGTTCAGCAGTGGACGTAAACGAGCAGTTGATTGATTCGATAGACAGGGGAATTACGTAAAACAGGCTATCCTTAGACTGATCCGGCGTAACACTCGACACTCATTGGTTGCTTGCTGACTGAAGTATCATATGTTTACGTTTTACGGATGATCTGATCGGCCCTGCGATCTCTCCCTATTTTTACGTAATTTTTCAGTGGATCGGTAGTATGAAGGTCATAGTTTTTAATAGACTTCACAAAACAACGACTTTTAAATCTCTTTTCAAAAAAGGGTTATACGCATTGCATTACGAACTAACATAAGGTTGGATTACTTACGGAACTTGGCTGAATATGAATGAAAGGAGACTAACAAGTCAAATTTACACGGTGAATGTGAACGAAAGTTTTGGAAGAGGAAGATCAAGGCGGACGTTCCACGTTCAAATCTAAAACGTTCTTAAGTAAGGCCCGGTTAAAAGTACCCTAAACCAAAGAACAATGGACATGCATGTAGAAGAGGCGAAAATGGTATGTCAAGGTCGTGGAAGAAGTGGCTCTGCCTACCCCTATGGGAAAGAGGTGTGAATGTATGTATGTACTTATGGAACTTGGCAGGGAACACTGCTAGAATTTCACGGTATATTCTTCACATGCAGGTGGAGCACGTCGTAACTGAAGAAGAATCCACGCAAAAGGTGTCGTTTGCTAAGTCGTTGAGTGATCACACCGCGCCTATCTTCAAGCGGCCCCTGCTCTGGAGAACTCTGCAGTTGTTCTTCTTGATGTCTCTTTGCTGTAGCACGTAAGATATTCTATCTACATCATGATCTTTGTCCCTGTAAAGCTTTTACCTGTGTATAATACTGCATATCCTCGTAATAATACTGCAGTCGCCAACCCCCTTACCAAGCCTGGTGGCTATTCACCAGTAAACACTGTCTCAGGATAACATAGCTATGTAAAGTTGAAAGATTCTTTTAAATCCATCTTAAATCTCTGAGTTTATACGTCATAATCATACAAAATTACATATCTTCTCTATTTATAATATTAGTATAGGTACAGAAGAAAGAATCAACACTACTTAGTATTAACATTTCTTCAGGCGCTTAAAAACTTTTTTTTCCCCAGAAACAACGTGTTCGTAATGTGGTTTCCAACAATTGTGAACATATTCTTCAAATCGTTCTCTGAAGGTACCGTCTTAGAAAACAGCAAGAGTTTCTGCGAGAGGATAAACCAGGATTCCAATGCTAGTATCGATACCGACTTCATGAATAGTACTGATAATCTCTTTTTAGATACGGTTAGTATTTTTGTGGACAGTCTTGCAGTCTGGTAGTGTGGTCTATTCCAATTTAGAATACACCACCCCATATCTTGGTTCTATTCTAAACACACGGCTCTCAGTTTCGATCGGATATTAAACAATCATTAGGTTGGGCTCCCAAATTATAATAAAATGATGAATCACGATTATTGCATTTTTTACAAGTTGATTGACTTTTATAAAAGATTTTGTCTTCATGTAAAATCAAAGATTTAATTTCGGGTTTGGTTGGTTGAGGGACTAACATTTATGCCTCGGAAAGCAAATAAAACCCGGTTCCCCGGTCTCGATTGTTATAAGAATCGTAGACCAGATAACGGGCAGCAGTATGCCACCAAGCCGCCTACCAAGCGTGGTGACTAAAGCAACACCCCCTTCGAAGGAGGCCCGATGTTAAGCAGGGAACGAACGGCTGATCATGATAATGACAACTAATGTTACACTTTCTTCTTACAATTATCGTTTTTCTTCTCAGGAAGCAGTTTGCGACGACACTATCGCCAGAAACACCATGTACTCCGGAATGATATTCGGTCTCTTCTACTTGCTTCTAAATTTCGTCGCCATGAAAGTGGCATCCAGACCTCGACTCCTCCTGCTGACTGTCCTGTTGATATCTGGTATCAGTGCCAACCTGATTAATATGAGAAATCCAGTAGCAAATTTGGTATTTTTGGCGCTAGTTCAAATTACGTCGCTGGGTATTGGATGCGTGGCTTCGTATTTTGTAGATCTTTATCCTACTTGCAATAGGTAAGTGGTAATTGTGACTTCTCTTGTTTATTATTTTTGTCAATACCCAGCCTTATCTTTAAAAGCCTGCTTATTTAAAACCACCAGGATAGTAGTCCCTTAACGTAAAGGGACTACTTACAAAAGCGGCCGTGGGGTAGGAAGTCAAACTTGCGCTCATGTGGTTGCCGGTTCGCTCCCCACCCATTGAACTACCGACGTGAACCCACTCGTAACATAAGCATTTTAGCTTAGCACGAGGGGTTAACAAGAATACTAGTGGTGTGCAAAAACCTTTACGGAATATGATTTAAAATTAAACTGTTGAGCTTCTAAAACTATTTCGGAGTTATTTTGTGAGCACTTAGTTTCACACAGGCTTTGAGGCTCGGAGGTCTTGGGTTCGATCCCCACGCCGGATAAGAAAATCTTTGTGTAAATTCTAAGATTTCTTTTCGGGTCTGGTTGGTTGAGGGACTACCCTCCGTGCCTCGGAAAGTACGTTAAGCCGTTGGTCCCAATTGTTATAACATCATCTATAACAATCGTATACCAGGAAACGGGCAGCAGTTTTTCCTGTGTGCTACTACATACATAATACTGCGGTCACCAACCCGCCTGCCAGGCGTGGTGACTATGACAAACCCCGCCCCTCAGCGGGAGAAGGCCCATGTACATCAGTGAACGTTATATGGTCTGATGGTGATGATAATGATGATGAATACCAATATAGCTTCTTCAACAGAATTAAGCACAATCTGAGTGTTTAAGTGATTTTTGTTACATTTCAGGGGTCTAGTCAGTTCTCTAGGTATGATGGTGGCTCGCATCACCTCCCTCGTCGGAGTGAACATCATCGGAGCTGTGATCAATACTCACTGTTCAGTATTCTTCTACGGCTGGTCTGCGTTTATATTTTGTGAGTACATTCTACTACTTGGACAAATGTATGTACTTGGACATGCCCATCTCAGTATGTTTCGCCGGATCGTCTCGATGAGGCCGCGCTGAAACCGGCAGTAGAATAACCCCACTGAGTTTGTTTCGCCGGATCTTCTCAGTTGGGGCGTATTGGATCCGGTGGTAGCACTAAAGCGCGTTCGTCGAGATACTTATGGTCCGTCTAAATAATAACATACTCAAAGGACAGAACTTAGATTTAATCATAGATATAAAATAATAAAATAATATTGTACTTTCATACCTGACAGCTTTTAGGCTAAAGTTATATAAACTATTATTATACGTAGCAATAAACAAATAAAAATGATTAATTAAATCAAAAATAAGCCAAATATGTTTTGACTATTTACAAATACCTGTAATAGGTTTACGTGAATAAAAACTTTTTTTATTTTATTTATTCAATAGTTTATTACGAGTTTGGTAAAAGTTCAAATCCCTGCATCAGTTTTTTGGACCGTGAATTTCATAAATCTTTATCTACTCTCAGTGATTCGAGGTATTGGGTACCCGAGGATTATTTTCTCCTTAAGGTTGCTAAGTCTACTAATAAGTATGTTAGTAATCTACTCCCTCCCGTTCCCTACTTTGCAAATAACCTTCCGATGCCCTCGGAGACCCATAGCCCGAGATGCCCGCGAAACGTTTTAATTCTATCCTTATTTCCCCAGCCAGGGAGCGCCTTGAGTAGAAGTCCAAGTCCCAAAGAGGCACCCTCTCTTGTGTATTACAACATAATACTGCGGTCACCAATCCGCCTGCCAAGCGTGGTGACTATGGCAAAAACCCTCTCTAGGGAGGAGGGCCATGTTCAGCAGTGGACGCTGTACGGGCTGATGATGATGATGATGATGATGATGATGATGTATTATTGTAATGCACCGATGGCTCAGTGGTTACGGTAGTGGCTTCTTAGATCTGGTTTTCTGGGTTTGATTCCCACCCCGAACAATTTTTGTGTGAACCTCGAATAGTTGTTGTGTGTGCTGTGTGTCCGTAAATTATGTGTATGTAAGGTTCCCCGAGACACAAAATTTTTTTACCTAGTGTGGGAGTTGTCGTAAAAAAACGTTTAATTATCTGTTTTTTTCTGTTGACAGATGGTGTGATAGTAACTTTGTTATTGCCGCCAGATAGACGAACTGGCAAAACAACTGCCTAGATTATGCGTTCTGAGGAGCGGTAGCGACGTCCGCATATTTGACAGCGCCACGCGAACGATGTGCCCCTTTCAAACCATGACCGCATCGCCGCCGCAGACGCCCTGTTAATCGCCGAGTTTGAGACCGCGGCCTATCTCAATTGATAAAATAAGTTTATTTTTAATAATAATAGTTGTAATTGTTAAGTTTGATGTTTATGCATCGTTCTTATCAGCAGTGGAAAGATATTTTATGGTACTTTTTCGTTTCCAGCGTGTTTTTTATATTCGTTTAGTAAATATATTTATGTAATTTTTATAACAAAATATATAGTTGTTTACTATTGACGTTTTTTTATGCAAATTAAATTATATAATTAAAACGTTGGTTTCATTTTCATTAACAAATCTTCTGAATACTGTAATTGGGCGCGATGTTGATATTACTCCATTTTTAAACAAAATAACAAAAACATGTCAAATGTTACTTTAATTTTTTTGTTTTTTTTTCGTCTACGTGGTAGGGGTAGAACATTTGCTTTTTTATTTTTAGATGTGCATCGAAGTTGATATCAAAAGGTGCATTTAAATTAAATAACATTAAATTTTTGCCACATGTTTAAAAACACAATCCGATGATATTAATAAACTGGTCAAGTGCGAGTCGGACCTGCGCACGAAGGGTTCCGAGCGCGAGTGTCTACCTATTGCCGTTACCTCTTCAATCAATTTCAAATAATGTTTGACGGTTTGCAAGTGCCTGTAATTGGTGGTGGTTAATCTCCTCGCAGATGCGGCGAGAAATATGATGAGGAGATCACCACCGCGATGCGGTTGAGGCGCTGGTTCAAATCTGCGCTTATGTCTAGGTGTTCAATCTCACATTGCATATCAATGGCAGCCAAACAGAAAAGGAAGCTCACGTAGGTACCTTGGAAAAGCAATGATGAATATTGGTTTATTTACCCGTGCTTTCCTCGACTGTTTACTGGCGCCAGTTCGCGACGATAACAGGATCCGTCTCGTTGATCAATCCTTCACAGTACACAGGCGAAGTTATATTACGATTTCTTGATATTAGTTTCACGAAAACGGCGGTAAAATATGCGATGCGTTTTAGAAGATGTTTACAGTAAGACCGATGTTAGCGAAGAGAAGAGAGCGACGCGAGTACGCGCGGAAAGAATGCGTTCCATATTCAAATCGCGCGGGAATTATTCTTAATATTGGCATTATAATTCACGCGCGCCGCCAATTCTATCAGGCTGACCATAGACAAGCAATGTGAAATATTTTTTAATATTATTATTTGAAATACGCGAAGGTAAAAACGATACTGTCCAATTGGTTTACGTAAATAAAAATGATTTTTATTTTATTTTATAATCTTTTTGTCTACTATGAAGTAAGTAGTAAGTAAGAAGTCTTGAAGTGTAGAACGAAACGTTCGGATTTTGAAGTACTTAGTTACCCCTCCGTTGGATAGATGGCGTGTTAACAAATTAATTATAAGTCGCAAGCGTTTCGTTCGCCTGATTTATATGGTGTAAGAATAATGTTATTTTGATGTGAGAATTGTTTGGTGTGTAATTAATAATGGTAACATTATTGTGCCAGTAGTAAAATTCATTATGTATACTAGGCCCGCGCCAAGTGTATCATTTTTGCGATTAGAACATTTGCATCTGAATCACTAAACTGTTCCGGAACACTGATATGTTTCATTTGGAACACCGGCACCGACTCAAAAGATGCAATTGAATAAACATGCAATTCAAACAATATCATAAAACAACTGATCGTGTTTGTTTAAATTTGCGCAAACATAAACTATTCAAAAAGCTTTGTCAAAGTAAAATGATACCTAGTCTTCTATTTCATACAAGAAACAACCTAATAGTATTTGATATGTAAGCACCATAATGGTTATTATTACGTGCATTGAATCAAGAGCCGCTGTCCGAGAGCTAGCGAGCGAGCGTATATGTATCCCGCTCACCGCTCAGCATTTTGTGTCTCACTCAAATCTCTCACTCGCAACTCGCAAGCGACGTCGTTTACGGTCCGGTCGGTCCGCAAAGTAGTGTTTCAGATTCAGTGTTCCAAATGATGCATTTAAAACATTACTGACGTTCCAATCTTTCGAAACACTTAGATGTTTCGGAACAGTGAGTCAGTTCAGTAAAGAGTTACACACCTCTAATGTATACACAGTTTTTAAAGTCGAGTTTGCTGCCCCACTCATAAAACCTGGGATCTGTACAATTTTTTTTTTAATAATTATTGTGCTAAACTTCGGCTAAGGGCTAAGAGAGGATACTTGACCCTCTGAATGGATGAGACGGGTGTTAAAAGTTTACATGGAGACATCAAAATGTACTTGAATAAAGTCGCGGCGACAGCTAGTATAGTTAAAGAATATTTGATAACAGCAGCAGCAAAATATACGTAAATCTAACGTAAGTTTAGCAAATAGACGAAGGAAATTGTACCGACTCGTACTATTTACCTGTCGCTCACGATAACAACTCCTGAACTTATATATTATCTATAGACAATTATAATTAACATGGAAACTTTAATCGAGCGTAGGAATATTCCATTCTTTTTCGTTCTTTCCTGAGTGAAAATGATTATGCGTTCCTTTTTTATTTCTTTTTCTTTCGTCGGACATTTTGTAACGTCCACGTCCCCTCCTCGGAAGCAGCGGGGTAAGGAGATGGTTTTCCATGACATAGCGATGAGATGCTACTCATATACACCATGAGGACATTGTTTACCTACCCCCTAGGTCCTCCACCTAACCAAATATTATTGCAAAGTTAATTGTTCACAGAGTTACTCTGTAACTAACTCTGTCAATAATCGTATATCACGGAACGCGTAGCAGCGTTTCCTTGTGTGGTACAACATAATACTGTGGTTACCAACCCGCCTGCCAAGCGTGGTGACTATGGCAAATACCCTCCCCCGGGAGGAGGCCATTGTTCAGCAGTGGACGTTATACGGGCTGGTGATGAATAAGACTGGAGCACTGCTCGCCTTTCTGCCCGGTGAAGTAGCAAAAGCCTCGTGGCTGATTATGTGACTATGAAAAAAAAAGTTATCCCAACGTCTCCTTTTCGCTTTAACATTGAGCAAGGAAAATGTGTTAACTTTACTCCACCTAACCAAATATTATTGCAAAGTTAATATTTCAGAGTAATTAAACTTTTTTTTTCGGACGGAAATTAGTTATGCTGTCAGCCACAGGGCTTTTGTTACTTCGTTATTAAATTGTTTATAAACTACAAACTAAGCAACCTGAGCAAGACGGCACCCCCTGTGGTAATTGCAACTCAGCTCTGGGCGGTCGCTGAAGGAGGGATTAAGGGATTATGACATTTAGATTTTTAGTAAAGTTTAGTGCAACTGTTGTGATCTACGTTACAGTTGTACTCGTACTTTATTTTTGTTGTCCGGGGGAAATGCATTTAATTTACGTATTCCCACCGCCGCGCCGCTGAAGCGTATTCGCGCGCTGGCGGTGGGATATGTGGGACTCGCCCTCTCCATAGCGTGGTATGCTAAACACATACCACGAGGAGAGGACCCTACACCATTAAAATCCCCCGGACACTCCTTCTATCCGGGGCCGGTTACGCATGAACAATTCGGCCCCCCGACGGCACCCGCAGCCAATATGGTACCGCGGGATCTCCCGAGCCACACTTACAGTGGCCCATTTGCCCAATTATAGGGACGCCCGGAGTGTAGAGGCGTCCCTACTCCTCATGGGTCAGCCTCGAAGGGAGCGGGGCCCATGTGCCCCACTCCCCGAGGCCGAGCCTAGGGAGGTAGGCGGCGGGAGTTGTCCTCGTATCTGAAGGCCTCTTGAGCTTAAGTTATACGAGGGCATCAAAAAAAATTTCTTTGTAATCTAAGGACCGGGAGAGAGAGTAACTCCAATCATATCTCGTTCCATAACTTGTTGAACGACTTTGAACTTATGGATTATGACAAATTAATGTTTATGTCCACATCTCAATGCCGCAGATCATGACAGATAGTTTTAGGTACTTAGTACGAAATAAGTCTGGAACATTTAAATAACTAAGTAGTGATCAGATTTGATTGAAAAAAGATTTGTTGTTATGTCATATTACAATCGTCTTGATATACAGTAACTTTTCATCCCACCATCTCGGAAAGAGTATTTTTAATCTTCAATATCTGAGTGGAAAAGCCGTTTTTATTCTCTAGAGGATAAAGTAAATTGAATTTAGAACATCGTGTGCACTAAGTTTGTGAATTAAAAAAACATTAAACCTATTTACTGCTACCTCTATGGTGCCGAACATATCATACAACTTTTTTTTAATTTGTTAAAAACTCAGACTCGGAACCTTCTTGGTGTTCTTTTTTCAATTTGCTTTGTACGCGGTTCTTTACGCGGCATTTTTTCACGTCATTGTTAAACCTTATATTAAAAACAAGAAACTTGAAAACAAGTGAAAAAACTAAAATGAGTGATCCTAGCGACGAGGAAGTTTGTTTGACGCCAACAGAATTGACTGAAACTGTTAATAATGCGCATTTCCTCGCTAAGATGGAATGAAAAGTTACGTGTTGCACTCGAGTGCAAAGATTTTTCACCTCGTGCTCTTTTGATTCCCTCGCTAACGCTCAGGATTCTAATTTTGAATCACTCGCTGCGCTCGTGATTCAATTTTAGAACCCTTCGCTTGCTCGGTCATCAAAATTGAACACGCGGTTAAAAAGCAACTTTGCACTCTTGTATAACAAATAACTATTATAAAACGTGAACTTGTCACGTGTGTCGGCGCGATTTTATTAATTAATTATGACGTATTATTTGATTTATTTCTCCGTGACGTGGTGACTCCGCAGTAACGAATGTTTATCATTGATAACGTTAGTGAGAGAATGAATAAATATTTAGTTAGATGTACCTGTTGGATATTGGAATATATTTTGAACCATATAATTTGGCTCGCTTTAAATCTCGGAGGTCATGGGTTCGATTTCTACGCCGGACAGGAAATCTTTGTGTAAATTCTAAGATTTCTTTCCGGGTCTGGTTGGTTGAGTGACTACCCTCCGTTCCTCGGAAAGCACGTTAAGCCGTTGGCCCCGATTGCTATAACATCATCTATAATAATCGTATATATTTGACGTTTGGCATGCGTGGCGTCAAAACTGGGGCTGGCTAGAATACCAGCGCTGCGCAATGATCTTTCAGATTATTGATGTAGCTTAATGCTGAAGCCAGTTCCCATTTATGGTGCATATACTTGTAATACCTACTGTTAATCCATTTGTTATTTCCTTGTATGTGCCGTAAATAAATGTATTTTCTTTCTTTCTTCTTTCTTCTTATATCAAGGAACGGGTAGCAGCGTTTCCTTGTGTGGTACAACATAATACTGCGGTTACCAACCCGCCTGCCAAGCGTGGTGACTATGGCAAATACCCTCCCCCGGGAGGAGGCTATTGTTTAGCAGTGGACGTTATACGGGCTGATGATGAATAAGACTGGAGTCCTGCTCACCTTTATGCCCGGTGAAGTAGCAAAAGCCTCATGTCTGATTATGTGAAAAAAAAAGTTATTCCAACGTCTCCTTTTCGCTTTAACATTGAGCAAGGATAATGTTTTAAGTTTACTTTCGTAGGGTGCTTTAGGGTGTGAACCAAGGCGCCTTAAAATCAACGTCAGTTTATTGTTGCCAATAATACACCATAAGACAAAGGTACTGATTTTTACAAAAGCTTATCGTCGGTAATACTCCAATACCGCGTAAGTGACAGTAGCTAATAAAGTGTAATTTCATCTGTCAAGAAATATTTTCGTTATATATATTTTAAAGAGATAAAATCAATTTGCTACATTTGATTATCAACCTTATAAGATATTGCACTTACTTTGCGTTATCACCGACGTTATGCAACCTATTACGGGGTTGTGATTGCTTACTTGATGCCTCGCCCAAAAGATGGTTTTTTCAAAATCATCACTCTTGGAAGACCAGTGCCACATGTGCAATTTAAGTCATAAAAGCCAAAACAGCCAAATGTAATGTTAAAAATAAAATAGAAAACTTTGCACTTAGTTTATAAGTAGACCCTAATGTGATGGTTTAAAGCAGGGATTCCCAAAATGGTCATCCCAAAGTGGCCATCCCAAAGTGGCAAATAGAACGATATCGACCCCAAGGGGTCGACATCGTTCTATTGACCTAGGTCAGAATGAAAAATAACACACTGTAGCAGCTTTTTTTAAGTTAGCGGACCAATATGAATAAGGGGGTTGATCTTAAAAGAAGGTAATTTGGCCATGGGGGTCTGAGGTAACAGTTCATTTTGGAAAAGGGGTCACTTGTCTAAAATAGTTTGGGGATCCCTGGTTTAAAGGAATATACATAGAAAAGTAAATGGTACTGTTATCATAATTAGGAACGCAGTTAGGGATTAAATAATATGTACCTAGTTCTTATGAGTTCATCGCTTCGTGTACCAAGCGGAACTAGTTGCTATATTGAAAGCACTGAGATCCAGAAGAATGAAGAAGAATCCGGAAGAGGTGAGCTAATCCGAAATAAGAAAGGCATGTCATATTCTTGAAAAATATCATATACTTAGTCGGTACCCAACTTCCCGAAACCCTGATTGCAACAATAATTGATCTGGGACCTGGAGGTACTTAGGAACATTTTGCCATCGCGCCGCATACCGGTGGTATTGCAAGGGCATTTTTACAAAAGCTTATCGTCGGTAATACTCCAATACCGCGTAAGTGACAGTAGCTAATAAAGTGTAATTTCATCTGTCAAGAAATATTTTCGTTATATATATTTTAAAGAGATAAAAATCAATTTGCTACATTTGATTATTAACCTTATAAGATATTGCACTTACTTTGCGTTATCACCGACGTTATGCAACCTATTACGGGGTTGTGATTGCTTACTTGATGCCTCGCCCAAAAGATGGCTTTTTCAAAATCATCACTCTTGGAAGACCAGTGCCACATGTGCAATTTAAGTCATAAAAGCCAAAACAGCCAAATGTAATGTTAAAAATAAAATAGAAAACTTTGCACTTAGTTTATAAGTAGACCCTAATGTGATGGTTTAAAGCAGGGATTCCCAAAATGGTCATCCCAAAGTGGCCATCCCAAAGTGGCAAATAGAACGATATCGACCCCAAGGGGTCGACATCGTTCTATTGACCTAGGTCAGAATGAAAAATAACACACTGTAGCAGCTTTTTTTAAGTTAGCGGACCAATATGAATAAGGGGGTTGATCTTAAAAGAAGGTAATTTGGCCATGGGGGTCTGAGGTAACAGTTCATTTTGGAAAAGGGGTCACTTGTCTAAAATAGTTTGGGGATCCCTGGTTTAAAGGAATATACATAGAAAAGTAAATGGTACTGTTATCATAATTAGGAACGCAGTTAGGGATTAAATAATATGTACCTAGTTCTTATGAGTTCATCGCTTCGTGTACCAAGCGGAACTAGTTGCTATATTGAAAGCACTGAGATCCAGAAGAATGAAGAAGAATCCGGAAGAGGTGAGCTAATCCGAAATAAGAAAGGCATGTCATATTCTTGAAAAATATCATATACTTAGTCGGTACCCAACTTCCCGAAACCCTGATTGCAACAATAATTGATCTGGGACCTGGAGGTACTTAGGAACATTTTGCCATCGCGCCGCATACCGGTGGTATTGCAAGGGCATTTGAGAGCCAGACACTCGGTGTCACCACTGTGTCTGTGCACACAATACGGCGCACACGGTCGTAGAGTATTCGGAGGTGCAGCGAACGGAACTCACCCGTGTTAGAATTAGACCTCTTGCCTCAAATCATCATCATTTTAGCCGAAATCTCAAGTTATTGCGATGGGAAGCGGCCTGCATCCATCTTGATCCCACGGCCTTAACCAGATCATCCGTCTGTGTAGTTGAGTTGGTGGACATCCAACGCTACGCTTGCCGATCTGCAGTCTCGATTAGAGAAGTTTTTGGCCATCTGTTTTTCGAGCTATATGGCCTACCCATTGCCACTTCAACGAACTAATCCGTTGTTCAACGTCGGTAGCCCGCATTCTTCGAAAAAAAAGCGAGAAGTGGTCGCATCTTTTTGTGAATGAGGCCGTAAAATTCGACCAAGGGACATACAGCTGGTGGATGGGCAGCAGGATCTATCAGCTCAAGTTTAATTACCATCTTACTGCGATCAACAATCCGCCTCCCAATCTTTTAATGGCAATAATTGGCAATTAAAAGGAGCACCATGTTCAGCTGTGATCGTTAACGGACTTGAAGAAGAAGTGAATTATTCGTTACATCTAAGAGTAAAGTAGTTACATTATTAGTTATATAGTTATCAATTTATGCTCAACTATAATATTTGCACATAAACTACAAATAATTTATTAGATCCTTACGCATACAGAATTTAATAATAAATAAACTGAACGCGCTTATCACGAGCACTATGTAAGTATCAAAAGATCCGAGTGGCATGAAATCAGCGCTGTGATTGAAGAATGATAGTGCAGGTGACATTCAATGAAAAAGAAAATTGGTGAAATAATTTAAAAAAATTGTGTGTAGTGTTGGCAATTTTGGAAGTGCAAAATGACTGATAAACAAAAGAAAGTGAACTTTGAAGATGCTCTTGACATGACAGGTGAGAATTTTTTTTTTAGGAGGTAACATGGAACCTTATCATGGAACCCTCCTCCCGGGGGAGGGTATTTGCCATAGTCACCACGCTTGGCAGGCGGTTTGGTGACCGCAGTATTATGTGGTACCACACAAGGAAACGCTGCTGCCCGTTCCTTGATATACGATTATTAAAGATGATGTTATAACAATCGGGCCCAAAGGCCTAAAAGCCTTTTTAGGCTTTTATCCCGCTGTAGACCCTTAATTCATAGGCTCGCCTTAAAAAAAAGCCTAAAAGCCTATAGGCCTGTGGAACACTAAGTGTATGTGTGTGTGTATCAAGTGCTTAACAATTTAGACCTACCAACAAAATTAAAAAAAAGCTTAGCTTAGTATGTGTAATAGTTTATTCGTATATTTCCCAGGTTTCGGTCGATACAACCTCTGCATATTCATGTTGTGTAATAGCATCATCATTGGCATGTCACACGAGATCTACTCCGTGTCTTACCTGGTCCCAGCCAGCGTATGTGAACTGAACACCACCAGCTACCAACAGGGATTGATAGCCAGTGTGCCTTTAATTGGTAAGTACTCCTGAACACCTAGACAAGTGGTGTCTTCAATTTTTTCGATGGAATGGAACCGATAAACCTCGAGTTTAATTTTCTTTGACACGGTTTTAGAATAGATCATAGTTATATAATAAATTAAAGTTTACATATTAATCGAACAGAAAAAGCGGTTGCTTAGATTAATCATTTGGCTAGCCCAAAACGAATTGAATTGCTCGACCTACATTTTTCTCTAGGCCCTCTGATCAGTTATATGTCCCTTAGTCGCATTCTAAGCTGAAGTCACACGGCATATATGCAGAAATCAAAGGATATCTTGAGTGTAGGTGTGGACATACAGGTTCATTTTTAACCAGGATGCTTATGTAACTTCACCGGTCATGAAAGCGAGCAAGGCTTCATCCAAAAACAAGTTGCGTGGTGCACGGAGTGCAGTCCCTACAACTACAACGGGAAAGTTTTAAACAATAAGGGAAAGTGTACTGCTTAGTGTAATTCTCGCTAATAATCTGTATCAATGTTTTCAGGTATTATTGCCACATCACATTTCTGGGGCTACTTTGCTGATACCAAAGGTAGACGCACGATTCTCATTATAAGTATGAGTTTGGGGTTCGCATGCTCCACGTTGTCAGCGTTTTCCCCAAATTGGATCGTTATGTGTCTTCTCAAGGTGTTATCGTCGGCTGCGTGAGTAATTCTATGGTTTGATCTTGAAACCTTTTCTTAACCTTATTACCCCGTTTACGTCCACTGCTGAACATGGGCCTCCTCTTAAACAGACCTTGGCAAGCCAGGGTCTTTGAGGGATATTGCCTTAATCAGCATGCATGGCAGGCAGATTGGTGATCGCAGTAAGATGAGAACACCATATATCTGTGAACTGATATATGGTGCTGCCTATTAACAGCTGTATGTCGCTTAATCGCCTCTTACGACTCCCATAGGCAGATATGGGGTGGTCTATTTTAAGCTGGAAACCACAGGGCAGGACGAAAAATCATAATCCCTCAATCGCCCGCTAGGGACCGCCCTGAGCCGAGGTCAAAGTCGCATAGCGGACGCCCTCTTGCGCAGGTTGCTTAGTTTGTAGTTTATAAACCATTTGTTAAGGCTGGAGCTCTGCTCGCTTTTGCCCGGTGCAGTAGCAAAATCCTCCTGGCTAATAACAAGACAAAACAGACATCGTTAATATTGCGCCACGACAAACATCTTTTGAAACGATAAATCTAGATAATGTAATACGACGTACCTACTATTTTTATAACGTGATAAAATTTTTGCTTATGTAATGTTTTGTTTACATGAGCTTAATTTTGTTTAAACTTACTTGCTTGATTGTATTATCTATTGCCTAACATTTTGTGTGTATTCGCTAAATCAAAATTAAATGTTTTCTGATAACAATTACATATTTTTAGACCGATTTTATTTCATGACGGTCTAGCTTGTTTGTGTAATTGGTCATTATCATCATCAGCCCGTATCATCGCCCATTGCTGGGCAGGCGGGTTGGTGACCGCAGTATTATGTTGTAACACAGGAAAACGCTGCTGTCGTTCCCTGGTATACCTCTTGTTATATAATATGATGTTATAACAATCGGGACGCTTAACGTGCTTTCCGAGGCACGATCGGGCTATTACCAACCAGACCCGAAAAAAAATCTTGAAATTTTGATTCTGCTCGAAATTGCTTAAAGTTGTTGGATTAGTACATGTTTATTAAAAACAGCGTATTCGAGCTTTCGAAGAGCGTAGTGCAGTCTCTTGGCTAAATAAATATACATTTTCGATATCACACAAAGATTACCTCACAGGTGGAATAGTTCCTCAGGCAAGTATTCAATCATTGGGCTTTGACAATGATAGTGTAATAGATGGGCAGCAGCATTTCCTTGTGTGATACAACATAATACTGGCTTCTCTAGTTGTAAATTACACCTGAAGACTACTTATATCTTATTTTATATTTCCTTTTTTCGCATTGTCTCCGCTTTGTAATGGAGGCAAGTCTTACTTCTTCTTTTCTCTTTCTGATTAAATTCGTTGCGGGTCCCAAAGCAGTTTAACTTTTTCCCGGGAGTTGGCTAGCCTCGGTGCTCATGGCCATTTTCAGTGTATATCAGTGTTGATCCTGATTCCTGGCTTATAGTTGCAGTGGTGGGAGTGTAGGTGGGATTAGTCATATAAAAAGCAACGATACTGCGGTCAACAACCTGCCTGCCAAGCCTGTTGGCTATGGCAAAATTCTCCCTTTGGCATAAGGCCCATGTTCAGCAGTAGGCATTATACGAGCTGATTATTATAATTGTCGTTTCATTTTGCAGAGTTGCTGGCGCATATGCTATATGTCTGACTCTTCTGAGTGAATGTGTTCCTCGCGCGAAGAGAAGTACCATGGTCATATTAAGCACAAGTGTATTTTTATCATCTGTTGGACTTTTAGCTGGTGAGTAGACGGTCAGGGACTTCGAAGTGATTAGAAACTTAATGGCAACACAATATACTTATTATAATTAGACCGGGTAATAGTGACACAAAATATTGGGTCATTTGTACCAGTATGGCAGTTCTTCAGGGGTCTTATTACGTAATAACAAAAAGTAAAACGATGGTCATAGCGCTGGTACCGGCGGCCCAATCGCGTGGGCGTTAGTCGAACTCGTCAAACGATTTGTTTCACAACATTTTTAGTATTTTCCAATAGTCCCTAAAAAAGAAGTAGGCAGTAGTGTCATGCCATACTTCTCCGGTGTGACTTACAGCCCGCCATACCGACGCGAATACGTTAATAAAAACAAATGATCCAATATTTTGTGTCACTGTCTCCCGGTCCAAAAAAAATCTTAGGTACCTACTACAAAGTGATTGTTTGTTGTTGTTCAGCGAAATTTTTTACTTTTGATAGTACAATTGATCTATGTATATAATTACTTTTTCAATAAAGTTAAAAAATACAAATTTGAATGACTTTGATTGAACCTATGTTAGGGTTCCAGTTCGTACCACCTGGATTATCTTGCTATGTACATTTTTTAAAAGATTGCTAGCAGTGTTTGCACTCTGCTAGTATTCTTGTTAACTCCTCGTGCTAAGCTAAAATGGTTCAAGTTTTTTCTTGGTTTCACGTCGGTAGTGCAATGGGTGGGGATCGAACCAGCGACAACATGATCGCAAGTCCGACGGCCTAGCCATTGGGCTACGGCCGCTTCAAATTATAATTTCTGTTACAGAAGAGGATTCCCTCTAAACTTTTTAAATTTAAATTATACTAATACTGATGCCAACCTCCGTAGCGTATCGTATTTGGCTCGCTTTAAATCTCGGAGGTCGTGGGTTCGATCCCCACGCCGGACAGGAAATCTTTGTGTAAATTATATGATTTCTTGCCGGGTCTGGTTGGTTGAGGGACTACCGTCCGTGCCTCGGAAAGCACGTTAAGCCGTTGGTCCCGATTGTTAAAACATCATCTATAATAATCGTATATCAAGGAACGGGCAGCAGCATTTCCTTGTGTGTTACAACATAATACTGCGGTTACAAACCCGTCTGCCAAGCGTGGTGACTATGGTAAATACCCTCCCTCGGGAGAAGGCCCATGTTCAGCAGTGGACGTTATACGGGCTGATGATGAATACTGACGCCAAATCGTCTTTTCTTTAGCTTTATACTTATATAAGGTGACTGGTAATTAGTGACCGATACCTAAACACATGATTGTGCTCATGATAACAAACAACTTTTACGATGGCACCAACCCTGAAATCGCGAAAAAGAAATCAGCTGTTCCATACATTCATGTTCACATAACTCGTCAACATGGTAGGGAGCAGCTGATTTTTTTTTCGCGATTTCAGGTTTGATGCCATAGTAAAAGTTGTTTGTTATCATGAGCACAATCATGTTTTTAGGTATCGGTCACTAATTACCAGTCACCCTATATATTAGTATACTTAAGATAGATTAAATGAAAACTTTTTTTCAGTAATTGCAATACCAGTCTTACCCCTCACGTTCTCTTACTACATACCGTACTTGGACATCCACTTCAACTCCTGGCGACTCCTTTGCATCATCTTCGCTTTGCCTTCTGCTATAAGTGCTTTTGGAGTATATTTTGCGTATGAGAGTCCTAAATACCTCCTTGGAATGGGAAGAGAGGACGAAGCTTTGGAGGTTTTGAAAGGAATGTATGTTATCAATACCGGCAAGAGTAAGGATACGTTTGAGGTGAGTACTGCACTGTGTCAGCACATTTAAGTCCACTGCTGAATATGTCCCTCCTCTTAACAACCAGAGCCGTTGCGGGATATTGCCGTTTGGCCAATTCGCCGAGACAGCGTGGTGAACGCTTGTCGGATTCTGTCTCGGCAGATTGGTGATCGCAGTAAGATGGTGATTATTCTTGAGTTAGATAGATGCTGCTACCCATCCATCAGCTGTATATCCCTTAGTAGCCTCTTATGACATCCATAGGAAGACGTTGGTGGTCTATTCTGAGCTGGACCACTACACAAACATAATGATTTCAGTAAAATAGCTTTTAAAATCATGCTTGTAAGACTTAAAATATGGTGTTGAAGTGCATACCTATACATTTATAAACACATTAGCTTCCCGCGCGTGGTTTTACCTGCGTAAATCCCTTTCCCGTAGGAACTTCATAATCTTTACATAAATAATAATATAAAACAAAGTCGCTTCCCGCTGTCCGTCTGTACAACCCGGTCACATTATCTCGAGACCTGGCGTCGATGACGTCACGTCGCGTCGGCGCTCTGATATGGTGCGCCGTGGCGAGCGCGGGGAGTTGAAAGGAGAACGGGGCGGAAGGCTCGCATTCCAGCGCGGTCTCGAGATAATGTGATCGGGTTGTACCTATGTATGCTTCGATCTTTAAAACTACGCAACGGATTTTGATGCAATTTTTTTAGTAGGTAGAGAGATTCACGAGGAGGGTTTATTTTTATAATACATCAACATTACACCCGATATGCGAAGCAGGGGCGGGTCGCTAGTTATATAATAAAATGGCCAAACCCTCACTCGGAAGGCGGTGGTGGACGTTATACGGGCTGATGATGACGATGATGAAGTGTGTTTACACCAATATCAATATTTACTTACTGCAAGTATTGTATACATACATGTTGCTCGTGAATATCTCAAATGCAGGTGAAGCCGTGGGTTAAAGGAAGTAAAATATATATCTGATTTCAGGTTCATGCTCTAGAATTAGGTGAAGCCAGCTCCTCAACAGTTCACAAAGGTTTCGTTAAGTCCATGATGGCGCAGACAGTACCTATGATGAAACCACCGCTGTTGAAGTACACATGTCTTCTGGGGGTGCTTTATGTTATTATTTACTTCTGGTGAGTTATTATAACGCGTAACTCCTATTCTCGTAGGAACTTCATTATAAAATATAGCGTATAGCCTTTCTCGATAAATGGGCTATCTAACTCTGAAAGAGTTTTTCAAATTGGACCAGTAGTCCCTGAGATTATCACGTTCAAACCAACAAACTCTTCAGCTTTAGATATAAGTATAGATTTATTTAAATATTCATAATCATTAACCTGTATAATGTCGATTACTGAAAATGAGACTCCTCCCAAGGGAAGAAACTGTCACCACGCTTGAAAGCTGGGTTGGAGACCGCAGTATTTCGTACACACACAAAGGTGTCTTCTCATTTTGTATAATATTGTGTAGTGGGTTCGATCCCTACGCCGGACTAGAAAATCTTTGTGTAGATTTCTTTCCGGGTCTGATTGGATGAGGGACTAAGCTCCGTACCTCGGAAGGCACGTTAAGCCGTTGGTCCCGATTGTTATTACATCATATATAACAATAATATACCAGGGACGGGCAGCAGCGTTTCCATGTGTGTTACAACATGCCAAGCGTGTTGACTATGGCAAAACCCACTGGAGAAGGCCCTTGTTCATCAGTAAACATTATACGGGTAGATGATGAAGATGATGATGATGATGATTTATTGCAGTATCCATACGTACCTGACCTGGATGCCGTACATCGTGAATGCTGCGATGGTGTCGGTGACAGAAGGCGACAGTCACCTGTCTCTCTGTGAGATGATCAGGTCTTTTGCTAACAGCAGTTCTATTGTTGAGGTACGTTACTGATTGTTTTCAATTACGTATTACTAAGAATTCTAGCAACCTCCGTAGCGTAGCGGTAATGGCAACCTCCGTAGCGTAGCGGTAATTGGCTCGCTTTAAATCTCGGAGGTCGTGGGTTCGATTCCCACACCGGACAAGAAATCTTTGTGTAAATTCTAAGATTTCTTTCCGGGTTTGGTTCCGAGGCACGGAGGGTAGTCCCTTAACCAACCAGGTTGAGGGACTACCCTCCTTGCCTTGGTAAGCACGTTAAGCCCTTGGTCCCGATTGTTATAACATCATCTATAACATCGAACCAGGGAACGGGCAGCAGTGTTTCCCCTGTGTATTACAACACAACGTGCTGGTGCAGATGATATTCCTCCCATTTTTATCACAAAGTGTGCTGCTAACTTGGCTTATCCCTTATATTTAATTTATAATACATCATTAAGGCGCGGAGTATTTCCCTATGAGTGGAAAAGGGCAAGAGTTGTACCGGTATTTAAGTCAGAGGATGTAAAACAAATAAGCAATTATCGGCCTATATCTATTTTATCAACATTTTCAAAATTATTTGAATCACTCATCTGTCCACATATCCAGAACTACTTAAAAAAATATCTATCCGATTATCAGCATGGTTTTACTAAGTCCAGATCAACTAGTTCTAACCTAGTATTATTTACAGAAACTATAGTGGAATCATTAGATGCACAAAAGCAAATAGACGCCATATACACGGATTTCAGTAAAGCTTTCGACCGTGTCTCACATGCCATACTAATTAAAAAGTTATCTGCATATGGATTTGCAGGAAGTATGCTCGAATGGTTGACCTCGTATATTACTGATCGCACTTTTTATGTGGTAGTTAATGGATACCATTCAAAGACCTATACAATAGCCTCGGGCGTTCCCCAGGGATCTCATTTGGGTCCGTGTTTGTTTAACATCTTTGTAAACGATATTACCGCGTGTTTTAAATACTCTATCCCTTTTTTGTTTGCCGATGATTTGAAATTTATCAGAACAATCAATTCCGAAGGTGATGTATTGTTACTGCAAAGTGACGTTGACAGACTGATAAAGTGGTGTGAGGATAACGATATGCGCTTAAACAATAAAAAATGTACACATATTAAATTTACAAGAAAAAATAGGTACATACAGTCTAGTTATTATATTGATGGAGAGCTGCTAAACGAGGTTGAGGTTATAAGAGACCTAGGTGTGCTATTAGACAAAAAACTGACGTACTTATCACATATTGAAAACATTGTAAAAAAAACATCGAAATTATTGGGGTTCGTAATTAGAAACAGTAAATTTTTTAAGAGGATCAAAACAAAAATTATTCTGTATTACAGCTTAGTCCGAAGCAACTTGGAATATTGCAGCGCAGTGTGGCGACCACATTACTCAACACATTCCCTACGAATTGAGCGAATACAGAAAAGGTTTATGAGACACTTAGCTTATTTCACTGGATGTTCAAAACGTAACTACTCTTACACTGACACACTCAGTAAATTTGATATGATTACCTTAAAACAACGAATGGATATATTAGACATGACTTTCCTCTATAAAATTTTAAGAAACAATGTAGATTGTCCAGGCTTACTTCAGAAAATCAGGTTCGCAGTCCCAAGTAAATATCCTCGTCACATAATTAAACCTTTGAGCGCTCCGTTTAGAAAAACTGTTATGGGTCAAAATTCACCTCTTTCTCGCATGTCTCGGCTGTATAATGATTACAGTGGGTCCATAGATATAGATATACATAATGTTACGCTTTCTAAGTTTCGCAATACTCTTAAACAGGGTACCATTATCAAAAAGTAACTATGTTACTAACTTTAAACAACAATTCACCTTTTCATTGTAACAGATCTGTATTAAGTAATTTTTATAATATCACATACTTATTTGCTTTTAAATTTATATAACTTTCCTTGTGTACTTAGACTATTTTTGCATGCGGTGTTTGCCTATAATAGGTTATGCATTTAGCAAGTAAGTCATACCTTGTAAATTTTAATCCTTAATGATGTAATAACTGTTGGCAATCCTAAATAAATAAATAAAAATAAATAAAATAAAAAACACAACACTGCGGTCACCAATCCGCCTGCCAAGCGTGGTGACTATGGCAAAGACCCTCCCTCGGGAGGAGGCCCATGTTTAGCAGTGGACGTTATACGGGCTGATGATGAAGAATTCTAGAGCTCAGAACCATAAGGTCGTATGTGACTTTAACATAAATTGGCACTTACGACCAAATGCTTCTGAAGAATATAGTACATCCGTTCTTATGGTACTGAGGTCCAGAATTAAGATTCGGCGTGTGGTTTTCGGCTTGGAATAGACAACCCCATATCTTCCCATGGATGTCATAACAGGTGACTAAAGAACATACTACAAGAACCGGGCGGTTTCACCCGCAAAAATCCCGTTCCCGTGGAAACCTTGACTTAAAATATAGCCTATAACACTCACAAATAATGTGGTTTCCTATTGGTACCCCCTATAACCTCACAAACAATTCGCAAACCTCATTATAATGTTAGTATAGATGTTAGACAATGATGTTATGACAACCTCCGTAGCGAAGCGGTATTTGGCTCGCTTTAAATCTCGTAGGTTGGTTGTGGGACTACCCTCCGTGCCTCGGAAAGCATGTTAAGTCGTTGGACCCGATTAGTATAAAACAAAGTCATTTTCTATGTCCCTATATCCCTATGTATGCTTAAATCTTTAGAACTACGCAACGGATTTTGATGCGGTTTTTTTTAATAGATAGAGGGATTCAAGAGGAAGGTTTATATATAGGTATGATACATCAGCATTGTACCCGTGAGGAGCCGGGGCGGGTCGCTAGTCTATAATAATCGTATATCAAGGAACGGGCAGCAGCTTTTCCTTGAGTGGTACAACATAATACTGCGGTCACCAATCCGCCTGCCAAGCGTGGTGACAAATTTGATGGCAAAAAACCTTCCCTAGGAGGAGGCCCATGTTCAGTAGTGGAGGTTATACAATACGATCGGCGATAGATGTTAGTATAATAATTATATAGAGGATGGGACGGCCTTTGGTGTGGGACGCTACGTGCGTCGACACCCTCGCGCTGCCTCATCTTTCCGGGACTCAGAGTAGGGCTGGCATGGCGGCTGAATCCGCGGAGAATCTCAACAGGCGCAAATAAAACCCTTAATAGTGGTTATGTATTTGTGCCTTTTGGTGTCGAAACATTGGGGCCGTGGGGTCCGGGAGCCAAATTAATTTATAAATACCTCGCAGCGGCCCTCTTTAGTAGTCTTGTGTAGTTCGTGAACGATGAACGAATAGGAGCCGTATCTTCGCACTGTACTAGAAGAAACGTTTCCGAACGCTGATTTGTAATCGGTCTAATAGGTCAAATAGCTCTTTTCGTACTTCGTACATTGTAAACCGCGAGATCGTATAAGTGCGAACGAGAATGAAAAATGAAATAGCACTGACTGATTGTTTTTGACAAGTACGTCATACGAATTCATTAGTAGTCCTAAGCCTGTTCAAGTATGAAGGAAAATCAAATATGTTAAATTAATACAATAGTAACCATAATTTGGTCACAGTGGTGATTTGGTGGCTGCTCTGTGGTCCGCAAATACGTTCTAAGTACTTAACGATGTTCCTAGAAAAAATGCTGACCGAGCGCAAAGACCGAATAGAGCTGTTAGAGCTTATAGAACGAACTAGTTCACTGTCCGAAATGAACTAGTACGGAGCGATCTTGAAAATGACCGAGCAGGCACAAGACTACTCTTTAGTGCGGTACGTTCTCCGAGTGCTGGTTTATACTTTGCACAGCAGGTAAGCATTGCCATTCAACGGAGTAATGCTGTCAGCATTCTGGGAACCTTGCCAAGTAGAATAGTAGTATTTTATAAGTTAGTTTTATTTTAAATTAGCTACTTTTAGTTGTATGTTATGTATTTTATTCATGTAATATAATGTTCATGTTCTGATTATTTATATAACAATACAATTATTTCAGACTCGAGACTGCTCAATGAACACAGAGGCTATGACGCTGATATTCATCATCTCCATGCTGCTGGCTGTCATCAACCTCTTCATCACACCTCTCGTCAACTGTTTTGGAAGGAAGAAGGTTTTCATCGGATTACAAGTTAGTAATTGCCTAAAAGTTATCAAATGGAGACTGAATGCAGGCCGCGGGGCAAGCGAAGTGTACGACGTCCACTAACTAAATGGAAGGATGACTTGGTAAAGATCGGATCACAGTGGATGCAGGCCAACCGTAATAAGTGAAGATCTATATGAAGGAGGTCTATGTTCAGCTGTGGTCGTCCTACGGCTACAATGATGAATTGCCTATGCTTTAGTTAGTAATTAAAAATCTGTCCTAATTCTTTAATTTTTTAGACCGCCCCAAGCCTCGGGCCAAGGAGCACAGGGGCGCCCTCCTGTGCAGTCTCCCGCTCCCGTGGGAACTTTAAAATTAAATATAGTCTTTCTTACTCAAGTATAATGTAGCATTCTAATGGTGAAAGAATTATTGAAATCCATTCAGTAGTTTCTGAGTTTATTCGAATCAAACATACAAAAACACAAACTTTTCCTCTTTATAATTTTAGTATACCTAGATGGCACCGAAAAATAACATGAGTCGTAAGTGGATCAGCTTCCATGCCACTCATATGGTTAAATTTGATTGCCAATTTCAGTGAACGCGCATAATTATATTATTAACTTAATTATTATGACACTTGATCTAACCTAACCTAACAAAACTATCCTACTGTTGTAACAAAACAAAAAAGTTTAGGGACTACCCTCCGTGCCTCGGAAAGCACGTTAAGCCGTTGGTCCCGATTGTTATAACACCATCTATAATAATCGTATATCAAGGAACGGGCAGCAGCGTTTCCTTGTGTGTTACATTATACTGCTGTCACCAACCCGCCTGCCAAGCGTGGTGACTATGGCGACACCCTCCCTCGGGAGGGGGCCCATGTATAGTAGTGGACGTTATACGGGCTGATGATGATGATGACATTGAAGATTTCGACAAATTCTGCTAAATGAAAACTTTCCTGTTCAGATGACTGGTGGACTAGCAGCGCTGTGCATCAACAGCAGTCCATCCTGGATCCTCACTGGCGTTCTCTTCATGACTTTCATCTCTGAAATCATCAACTTTGGCTTCTTGACTACTTACAGCGTCGATATCTTCCCAACTTATGTCAAGTAAGTTTAAGAACTTTAAGTACAAGTGCACTCCTTATTCAAAATCCGATGGGCCGGTTATATACTGATAAAACCGCTTACGCAAATGAAGGGTACCTACTTGACATTTCTGACCTGATTAATAGATTCTTTTTCAATATAACGATCAAATCGCTCGATTTAAAGAAGAATTAACCAATGAATATCCGTTATTTTTTTAATAGAATCGCTTAAGCACGTGATTAATATCAGGTACCTACCAGTTTTTTTTTTGGTCCTGTTATCAAATGCATTTACTCATTCCCACCGCTGCTGCAGCGTATTCGCGCGCTGACGGTGGGATATGTGGGACTCGCCCTCTCCATAGCGTGGTATGCTAAACTCATACCACGAGGAGAGGACCCTACACCACTAAAACCCTGCGGACACTCCTTCGATCCGCCGTTGGCGGGGGTCGGGTACGCATAAGCAATCCGACCCCCCGTCGGCACACTGTCATTTGATCAAGTACCTACCCTTCATTTGCGTTAGCCATAACCTATTCTACCACTGGTGTCAACACGGCCCACATGAGACGGTCCGGCGAAACATACTCATATGGATAAATACGCGGAGTTTTGCTCCAGCTAAAGCAGCCGCAGCCCAATGGCTAGGGTGTCGGACTTGCGATCATGTAGTTGCCGGTTCGACTCCCAACCATTGCACTACTGTCGTGAACCCACTCGGAGACAAGCATTTTAGCTTAACTCGAGGGGTTAAGCTAAAAGGCTTATGCTCCGAGTGGGTTTACTAGTAGTGTGAAAAAACTCTGCTAGTAATTTTTTTTTAAGTTATTTTACACCAGTGGCATCCTGTGCTTTGGTCCTAACCCCTTAAGGGTGCCCTCAGGTTGACGTCGCTTAGACATTGGCTAGATTCTTGGTAAATAATTTTAGATCTGTTACCTTTAAGGCATCTTACTATAATGAGTACATTTGTCATTTATTGCACGACAGACGGACAGACTGATTAAAAAATCTGTAAGATCAAATATTTTTGCCAATGTTTTAGCTACTTAAGTGATACTTTTGTTAGATTTAGTCTTACACATTGTAATTTTGACAAGTACAAGTGTATGTAAATACCTAAGTGATGAATAAATTACATTATTTCATAATAGGCACTAAACACTTGCAGTCGTCATTGTTTTTACAGGTTGATGATAAAAATGAGTGATTTCAGAGCTATGGCGGTATGCCTAACATTGATGGTGGGACGGGGCAGCGCAGTCGTAGGCGTCAACGTACTCAAGAAACTCTTGGATGTAAACTGCGAGGCCTCTTTCTACTTGTTTGGAAGCATTTCTATAGGTATATTATGTTTTTTAAGCAGAAGTAGCCCAATGTCTAGGGGCGTCGGACTTGTGATCTAGTGATCGCCAGTTCGATCACTACCCATTGAACTACTGACGTGAACCCACTCGTATCACAAGCATTTTAGCTTAGCACGAGGAGTTAACAAGAATACTAGTAGACAGCAAAACACTGCTAGAAATCTTTATAGAACGCAAGATATGATTTTATCTTAGTTATGCTTTATAATCATCAAAGGATATACAGTTGATGGATGAGCAGCAGCATCTATCAGCTCAAGGAGGTATTCCTCGAAGCGCTACCATTTTGAGGCGCTCCTTTTTTATTCCTCGGAGCGCTTCTTTTAGTAGCGCCACCCGATAGTAATTAAAAATATTAAAATTGAAGAAAACCTTGGGTGGGCGTCAAGGTATATAATTTTAATATTTTTAATTACTATCGGGTGGCGCTACTAAAAGAAGCGCTCCCAGGAATAAAAAAGGAGCGCCTCATTAGTAGCACCTCAAAATGGTAGCGCTTCGAGGAATACCTCAGCTCGAGGATAGTTACTATGTTACTGCAATCACCAATCCGCCTGCCAAGCGTGCTGATTATGGTAATATCAGGTCCGGTTGGTTAAGGGACTAAACTCTAGGCGTCGGAAAGCACGTTAAGCCGTTGGTCCCGATTGTTATAACAATTGTATAATAAGGAACGGGCAGCAGTGTTTCCCTATGTATTACAACATAATGCTGTGGGAGGCAAACCCTCGGGAGGAGGCCCATGTCCAGCAATGGAAGTTATACGGGCTGGTGATGATGATGATGTTGTTAAGTCCTGTAGAAATAGATATGAAACATAAATATAATCTATTTATTTATCATTTCAGCTGGAGCCCTCATCGCACTTCTGTTACCATCAAATGCGAAGATTTTGGCGCAAAAAAAATTACAATCAATTAATTAAAAGTTTATTTATTTTTAAGTTTTAAGTTTACAAGCGACCCCGCCTCGGCTCTGCACGGGTACAATGCTGATGTATTATTATACATATAAACCTTCCTCTTGAATCCCTCTATCTATTAAAAGAGTTTGGGTGAACTTTGTGTCAATGAAGAAGAAGAACACTTTATTGCAAAATATAAAACAATACATTGCAGTGAATTGAGTGTTTGTAAAATCTCCGCAACATAGGGATTAATTTCCCTACTGCAAGAGTTATCTTTTTAAAGAAAAAATATACCGGAATATTATTGTACTATTGTGTATTCTATGACAGTAGTAGGCATGTCCACGTTATGATTTCGCCATGAAAATGACGTCATTTGATAGTTAAACACACTACCTTCTCCGATACGATGATTAATATAGGTAAATAAAGATCGTGTATCGTACAGCTTGGCAAAAAAGAGTAGAAAATAATGGGGGCGCCACTGTGTTGTTTGTGTGGCAACCCGTTGCAACCGAATAGCATATAAACCTAATCTTGATACTTACCTGGTTTTTTTTAGACATATATATATTTCTATTTTATTTATGTATTATTTTTTCAAATCAATAAGTAAATCTACTTATTGGTTTTAATTTTGTTTATTATGAAATGACATTATTTTGGGAATGTTGCCAACAGACAAAAAATTAGTTCCGTTTCTAGACTTTTTTGCCAAGCTGTACCTATATATGTATAAGTAACGCGTGTATTCTGTATGAGCAATGGATTCTACAGAGGTTAGTTCTTGGTTGTTGTTTGTGTTTGTGAATTCTGTGATATTTCTGTTTAATAACAATAATTGTAGGATTTGAGTAGGTACTTATTGTGTGATAGTAAAATAAATAAACATTTGGTTGCATGGCGGTAAATTTTTATTTAAATCCATAATTTTAAGATTTCTGTGACAACCTCCGTGGAGTAGCGGTAAAAGGCTGGATCGTGGGTTCGATCGCCGCGCCGGACAAAAAATCTAAGAAGTCTTCCCGGGTCTGGTTGGTTTTGGGACTACCCACCGTGCCTCGAAAATCTCGTTAAGCCATTGATCATAATCTGTAACAATCGTATTCCAGCGGGCAGCAGCGTTTCCGAGTGTTTCAACATAATACTACGGTCACCAACCCGCCAGCCAAGCGTGGTGACTATGGCAAAACCCTTTTGGTCCATGTTCAACAGTGGACGTCGTACAGACTGATAAAGACTTGGAGGAATTAGACTGGAGATGCCTTTGCACGCGTTTCCCCTCTGCCAAAGGTACAAGCATCGGATGCCTGCACGTTATATAAAACTACTTCGGCCGCCATTTTGACACACACAAATTCAGAACGCCGTGACGAACACAGCTCGTACAAAAATGCCAGCCTGTGCGGTATTTAACTGTAAAAAGAAGTCTAAAACATCAAGTTTGCAAAAAGACGGAGTCACCTTCCATTTGTGAGTTTAATTTTTATGATTTGGTCATTATTTACTTCATAATTTTAGGTTTTTGTAAACTAAAAATTCAAATTTGCCGCTGTCATTCGCGGTGTAGCGAGACTTTAGTCTGCGCGCGCACGATGACGTATCCGCACTCCCCACGAGACTAGTTGCTAGGGTTGTCGCATTTTACTTCATTAGTGATTTCGGCATACCTATACCCTATTCATCGGGGCTTGAGACAAAGTGTAAACAAAGAAAACATTGTTTCTCAAACTTTTTTCAATGTTTTTTATTGCTATTTAATTTAATATAGGGTTTCCCATTTGTGTGTCTAGCAGCTCGGGTTAAGATAAGGTACTTAACTATGAAGATAATAAAATCATAAATCACTCTTATTGAATTAATTATTCGGAGAATTAGGAGGATTCTGAAGAACTGTCGCCATCGTGAATAACGAAGCGGTCAACTATATTCAACTATCAATTATTCCATTACTTTTAAGCATCTTTTGCTGTTCTTTTTCACATTGTCAATGTACTTTTGTCAAGCCTGTTCTACTGTTATATTTTTAATTGCATCGGCTAGTTAAATTTGAACTTCACTTAACTTAAAGCTTTTGTTATTCTCAGCAATAAATCCTTTAACTTGGGCCCATATTAACTCAATAGGATTTAATTCACTATGTCCTTTTAGAACCTGTTTACAGTGGCTTGCGATATTCCCATAATTTCAGTGGTTTAATTGATACCTTTGTACGGATACGAATCCTTCGACCACGTTTCTTTTATGAGTTTGAACACATTAATAACAGCCACCTTTTCCGTTGAATGCGTTGGAGTTTTCTTTGATCGCTTTTTCTTTGGCGAAGAAAAAGTGCAAGCGTTGCTTGGTCCAGGTGCACTCATGTTTTAAGCTCGAAAACGTAAATATAACAAAAACAAAACAACCACCAAATAACTTTAAACTTCATAAAAGATATAAATTCAACGAAAATATTTATAATAATAAATAAGCAGAACTCTCGTATCAACAAGTTGATCTATAGTAAAAATGCCGGATATAATCCGACCGATAACCAAACGTCACATTTTTATGTAAAATGTTCGGGAGTACCTGTGGTCTATAATTTAGTCGTATTAAAATGCATTCGAAGTTTGGGAATCAAGTCTTTTTTGGGTGTTTTACATGTAAATGATTTAATAAATCATTATACTTCACAAAAGATGACATTCCTAGGGTTGTTAAGATTTAAACAAATGTCGATAGTAATTATCGACTTTTCTTACTATTATTGAAGATAATGTAACAAATAATTGGGATTAATTTAATTACAAACGTTGCTAAATTAAACAAATATTTTAATATAAGAGACATTTATACTCTCTGAAATCCAAAGTTTATTTTTAGAAATTGGATTTTATTTACTCACTATTATTTTAGATCAAGTAGGTACGCGTAAATATGCAAATTATATTATGATACTAAAATATATAATAAAATTTAATAATTTATTTATTTTTAAGTAAGTTTTATATAAAAATATCGATAGTTTATAGTCGATGGCCACGATGATTCATTGCCCATCACTTATTAGGTCGCCATGCCCATAAAATATAACATTGGCAGGTACTGTCTGTCAGTAGTACTAAATTCAAAACTTCATAGGCGTGATGGTATTGACAGATGAAATAAAATATATTCACTTCATCAATCGTGACCCTTAAAGTACTCTTTTTATGGTTTGTTTACATTTAATCTCACGCCTCGGATGAATACGGTATAGTTACTATTTTATAGATAAACATTTATTGATTAATTAATTTGTTTATAATAAAGCTTTTCTTGTGTCAAGCTTTAACTTTCATGATAATTATATAGGTATCAACTTTTGTGAAATACATGAAAACCATAACCATAGGCTTAGCGTCAAATATTATTAACTCAATCGAAAAACATAGCATGCCTTGGCGCGAGAATAAAAGCAACTAAGTTAAATAGCTTCTCTATGGACCAAATTTTAAACTCGTATAGTACCTACTTTACTATACGAGTACTTTACTAAGTGTTTGATATACCTACTTACTTGTACTTATGCAAATTTTCATAGAAATCCGCTTAGGCGTTTCGGGGTTATTAAGTAAGAAATATTTAAACTTCTGCATTAATTGCACTTGCTTGCTGCTCGCGTGAACCATAAGCGTTTTCAAAGAGGCAAGCATGCAAGCAAGCTCGCCTGCAAGCTTAAGTTAAAATCGTCAAAGTTTACATAGTAAAATAATAGAACGACGAATTAAAACCTAAAATTACTGATAATGATGATGATGATGATGGTGATGATCCATCATAATATCATTTGACTGTCCAATATTTTTTTCTATGATTCGCAACCCTGATTTGTATAACTGACGTGTAGTATAGTGACAACAAAATATCGATATAATTATCGATTTTGAGACTGGAATGAAATGAATACTCACTGATAGTCAATCTTCTGGCTACCGACAAGAGCTGGAGTGGCGAGGGGGGGAGGCCCCGGATATGTCATGGTGTCGCATTTCATTAAAAAGCTGGTCAAGTGCAATTCGGACTCACGCACCGAGTGTTCCGTACAAACTTGTAGGCATGTATATAAAATGATTTTCGTGATTTCTTATATATTTTTTGACGCCACGGTTCAAAAGTTAGCCGGGGTGGGGGGGACAAAGCCCCCCGGCTTCGTCCGGATTGCACAATTGTAACGACTTTCGGCGTTTATAGCTCCTTAAATATTTACTTTATCTGAAAAAGTTACATGACATACCCCCAACCACTTTCAAAGACCTATCTAATGACGTGCTTAAAAAAAAAAACCTGTTTTACTACAGAAATCGCATCGACGTACATACCGCTACAGCGGTTAACAAATGACACCTATTTTCCAAAATTCATTAATGTAGCCCTTTATACTTTCTGAGTAAAATGCCTGGTGCATACGGACAAGACGAAACTATAAGTGTTCCGTTTTTGCCATTTTGGCTACGGAACCCTAATAAAAAAAGAATCCGACGAAACAAGAATCCGGCAATATAAGAATCCGACGAATCGGGGACTAGTCCTTATGTACATTATAAAATGTATATATATTTATATTTATCTAGGTATATAAGAATTAGGTAAACTATTTAAACTAAAAGATTTATCGATATCGATATCTATCTATCTCGTGCTCTGTCATTTCCCTATTTAATTACCTAACCACTTGCAACTTCTTGTGTATGGATAGAACGTCATAATACGATAATGAGCTTGTGTGCGTGAAATTTAAAATAGTGTGGCGCTTAATGTATGTGTGCAATTGTAACAACGCAGACCGTTTTTGCGTATGTGTGCTGGCGCTGTATGTAGTAGTAACCTCGTCCCCCGTCGGGAATGGCAGAAAGATTTGTTCTAAAAATTGTGTCATGCGTACTCCAGTCTAATTCCTCCAAGGATAAAGATGATTAAGATTCGGTTTTTCTTTTATATTTTCTCTGTTCATGTTGAAACTATGGGGCCAACACTATAAAACATAAATAAGAATGGAAAATTAATTTCATTCCGATTCCATTTCAAGCCCAAAGTGTCAGAGGCCCAGTACCAGTGTTGCCACCTTGCAATCTAATATGTCACTAGAACCGTATTCAAAACTCGCTAGATTTCAGACATTTTGTATTATAAAAAACCGCTAGAAATCGCTGATGATTTTATCATATTTTTAAGTGATTATTTTTCACATTGCCGTTTAGGCAGGCGATTAAATCAGTCGCCGCCGATCAAAAACCGCGATGACTCAAAATGTACAAGTCAATTGATGGTGCCACCTACTTTGCACAAGAGCTGCAACTATTCATACAGCTCAAACAGTTTTAATTTGTAATAATATATTATATTTGTTATACATACATAGGCTTAGTATTAAATAAATAATATAATGGGAAGTTTAGTTGCGGTTCAGCTGTAAAATCCTCAATATATTTCGATATCGCAAATTATCACTAAAAGTCGCTAAAATAAGTTTTAGCGAGAAAAGATATTAGAAAATCGCTGTCCAGCTCAAAAAATCACTAGATCTAGCGACAAAGTCGCTGAGGTGGTAGCACTGCCCAGTACGTCGATTCTGTAAAATTCTAACAACAACTCGCAACTCACTTCACTATTCACTCTCACTTCGCATAAGGTTCAAAACGACCTTGATTTTGCATTCTGTAAGCATCACTTGGTCACTTGCGAAGTGAAGTGAGTTCCGAAGCGACAAATATTGTACTAGTGATTACCACACTCAACAAAATGTTAATCTCGTTTTATCGATTCAAGTTTTTTGACACAATTGTTGAATTTTGGCACACAATTTTAGCTAATAATATGATGTTTAAATTAAAATGTCTTATTTTATGAAATTAGAGGCAGCAAATAAGTAAAAAAACAGAAAACTCTAAATTCGTGCCATGAATACGGATACATCCCTAACGAAAAAAAAAAAATGACAGTGTCAGAGTGACAGACATACAATGTTGAATGTCAATGTTTTGAAAGTGCGTTGAGTTGTTGTTTGTTTGATTTGATCGTTCAGTGCCGAAAATATTTTAAAGTAAGTAAGTAAAGTAAGTAAAAGATTGTGGTTGTGAAGTTTAAAAATGATATTAATGAAAATAGTATTTATTTTGTTTTCTAATCCAACAATAACGTTCTAGTATAAATGACACACGTTCCTCTCATCCATCCATTCAAGAGGTTATGGTAAGAAACCCTGGCATGGCGAAGGGTTTCTTGAGAAATCAAACAACAGAGTCTGGCACCTACAGAGGAACCACCAGCTATTGTGATTTATGTAAGTTATACTAACTACTAGGTATATACCCACTGTTATAAATCTTCTGATGTGTCTAGATTCTATTCTATTAGATATAAATGTACCCTATCTTTATATCCAATTTACTTTTCAGGGTTCCGAACTGATTGAGGATACTCAAAGTCATAATTACAGACTACCAGATCCTGTAGTTTCAAGAAGAAGACTGTTTGCTTCCTCATCCAGCTCAACTGTTAGAACAAACCAAAGCATTTTGCGGGTATGTGTCTGGGTAGACAAATTTGTGTAAGTGTATACTGTGACTGTGACGACTCAAATCATATCTTGAGAAAAGATTCGCTACACTCTGACCCAAGCTATAGTTTTGGGAGGTAGCAACTTACTTACTTTAGTTTCCTATTTTTGTTGATTATTATTTAATAGGTAACATCTAAATTTTTTTTTATTCCTTTTGAAATTTTAAAAGCTTTAATATTATTTACTGCGGCACGTTACCAACTTTTTTTGAAATTGTAAATTTTTCATTATAATATAGGTGTGGGTTTCTTTTTTAGGATTGTTTCTTTTGTTTCAGAATATCCAGATAGAACACACACCTCCTCCAGATCTTCATACATATCATCCTAGCCTGTCTACTCCACCAATAACACTTTCACACACACCCACACCTTCTCCTTCACACCGTGGTGCCACCCAAGTAGCCTACCCAGTGAATCGTCGTCGAACTGCTGCATCATCATGTAAGGGACTGATAATGTTTAACAACTTTCACGACTATTAGGTCCCCACCTATGAAATTTTTTACAGCGTTTTGTATTGAGAATTTTAAAGAAGTTGCAATTTTTATACTAGCATTTTCTTAATTTATTTAACAACTATTAACACTAATGTTTTTAAACATTTATGCAATAATGTTTAAAAACTAACATAACATAATTATGCCACTTAAATTAAGCGACAAAAATAAGTTATGGCTAAGTTATATTTGTTATACAAATAGTGGTAATTTTTGCTAACAAAAAGAAGAGTAATTTTTATGGTATTTTTTTTGTTTAGAAAGCTATAAGTAATAAGTTTTTTTTACTTTGCCTATGATGGTCATTATTTGATATAATATCAAGCAATTGATAAATAATTTTATTCGTGGAAGTGACAAGGTTCTCTATTTGTGAGAAAGAAACGCCAATTTCATAGGTGGGCACCCAATATTATGTGGTTTTGCTCATGCTCAATGATGAACTCAGTTCATAAACATATATCTGAGTTGATTTGTACTTTTATTTTATAACTATTTGATTTAGGAAAAAAATTGAAATGAATGAACCTTCGTATACTTAGTTATGTTAATATTTATCTTTTTAGCTTCTCGTCACGCAACGCCAATTACTTCCCCTTCTCGCCGCCCCAGGACAAATATGTCTCGTGCTAGTCGAGGTGCTGGTTCCGTGGGTAAGTACAAAATAAAAATAACATCATTTTTCCAACGAATGACAACGAAAATCTGCTATTTAAGATTTATTTTATTTACGCATTCTTTTTTCAGCATCACGTCTCACGTCTTTAGTTGCTGCTCCTCCACCATCTCAACGGCGAATGGTATTCTCCACCACTACTGAGAGATTCCTGAGGGTGGAAGAACAGCAGCTGGAAATACAACGACTAAATGCACCAATCCTGCAGTCCTTTCTGGAGAGACGTGCGGAAAGAGAAAGGGCCATGGATGAAAGGAGTGCAGAGAGAGACAGGATTTTAGCTGAAGCTGTGACTGCAGTGGGGAATGGGCTGCAAGCAATGGCAGAGGCTAAGAATAGAGATAGGGTGTAGTAATTTAAGTTAATATAATAAATAAAACACTTTTAACAGATACTATTTATTTATTTATTTATAAAGGTACACCAACAGCTTCTGTATATAGATTAACAAATACATTAGTTACGAGTAAAAGGCTTATACAGTTGCCAACAGGTGAACCAACATTCACGAACATAAGTGGTAACCTTAACTAAATAAATGTACTAATATTGGGTGGAAATAAACTATACAAAGGTTAGAATTATGCTTGAGTAAAAATAGAAATCCAAAATTAAACAATTAAACAAAAACAAACTTGAGATCGAAATTAAAATAATGAAATAAAAAATTAGCCTCAAACTTAAAAAACTTACAAAATTATAAAGAAAGAAGTTGCAAGATAGATCTACAAACAAATACAGTTAATACAAATAATCATTTGGTGCTTTCTGACTTAGAATATGGGTTTTAAAGATTTTCATTGTGTTATGGTATATATATTATTATTATAAGTCAATATCTGGGTTTGATTTTATATAACAATTTATATCTTTGCTGAGCCTATTGAGAGGTGAATTTTCTCCTATGTTTGTGTTGGAAGCTTCAGTGTGGAATAAATGGGAGATGGTCCTAGCCCATTAAGGGTGCCCTCAGGCGTGTGTCGTTTATAAGTAAAAATACTGTTTAATGACGTGCCTCTTTCTATAGAGCTAAATTATATTAAGATTTTGATTATATAATTAATTATTGTTATTACTATACATATGACGTGATACTAGACTGGCAGACAGACTATTAGCTAAACCGCAATAGATTTTAGTTGTGATATTTTGTATTTAATTATATTAATTATATTTCATTGTGTATAATTGACAAGTACAAGTGTATGTTAATACCCAAGTGCTGAATAAATATCGTTTAATTCGTTTTAAAGCTTCTGGGGAACCATCTTCAGCACTATTAATTGGCGTCATAAGGTAGGCGCGCTGAGCATATCCTGAATCACCTGAAAATTAATAAGTATCAAATAATTATGCAGTTTTATAAGTACCTAATAAGGCTTATATTCTGTAGTAGGGTTAGGGAGGGACTAACTAACCGAGCAAAACAACTTCTTCACCAGAATTTGTTAATGCCTCTAAGTGGGCTTTTATAACACCATAGTTAAAAATGAAGCTATCATGAGTAGCTCCACCATATGTTGGATCTACATTTAAAATATTCAGATCTGCATCTGTTATCTGAAAAAAAAACTAAATATTAAGTAGACTAATTGAATAGGTACTCAATAGTAATAGATTACAACATTGAAATCTATTTTACCAATAACACATTTCTTGCATGGTTGCCTTTGCGGTTGTAGAAACTTTTTGTAGAACCTTCAATTTAAAGTAACCATTAACATTATTAACTATCACTAAAATGTAAAAATCACAGAAGAGTCACTTTAATTATAAAATACCTACTAACCTTTCTTTTAACAATTGTCTTTCTTGTATATATCTCTCGTTCTATATTATAACTATATTAATGTAGGGTCCTTAGACTAACATGAAACATAGCTAGCAGGGAAACAACTTAAAAGGAATACTCCTTATTATGAAGTGTTTTCATGAGTTTTAAGTGATAAATTATGTTGGTGTGCTTGCTTACAAATCTATCAGCTGTAAATACTTATAAAGTAACTTTATACTTACTAAAATGAAGTACCTAGGTACTTACTTTTATAAGAGTTGAAAGTCGTAGTTGTTCAGTTAGTTCCTTTGACAATCTATATACGCTCACATAGTCGTCATCTCGGGTTAATAAAGATAAACTTCGAATTTGGTTAGATTGTCGACACTTTTCTAGTTTATCCAAAGCATGAGCCTCTTCTTATAAAGATTGTAACAAAGACATTCTTGCCATCGTATTCACTTTACACAAACGCACAAAAATAAGTTTTTAAACACAAATTATATAGTAATTTTTAAAACTGTGACATAAAAATATTATTATAACACTATTTTTAGATGATTTCTCTTATTTTCACTCGTAAAATAGATGCTTTTAATTTGACACTTTGAATCGAGTTCGAGTTCGAAGTGAGCGTCAGGGTTGACAATCTTAGTAGTGAGAAATGGGTAATCGTTCTCTTATAAGTATGTAAAATAAGATTGGACACCAAAAACATTGCTGGATTACACGAGAAACTGACATTTTAATTTGGTTACATTATATTGTGTTACTTTTTTTAAACTTCCTAAGAGATGGCAGTATTACAAGATTTGTGACTACGTACTTCTACTAGGTACGCAAGATGGCGTGCACATAGCCATGCATTCAACTCTTCGGTGTGACCAGTCTTCGTTCAATTTCTATGAGTAGAATAACCTCGATAAACTTATGTAATAAAAATAATACAACAAGAAAACAACAAAATATTATTTAGCAGCTCCATAAAATAAAAAGTACATAAAAACAATTCCTAAGACTTTTCAAAAACTGAATTCAGATTTGTATGCAACACTACAACAAATGTCAAACAAAACAAACTTGGCCGCCGGTTTGCGAGTGCGCATTTTCGGCGTCTTGCTTGTTTTTACTAGTTTTTCTATATTTTAACCATCCAAAAGTGCTTTTTCCACCTAAGTCCGTTGAGTCGAGCCTCTGGCTCCTCCGGCCGTGTTGATTTTGTGCTTGTGTTGATTGTTAAAATCAAGTTTTGAGACAGGACTCTGACGACCAGTTTGGTGCCTCAACTTTTGTGTTTGTGACATTGATATCTTCCTATTATCATGACTAACAGACAGTGTTGCGTCCCCGGATGCTTGAACAGCTTAGGTAAGGGTTTCATCTAATGCCGCTGGGCCAAAGCTTCTTATTTTGCTGGTTGATATTTAAGCGATTTATGCTACCCGTAAATTTCAGGTTTCGACTTTCAAATACACTGATTACTTCCTTGATTATTTCAGATACCAATGCGAATTTGCATAAATTCCCTAACCCAGCTAAGGATAGGGAATTATTTAATACGTGGGTCTATTCCGTTGGTGGTGACATACTGCAACTTGAAAATGAACATATTTTCAAATACCGCCGTGTATGTCGAGTACACTTCGAACAAAAATTTTGGTGCCGGAATAATCGACTCAGCAAAGAAGCTGTACCAACAAGAAACATGCCAGGTTAGATATAATAAATAATTATTATAAACACAAAGAATAGAGATTTAGGATAGTAGGTTTATTATTACCTAAAACAGCCATTATCGATTATCACAATCATAGATACTAAAAGATTTAGATCCTCTTTAAACCGGGTTTCATTAGTGTAAAGGAACCCGAGTGCTTATGTAGAGAGACAGAGGTCCAACACTCAAAGGCCCTGTAGGGAACCTTAATCTCAAATGGGTTGGGATGGGACACAAACCAGAACCTTCCCATGGTTGTACTATAGAAATACAGTCATGGTTTGTTCCTGGAGGGTGTAGGACTACCTACTGCTAACAATGGAAACTAAAACACCTGGTTCTATGGGGAGTGATGATTAATGGATTCTTAAATAATTTATTTTGGGAAGAAAATGGTTTTTACCTTTCAAGATTAATATTGAAATATTAATCTTGAAAGACGGTGATATTATATCTTTATTATAAATGTGAAAGTATATTTATTGGTTTGTCCTACTTTCACACAGCAACATATCAACATTAATTTTTGCTTAGAGATATGAAGCTGAAAGTGACATTGGCTACCTCATTCTAAACAAAATAAAATTATTTTTAAATATGCTCTAACTGAACCAAAGTTCACTGACCTACTTCTTTTTATAATGGATTTTTATTTTTATTACAGGATTATCTTTTTTAAAATTCAACTCTGAAAGTGGAGTGTTGAGACCTCTTCAGATGTCAGAAGCTTCTACATCAAAAGGTAATAAAATGTTTATAATTACTTATGATGACAATAAATCTCCCAGTATAAGCTCCTAATTATGCCTCATCTGCGGGACGCGGGTGTCTGAACTGGTATACTATGTACTATGTTTGGTGAAATACACAATATCAAATTGCCCCAAGTTGGGAATCAAAAAACCTAATACCACAAATCCAGTGGTTGCTTCTGCAACTGATATACCAATGTAACTTCACATAATATGATGACACACATAACCTGTCAACGGTGCTAATGTCAATGGACAATCTATTGTGTGTAGTCCTCCAAGGGTTATCGCCTCTTGCTGTAATAATAGATTAATTTGTCATTCCAGAACCCATTGTTTCACATTTGGACTCTGTGGATATCGAGCCAGTCACTCAAAGAGCTGTGGAAGATATACAAATAAAGGAAAATATTGGTAAGAGAAGGTATAATCATAACAGCATTTAGGAGCCTGTTTTTTTCAATTGTCGTCGTTTATAAGACAATTATAATTTTACCTACTTATTGTTATGATAATCAACCACCTATAAAAGTTTACTATAATAAATGTAGGGAAAATGTATTTATTTTATACATGAAATATGATTTTTTTTTGTATTAAACACTGTTTGGTTGCATCATTGATACAATAACAATTAAACATAAATACTTTCAATATTGGCTGTGGATGTAATTGTTGATAAAAATTATCTATTTTATGCATTAATTTATAACTATAATAATTAAAACATTAATTTTCATTCCAGAGCCTAATACTTCACACAGATGTGCCACAGTTTCCAAAGATAATGTGCCTATGCATGATACAATTGCTGTGGAAGATTTACAAATTAAACAAAATCTTGGTAAGTAAAGATAATTCTTATCATCATTATTTCAGCCGAAAGACGTCCACTACTAGACATAGGCCTCCCTGTAATCATATAATGATAATTAAGTAAAGATAATTCATTATCATTATATGAGTATTTTTCCTTACGTATATTTTTTTTTTTTTTTTTTTTTATTAGGTAAGTAGATAGGTGATATACAGGGTGGAAAAAATCAATGGGCCCTGAAGAGAATTCACTTTTTACGTATGGAAAACATTCCTTTATTTTTAAAAAGAAACAAAACTGTATTCCCAGATTTCTCGACCAGCTTACAACTGGGAATCAAACAAAAATTGTTGTAAAAAAATTGTAATTCTAAATATCAATGTCTTGCTACATCATAATTTTCTTTCTTGTTTACGTGTCCTCCATTACCTATTCTAATTGATAATAGAATAAAATTAATGATAGATTTTTTTTTTCTATAACCAAATGTTTAATACAGCGATTTTATCCTGAACAATAATCATTTACAAAACATTTATTTGATCTATGGTAGGTAAATGTAGTAGAATACAAGTTATGCATTTATTACTATTACGCCCTACTTTTTATGGTAAAAAAATACATTCCGTCATCAAAACAACATAGTTACTAAGTAAATAATTTTCTTTAATAATAAGTGTATTATGTTCTCTTTCATTACAGAGCATCGCAAGAAGCAACAACGCACTGTCGCTATTAGAAGGCGGGTGAAACGCGTTGCTCTAACTCAATCTGAGCATGCTATATACAGAAAACTTACACTAGTTGGTGTAAAACTAAGTAAATGCCGCAACAAGGTCAAAAATCAGGCAAAAAAGATCAAGGCACTGCAAAATATAACGACGAATCCCCAGTTTTTGAAAACACTCGACGAATTACCTAGCACATCAAAAATTTTGACATTACTACAGTTCAGAGAGCTTAAGAAAGGTAACAAAGGCCGTCGTTTCACTCTAAAGGAAAAAATTATTGCGTTGTCCTTCCTGAAACAGAGCCCAAAAGGGTACAGATTTCTTAGGAAAATATTTATCTTGCCATCTCGCCAAACTCTCTTGAAGTTGCTTAATTTGGCAGATATAAATCCTGGAATAAACAAAAATATGATTCAGCAAATAAATAAAGCTACTGAAAAAATGAAGTTGGAACATAAAATATGTATTGTCCTGTTTGACGAAATGTCACTCAAACCCAATATTACATACAACGAACGTAAAGACAAAGTTTGTGGATTTGTTACAAATGGACTAGAGACACAACCTGACTATGCAGATCATGCGCAGGTGTTTAAGGTAAGAGGATTACTAAAAAACTATAAGCAACCTGTTGCATACACTTTTTCACAAGCTGCAACAAAGGGGTCTGAACTTGCCAAGCAGTTAAAAGCTGTAATTACTGAGTTACAAAATGCAGGTCTCATTGTGGTAGCAACTGTATGCGACCAAGGGACAAATAATGTTAACTGCATTAAACATCTTCTGGAAGAGACAAGGGGTAACCTATTGAGAAAGGGAGAAGAGCCCCGAGACAACAGTTTCATTATAAATGATAAAGAAATTATACCATTGTATGACCCTCCCCATTTAATAAAATGCATACGAAATAATTTACTAACAAAAAATTTGAAGTATCAAAAAAACGGGGAAATAAAATTTGCAAAATGGGCTCATGTCATGGCCTTACACAAGGAAAACCCAGGGTACAAAGGAATCCGATTGGTGCCCAAATTGACAGATGCCCACTGTGACCCAAGCAAAATTCCACGGATGAAAGTTAAAAATGCTACACAAGTTTTCAGCCAAACTGTGGCATCGAATATGGGCTATCTGGCAGGTAAATTTCATCAGTCCGTACTTTCTTTTCTGACGTTTACAATGAAATACAAATATTAAATACTTACTATAGTTTTTCATTACGCAGATCAGACATTAAACATTATTTAATAAACTATGTTTTTTCACAGATAAGGGTATACTTCCAGCAGAAGCCAAAGACACTGCAGACATCCTATTGTTTTTTGACAAGCTTTTTGATTCCCTAAACGGAAGCTTTGGGAAAAGTAAGAAACACGGCAAACCTCTCCTAGGACCTGCGACGCCTACTTCTATCCATCGTAAAACGTGGAAGGAGTGTAAAGTTATTCTGAAAGACATGAAATTTATTAATACTAAAACATCAAACGATGAATATGTTCCGACATTGAAAAATTGGGTATGGACACTAGAAGGAATTGAATTGTTATTAAAAAAAATACAAACAAAATATGGTGTAACATCAGTTTGGTTGCGGCATCTGAATCAAGACCCAATAGAAACATTTTTTGGGTCCATAAGGAGCCACGGATGCCGCAACGTAAACCCTACTCCAGAACGATTTGAAGCAGCATTCACCACATTATTAATCAACAGCCTCTCTAGTGTCCATGCTCCTGGAGCTAACTGTGAAATTGACAATTGTGAAACTTTACATGAAGTACTCATCACAAGTGGGGGCAGCAAAGAGCAAACAAATTGCGAACTTAGTAATATTCCCGATATAACCTTCACACCCCTTGAATTAAAAAATGATCCACGCGTAATAGGGGGCTTACAATATGTTAGTGGATATTTTGTCAAAAGCGCCAAAAAAAAAGTAAGTATTTAAGGGGTGTGTTGAATGTAAAAAAGATTTAATGTCAAACAGTGAGCACGAATATTTAAGATACCGGGAATACGCTAATAAAAAATGGCTTTGCTGTCCCAGCGACTCCCTCTTAAATTGTATCTCAAATCTGCAGGATATAAATTATATAATATTAAAAGATAAGTTAGAGAAAGAAAATTTAAAAGAACTAATAAGAACTATGATTTTTATAGCTGTCGATTTTTCATATATAAAATGCCAAGTTCACAATGAAAAGTTAATAGATTTTTTAATAAAAATATCCTGCAGATTTTTTATTTACAACTACTGTAAAGATATTAATAATATATTAATAAATAAGAGGGAGTGTGATGATGATACGGATTCGTTTAAAGTAAAAGCGAAAAAACTCGCCAAGAAGTGTTTTAAAAGAAAGAAATAAATAATTAAATCGAAGGTCATTGTTTAATTGTCTAATAATGTGAATTACTTTTTCGATTTTCTACATAACTGCAAGCGAATATGTAATTCACATACCTACCCTTAAAAATATAATTTAGGCTATCAAGTAACAAGGTAGTAGTAGGTTACGTACGTATATAGCTATACGTATGATTATGTTGGCATTAGTTCCAAAACCAGCGTTCAGAGGGCGAAATTTGACGTTTCTCACTTTCGCCGCTGAGTTGTACCTCTATTCCATATATTTAAAAGTACTCTGTGGTGAGCGTCGAAGTGACGATGGAATTACCTTACAGAATGCCACTTCTTACGTCATCTCATACTTTATCTGTCAAAATCTCGCCTACAATTTAGTTCCAACTCGCTGACACGCTCGCAAGGGTGGCGCTAGTATAAATTCGAATTATCAAGCGAGTTTTTAGAATGCGAATCAAGAAACTCACAGCGGATTCAGATTCGAAGTTTAGAGTGAGTTCTTACAGAATCACACTGGGAACTGTAAAGTAAATCAGTCTTTAGAGTAACAGGTGCACTAAACTCCTCTTAAAACCTAAAATACCTACATCGAACCTTATTCCCTTCACCAGCGACGAAAGATAGAAAAAAAACCGACCAAGTGCGGGTCAGACCGCGCACAAAATGTTCCTTACCATTTTCAAGTGCTTACCTGTTGTCGTTTATCAATAACGACAATCGAGCAAAAAATGAAAAAAAAAAACATAAGTAATTAATATTTAATAGGGGCTCCCATACCATAAACATGAATTGTTAAAAGCTCTTTTGCTCCATTTCAATAACGGCGATAGAAAGCACTTGAAAATGGAACCCCTTCATGCGCGACTCGACTCGCATTTGGCCGGTTTTTATCGTATCATTAACCGGTATCTTTACAATATTTTCGGACGATATTGTTGTTGTTGCAACTGACGATATGAATGTAGTGTCGGTGTCGTAATCGTGCAATGTAAATACGCCCATTAACAATAAAATTTATTTATTAAAAACCAATCTACCCTCCTTTATATTAAATTTACGAACAAGCACATAGGATATAACCTATAATCTTCCATTTCTATCAAGAGCGCGCGCGCAGCCATGTTAATATTATTGGCATTCCAAACTTAAAATTTTAAAATTAGAACTATTTAGTTTAAATTGGCCAGTAATTGTTTAATATGAATAAGTCGGCGTTACGTTTGTTTGTGTATGTGGTGGTGGTGTGCCCAGTGGTTATATGGGGTCAGACACATGGGAAGAGAAGCCATGCACCCATGGGGCAAGGTGAGAATAATTTCACTAAATATTAACCTCGTGTGGTAGCAAATTTCAGTCTCTTGAGAGGTTCGATCCCCGCGCCGGACAAAAAACATTTATGTAAAATAAAAAGTTTCAGAAAAGTAGTGATATACATAATACTAGACATAAGCATGACTTAGTACTTGCAAACCGTCTCCATAGAATAAGCAACTCTTTTATGGGGCAATGTACTCGCTTCTATAGCAAACTCCCAAATAATATTAGAGAATTATCTGTTAATAAATTTAAAGCCATTGTCAATGCTAAATTATGTAAAAAGGCATATTATAAAATATAAGACTATGTAAATGACAGAATGGCTAACTAATGGAGTAACTTGCTCAAAAATGACACTGCTGCTTAACAATATTGTAAAAGTAACGATAAATTGATTATTTAAAAAAGGATTAGTCTTGAGTCACTTGCCAATTTTTCTGAGTTGCCACGTTTTGGAACTGGTGGTAGGAAAAGAGTTGAACACACCATAAGAACATGATTTAATATTTTTTTTAATTGTGTCTATATGTATAAAGAAATTATTGAATTTGATAATATGTCAAATTCAATAATTTCTTGAAACAATCTTTCCGGATCAGATTTGGATCTGTTTTCTGGTTGTTCGAGGAACTCTTTGCCTCGTGCTTTGTGAGGCACAGAGTAAAGTTCCTCGTAACAGTCTGGACCAACTGCTTAGATTGTTATCTATAAAAATCGTAGACCAGGGACCGTAATAAAATGACTTTTACAGATTAGTTTCTGTCCGATTTTTTAAAAATCTATTTTTAATACTAACACTATCTGTAGGTACAGGGATACCAACATACTATGATGTTGTAACAATCGATATCAATCGATATCAATGGCCGTGCTTTCCGTGACATTTTTATGTAATGATATTTTTAAACGACCTAAAATCGTAATTCTATGTTTCTTATATGTTTTGTTGTTTATTTTAAATGTGTGTTCACCGAATTGTCAGTTGTTAATTTTTTTTTACTACACTTTAAACTTAATCCACAATCCTGAATATAAAGTTTGCATTTATTTAATCGGCTTTAATTAGTAATCCTAACGCCATCTACATCCCAATATAGGAACATTAATGTAAGGTAGTGGTTCAGTTTCGTCCATTAGCTGTATATTTATACTTAAGTTCATAACATACGCTGGCAAGTGGTGTTAGTACACAATGCAAAACACAGATGGCAGTATTTCCATTGTTATAATATTCTTATCTCCTTGCACCGTTTATAATTTACTAAATCAGTCATAATTATCGGTATTTTTATTTATAACAGAAGGATGGGAATAAGCATACGGCAAGTTTGTAGGTAAGCAGTTACCGTAGCATATGAACAATACCGACCGAGCCTTGGAATGCAAGAGAAATCTTTCCCTAAACGTGTTATTCATGTACATAGTCAAAATATTAATGAGTAGATTATTTGGCTCCAGTATTCTGTAAGGCTTATTGAGCATTAAGCGTATTATTGACAACCTCCATGGCGCAGCGGTATAGGACTCGCCTGTTTTGAACGGACTCCGCTCACAGCCCCGCCGCCTCTAGCCACCGCTACCCCTTTCACGTCCTTGAACGCCTTTGACAGCTCTTTGTCTTATATGCTCATCCAGAATCTGGGTTTGTTACGCTTCCCTTTTTTTTCTTCTTATTGTAGTAAAGAAGCAAACATTTCATTATTGTTTCATAAAAATCATCAGCACTTGAATCGTCCGTCATCGTGCACATGACTTGCTTCCATCACGGCTGTCTGTATACTGGCTAGCAGGCCTCGCAAGTCCGCTTCTAACAGAAGCTTAAAACTCGTTCAGCCTCATTTCCAGCTTCGCTCGCTCCACTACTCGCTGGCAGTGGAAGGCAAATGCCGAAACTCTTTTTTAGTGGAAGTGCACAGCTAATTTCCTCCGCTCCGCTCAGTTCGCTAGGTCCGTTTCCGCTCATTACCCTTTTTTAGCGTAGGTATAGCCAGCATTTAGGCGCGCGACGCCATGACGCAGCGGACCCATTTTAACTCTCTCAGTCCGCTCCGTTTACTCGCTTGCGGTAGATGTACTTGTATGAAAATCAGTATTGCGAGTCGAGAATCGCTCGGAATCCGCTCGACTCTTCGACCACTTTTGTGACTCTTTGAACTCGTTCCGCTCCGCTCAATTTTAATCAGTTGAAGCACTTATATACCATTCGCCGTTGCGAGTTAAACGGACTCTAAACGGAGTCCGCTCCGCTCGCAGTGGAAGGCGGGCATAATTCTCGGAGGTTATTGGTTCGATTCCGCTTCAAAGATTTCTTTCCGGGTCTGGTTTATTGAACGACTACTCTAAGTGCCTCGGAAACACATTAAGCCGTTGATAATTTTGTTTGTGTGTTGGTCATGATGATAATAATAAGCTGTACATAATACTGCGGTCACCAACCAGGCTGCCAAGCGTGGAGACTATGGCAACGACTCCTTCTAGGAATCCCTATGTTCATCAGTCGACGTTATACGGGCTGTTGATGATGTTGACGTGATATCTTATCATTGGGCGTACTAAAACTCTAAAACTACTCTATTAAAATCAAAATCAATATCTATAATATAAAAATGAATCGCAAAATGTGTTGGTAAGCGCATAACTCTACAACGCCTGGACCAATTTGGCCAATTCTTTTTTTTTAATGTTCGTGGAAGTTCAAGGATGGTTTTTACGGCGAGAAAAATTCGAATAATTGCCTGAAAACCCCTTAAAACAGCCTTTTTCTTTTTCCCATACAAACGTTTTCTAACTAAAATGTAGAGTCAATTTGAGCTTTATTTTGTTAATTAAAAACTTGAATTTTTTTGCCAAGATTTTTTAGGGTAGGAGTAGTGTAGGGTAGGGGTAGTGTAGGGTAGGGGGAAGTGTAGGGTAGGGGTAGTGTATGGTAGGGGTAGTGTAGGGTAGGGGTAGTGTAGGGTAGGGGTAGTGTAGGGTAGGGGTAGTGTAGGGGTAGTGTAGGGTAGGGGTAGTGTAGGGTAGGGGTAGTGTAGGGTAGGGGTAGTGTAGGGTAGGGGTAGTGTAGGGTAGGGGTAGTGTAGGGTAGGGGTAGTGTAGGGTAGGGGTAGTGTAGGGTAGGGGTAGGAGTACCGCATAAACGAAGTCTCTACGGCCCAGTTTATTTTATACAAATGTTTAGGTCTTTTATGTATCGATTGAGGCAGTACGAAGTCTGCCGGGTCAGCTAGTACTGTATAAATGTAGGTAAATATTGGTACCTATGTATGTTTATTTGACACCTACGCGCACTTCCGTCAAATCCGTCTTTTCTTTTCAAAATTCCTCTTGTAAGTCTGCCGAAAGAGATTTCTTTTGAAATAAGCAGTACCTTCATACAATTTCTTTCCTCGTACAACGTGTTAATTAAATAACGCAAAATCTCTTAGGTGGTGATTGTGAACAACTTTTTCTAAGAGGCCAACATTGTGTCAGCTGTTCCATACAAATTGTCAATACCTACCTACTCGACCAAAATGTATGAAAAAGTTGTTTGTTTTTCGAGTTACAAAGTTGGTCCCATATTAAAAGTTGATCATATCCATGAGCACAATCACCACCTAAGACGTTTTGCATTATTTAATTAACACGTTGTATGTAAGTTTTAATTTTTGTATGTTTTGTTTTGTGTTTGTATATAAATGAATAAAAATAAATAATATAATGTTTTCCAGCGCATGTTCATAAACAAGAGCCTCCTTGTGCCACCTGTCCTCGACATGGCAAGTGTGTCCCCAAAGTGCAGTGTCCAGCGCACGTCAGGCCTGGCTCCCACAACCCTGCCTGCCACCTAAGGGACACCGTGGGAATCTGCTGCTTCACTGGCAGTCACCATGCAGGTAAGCATAAAGAAATGCGATTTTAAATCGAAATATTTGCGTCATAATTCGCTTACTGCTAAATTATTTCACCTCTATCTGCCTTCGTATCTTATGTACTAATATATGTAGGGGTGGGTCTAAATGATAACTCCGTAATCTTTTTAACTTATTTATTTTAAAAAAAATACTTCGGGAGCAAAATTCTACACATCATTCAAACAATGGCGTCCTCGTGAGAGAGCGAGACAGTCGATGCGACGGAAACGTTGCGTTCCGAAATTACATAAACAATATAATTAGGTGCGTTCAGATATTATATGTTTCAATTCCTACAGCTCGGCCGTCCTGTTAAGCAGTCTGGCCTCAGACTGAAACTATACAATTCAAAGTAAATTCTTACATCAACAACTCGAGTACCTAGGTAAAACAGTTAAAACATCATGAAGTTATCATTAAGTAGGTACTTATGAAACATGAAAACAAAACATTCACAAGAAATAACATAATTACAATTTGTTATACATAAATGTACTGAACACAGCTTTGAACTACGTTAACATTGTATGCAAGTGTAAAAATAGCAATGTTTGATATTACAGCACCATTACACAAGATTAGACATTAAATAGTTGTATACAGCACATTATTATTCTGGTACAAAACAACATAAAATAAAAATAGTGACTGAACACCACATAAGCAGTACATAACTACACAGAAACTAACCAGACAAAGTTAGACAATGATTACTAAAGTTAGACTAAGGTAAAATTGAACTAAGGCCATCTTTTCATACTATCTATAGCTGTTGTTGTTCTTATAGGTCCCTCCTTACCCTTGTCTATCTTCTCAACCTCGTATCGGTCTCTTCCTAAGTCTTTGGTTATTCGATATGGTCCATAGAACTTTGGCTTCAGCTTCAATGCATTACCAAATTGGGTTCGCTGGATGGCAACCAGATCGCCTTCTAAATACTTAGTCCCTTCCTTGCGTTTCTTGTTAAAAGTTCTTCTATTCTCTTCTTGTATCTTTAAAATATGTACTTTAGCTTCTTTTCTAGCATCATCTCTCTTCTGCATAAACTCCATTCTATTTTCCTCCTCTAAAAATTCAATTATCTTCATATCTTCCTTCAGTCTTAATTTTACTCCTGTTAGAAGTTCAAATGGTGTCGTGTTGATAGCTCTTTGATGTGTACCATTGATAACTCGTTGCACCTGGCTGACATACTTGTACCAATGACCTGGCTCTTCTATACACATCTTTGTTAAAACTGAAATGATTACCCTATGTATTCGTTCCACCTGGCCATTTCCCCGTGGTACTCCGGTAGCTATTGTGACATGGTTTATTTCTTCTTCATTACAGTATTCTTTAAACTCATTTCCTGTAAAGGCTGTTCCCCGATCTGTGATTATTCTCCGTGGGTTGCCATAATCCTTCTGATGTAACTTCAATTTGTCAATAGTCTCTTTTGCAGTCACGGTTTTTACTGGATAAATCCATACAAACTTTGTATAACCATCAATAACGGTGAAAATATAATTATACATCTTCTTTGTTGCATCAAGAGGTCCTAGATGATCACAATGCAGGGTATCCAATGGCAATTCACCTTTATCAATAGGATTCAACAAACCTTCTTTCTTGCCAGACTTTCTGCATGCAAGTATACATGGGACACACATAGAAATTATTTTTTCAATTTTTTCATCCAACTTGGTGATGTAATATTCCTGTTCTATTATGTCTTTCATTTTCTTCTTTCCAAAATGTCCAATTCCGTGAGTTCTCTTAATAATCTCCATATCCATCATCTCTGGTATAACCAACTTTTTATCCACACCTTTGAATAACACTCCATGTTCCAAAAAATAATCTTCATACTCATTTTCTTGCAGTAACTCTTTCACAATCTTCAAACTGTGGTCTTCTTCTTGAGCGTTCTTAATCCTGGCATGTAATTCAACATTTACAAAACATATGTTTCTGCTTAAGGCATCCACATGCTGCATCTTATCACCGATTCTGTGCTCAACGGTGTAATTGAAATCTTGAAGATATAATATCCATCTGGCAACTTTAGCAGGTACATCTTTCTTATATAAGGTCTTCTGAAACGCTTCACAATCTGTCACAATTTTAAAGTGTATTCCGATGAGATATCTCCTGAACTTCTTGACACCTTCGATAACGGCTAGGGCTTCTAACTCATAGCTGCTGCACTTTTGCTGGGCCTCAGTAGTCTTTCGGCTCATATAGTGTACGGGATGCAATCTACCATCAAAGGAATCCTTTTGCATTAAAATTGCTGCATAACCGTATTTGGAGGCGTCTGTATGCAATTCAGTCTCTAGTTGAATGTCAAATATCTTCAAAACAGGTTCAGAACACAATCTTGATTTCAATTCTTCAAAAGCTTGTCTCTGTTCATCTTCCCAACAAAATGAGTTATTTTTCAGCATATCACTCAAAGGTTTCGCAATCATTGCATAATTGTTCACAAATTTTCTAAAATATGAAGTTAAACCGATGAAACTGTGAACTCCTTTCAAACTCTTGGGTACAGGGTATGTCTTAACAGCTTTTATTTTTTCATTTGAGGGTTACACTGTCCCCTCAGATATAATATGGCCCAAATATTCAACAGAGGTTTGCAATACCTGACATTTTTTCCAATTAATCTCCAAGCCATATTCCGAAGCCACCTTCAATACTTCTTGGAGCCTCTTTATTCCCTCAGCTTTATCTTTTGATAAAATTATAATATCATCAATAAATATCAGCATAATTCCTCTTTTGATTAAATCCGAAAAAATTATGTTAATAAATCGTGTTAAGTATTTTGGACAAATGGATAAACCAAAGGGAGCTTTTAAAAATTCCCACTGGCCTTCAGGGTTGCTTGTAACAAAAGCTGTGTACTTGACTGAATCTTCTTCGATTGGTAAATGAAAGAAGCCATTTTTCAGGTCCAATGTGCTGAACACCGCCACTTTGCTTAACTTGTCTATATGATCCTCAATAACAGGCAACGGGTATTCATCTTTCACCATCTTTTGATTGACCTTCCTGTAGTCCACACACACTCTTGTACTTCCATCTTTCTTTTTCACTAGGACCAACGGGCTTGCATATTCAGAGTAACTTGGGCGGATAACACCTTTGGCCAACCACTCATCGATCTGATTCTTGACTATTTCTTCCTCTACCAAAGCCAATCTCCTCGGTCGTTGTCTCACTGGCACATCATCTTTCAGCACAATTTTTAATTTTATGGGAGCATCCTTTATCTTCTTAGGTGTGTAGTTGCTAATAATATCTTGTACTGCAGGGCATAGATCATCATAGCTGGAAAACAAACAGATGTTATTGAGATACGAACTATCATAACTCTGTGGCCTCACTTCAACTAAACCTTTGTCAATAACCGTTATTGTATTTATTAAAAATGACTGCCCTAAAATAATATCATATGGTATTACGTTATTAGGCACTATATGGAAACATACGCTGTATCTGTGGTGATCAATAACAATGTCTAAATTGAATTCACCTATCGAAAACACTTTAGCAAAACCTAACCCACAAAGTAAAAATTTCTTAGGCTGATATGTTAAGTTTAACCTCGAAAACTGATCAAAAGTTATTAAATTTAAATCACTTCCAGTATCTACTAAACATTTTACTAGACAATTACCTATTTTAACATCTTTTACACTTTTATTTAACAACTTTGCACCTTTGTTTACATTTAATACGTTTTGACAATGACAGCAGTCTGAACGAATGAACTGCGAATTAATGATCGAACCAAAATCACAGCGTTCACTCACTTGTTCATTTACCGGTCCTCGTAAATAGTTCACTTCGTTCTCGTTCTCGCCGGAGTTCTTCTCGGTTTCCGAATCCGGTTCACGTTGCGTCACCAACAGGGCTTGTCGATGCGATACGTTCGCGCCGCCATTTTTATGCCATAACTTTTCAGGTGCCGTCTTGCAATTCGCGCCAATATGCCCGAAGTCGTTACATCTGAAGCACTTAACGCCTTTCGTACACAGGTTTGCGGCATGACCCTTATCACCACACTTAAAACACCGCATCCTCGCATTTGTTGCACGCTCAGGCTTATCACACGTCTTATCGGCAGGCTTCTCACGCTTCTTGGTCTTGCATTTTTCTTTAAAACTCTCGTACAGCGCGATCTTCTCTCTTAAAACACCGTATGTCGTCACGCCGTAAAATATAAGCTTGTTTGACTCATAATCCTCAATTCCGTCAATGATATATTGAATGGCCACGTAGTCCGGAAACCTCGCTCGCTTGCCAAGCTCCTTCATTATAAGCATGTACTGATAATAAGTTTCACTAGGTTTTTTCTTTCGCGCGCTCATCATCTCGTGCATTTGCTTGCAATTAATAGCCTCCGGAAATTCTTTAACAATAGCCGTCTTAAGCTCGTCGTACGTTCGGAATGCCTTTTCGGTTTTCAACCACAGCTCCGCCGTGCCGGACAAACATCTCCGCGCTATAATAAGCCGCTGTTGCTGGCTCCATCCAAATATTTCAGCGTTATCCTCGATGTCCTGCGTCCACTTCACAGATGAATAGGTTACGTCATCACCCGTGAACTTGGGAATCGAGTCGATCATGTACAAGGAGCTGCCCGTCTTCGTATCATCGTTTTTGCTCTCCGCCATCGCTTGCTCGTCTCGTCGCCTCGTGTATCTCGATCAACCGCGACCCGCGTCGTTCGCGTCGCGTGTTCGAGGTAATGGCGGCCGGCCGGCGCGTTCGTCGTACGCGCAGAAAACTTGAAATACGCTAATCCACGTAAAACCACTTAGACCCAATAAATCCCGGACGAGGGCTGTAGGGGTGGGTCTAAATGATAACTCCGTAATCTTTTTAACTTATTTATTTTAAAAAAAATACTTCGGGAGCAAAATTCTACACATCATTCAAACAATGGCGTCCTCGTGAGAGAGCGAGACAGTCGATGCGACGGAAACGTTGCGTTCCGAAATTACATAAACAATATAATTAGGTGCGTTCAGATATTACATGTTTCAATTCCTACATATACATAAAGCTGAAGAATGTGTGTTTCCTTGATCGCGCCAATCTCGGGAACTACTGGCCCGATTTAAAAAATTCTGGTGAAGAATGAATGGCCATTCATTATTCACTAGCTGGCCCGGCAAACTTCGTACCGCCTCAAAATCTACGCGGTGTCCTACATCTACCCTACCCTACCCCTACTCTACCTCTACCCTACCCCTACCCTACCCCTACACTACCTCTACCCTACCCCTACCTCTATACTACACCTACCCTACCCCTACCCTACCCTACCCTACCCCTACCCTACCCCTACCCTACCCCTACCCTACCCCTACCCTACCCCTACCCTACACCTACCCTACCCCTACCCTACCCCTATCCTACCCCTACCCCTACCCTACCCCTACCCTAAAGTATCCTATGTCCTTCTCCCAGTTCTTAGCTACCTCCCTACCAATTTTCAGCCAAATCGGTTCAGCCGTTCTTGAGTAATAAATAGTGTAACTAACACGACTTTCTTTTATATATATAGGTTATGGAGTTATGCGGAAGAAACCGCGCGCGGGAATTTAGTAGATAATTAATATACCTGATATAAATAATCTCGTTTCGTATAATTCAGTAATTCTTGTCTATCCTAAGGCCTCATTTAATGTGAATACAAAAAAAGACAAGCATATATAGATGTTACCTCACTAATCAAACAATGCTAAGATTCAGTTCAATCGGTTCCAAGTTTGAGTTAAACAATGTTTCAAACTATTACAAAACTATCTTCCCCCGTGGTTTTACCCCCGTAGCTGTGCTCCAGTGGGCTGCTGGCTGGATGTTTTATAGCCTATATGTTAATCCAGCTTATAAACTATCCGCGTGCAAACTTTCAGCCAAATGCGTTCAGTAGTTTTTGCGTGAAAGAGTCAAGAACAATCATCCATCCATCCATACTCACAAATTTTCAAGTTTATAAAAATAATAATAATGAAACTTTATTGGCTTTAAACATTGTTTAGTGAGGTCTTACAGTCAATTTTTATGTTCACATGTTAAGCTAGATATGTCTTAGCATACAAACTATGCCTACGCCTACAGGCGCCGTTTAATAATTTATACATTTTATAAGTCAAAAATCATATTTTTATATTTTAATTGAATTTGCTATAATATTGGTAAGGATTCTCTTCTTTCTTTAAAAGAAAACAATTACTAGCAGGCAGTCTACTAGTATATTTGTTAACCCTCCGTGCTAAGCTAAAATGCTTGTGTTACGAGTGGGTTCACGTCGGTAGTGCAATGAGTAGGGATCGAACCGGCGACCACAAGATCACAACTCCGACGCCTTAGCTATTAGGCTACGGCCGATTTTTACTTTTATAGATTTTTTTTTTATATCGCTGCTGCAAAAAAAAATTGCAAAATTAGCTCTATTATTTTATCACAGCGGAATCAGAACGCCGCCAATTTCGTGCATCCTCGGTAGTAGTGGAAGACTTGAAGACAGCTCACCATATCTCCCAGAAGAAACTGACGCAGCTGATGAGCAGAGAAGCTGAACTGCTACAACATTCTGTACACACTGTGGTCAATACCACTGCGCCCAGTTATGGACATCATTTGGTAAGTCTTTATGAGGTTATAAATATAAAATTATCATGATTATACATAGAATATGTAGTGATATCTAAAGTAGCCGGATAAAATACAAGAAGACGAGCAGCGCCATCTAACAAATAGCATCCCAACTATTCAGGTTAGTAATACAAATTCGCAAGCCAATTCGAACATATTCAAGTTCTAAACAGCAACAAATGGCCGTCGGCCACCGGGCATACCACCTCGCCTGCCAAAGAAGAAGATCTTCATTTTCTGTGGAGGAACACCACCAACCGATCCTCTAAATATACTACTTTACCAGGCATAAAGGCGAGCAGAGCTCCAGCCTTTATAAATGGTTTAAAAACTACAAACTAAGCAAACTGCGCAATAGGGCGCCCCCTGTGGGGCTTGGACCTCGACTCAGGGCGGTCGATGGCGATGAGATTGAGGGACTTTTAGTATTTTAGGGGAGTTTTGTGCAACTGTCGCTCTACTTTACAGTTCGCTAACCTCTCGGACTTCAGGCATACGAGGGCATCGGATGGTTCTTGGCAAAGTTAGGGTCAGAGGGAACTAACGAACTAAATCCCTGTGTCGCGGGGGATTTTACAAACATAATTCACGGACTCAAAGCTCACCCAGACTCTGAACAACTATCTGTGGTTCACACAAATAATTGTTCCGGGTAAAAATCTTACTCAGAACACCGGGTCTCCGAAGCAACTACCTTAACCACTGAGCCACCGGTGCTGTCAGTAATATTATTCGATATCACTGGATATTGTTAAGCAGAAAGGACTATAGGCTGTGTTTTAAGTCAGGGTTTTCCAAGGTAACGGGTCAAACAGCGCGGGACAATTATGATTCGGACACTTGGCGATCACTGGTCAAAAAACAAAAGATTATTTTTAAAACTTCTTTCTAGTCCCTGGTATCATACGACAAGCGGGCTTCCACCCTGGGTCGGGGTGCACTGCTGAACCTATTCGCTGCGCAAGAGTTGAAGTCACGACAAGCAATATCTGATAATGAACTGGAATTGGACCTCATCGAAAATACAGATGGTGAGCATTTCAATTTGTTTGAAAATTTAATTTAGTTTAATAGTTTGTAAGCCGTGTGATTTCCGACTTAGAATAGACCATCCCATATCTTCCTCTGGGTGTAGTCAAAAGTGACTAAGGTCAAAAACTACATACAGCTGATGGATGGGCAGCAGCACCTATCAGCTCACGGGTACTCATCATCTGACAGCGATCATCAATTCACTTCCAACGTGATGATTACAGTAATATCCCTCAATGAACCTGGCTTGCCAAGGTCAATTAAGGGAGGCCCATGTTCAGTAGTGGAAGTAAACGGACTGATAATGTTTCCAGTCATTGAGTTGGACCACGGAGTCTAAAATCCAAGCAAAAGATGACGAGTAACGTTATATATATGTATTTTATTCTAACTTATTTAATTTACATTTTTTTTAACTAAAAGTAGCTAATTCAAAATAAAACTAACTTAGAAAATACTACTATTCTAAATCTATTTACTTGGCAAGGTTCCGAGAATGCTGGCAGCATTACCCCGTTGAATGGCAATGCTTACCTGCTGTACAAAGTAAAAACCAGCACTCGGAGAACGTGGCAAACTTAAGAGCTTTTAGCAAAAGATCCCTAGAAGTATATAGAAAATTGCACCTGATGTTAAACTGTTCAGCTTTATATTTAGAGCCCAGAAGCATAAGGTCGGAAGTGCCATTATACCTCAGAAACATTCGTGGTATGAGCCTTTTTGTAAACAGGCACTTACTACCAAATGCTTCTGAAGTATTATAGACATCCGTCCGTATGCTTCTGAGGTATAGATATATTAAGCACCCATAGATTAGGGCTTCAGAAACACACACTTCAGATACACATTAAGCATGATTATGCGCAGCTCAAAAAAGTTGCCCGTAGAAATGCTATTATTGCTCTATGACCTTCCATATCTTTTGAGATGAAAAAATAATTGAGGCTCACTTATTCTTAGTTCTTGTAGTTTGATTCTTTCTCTAAGTTCAATTAAGAACTTTTGCTTATATATTTCAGGTCCATTTTGTCCGTCTGCCCCTGTCTGTCTGGGTCAGAACCGCTACAGAACTGCTGAAGGAACTTGCAACAATGTCAACTCTCCATCTTGGGGTGCCTTGCATACTGCTTACCAGAGACTGTTGCCACCGGATTACAGTGATGGTAATGTTACTTTTCATATATTATGAAAATAAATAAAATGATTGAATAAATAAATAAATAATATTATAGACTAGCTTTCCGTGGTTTCACCCGCGTAACTCCTGTTCCCGTAGGAACTTCATAATTACATATAGCCTTCCTCGATAAATGGGCTGTCTAACACTGAAAGAATCTTTCTAATCAGAGTCTTTTCGTTCCAGGCATTTGGGGTTTACGTACAGCCAAGTCGGGTCTACCACTTCCATCACCACGACTTGTCAGCAGCACACTCCTCCTTGACGGCAGCCACCCCAGCAGCAGCCACAACCTCATGTTCATGCAGTTGGGGCAGTTCTTAGCACATGACACTACTGCTGCACAAGTTTACACTTCAGGTACCTTTATTACGGAGATAAATGCATTATGCCTCTTCACAACAGCAGCTGGCTGTTAGATTAGACTACTTCCTTGGCAACGGTATGCTGTTCATACGACAAGGTTTGACAAAACCCCTAGGAGCTCTTCTGCCGCTATTTCTAACACGCTTTTATTAGCTTGGGTTGTATGTATGTAACGGAATCTTTGAACTTAATTTTCACCAGTTTCCAGAAGTCTGATTAATTTGAAACTTGAACATACGTATCAAGGATCGATGACAATGCAATAATTTGATAACAATTTCCCATTATCCTTAAAAAATAAAAAATAAATAATAGTTTAAAAAAACTAAAAAAACACGCTTTTATAGCTAACCGAACTAAAAAAATAGAAAATAATTTTCACCTCAAAATAAAATTATAATAAAGTTTAAGTTATTAACAGACTAATTCAATTCAGAGTGAAAAGCGTGGGGTGCTTGATAAAGTAAATGTCACAGTCATTCTATTGGCAAGAGGAGAGTTATGAAAAGTGGTAAAATGCACCCCACGCTTTTCACTCTGAATTGAATTAGTCTGTTAATAACTTAAACTTTATTATAATTTTATTTTGAGGTGAAAATTATTCTCTATTTTTTAGTTCGGTTAGCTATAAAAGCGTGTTTTTTTTAGCTTTTTTTAAACTATTATTATTGAAATAACTGGAACTGACTCTTTAGTTACTTATCTATGAGAGTTCAGAAGTAACTAGATCTCATTCAAATAGAGGTGATTTCGTTGGATGCCGTTTACTGGACAAATACATGAGTAAAAAAAAAATAATTTACGTATACCATTATTTCAGCTTGTTCTGTCTAGTATATTAAATGATATTACGAACAAATGGCATTATTTGGGCGGATCATGAGTATATAATATAACGACGGATGCGCTTTAATGCTACCACCGGATCCAAAACGCCCCAACTGAGAAGATCCGGCGAAACAAACTTAGTGGGTTATTCTACTGACGATTTTACAACGACCCACACGAGACGGTCCGTAGAAACATACTCAATGGGCAGAACGTAGGTTTAGGTTTATGTCTGAGAGTACTGGAGCCGTGGGTCTCGCAATCGTTGTATAGATGATGTAATCTATGGTAGTAATCGGGACATAATAAGAGACACTTCCTGGTATACAATTGAAGCTGTAATTTTAACATGGTGCTGTGGTCACGAACCCGCCTGTTAAGCGTGGTAACTATGGCCACACTTTCAATCCAACAATGACGTCACGTGACTGATAATGATGTTTATTTTTATTTCCAGGAAACGGCAGTGCTATATCCTGCTGCACAGGAGATGGCGAAGCTCCCCTGCCTCAAGAGCTGCAGCATTTCGCGTGTGCTCCCATACTTGTTGCTTCTGATGACCGGTTCTATTCCCGTTTCGGACACACCTGCATTAACTTTGTGAGGGCGATGATAGCGCCGGCTTCTGATTGCTCACTTGGATATGCTAAGCAAGTATGTTCCATGGAGTTCTTATTTCTTCTGAGACTTTTCACTTATGTATACTAGCTTTTACCCGCGGCTTTGCTCATATTCGAATTTTTTTAATCTCAATTTTAGAAGTTTAGTTATTACCAATGTCCGACCAAAAAAAATATGTTTTATTGCATTAGAAGCTGGAAGTATTTAAAAATAGAAATCTCCAAAACGAATTCAACAGACGCCAATCAATTCTGGGTTTTGGAAGCTATATAAATACAATGTGCAATAGAAAATTGAATTAAATTGATATAAATTAGTAAAATAATATTAAAAGAAAAAGGGTTCTATATATTTTTTTGCAGTGTTTCTCAGTAGTCGCCACATCACGCACTTCATGCTCGGCAAAAAACAGCACAATTCCAAATAAACGTAACCATTTTTACGGAATAAATGATTTTTTAAATTTGAACACCATTAAATTTGTATATCAGATGAATGGCGCAACCCACTTCCTAGATCTTTCTCACCTCTACGGTAACTCGGAGGAGAAGCTCTCTTCCCTTCGCTCCGGAGGACTGCTCAAAACGTTAAAAGATTTCGGTAGAGAACTGCCTCCCACCACTGACAGGAAGGAGTGCATGACCACTAATGATGGCGCTGCGTGTTTTGAATCAGGTATTAAGATAAACTGCTAGAGATTTAAAATGTTCTGTTTTTAGACGGACGGACTTTGCAGTCTGTAGATTGGTATGATTTCCTATTGCCTACCTACTACTGTTAATTACTTAGTCGGATATCTTATAGAGTAATAATTATCTGTTAGTTATAGGTTTTTATTATTTTATCTTCTTACATTATAATTCTGACAAGTACAAGTGTATGTAAATACCTAAGTGCTGAATAAAATTAATTATTTCATTATTTATTGTTATAACAAAAATAACAATTAAATAAAAAAACTTTACATTAAAATAATTTTTAAATTAAAATAAAATATTGAACTTTAATCCATAGTATCATTTGAAGAGGACAACCTCCGTAGCGTAGCGGTAATTGGCTCGCTTTAAATTAGGAGGTCGTGGGTTCGATCCCCACACCGGATAAGAAATCTTTGTGTAAATTCTAAGATTTCTTTCCGAGTCTGGTTGGTTGAGGGACTACCCTCCGTGCCTCGGAAAGCACGCTAAGCCGTTGGTCTCGATTATTATAACATCATCTATAATAATCGTATATCAAGGAACGGGCAGCAGCGTTTCCTTGTGTGTTACAACATAATACTGCGGTCACCAACCCACCTGCCAAGCGTGGTGACTATGGCAATACCCTCCCCGGGAGGAGGCCCATGTTAAGCAGTGGACGTTAAACGGGCTGATGATGATGATGATAAGTTGAAGAAAAAACAAAGTTAGACTCGCGCAGCTCCCGTTCCCAAGGTAAGTTCATAATTCAATATAGCTTTAGTGACTCCTGGATTACGCAGCTTTCTAATAGTGAAATAATTTTTGAAATCAATTTACCAGTTCCACTAGTAGTTGAGCTTATTCAATGAAAACAATCTCACTCTCGCGCTAATCGCGGGAACTACGGAACCGATTTGAAAAAAAAAAAATAAAAAAAAAAAAAATCGATGAAGGCTATAGGCTATATTTAATTGTGCAGATCCAGCTGGAACGGGAGTTACGAGGGTGAAACCGCATGCGGGTATCTAGTATTTCTATAATAATTCTTAATTCTAATTAGTAAACTTCGATTAATATAATTTTTGCACTTCCAGGCGATAACCACGGCAATCAGATAATTTCACTTACTGTTCTCCACACGATCTTCACCCGGGAGCACAACCGTATAGCCCGGGCCCTGGCCACCCTCAACCCTGGCTGGGATGAAGATACCCTGTTCCTGGAGACGAGGAGGATAGTTCAGGCAGAACTACAGCATATTGTGTATAATGAGTGGCTGCCGTTGCTTTTGGGTAATGTTAAAGACTCAAACTCTTCCTGACAACTTCACCATCCAGCGTTTATCTCTCAATTTTCGGATTCTTTGATTCTTTTTATAAACCAAAATATGCAACTCCTGCAAAAGACAAGTAAATCAACACATTGCGAGGAAATTTACAAACATATTATACTCAGAACACCTCGCTCTTCCGACTCTTAGATTGCAAAGAACCTTCCGATGCCCTCGTAGACCCGAAGTCTAAGCGGCCTTCGAACTCTAGTGTAGAACGACAGTTGCTTAAAACTTTTCTTAAAATCTAAAAGTAATAATTCCTCAAACTCCACTTCAGCGACCGCCCTGAGCAGGTCCAAGCCCCACAGGGGGCGACATTTTACGCAAGTTTATTAGTTTGTGCACTTAATAAGATTGGATCGCTGCTCAGCTTTTACCCAATGAATTAGCAAAAGCCTAGTGGCTCACTACAGTTATCCGTCTTACACAAATAATTGCAAATAATTCAAAATTTAACCTAGAACACTTAAAACCTAACTTATACTCAAGAGGCAACTATCGCAGTACCGGAGCCATCATTGAGTGATTCCTAAGATTAGCGTGAATTACCCTCGAAGTAAACCTGGTTTTAAAAGGCAAATATCATCTGCTTCCAGGTCCTCAACTAATGGCGACATTCCAGCTGTCTCCGTCTCCAGGATACGCTGCTACCTACGACCCTAAAGTGAACCCTTCACTCACCGTTGAGTTCTCTACGGCAGCTATGCGGTTCGGACATTCAATAGTCGATGGCAGAATCACGTAAGTTCATAAAAACAATACATCTTTTAAAATGACCATATGAAGGAAGAAACTATACAGTCCAGTTGAGAACAAAAACAGTCATGTTACTCAACATGTGTTTGGATTCCTTATAATTCGATTTTTTTCTTTACAATTCAATTTTTTTAAATGTTTTTGAACACTTTATGGAAATGTTTACCTTATTTCAAATCCTGTCGGTGGTCGAATTTTATTAATCTCAATTTTGAAATATATGTGTTATATCCAGTTTGTAAACTATCCCCGTGCATAATTTTAGCGAAATCAATTCAGAAGCGAAATCCATCAAGAAGTAACCAAGATCTATTCATCCATTAATCCATTCACACATACTCACAAATTATAGCGTTTATAATAGTGTTGCCTATCGATAGTCGAATATCAATAGACTATCGATAGTCTATCGATAGTTGACGTCATATCAATAGTATCGATAGTCTATCGATAGTATTGATATTAGTGATAGTATCGATACTATCGAGAACCAATATGTGTTTAGGAGCAATACTATCGATAGTATTACTTTAAAAATATCGATACTATCGATACTATTGCTTCCAATCAATAGTATTAGTTAATTTGTGATATCGATAGTATCGATATTATCGATACTATCGATAGCACTATTGATATTGTTACTATTTTTCGAGGTCATCTATCGATAGCGAAACTATCGATAGTTGGGTAACTCTAGTTTTTAATATTAGTAAGGATTAAAATTCATTCACCCTTAGAAAGCTACGTCATCTAAGAGTAACATAGGCTACATTTTATTATAAAGTTCCGACGGGAACGGGTGAAATCGCGCGCGGAAAGCTAGTAACAAATATTTTCTTTCAGAACCCCGAGTCCGTCCATGGGCGGCGTGTACGAAACGATATCGATACCAGAGGTGATGTTTCAGCCGGCCCGCCTGCGGCTCCAGCCCTTCCTGGACAGGTTGTTGATAGGGCTAAGCTCACAGCCCATGCAGACCGTCGACCCTTTTATTACTGAAGGGGTAAGCATATTAATAAAAGGCGGTGACGTCTAAAAATATTTTTTGAAAAGTCTTCAGAGCCTCGAACACCATAGACGAGTAGACTGCCTGTCGGTTTTTATCGGTTACATTTCGGGGAGTGTGCGGAAGTTCTACATAACCTGATACCCCCTTCACCCTTCCATCACCGGACGACCAGGCGTGGCGAGCGATTTCACCCTTTTGTTGTTGACATTCTTTCACTACGCACGAAGCGATTTGAAATAATGAAATTTATTCAGCACTTAGGTATTTACATACACTTGTACTTGTCAAAATTCCACTGTATAAGACTAAATCACTAAAGTATCACTTAAGTAGCTAAAAACATTGTTATAATTATTTGATCTTACAGAATTTTTTAATGAGTCTGTCCGTCTGTCGAGCGATAAATGACAAATGTACACATTAGGTATAGTAAGATGCCTTAAAGGTAACAGGTCTAAAATTAAAATTAACTTCAAAGAATCCGGCCAAAGTTTAAGCGACATCCACCTGAGGGCACCCTTAAGGGGTTAGGACCAACGCTCAGGGTGCCACTGATATGTGGGACTCGCCCTCTCCATAGCGTGGTATGCTAAGGTCATACCACGAGGAGAGGACCCTACACCACTAAAACCTCCAGGACACTCCTTCGATCCGCCGTTGGCGGGGGTCGGGTACGCATGAGCAATCCGGCCCCCCGACGGCACCCGCGGCCAATATGGTACCGCGGGATCTCCAGGGCCACACTTACAGTGGCCCATTTGCCCAATTATAGGGACGCCCGGAGTGTAGAGGCGTCCCTACACCTCATGGGTCAGCCTCGAAGGGAGCGGGGCCCATGTTCCCCACTCCCCAAGGCCGAGCCTAGGGCGGTAGGCGGCGGGTTTCGGCCCGCCGCCGACGGCCAACACGCCGTCTGCGAAGCGGGTGGGCAGAGGGATCTACTTCCCTCTCCCGCTCCGCGGCCTCCTTCTGTGACATAACTTGTCTACAGAAGGAGGCAACCGCCTCCCACGACCTCTCGCTTTGAACCATCTTCGAAATGATGGTCGGCAGCGAGAGGTCGTCTCCCACCACGCCAACGAGCTCCTCCCGCTCGTTGGCCCACGCCGGACACTCCACCACCGTGTGCTGCGCCGTATCGTCGGCACAGTCACAGTGGTGACAGCGAGTGTCCGGCTCTCTCTGCACCACGTTGCACAGGTAGTGGCCGAAGCAGCCATGGCCTGTTACTACCTGTGCAACGTGGTAGGTGACGTCGCCGTGACGTCGACCGGCCCACTTTTTTAGATGGGGCCGAATCGCCTCCACCGTACGCAATCCGCTCCGCGGCGCGGCCTCTAGCCGCTCCTGCCATTTCCGGAGGGTTTGGCGACGGATCTCAGTCCGCCACCATGCAACACCCTCCGGGAAGGGGTCGCGGCCAGAACGCGCCCCCTCACACCTCCGCCGGTACGCGGCGGCCAAAACCTCCGCCTCCAGGTCCCACGGAGGGGACCCCGCAAGGAGGCAGGCCGCGTCAAACGCGACCGTGCGGTAGGCGCGAGACGCCCTGATGGCCATCACCCGCTGCGGACGTCGCAGCAGGGCTATGTTTCGCCTCTTCAGGGCGTCGACCCAAATGGGGGCGCCGTAGAGCGCCATGGAGCGGATCACACCGGCGTACAGCTTGCGGCAGGTGCTCCCGGGTCTGCCGAGATTCGGCAAAAGCCGGCCAAGAGCACCCGCCGCCGCCACCAGCTTTGGGGCCAGCCGCTGGAAGTGGGCCCCGAAGCTCCATCTGCTGTCGAGGACTATGCCTAGATATCGCATACTGTCCCCGACAGCAATGGATTCGCCACCCACTATGAGGTGGGCGCCTACAGGTGGCGCTCGCCGAGGCCCATGAAAACAAAGGGCCTCGGTTTTACCGAGCGCCACCTGCAGGCCCAAACGGCGTATACGGGCGACCATCTGTGCCACGGCTGCTGTGGCTAAAATGGTCGCATGCCGATGATCAGGCGCGCGGGCGGTCACCAGTGTGTCGTCAGCGTACGCTATCACGCTGACCCCCCGGAGACCGCGCATCCGCAGCGCCCAATCAAACCCGATGTTCCACAGGAGCGGCCCCAATACCGACCCCTGTGGAACACCGCGCGAGACCGTCCTCCGGCCAATTTCGCCACCGGACGTCGGGTACACCACCTCCCTGCTTTGGAGGTAGTGCCCCACCAGAGCCCGGAGGTACCTGGGCACCCCATGGTGCCTGAGGCCCTCCTCAATGCACGCCCAGGGGAGGGTGTTGAATGCGTTGCGGATGTCCAACGACACCGCTAACAACACTTCTCCCCGGCTGGTCGCCTCCTGCGAGAGTTCCCGCACCCTCGCGATCGCGTCTATGGTCGACCGACCCTGGCGGAACCCGTATTGGTCCACGTACAGGTCGGGACCGACCCTACCAAGATGTGTGGTGAGGCGAGACGCGACCACCCTCTCCATCAGCTTGCCCAACTCGTTCAAGAGAACGATTGGGCGGTAAGCCGATGGAGACTCCGCCGGTCGCCCGTCCTTACGGAGAAGGACGAGTCGACCGGGCTTCCAGGGTGCGGGAAAGCGACCCTGCCGAAGGCACGCATTGAAGAGAGCGAGCACCCTGGGCTCCAACTCCTCCATGGCGAGTGCCCAGACGCGTCCAGGCACTCCGTCCGGCCCGGGGGCGGTGTTTTTGATGGCCATTTTTGCCACCGCCGCCCCCAACTCCACCGGTGTAACATCCGGCGGAGTTTCCTCCTCGTCGCCGTCGTCGGTCGGCATCACGTCGTCAGCTGGCGAGGCCATAGTTGGCGGCGAATATTCCTCCTGGCTGGGGAAGAGCTCCTCTACAACAGATTGGAGGAGCTCTGGCTGGAGGTTCTCCGTCACCGGGGGCGCCCAGGGGCGCATTTTATTACGCACCCCTTTATAGGGTCGTCCCCACGGATCTCTATCGAGGGCCTCCAGCGTATTCGCCCAGCCATCATCCTTCGCCTGTGCAATGGCCACACCCAGCTGACGCCGACTCTCCCTGTAGTCGGCGTAGGCCGCGGCAACACGGGCCTCGTCCCGAGGTCTCCGACGGTTCGACCGGGTGTACACGCGCCGCATCGCAGTGCACTGTGTGCGCAACTGCGCAATGGCGGCGCTCCACCAGTACACCCGTCGCTTCGGTGGACACGGGCGGACCCGGGGCATGGATGCGTCACAGACGCTTACCATGGCCCCATCGAGTCCCCCCGCGACAGCGTCCACGTCGGAGTCGGGATTACAAGGCCCCGCGACCCATGCCTGGACCAGGGCTGCCTCCTTCAGCAGCTCCTGGTCGAGCTGCCTCAGCGCCCATCGCCGATGCTCCATCCTGGGAGGCGGCGCAGGGCGGGCGCTCAGAACCGCGGAGGATGTGGAGAGTCCGAAACCGATATATCGGTGATCGGACAAAGTCTCCACATCCTCAAGGACACTCCAACCCTGAACACGGCGGGCCAGGGGGGGGGAAGCAAAGGATACGTCCACAATTGACCCCCCATTGTGCCTCACGCACGTGTTCACAGAGCCGCGGTTCAGGACCACCAGGCCCTGCTCCACCGCCCAGTCCTCCAGCGTACGCCCTTTGGGGTTGGACGCGGGGCAGCCCCAGGCTGTGGATTTAGCGTTCAAGTCACCCACCACCAGCACTTCGGCGCCACACCGACCCAGCAGGCGGCCGACCTCGTCGAGGAACTCCTCGAACTCGGCCAGCCCGCGATTCGGTGAGAAGTAGACGCCGATGATGGAGAGCGACCCCACCACAGCCTTCACAAAGCCCCGTCCTCTCACGACATTGGAGAAGGGTGGGGTGCCGACCGACGACGACAACCACAAAGCAACCAAGCCATCCAAGTCCCCGACCGTATTGGGCCGGTCGGGAACCATGTATGGCTCGGCGACAACTCCGACATTAGTCAACCACTGCGCCATGGACTGCAAGAAAAGGTCCTGAGCCCTGGCGCAGTGGTTGAGATTTGCTTGGAGAAGACGGAACACGGACCTATCCATTAAGGGCCGTGTCCATCTCCTCCACCACTGCCACCGGAGCCACTCGCCCCGGCAGATCCTCGAGCCTCCGCACCCCCTTGCTGGGCGGCGCCCGGCAGAATTTAGAGCCGACACTATGGTCGGCTATTTTGCCTGCTATGTGGCAGAGCACACATTTGGGCTGCGCTCTGCACTGCGCCGCCTTGTGCCCCGGCTCAGAGCACCGGAAGCAAAGGTTGCTCCGGTCCTCATTGCCGCACCTGCAGCCAACGTGCCCTCGGACGAGGCATCTGTAGCATCGCAGGGGCCTCGCCTCAAGCAAATGGATGCGAGCCGAGACTAACCCCACCAAGACACGCTCCGCCTTTTGTAGCTTGACGGCTGCAGGCACCGGGACACTGAGGGTTATTGTGCCGAGGCCCGTGTGATCCCTCTGGATCACATCCGGTCTCAGAGACTCCACCGCACAGCTCCCGACCCTGGCGACCGCGTTGACGACCTCAACCTCTGTCGTACAGTCGACAAGGCCGGTAAGCCGAACGCGGACGCACTTTTCAGGTCGGGTGACTTTCCCGACCGCCGGGTCAACGCATTCGGCCAGCTTTGCGGCGAATGCGTCCGCCTTTTCCCTGGTATCTGCACCAGGGAGTTCAAATATGCGGCCACCCGTGACCGCCCTCCTCGCCCGCATATCCGTGATCCCCAGGTCCGCCACATTAATTGTTTGGTGGGCCCTGCGGATCACATCGGCGTAGGTGGTGCCCCTACTCTCCGCCTCCGGAGAGAGGGTGAGCACCACCACCGACGAGCGTGGGGCGCGCAGCTGACCCCTGCGCTTCCCCTTACGCCTTCTCTTATTGGGGGCCTGAGGCCCCTTACGAGAAGGGGCTTGAGATGCCTCCGAACGCTGACGCTCCTTGCGCCGAGCGTTTTTAGAGAGGTGCGTCTCCCAGCCCCCCTCCCTCCTCGGCTCCACCACTGTTGGCGTCACAGACGTCGCCACAGCGGGAGCAGGAGCAGCAGCAGCCGCAGCCGCCGACATCTTCCCTTTGCCCTTGCCCTTGCCCTTTCCACTAGAGCTTGGGGCAGGAGCAACCGGCTTAGGGGCGTTTGGTTTGGCCGGACCCTTCTTGGCAACGTCCGCCCAGCTGGTGGACGCCACCGCGACATCGGAGGGTTCCTCCCTCCGCTTCTCATGAGCCAGAGGTGGCCTCATGTTAGGGGTTTTCGGAGGAGTCCCATAATTGGCCTCCATCCAGTTCCTCATCCTGCCCATCAATTCGCGGCTCATTTCCTCGAAATTTAGGGGCAAGTCTGAGGAGCATTCTACAGGCACCAGCGACTTACGGCCACTGCGGAGCAGCTCCCCTCGCAGCTCTTTGTATTGCCGCTCGAGGTTCGCCATACGCTCCTTGAGGGAGCGGTTCTGCTCCCTCAATTGGCGCGTCTCATCCGTGGCGTTCCTGCTCTGAAGGATCTGGAACACCTCCTTGAGCCCCGCCACGGAGACCTTCAACGCCTTTTGGCAGGCTCCCTTGAGGTTGCTAGACTTCTTAGCAACCTCAAGGATGACCGCAGCGTGCGCCTCTACCTCCTCATCGAGGTCTTTAAGGGAGGCCTCTCCTCCCGGTGTCGGCGTCGGCAGACGCTGGTGGATCTCCTCCAGCTCCCGTTCAGCCTGCGCTTTGAGCAGGTCTTGCTCTGCCTCCAGAGTAGCCAACTTGGCCTTCTGGAGGCCCACGTATTCGCCCGTTGTAGGCGGGCGACCTCGTCCCCTTTTTGGCATAGGAGTGGAGACTTTGCTCTGCACCACCACAGAGCTGGCAGAGCCCTCCGACCCCGACTCCAACTCCGACGCCCCATTGCTGGCGTCGGTCGGCTTCTCCCTCGTCCTCTTCCTCTGGGAAGAGGACGATCTGCGCCCAGTATTATCCGAGTGCACCGACACCAGCGAGTTGGTGGACGATGCACCCGAAAGGCGCCCTCCTAATTGGTCCAAGCTCCTTGGGCCGACCATGGGACTTCCCGATCGGGATCTGTCCCTACGCAGGTTGTAAGGTGCGGGCCTATTGGCCCGCGCCTCCACCAGGCTTTCACCCTCTCCGCGGGGGCTTGCGCTCCCGCCTCTACTCTCCTCCGCCACACGTCTTTCTGTTTTTTTTAAAATTGATCTCATAATTGATCCCACGAGCAGGGTCGATATACAGGTCGACTGCGGGGTGACGCCCATTCCCGCAGCAAGGCAAATACACCCGGCCAGCGCCACGCTCGACCGGGGTTGGCACCGTTTGCGACGGAGTAACCCCTCCGCCATCCATCCCTCGCCACGGTGCGACAGCTTGGATTGGGGCATTTTTTATAGAGGTTTGCATCCTCGCGACCCGGGCGGTTAAGCCAAGGCCCCCGGTCCCCAAAACATGACTGGGGATTACGGGTTGGGAACAAGCTCTCCGACCGGCGGTTAGGCCGGTCCCACAAATACCAACGCTCACCCGCAAAAGCGGTGAGCAGAACAACATAACATTAATAGCTAGTGCAGGGGACCCAAACAGACCCACCCACCAATGGGGCCCCAAAAAGACCCCACCATTTAACAACTAGTGGGCCTCAAATAGACCCACCTGCCATTAATAAAAACAATAATTAATAAATAAATTAAAAATTAAAAATATCACAGTCACTTGGCGGGGACGCCCAATAAGACGCCACCCGCCCGCGGGCCTCGAGTCGCAAGACGAGGCCCGCTACATCTGGCCAGCTGTTAGCCGCCGACCACCAACAAAAGATTGGTGGCCGACGTTGCCCAGGGTGCACCACGAGGAGGTCGCTGAAGCCATCGCACCCCATCGAGGATCCTACCCTAGCTAACCTGCAACCTTTCACTAGCTACCTAAGTGGACGACCCGGAGAAGCAAGGAAGAAAGAAACTCCGAGATTATTTTTTTTGTCTCCTTTGTTCTGTTTCTTTTTTTTTATGTCAAGTCTTTTATCACAATCATGTAATATTGTACAATGTATATATGATGTAAGCGAATGCAAGCACAGTACCATTTATTGCCTGGTCAATTTATACCGACCAGGAGTTCATAAGACAAGAAAAAAAAAATTATACATTAATTATACGTATAATTGCTTCTTCTTTCTAAATGCGGACCGCTAAGGAGTGGAATTCTCTGCCGGGTCTCAGTTTATCCGGAACGCTATAATCTGGACATCTTTAAGGCTAAAGTGAACAGACACTTTCTAGGCAAGCGTGTATCATCTTAGGCCTTATCTTCGCCTTCCACCAAGCGAGATTATGGTCAAACGTAAGCCTATATTTAGTAAAAAAAAAAAGTTAAGAGCTATATTACAACCTCCGTAGCGTAGCGGTATTTGGCTCGCTTTAAATCTCGGAGGTCGTGGGTTCGACTCCCACACCGGACAGGAAATCTTTGTGTAAATTCTAAGATTTCTTTCCGGGTCTGGTTGGTTAAGGGACTACCCTCCGTGCCTCGGAAAGCACTTTAAGCCGTTGGTCCCGATTGTAATAACATCTTCTATAATAATCGTATATCAAGGTTTGGTAGGTAATATAAAGATACCGGAATGGTAAATTATATATTCCTTATTTATGTGTGTGGTATTCTGGGTTAAATAAATAATTTTCAACTCACGGTACTGCGATATATTTGTCAGTCCACACACGTTACACAAAACAGTCAGAAGGCACAAAAGGTAGAAAGCACAAGCACGGAATAGTTTAGTATAGGTCCAGCAAACACAGTTCGGAAATATGAAGAAGAAAGCATAGAACGGAAACAATTATACACAATATAAAAAGCTGTCGGTAGATTAGAACAATCAGTAAGCAAAGTGACATAAGCTTCGCGCAGTAGTTCAATCGTAACTGGTGGTGGTTATTAATTAATTGTTGCGCATGCGACGATTCGCACATAAGCCGTTAGGTTGGTAGCGCCGTCGAAGTGTTGCGGGTAATGTCGATAACCACATATCGATGTCACGTATCAATCAACCACTTGAAAAATATTTATCGATAAACTAATTAATATATTGTATAATAGTGTAGTAGTGTTAAGTTATTAAAATAAATAATTGTAAAATAGGTATAAAATAAATATTTCGGTGTATAAATTATTGTATGTAAATAAATAGATAATATTGTTTAAATAAATAAAAATGGTGGTAATGACGCCACAAAGGAACGGGCAGCAGCGTTTCCTTGTGTGGTACATAATACTGCGGTCGCCAATCCGCCTGCCATGCGTGATGACTATGGCAAATCCCCTTCCCAGGAAGGAAGCCCATGTTCAGCAGTGGTCGTTATACGGGCTGATGATGAAGAGCTATATAAACAATCGCAGCCTTATTAAAGAGTATTTTTATGGTCAAGACATTAAAAAAGAGACCTTTTCTGTCGCAGCTGACCCGCTACATGTTCCACGGAGGCAACCCTTACGGCATAGACCTGGCGTCCATCAACATACAGCGAGCTCGCGACTATGGTGTTCGAAGCTACAATGACTATCGACGCCTGATTGGACTGCAGCCTTTTATGGAGTTCCAGGAGTTTCCTCCTAGTGTGAGTTTGGCATTTTTAAATAACTTCTCATAACTCCACTCCGCTACAGATGAATATATACGTGGCGAGGCCTACAGCGGCAATTACCTTGTCTGGTTCACTTTGCTCGGCATTTCTTTATTCTTAATTTTATTTTATTTATTTCTTCTTCCATTTAGTATCGGTATCTTATACTTATATATATATATTTTTGTATGTACTTATGATCCGCAATCGTTATTGTTATACAGGCAGCTCAACGCCTCTCCACAGTATATGAAAGGCCTGAAGACATGGACCTCTGGGTAGGAGGGTTGCTGGAGGAGTCAGTGGAGGGCGGTATAGTGGGTCCAACGTTCGCCAACATTATCGCTGATCAGTTCGCTAAGCTGAAGAAGGGTGATAGGTACTTCTACGAGTATGGTCCTGATGTGAACCCTGGTGCTTTTAGCCCGAGTGAGTGGAAATTATTAAATATTCTTTTTACACTAATAAATAGCTTCAGGCGCACGTTTTCAGCCTTCCAGTGCCCTCGTAGACCCGAAGTCCGAGAGGCCCGCGAACTGTAAAGTAGAGTGACAGTTGCACAAAACTCCCCTTAAGAAACTAAAAGCCATAATCCCTCAATCTCCACGTCAGCGACCGCCCTGAGCCCAGGTCCAAGGCGGTTTAAACCATGTATCTAGGCTGTAGCTATGCTCGCCTTTATGCCCGGTGAAGTAGCAAAAGCCTCAGGGCTAACTAAATATGTCCGTCCGAAAAAAAAAGGGCACGTTTTCATCCTTTATACGTGAAAACATTGAAATGGTACTTAGCTGTGTACTTATGTCTGTTCCTTAGTATTTTTTTAAGAAAATAAAATAAAATAAAAGTGGTTCCCGAGGGAACTTCATCATTAAATATAGCTAATGTTTCTCCTAGATAGCGTAGCTTTCTAATGGTGGAAGATTGTTTTAAATCGGTCCAGTAGTTCTGGAGAACACATAAAAACAAATAAGTCTTCAACAATTTTTCTTCTTTTTTAATGGATACTTGAAAAGTAAAACAGTACCTAAAACTTTAATTGACTGAGTTTTCATGGCAATAAACGTACTAAGTCTACTAGAAAATATTTCTACACACATTTTATTACATTTTCTGAGTGCAAAAGATTATTATTTGACGTTTGGCATGCGTGGCATCAAAACTGGGGCTGGCAAGAACACCAGCGCTGCGCAATGATCTTTTAGATTTTTGATGTAGCTTAATGCTGAAGCCAGTTCCCATATATGGTGCATATAAGTGTAATAGTAATATTTCTTTCTTATGTGTTTTATATGTCGCAGTATTAATAAAATCGCAAAGTGAAGCCATGATGGCAAATTGAGGTCTCATTTTGTCATAAATAAAAGTGCTTGAAAATTAAATAGTTTTGTTTTACAATCAGGTCAACTGGAAGAAATAAAGAAGGTGACTCTATCGCGACTAATTTGCGACAACCGCGACGGAATTGAACTGTTCTCTCAACCGCCTGCAGCTTTCCTCCGAGCTGATCTTCCTGGGTGAGTCGATTGCTTTATAACTATACTGTAAAACATTTCTTATCAATTTTTTGTCATATTCTGGTTTCTGATCATATAAACTCCGAGGCGCTGCGGTATAAGTTTTGAAGATCGTGGGTTCGATCCCCACATCCGACAATAAAACGTTGTGTAAATTCTAAGATTGCTTTCCGAGTCTGCTTGATGGAAGACTTTGAATTCGTTTAAAAACAGACTTGACAAATACTTCAATTTATAGATGTGCCAACCCGATAATATCACAAACTGGGTTAGGTCAACTCGATGATATCACAAACCGAGTTAGATGGTTTGATCCGAAAGTGTTACAAACCGAGTTAGACGGTTCGATTTTAAACCGGTACCTGAAGGCTTCATAAAGTCGGTGGAATCGAAGGAGCACCCAGAGGGTTTAATGGGTAAACATTCCCTCGTGGTATTAATAGCATACTGGAGGACTAGTCCTACATCTTCACCTACCCTTGGAAGGAGGGGATGCGTTAATTATTTCCCAGCACGCAGTCTAGCAATCTAGCGGGCTATCTGTGTTTGAAATCGGGGGTTCCATTAGAAAAGTTAAAAAATATTTAGTTGAAGAATATCTGTTGAAAAGTCAGTTTTTAACCGTATTTAAACATTTTTTTTACAGAAATGGACCAGTGACCTGTGATACCCCCAGAATATTGTCAATGGATTTGAGTCGGTTTAGAGATATATAATATTTTAGCTTTAATTTTTAGCCATGTGATAATTTCAAAAAGTCTTGAACTAAAAATTAAGTTACTGATAAGTGCATTCATGTTACTAATGGGTAAAATTAACTTGAAACTAATGATCATAACTGTATTTTTTTATTTGATCTTAGAAATAAATTAAAAGTTTTTATTTTATTTTATTAATATATAATCCTTTTTTGAACCAATAAACTTAATAGCTACATTTTTTATTTCTTAATAAACATTTTTTTTTATAATCACAACTGGGTTTGCAATGAGTATGTAATTAAAAATAGGTAATTCATATTAGAATTCAACTACATGTAGGTTTTTAATTTCTGGGTTTTGTCTATCTCTTTCTTTCTTTTTCGATTTATGTGTTTTTCGATATTTTGTTTTTTATGCAATTATGTCTTTTCTTTTATTTTATTTTCTGTTTTTATTTTAACAAGAAGTTCAACAGTTGTACAATTTTAACACAATAGATCTAAATTGTTTTTAATTATCCAATTTTCTTATATTCGCGCCTTGTAGATCTATTATTGGTTTTACAATCGTTTGATTCTGTTGCAAAAACGAACATTGTTTTTTTTTTTTTAATTTATTAAATTATTGCTAATTTTGCATGAGGTCTTTCTACTTTTTGTGACAAAATCGTGATTTTGTAAAATGATTTTAAATTACTATTTATATGAGCACAATGTTTATAATTATATTCTTTTTTTAATTTCTAATACACACTTTTATATTTTCTTTAGTCCATACAGATTTTTAATAATAACAATACAACTAAAATGACAAATTTAATCTAAAACACTTTTAAATATAAATATTTCTAGAATCTATTCCTAATATAATATGACGTTTTTTTCTTATGTTTTTTTTTTATTGGTGCGTTTGACAAGACATAGGATTGTTTTTGGTAGACTGTCTTCTTACTTTTTCTTTTTTTTTTGTAAAAAATATAGTTAACATTGTGTTTACATTAATAAAGTGTGAAATGATTAAAATAACAACAAGGCGCAATATATAATCTAGAGCTCAGAAACATAATTATACGTCAGAAACATTCGTCGTATGTGCCTTTATAGTAAACTGTCACTTACGATCAAATGCTTCAGAAGTATAATCACATCAGTCTTTATGCTTCTGAGGTTCTAGATATTTTAAAATTATATTTTTTTGTCATTCTTGCATAACTGTTGAGGTTTTTTAGCTACTTTCTCTTGTTGTTGAATTTTGATTTGATTTTGGATATCGCAGAGTACCTGATTAAGTGATTTTTTAAAGAAAAAATCTAGCAATTGGGGGTTAAGATGAGCCTTTGTGGTTATAAAAAAATGTGGATAGCTTTATACATCGTGCTTAGAATATTTAAGATCAACTGATTTATTTATTTTTTATTTTGATTTCAACTTTTTATGTTATATTGTTTCTTATTAAATAATATATAATATTAGTGTAATTTTTAATACTAATAAGTAAGTGATTTTACCCATTAGTAATAATATCTTTAGAAGACAAAGTCCTACTCTCTCGCTCACGCATTTTTCATACCTTATTGGTAATTTTTTTATAAGGTAATTATTTTAAATGTGATTATTAGTTTTGTATTTTTAAGCGATTTATAGGATAAAAGTAATGAACATTTTAATATCAGATTTAATTTATTGTCAGTTAAAAATGTATCTTTGGGTTTTATTAAATTTTATTAGATTTTATTTAATGAAATGAAAATGAAATAAATATTGTTTTCTTTTAATAAAACTGACTTCAAATACCTAATACAAAGCGTTGAAGTGGTGTCGAAATACTTTATTACTTTAATTAAAAAATACTTGTACGAATTTAATAGATTTAATCAATGTGATTATGTATAATTGTATAGAATCAGTATTTCTTAATGTAAATCCAGTTATTTTGTAAAATTATAATTATGAATGTATGCATGCGAAATATTTTTTAAGTTTTAATTGGAATTTAATCATAGGTAACTATGTAAATAAGTAATGCACGGTGAACTAGCCTTTTTTTATTATAATGTCAAATGTATTTTTTGTATACAACAAAAAAGTACGGCTGTCCCAAAAATAAATGCAGTCTGAAACCCATAAATAAAAAATAAAAAAATTATTTTTTATTTTTGTGGCATGCTGTACATACCTACACGGAGCTCCTGTATATAATAAGTTGATTTCTTTGAATAAATGATTTTAAATATATATAATGTTTATTTATTTACGGTTTGGATTTAACTTAAAAAAAACTGTAATTAGGATTTTTAATTATTTTAATCCTTATCCTAAAAATAGGTATTACTATTGAACCATAACATTGGCATTTCATAATAGACCTATGTCTTTTACAAAAAAAAAAAAAAATCTTACACGATTTAGTATTTTGCTTAGTTACTCTCTCTCTGCTTAGTTATGCACTTATTTTAAGAAAAAGTTCTTAATTATTGTTATCATCGTTGGTTTTCCTTGGAAAATAACATATTAAAAAGACGATATTCCCACGGGAACAAGACAGCTAGTTTAATAGAAGTAAGTACACCTATATTTACAAGCATTCATCGTAAAGCACTTTATATCTGCAGCTAGTTTTTGCTAGACTTTCTACTTGTTGACACCCTTTGACTTGCATGAGTGGTGTCCGCTCAACTCATGTACTATACAGGTACTAAACAGAAGTTCAACTCAGTGCCGTGAATACCGTGGGCATAAGGCATAAAAAAACAGTGAAACAAAAGCTTAAGACCTGGTTAATGGAGGAAGTGTTCTACAGCATGGACGAATTTATAGCAATCGTCCATGTCCTCCCTGCCCTTAATGTAATGAACTAAATTATTATAAATCTTAAGTACAATTTACTTATGTTAGAAAATTCATCAAATAAATTATAAAATGAAATTAAATATTATAGTAACTCAAAATTATATAAAATGTAATTTAAATAAATTATTATTATTGTAAGGTCGGAATCAATTTGGACCAAATTTATACTTGTAACTTGACTTGAAACTATGCAGTTATTAATAAATGATTGATTGTATTGTATTGTATGAATGTAATTGACATATCAATATCAAGTATAATTTCATATTGTATGCCATTATGGCGGGTCAAAGTTGGACTTTCTATATACTTTGTAAACAACATACCTATTTAACCCATGTACCATAATAAAGTTCATCTGTATTTGTATTATCAGTTCTTCAGAATTCTGTACGGTGAATGATGCAATCTAGCAACGGCATATTTTTATTCAGCTTCGAGGATTAGGCCAGACAAATAAATATAAGTAAATTTATAGTAGATGAGATGAGATACTTTAATAAAACTGCGGGATAGCGAAAATATCACAGATATCCAAACATCTTAATATTTATATTAGATTGGTATTTTTAAACTCGTAACATCTTCTGTGCAATGGCCAATTTTAATAATCCAATCAATCTATATGATAAGGACATAAATAAGATGGTCTCATTTTTTATTACCTTTCCTATAAAAGTAGTTATGATACCATAACTAGATTTGTTGATATTTTCTTTAATTTTGTCATAGTTTCCGCAGCGCATGCGATGATGGAGATTTCATGGCAATTTTTCATATCTTGGTTTACATTATTGAAGTAGCAATAAGGATTTTCATTTTTTTCTAGTAAAAAATATAGCCTATGGTACTCGGGGATAATGTGGCGCACTAATGGTGAAAGAGTTATCAAATTATTTCTAGTCGTTTTTGAGTTTATTCGTAACAAATATACAAATCTTTCCTCTTTATATATCATTTTTAAGACATCTTCCGCACTAGGGAAATTAATACCTATGTCGCGGGGGACTTTACAAACATTCAATTCACGGACACAAAGTGCACACAAACACATAACACCTGTCTGTTGTTCACACAAATAATTGTCCCCGCTGGGAATCGAAACCAGAACACCAGGTCTCAGAAGCAACTCCTGCAAGCAATGAGCTTCGCACGGGTGCAACGCTGATGTTTTATACATATAGACCTTTCTATTGAGTCTCTCTATCGATTAAAAAAAACCGCATCAAAATCCGCAACGTAGTTTTAAAGATTTAAGCATACATAAGTACTGACAGACAGCGGGTAGCGACTGTTTTATACTATGTATTGAAGTTGTACGATGGTTGGAACGACAGAGGCCATTGGAGAGGCGTCTTACTGTTCAGAATGGCTTTAAATAAAGTATTAAAACTAAAAAAAGTTGAAACAGCGACACGAAAGAAGAAGTTGTACTTCTGTCTATTACCTGTACATTACACTATCAATGACATTAGCACGCCTCCTCATATAAAAGGACGTCAAGTGTTTGCTCTTTCACCACCAATTAGAAAATACAGCACGTGGACTATAACTAAGTACATACCCTACTTCTGTAGATTGATTCTTGAGTACTTATACTTAAAGTTAATCTTACATGGGTTGAAGTTAAATCGTATACCCGTCTGGTTAAGAAAGAAAATCATTTATTAATGGCACAAAATTATATAATAATAAACCATAATTTCGTAACTATTAAAATTATTTTTATATTCTTAACCATTTAAAAATAATTTATTTTACTAGGCCAAGAAGTAATATGGTACTTTTTTAAAGCTAGAAAGCGCTAAAATAAATATTTTAAAATTGACGTGCCATAGAGATGATATCAATGTCAGTCATCTCTGTCCAAGATCCCAGACCACCAGACGTATTATTTGACGAATTAAATGCAAGCAGGTAGGCATGCGTTCTTAGCACATACTAACACTTCTCAATCGTCCACATTTTATGCGTCAAAAAATACATGACGTCTGGTGGCCCTGGGATCTTGATCTTACTCTATTTAGTCTTTTACATTATCTGCGTCCTGACAATCCTGGATCGATATCATGACACTCATGACACAGGAAATGTAATAGTAAAGAATCGCGTTCTAGTTTTTAAACTAGACCTATGACGTATCAAAATAGTTTTCTCGGAACCTCGGAGGTCGTGGGTTCGATCCCCACACCGGACAGAAAATCTTTGTGTAAATTCTAAGATTTCTTTCCGGGTCTGGTTGGTTGAGGGACTACCCTCCGTGCCTCGAAAGCACGTTAAGCCGTTGGTCCCGATTGTTATAACATCATCTATAATAATCGTTTATCAAGGTCGGGCAGCAGCGTTTCCTTGTGTGGTACAACATAATACTGCGGTCACCAACCCGCCTGCCAAGCGTGGTGACTATGGCAAATACCCTCCCTCTCGGGAGGAGGCCCATGTTCAGCAGTGGACGTTATACGGGCTGATGATGATGAAAGACATAGACAAAAAAAGTTATTTTCATATTGAATGTATACAACCATCCACAAGTTGTATGAACAGAAATTATTATATCTAGATTCTTTATGACAAATACATTGGGAAATAAATAATCCTAATCTTAATACAATTTGTGATACATAAAATAACTCTTAAACGCCTTCGCAATTCTCGAAATTTTACTTCTTTATTTTCACTCTGTACTTTTGTAATTTAAATATGTATGATTTAATGATTTCAAAGGAACGCAGAGATAACGGGTCGGGACTCAAACACAAGTAAAACAATTAAAAAACCGGCCAAGTGGGAGTCGGACTCGCGCACGATGGGTTCCGTACCATTGACTAGGTAAACAACATTACACTATGTATTTATTTCTGAAGTGAGTATACCTAAATATAAGAAATTATTAAGGCTTAATAGCAGCCGTAGCACAATTGCTAGGGTGTCGGACTTGTGATCTTGTGGTGGCCGGTGCGATTACCACCGGTGCACTACCGACGTGAACCCACTCGTAACACAAGCATTTTAAGCTTAGCACGAGGGGTTAACAAGAATACTAGGAGATTGCAAAACTCTGCTAGTAATCCTTTTTTAAATAATTGTTGAATAAAACTAAATATTTTGTAATATGCCAAGTGCCCGTCTGTTGCCGTTATGGATATCGAGCAAAAAAGGGCAATAAAATCATGTTTGTTGTATAATATGCCCCTTTAATATTTATTTATTTTGTTTTTAGTAGGTATTTGTTGTAATAGCGGCAACAGAAATACATAATTTGTGTTAATTTCAACTGTCTAGCTATCGCGGTTCTTGAGATGCAGCCTGGTGACAGACAGAGGGACAGACAGCGAAGTTTTAGCAATAGGGTCCCGTTTTTAACCTTCGGGTACGAAACCCTAAATAAGTGCTTTTTGTGAGTGATGCAATATCTGTTAGTTATTATTGAAGAATACTTTAAAAAATTAACTTTAAAGATGGAGGTTATTTTTAACTTATTTTGGAATGTTCGCAACTTAGTTTATCTGTTTTTTATTTAAAATATGATTTCATCATCAGTCCGTATAACGGCCACTTCTGAACAATGGGCCTCCCCCTTGACGGTCTTTGCCATAGTCACCACGCTTGGCAGGCGGGTTGGTGACCGCAGTTGTGATGATGTTGCAACACACAGGGATACGCTGCTGCCCGTTCCATTGTAAATAATTGTTATGGATGATGATGTTATAACATTGGAATTCAACTAAAACTAATTTCCGAGGCACAGAGGGTAGTCCCTAAACCAACCAGACCTTAATCATTCATCATCATCAGCTCGTATTACGTCCACTGCTGAACATCCGACTCCTTCCGGGGACGGTATTGCTATAATCACCACGCTACTTGCGGTTGGTGACCGTAAAACTATGGTGTAACATACAAGGAAACGCTGCTATACGTTTCCTGATATACAAATGTTTTAGATGATATTATAACAATCGAGACTAACGGCTTAACGTGCTTTCCGAGAAGGTAGTCCCTAAACCAACCAATAATTTTTTGATCTAATTTAAAAAGCACGCAAGCGAAGTGATTGTATTTTTGCACACTTTATTTTTTCTTCCAAGTGCATAATTTTTGCGGGCGGGAGGGCGGTGCAAAAATATCATTACAGCATATATAGACACATTTTTAGCAGAATTAACACTAGATAGGTATTTTATCTTTTTAAATTAGATTAATATGGATTTCCGCAAAGTAACGCATGATTCTATTAATTACAGACAATATTAAGTGTCCGGCATAGGGTTCGCACCCACGACCTCCGAGACATAAGACTAGACTTATACCTACCGCTACGCAACGAAGGCTGTCCCAGACCTTAATTCGAGGCCATAATTTTATTAAAGGAAGATCCTACTAATATACAAAACGCGAAAGTTTGTAAGAATGTATGGATGTACTCATTTAGGCCCTTTGCCCGCGGCGACTTTTTGCGGCGATGCTGTCGCGAGTAGCGAGATATTTAGCCACGAGGCTTTTACCACTTCAACGGGCATAAAGGCGAGCAAAGCTCCAGCCTTAATAGAAGGTTTCAAAACTACAAACTAAGCAGTTCTATACAGTTCGCGGGCCTCTCGGACTTCGGGTCTTCGAGGGCAACAGAGAGTTCTTTGCAAACTATGGTTCGGGAAGGACCGACCCACTAGAGCAGAGTAACGCGGGGCGAAGCTAGTAGTAAATAATTATACAGTATCTACACTTATTTCTGTAGTTAACTGTACAAGTGTCATTATAATTAAGTAGAAACTATCTAGAAAGCTTATCTCCGGTGTGTAAGTGCGTCGATTACTTACCTAGATTACTAATTAATCATTATTCTAGGACAGATTTGATCTTCGTCAGGTTTCCATTCACTTTTCTCCGAAGCCTCAATCTGGGGCCTTCGCGATCGGTGGATGGGGAACCCGGGGGGTTTTAGTGGGGAACCCGATGCCTTGGCTCTGGACGAAATGCCACTACAGCGGAGTTATCACTAGCAGAAAATAATCGCTAACGCAAGTCGCTAAGCTGTCATCAAGGTTGCATCATCATCAGCCCGTATAACGTCGACTACTGAACATGGGTCTCCTCCGGGGGAGAATATTTGCCATAGTCACCACGCTTGGCAGGCGGATTGGTGACCGCAGTATTATGTTGTACCACACAAGGAAACGCTGCTGCCAATTCCTTGATATACGATTTATAGATTATGTTATAATAATCGAGACCTACGGCTTAACGTGCTTTCCGAGGCACGGAGGGTAGTCCCTCAACCAGCCAGACCCGGAAAGAAATCTTACAAAGATCCCACGATTTCCGAGATTTAAAGCGAGCCAAATACCGCTACGCTACGGAGGTTGTAATGCTACAAGATTTAAAAAACCGAAATCCTAACGAACGAATCGCTCGTTTCAAAGACGAATCAACCGTCTGGATATCCGTTATTTTTTTTTATAGAACCGCTGAATCAGGATTTTATAGAATCGTTACACTGTACCTACTTATAAACTAATGTACAGAGTGGAAGGCGCTGACGACTGTGACACAGTTCCTACTACTACGGTCGTCGACGTATTCTCTTGTTTATATTATCACCCATTGTTGTTTTATATTTTCCATAGACTAAGAGATATTTGTAATACATAGTTATTCAAATAAACTATTATTATTATTACTGTAGTGGCATTATGTCTTAGCCCTTTGTTGCGTTTGAAGCTGGGTGCAAATGCACAAGGGGAGTATCCCCTGCCTATAAGCCGGTGATCCCACCATATAAAAGATTCTCTTATTCTTACTCTGCTGAACATGCCTCCTCTTAGCCAAGGTCTCAAGCCATGTTCGTTGAGGGGTAAATAAATAAAATAAACGAAATAATCGATTTTTATTTACATTCACTTGTACTTCTCAAAAAAAATCACAATGCATATAAAATTAATTATACATAGGTAACATCATTTACTATTAGATTATGTTTAAATTTATTTCAGGTGTGCTAGAAGTCTGTCAGTCTTGTGTTAGTAAATAAGCTCTTAATATTAACGTTAATGTATATTTGCTTTATTTATTTTATTCAAACATTTTATTAATAAAAATAAAAAAATGAAAAACATTATAGCATATTTTAGAGTGCAATGACCGGTCGAGTGGCGAGATCAGACGTCCTCAGCCAAATTCTATAAAATTTAAGCGACACACGCCTGCGGGCCCCCTTATGGGGTAAGGACCACGACTCCGCTGAAGCTTGAAGTAAAGAGAAATAAAGAGCCTAGCCTAGCTAAACTGCAGGTTTCTCTAGCTACCTAAGTGGACGGCCCGGAGAAGAAACTACGAATCTCCGATATTGCCATTAGCACCACGCTTGGGCGGGTTGGAGATCGCAGTAAGATGGTAACTACCGTTGAGCTGATAAATGCTGCTGCTCATCCATCAGTTGTGTGTCCCTCAGTCTTACAACACCCATAGGAAGATTCTATTTTAAACCGTAAACCACACGGCCTACATTATATTATGCAAAAATACAATTAACACAAAAGCGAGCTTAATTCATTTATGATTTTTTTTCAGCAATAGCAAAGTATGCGAAACAAAAATATAAACAAACTTTTTAGCGTTTTATATTAGTATAGATGCTATATTCAATATAAGTATTTGTTTACCGGTAAAATTTTAAAAAAGTACAATTATATTGCTGTCACATCTGTTCATATAAAAAGAGGATAGCACTATCTCCTTCTCGCATTAATTATAAGAAGATCACACATTTCTTTGGTGCAGTAATACTCACTTCAGTTGCATCAGCTTCTTAATTACATCGACACCATTATGTACCTAAATCGTGTTTTTGTATGTTTCTGAGAAAGGTAACTAAAGATACGTAAATAGAAATAGACATTTTTGTGTTTCGTGATAGATGTGACAGTCGTGAAGTCGCTGTCAGTCAGCGGACGTCAGTGGCACCTCTGGGTAATGGTCCTAACCCCATAAGGGTGCCCCCAGGTGTGTGTCACTTAGTATGCTTTTATAAATTCTCAATATACCTACAATGTGTCCCAGGGATAAGTGACCGCCCGCGCGTTTTTTGAATATTTGTACAAAATTATTAATAATTACATTTATATTTGTGACTTAGCGGCTTTAGTTATTTTTTCTTTTTTTTGTAAAGACGCGTGACGTGCTGCAGTTTTTTTACGATATTTACTAAGTTTGTTCATCTTTTTCCATTATTCTTTTTTACTGACTAGCCGACATCATAGTTTATCAATTAAAATCATTAAACATAACTAAAATGTAGTAAAACATTTATTAAATAAAAAACAAAATTAAAATTCGAAGAAAAAAAAAACTCTTCTTTTCTCCTCTTTTTAAATGTAATTATTTATAATTTTGTACAAATATTCAAAAAACGCCGGGCGGTCACTTATCCCTGGGACACATTGTATATCTATAGTAATTAACTTAAAGATGAACTCATTATGAGCAGAGGAATTAATGAGAAACGGACAGCCGGAGTACATTGTCTGTAATGTCCTACAATTAGCAGCACTCACAGGTTGCACTTGCTAGTTATAGTTACCTAAGTAGTTGTATTCATAGAATAAGAATAATAACCTATTAATTACAGTTCTTTTTATTGAGGTTTTGATAAGTACAAGTGTATGTAAATACCTAAGTGCTGAATAAATTCATTATTTCATTATAAGAGCTGATGATGATTTTAAATTATAAAATTATCATCATCATCAGCCCGTATAACGTCCACTGCTGAACGCACGCCTCCTTCTTCGGAGGAGTCAATCAGTGGAATTATTTTAAGTGTTGAAAAGAAACTGTCGAGGAAACTACGCATATCTAGACTGACATCATACGAGGTGCGAAAATTCGTTGAATGGTATCATCATCATAATAATCATCTGCCCGTATAACGTCCACTGCTGAACATGGGCCTCCTCCCGGGGGAGGGTATTTGCCATAGTCACCATGCTTGGCACCGACCGCAGTATTATGTTGTACCACACAAGGATACACTGCTGCCCGTTCCTTGATATACTATTTTTATAGATAATGTTATAACAATCAGGACCACCGGCTTAATATTCTTTCCGAGGCATGGAGGGTAGTCCTTCAACCAACCAGACCCGGAAAGAAATATTAGAACTTACACAAAGATTTCTTGTTCGGAATGGGGATCGAACCCACGACCTCCGAGATATGAAGCGAGCCAAATACCGCTATGTTACGGTTGTCAACAGTCATCTTCAATTAATATAGTTTGTATTAATTAATTAAATGAATCTCTAAACACGTAACAAATAAAATAATATCGATGAATTTTAGAAAATGGGCGATTAAAACTTAGATTAAATTAGTGTTGCCAGGCGTCCGGATTAAGCCGGACATAGTTAGGCTTTTTGATGCCGTGTCCGGCCATATTAAACGGTGTCCGGCTTGTCCGGCTTTTGTTAGGCTTTATATTTCGCAAACGAACGAGCGCCGAACATAGCCAAGCGCAGGCGTGTCGATTGTCGGTCGCTTGATATTACTTACAACTTTTTGTAGTATCTAATAATACGGAGACAAAATCCATAATAACGTAGGGTGTCTGGCCTTTCTAGCCAAATGTCCGGTCAAATTGGCTGATCTGTCCGGCTATCACGTTTGGTGACCTGGCAACCCTAGATTAAATAGGTAATACGAGTAGATACTAAACCTAGTCTAAACGACTCCTCTATAAATAGTCACCTTCCATTTATTCTAAGCTTAGTGCGTTGGTCTGAACAGGGCCGTCTTTGTGTTTTCAGAATCATGTTCACGTATTTAACTATCAGAAGCGTAGTGACAATGGAAATACGGAGGGTATTACCTCTGGAAAACACGGTTTTTTTTTTCGGATGGACTTACGTAGGCAGCCACGAGGCTTTTGCTACTTCACCGGGCATAAAGGCGAACAGAGCTCCAGCCTTCATAAATGGTTTAAAAACTACAAACTAAGCAACCTGCGCAAGAGGGCGGGGCTTGGACCACAGCTCAGGGCGGTCGCTGGCGATGAGATTGAGGGATTATGACTTTTAGTATTTTATGGGAGTTTTGTGCAACCGTCGCTCTACAGTTCGCGGACCCCTCGGTCTTCGGGTCTACGAGGGCATCGGATGGTTCTTTGCAAACTAAGGGTCAGGAGGACGAGGGGAAGGAGAAGACGTTCAGCTGTAAATATTATCCGGGCTAATCGTGATGATGATTTAACTTCTCCGTATAAATCGGTCTCAGATTATTTCGCCGCCCGGGAGTTGACACTTCGACCAACTTCTAGGGGGCGAATGTGCTCTCGCTCGCCCCAACTTTATTGTGCTCAGAACCTTCCAAAGCCTTCGTATACCGAAAGACAGAGAGGCTCGCGAACTGTAAATTTGAGCAACAGTTGCACAAAACTCCCCTAAAAAACTAAAAGTCATAATCCCTCAATCCCCTCGCCAGCGGCCGCTCTGAGCCGAGGTCCAGCTCCCACAGGGGACGCCTTCTGACGCATGTTGCTTAGTTTGTAGTTTTAAAGCCATTTAATAAGTGAAGTAGCCGAAGCCTCGTGGCTAATTAAACGAATACGTCCCAAAAAAAGGGGCAAATGGTGCATAGACCGAAATGTTGTGCAACATTTCTACCTTAATCACCTTTGAATTTGGTGAAGTAGTCAAATTTGACGGCGGACAACATATTAACATCATCATTTCAGCCGTAGGACGTCCACTGCTGGACATAGGCCTCCCTCATAGATCTCCAGTTGTTGCGGTTAGAAGCGGCCTGCATCCACCGTGATCCCGCGGCCTTAACCAGATCATCCGTCCTTCTAGTAGGTGGACGTTCTACGCTACGCTTGCCGATCCGCGGTCTCCATTCGAGAACTTTTCAGCCCCAATGGTCATCTGTTATATGGCCTGCCCATTGCCAACGAACTAATCCGTTGGGCTATGTCGGATGTGGAAAAAAAATTGAGAAACTATATTTTAAAAGGTCTCGAAACTACTGAATAGTTTAATAATAGTTTTAGCACGAAAAAGATAATTTCGTGCGCCAATTTTAAGCTCGATGGTTTCGGCCCTGGTTCTCCCGGAATGTTGCCCGGTGAGTCCTGTAACGTATAGCTGGTAACTCCTACCTTACTTGTGTATATGTACAACGTTTAAAAGTAATTGCACATCTAATGGCGAGCTTTAAGTTATAACTGGAAATAAATAATGTAAGGACATAACGAGAAAGATTGTGTGGATGTCCTTTTATTATCTTTTTTTTATGGACGGACATATTATTATGTAGTTACTAGTTAGCCACGAGTATTTTACTTCTTCACCGGGTGTAAACGCGAGCAGAACTCCAGTCTTAATAAATGGTTTACAAACTACAAACTAAGCAACCTGCGCAAGAGGGCGTCGGCTGTGGGACTTGGACCTCGGCTCAGGGCGATCGCTGGCGATGAGATTGAGGGATTATGACTTTTAGTATTTTAGGGGAGTTTTGTGCAACTGTCGCTCTACTTTACAGTTCGCGGGCCTCTCGGACTTCGGGTCTACGAGGGCATCGGATGGTTCGGCAGGTCGGATAGAGTGGTCTCATGGGGAGACATTGGGTGGTCTATTCTGAGCCTAAGTAATACAACTTGACAAAACAAGGTCAATAGTCTCCAAACTCACTTTCATTTGTAAGATGGACATGCTTCAACAGGTTAACATCCTAACTGCACACAAATGTTATTTATAACATACTTATCTATTCACACGTTAATAAAACATGTACAGTCGAGCATCGATTATCCATCTCTTAAACCACCGCTTTACTGAACGACTGCTAGTAGGTACGTCCGTTACAATGCCAATTATTTTTTATTTAAAAAAATATGAAATAACTAGCCGCGCTCCACGGGTTTATCCGCGTTACTCTGCTCCAGAACGTATTTTTATGTAGCATACCTATGTGTTAATCGAGCTTTTGCGTGAAACAGTAACAATAAATATACATCCCTACATACTTACAAATTTTCGCGTTTATTATATTAGTAGGATTGTCCAAAAATAGGCTTGAAATAACAATTAAAAACAATTATTTTAATGTAATTAACAAAATATTGTAGAATTTTAATAATAAAAATTAAAAAAATCTAATGATCTTTTGCGCAGTGTTTTACAGTAGTCGCCACGTCACGCACAGCACGGTACGATAAAAAATATGACGTTTCCAAATGAATGTAACCATTTTTACGGAATGTTAGATTTTGAAGTTTGAACTTTAAATAACAATTTTACTTATTATATCCATATTTACACCGTAGTGGAATCACAAAATATAAAACAAAGTCGTTTCCCGCTGTCTTTCCGCTGTCTTTTTGTCTCTATGTATGCTAAGATCTTTAAAGCTACGCAACGGATTTTGATGCGGTGCTTAATAGATATCTCTATAAGCTATTTATAATATTTTTTTAATAGATAGATAGCTATACAAGAGGAAAATTTATATGTATAAAACATCAGCATTCACCCTTGCGAAGCCGGAGCGGGTCGGTTGTAAGTTAATATTATCGGCCTCAAATAAGTTCAGTTAATCGACGCTCTACTGTACAAAATCTAACAGGTACCTACCTATTTAAAAATACTAACCACGTGTGCAAGTAAAAGTAGTACGCAGTATTTAAATAGCAAAAAAGTCGTGTATGAATCGTCCGTATGTCTGTAGCGGTCTTAACCTAAAACCAATTACGCAAAAATTTATGTATGTTTGTTTGTACGTATGTATTTTTGTCTCTTGGAGAAGACTGCCGTAAGACGTTAATCTATATTTTTAGAGATTTTTCAGTGTCGTCTTTTCATAGAATTTTCAATTTTGTGTATGAATATGCAGTTCTTAATGTTTTATCGAAGAAATAATTAAATAATTGGAAGCCATTTTTTCAACAAATATAATATTGATGTTAATAACAATTTATAATTTATTTTCGCAGTTCATTATTTACACAATAAATATGACGACAAATATTTTATGTATCACTATTTTAAATTGTTTTGAATACTTTACGGAAAAGTTTACCATATACTATGTTTCAAAAATTACGTGAAGTGTCACATACAGCCAGTAATTAATAGCTAAGTAAAATAAATACTAGGTATAATACACGGAAACAGAACATTTAGGACTAATCCACATTACATCAACGCAACGCAATGATAGGCTACACGCGACCAGCTTAATGATTACTTACATAAGTCCTTCATCATGAGATATCTATCTACCAAGACCGGAAGCTTGATTTTAATATTGCCGATTACCACACAAGCTCCTTAGTAGGTATAAATCTCGGAGGTCGGGGGGTTTGATTCCATCGCCGGACAAGAAATCTTTGTATGAAATCTAAGATTTCTTACCGGGTCTGGTTGGTTAAGGGACCTCCAAGCCTCGAAAAGCACGTTAAGCCGTTGGTCCCGATTGTTATAACATCATGTATAACCATTGCATACTGTGGGATGTACAGCAGTGTTTCCCTGTCTATTACGAGATAATACTGAAGTCAACCACCTGCCTGCAAAGCCTGGTAACTATGGCAAAATCTTCTATTGAGAGATTGCTGAACATGAACCTCCCATGTTCAGCAGTAGACGTGTTATGGTGATGTCTGCTTATTTCTGATAATATTTCTGAAAGTGTAAGTAACATACACCAGAAGTTCCTGAGGTAAGCGCATTCTAGCAACAAACAAACTCTTCAGCTTTATATATTAGTATAAATATACACTTAAACTTTACATTACTGACTGAAAATTAAAGAAACAAAAATCTAAGAATACCGACTTATTTTGTTTTACTCCAAGATCTCGGTACGCCAATATGAACTTTGAGCAATTTTTTTGGGCACGGTACACATACATACTAACTTGTCAAATTGGTTTGCTTCATACCTTTGCTTCTGCGAAAACCACCGCCGAGTACAGTTAGCAACAAAATCGTTTATATTTATTAATCATGATTTATTGAAATATTAATCATTGAAGTGTGATTTATTTAAATGAATTTAACCGGGAAGTTAAGGATGAAATATTGTGTGGCTTTGGTGAAAGCAATTAATTGGATTTTGGAGTTTATTTTTTAAATAATTTATTTATTAAAGTCACGATCTTATTACAGGTAATTTATTTTGATTTTATACAATTAAAAGATTTTACTCCCCATAGTCCATAATAAAATGTAAAATATAAAATAATATTGTCCGCTGACAAATATTTTATTTGTAAACCTAAACATATCACATAGTTTAAAACAAAGTCGCTTCCAGCTGTCTGTCTCTATGCATCTTTAAAAGTACGTAAATAGTTTTGATTCGGTTTTTTTTAATAAAAACAGTGATTCAAGGGGTAGGTTTATATGTATATACATCAGTATTGCAGTACGAATGTACATCCGAAAAAAAAATCACAGACTGAAGCCCTGATTCAGTCAGACGTAGGAACTTCAAAACGGACCAGTAATTCCTGAGATTCGCGCGTTCAAGCAAACAAGTAAACGAAAAAGTCTGCAGCTTCTTTATTAGTAAAGATATAAAAGATATTCGGTTGCAATATTGTGTAAGTTCCATACTATTGCTAGTCAAGTCGTTTATTTAATATTATGTAATATGGTAACTATATAATTATGATGATATTATACAGGCATCATATTTTTGTCTACGGGAAGGCACAAGCCTCCACGACACAGGAAATCCTAGCGTGGAGACTAGTAAACTACTAATGTTATGTTATTTTAAGTAATTAATTTGGAATAATACTTTGTTCACCACATAACTGTCTTCTACTAATGTTTTCGATTGCAATAACCTTTCTTTCTTTCTGTAAATCATTTAATCATATTTATTTTACAATAATTCAAACAAATAAAATTAAATATTATATTCTTAATCTAAGCTTGCGAAACACTTGAGTACTCGACAGTCCCCGTTCAAAGTCAAGGCGCACCTCGCACGGTATTGCATGCTCAATTCTTGATTTACGACGCGACTGTACACAGTGTAAGATCCCATCGATCCACGTATTGGAGTTATATTAAGGAATGTTATCCTTTGTTCATAGTTTGTACATATCTATAGCTCAGAAGCATATGGTCGGATGTGACATTATACGTTAGAAACATTAAAGCCTTTGTTGTTAACTGTCACTTACGATCAAATGCGTCTGAAGTATAATAGTAAAATGTAGAATATGTTTGATAGTATATCTATACTTGAAGCGGCTGTAGCCTAATGGCTTCCCGATGCTCTCGTAGACCCGAAGTCCGAGAGGCCCGCGAACTGTAAAGACGAACAGCAATTCATTTTTATAATAAAAAAATCGTAGAGGTGAAAAATAAAGAGTAATATGATTTTTTTTACTCTAAGTCATGACTAAATAAAATAAAAAATAGAAAGTTTTAATTAACAAATATAATATAGGGGTTGATTGTAGAGGGGTGAAAATTAAGGGTTGTATGTGTTTTCGTAAATGTCGTCATAAAAAAATAAAATTTTGTCTAAAAAATAACATATAAAATTTAAGGGCCCTTGTAGTATATGTTTTCGTATGCTGTACCTATAATAAAAAAATAAAATTTTGTCTAAAAAATAAAATTTAGGGGCGGACCCTTATCATTTAGGGGGATGAAAAATAGATTTTGTCCGATTCGCAGACCTAACCGATATGCACACAAAATTTCACGAAAATCGGTCGAGTCATTTCGGACGAGTTTAATTACAAACACCGTGACACGAGAATTTTATATCTTAGATATATATAAAATTCTATAGATATATATTTTATATGTAGATTGTTCTAGATAGTCGTATTATTAGATTTTGTGGAACTCGTCATGCTAAAGATCTAAATTATATATTTTTTTACAATAGAATCATCTGCGTTTGACGCTATAACTAAAAGTGTGACATTGGCAAAATTTTTGATGTCCGCAAAGTCCACAACAATAGAACTGAACTGATCTATATTCTTATATTAATAATTTAAAGAAAAAAACCGGCCAAGTGCTAGTCGGACTCTCGCACGAAGGGTTCCGTACTAGTTGCAAATGCCTACCTATTTTTGATATCAAGAATAAAACAAGTAACATAGTATAAAAGTTCTTGTAGTTCGTTGTAACTTTGATCGATGTTAATAATAGTTGATTGAATGAAAGGTAAATTGCGGTTTACGGTTTATGACGTATTAAAAAAAAACTACTTACTTGATCTCGTTCAAACCAATTTTCGGTGGAAGTTTACATGCTTATATACATCATATATTTCTTTTAGTTTTATCATTCTCTTATTTTAGAAGTTACAGATATAAACTATTGAGTTTAGAAAAAAATGACATTAGAAACCTCAATATCATTTTTGAAGACCTATCCATAAAAACATAAGTATGGGTTCGATGAAAAAAAATTTTTTGAGTTTCAGTTCTAAGTATGGGGAACCCCAATTTTTTTGTTTTTTTATTATTTTTGTGTGAAAATCTTAATGCGGTTCACAACATACATCTACTTGCCAAGTTTCAACATTATAGTTCTTATAGTTTCGGAAAAAAGTGGCTGTGACATACGGACGGACAGACAGACAGACAGACATGACGAATCTATAAGGGTTCCGTTTTTTGCCATTAGGCTACGGAACCCTAAAAAGCGACACTCATTCTGATTATGTCAATAACAAAACAGCTTGGGAGTGAGTTGCTGTGAAACAATACTGCTTTATTAATAATAATAATTGTATCTTAACATTTACATATTAAAAAAAATCCTTTGAGTTAGACTGCACCGGTGACGCAGTGGTTGAGACCTGGTGTCCTGAGTTCGATTCCCACTCGGGACAATTATTTGTGTGGACCACAGATAGTCTTGGCGTAGGTACTTTGTGTCCGGGAATTATGTGTTTATAAAATCCCCCGGGGTATAGGGATTAATAACCCTAGTGGTTGTATCTTTTTTAAAAGAAGTAAAAAAAGGTTTCTTGTCAGTTCTTCTCAGAGTTGTCACGTCCAAAGGCCCCGAGTCTACTATCGTAATGGCGTATCCATTAACTGTCAATGACAGTTCAATGGTCGGTTTTTTTTCTTATTTGGTAATCTACCAATCCAAAAGACGTCACAAGGGTGTGACATTAGCGTAGTTGAATATAATAACAAATGATAGGTACATTAATTTATAAGTTTTGAAATCGCCTAAATAAACATTACAATGACGGCCTTTTTCTGCGGTAGCAATACCGACTGCCATTCCAGCGCCGACACCATAGTGAGATTAGTAGATTACCGTTTTTGGCATAATGATATCATGATGGCACTACGGTGGCACAATACTTTAAAAAATAGCAGACTCGGCCCCCTGGTGGTTGAAAATCCAGGGACGCATCATAAGAACATGTTTTTTTAATATTTTAAACATGTCTATATCAATAAAGAATATTTTGTTTTTTTTTTCATATCTTTCGCGATCTTTCGCTAAGCAATTAATAAAGAAACATAACACTAACACCAAGCTAAACTTTGCCCTTGAATCGCTAATCGACCATTGCATCTATAACAAATCAAAATTCAACCGTATTCCCTAGTATTAAAGTTTAAATTTGCCTGGTATATTAACGTGATAAATACAAGTAGCACATAGTACGTATAATTGATCAAATTTCAACTGTATTTTAAAGTGGTTACGGTTGAAATTTGCCTGGATGGTTAACGAGTTATATATAAGTGTAATATACTAAGTATAAAGCTCAACTTTCACCTGATCTTGATGGATGGGGTAGGTCATTGACCGAAGTAATTAGAGTACTTGATATGTCTGTCTAATGCTTTTTCTTGAGGAAAAAACCCATAGAGAAATTACTCTGTACGTATGGTAGTAGGTACTAGCTTCACGCGCGCCGTTTCACCCCGTAACTCCCGTTCCCGTGGGAACTTCACAATAACATTTAACCTGTAGCTAGGGTTGCCACCCGTACTATATTTCAGTCAAATGTACTATATATTATACAAAAATAATATACTTAGTACAAAAAATGGTAAGTTTTGATTTGTATGTATAACAAAATGAAAATGGTTAATTTTAAAATTCAAATTAAACTAAAAAGTTGTAGTAGTCGTTTTTGTAGGTATAGCTTATTTTTTTTTTATCCCATTCGTTTTTATTTTTAGTACACTATATCACTATACCTACTATATTTTTTGCAAAACTAAAATTCAACCCATTTAAAAATTTTGACCGCAACCTCCGCTCGTACAAAACTATGAAAAATGCTACTTAACAATAGGTGGAGGCCCTAAAATAAACAAGCTCATCTGCCATTGCCGAAGCAAAGAGTTATAACAATTAGACGTGGAAAAATTATTTTAAATAGATGTGTACTATTTTTTTCCTGAATTTCCCAATAATACTATATATTTAGCAACTTTTTGTAAAAAGTACAAAGTATATACAACAAAAAAAAGGTGCCAACCCTACCAATAGCCTTCTTCGCGAAATGGGCTATTTAAAACTGGACACTGGGCAGCAATAACTTTTCAAATGAAACTTTACTTTTTAAGGAAACATACAAACAAACTGATCTGCTTTACATACATTGCACAATAGATACGAGTAAGTATATTAAGTTATGCACAAGATGTCAATTTTTTTTTTTTTGTTTTTTTTCTAATCTATATATATAAAACAAAGACGGGTTTGTTACAACACTTATAACTCGAGATCGGCTGGATTAATTTTCATGGTTTTTGTTTCGTTGGATTTGTCTACGCCCTGAATAGCAGAATACATTTTAAAAACAAAAGAAAGTCGTGTTAGTTACACTATTTATAACTCAAGAACGGCTGAACCGATTTGGCTGAAAATTGGTAGGGAGGTAGCTAAGAACTGGGAGAAGGACATAGGAGAAGGACTTTTGGGTAGGGGTAGGGTAGGGGTAGGGTAGGGTAGGGTAGGGTAGGGTAGGGGTAGGGTAGGGGTAGGGTAGGGTAGGGGTAGGGTAGGGGTAGGGTAGGGGTAGGGTAGGGGTAGGGAAGGGGTAGGGGTAGGGTAGGGGTAGGGTAGGGGTAGGGTAGGGGTAGGGGTAGGGTAGGGGTAGGGTATAAAAGTCCACCCGTGCGAAGCCGGGGCGGGCCGCTAGTACCTATATATATTTTATGTTATTATTACACGCACCTCGGCATAAATACTGAGAATTTAAACAAGGGGAACAAACTGGCTCCTGCGATACAGTATTTACTAGTGAAGGAGTCAAGAAATTCTAAAACTGTATGCTACATATTTGTGTCAATAAAATGTTTTTAATTTTTAATTAATATATTAGAATTAATTTATGGTGACATTATGTTTTAAAACCGACCAAGTTTCGTTTTCGAATGGACATTAGGTATGGATTTGGGTCGTTCTACTTTTTTACCGACAATAGGCTAGTTGACACTTTTTTTAATGATTTTTTAATGGTTAAGAATGGTTTTACTAGATCAAGAAAAATATATAGCATTTATTTGATATCTAGAAAGCACTTAAATAAATATTTTATAATTGGCTTGACATTTAGAGATGAAAACGATGTCAGCCATGTTGGTCTATATACATTATCTGTGTTCGAGATCGATGACGTCATGACTCTGAAAGTGTAATAGTAAAGGATCGCGTTCATGTTTTTTAACGAGATGTATGACGTCAAAAAATGGCTGATAGCGTTTTCGTAAGATATAAAGACATAGAAAAAAGAAATAATTTTCATATTGAGTTTATACAAACATATTCAAGTTTTTTGAACAGAAATTATTATATTTAGGTTTACAAATACTTTTAGAAATAAACGTCATTGTAACATAATTTCATATGTGTCAACTAGCCTATTCCCTACTGCTTGCTACGAAAGCGTCCATGACGGTTAACACATAAACATTGATAACTCCACAGAATGAAAACTCAGAAAGATTGTTTAAATATTCACGCCACCGCGCGCCAACTCTTTGTCAATATGTTAAGGTACATACAATTGTCCTATGCCCTCGTGGACCCGAAGCCCGAGAAGAACTGTAACGTAGTGCGACAGTTGCACAAAACTCCCTTAAACAACTAAAAGTCTTAATCCCTCCGTCAGCCATGAGCCCGCGAACGCGACGCTTACCCTCTCGCCCTCCCGACCCTTAGTTTGCTAAGAACCTTCCGATGCCCTCGTAGACCCGAAGTCCGAGAGGCCCGCGAACTGTAAAGTAGAGCGACAGTTGCACAAAACTCCCCGAAAGAAACTAAAAGCCATAATCCCTCAATCTCCCTGTCAGCGACCGACCTGAGCCGAGGTCCAAGTCCCACAGGGGATGCTCTCTTGCGCAGTTTGCTTAGTTTGTAGTGTTTAAACCGTCTAGGCTGGAGCTCTGCTCGCCTTTTTGCCCGATGAAGTAGCAAAAGCATGGGGGCAAACTACGTATCTTCGTCCGAAAGAAAAAAACCGCTAGGCGTACTAGAGAATAGTTCGTCTAGCCTTTCGTATCCGTTGTACTATTATTCTGGTAAAGTATTTACTTCTACAACAGAGGTGCACTACCGCTTCGACTCTTGCGCATAAATTGTCCATTTCCCTCTGTTACGTAGTTCCTGGAATCTGCTGTGCTTGATGCTTTAATTTTGATTAGGTAAATACTTTCGTTCCTGCTGAGAGTAATTTATCATTTCTATCATATCCTTACGCCCAGTTTGTGAGACTATGATCAAAGTCAAAATTAACTAGTTTTAGTTAAAACTCTAGTTAGGTTCCTATATCTGATATAGATTTGATTATTGTATTGCGTTAGTTTACGATTTTCGTTACATACATACATTGAAATAATGAAATTTCTTCAACATCAGGGTATTTACACACAGTTTCAGTTTCAGATCATAATCACAATGTTTAAGACTAAAACTAACAAAGCTTCACTTAAATATTCATTCACGCCTCTTTCCCATAGAGCCCATTTCGTTCCACTTGCTACGATGTAGACATACCACTTTCTCCTCTTCTGCATTCATTAATCTCCTCATGCATATCCTTCGGTTTAGGGTACTTTTAACTTGGCCTTTCTTAAGAACGTCTTCGATTTAAACGTGGAACGTCAGCCTTCCCCATAAAGGCGGAAACATATTATTAAAACGCCACGCCACCCGACGACACGCCACGCGTGTTGAGTCGAATCAAATGTATTGTTTTCTATAGACCAGAAACACACTATGAACACCCGACACGACGCCACGCCCGTACTGATGTACAGGTGTTGACACGTGGCATGGCGTGGCGTTTTAATAATGTGCTTTCGCCTTAAGCACTTCCGTTCACATTCGCTCTATAAATTGTACTTGTTAGACTGCTTTCATTCATTAAACTGTAAGAAAATTAATCGTACTTTAGGATTTCAAAATTCATCATCATCATCAGCCCGTTAACGTCCACTGCTGAACATGGGCCTCCTCCCTAGGGAGGGAATTGCCATAGTCACCACGCTTGGCAGTCGGGTTGGTGGCCGCAGTATTATGTTGTAACACACAAGGAAACGCTGCTGCCCGTTCCTTGATACACGATTATTATAGATGATGTTATAACAATCGGGACCAACAGCTTAACGTGCTTTCCGAGGCACGGAGGGTTGTCCCTCAACCAACCAGACCCGGTAAGAAATCTTAGAATTTACACAAAGTTTCCTTGTCCGGTGTGGGGATCGAACCCACTACCTCCGAGATTTAAAGCGTGCCAATTACCGCTACGCTACGGAGGTTGTTAGGAGTTCAAAATTGAGATGAATAAATTTAGACCACCATTAGATATTTTTTTTAATCGGACCAGTATATCCTAAAATAAGCACGTTCAAACAAACTAAGTTTTCAGTTTATCTATTACAATATAACAAAAATTAAAATATATCACAACAATGGACTGCTATACATAAAACGAAAGAATAAAGTTTGTGTGGAAAAATAGAAATGTAGGTGAACAATATCGCGAACTATTTATTTAGTAATATGTACCTGTATATGATCCATCAAGTTGAAGTGTTTGGCGAAAGATTTCAGGTACTTGTAAAAGCAGATACCCGCAGGATAAGAAGGGGTTTCCTCAGAGAACGGAAAGCCTGTGTACTCCATCGTCTGGGGCGGCGTATTTGTTCTGAAATCATGTTTACAATTCCATATATGCAATTTTCTAGAATAAAAGTAGGTATAGATTAAGATAGAAATTAAACTTATTTTACCGCTTGTTTATTGCTTGTCATTACCTCTAAATTAAATAATTCGCAGACTAAAAGTGAATTAGAAATAAAATAAAAACAACGATCCATAACTACCAATTCGCTTTCGAACCGATTGGGCGTAAAAAAGCCAATTAATTAATTACTCTTGTTAAAGGAAATTGGACTGTATTATTTGTAAAATAAGGTTTGATGAGTTTAGTTGAAAGTATTTGATAAAAAGTTCATTGGTTGTGTCTTCCGTTACCTGGAAATGCAAGCTGATGATGCAAATTCGTTTCCTCTTAGTTTAGTTAAAAATAGTTTATTTTAACAGTACCATGGTGTACCCATGCTTGCCGCGTGGTCGCGTGGACTACCCCATGTCTACCCATGGGTGTCGTAAAAGGGTCACATGTGATGGATGGGCAGCAGCATCTATCAAATCAAGGTTAGTTACCACCTTACTGCATCACTGACCCGCCTGCCGAGCGTGGTGATTATGACAATATAAGGGATATTACCATAATCACACGACAACCTCCATAGCGTAGCTGTATTTAGCTCACTTTATATATCGGAGGTCGTGAGTTCGATCCCCACGCCGGACAAGAAATCTTTGTGTAAATTCTAAGATTTCTTTCCGGATCTGGTTGGATGAGGGACTACCCTCCGTGCATCGGAAAGCACGTAAAACCGTCCTGATTATTATAACATCATCTATAATAATCGAATTTCAAAGAGAGGGCAGCAGCGTTTCCTTGTGTGGCACAACATAATACTGCGGTCACCAACCCGTCTGCCAAGCGAAGTTACTATGGAAAATACCCTCCCTCGAGAGGAGGCCCATGTTCAGCAGTGGACGTTATACGGGCTGATGATGATGATGATGAAAGTATTTTCAAGGCTTTGTGTTAGTTTTATCGTTTCAAAATAAATGATGGACTGGAATATTAAATATAACAATGTTTGCAAAAAGTTGCATAATACATACATAAAAATACATGTGAAGCAAATTATTTGATGACCTACCGTCTTACTTGTCACCTCATAAAGGCGTGGTCCCACTGAAAACGATGTAAACTGTTTCATTGTTGCAAAAACGAAATAAAATTAAAATTCGATGAATCTTAATTAAACAGAGTTGATAATCGTTTTCTAGATCATGTTCATATTTTTCATTTAAATGCATTTGCTGATATCAGCTTAAAGATACTCCCAACTTACTGCAATCACCAATCCGCCGACGAAGCGTGGTGATTATGGCAATATCCCTCAACATGTGGATGTTCAACAGTGGACGTAAACAGGCTGTTGATGATGATGATGATGATGCTGATCATGATGATTATAGATTAGGGACTAATTACATTTATTCAGCTACATTACGGCGGAACAGCGCTGAACGCTTTCTATAGCATTCGCATGATAAAAACACATTTATCCTCATTTTATACTAGTTTGCCGTGAAAGCAGAATAGACGCGGAAAGCAGAATGGATGCGTACACGTCTCCATACAAAATCGTTGTTTTCTATGGACAAAAGCTGAATAGAGCTGAATATATGTGAGTAGTCCCTTAGCGTGGAACTGTTGGAGAGCCCCACACTAGCTTCTTTCGAGCTTATGCGCAACGACGCCACCGCTGACCAGCTGTACTTGTTCGATACCAAGTGCGTTGTACTTTTTCGTAAAAAAATACGTTGCGCTGGCGCCGCGGTAACGTGACGATAACGCTGCGTAAGCGTGGCGTTCGGCAACTAAAAACTCTAGTGTAAGGGGTTTTTAGTGGGACCACAACCTAAAGTCATTAATTCAAGTTATTTTGGTCCAATGTAATTGTATAACTAATCATAATATTATTTACAGTAATTATGTTTTTGTGTTGTTAACCTAATTTGTCACTCAAGTCGCCGTAATACTTTGTATTGTAGTTTTCAAGTTAAAAATATGATTTTACAAAACGGCCACTTTAATTGTATTTGTTAGCTACCCCGTAGGGACTTCATAATTAAATATAGCCTATAGCCTTTCTCGAAAAATGGGCTATCTAACAATGAAAGCACTTTTAAAATCGAACCAGTAGCTTCTGAGATTAGCACGTTCAAACAAACAAACTCTTCAGCTTTATCATCATCATCATCAACAGCCCGTTTACGTCCACTGCTGAACATGGGCCTCCTCTTAACAGACCTTGGCAAGACAGGATTGTTGAGGGATATTGCCATAATCACCACGCTTGGCAGACGGATTGGTGATCGCAGTAAGATGTAAACCTTGAGCTAATAGATGCTGCTGCCCATCCATCAGCCATATATGTCCCTTAGTCGCCTTTTACGACACCCATGGGAATACATATATTAGTAGGTATATATGTATAGTATATGAAATATAAACAGAATATTAAGTACATAATAATAATAATATAGTTTATTTTATGACATAGTAATTTAGCACTATAGTTGCATAGAAGTGCAGTAAGACATTACTATCTGCATAGATTTCATAAATTTGGTAGGTACTTAATCAATGATGAACCTAGTAGGGGGGGGGGTTAGTGTAATGTGTACTCCCCCCCCCCATTTATTTACCGGGTTGGTGACCTCAGAATTATGTAGTAACACACAGGGATACGCTGCTGCCCGTTCCCTGGTTTGTTATAAATGATGTAATTACAATCGGGACCAACGGCTAAACGTGCTTTCCAAGGCACGGAGAGTACCTCAACCAACCAAACCCAGAAAGCAAAGTGAATCACTTAAATATTTTTTTTCCAGTGTGGAAATCGAACCCACGTTCTTTGAGGCTTACACCGCTTTGTCACGGAGGTTGTCCATTTATATCGCAGTAAAATGTTGTGAAAACTTTAAATCCAATAAATAAGTAAGAATTAAATATCTTAAATGCGCAAGTTTTATGGGATGGATATAAATATGGATTACGTGAGTAAAATATTTTTTGTATTGACAAAGTATTAGTTACTTTAGGTTTCCGGCTTAGAAAAGACCCCCCCATATCTTCAATACTCCCCCCCTTATATTCACCCCCCCCATACCTTCAATACTCTCTCCCCATATTTTCAAAACCCCCCCATAACTTCGAGGCCCCCGCATATTTTCAAGACCCCCCATTTTATAAGACCCCCCATATCTTCAAGACCCCTCCATATCTTCATGACGTCTCCCCATATTTTCAAGACCCCCCATATCTTCAACCAACCCCCCCCCCCAATTTACTTCAATTCACGACCCCCCCTCCCATATCTTCAATCAATGTGTGTTACCAGTATTGACATATAAATGACTGAGAGCTCAAAGTCGTTCAACGAGCTATGGAAAGAGCTATGCTCATCAATCATCATAGCATTTCCTTACGTGATCAAATCAGAAATGAAGGGATCCGCAGGAGAACGAAAGTCGCTGACCTAGCTCAACGGTTTTTTTTCGGATGGTCTTACTTTGTTAGCCACAAGGCTTTTGCTACTTCACCGGGCATAAGCTCAACGGATTAGCAAGCTGAAGTGATAATAATATGTGGACCGTGGATTCCTTTTAAAAAAGATACAGCGCGTTGAAATTTCGTGTGACTTGACTTCTAGTTACAATTTTACCTAGGTATGTATGTAATCATCATCAGCCCGTATAACGTCCACTGCTGATCATGGGCCTCCTCCCGAGGGAGGGTGTTTGCCATAGTCACCACACTTGGCAGGCGGGCTGGTGACCGCAATATTATGTTGTTCCACACAAGGAAACGCTGCTGCCTGTTCCTTGATATACGATTATTATAGATGATATTATAATAATCGGGATCGTTTAACGTGCTTTCCGAGGCACGGAGGGTAGTCCCTCAACCAACCTGACCCGGAAAGAAATCTTAGAATTTACACAAAGATTTTCTGTCCGGAGTGGGGATCGAACCCACGACCTCCCAGATTTAAAGCGAGCCAAATACCGCTACGCTACGGAGGTTGTATCCCTTTTCTTAACTTTATAGTTTGTTGTTGCTCTGTATCTTTGTTTTTATTGGTTTGATTAATAAAAATATACCTACATATCCAATATTTTTTAGCAATCTAACTGACGATTGCGGTGTGGTTTCCGGCTCAGAATAGACCACCCCATGTCCTCCCATGGGTGTCGTAAAAGGCGACTAAGGGACATATGGCTGATGGATGGGCAGCAGCATCTATTAGCTCAAGGTTTACATCTTACTGCGATCACCAATCCGTCTGCCATGCGTGGTGATTATGGCAATATCCCTCAACGAACCTGGCTTGCCAAGGTCAGTTAAGAGGAGGCCCATGTTCAGCAGCTACGTCGGACTAAAAGGACTGTTTAAGTCTTCGTGCCCATTGTACATACGACTTTATGCTTCTGAGCTGTAAAACTATCTCTTCAACTAAAAACACACCTTTTTCTATAAATAAGCAGTTTTATAACAATTTTAATTGATAATTAATAAGAAAGATTAACATTTACAGATACAGTCGAACCGTACGTGATGCCATTTGCATTCGGTACAAACACGGCGCGGCCGATAACACTCTTCATAGCTCACTAAATCATTGCTATTGCTAATTAAATAAATATTATACTTTCTATTTATGATACGAAACACAGAATTAAGGCGGTAACACATTATTAAAACGCAACGCGACCCGATGAAACGCGACGCGTGTTGAGTCGAATCAAATATATTGTTTTCTATAGACCAGAAAAAGAATAATCACACTAAGAACATCCGACGCGACGCCATGTGGGTGTACATCGGGTATTGTCGACACGTTGCGTCGCGTCGCATGTTAATTATGTGTTTCGGCCTTTAGGTGCCGCATCTGCAAAAACCGGTCAAGTGCGAGTCGGGCACGAAGGGTTTCGAAATAGAAAGCTGAAGAGTTTGTTTGCTTGAACGCGGTAAAGTCAGGAAGAATTGGTACGATTTGAAAAAATCTTTCAGTGTTACATAGCCCCTTTATCGCGGTAGGCTATAGATTATATTTAATTATGAAGTTTTTGGTTTTTTTTGTTCCGGAAACTCCAGTTTTAACTGGAAATCTATGAGGGAGGCCTATGTCCAGCGGTGGACGTCCTATGGCTGAGATGATTATGAAGTTTCTATGGGAACGGGATTTACGGGGATGAAACGGGAAGCTAGTTATTTAAACAAATAAAACATGGCATTAAAATCACTTTGTTTGTTGTATGGGAGCCCCACTTAAATACTTATTTTATTTATAATTTCATATTCATTTACAACTAGCGACCCGCCCCGGCTCCGCACGGGTGCAATGCTGATGTATTATACATATAAACCTTCCTCTTGAATCACTCTACCTATTAAAAAAACCGCATCACAATCTGTTGCGTAGTTTTAAAGATCTAAGCATACATAGGGACGGACAGACAGGGAAGCGACTTTGTTTTATACTATGTAGTGATAGTGAAGTGCTAGATGTCCCGTGCGGTTGCACCTGCGTAGATCCCGTTCCAATGGAAACCTTGTCTTAAAATATAGCCTATTACACTCACAAATAATATGGCTTTCTATGGGTAAAAGAATGAGGTATTCCTCCCGATAGTAATTAAAAATATTGTATTCCTTTCTTCCAAATCGCAGTTCAATTTGTTTTCTAAAAGTTTTTCTACAAACATTATCCTTATATGATGTAAAACCATAGTGGTGTGATATCATGATTAACTGCTTTTAAAACCACAAGGCATTACGAAATTCTCCAACTACATAGATTATGTAGCTGGTTGTCCAGAGCCTTGTAGAAATCAGCCATAATAACAGTGATCATAGAAAGTTGAAAGCTATTTCAATTACCAGCAATCAACTTAGATCTAGATGTTAGTAGGTACCTATATATGGTGCTTACACAATAATTAAATGAAATAATAATGAATTTTATTCAGCTCTTAGGTATTTACATACACTTGTACAGCCGTGTGGTTTCCGGCGTAGAATAGACCACCCCATGTCCTCCCATGGGTGTCGTAAAAGGCGACTACGGGACATATGGCTGATGGATGGGCAGCAGCATCTATTATCCAAGATATCTATTACATCTCACTGCGATCACCAATCCGTCTGCCAAGCGTGGTGATTATGGCAATATCCCTCAACGATCCTGGCTTGCCAAGGTCTGTTAAGAGGAGGCCCATGCTCAGCAGTGGACGTAAACGGGCTGTTGATGATGATGATGTACTTGTCAGAATTACAATCTAAGAAGATAAAATAATAACAAAAACTGTAACTAACAGATAATTCTTACTCTATAAAATATCCGACTAGGTAACTAACAGTAGTAGGTAGGCAATAGCAAATCATACAAATCTACAGACTGCATAGTCCGTCCGACTGTCCTGTGACATTTTTTGCAATTAACCAATTATTATTATTATAAGAAGAAATTAAAACCGCATCCAAATTGCAAGTGGTCACATTATATCTAAGTGACACACACCTGGGGGCACCCTTATCTATACTAATATTATAAAGCTGCAGAGTTTGTTTGTTTGTACGCGCTAATCTCAGGATCTACTGGTCCGATTTCAAAAAGTCCGCGAGAGCATATATCTATCTATCATATATAGTTTAGTCACAATAACCGCTTTTATGTTCATCAAAAATATTAAATAGTCTGAAGAAAGAAACTACGTTAAATGTGTATCGTAATATTAATCCTTATCCAAATTAAGCATTAAGTTATCAAGGGTATTTATGTAGAAGTAAAATACTTTTTGTTTTATTCCAATCGGACATTTCTTTGAGAAATTATCACGAGTATAAAAACGCAAATAATTGGTAACTAATAATGAGTTATTTGCCATAATAGATAAAGCTGAAGAGTTTGTTTGCTTGAACGCGCTAATCTCAGCAACTACTGGTCCGATTTGAAAAATTATTTCCGTGTTAGATAGCCCATTTATCGAGGAAGGCTATAAGCTATATTTTATTATAAAATTTCTACGCGAACGGGAGTTACGCGGGTGAAACCGCACGCGGAAAGTTAGTAATATATAAGACAACTTCCGTGGCGTAGCAGTATAAGACTAGGAGAGGGTTCGATGCCCACGCTGCACAAGAATCTTTGTGTAAATTATAAGATTTCTTTCCGGATCTAGTTGGCTAGGGACTACTCTCCGAGCCTCGGAAAGCACGTTGAGCCGTTGGTCAAGATCGTTATAAAATCATCCATATCAATCGTGCACAAGGGAACGGGCAGCAGCGTTTCCTTGTGTGTTAAAACATAATACTGCGGTCACCAACCCGCCTGCCCTAGCGTGGTGTCTATGGCAAATATCCTCCCCCGGGAGAAGGCCCATGTTCAGCAGTGGACGTTTTACCGGCTGATGATGATGATGGGTACCAAAAAGCTATTATCTTCCATTACAAAGAGACACTTCAATTGTTTTTATTTTACTAGCTGGCCCGGCAAACTTCGTACCGCTTCACAATCTACGCGGTGTCATACATCTACCCTACCCTACCCCTACTCTACCTCTACTCTACCCCTACCCTACCCCTACCCTACCCCACCTCTACCCTACCCCTACCCATCCCCTACCCTACCCCACCCCTACCCTACTCCTACCCCTACCCTAACCCTACCCCTACCACGTTTTATGTCGCGTCACACGGGAACTACGGGAACGGCATAAAAAGTATCCTGTCCTTCTCCCAGTTCTTAGCTACCTCCCTACCAATTTTCAGCCAAATCGGTTCAGCCGCTTTTGAGTTATAAATAGTGTAACTAACACGACTTTTTTTTATATATATAGAAGAAGATGATTTGCTACCGATATAAGCTACTAGCTTCCCGCGCGCGGTTTCACCCGCGTAACTCCCGTTCCCGTGGGAAATTCATAATAAAATATAGCCTGTGTTCTTTCTCAGGCTCTAGAGTATATCTGTACCACATTTCATTTAAATCGCTTCAGTAGTTAAGGCGTGATTGCGTGACAGACAGACAGACAGAGTTACTTTCACATTTATAATATTAGTAAGGATTCCTCCGTGGCTCAAAAGGTCAATAGATCAAATCCTGCGCTGAGAAAAAAAAACTCTTAACTCGATGGTACTGCCAACTGAAGTCGTGTCTTATCTTTATTTTATGTTTAGCCTCTAATAGTAAAAATGACTTTATAGATAAAATACATATCAAATTATAACTTACTGATACTAGAAAGATGCATAATCTTGTTATAGATGTTACACGTCTCCACAAAATTAGCAATTCTTTTATCGGGTAATGCATACGTTTACAACAAACTTAAACATAATGTAAGAGATCTTTCTATGAAGGAGTTTAAACCATATGCCAAAAATACACGGTAGCGGCCGTAGGTGAAGACCAGGTTTTTTTTATTTTTTATTTCGGATTACTTACCTATGTATCCAAGAAGCTTTTGATACTTCACCGGGCATAAAGGCAAGCAGAGCTCCAGCCTTAATAAATAGTTTAAAAACTAGAAACTAAGCAATCTGCGCAAGAGGGCGCCCCCTGTGAGGCTTGGACCTCGGCTCAGGGCGGTCTCTGGCGATGAGATTGAGGGATTATGACTATTTAGGGGTGTTTTGTGGTACCGTCGCTCTACTTTACAGTTCGCGGGCCTTTCGGACTACGGGTCTACGAAGGCATCGGAAGGTTCTTTGAAAACTAAGGGTCAGGAGGACGAGAGGGGACCAATGACCAGGGTGTTGGATCGATTGAATCTATAACCTATGTCAAAGACAAATTGTAGCGGCTGTAGCCCTATGGCTAAGGCGTCGGATTTGCTATTATGTGGTCGCTGGTTCGAATCCAACCATTGCACTACCGATGTGAATCCACTCGTAACACACGCAGTTTAATCCTATCCATCACAGAAAACTTCAAAAAATAGTAGGACGAAACATCGAAAGCCTATGTACTATTATATATGTACTATTATATATTAAACTAGCGACCCGCCCCGGCTCCGCACGGGTACAATGCTGATGTATTATACATATAAACCTTCCTCTTGAATCCTTCTATCTATTAAAAAAAACCGCATCAAAATCCGTTGCGTAGTTTTAAAGATTTAAGCATACATAGGGACATAGGGATATAGGGACAGAGAAAGCGACTTTGTTTTATACTATTGAGTGATAGCTGCGCCCGTGATTTCGTCCGTGTGGAATGACTTGATACATGGATGGATCTTCGTGCCCCTTTTAACCGATTTCATCGCCTTTTACGCTATAAAAAGTTCTATATTTAAAAAACTAGTTTCCAAGTAACATTAAGTTAATAAATTTTAATATAAATAAAATAGAATTAAAAAAAACATATATATTAGAGATGGGCCGACTATAATATTTGCCGACTAACCGACTAGCCGACTAATCGGTTTTCAAAATCCCGATTAGTCGGCCGACTAATCGGCAATGCCGATCATTCTAATACCTACTTGTCGGAGGTGTTCGGGCTTTTTCGCCATCACTCGGCTTAGTCATCGCGCGGCCGCTGAGCTTAATTACTGACTGATTAATACGTTCCTAAGTTGTACAGACTGTAACTTCAGATAACTACTCTAAGTAATGTTTAGAAATTATAAAACAAGTACAAATTATTTGTTTTATTTCATTTGTTATGCGCCGATCATGATCGGCATATTTTGCCGAATAGTCGCCGACTAGTCACCGACTACAAACGATGCCGAATAGTCGGCTTTCCCGACTAGTCGGCGGCTAGTCGGCCCATCTCTAATATATATATATATATATATATATATATATTAGAGATGCAATATATATATATATATATATATATAATAATAATAATACTAATAATAATAATTAATGATTAAAATGGCTGGCCCTCTTCCATTTTTGCTGTGCCCGACAGGGTGCATTAAAATATTTGAGTTTGAGTTTAAACCCTAAGCCCTATATTAATAACCCTATATTATGTCCTTTATTAAAATTTAAATCGGTGCAGTAGTTTAGGCGTGAAAGGCCGAAAGACACACATACAGAGTAACTTTCGCATTTAATATTAGTAAAGATAAGGCTGGCTGGCTCTACTCGCTTTAATGCCCGGTGAATTAGCAAAAGGATGGCTAACTACAAAAAAATCCATCCGAGAAACTAAAAATCTCAAATAGTAAAAGTAGTTTCCTATCTAAGATTTAATCAAGGTATACCTAAGTGATACATTCGCACATCCGAGCCTTATCTGAACAATGGACGTCGCTGACCAACGGTCAGTTCGTTGGAGACCACAGCGCGGATCGCCCGCTCGCGCTCGAACAGTGCGGGAAAAAAAAAGTTTGTGCCGAAAAATAAAATAAGTAATTATATTTTACTAGTATAATGGTGTGCAAAATCACTCCTAAGGATGATAATCGTGAGTATAATAATTTTTTTGTTGAGTTAATCAATAACTATTAAAAAAAAAATTTTTTTGTTTCTTTTTGTGTTTATTTTTGTTATGAATAAACTCAAAAATTACTGTGCCGATTTCAAAAATTCTTTCACTATTGGGAAGCTACATTCACCCTGAGTGACATAGGCTATACTTAATTATGAAGTTCTCCGGGAGCGGGACTTACGCGGGTGAAACCGCGCGCGGGAAGCTAGTACTAGATAATAATATGCGCTCCCGTAGAAATATTGACTTCAAATACAGCCAATGACACTCACAAGCTTTCCATTGGTATTCGAATTTGCAAAATATATTTAGGATATATTATATAAGCTGTCCCGACTGAAATCGGAATTAAAACATAGCATATGACACTCACAAATGATGTGGCTTCCCATTGGTAAAAGAAATTGCAAAATTGATTCAGTAGATCCATAGATAACAAGCTTACAAACAAAGCACAAACTTAACCTCTTTATAATATAAGAATAGATACACGTAAAAAGTAATTAATAACTAGCGTATATTTTGTAATTAAAAATGGAATAAAATAAAAATAAAAATGTGTAAATTAATTTAATTTTGTATTTAAAAGAAAAATAAAAAATTCTATTTAGAATATATTGTTCAGATGCTAGCTTCTCCTGCGTAACTGCAGTTTCCGTGGGAATAGAATACACACATTAGTAAACAGGACAAAGAAAATATAATATGGGAACTTCGTAAATATAGCTTAAGTTATCAACGTAGCTTTCTTATGGTGAAAGATGTTTTGAAATCGGCTCATTAGTTTCAGAGACTATCGAACGCAAACAAACAGTTAACACTTTCCTCTTGATAATAGATATTAGTACAGATTTATATTCGAGAAACGATAAGTGAAATATTTTTTTCGCATATACATATACCACACGTAAAAAATATGAATGTTGTGAATTAAAATAGAACATTTTTAAACTAAATTATATGTAAATTAATTGAATCTTGTATTTAAAAGTAAACAAACAAACAATAAGTATTAGATTATTTAGATATATGTTTATTTGTTTGCCTATTAGATACAACTAAAGTTATAAAAGAAAACAACGTTTTTTATTTACGTAAACCTACACGCATATTTTGTAAATAGTCAAAACATATTTTAGCTTATTAATATAGTATAGGTATAAACAAAGTCGCGTTCTCTGTCCCTATGTCCCTATGTATGCTTAAATCTTTAAAACTACTCAACGGATTTTGATGCGGTTTTTTTTTTAATAGAAGGATTCAAGAGGAAGGTTTATATGTATAATACATCAGCATTGTACCCGTGCGGAGCCGGGGCGGGTCGCTAGAACTTAATAATATAGTATACTAGGCTAGACCGCACGGTTTGAGCCGCGTAGATGCCGTTCTTGTGGAAACCTTGATTTAACTTCATAATTAAACATACCTAGTCTTCCTCGATAAATGGGCTATCTAATACTGATTTTTTTTTTGAAATCGGACCAGTAGTTCCTTAGATTAGCGCGTTCAAGCAAACAAATTCTTTAGCTTAAGAGAAAGTTGAGTGATTAACTATTTACTAAATGTAATTTAAAACATATATTTTTCTAGCGACCCACCCCGGCTCCGCACGGGTACAATGCTGATGTATTATACATATAAACCTTCCTCTTGAATCCCTCTATCTATTAAAAAAAACCGCATCAAAATCCGTTGCGTAGTTTTAAAGATTTAAGCATACATAGAGATATAGGGACAGAGAAAGCGACTTTGTTTTATACTATGTAGTGATGTACAATTTATCTATACATTACCTATAAATATTTCTAAATACATGCATACCTATGCATTACAAAACAGAGATAAATTTATTAAGAAACATTAAAATCTTTGAAACATTTGATATATTAATTTAATTACTTAATATTGTACATGCAATAGCCGAGAATCGAACCCGATATCTTTTGAAAACATCCATAGATAGTCAACAAGCGGCCGTAGCCCGATGGCTAGGGTGCCGGACTTGTGACCTTGAGGTCGCCGGTTCGAACCCCACCCATTGTACTACCGACGTGAACCCACTCGTAACATAAGTTTGTAGTTCTAAAGCTTACCCCACATGATGCACTCACGATCAAAATTGGTTAAGCCGTAATAATCGAATCTAAAATATATATAAAAATTTAAATAATACATACACACATACATAAGCTCACGCCTGTTTCCCAGCGGGGTAGGCAGAGACAATGGACCTCCACTTGCTACGATCCCTACACACAATAATGTCTTCTATCAATTCGCTTACAACAGTGGTTTCCAACCAGTGGTCCGCGGACCACAGTGGTCCCTGGAAGCACGGGAAATACACCTTTAGCTGCCTTAAAAAATATTATGCTGCATTAAAATATCTATTCACTAAACATAGTATTTTATAACATACAGAAGTTAATGTATTAGTGTTCATTTTAGGGTGATAACGCAAAACAGGTGGTCATCATCATCATCATCATCAGCCCGCATAGCGTCCACTGCTGAACGTGGGCCTGAGGGAGGGTATTTGCCATAGTCACCACGCTTGGCAGGCGGTTTACTGACTGCAATATTATGTTGTAACACACAAGAAAACGCTGCTGCCCGTTCCCTGGTATACGCTTGTTATAGATGATGTTATAGCAGTCGGGACCAACGGCTTAACGTGCTTTCCGAGGCTCGGAGGGTAGTCCCTCAACCAATCAGACCCGGAAAGAAATGTTAGAATTTACACAAAGATCTCCAGAAGATGTCCGGTGTGGGGATCGAACTCTCGACCTCCGAGACTTAAAGCGAGACTGATACCGCTACGCAGCTACGCCACGGAGGTTGTCACACAGGTGATCCGCATCGAGATATATATTATATACTAGCTGACCCGGCAGACTTCGTACTGCCTCAATCGATACATACCCTACACTACCCCTACCCTACACTACCCCTACGCTACACTACCCCTACCCTACACTACCCCTACCCTACACTACCCCTACCCTACACTACCCCTATCCTACACTACCCCTACCCTACACTACCCCTACCCTACACTACCCCTACCCTACACTACCCCTACCCTACACTACCCCTACCCTACCTCTACCCTACCCCTACCCTACACCTACCTCTAATCTACCCCTAAATTTGTCTGAAAAATAAAAATAAAAATTTAGGGGCGGACTACCCCTAACATTTAGGGGGATGAAAAATAGATGTTGGCCGATTCTCATAGATACCGGATAAGCACAAAAAATTTCATCAAAATCGGTTAAGCCGTTTCGGAGGAGTATGGCAACGAAAACTGTGACACGAGAATTTTATATATTAGATTTTCTAAAATGGTCACTTTTTCATTGCTTAAACATTGGGAACTACTGGTTTACAGAATGTTTTTGCAAAATGTCAATCAGTTTAGATCTTTTCTATCTGACGGGCATACTTAGTTAGCCTCGAGGCTTTTGCTACTTCACCGGGCATAAAGGCGAGCAGAGCTCCAGCCTTAATAAATGGTTTAAAAACTACAAACTAAGCAACCTGGGCAAAAGGGCGGCCCCTGTGGGGCTGGGACCTCAGCTCAGGGCGGTCGCTGGCAATAAGATTGAAGGGTTATGGCTATTAGTATTTTATGGGAGTTTTGTGCAACTGTCGCTCTACTTTACAGTTCGCGGGTTAGGTTTGGTTGTTTCCCCTGGAGATCCCGCGGTACCATATTGGCCGCGGGTGCCGTCGGGTGGCCGGATTGCTCATGCGTACCCGGACCCCGCCAACGGCGGATCGAAGGAGTGTCCGGGAGGTTTTAGTGGTGTAGGGTCCTCTCCTCGTGGTATGAGTTTAGCATACCACGCTATGGAGAGGGCGAGTCCCACATATCCCACCGCCAACGCGCGAATACGCTGCAGCGGTGCTGGGAATGCACGCTTTAGTTATTATTCCGCCTACGAAGCGCATTGACAGTTTGTCGATAACGATAGATCTAATGAATCGATACTTTGATACAAATCGATAATATAAAGTTTCACTGGGTTAAGTAAATAGTGTACAAGGAATCTGTATTTAAAGGAGATGCTTATAATATTAATACTAGATCAAAGCATAATCTCGTTTTACATGCTACACGTCTCCACAAAATAAGCAATTCTTTTATGGGGCAATGTATACGCTTCTACAACAAACTTCCTAATAATGTAAGAGATCTTTCAACAAACAAGTTTAAACGATATGTCAAAGATAAAATTCGCGCATCGGCAACAAAGGTGTCATAACACATAAAAGACACACACACACACATTTACATATAAATAAAAATAAATATAAAATACTATATTTTATAGCCTAACTAAAAATATAATTACTTCAAGGATATACCCATCGACCAATTTTTTATTGTGACTTTAGTAATCAAAAAAAATGTAAATGCGATTTACTCAAAAGTAATGTTTTTGTGATATGACACCTTTGTTGCCGATGCGCGAAATTATGTAAAAAGGCTTATTATAAAATTTCTGATTATGTTAATGACAAAACTGCTTGGGAGTGAGTTGCTCTGAAACAATACTGCCTTATTAATCATTGTAAAATATAATTTATTTTAAAAAAAGGATTCCTCTGAGTTTCTTGCCAGTTCTTCTCAGAGTTGCCACGTCCAGAACTGGTGGTAGTAAAAGAAAGGGACGCATCATAAGAACATGATTTAAAATATTTTAAATGTGTCTATTTGAATAAAGAATTTTTGACTTTGACTTTGACATTATATGCGTCAAGGTTTTGCTTTTATTTTGGCACAATCTAGGGCCTCTCTAATAATATGTGGAGGACCGATCATTGGTACATCTCAATGGTATATCAATATAAACCTTCATAGATGCAGCCATATCACTTTGATATTAAAAGGTACCAAAGGCCTCTTCAATGTTGGCTTCGGCCCCATGAATGCCTTTCAAATGACCGGGTCCAGTGGCAGTGAAATGTACCAACATAATAATAAAAGTATACATAATAATAATCATTTATTTTCAGGAATATACAACTGTATCTCAAGAACCGCGTTAGCTAGACAGTTGTTTTTTTCCCAAATTATGTATTTCTGTTGTCGCTATAACAACAAATACTAAAAACAAAATAAAATAAATATTTAAGGGCTGCTCCCATGCAGCAAACGTGATTTTTTGCCCTCTTTTGCTCGATATCAATACAGGCAACAGGTTGAAAATGGTACGGAACCCTTCGTGCGCGAGTCCGACTCGTACTTTCCGGTATTTTTTTTTCGGACTGACTTTTAAGTCGAGACTAATAATAATTATTATTAATGTCGCAAGATTTATTGAACTTATTGTCTAATAACTGTATATTTTTGTTTTATTAGCTACGCGTCAGGTGTCCAGCAGTGAACAGCCATCATCAATGCCAGAAGTGGCAGACTATGAAACGGCCCTTGAATTCGCTGGTGAGTAAACTTTAACCTCATAGTTAAACGATATTTATTCAGCACTTAGGTATTTACATGCACTTTTACTAGTCAATTAAATAATCTATCTACAGGGTGTCCAAGAACCTGGCGTCCAACTGGATTCCCACGATGCCCCAAGTTCTAACAGTACTCAGAAAAATATTTTAAAAAATCCACCCCATGTACTTACAGAATTATACTGATTTAAAAAAAAAGGGGAAATGAGCACCCTGTGACATACTTTTGAATGCTGTGACTGCTAATGCTGATAATTTCGATATTTCTTGGAGGTTTTGTAATCTAGGGTATTGCTGTGTCTAAATAGAATGTAAAAATAAAGTACTTATTGTACCATTTTAAAATAAAATATTATTTTAACTAAAGGTGATATGGAAAACTATTGAATTTCGCAACTTTGACCGACTGTAGTGTAAAAAAAATGTACCAAAATAGTATGGCAAGTGACGTCAAATTTTGACGCGTTTATTCCTCTTTTTAAAAAGGTATAATACTTACACATTAATTTGAAAAAAAAAATGTTGATAATATTTTTACTCAACAACCCAATTTTTACGATGTCTTACAGAATTCTTAGAAAGAAAAATTTACGACGAATTGAATCTAACCTCTAAAGAATTACTATTGTATGCTCATAAAAATAACAACAGGCCTCTCAAAAAACAGGTTAGACCGTAAGGGACGGTATGTGCATGCATCTCACCGTAGTGATTCGTTATTACAACAGGAGGGAGCAAGACAGAAACTATCTTTGCGATTTGCTGGTTCTTCTTTATGGTACCCCATTATTCAGGTAAGAGTGAGGGAGAAAAAGGTTAGAGGTGCGAGTGAGATAGATAGTGACGCTATCTGGGATCGTGCTATTTAGGATAACAGTACGGTCAGTACGCGTCACTGCCTCCTGCCGTTACTACGCACCTCTCTCTTATTGTTACCATTGATCACGTACTACGATTTAAAGCTTTGTTTATTGGACTCGATTACTCTTTGTGCTCTGGACTTTGAAACGAACTCTTTACGACGACCTTTGCCTGTGTTTGGACAGTTTGTGTTTTGTGTGTGCTACCATGGCGACCTACACTCCGCAAGAATACGCAAATATGCACTACATTTATGGAGAATGTAGAGGTAATGGACGAGCTGCAGCGAGACTTTACAGAGAAAGGTATCCGAGGGCTACGCGATATCCCGACCATCGAGTTTTCATTAATGTGCACAGATCACTATGTGACGGGCGGTTCCCCAATCAAGTAGCTGGTGAAGGACGACCCGTAAATGACTTCATACGCGATGAAGTTTTAGAGGCGGTGTCGGCAAATCCAAGCATCTCTGTGCGAGGAATAGAAGCTGATACGGGGATACCGAAGAGCACAGCACACAGTATTCTCCAAAAAGAAGAATATCATCCGTACCACGTACAGCGAGTGCAAAGTCTTTTACCTCGAGACTATCCGAGCCGAGTCGCGTTTTGTGAAACAATCCTGCAAAAACATCGAGAAGACGAAAACTTTATCGACAAAATTTTGTGGTCAGATGAATCAACATTTAAGGATGGCTACATGAACCTACACAACTTGCACGAGTGGCATGTGGAAAATCCGCACTTGATGCGAGAAGATAGATCCCAGTACCGGTTCAAAGTGAACATGTGGACCGGTATTCTCTGTGGGAATATTATTGGTCCATTTGAGATGCCCGAGAATTTGACTGGCGAATCATATTTAAATTTTCTTCAAAATGAGTTGCCAAACTTACTAGAAGAGACCCCACCAGATATGTGGTTCCAACACGACGGCTGTCCAGCACATTTTCGCGTATCCGTTAGAGAGTTTTTGGACGAGCAATACCCGAACAGGTGGATTGGGCGATCAGGAACAATCCCGTGGCCAGCCCGCTCACCTGACTTAAATCCGCTGGATTTTTTTTTCTGGGGAACTATGAAGGAGCTCGTTTATGCGAAGCCCATTAATGACATCGCTGACCTTCGTGAGAAGATAACACAAGCAGTGCAGGTGATACGTCAAAAAAGTTACTCGCGAAACATAAAGCGGTCCTTTTTAAGGAGAGTGAGAGCTTGTATTGCCGCGGGTGGTCAACATTTTGAACATTTATTGTAATAAAATATCTTTAAACTAACATTCTTTGCTTTTATTCTACTGGGAACCTGTGTGTATTTCCTTCTTGCTCACTCTTGGAACCGAAGTAAATAATAGTAGTAACATAACAGTTTCTAAGATAAGAAAGGGTCCGACAGTTACCGTTAGTAGGTAGGCACTTCGTAAAAATTGGGTTGTTGAGTAAAAATATTATCAAATTTTTTTTTTTCAAATTAATGTGTAAGTATTATACCTTTTTAAAAAGAGGAATAAACGCGTCAAAATTTGACGTCACTTGCCATACTATTTTGGTACATTTTTTTTACACTACAGTCGGTCAAAGTTGCGAAATTCAATAGTTTTCCATATCACCTTTAGTTAAAATAATATTTTATTTTAAAATGGTACAATAAGTACTTTATTTTTACATTCTATTTAGACACAGCAATACCCTAGATTACAAAACCTCCAAGAAATATCGAAATTATCAGCATTAGCAGTCACAGCATTCAAAAGTATGTCACAGGGTGCTCATTTCCCCTTTTTTTTTAAATCAGTATAATTCTGTAAGTACATGGGGTGGATTTTTTAAAATATTTTTCTGAGTACTGTTAGAACTTGGGGCATCGTGGGAATCCAGTTGGACGCCAGGTTCTTGGACACCCTGTATATTATTATATATGTTACGGCTAATAGCCGAAGTGCGGCTACACCTAGCTTTAGCCGGCTACAACTAGGTGCAGCCGACAACTTGCGGTTAAACTTAGGTCAACCTTAATAAGTTTCTATAAGTTCCTCTAAGTTAACTCTAAATTAAACAATACCTATGCAAGGGACAGAAAGGTGTTGGGGTGGTTAAAAAAAAAAAACCTAAACCTAAACCAATGGAGTCGAACAGGGACTTATAAACGCATGTGGCCGACTGCACCTAGTTGTAGCCGGCTATAACTAGGTGTAGCCGCACTTCGGCTATTAGCCGTAACATATATATAAAAATGAATCCCTATTTCCCTTGGTCACAGCATCACGCCTGAACGGCTGGAACAATTTCGCTAATAATTTTTTTGTTGCGTTTGTTATCGTCAGGAGAAGGTTCTTATTTTGGAAAACAATAAGAAAATTGCGCGGATAAATTGTTAATTTAACAATACTTAACCACCATATTGAGTGTTCTAATGTCACCTTCGCGATATTGACAATATACCAATTTTTTTTTAATTATGGTATTGCTTTTGACATAACATTGACAGAATGCGCGCTGTTCTTAGTGCACATCACAGTTAGTTCAGAGCTAGCCAGCTTATATTTAAAGTTAAATTTAATATAGAGATTTAGTTAACACAGGACAACTTCTGTCGGGTCAGCTCGTATTAAATATAATTAAATACAAAATATGGCAACTTATAGTCTAAGATCCGACCCTACATCGACCTTCACCGAGCTGATAATAGAATGAAACATGTTTTATAATAAATTAAGAATATTAGAAAATATATTAAAAATGGGTTGGCTAAAAAAATCCTGGGCAGACTATTTTTAATTATTATTTAAAAATATATTTTAATGAAATTTTAAAAAGATTAAATTAAATTAACGCAAAATCAGCGCTTGTTTGTTATTATAATTTTGTAATTATCCAATCAAGTGAAAGTAACTGTCATCTACACACCTTTTTGTACCTAGTAACCCAGTAGTTCGTCCAGGTCCAACCTAGCAGCTGAACGTTCTATACGTTTAATAATTTTAGTAATAATAAAATTTACTTATTCTCTTATCTTTTTTTTAATGATTTAATTTAATTAAAATTAATTAATTTAATTCAAATCATTAAAAAAAAGTCTGTCCAGGATTACTTTAGCCAACCCATTTTTAATATATTTTCTAATATACTTACTTAATTTATTATAAAACATGTTTCATTCTATTATCAGCTCGGTGGAGGTCGATGTAGGGTCGGATTTTCTCTCTCTATCTATCTAATGCGGATCTAATGCGGATTAGCTATGTGGACGGCCAGATCTTTTTCTGTCACAAACAGAGGAGGTTTCATTGTACTTATCAATAGCCCGGTACACAAACATCTGACTAATACCAAGCGTATGGAGAGTTTTAAACATTGTATTTAGCTGCATACCTACTTTGAGTAATGCAATCACAGCGATTCGGTACTCCTTATCACCTCACTCCATTTTAATATCACAAATTATTTGACAATGTAATGGCGCGAAAATTAGAAAATTCAATGAACAATCATATAAAAATGACAAAATGACAGATTCCAAATTCAAATGTAATATTTTGTATTACATTTGACAGTATTATTCTGTTACAATTAAAAATAAACAAAATATTACATTTGAATTTGGAATCTGTACCTAGGCATGACCTACAGATTACAAATTCCTAGGTCACAATTTGTCCTTATGTAGGTATAAGACCAAAATACCTACAACAATACATTAATTCTATAATTTAAATCTTAATATAATTAAGCTCTGTAGAAAGAAGGCACTTTTTTAAACAATATTTTTAGGTATAAGCGAGAGCTACATACGCCTGAGGGCACTGCCTGTCCTTAATGGAATAGGACCACGGATCAGGACATGGCTAAATTCTGTAAAGGTCCACTGCTATTTCATATTCCTGGTCGATATTTCTAGCCACTAGGCTTTTGCTGTTGCAACGGGCATACAGACTCCGGCATTATGCAAACTAAGCACTCTAATAAGCCGTAGTGACATACTGCAAATCTATATAGGGTGACTGGTAATGAGTGACCGATACCTAAACACATGATTGTGCTCATGATAACAACAACAACTTTTACTATGGCACCAAACCTGAAATCGCGAAAAGAAATCAGCTGTTCCATACATTCATGTTCACATAACTCGTCAACATGGTAGGGAACAGCTGTTTTTTTTTCGCGATTTCAGGTTGGGTGCCATAGTAAAAGTTGTTTGTTATCATGAGCACAATCATGTGTTTAGGTATCGGTCACTAATTACCTGTCACTGTCACCCTATATATAGTAAAGCTGAACAGTTTGTTTGGTAACTTGAACGCGCTGATCTCAGGATCTACTGGACCGATTTGATAAAATCTTACGTTAGATAGCCCAGTGGATAGCCCATTTATCGGATTTCGGAATCGCTCGTTTCAAAGAAGAATCAACCAATTATTACCCGTCATTTTTTTAATTGAATCACGTGACAAATGTCACCAATCCCATCTTGATTGAGAAGCCCATGTTCAACCGTGGACGTAAAACGTACTTTTAAAACCAAAACAAGTATAGAAACGGTCTCAGTAACAAGAAACCGCATACAATCGATCCGTTTGCGGAACAACCCATGTGTTTTTAACAACACGTGGTGTGTCTACAAGCTGTCAGAACTACTGCAGGTCACCGGTGATAGAGGTGGCCTAGTCCACTCGTGTATTATAAGCACAGTCAACAAAAAATATAGGTTTACACATTGTAAAACGCATTTTCAATTTTTATGTGATGGAGAGGGAGAGGAAGGCCAAAGAAAAGATGGATGGATTGTGTGAAGAGTGATAGCTATAAAAGGAAATGGAGATAGTGATAGTGTGACGGGTGACAGGACAGAATGGAATAAACAAACGTGTTGCGCCGACCCCGAGTAATATGGGATAATTGCAGGAAGAAGAGGAAGAAGAAAATGTGCACGTTTTCTTTTTCTTTTTTTCTTTTTTAAAAGACAACTCCCGCACTTAGACTAGGGAAATAAATCCCTGTGTCGCGGGGGACTTTACAAACATTCATTCTACGGACACAAAGTACACCCAGACTCAGAACAACTATTTGTGGTTCACACAAATAATTGTCCCGGGTGGGAATTGAACCCAAAACACCAGGTCTCAGAGGCAACTATCGTAACCACTGAGCCACCGGTGCAGTCAAATAAAAAGTCAAAGTTTATGGGAAGAGTTTACTATTATGTGCATTTGTATACAGCTAGCTGCGAACTCTTCACACGTAAAGAATTACCGGCTATCGTGCTGACATAAACACATTTATTGACATTATGTGATCATCATCATCAACAGCCCGTTGACGTCCACTGCTGTACATGGGCCTCCTCTTAACAGACCTTGGCAAGCCAGGATCGTAGAGGTATATTGCCATAATCACCACGCTTGGCAGACGGATTGGTGATCGCAGTAAGATGTAAACCTTGAGCTAATAGATGCTGCTGCCCATCCATCAGCCATATGTTCCTTAGTCGCCTTTTACGACACCCATGGGAAGACATGGGGTGGTCTATTCTAAGCCGGAAACCACACGGCAATTACTACATTATGTAATACTGTCGGTGTAAACCTATCTCCTTGGTTGACTGTACTGTATGTAGTATATATGTCGTTGAAGCTACTTTAATACCTACTTATCTATACTAATTAAAAAGTAAAGTTGTTTGTGAGGTTGTAGGGGGTAATCTCTGGGTCTAGAACCATGAAGTGTTGCACAAATATTCCCTAAGTGAAGTGAAAATTTAACCTCTAAGGGGGTGAAGAGGGGTGTATAATTAAAATAATTCCGAGCATGTCTTAGGGTCGCTTACAACAGCTTTTTTTACATATTTATATTATACAACCGGTTGTACTCACGGTTTTAAATCATCGGATATGTCCGACTAGTTTCGAGACCATCCCGAGGTCCATTCTCAAGGAGTAGTCGACTCGACGGCGCGGCGCCGAGCGACTAACTGAGGTCGCGCGCCGCGCGCGCCGCCAACCGCGCTGCATGTCGTTGGGCACGATCCGAGATGTTATTCGGAGGGTAGTTGGCAATTTGCAGGGGAGGTGCATCTTCGGCCCGCAGTGTCACTGTTGTGTCGGGGGGTCCATCTTCGGCTCGCATAGACGAAATGTTCGCGATGGATAACGCGTCCGGTTGTGCTGGTAGGGTGTCGGAGGTTTTATCGAACCGTATGTAATGTTCCGCCGACGTGGAGCACCCATGTTCGGCATGTTCGGCCACGTCGGCGGAACATTACATACGGTTCGATAAAACCTCCGTACTAGCGAGAGAAAAGTATTTCGTTCCGCGAAAAGTGCGTGAGGCTATTGAAATAAACCGCCATCCAAATTTTAACCGAGACAGTGGATGGACACTTCCGCAGGCCTGGAAGCCCATTTTAAAAAACAAAACCCAAAGACACGCCACGGATCTGGAGGTAGACACGGTCAGCACGGCGTGTATTATTCCGACCTCAAGCGGGGACACCCTACCAGCACAACCGGACGCGTTATCCATCGCGAACATTTCGTCTATGCGAGCCGAAGATGGACCCCCCGACACAACAGTGACACTGCGGGCCGAAGATGCACCTCCCCTGCAAATTGCCAACTACCCTCCGAATAACATCTCGGATCGTGCCCAACGACATGCAGCGCGGTTGGCGGCGCGCGCGGCGCGCGACCTCAGTTAGTCGCTCGGCGCCGCGCCGTCGAGTCGACTACTCCTTGAGAATGGACCTCGGGATGGTCTCGAAACTAGTCGGACATATCCGATGATTTAAAACCGTGAGTACAACCGGTTGTATAATATAAATATGTGTACCACTCACGAAAGTTTTAATTCTAAAATAGCTTTTTTTACCCCTGGGAAATGCAACTACGCACTCCCAACGCTGCAGCGTTTCCGCGCTAGCGGTGGGATATGTGGGACTCGCCCTCTCCATAGCGGGAGTATGCTTTACTCATACCACCACTAAAACCCCCGGACTCTCCTCCTTCCGCCGTTGGTGAGGGCCGGGTCCGCAAAAGCAATCCAGCCCCGCGTACAACAACCTAGATAATCTTTTATTGCAAGGCACTAGAGCTCATTTTTTATTGCCGTCTCTTTATGTAGTAATACTAACTAATAGATTATTGATGTAGCTTAATGCTGAAGCCAGTTCCCATTTATGGTGCATGTAATACCTACTGTTAATCCATTTTTTATTTCCTTGTATGTGCCGTAAATAAATGTATTTTCTTTCTTTCTTTTCTTTCTAATACTGATAGCAAATCGTCCTATCAATAATGATTAGTAACGATTGCTTTCTAGTTAAAAAAAATGTATTATGGCTGAAACATATTGTTAAAACGCGACGCGACCAGATAAAACGCGACGCGTGTTGGGTCAAATCAAATGTATTGTTTTCTATAGAACAGAATCACACTATGAACACGTCACGTCGCGTCGCGTCGGGTGTTCATAGTGTGATTCTGGTAATAATGGTCAATACATTTGATTCGACTCAACACGCGTCGCGTTTCATCAGGTCGCGTCGCGTTTTAACAATATGTTTCCGTCTTTATAATTACATTTTTATCCCAAAATAACTTAAATAACACATTAAACATCATTACATACTATAAAACAAAGTCGCTTCCCACTGTCTGTCTGTCCCTATGTATGCTTAGATCTTTAAAATCTTTTAGATTTTTCTTCACTACATAGTATAAAACAAAGTCGCTTTCTGCTGTATGTCCGTCCCTATGTATGCTTAGATCTTTGAAACTACGCAACAGATTTTGATGCGGTTTTTTTTAATAGATAGAGTGATTCAAGAGGAAGGTTTATATGTATTACGTAAGAATAGCACTCGTGCGAAGCCAGGGCGGGTCGCTAGTTTTAAAATACATGCAAAATCTGAGTAGTTCCTCTGTATCGAGAAAATTCATTAGAATCATTGTTTAGTTCAATACACACTAACTACAATAATATTTAACTGTTATGTGAAGCCTTGCCATAACAAGAGCGTTGTTAAATTCACATTGTGAGTGAAACGCCGGTTAATTCATGACTAATAGTTACCTCAAAATTGTAGGTAGGCTAGTTGCACCCATATATGCTAAAGAGCCACAAATCAAAAACAAGTAAAATGCAAAAATCATATCAATTCTGCTTACTAATTTTTTGTAGTTCATTTCCTTTCCATTTGTGGCTCTTTTGTCTTTAGGGTTCCGAACCTGAAGGATAACAACGGGACCCTATCACTAAGACTTCGCTGTCTCTCTGTCACCAGGCTGTATCTTAAGAACCGCGATAGCTAGACAGAAATTACATATTTATATTGCCGCTATAACAACAAATACCAAAAATAAAATAAATATTTAAGGGGGGCTCCCATACAACTAACTTTATTTGCCCTTTTTTGCTCGATATCAATAACGTCAACAGGAAGGCACTTGGAAATGGTACAGAACCTTTCGTGCGTGCGTCAGACTCTGACTGGGCCGGTTTTTTTTTTAGCAGCGATATGTCGTCACGCCTTCTCCCATAGGGGTAGGCAGAGACAAAGGAACGCCACCTGTCTCGATCCTGGCACACCTCCCTTCAGCATCAACAGCCCATCTTCTTCCACTGCTGAACATGGGGTCATTACAAATGTTGGCAAGCCAGGGTCGTTGTGGGATATTGCCATAAACACCACTCTTGGCAGGCGGTTTGGTGATCGCAATAAGATGTTAAATAACCCTGAGCTGATAGATGCTGCTGCCCATCCATCAGGTGTTTGTTCTTTAGTCGCCTTTTACAACCCCCATGGGAAGACTTGGAGTGGTCTATTCGAAAGCCGGAAACCACATCTCTCTTTCTTCTTCCACATTCATCAGCCTCTTCATGCATGCTCAACGGTTATTGGTACTTTTTTTCGAACCGACGTACGACATTGCTACTTCAGCGGACATAAAGGCGATCAGGGCTTCAGCCTTAATAATTGGTATATAAGCTATAAACTAAGCAACCTGAGCAATAGGAACCTGAATCCCCTGTGGGAATCTCGGCTCAGGGCCGTCGCTAACTGAGGAATTGGGGGAATTTATGACTTTTAGTTATTTAGGGGAGTTTTGAGTAACTGTCGCTCTACTTACAGTTCGTGGGCCTCACGGACTTTGGGTGTCCCCGAGGGCTCCTCACATCGGACCTGGGTGTGGCCAGCATTGCTCTACAATATACCATAAAGATTCAACACCAATAACTTTGTGATACAATCAAAGACTTCTTGTTCCGCTTGATTAAAGACTAGGGCTTGTAACGCAAGTCTTAGGATCGAATATTATTGAGTTATAATGGCTTTCATAACGGTAGAATATCCTACTAAGGGTACGAGCGGGTCCGGTTTCCTCATGTATTACGTGTAGGTAAAGGAATTATTATCTGCAGTCGATCTAATGGTTCAATGATACGATCATGTAGAAATTGTGTGTTATTATTTTTACTTGCTCGTCTTGTCTGGCATCACCCGTCAAACTGCTATGTCATTTAGCATGAATTTTCTGTTATAAATCCCCTTTATGAACCCATGAAACTGATAATTAGATAAATCGCTTAAGTGTATGTGAAAGGGGCTTCTGATGCACACTATGATAATGATAATGTGTGAATTCCAACCAAGAAACATGTATGAATTTAGTTAAATGTTTTAAAGAGCATGATTCTCAAGTTTAATAAATCGTTGCTAATTTAAAAAAAAAACAATACAACCCGCAACCCCTATTTCATCCTTTCAGGGTTTTTTTATCTCTTTATACTTTGCGTCCACATTTTGAGCAAAAACAAATGTCTACATTTCACGGTTCTTATTATGCGGCTTTTTCTCATTAGCAGTTACGGTTACGGGCGTCATATATAAGTGCATATATTGAAATGATATGAAAACGTTTATTGATAATGTATACGAATCGATCGTACTTATTATAAGTCAAATACAATGATAATGAAAACAAAAAAGAAAAATCAATCTTAACTAATAAATTAGTTTACATTTCAACAATAATGTTAATAAATAAAATTTACCAATATTGTTATTGCATGTGATAATCACTTATTATAAAATATAATTTAGATCAACCAGCGCGGGCTGGGATCGGGTCTAAAGGCGGGCCTCGCCTTGCGAGGACGACCGGACCCTATCCTAGCTTCCTACGAGTCTTTCTCTATCTACCTACGGTGTTACACTCGGAGAAGAAAGACTATAAGAAACTCCGAGATCATTCTTTTTGTCATTATTATTGGGAACTTCTCCTTTTAAACATACTAGCCGACCCAACAGACGTTGTCCTGCTAACTATTATTTTCAAACTGACTAAAACTCTAGAAAGCTATGAACTAACCGAGATGTGCACTAACAGATTCATATTTTTAATCCTATTTGCAGCACGCATTCTGTGAATATTGTCAATTAGTGCAAAAAGTTTATATTGTTAAAACGCTAAGGTTAGAAAATGCAATATGGTGGTTTAGTATTCTTTATTTTATTTTATTTACCGCGCAATTTTCTCATATATTTTTTTCTTTTATAAGAACTTGATGCCGCGACTAAGGAAAATAGAGATTTATTTAAAAAATATCACGATATATGCTTTTTTTTTAATTTCAGGCTACGGTCGCTTCAGCCAGTGCGCGCTGGGAGCCTGCGCCATCGCGTTCTTCGCCTCAGGAGTTCAGAACTCCATAATGTCGTACGTACTACCAGCGGCCAAGTGCGAATTGGAGCTTAGCACATATCTTACTGGACTCATCAACATGGCGTTTATGAGTGGTAAGTAACCATTTTTATTTTACACAATTTCTTTGTTTTTTTGAAAAGTTTATTTGACCAACGTTTGGTCATTACGACAGCACACTGCCTCATTTGCCTGCATTTTAATGAAACTAGTTTTGACCCGCGGCTGCGCCCGCGATATTAGCTGCAAAAGTTACGGTAACAATTAGGAAGGACAACATTTGCTCGCACAACGCCATCTGTTGATTACAGACGAAAATAACAAGTTGTATTGATAACCGAGGTATATCACCGTTCTTGGGCAGCGCCATCAATTCTGTTTTCAAATTAAAATATTCCACGCATTAACTGACTTATATTCTATAACTCAATCCAGATCTGTATCTATTTGTACGCCAAGATTCATATAAATCCGTTCAGTCGTTATTGCGTAATTCAGTAACGAACATTCAAACATCTTAACAATCTTTCATATTTATAATATTTGAAATGTGATAGTTAATGGAATAGAGGAATAGAGACTATCAAAGAGTCTGGACTACAGACCTAGACCCACAGAATCAATGGTAAAGAAAGGGATGCATTATTTAAAAAGTTGCATTGTGAAACTAACACGATATAATAAAAACAGAAAATATTCGCCTCCCGATTCAATCCCACGACACTTAAAACAAAGCTTAACCTTAGACCATGCATGAAGTCACAAATTATTATATTTGTGTTTGATCAATGTCCCACGTATGATTTAGGGAGTCATAACGCAACAGTTCCCACTCCCTATAATCACTACGAACATGATTCATATAACAAATATCTGTTATATTATAACACAATCCAGTCATACAATACCCCTTTCAAAAATATTAATATTTACGGAAACTATTCCCATATCAATTTACAGGCCAAGGTTAAAGGGCAATATGTAAAAGGAGGTGACATATTTTCCCATACGTTAACTGACCGTAAGTCCCGTTATGAACAAGACTGTCCCTTTTCGGAGTCATGCACCCTTTTGTCGCCAACCAAAGCCTTGGGACGCAAAATAGTCCCATTAGTCAACAATATTAATGTTTATGAAAACTACTGTTATATCAATTTTATATTCGAACAGGCCAAGGTTAAAGGGCAATATGTAAAAGGAGGTGACAAATTTTCCCATACGTTAACTGACCGTACGGCCCGTTTTGAACGGGACTGTCCCTTTTCGGAGTCATGTATCCTTTTGTCCCCAACCAAAGCTTTGGGACGCAAAATAGTCCCGTTTTCCGATACCATTCCGAATTCCGATTTTGCTTCGAAATTCACACTCCTTAACCATCATCGGTCAAATTAAATCATTCTCTATTCTGATTATATCAAATATTCTGAGAAAATTAACATATTCTCGATAAATGTTTTCAGTTAGTTCATACATGGGCTCGTCTTGACAAACAAATAATTTGTGAGATTTCGCTGTCATTGTCTAGACGTAATATATGTTTGACAAATGACGCAACTGAAAAGGGTGCTGACGTCAACATAACATGAGTGAGCCCTCTGTGGGCAAATATGGGACGTTGACGGACATTAATGTAGTTAGCCACGAGGCTTTTGCTACTTCACCGGACATAAAGGCGAGCAGAGATTCAGCCTTATTCAATAGTTTCCATCATCATCCACCATCATCAGCCGGTATAACGTCCACTGCTGAACATGGGCCTCCTCCCGGGGGAGTATATATGCCATAGTCACCACGCTTGGCAGGCGGATTGGTGACCGCAGTATTATGTTGCACCACACAAGGAAACGCTGCTGCCCGTTCCTTGATACCCGATTATTATAGATGATGTGACAAAATTCGGGACCAATAGCTTAACTTGTGCTTTCCCAGGTACGGAGGGTAGTTCCTCAACCAGCCGGACTTGGAAAGAAATCTTAGAATTTATACAAAGATTTCCTGTCCGGCGGCGTGAGGATCGAACTCACGACCTCCGAGATCTAAACCGAGTGAAATACCGCTACGCTACGGAGGTTGTGACAGCATATTCAATAGTTTATATACTACAAACTAAGCAACCATCCCAAGCGGGCACGGGCTTGGACCTCGGGTCAGGACGGTCGCTGCCGGAGGTAGTGAGGGATTGAGGGATTATGACTTTTAGTTCTTAAGGAAAGTTTTGTGCAAAAGTCGCTCTAGGTTAATTCGAGGGCCTGTCGGACTTCGAGTGTACGAAGGTATCGGAAAGTTCTTTGCAAACTAAGAGTCGGGCGGACAAGGGGGAAATGCGTCGCGTTCGCTGGCGCACTCTTCTCCGGCGGATTGGATAGAGTGGTCTCTGTATAAGAAATATGCTTAACTTTTGGCGATATGACTAATGTGAAACAGTATTTTTCTCAAATATAATATTAAAAATATTACAACTTTATTTATACTTTTACTAAAGTACTTGAAAAATGTATCCTTCAATGCATAGCTTCCATCTGTCTTATTGTAGCTACAACGGATTATCCGATTTTAATAAAATGTTCTCTATTTTAATTTCCCACTAATTTTCTTCATCATCACCATCAACAGCCCGTCCACTGCTGAACATGAGCCTCCTAACAGACCTTGACAAGTCAGGATCGTTGAGGGATATTGCCATAATCACCATGCTTGGCAGGCGGAATGGTGATCGCAGTAATGTAGATGCTGCTACCGATCCATCAGGTTTTTGTGCGTTAGTCGCCTCTTACGATACCCATGGGAAACGTGTGGTGTTCTATATTAAGCCGGAAACGGAAACCCTATACATGTAAAACTACTGAAGAGTTTTGGAGGAACTGACTCCGTGGGAGACTTAAACCCAAGCCAAGTGCGAGTCGGACTCGTGCACAAAAGGTGCCATACCATTATCTATACAACGATGGTAAAAAGCGGCAAAAAATCACGTCTGTTGTATGGGGAGCACCCCTTTATATTAATGTTATTTTTAGTATTTGTTGTTATAGCGGCAATAGAATTACATCATTTGTGAAATTTTCAACCGTCTAGCTATCGCGGTTTTTAAAATACAGCCTGGAGACAGACGGACAGACAGACAGCGAAGTCTTATTATTAGGGTCCCGTTTTTCTCCTTCGGTGACTTTTTTAAATGTATTCCGCTGAATTCTGCAAAATAGGAAGTAAATATGAGATATGAACGCAGATGACAGCATATACGCTGCCCAAAAAGAGACGCCTAATAAAATCGGTTTAAGGAGTTGTTAGCGTAGTTGTATTAAATAATTTAAGTAGCTTGATAATGTTGTGGTTAAATACCGCTTATGGCGCATGACGACGTAGTTTTTAATGGTGCTTTATATATCATTAATGGGGAACTGTTTAAAAAAAATTAAAGCTCAGATAAGAATGCTGAGAGGCATGTGTGGTATTACACGAATGGATCGAATAAGAAATCAGTATATAAGAGGAAGTCTGAAAGTGGCACCGGTAACTGAAAAGTTGTGTGGAAACCGATTGTCATGGTATGGGCATGTTTTTGTTTTGTTTTTTTGTTTTTTTAAAAAAGACAACTTCCGTGTGGAGAGTTTTGAGTATGAATGTCGATGGCTATAAGAGTAGGGGAAGACCAAAGAAACGATGGATGGACTGTGTAAAAGACGATATGGTTAGAAAGGGGTTGACTGTCGAGATGGCGGCTAATAGAGGAGAATGGAAGAAAGAAACATGTAGCGCCGACCCCAAATAAATTGGGATAAGGGCAGGAGAATGATGACCTGTTTAAAAAAAACGATTACTAGCAGAGTTTTTGCCAACTACTATGTATTCTTGTTAACCCCTCATGCTAAGCTAAAATGCTTGTGTTACGAGTGGGTTCATGCCGAAGACCACATGATCGCAATTCCGACGCCCTAGCCATTGGGGTATGGCCGATTCGCATGTTTAGCTCGATTAAGTGCATGGACCGTATGGACCTTCGTAACGTAGCGGTATTTGGCACGCTTTAAATCTTGGAGGTCCTGGGTTCAATCCCCACGCCGTACAGGAAAACTTTGTGTAAATTCTAAGATTTCTTTCCGGTTGTGGATGGTTGAGGGACTGGGTACGTATCAAAATCCCGAATTTTAAAAGACCGAATTTTAAAATACCGATGGACGACATCCCGATAATTGAAACGCCGAATGGTTGTTTGGTCGAAAGTTTTAAATCCCGAAAGTTCATTTGCCCGAAAGTTTAAAATCCCGAAGTTTAAAATCCCGAAGTACAAAATCCCGAAATTGCCACCGTTTCCGAGATTTGTGAACCGGCGTAGGACGGAATGCAACTCGCGCTCTGATTGGTTGAACGGTTGTTAGTCCAAACGAATTTACCATAGAGTTGCAAAAATATTACAGTGGGCATAGTGAAAATAGTAAAAAATTTGAATGGACAAATCAAAGAATACAAAGTATAATAAAATTGTTAGATGAATCTCTAAGGAAGTAGCGCTCGCCGGCCGCTGCCACGGCACCGCTCGCTACGCTCGCTCGGCTCGCGCGCGGTTGGTCTCTGTTCTAACATAACCTAACCAATTTTACCCAGTTCAAAATGACGAATCATTATCTCCCGCAGAAAAGTTTTTACCATTTTTTAATTATCTAGGCGCAGGCAGATTGTATGTTTCATCATTTTGAACTGGGTGAAATAGGTTATGTTATGTTAGAACTGCGACCAACCGCGCGCGAGCCGAGCGAGCGAAGCGAGCGGTGGCGCGGCAGCGGCCGGCGAGCGCTATAAAAAAATATTAAAACATGTTAAGCAGAATGCCCACCGTCATAACTGTGTTGCAGTGCCATCTATGAGTAATCGCGGGAACTACGTCGCTGCTCTTTGGGATTTCATCCATCGGTATTTCGTCCATTCGGGATTTCGTCCTTTCGGGCATTTGAACATCGGTATGTTGTGTTTCGATGTAACGACTATCGGCATTTAAAACTTTCGGTATTTTGAATTTCGGTGTTTTGGACGTCGATATTTCAATCATAGGTATTATGAACTTTCGGGATTTTGATACGTACCCGAGGGACTACTAGCTTTCGCGCGCGTAACACCTGTTCTCATAAGAACTTCATTATCAACTATAGCGTTTAGCCATCCTCGATAAATGGGCTATCTAACACTGAAAGATTTTTTGCAAATCGGACCATTAGATCCTGAGATTATCGTGTGCAAGCAAACAAACAAACTCTTCAGTATATAAGTATAGACACAGAATAAATAAAAGTACAAGTATTAGATAAGACATAATAATATTGTATAACATATGTCGTTGAATCTACGTTCAGTATTACTCCTACTTTTCCAGAATGATTCACCCCACTTGATAGTTTAACTATTGCTGATCTTCCATCGATTATCTGATCTAACCAATAATGACTTAAGAACAATTAGACAATTTACCTAACCTCGACAGAAATAGACTCCGTACCCGTCATGTTCTAAATACCTAAAAAGGACGTTGTCGTAATTTTATTGAAAATCTACAGCTTTCAATCACTATATAGTATAAAACAATGTCGCTTTCCACAGTCTATGATGTTGTTTGCCTAGATCTTTAAAACTTCGCATTACATCACAACATCTTTAAAACTTTTGATGCGGTTTTTTTACTAGATAGCGTGATTCAAGAGGAAGATTTGCAGAATGCATCAGCATTGTATCTGTCCAAAGCCGGGTGGGTCGCTAGTTGTTAAAAAAGTTAATATAAGGTAGCGATAAATCATACCATTACCGACTTATTTGTTAACACGTTGCCGATTTTAAAGTTTTAAGGTCAACACATATCTATTCAATTGTTTGGAGGCAATTTTTTTTCTTTTTCGGACGGACATATGTATTTAGCCCCAAGGCTTATGCTACTTCACCGGGCATATGGAAAGCTACTCTATTCCCGGATGACATAGGCTATATTTGAGTATGAAGATACGAGAATGGGAGCTACGCGGGTGAACCCGCGCGAAAAGCAATTATAATATATTTAATGACAACTGTTGCTTTTTTAAATTCCAGGTGGGGTAGCCAGTGCATTCTTCTGGGGTATTGTAGGCGATGTATTCGGAAGAAGAAACGTACTCAGCCTTACACTGCTGATGGATTCTACCATCACATTAGCTCAGAGCACAGTCAGTGACTACCGTTTATTGATAGCAGCGCGGGCCATCAACGGTTTTGTTATAGGTAAGTTGTTTCGGAGTATTTCACTTTCAACACCATTTTTTTGAACATCTATGGTTTAGGCATCAAAGTTATTTAAAAAAAGGAATATGTAAGTAATTTTGATTCTCAAACCATTGATCCTCAAAAAAATGCTTTTGGAAGAGGAATAGTCCGTTAATTCATTAGGTTTTAGACTTCCATGTGACATTGTAGAGGTTGTGTGGAAACTATTCTTCTATCCATCCTTCCATCATCCAACTTTCAAGCCTTCTTTTTCCTACAGTATAAAATCCATCCCACCTTCGCCGACAGAGTACCTATATTAAAAACTCTTCTCTATTGCGGTATGTGTGCTACTAATATCATAGAGAGGGTTAACCCACCATAACCAGCATCTCTCGAGGATCCCCATCCTGGAAAGATGCTGGTTATGGTGGGTTAGACGATTCAATGCATCAGAATGACATGAGGTGCAGATCTCTTAGACAAAATACCACTTAAGCGGAGTGATCGCTAGAAGAAAATCGCTAACGCAAATGTATGGATACTTGCCACGCGATGTGTCACGTGATTAAGCGAATGCGAGAAACAAAGACTGGCATTCGTTGGTTGATTCTTCTTTGAAACAAGCGATTCGATTGTTCGGATTAAAGTTTCAACATTTCGGTCAACATTTGCGTTAGCGGCGTTTTCTTTAGGCCCTCAGGACCTTCCAGTCTACCATCATTTTTAAATACCTATCTTTATTTTACAGGAGGGCCAGCTACAATCATCTTTTCGTATCTATCAGACTTAGTGGGTGTCAAGAAGAGACAGTTCTATCTCAACATCGTTGGCCTGTGTTTTGTAGCGGCCTGGATGATATTGCCTGGTAGGTAATCATAAATTCAAGCCAACTGCAGGGCCTTGCTAGTTACCACTTTACCCCAATGATGTTATAGTAAAAATGGCCACACGATACTAAGCTAATCGGCACACTTGAACATATGTCTGTCTCATTTTTGTACACGCAAATTTTCATGCTGTCCTGTTTACTTTCTAAGGACAAATTTCGTCTTACCGAAACACGAGCATGACGTTTCTACCTCTTTTTCTATAACATCATTGCTTTACTCTCTGGAATTGAGTTGCTGGGGTCAGCACAGTAACAGTTGCACGTTATTCAATGCGCCTTTTGTATGCCCTCATCAACATCATCATCAACAGCCCGTTTACGTCCACTGCAGAACATGGGCCTCCTCTTAACAGACCTTGTCAAGCCAGGATCGTAGTGGGATATTGCCATAATCACCACGCTTGGCAGACGGATTGGTGATCGCAGTAAGATGTAAACCTTGAGCTAATACATGCTGCTGCCCATCCATCAGCCATATGTCCCTTAATCGCCTTTTACGACACCTATGGGAAGACATGGGGTGGTCTATTCTAAGCCGGAAACCACACGGTATGCCCTACTATTTTGTTATATTAATAGTCGTTGTACGGTGAACATGTATCAAATTGCCATCGGATTCCTAGTGGCAATTTATTTGGTTCCCGTCCCATTTTTCTTTAGTCCTCCTCCATAGTTAACAGTATCTGTCTGTTCCCCCTGGAAATCGATGGGGGTGGCCTATGTTCAGCAGTGGACGACAACAGGCTGATGATGATAATGAACCAAAAGCCCCGTGGCTGCCTACATAAATGTTCGTAAAAATAAAACTTTAGTTACCATGCTAGTCTACATTAAGTACAGGAAGAGGAATATAATTTCCTTTACACATAATAGCGTCGCGTGTTAGTGTGTGCAACGGTCTAGTCGGTCGTGTAATTGAATTTGTTGTTACGTTTCATTCAAGTTTAGTTATAATAGAATGCTTGACCGAATCAATGAGCCGTCACCAGTAGATAAATGCACCGGTTTGCGTGGCAACATAAGATGTTTTCATCATTTATTTCTGGTACTAAAATATGTTTTAAGAAAATTAATAAGCAATACGAAAAAACAATCTTTCGTAATCTGGGTGACGAAAAAGAAAAGGTAAAACACAGAATAAAATACGCGGAAATGAAAAATCAGAGTTTATTTCCTTCTCCGGGTCGTCCACTTAGATTGATCCTGCTGGTTATAGCTAGGCTAGGGTCCGCGCCGGACAGACCGAGGACTGCGACGGCACCCTGTCGCAATGCTGTGCTTGTAGTGCCAATAGATTTTAGTTACCACTAACTACAATTCATTCTAATTAAATGCTGAATAGATTTAAGAACTTTTTAACCTCTTTCTTTTTGAGCGTGTAATATATTAGCGTGCAACATTACGTACTTATGTAAAGTTGATCTTTTTGGGTTAGTACTATTTATTTTTAATAAGGTTTAGGGGCCATTCATAAGAAACGTAGGAGCCTACCTATGTATCTAATGAATGGCCCCTAAACCAAATGAAAAGAAAACCCACAAATTTTCATAATTTGTGAGACTTCCCCTGCCTAGAATGATGCCAAAATTGGTTTTCATTTCAATTACTTTCTTTAATATATCAACATCAAGTGTAATATTAAATATGTAGTTCACCTTTTGCGATTTTAAAATGTGATGCCACGAAACTTAGCACCCCCCCCCCCACCTTCTCCACCAACTCACTCCCCCCAATTATGTGTTATTTTATTGTTGAACCGCTTAGCAGTCGTGTGTTTGTTTTTAAGCTTTCATCTTTTATTTCCAGCGATAGCCTGGCTCGTGATTCCCTTCAAACTTCGAGACTACAAGACTCTTCTGCCAATCTCTTCTTGGAGACTGTTCCTGGCTCTAGGCAGTATACCAGGCTTCGTGTCTGGAATCTGGGTGCTGTACCTCCCCGAAAGTCCAAGACTGTTGTCGGATACCAACAGGAGTGACAAAGCATTGAAAGTCTTGGAATATATTCATAAAATGAATAATGGGAAGAATTCAGAGTTCAAGGTAGGTTTTCAATATATTTTCTAATTATAGTAACACTAGCGACTCGCTCCGGCTTCGCACGGATGCACGGGTCCAATGCTTCCCGCTGTCTGTCTGCCCCTATGTATCATTATTTCCCTCGAAGATCTCCAGTTATTACGGTTGGAAGCGACCTGCCTCCACCGTGGTCTTACGACCAGATTATCCGTCCATCTAGTTGGTGGACGTCCTAAGCTACGATTGCCGATCCGCTATCTCCAGTCGAAAACTTTCCAGCCCCAACAGCCATGTTCTCCTTGCTATTATGGAGCTAAGCTTGCCAATCCGCGGTTACCATTCGAAAACTTTTCGGCCCCAACGGCCATCTGTCCTCCGTGCTTATATGGCTTGCCCATTGGCACTTCAACGAACTAATCCGTTGGATTATACTTTATATCATACTTGGCAAATATAATATGTAAAGTTTATGATGACTGATGAGCATGTCTTTGTGATACTTAAACATGTTTTAAAAATGATTACCTTTTGATCTTTCAGATAAAGAAGTTAATCCAAGAAGACATATTCGTAGGCAAAACCCTGGGCGCAGAGGAGAACAGAACGAAGGTGTTGTTCATGAGCGTCCTCCAAGACCTGAAGCTCTTCGTCTCCAAGAGTTACGCCACCAAGTCCAGCCTGATACTCTTCATGTTCTTCGCTAATATGGCTGCGTGAGTACTGAAAGAGCATTAATACATTTTTCGTATGCATGATGTGCCTCTGTGGCGTCGCGTAGTCGTAGGCCAGATCCCTAGGCCGAACGAGAAACCTTCATGTAAAATAAAGAATTTTTTCTGGGTTTGGGCGGTTGAAAAACTGATTTCCGAAACACGAAGATTCCTGATTGTACTAACAGTATAGCAATAGTATAACAGGGAACGGGCAGCGACGATTCCCTGTATTGGTTATTACATAACACTAAAGTTATCAAATTGCCCGCTAGGCGTAGTGTCTATGGCTTAAACCCTCCCTTGGGAGGAGGACCATGCTCAGCTGTGGATATAAAGGCTGATAATGATAATGTATTAACGATAATGTATTAATGATGTGTATTAACAGAAAAGACATAAGAAGGAGAATTGCCACATCTAATTTTGAGATTGTTACTCATTTCTTAATGTAAAAGTCTAATGCTGATTTACTACAAAGGCATTAAGGCGGAAAACAAATGTGTTGTGTGTGTTGTGATCTGTTGAGTCGAATCAAATGTTCATAGTGAGATTCTGGTCTATAGAAAACAATACATTTGATTCAACTCAACACGCTTCGCGTTTCATCAGGTCGCGTCGCGTTTTAACAATATGTTTTCGCCTTTAATATCATCGAAGTCATTATCATCATCAATGGGCTATTGACAATGGACCACAGTTGACATTCGCCGACATTTATTTCATAGTCACATTTTGTAGGCGTACTATTGTATGTTGTTATATGAAGCGGCCGTAGCCCAATGGCTAGGGCGTCGGACTTGCGATCATCCCCACCCATTGCACTACCGACGAAAACCCACTCCTAACACAAGCATTATAGCTTAGAACGAGGGGTTCACAAGAATACTAGTAGGGTTATAAAACAGATTTTAAAATAAATCCTTGATTTAATAATAGGTCGGTAATCGAGCCCAGGATACCTAATCTTATTTCTTATACAAAGTTGATACGACAGAGGGGCTTTCCTTTAAACTGCCTATACTAGGTACCATTTCCAAGCTCTGTACCAAAAATCAATTAAATAGGAGCAGTAGTTTAATCGCAAATGATTTTTTAAGTTTTTGCGCCGTTTGAACACGATGTATCTTTTAACCTAACAGCTGATTATGTCTACGTATAGGTCATGCACCTTAAAACGATAAATCTGAGTATAACCTACGATGCGTTGTTGCCGCTCTGACGCAAATCATTGCAAAAACATCCCGCACAGGCGGGCGCGCGACGTTGCCGCTTTGCTAGGTCAGTGAAATTTATTTACAAAGGGTGGTTACGTTTTACTCTGATTTGTAAGCTTTTTAGATTGTTTAAAAGAAAAAAAATCTCAATTTGGTTGCTTTTTATTTTTATACCGTATCGGATTAATAAAAAACACGTATAGTAAACGTAGCGTAATTTAGCTCTGTCATATCAACGTTGTATATGTTTCCAGGAGCTTCGGCTTAAACATGTGGATACCTGAACTCTTGCGCCGCATCCAAGGTAGCCAGTGCAGCCGCGCTATGGCCACTCTAAGACCTGAGAATGCTTTGCTTGTCAATTCCACCGCACCATGGAAAGACTATGGAAGAGAAGTTCTTTCCGGATTGAATGAAACTGGCTTTGAAGAACATTATGGAAGGAACACTTGTGATGATACTATAGATGAGGCGGTAAGTATTAATCATCATCATCATTAGCCCGTATAACGTGCACAGATGGACATGGGCCTCCCCACACATTTAAAATATTTTAAATCATGTTCTTATGATGCGTCCCTTTCTTTTACTACCACCAGGCTTGGCAGGCAGGTTGAAACAAAGAGGGGATAGTTACTGCCCGTACACTGGTAAACAATTGTTATAGATGATGTTATAACAATTGGGACTAACTGCTAAACTAAACATAAGATGCAGGTTCGAATCCTGTCGATGGTCTTTGTTAATCTCTATTTTGACATTTAAGAATCGGTAAACTTCAAGTATTCTTATAAAAAAAATTAAGATGTCACGAAAGTTAGAACGCCATCCACACCATGTCACAATCCGTCTGCTCCTCCCTCCCTTTTTTTAGTAAAGTATGAAGTCCTTTATGGATGGCCCCTGATATAATAAGTTTTAATATTCTTTTCAGGTATTCTCCTCAGGGCTCATAGTGGGGGCAGTTTGCGTTTTGGGTAACGCTGCCTGTGTATTTCTCTGCAGTAGGGGCGGAGCTCTAGGCGTCCGTAGGGCTACTGTAGCCTGCACCGCCGTTTGTGCCCTCGCCTGTGGCATCCTGGCTGCTACTGCCTGTTCTTGCACAGGATTATACAACATCGCAGTAGCTGCGGCGGCAGCGTTGAATGCTGCGTCACTAAATGGAAATGTGCTGCTTATTCGATTACTGCTGCATGTCTTGCCAGCCAAATTAAGGTGAGATTGATTTATGTTTATTCTATACTAATGTATAACGCTGAAGGCTTTTGTTGGAACGTGATAATCTCAGGAACAAATGGAGGGATTTAAAAAAATAATTCAGTCAGTATTATATAGCCCATTTGTCAAGGAAGGCTATAGGCTATAATTTATTATGAAGTTCCCAAAGAATTGGGAGCTACGTGGCAAGCAAGTTGCCAAATAAAATGCAGTTACGCATGACCTCGTGAATTATTTGTGTTTTATTCTGAATTGATAGTACCAAATTCAATTTTTTATTCTTATTTACTTTATCACTTACGTCCACGGCTGAACATCTGCTACATTTTACCAGACCAGGAGTATCTTTGAGCTAATGGATGCTGCTCCCCATCCATCAGCTAGTCGCCTCACGACATTCTTAGGACTATATATTCCTATGTATGTCGTATGAGATGACCAAGGGACATGGTCTATTGCAAGTCGGAAGCCACACGGCGAAATTAAATTCTAAATTGCAGTCATAAAAGAAATTCCTCATGCTCCCGCGGTCTGAAGCCTTTATTATGGTTCTCACATTTATTGCAGCAAAATTTATAAAAAAGATAAAATGAACAGATGAAATGTTTTCAATGTTAATTCATCTTCAACAGCCCGTTTACGTCCACTGCTAAACATGGGCCTCCTCTGAACAGACCTTGGCAAGCCAGGATCGTAGAGGGATATTGCCATAATCACCACGCTTGGCAGACGGATTAGTGATCGCAGTAAGATGTAAACCTTGAGCTAATAGATGCTGCTGCCCATCCATCAGCCATATGTCCCTTAGTCGCCTTTTACGACACCCATGGGAAGACAGGGGGTGGTCTATTCTAAGCCGGAGACCACACGGCAATGTTAATTAATTTATTAATAATGGTTTCCAGTGGCTTGGGCGTCTGTTGGGGTGCGTGGTGGGGCAGGGCTAGTGGAGTGGCTTCTAACCTAGCAGTGGGGGTACTGCTGGACATGTCCTGCCCAGCCCCTTTCCTTGCAGTCGGTGCTTTACTTGCACGTAAGTTCATGGTGTTATTTTTAAATCATATGAAGGATATTTCTGTATGGCAGCTCTTTTTCCCAGAAACTGAACTATCTCAGTCATCTTTATATTATTACGCTGTACTATTTAAAGAAACCTGTTATTTATTTTATCATCATCATCATCAGTCCGTATAACGTCCACTGCTAAACATGAGCCTCCTCCCGAAGGTGGGTATTTGCCATAGTCACCACGCTTGGCAGGCGGGTTGGTGACCGCAGTATCATAATGTACCACACAAGGAAACGCTGATGCCCGTTCCTTGATATACGATTTTTATGCGACCAACGGCTTACAGTGCTTTCTGAGGCACGGAGGGTACTCCTTCAACCAACTAGACCCGGAAAGAAATCTTAGAATTTACACAAAGATTTCCTGTCCAGAGTGGGCATCGAACCCACGACCTCCGAGATTTAAAGCGAGCCAAATACAGCTACGCTACGAAGATTGTCTATTTACTCCATTTTAATTACATTACCCCTCTCTCAAACTTCTCTGTCTGACTCCGTCCTAGGATGCCTGGAAGAGATCTCATTTTGTGATAATGCCACCAATTGTACCAACCCTGCATTACGTTTAGTTTTTAACTTCTGTGTCCTGTTCTTATTAGCAAAATCTTCTTATGAAGGCGAAGTCCAAACGATCCAACCGTTCGTTCAAAAAACAATTAACCAATGGTGGCCATTAAAAAAAAAGGCATAGTCACGTGACAATTGTCAAGTAATACATTTGGCATTTTGTTTAGGCCCTCAGTCATAGATATAAGCGGGAGTCGCCTAATTAAATTCAGTCTTACAGGAGTAACTACCTCACTTCATTCATTCAAACGTCAATTTGACGTACATCAGTAGCGCGCTGTCTCGCTCACGCTATCGTCAAAACAAATCGGTTTGTCTCTGTCTTTCAATACCTTACAACGTTATAAAGAATCACAGCGGTTTGAGTGTGCGTGCATGTAGTTGGGCATCATACCCGTTTTTCGGTTGACAAATATGGGACGTGGCATATATCTTCCGTTATTTTGCTTATAACTATGCCCTCAGTACTCAAAATAAACCTCAAAATGTTTCTATTTCAGTATCAATAGGTGCCATCATGGTAATAAAATTGGACGGAAGCCAAGTGGAAAGCAGTTCCACAGAAGAACTCGACAGTCCAGCGGAAAAGAACACGGGTTTGGACAAATATATATCAACGTATATGTAGTTTTTATTGGAAACTTTATATTATAATATAGTGAGATAACTTGTGTACTGAATACGTTATCGTTTTAGACTGCCTTTTTATGAGAGATAGATAGACAAGCAACTTTCTTACAGTACATTTATACTGGGTGACGGTTCAAGACGGTAAAAAATTACCGTCTTGAAAATAATAGGGCGTGATATGTATATGACATAGATGTCTAAGGCATTATTTTATCCTTTTTTTTTACTAACATAGAGTCAGTCATAAATCATAACGATAAAAATACGTACCTATTAGGTAATGAATAGAGTGAGTTAAATAGCGTAATTACCTTCTTAGGTACCTTCAATCAATAATAGTTATCAATCGTTTACGGTTACGATTTTTACTCTATACCAGTAAAAAAAAAGATATAATAACAATGCCTTACACATCTATTTCATATACATATCTCGCCCTATTATTTTCAAGACGGTAAAAAAAGTTACCCAGTATATATATTTATATTTTTATGCTATCTTATACATCTCTAGTTGAAAGGCGGATCTAAATTCTTAACTTAACTGATACGTATCCTTTTAAAATTTACGACTTAATAAAATCATAAATTAAGTATAAATGTTGCGAAAAGTGTGTGCTAAATGGTCTATTTATATGACTTAAGGCGATTATTCAATCGTTAGATAAAAATATCAAAGAAATACCCACATTTTTAAATTTCACAGATTTTAATTAACAAAATTAAATTAAATTTCTCTGATAATTTTCATCTGACGATTGAAAAATTTGCCCTTTTTATAATAATATGATTTATATTATGAATGTGTTGCTGATATCTAGTGTTATCTCAAACGGTATCCCCAAAACGGGTAAAATAGGGATCAACATTTTATTAACATATAAAGTTATATTTATGTTTGCCCTTCGTTTAAAAATATGTATCAATGAAGTGTCGTAGGGTAATTCCGTACTAAGGGTAATGCCGTTTTTTGAAATTGAATCGTAAAAAAATACGATTATTATATTTAAATTATTGTTTATATTACTTAAAAAATAATCTTTGAAAAAAAGCGATTCACAAATGTAAACTTTTAATTAATTCGATAACACGTAATTACTAGAGATGGGCCGACTAGCGTCCGACTAGTCGGGAAAGCCGACTATTCGGCATCGTTTGTAGTCGGTGGCTATTCGGCAAAATATGCCGATTATGATCGGCGCATAACAAATGGAATAAAACAAATAATTTTTACTTGTTTTATAATTTCTAAACATTACTTAGAGTAGTCATCTAAAGTAACAATCTTTACAACATAGGAACGTATTAATCAGTCAGTAATTAAGCTAAGCGGCCGCGCGATGACTAAGCCGAGTGATGACGAAAAATCCCGAACACCTCCGACAAGTAGGTATTAGAATGATCGGCTTTGCCGATTAGTCGGCCGACTAATCGGCATTTTGAAAACCGATTAGTCGGCTAGTCGGTTAGTCGGCAAATACTATAGTCGGCCCATCTCTAGTAATTACCCATCTATTCCGAAGTACCTTATAGTTCTATTATAGTTTGTTCGATATTATGCATTTAATGATGTAAATTATATTTAATATTGATATACGTACAAATTATGTCTCAAATTTACTTTTATTATGCACCGTGATTTTTATGGTGGCTAATATTTAGGTAAACGATTTATTCTAGGTACAAAAAATGATCTATGTAGTATGTACTTTTTCAATAACATTAAAAATTACAGATTAGTTATGCTTGAAACTATGTTAGGGGCGCGTTGTAAACTATGTTCGTACAACCTAAATCGTAAGGCACTAGAGTTCATTTGGCCATGAATATTATCAAGTAACTTATATAATTCATAACTTACTTGATAATATTCATGGTCATGAATTAAGGCTGTCCCTCTCGCCTAATGCCCGGTGAATAGCAAAAGTATCATGGCTGACTACATATAACGTCTAATCTTATGTTCGGATAAAAATCTTCCTACCAATAGCAACCATTAAAAATCACGGCGTATAGACAACTCAACTTTTACAGTATGGTATTTTACAAAATATAGTTAGGTCTTAGGTAGTCAAATGCTTTATTTAAATAAGTACATTGAAAATTAAGGTGAAATTGGTTCCTAAATTTTATAGATTATATGAGGACATAATAAGTATGTGAGGACGATGTCTATATTGCAAATTAGGAGCTTCTTTAAAATAATTAAAAACTTGACTCTATGCAGAGACCTCTATCCGACCCGCTGGAGAAGAGTGCACCCGCGAACGCAACGCGTCCCTCCCGCCCTCCCTACCCTCCCTTGTAGACAAGACGTCCGAGAGGCCCGCGAACTGTAAAGTATGGCGACAGTTGCACAAAATTCCCATCATCATCAATCCTCCCCGCCAGCGACCACCCTGAGCCAAGGTCTAAGTCCCAAATGAGGCGCCGTCTTGCGCAGGTAATTTTTAGTATTTAAATCATTTATTGAGGCTGGAGCTCTGCTCGCATTAATTTCAGGTGAAGTAGCAAAAGCCTCCTAACTAACTACATAAGGTAAGTCTGAAAAAACATTTAAAAAGGTGTGTCAACACCATCTATTGGCGTAATTTTACAGTTACTCAAATAATTGACAGTCCTTGCATGCTTAGTGGTATTTTTTTATTTATTAAAATTATCTAATATCACGTTTAACTCATTCAATGTTAATTAAATTAATATTGTCAATTTCATTCGATTATATTAAAATAGTTTAAGATCTCGTAATTTTAGGACACTTTTGTATTTATTTTAGTTAGGTCATTAGTTATAAGTTCGAAAATTGGACATATATCCTTACGGGGGTAAATTATGATTATATTCGATTTACCCCATGTAAGTTAACTAAATATTTAATAAAATATGTGATTTCACTTATTTATTTTCTAAAAGCAGTTGGCATTTTTATTTGCTTAAATTATACATTATGATAATAAGTTTTATTATTGTTGTAGACCTATACAAGGTGTAACGAAAGGGTATATACATAGAAAGAGCAAGGCTTTTTTTGGTGATGACAAACGATATGGCAAGGGTTATTTAATCCTATCTCTACAAGTCCGGAAGAAACCAGAAACCAAACTTTTCAAATTGAAATAATTACATCACTAGCACTCAATCAGCTGATCGATTATTAGAAGTTATTGACCCACGTAGTGCGGTGACACGTTTGTTATTATTTGAATTTAGGAAACATATGAAACCGAGAATTTGTTATTAATTCTTGGAGTATTTTATTGTGAGTTGAAACCCTTGCCATATCTTTTGTTATGATCCAAAGAAGCCTTGCTCTTTCTATGTATATACCCTTTCCGTTACACCTTGTATAATACGTTAATCAGAGGAATACAAGTATTAATTCCAAAAAGGATCCAAATAAAATTGCGAATGTTTATTTGAACAAAATGGAAGGAACAGTAAGGCGTGAGTAACACACTATCGAGTAACGAGCATATCCAATGTGGGGACAACCTAAAGCTGTCCCTACTGACACTAGGTCGCACACCGGTTCGATTTCCACCCGGAGGTATTATTTACTCGAACTACAGATATTTTGCCTGCCTATGCTTGTGCGGCACAATAATTTATTTTCCTTGTTCCTTGTGTATTGTTATGTCAATTTATTAAGCTTATGTAGCTTAAATAATACAGTAACAATAATGAACAAAATGTGTAACTAACCTACAGTAATGAAGACGTTTCTATCGAAATCATAATCATATTGTTACGTGATTTATATCAGGAGGCTATCCTGTTAAATAAACATAATTTGTAACTTACAATCGTAATATATAGGGTGACTGGTAATTAGTGACCGATACCTAAACACATGATTGTGTTCATGATAACAAACAACTTTTACTATGGCACCAGACCTGAAATCGCGAAAAAAAATCAGCTGTTCCATACATTCATGTTCACATAACTCGTCAACATGGTAGGGAGCAGCTGGTTTGTTTTTCACGATTTCAGGTTTGGTGCCTTAGTAAAAGTTGTTTGTTATCATGAGCACAATCATGTGTTTAGGTATCGGTCACTAATTACCAGTCACCCTATATAAGTTCCTTTTTATTATAATTTATTATGAAATCTATTCACAAAATGATCTGTGATGATTTATTGGAGGAAAATATGATAATCTCATGAGAATATATAAATGTATCGCAGCGCTGGGTAACTCCGTGTTTAGGGTAATATGGTAATGAAATTACCCCAGACACGAACATACCTCAGCCGTTTTTGTATAATTTTTGAGAAGTGTTTATAAAAAATAAACGCCTTTATTTAAATAGTGTTCGTTGTTTTATTCGACAAGTTATACATAGTTTTTATTAATTAATTATTTTTAAATAACTTACAATTCATTAATGTTTCACGGAAAATTTGAACCAACATGGCATTTCATATTTGTTCAATTATTTGATTATTTATTTTGCTTATATAAGAGGCAATGATATATCTATATACCTATAACTTATAGTATTCGAGCGCATCAGATAAAACAAACTGACCGGTGAAGGTAAAACAGCGGGGTGGAGCTAGTATGCAATATATTCTGGTAATCATCTAAGTAACGGACCAAATTATTTTTTTATCGTCATACCTATTTTAAACCTAAACGAAATAATAAATATAGGTCGCGACCTCAAGCGACATCTACAGTGGCCGCACTATAATAAAACGAGCGGCGCCATCTAGCATCTAGCATTACAACTAACCTGTATCGCGCAATACAAATTTGCAAGCCATTTCGAACTTATACAACTTCTAAACCAGGGATTCCCAAGTGGTCGATATCAACCACTTTGGACGAGTCAGAATGAAAAATAACACACTGTAGCAGCTGTTTTAAGTTAGCCGACCATGATGAATAAGGGGGTTGATCTTAAAAGTAGGTAATTTGGCCATGGGGGTCTGAGGTAACAGTTCATTTTGGAAAAGGGGTCGCTTGTCCAAAATAGTTTGGGGATCCCTGTTCTAAACAGTAACAATTGGTCCATTGCAGCTTCTGTAGGCGATGGACCGTGTTAACCGAGACGCTCCATTAACGAAGACCACAAAGGCCATTGGGCCCTCTCCTAAGGACCTACCTCATTTAATAGGCGGCGACAGATCACCGCTGAAAAGGTCTACGATCTGTACAGTTGCTCTGGGGCTCACTCGAGTCCGCGAACAATGGGCATTCGGCCGCCGGGCATATTTAGCCTTTTCTGTGGAAAAAGTCCACAAACTGTTCCTCTACAGGCCATTTATTTTCGCGAAATAAATAATCTACCTACTCAATCAACAGATGCCAAGAAATGCTCTTGTCGGTCAAATTGTTCCTGAAATACTTTATCATCATCATCATCAGCCCGTATAACGTCCACTGCTGAAGCACCACGCTTGGCAGGTTGGTGACCGCAGTATTATGTTGTAACACACAAGTGAACGCTGCTTCCCGTACCCTTGTATACGATTGATGCAGATGATGTTATATCAATCGGGACTAATGACTTAACGTGCTTTCCGATGCACCGAAGAAAGCCACTCAGCCAACCCGGAAAAAAAAGTCTTAGAATTTGCACAAAGATTTCTTGCCCGGCGTGAGGATCGAACCCACGGCCTCCGAGATTTAAAGCGAGCCAAATACCGCTACGCTACGAAGGTTGTCCTGTATGAAGAAAATATTTCCTAAAATACTTAAACACATTCAAATGTATCCTCCCTTTTCCAAACTTAGACAGCATACATTTTCTGTTGTAACCTGCGATCAGTCGATTAGACTATAATCAGGTGAGTTGAGGGAGGTTGACATTTGGCGAGGAAGAGCCACTGCTCCTTTTCCCGTTAGTTGCTCAGCCCCCCTTGAGTCTTCTTATAGGGTTGGCTTGCAAGAGTAGACCAGATAATGGGTTTGGATGAGTCATCAAGCGGTCTTTGTAGTTCTACTTGTTTTTTTTAAAGATTACTAGCAGATTTTTGCAGTTTATTTTTGTAGTCTTGTTAACTCCTCGTGCTGAGCTAAAATGCTTGTGCTACGAGTGGGTTCACATCGGTAGTGCAATGGGTGGAGTTTTTTTTTTACGTTCTGTTACTGGCACTTGCAAATAGTCAAAACAATAATTTATTTTTAATCTATGTATAATTTTAACATTTATAAATGAGCATATTAAGCATGTATTTTAGTTATTGTTTTTAATAATTTTAGTCTTAACTTTATTATTTTAATATATTGTGTCCAATAACTTGTTCTGTCTATATTCAATTATATTAAGAAAAATTGTCATTAATTGGGCGGACCATGAGTATATAACGACGGACGCCCAATCCAATACGCCCCAACTGAGAAGATCCGGCGAAACAAACTCAGTGGGTTATTCTACTACTCGTTTGAACCGGCGACATCAAAATCACAAGTCTGACGCCCTAGCCATTAGGCTACGGCCTCTTCATGGTTGGCTGAGTTGGCTGAGTATCTTTCTGCTTCTTTCAGAATGGTGGGGATTTCCAGGTACTTGTGGATTTCCGAATTGAGAGCATACCAGACAGCATAAATACACAATACTAACACGTATAATCTAAACTCATATATTTATTTACATAAGTACAAACAATATCGTTGATAATTTTTATTATAATAATCTATAGAAACTTAACATAAATAACATGAATCAAAGAACATAATAAGACACCTAAATAAACAATGTATTATGTACCAAATGGGTAAATACAATTATTACGCGTTTCTTATAAAAATAATATTCATTCATAATTACACAAAGGGAATTCTAATTGAAAGAAAATACAAGGTGAATGGTGAATCACTTGAAGCGCATCACGGTTGTTTAACACATTGAATATTTGATTTGATCTACAGGGTTCTTTTTTAAAACATTGACAACCTTTCAGGGAGTGAGAATGCTGATGATTATGAGCAACTATTACTATGGGAGCAACACTGAAATCGCGAAAAAAAGATCAGCTGTTCAATACATTTGTTTTCAATTCAATTCATCTACTGCTAAACATGGGCCTCCTCCCGAGGGAGGGTTTTTGCCATAGTCACCACGCTTGGCAGGCGGATTGGTGACCGCAGTGTTATGTTGTAATACACAGGGGAAACGCTGCTGCCCAACGGCTTAACGTGCTTTCCGAGGTACGGAGGGTAGCCCTCAACCAACCAGACCCGGAAAGAAATCTTAGAACCTCAACCTCCGCAACCTCGGTAGCGTAGCGGTAATTGGCTCGCTTTAAAGGCGCGGCCCCACCGCGGTGCATGCTGTGCACGGGCGCGCGTCCCATTTTAGCTGCGTGTATTAATTAGTATGAAAAACGTCAATTCATGCGTAGCCTCTCCGTGGGTTGCAGTGGACACAACCACATACATTTTCTTCCAAAGCGAAGCTTAATACACGTGCGTAGCCTCTCCGTGCACCGCGGTGGGCCCGCGCCTTTAATATCGAAGATCGTGGGCTCGATCCTCACACCGGACAAGTAATCTTAGTGTAATTGTGCACTTACCTCGACAAAATATATGGAACACCTTTTTTTAGGGGGTACTTTTACCCCCTGAAAGGTTATTAATGTTTTAAAAATAACCCTGTATATGTCACCGGAAAATAATATTAATCGTAAGTTTATCAACATTTCTAGTTAGTTGATAAACTAAGGAGGTTTTGGATGGTAAAAAAATATCCAAAACCTAAGCCTAATAAGTTCAACAGGACGTATTATTGTTTTGTTACAACAGTAGCATAGTATCGTTTGGTTAGGTTAGGTCAAGTGGACCCGGCCTCCGCCAGCGACGGATCGAAGGAGCGTCCGGGGGGTTTGAGTGGTTTAGGGACCTCTCCTAGTGGTATGAGTAGCTTACCACGCTATGGAGAGGGCGAGTCCCACATATCCTGCCGCCAGCGCGCGGAGACGCTGCAACGGCGGTGGGAATGCGTAAATACATTTCCCCACGGACAACAAAAAAAAAAACAAAACAAAAAAAGGTTAGGGCATTTCAGCCGTAAGACGTCCACTGCTGGACAAAGGCCGCCCTCATAGATCTCCAGTTGTTGCGGTTTGAAGCGGCCTGCATCCACCGTGATCCTGCAACCTTCACCAGATCATCCGTCCATCTTGTAGGTGGACGTCCTACGCTACGCTTGCCGATCCGCGGTCTCCATTCGAGAACTTTTCGGCCCCAACGGCCATCTGTTCTCCGTGCTATATGGCCTGCTTATTGCCTCTTCAACGAACCGTTAAATAACTGGCAACTAAATTTAACAAAATGTACAGTAGCACAAAATTTGATCAACTTTTCGTATAATTAAGCTATTATTTTAAGCCGGACACCACACAGCTACCTGTTCGGTAGCCACACAGCTAGACATAGCCTATAACCTTCCTCAATAAATGGGCTAGCTAACACTGAAAATAATTTTCAAATGGATCAGTAGTTCCTAAGCTTCGCGCGTTCATACAAACAAACTCTTCAGCTTTATAATATTAAGTAAAGATATTTCTATGCTATCATTTACATTGATAAAATAATCCCGGGTATGGAAATCTACCTGGCAGCACTGCATGTGCCTCTGAATTTTCCCTAATTACAGACGTCAAGAACCGAGGGGTTTTTAGTAGGTACACCATGTACCCACTAAAAACCCATAGTCTCGTTTGGTTAAGTTAGGTCAAGTGTACCCGGCCCCCGCCAACGACGGATCGAAGGAGCGTCCGGGGGGTTTTAGTAGTGTACTGTCCTCTCTTCGTGGTATGATAAGCTTATCATCGCTATAGAGAGACCCTTAATACCCATTGTTGAAGATATTTAATACACATCTAATTTTTATCCATGGCTTAAAACCACATGCGTAATTCTCAGAGGAAATTCTCTACAAATCATACAAGCACACAATCTATGTTGTAATTATAAAAAAGCGAGTTCTCGGTGGTTTATTAGTTTCATTACGAAACTGAATAAAACCTAATAAATCTATTTTTACTACATAATTTCCTTACAAAGTAATGGTAATCACAGATAAACGTTTCTTGTGAGAAAACGAATTACACTCCACTTGGCTTTGATTCCACTGGCTTGTCTGGTGGAAGGAACCAGGCAGCCACAGCACTACCTGAAATATTAAAAAGCCTTTAAGCACTCTATTTCTAATCTAAATCTAATCTGAATCTAATCTGAATCTAATCTGAATCTAATCTGAATCTAATCTGAATCTAATCTGAATCTAATCTGAATCTAATCTGAATCTAATCTGAATCTAATCTGAATCTAATCTGAATCTAATCTGAATCTAATCTGAATCTAATCTGAATCTAATCTGAATCTAATCTGAATCTAATCTGAATCTAATCTGAATCTAATCTGAATCTAATCTTAATCTAATCTGAATCTAATCTGAATCTAATCTAAGTCTGATCTAAATCTAATCTAAATCTAATAAAAAATAAGAAAAAGGGACGAAAGAAGAACGGGAGTAATGTGGGTGAAAAGGCGTGTGAGTAGCAGAAACTGACTGACTTACGCATAGCTAAAACAGCATGATTCAATAACCATGAAATTTTGCACTAATATTCCTTAAGTGACGTAGGTGTGCACAATAAAAGGCTTATTTAAAAATTCAACCCCAAAGGTGGTGAAAAATGGTGGCAAAGTTTGTATGAAAAAAACGAAATCTACACGGCCGAAGTTGCGAGAACGTCCCAAAGAAGGTTTTTTTGCCGTAGTCAACATGCTTGAAAGACGAATTGGATATTTGATCGGTATAGTGAGATACTCACTTAAAACCAGCATAGACCACACGTAGAAAGTGGTGTGACAGTGGTTGAAGATAAGGTTCCCAACCAAGTTGATACCGAAGAACGTGCTGCTCCGACCCACCATGATGCTCAGACACGTCGCCATGCCCCTGTCATACAAAAAACAAATAAATATTAACTAAATATCTTATAGGCAAGTGACGAAATCCAACTGATGTTAAGTGGCACAAGGGTCCAAATACTAGCTAGAACAGTAGATATGTATGAATGAATGAATGAATGAAGTACACTTTATTGCAAAATAAAATAGTAACACATACATTAATAATTATAAAAAACAGTAATACATATTTTGCAATTGGCGGCCTTATCGCTAAAAGCAATCTCTTCCAGGCAACCAAAATGTATAGCACTAATCACCCTTATTGTGCCGGTCCTTTCCCCTTTGCCCCCAAGAATACGACATGAATCAATAATGTTATTTGACTGTGGTATTCTGTGAGATATATATTCCTACTCAGTCGAGCAGCTTATTGATATCAACCTCTCTTAGTCTACTGCCACAATTATACATCTCATGTTAAGTGGTAGGGGGTTCCAAATGAAAGGACAGGTATTACAAATACTGTAGATGTAGAGCACTACCAACCCTTATCCCGACGGCCCTTACCTCTCACCCCCCCCCCTCCCCCCAGTGAACTAAGAGACCTTACTCACGCATAGGAACACCACATCAATCAATAATGTTATGGGCTGTGGTATTCTGTAAGATAGGGGAATTAAACCATAATATAATTCAACCATCTACTCCGAAGGTGTCAAAATATTAAAAAGAGAGAATAATCTTTTGCAGGATTATAGATAATTTCTTGAAAATCTATATAAACACAAACAAATTACAAAAGAACTTACCTATAAGAAGTAGGATAAATATGTACAAAATAAGAAGCCAGGATCCCCATGCCAAGACACGTACAAGTAAACATCATGAAGAAGAATACACTGGATATTGGTTCTGGCACCAAGTTCAAGCTGAGTCCACCCAAAGAGGAGAGGCAGAGGATACATATGAGGACTATTCTTCGATAGTTCTGGAGGTAGGAGATGAGGAAATTTAAGAACGCGAAAGTACATTGAGAGGCTATCAGGGTGAGCATCACGTGGCTTTCTATGGTGCCAGTGCAGACGTCAGGACTCTGGAACAGAAATGTTTTTATCGATTAGATCTTGAATCAATTATTATAACAATGGATGGATAGATTACAGTTTACACTATTCATCAACCCGTATAAAGTCTACTGCTGAACATAGGCCTCCCCAAGGGAAGGTTCTGCTATAGTCACCACCATTGGCCGGATTAATGACCGCAGTATTATATTGTGGCACACAAGGAAACGCTGCTGCCCGTTCCCTGGTATACAATTGTTGTAAATTATGTTATAACAATCGGGACCAACGGCTTTACGTGCTTTTCGTCACACTGAAGGTCCTTCTACCCACCAGACTAAAAAAGAAATCTTAGCATTTACACAAATGGGGATCAAACCCACGACCTTTGAGACTTAAAGCGAGAATTACCGCTACGCCATGGAAGTCTGTCCCATCTAGATTTTGACGATTTTGATAAATATTTAAATGCAACTTACAATATTAATAGTGGTAGAATTTGAGCCAGTCTCTATTGCAGTAGGTCGGTTGCTGATCAGCTGACAGATATTGCCAGGGTCCACGGAGCCACTGGCCAGGGCTAGCCTGATGAGGTTCAGGATATGAGACAGCCATACCAAGAAGCTGTTATTCCTGAAAAATAAGCCATCGAACCTCTTAATAATTGGCTCGAGGACTAAGTTAATCAAATATTTGTGTTCGATGCTGTTGTTGAGAATAGAATTAGAAGTCATGGCTGCGAGTTAGATGGATGGTAAGTTACCAAGCACGTTGTCATAACATTGTTTGTGATAATCATACAGAATCCAGAATTCAAAATTGGCCTGGTAATAAAAAGACAATAGTCTCACTCCGAAAAAGAATCTGTCCAGCAGTGGCTGTTTTTTTTGGGACGAAGTTCTTTATTTAAATCAGCATGAAGATCGAGACAAAAGACGTTCTCATTTTTAAAATGTTTTGAACACTATGGAAAAGTTAACTTATACTATATTTCAAAATTGAGATTAATAAAATTCGATTACCGGCAGAATTCGAACCTGCATCTAAGGTAAAGTCACTAATTTAATGCTTTAACCAATTAGGCTACGGTGTCATCGTTTAATATTAAATACCAAATGTAACTTTGGTGAAATTTGTCGAAGTAATGCGGATCATCAGATAGATAGCACTAACGTCCCACTTAGAGACGTATTTCAAAGAGATAAATAAACTTCGATGACCGGCTGTGGTTCCACTGTAGCCTAATTGGTTAAGGTATTAGGGGCTTTACCTAAGATGCAGATTCGAATCGTGCCGGTGGTTGAATTTTATTAATCTCAATTTTAAAAAAACCGGCCAAGTGCGAGTCGGACTCTCGCACGAAGGGTTCCGTACTAGTTGCAAGTGTCTACCTTATTTTTGATATCAAGAATACAACAAGTAACATAGTATAAAAGTTCTTGTAGTTCGTTGTAACTTTGATTGAATGAAAGCTAAATTGCGGTTTACGATTTTTGACGTATTAAAAAAAACTACTTACAAGATCTCGTTCAAACCAATTTTCGGTGGAAGTTTGCATAGTAATGTACATCATATATTTTTTTTAGATTTATCATTCTCTTATTTTAGAAGTTACAGGGACACACATTTTACCACTTTGGAAGTGTCTCTCGCGCAAACTATTCAGTTTAGAAAAAAAATACATTAGAAACCTCAACATCATTTTTGAAGACCTATTCATAAATACCCCACACGTATCGAAGTACGAAGAAAATTTTTTTTTTTGAGTTTCAGTTCTATGTATGGGGAACCCCAAAATTTATTGTTTTTTTTCTATTTTTGTGTGAAAATCTTAATGCGGTTCACAACATACATCTACCATCCAAGTTTCAACATTATAGTTCTTATAGTTTCGGAAAAAAGTGGCTGTGACATACGGACGGACAGACAGACAGACAGACATGACGAATCTATAAGGGTTCCGTTTTTTGCCATTTGGCTACGGAACCCTAAAAAAGACATTCTCTCAACTTGATTATTAATAGATTAATAGTAAAACAGTCCAAATACAAAGCTAACTAGATCTTTTACATTGGGCGTGCTGTATGCTCTCACATTGCCAGTCCGTGACATGCTTTGACTGCTTATTAAAGATTTAAGGCGGAAACATATTATTAAAACGCCACGCCACCCGACGACACGCCACGCGTGTTGAGTTGAATCAAATGTATTGTTTTCTATAGACCAGAAACACACTATGTACGCCCGACACGACGCCACGCGCGTACTGATGCACAGGTGTTGACACGTGGCGTGGCGTTTTAATTATGTGTTTTCGCCTAGGTAAAAACTTTATTTATTTATGTACAACAATAACAGAAATAACAGATGAAACATGCTAGAATATAAGTATTGTAAGAAGATTATATTGACTAGGAAGCTCTTCCAGTTCTTTTCGGAGGACAAAATGAAAATCAAAATATATTCAGAAAGGACAAGTGGGTATGAAAACGTAAAAGAATTAGAGTAAAATTTGTTAAAAGATTTTTACTCAAATATGGGCCCAAACGGCTGCCTTTGTGCGACTTGGGCCGAAATCATTAATATTAATTGATATATATAGATTTAGAATATAAAACCTGGTTCTCACGTCATGTACACCACTGCGACTATGTAGAACAACTGCAAGCTTCGCCACAGGTAAGGGGGTCTGAAGAGGGGGGCGCTCTGCTCGAACATCGCTTTGAAGAGGGGCATGTCTTTCTTATTGATGACATCGTCCGTTTTGAGGCAGCGCACCTGAAAATATAAGAGCAGACTCATACAATACGATATATACGAATGCGACTTCAACCGCGTTGATTTTTCAATACAAACTTCGATGCTCTTACTGTTTTAGAGAATTTTAAATTAGAATTCTGAATAATCTTTATTCTTCTTCTCTCTTTAGACTTATTTCAAAACCGCTCTTTACTTAAATTATTATGAGTTGTCCTATTGAAAGGTACGTATGTCCGTGGCATCATAGGTCCCAAAAAACTCAACCTACTTTAAAGATTTCCACTAGAAGACAGAAAACAGTTCTCCATCAGTTTGTTTTAACCCACAGATAATTAAGTGGCTATCGGTCCACATACCATATTAACACAGTTTGTGTTAATGCCGACCGATGGCCTAAAAAGAGGAGAGGGAAAATAGTAGACGTGTAAGGGAAGCGGCATTGTTTTTCACATCAGAAGATACAGAAGTCAGACTGGACTCCTAATTTACTGAACTAATTGGAGTGAAACATGACTAAGCGTAGTCTAGAACCTTTCAAATTAACAGTCTTTTAACTTTTAGATAAGATGTGGAAGGAAAACCAGAGGGTTTCCCTATCTAATATATTCCCACTCATCCCTTCTAGCCATTAAACCACATTGCCACATTCAATAAACAGTTAAAACGAGGTCATTTTCACGTCTTTAATGAAGGAAGTCAGACATGCTAGGGGCTTATATTTACTTACGGGATACTCTTCCTTTGATCCTCGATGATTAACAGCATACATATGCTTCAGAACCGCCAATGCTTCATCCTTCTTGCCAATATTGAAGAGGAACTTCGGTGATTCGCAGAAGAAGTAGATGACGATGCCTCCGATGCCTGATGGAAGAGCTAGGACTACGAGGAGTAGTCTCCAAGGCTTGTAGACGACACCAAGCCAAGAGATCTCAGCCACGAAGTCTAGGTGTAAAGTTGGGTAGGTAAGTACTGGAAAGAGATAGAATTCAAAAGTTGCATATATCAATCAGTCTTTCATTCAATTAGGCCTTAGATATCTTTAGAATTCATTGGTTTAGACTTTATCATGAGCCATAAGGCAATATACACTATTTTGAACTTGTAAAAAGAGACTTAATTCTTTTTACAGTTTTTGTAATGATCTAATATCCCATGCTATATAGGATACTGTGAGTACCTTTTCGCTTAAACTAATATTATGAAGAGTTAGGCGGAAGGTACCTTCTATCTCCGGAATTAGTGATCGAATTCAAAAATCTTAAAAAAAGGTTAGTAGGTATAATATCTTGTCAGTCATTGAAGCAGATTTACGCGGGTAAATCGGTTCCAACCTTTTCGCTTAGTCTTTCTTTTTTTTACCATATTTTAAAGCTACAAGACTGCTCGGCTTTCTACGCAATTAAACACTAAGCTAAAGCCACGTGCCTTAGACACATGTCTTGAAAAACTACAATCTTCAACTGGTTTTTTTTCGCACACTCTTTGCCGAAATCGGGAATTTCTCAAGAAATATAAAATTTGGTACGCTTATATTTATCAGCATTGTCTCTTGTCATTTCTTAAAATTGTCTGAAAATAGCTAATGAAGGTCAGGTCGTCCTTGTTCTTATTATTTTTCATTAAATATGCTATTTATATTTAATGACATCTGCCGTAAACGTTGTGGCAAATATCCAACTATATTTCCTTTTATGTTTGACTTTCTTAGATTTTTTTCGTACTAAATGTCTGAATCAGAACTTGGCAACCGTAATCTTAGTTTAACACATTGATTGCATAATATGTCAATATTAGGATCTTTAATATCTCATACTCTATACTTAGGTTCCTATTCTAAAAATAGAAGCCCTTTACTTATATTCGTAGTCACAAACTCGACTGATTTTAACTATTCTTTCAACCTTAGAAAGGTATATTATCTTGTAACATTTTTTTTTAAATTCCTAAACAGGCAAAAAGATATCCTATGTCTGGTCCGGAATAACAAAAACGTCCGTTAAACAACGCCATCTATTGGTTATAACACTTATTACGATTGAAAAAGGTTACGGTCGCAGGTATGCAACTTGACGAAACAAATAGATAAAAATAGTCTTTGAAGCGGGTTGTGTATAGTGGTAAAATTACAATTAAGTTTTTAAAGCATACCCAAATGAACAAAATATTTGTTATATACCTATACCAAGCTACACCTATAAAATTTTATTACACCGTTTGCTCACTTGTTGCGGTAGTTGCTTCAAAGATCTAGTGTTTTGGTTTAGATTCCCACCCGGGACAATTATTTGTGGGCAACCCGTATAATTCTTCTGAGTCTGGGTGAATTCTACGACCGTGGACACAGGGATTTCCCATGTGCGGGAATTCTCTTTCTAGGAATGTCAAGAAATACCGATTGCTATCTTACCACCAGCAACAGCAGGAGAAAGGAGGATGAGGGAAGTCATCAGCAGCATGTACCGGTTCCTCACGCGCTGCACACACGACTCTCCCACCAGCGTGTACGTTGCTGAGTTCGCTGCACACGCACTGGAATTGGATGGGTAAACAGTTGTGAGCATTCAGAACAATGATAAATAGATTATTATATTATACTTATCTCGCACAGGAACTCAAAACTAATCAATAATTTTAATAGGCTGTGGAAGTCTGAAAGGTCCTTAGCCAGTCGAGCAACTCATAAACTCATCATATCAGCCGTTTGTCGTCCACTGCTAAACAGAGGCCTCCCCCAACGGGATCCTCCACGGCGGCCGCCAGCATCCACTGGCTCCCTGAGCAAATCTTATGATCTTATGCAGTCGTCCTACTTCATGGTCTCCACTCGAGAGCCGTTTTGCTCCATCGGCCGTCAGTTCTTCGAGCTATGTGTCCTGCCTACTGCCATTTCAGCTTGCTAGTCCGTTGAGCTATGATCCTTCGTTCTTACGTGGATCTCTTCATTTCTGATTCGATCATGCAGGGAAATGCCAAGCCCCAGGCCACAAGTTTATCAATAACAATCATACAAGAGCTATTTGTATGATTGTTATTGGTAAACTTGTGGCTCATTTGTTTGGCTAGACGGGTTTTATGAGGTGAGATGACAACTCATAAGAACCTACTCCGAGGGTTAGGGAATGGGAGCCTACACAAATTTATACATGGTCAGACTCTCCTGGACCCGTCCCGAATAGTCAATCCTACAACTCGTTTATAGCCTTGTCGTAAAAGAGATGCGTTATAAGTTAGGCTGTTGTTACTAAAATATATACAATTAAGACTAATTAAATTAAAAAAAAAAATAGAGGGCGTACAAAACGCCCTTCGAAATCCGTCAGAAGAATGCCCAGAAGGCTGGCCGCATTGCCACGTTGAATAGCGATGCTTAACGTTGTTCTAAATACAAACCAGTCCTCTGGTCAGGGGTGGCGTCGATCAAGCGTTTCGATATTTTTTTTTAAAGTTTATTTGCCCTAGGACCCCATAAGCCCAATGTCTCGACCCCAAACGGCTTAAATATGGCTACAAGGCAATAAGGCTGTACAGTATTTGCGCCATTTCAGGGTCTCCGCTTAAATTTATACTGTTGCTACCTAATATTATATAAGACATTCTGTAGTTAGGTACGAACTAAAACAAAACCACTTTATCGTCAAACTAAAACAAATTGATACCGACCAAAGCGTGCCTCATTATTAATTCTGGAACATTCGCGTCCATACACTTGACATTCCCAATTAAAGATGGCAAAACGATGTATAAGCTGATGTATCGCCGTATCGTACATATGGTATTTATAAATGACAATAAAGGTAGGATACAATATCTTTCTATCTTTTTTTTCTTTATCAGCCAGTTTACGTCTGAACATGAGCTTCCTCTTATCAGACCTTGGCAAACCAGGGTCTTTTATTTCGGATGGACTTACGTAGATAGCCACGAGGCTTTTGTTATTCCACCGGGCATAAAGGCGAGCAGAGCTCCAGCCTCAATAAATGGTTTAAAAACTACAAGCAACCTACGCAAGAGGGCGCTCCCTGTGGGGCTTGGACCTCGGCTCAGGGCGGTCGCTGGCGATGAGATTGAGGGATTATGACTTTTAGTATTTTAGGGAAGTATTGTGCAACTGTCGCTCTACTTTACAGTTCGCGGGCCTTTCGGACATCGGGTCTACGAGGGGACAAGCCAGGGTCGTTGAGAGATATTGCTTCGTCCACTGCTGATCATGAGCTTCTCTAACCGACGTTGGCAAGCCAGAGTCGTTGAGGGACATTGCCGTAATTACCATGCTAGGCAGGCGGATTGGTGAGCGCAGTAAGATGGGAGTATTTTTCAGCTCATAGATGCTGCCCATCCATCAAGTGTATGTCACATAGTGGCGACTATGACACCCACAGGAAGATATACTTGAACTTTTTTTAGAGTTTCTTATAGTCTTACTTCTCCGGGTGTCACAACGTAGATAGATAGAGTAAGACTCGTAGGAAGCTAGGATAGGGTCCGGTCGTCCTTGCAAGGCGAGGCTCGCGACGCGTTCTATGCTTCTGACCTAATCCCAGCCCGAGCTGGTTGATTCTAATTATATTTATAATACGCGACTATCACATGCCACATTGGTAGATTTAAATTCTATTTAGTAACATTACTTAGTCAAGATTTTTTTTTTCTTTGTATCTTTTTTGTCATTGTATTTGACTTATAATAAGTACGATCGATTCGTCTACATTATCAATAAACGTTTTCATTTCATTTCATTTACTTTGTTTATTTATGACAACTCCGCACTATCGAAATCCTTGTGTAATGGGGGATCTTACAAACACAGAATTCACGTACACAAAACACACCTCGACAAATATCTGTCGTACACACGAACAGTTGTCCCGGGAGGGAATCTCCAAAACTGCTGGACTGATTTAAAAGATTTTTACCACCATTAGAAATCTACGTTATCCAGAGTTTGTAAAGTTCCCATGGAAAAGCTAGTTTCTTAATTAGGTTGGAGCCCTACTCGCGGGCCGGATTGCTCATGCGTACCCGGACCCCGCCAACAGCGGATCGAAGGAGTGTCCGGGAGGTTTAAGTGGTGTAGGGTCCTCTCCTCGTGGTATGAGTTTAGCATACCACGCTATGGAGAGGGCGAGTCTCACATATACCACCGCCAGCGCGCGAATACGCTGCAGCGGCGGTGGGAAAGCGTAAATGCATGTCCCCCGGGAAAAAAAAAACCCGTGAAGTAGCAAAAGCTTCGTGGCTGACTACATAAATACCTACTACTGGAATCAAAAATAACAGCTCACGTGTAGGCCCCGTAATTTCTTCCCGTCCGTGGTGCTTTACAACTGGCTTCTCTAGTTGTAAATTACCCCTGAAGATTACTTATGTCTTATTTAACATTTCCTTTTTTTGTACTGTCTCCGCTTTATAATGGAGGGAAGTGAAAACTTAAGTCTTTCTTACTCCTCCTAATCTCTTTCTGATTAAATTCGTTGCGGCAGGCAGTTTAACCTTTTTCCCGGGACTTGGTGAGCCTCGGTGCTCATTGCCATTTCCAGTGTGTGCCACTGTTGATCCTGGTTTAAAGGAGTTGCAGTGGTGGGAGTGTGGGTGGTAATAGTAACTACATAAATGTCCACTTTGTGTAAATACTATGATTTTTTTTCCGGGTCTGGTTGGTTGAGGGACAACCCTCCGTGCCTCGGACAGCACGTTAAGCCGTTGATCCCGATTGTTATAACATCATCTATAATAATCGTATATCAAGGAACGGGCAGCAGCGTTTCCTTGTGTGTTACAACATTATACTGCGGTCGCCAATCCGCCTGCCAAGCGTGGTGACTATGGCAAATACCCTCCCCCGGGAGGAGGCGAATGTTCAGCAGTGGACGTTATACGGGCTGATGGTGATGATGATGATGAAATGTCCACTCGAGAAAAAAGTTAATACTATGCTCCTACTATTTAGCTCTATTCTACACACGCCTCACCACCACAATTAATCAGGTCAAATTAATGAGCCAAGGGTTAAGAATAAACATTGTTATAAACATAAAATAAATTACTGCAACGCAAACACACATTGTGCTTAGTGTATAATAAATCTATGAGTCATTAACATTTGTTTTGTATCTGTAATAGAGGTTATTGTATATTCATTACTTTTCTATATCGATATATAGTTATATCATCGGTGTTATGTTGATTTCTTGTCACTATGTCACTATTAAAATCATTGACTGGTTTTGACTTAGAAAGAACACGTCGCTGCTTTAATGTGATAATCATCATCAACATCATCAGCCCTTATAACGTCCACAGCTGAACATGGGCCTCCTCCCGAGGGAGGGCATTTGCCATAGTCAACACGCTTGGCAGGTAGGTGACCGCAGTATTATGTTGTACCACACAAGGAAACGCTGCTGCCCGTGCCTTGATATACGATTATTATAAATGATGTTATAATATAGCAATCGGGACCAACGGCTTAACGTGCTTTCCGAGTCGAGGGTAGTTCTAAGGGACCAGACCCGGAAAGAATCTTAGAATTAACACAAAGATTTTCTGTCCGGCGTGGGGATCGAACCCACGACCTCCGTGATTTAAAGCGAGCTAAATACCGGATGTGATAATGACACTAAACAAATTTATTGTTCAAAACTAAACCTCCGTGACGTAGCAGCATATTTCTCGCTTTACGTCTCGAAGGTCGTGGGTTCGATCCCCACAAGAAGTCATTGTAAAAATTCTAAGGTTTCTTTCCCGATCTGGTCATTTAGGACTACCCACGACTCGGAAAGCACGTTAACCCCTTGAAAATGGTATAGCAATGGACCACGCAGGTGGAGCGTGAATCGAACCCATGACCAAGACTTAAATAGAGACACATACCGCTATATTAGTGCATATATACTCTCTTCTCTTCTAAAACTCTTTCTTGGGCCTAAAACATACACAAGCGACGTAAGGCAGCAGGCGTGGAACAGGCGTGGCGCAGGCGTGCGCCGCTTCAAAACGATTTCATACAAAATGTATGCAGGCGACGTTTTTGAATTATACTGAAGCGACGCGGCGCAGACACGCCGTTTCGTTGCCTGCGCCGCGTCGCTAGCAGTCGGTTCTCGTGAGTCACGCAAGGAGCACGTCGCTTGTGATACGGTATGCTCAGTATTTACCAACCCAAAAATGCGTGATGATATTGATTTTAATGTACCCAATATCTTCTGGACCTTTGCACATGATTTAATTGCAGCAAAGCAAGCGCATCTTCGTCTTCTGAAGACGAAGACATCTTATCGCACCAATGTCAGCCTATAAAATGCCGCATCTGAACGTTTCTTGCCTGTTCCACGCCTCTTCTGATATAATTCAAATCGCGTCTGCACCGTATCGGTCCCACGCCTGCGCTGCGCCTGCACCATGCCTTCGCCTTACGTCGCTTGTGTGTGTTTTAGGCCTTAGACGCATCATGTAGGTGATTAACCATTTAAGATGTTTTTAGAACATCACACTGTTGAAAGACAACTTCCTTTGCTATTTAACAGACCTATAAATAAGAGCAAACTCCAGCTAATCAATGAAAAATCATCTTCAAACCATTTTAAAAGCGGCCGTAGCCCAATGGCTAGGGTGTCGGACTTGTGGTCGCCGGTTCGATCCCCACCCATTGCACTACCGACGTGAACCCACTCGTAACACAAGCATCTTAGCTTAGCACGAGGGGTTAACAAGAGTACTTGTAGACTGCAAAAACTATGCAAAAAATATAGTAATATAAAAAAAAAACTGCTGATAATAATGTTAGTGGTAATACTTACAAACAAACACACAAAAACTTGAGCATCCCAAGCACCAGCCAATGGGAACAGAAGCTGCTGATGCAAGAGAGAATGAAGGACAGTATGAGCGGCACCACCAGGGAGAACCTTCGACCCCGAGTGTCCGAGATGTAGCCCCATAGGTACGACACTAGGAGGATACCTGGAAGGAATGGAAGATGCTGGTTAATCTTATACCTACTGTAGTTAAATTCTGTACCAGATTAGGCATGAAGACTGAAAATACATATTTAGTCCGTCATTTAGATTACTAAAAAATATTGGACACGTTTTTATTTATGTTATCAATAAAATTGACAACGATACAGAGCAACAACAAACTAAAATGTTCAGGAATGGAGGGCTTGTGACGTCACTACTAGGTTAAATTGTACCTAGAAGTAACAGTCACATGAAATTGCAACGCGCTTCGATCTTCGTCATATTTTGTTTTAGGAACGAATAAAAAAAAACGTGTTCAGTATTATTTGGTAATCTAACTGATGGACTAAATATATTTTTTTAGTCTTCAGGCATATTGTATCAATACTAAGAAATAGAAGAAGAATATATTGTAGTAGAAAGAGATTATACATAGAGGGAAATGGCATGGTTAAACAGTATAATCCCTACTCCCTACTCTTCAAGCCAAATGGACTAAATTTCAGGAGAAAAATAAGTTATTTTTTATGTCATCATCATTAGCACGAATAACATCCACTGCTGAACATGGGCCTCCTCCCGAGGAAGGGTGTTTGCCATAGTCACCACGCTTGGCAGACGGGTTGGTGACCGCTGTATTATGTTGTGCACACTGCACAGAAGGAAACGCTGCTGCCCGTGTGTCTTATGTAATGCTTGATTTTGTTGTTACTATATGACAATAGCCCGCAATACAAAAAAAAAACATTTTTTTATACCTACGCTCCTCTATTTGGGAGTCACGGGGTTATAGCTACTTCACCAGGCATTAAGGTAATCAGAATATCTAGCTTTATTAATGGTTTAAAAACTAGAAACAGAGCAACGTCACCTCCAGGCTTGGACCTTACCTCAGGGCGGTCGCTGGCGGGGGGATTGAGGGATTATAACTTTTACAGTTTTAGGGGAATATTGTGCAACTGCTGCTATGCTTTACAGTTCGCGATAGACATGCGCAAAATGTGTCATTGAAGAGAAAAGAGTGATATACTTCATTTGAACTAAGTGAACTATAGCACTCATTTACTTCACTACTTCAGTTTATGAATTGGATTCAATCGAATCAGTTTTCGCATGTCTATCAAACTAACTATATCGCGCATTTATTTCACTAGTTCAATAATAAACTAGATTTATTTGAATCAGTTTTCGCATGTCTTTGAAACGATCATCGATCGTGCAATGAACTAATAACTAAAGTAAATTAGTTCTTTAAGAAAGGTTTTTTTTTTAATTAAAAGTATCGCTTTCATTTGAAAGTATTATGTAATATTGTGTAAGTACATATAAGTATTTTAATACTTATATTCAATATTAGTATAATAACACTGTGAACTAAATGGACTAAACTGAACTATTGAAGTAAATGAATATGAACTGAACGAAAGAGATATAGAGTGATTCCAACTGAAGTACTTCTATTGAAGGATTCATTCGCGAACTACACATCTCTAGTTCTCGCGAACTAGGGTCTCAGGGACTTCAACATTTAAAAGGGCATCGGAAGGTTCCTTAAGATTGTGTACCATGTATTTATAGACTTAAGGAAAAACTTATAATTTGCTAAGATCTGAAAGGTCGCGGAATTAAAGTAAGTAAAAACGACTCCAAAAAAAAAAAACTTTGAAGTAAAATCAAATAAATTTAATGAAATAAACGTAAATATTTAATTATTTTTAATTTTGAAGATGTCAGCTAAGTTGTCAAACACACAGGGAGCAATATGCATCCCATTTTAAATATTCATCCTTACTATCCTTACTAATCCTTACTTAATATTATAAATGTGAAAGTAATCCTTACTAATATTATAAATGTGAAAGTAACTCTGTCTGTCTGTTACGCAATCACGCCTTAACTACTGAAGCGATTTAAATGAAATTTGGTACAGATATAGTCTAGAGCCTGAGAAAGAACATAGGCTATATTTTATTATGAATTTCCTACGGGAACGGGAGTTACGCGGGTGAAACCGCGCGCGGGAAGCTAGTATTTCATAAAAGATTGGCTGGCGTCAAACCCCGAAAATAATCATTAAACTAATTCAACGATATTTATTCAGCACTATTACAGGTATTTACATACACTTGTACTTGTCAATTATACACAATTAAATACTATTAAAATAATTTAATACAAAACATAGCAACTAAAATCTATTGCGGATTAGCTAATGATCTGTCTGTCAGTCTAGTATCACGTCATAGTTATACAGGGTTGATACGACAGAGGGGCTTTCCTTTAAACTGCCTATACTAGGTACCATTTCCAAGCTCTGTACCAAAAATCAATTAAATAGTAGCAGTAGTTTAGTCGCAAATGATTTTTTAAGTTTTTGCGCCGTTTGAACACGATGTATCTAAATCTGAGTATAACCTACGATGCGTTGTTGCCGCTCTGACGCAAATCATTGCAAAACATCCCGCACCAGCGCGCGCGCGACGTTGCCGCTTTGCTAGGTCAGTGAAATTTATTTACAAAGGGTGGTTACGTTTTACTCTGATTTGTAAGCTATTTAGTTTGTTTGAAAGAAAAAAAATCTCAATTTGGTTGCTTTTTATTTTTATACCGTATCGGATTAATAAAAAACACATATAGTAAACGTAGCGTAATTTAATGCCCCTCTGTCGTATCAACCCTGTATATTTAGTAATAACATGAATTCATTCTATAATTTAAATCATCATCAATCGCTAAAGCTATAGATATATATCATATTATTATTATATAAAGAGATAAATATCTTCACACACACAACCTCCGTAGCGTAGCGGTATTTGGCTCGCCTTAAATCTTGGAGGTCGTTGGTTCGATCCCCACACCGGACAAGAAATCTTTGTGTAAATTCTAAGATTTCTTTCCGGGTCTGGATGGTTGAGGGAATACCTTCCGTGCCTCGGAAAGCACATAAAGCATTTGGTCCCGATTGTTATAACATCATCTATAACAATCGTATACCAGGGAACGGGCAGCTGCGTTTCTTGTGTGTTTCAACATAATACTGCCGTCACCAACCCGCCTGCCAAGCGTGGTGACTATGGCAGAATCCCTCCCCGGGAGGAGGCCCATGTTCAGCAGTTAACGTTGTACGGGCTGATGATGATGATGACGATAAATAACTCGATTGATGGAGAAAGTTAAAAATTATTTCTAACATAGTATATTATATTTAGCATATATTCGGTCAAGTATTCGCTCATCTAAAAGCCATAATCCCTCAATCTCCCCGTCAGCGGCCGCCCTGAGCCGAGGTCCAAGTCCAACAGGGGACGCCCTCTTGCGCAGGTTGCTTAGTTGGTAGTGTTTAAACCATTTATCTAGGCTGGAGCTCTGCTCGCCTTTACGCCCGGTGAAGTAGCAAAAGCCTCGAAGCTAATTATATAATCCGTGCCGTCCGAAAAAAAAAATTATATTCGTTCATCTTACATGGTAGTTCTATTTGACCTAAAAACGTGATATTTGGCAAAGAAACTAAAGATGCCAGTGCCAATAAGGAAAAAGGGGCCATTGAAGTTAAACTCAGCTGGATCGTTGTGTAAGAGTATTATTATGAATTTTAAATTATTTGCCAGAATATTATATATGTACTAAGTAAAATATATATATATCAACTAATTTCCGCGCGCGGTTTCACCCGCGTAACTTCCGCTTCGTAGGAACTTCATAAATAATTGTAGCTTATAGCCTTCCTCGATAAATAAGCTATCTAACACTGAAAGATTTTTTCAAATCGGACCAGAATTCCCTGAGATTTGTGCGTGCAAACAAACAAACCCTTCATTTATATTATTATTATTAGTATAGATTGTTGTAAAAATAGTTATAAATAGAGAAAATGCAAATTTATGATTTAAAAAAATTAACTCTTGCTTATACGCTATAGACTCACGTGTCGTGATGGTCTTTACATTAAACACAATCAGACCCAGAACAGCTAGCCATGATTCGGATGATAGTTTTTAGACTTATGTCTTAGCCACGAGGCTTTTGCTACTTAACCGAGGATAAAGGCGATCAGGTACAGTCTTAATAGCATGATAGTCGTCTTGTTTGCGAATCGCTTTGAAATAAACGCATTTTTAAGACGAAACGGTGAAAGAATTTTTCAAATCGGTTCAGTAGTATCGGAGCCTATTCAATACAAACAATCTAATCTTTCCTTTTTATAATAGTAGTATAGATAAGTTTATTTATATCTATAGGTATCTTTTTTTTTTTTTTTGTTGTCCGGGGGGAAATGCTTTGACGCATTCCCACCACCGCTGCAGCGTATTCGCGCGCTGGCGGTGGGATATGTGGGACTCGCCCTCTCCATAGCGTGGTATGCTAAAAAGTCATACCACGAGGAGAGGACCCTACACCACTAAAACCTCCCGGACACTCCTTCGATCCGCCGTTGGCTAGGGCCGGGTACGCATGAGCAATCCGGCCCCCCGACGGCACCCGCGGCCAATATGGTACCGCGGGATCTCCAGGGCCACACTTACAGTGGCAAGTCTATAGGTACATACAGAACCAATAGATTTTTATACTAATCTCGCATACCGTCTTTCTCTAGCTAACAAATATAGTAAAAGTAATCTCATTATAATAGTTCATAATTAATAAGTCCTTTGTCATAACAATAATGAAGTTATTTTACGTTATCATTGTCGGATAATGCACCTCATTTATACATCCACAATGCGTGTTAATTGAAAACATAGCGATTAATGTAATAGTTTTTAAAACTAATGGTCGCAAAGTGGTCGAACACTAACCACAATTAAAAAAATATTAGCAATCTGGGCTCCTTCTCAATATAAACCATCATCATCATCATTATCAGCCCATACAACGTCCACTGCATACTCCCGAGGGAGGGTTTTTGCCATAGTCACCACGCTTGGTAGACGGGTTGGTGACCGCAGTATTATATTGTACCACACAAGGAAACGCTGCTGCCGGTTCCTTTATATACAATTATTATAGATGATGTTAAAACAATCGGGACCAACGGCTTAACGTGCTTTCCGAGGCACGGAGGGTAGGTAATCAGTCAGCCAACCAGACCCGAAAAGAAATCTTAAAATTTATCCCGGCGTTGGGATCGTACCCACGACCTCCCGAGATTTAAAGCGAGCCAAATACCAATACGCTACGGAGGTCCGGATTGCTTATGCGTGCCCGGCCCCCGCTAACGGCGGATCGATGGAGTGTCCGGGGGGGTTTTAGTGGTGTAGCGTCCTCTCCTCGTGGTATGAGTTAGCATACCGCGCTATGGAGAGGGCGAGTCCCACATATCCCACCGCCAGCGCGCAAATACGCTGAAGCGGCAGGCAGTGGGAATGCGTAAATAATAAGGATTATATTCATAAGGATTCATAAAGTAAATCAATAAGACTGGATGCCGGTTGAAGAAGCAAAACCCTCATAAATACCTCCCGGACTTTGGGTCTGCAAGGGGCAATTTATGCATCCGGCTCTTTGATCACTCATATTGGGCTTTAACCTTTTCCACATCTTAACATATTTTGTCACTTACATCCTGTAAATTAAGGTCTACTTTAAAAACTTACCAACGAAAGGTAACGATGTCAGAATGCCTTTCTGACTGACTGACAGGTCCAGGTCGCAAGCGGCTACCACCACCAAACTAAACCCGAATAGATCCACTCCTATGGCTAGGAGTATGAGGGAGCATGCCATGACCAGAAGTATGTTGTAGAGGCCATCGCCTGGAAAAAGAAAAAAAAATCAGCAACCAAAAAGTAGTCTTTGGTTTAGTCTAGGATCCCGTAATTAACCCATTACCTCAAATAAAAAAGTTTTGTTTAATTATTATTGACTTTGAAAGTAAACTAAAAATGAATGTTAATCCTTAGTAATATTATAAATGCGAATGTGACTCTGTCTGTCGCCCTTTCACGCCAAAACTAGAAAACTGATTGTAATGAAATTTGGTACACAGATAGTAAAGTAGTAAGTAAAGTAAGTTAAAGCGAAAACAGAGTTGTAAGGGGGATGAAAATAATTAAAAATGCTACTCAAAGTTACTATTCCACATGTACGATGTCGCAGGCACAGGCTATATCAAATATATTTTTAACTAGCGAACCGCCTCGGCTTCGCACGGGTGCAATGCGGATGTAACATACATAATATAAACCTTCCTCTTCAATGACTCTATCTATTAAAAAAAAACTCATCAAAATCCGTTGCGTAGTTTTAAAGATTTAAGCATACATAGGGATATAGGGACAGAGAAAGCGACTTTGTTTTATACTATGTAGTGATTGTTTGTATGACGTAGTGTAAGAAATATAGATTAATGGTCCCCATTCCCCCATCATTCCTCACTGCAAAATTGCCACGATTGGAAATTTGGAATACCAAATTGAACAATTATTGGCTGCTATAAATTTTTCGCCAACATTTGTTTTGTTTTACAATATTTCCTGCGCGGTCAATTGATACTTAAGTCTGGCTCTCCTGACCGATATCGGTCTGTATGACATAACAAGAACGTACCGCCAATTGCATTAAAATTGTTTAAAATTACTAACTTATGGACTTGTCATGTACTTTGTACAGTTGTTTAAATACGCAGTGCTCAATAATGATAATTTATTTCATTCATTAAAATGATTTCATTCAATAGCTTCAGATGGAGTTGTAATTAAAGATCAGGTATTTTTCTCAGAAACAGTAGGTAGATTGTGTGATCGTACAAACAATTAGTCGGCTTTGCGAGTATATAGTGGAATAAGAGGAAAAGCAATATACCTATCTATATAATATTTTTGGTAGATATCCCTCATCAGAAAAAACACAATATTACACCCTTCGTAACACCGGCGACTAGCGTAATATCACGAAAAGATATTTAAACCTAAGTTTTAGAAATCAGCATTAAGATTGCAAAGTTGAGCCACAAAAAGTATAAAAATTACTCTTTTTATGCAATTTCTCCAACGCACCGATAGAATTCGCTTTGCTTTAAATAATACTTTACTGACTACCTAATACATTACTAATGAATTTGTCATGCTTCACAAGTTTAATTCAATTACAATACATACTTAGTTTCTTTGTATCTTACAGAACGCCCAGAACTTCGTAAATAAATTAGAAATTTCGAGAAACCCAAGAAATTTATGTGATGATTCCCGAACAATGGTAATTTTACGTTTCATGACGCTTTGAAGTTCGCATCAACAATCAAAATAATAGTTTCATTACACATGTTTACAAAACACACACTAAGAACGGTTAAATATTTTTTTTTGGATCCCCGCCAAAATTCGATTTGAAAAAAGAAATAAATATAACATAACAAAAGAGATTTCAAATTTCGAAGCCTCTAACACGTTTTTTAAATGCAATCGAAAAACAAAGAAAATATTCGAAATTCGAATAATTTTTATTTTTATTTTTTTTGTGACCGCAGACTTGCTTTAATGACTTTTTAAAGTGAAACAATATGGCGGTCACCTGTTTTGTCCAGTGCATCTTCAAAGGAGGTTGGTTCACAATCATTGTCACTAGTATTCTTTGTCGTCATGGCACTGTTATCCAACACACTCCTATAGCAATACTAAATGAAAGCTTCTCTTACCCGTGTAAGTATCAAAGTCAGTATAAGAACAACGCTCAGTTGGATTGGAAAACTCGCTGTGAAAATACATTACTCCATCTCACATTTTTGTTTTTTTTTGCATGGTCTATAAGTATTCATAATGATACCTAGCTTATATATAGCTTCCACGCGTGGTTTCACCCGCGTAACTCCTGTTCCCGTAGAAACGTCATAATTAAAAGCCTTCATCGATAATGGGTTACTAAGGCCGTATACAGAAAGAAAGCTGGTAGTCGGCGCCGATCTACCAGCGCTTATCGGAGCTGGTCCATTCTGGTAACAGTTACATAAAGCAAGCAGATTGAAGCAGAGCGAGAAAAATATCGTACTCATCGGACGGTGATTTGGACGACGACGCCAACGCGGACTATTAATTCCCTTGTTATTTATATGCAGATCGCAAAATAACAATAAATTAATGCTGTTTTAGTAAGTCCATAGTATCTTAAGATGTAATTTTCAATGCAAAAACTGCCGTCTGTCGTTATCTATGTTTTTTACTACACATGACTTGGCTGAACAAAAATCTATAGAAAGAATAGCTACGTTCATCGTAAATTTAAATTCAAACAAAAAAATACCTACTTATATTCTTAACATAACTTACGACGAACATATAACAGCGTTTGGGATATGTTGTAAGTATTTTATTCCAATTAAATGTATGTATAGACCATAATTATAATATACTAGCGACCCGCCCCGACTTCGCACGGGTGCTATGCTAATGTTTCTTACATATAAACCTTCCTCTTGAATCACTCTTTCTATTAAAAAACCCCATCAAAATCTGTTTCGTAGTTCTAAAGATCTAAGCATACATAGGGACGGACAGACAGCGGCAAGCGACTTTGTTTTATACTATGTAGTGACTGCAGAGATAATGTAGCATCCTAATTGTGAAAGAATTATCGAAATCCATTCAGTAGCTCTTGAGTTTATTCGAAACAAACATACAAAATATAAAAATACAAACTGTTCCTTACCTTTATAATATATAGTATAGTAAGCCTTTAGCTGTTCAATTATTATAAAATACATTTAATTTAATCTCACTGTACGTCTATCTTTACAATCGCTGAACACGCGTTCAGATCTACAGCTGAAATCTTTGTAAACAACGGACAAACTCTATAAGGCATTATACATTGCTTTTATAAACTCAGCCTATTTATCGTAGTATCTAACAAAAAAAGCAATGGATAGTTATCTATTTGATATATCAATTGGGCAGTGGCAATATGCCAATAAGGAACAAATGTGTGGGCAAGGTCGTATGACGAATTGAAGCGAGAAATGTAGAGTAATATACCAAATAAGTATGATATTTAGTGTTTTATTCATATATTTTAACTGTGGCAACACTTTCATTCGCAAATATAGAAGTTTCAAAATCTTCATAAAATATTACATTTTTAGATGCAACCATTTTAGTTTTAAAAAACACTAACAAAAATTCAGAAGTCAATTAATAATGGAATCTATAATAATATGAATTATTTATAAAAGTTAGGTATATTTCCTCCAACTGACGTGGATGTCACTAATCACTATTACTAACATCACTATATAACAAAAGCAAATCCTTCGGCAATTCTGTCTGTCTGACATAATTGCCACTTTCTTTTGTTATTTACAGTGATAAACTCAAAAACGATTGCACGGATTTTCATGCGGTAGTCACCAATAGATGGCGCTATTCTTGTGGCAGTTTTTACAAATTATATACCAACCTGTATATAATTTGTTTGCTACCCGTGTTAAACGGGGCGATCGCTAGTATAGGTAAATACATATATAATTAGCAAGCCGGTACCTTTTATGTTAAAAAAGAAACTCCCGCAGTAAGGTAATAAATCACTGTGTCGCGGGACTTTACAATCACTCAATAGTAGGCACGGGGAGGACAAGTTAGAGGTCGGGCAGGTATAATTTAATTTTTAACTTACCTTGGGATAAGTTAAAACTTTTTAAGAAAGTTACTAGCGCCTGGTTTTAATTTAGTAGCATTAAGTCAGAATTATATTGCTAACATTATTGTATCAGGCGCTTACATTTAAATTTTCACTTTCTGACTACAACTTGTTTCTCACCAGGATAGCGTCCATAAACAGATATTGTGCAGAGGTCTTTGCATCGAAAATAAAAATCAAGACGTGGTATCCGTAGAATGATGTATTCACGGTTAAAATTAACTGAAATCTAAAGAGAACATTGAGATCCTTATACTATTTTTATTTCTTTATTTTCTCGATGACAGCTCCTGTGGTAAACCTGAATGGGCGTCTTTTTTACATTATGTATGCATTATTTTATAAAAATATGACGCTTACAAGGTTATACCAAACCGAAACCGATAGGGACCGTTAAACGCAACACGATAACAGACCCGATATTTTTTTACAAAGTGTAAGAAACTAAACTACTGCCGTATACTTTGTACAAATGTATTAACTAATATTATATAAACAAACACAAAATGGCGGTGGGCCATTGAGTATTTTACCTTGAAAAAATATATTTGCATGTTTTTTGTTGTATTTGTCTTTGTTCAAAATATAATGAATATATGCGATCGATATCATTACTTATTTGGTCACAGCACTACAACTATCAAATTAGAACTGTCATCGAGAAAATAAACAAAAATCTCCGGTGAACATAGGCTATATTTTACTATGTAGTTCCTACGGGAACGGGAGCTAAGCGGGTGAAACCGCGCGCGGGATGATAGTAATTCATATGTTTAGTGCCCATTTAGTTTAGTTAATATTAATTTGTATTAAACACTTGTGTAATTAATTATGAATGCTGTATTCACATCGAGTAGAAGTCTATCGTAAAATGTTTATTATGTAAGTTTCTTTGAATGTAAGTAATTGAAAATCGGTTCTGTGAATGAGTGTGAGTTTGTTACTCTTTCACGCAAAAACGACTGAATGAATTTGGGTGAAAGTTTGTACCGGGATAGGTTATAAACTCAATTAGCATAAAGGCTAGAAAAAGTCACGCTCCGATCCATTGGAGAAGAGTAACGCGGGTAAAACCGCGGGCCACAACTAGTAAATCAATAAATATAAAAATGTGTACCTAATATTTCCTTGCTTGTACTACATACTACTCATGACTGTACCATAGGTTATTAATCTACTGACGTAATTAAGAAATAAGTTAACGAGGACTTCCTTTCCTGATCACAGATGATTAAATAACTGCTCTGACCTTAATATTGATATTTCCTCAAAATTACTAACTCCTTGGTTAATTTGACAGCACTGGGTGGCCATAGTGTTCACTTCTATATTCGGTTGACTATTTCTTTCTTGGAATATCATAAAAAACGATGCAATAAAATATTCTCTTACTTATTAATAATTATAATGTAATACAGCATAAAGTTTTAAATATTCTCTTCTCACCTAAATTGCTGTGCCTGACAGTGTTCACAGTAATTAATACATTGTTATCGAAGTCATATCATATCGTTACTTGATTAACCTCCTGGTCTACAGCCCAAAAAGCCTGTTAATGCAAATACCATTAACACATAAAAAAACAAATGAAGAGAGAATTGTACCGCCCAACCGCGTGCAACACTTTTTGTATATTTTAATTAATTAGATAATGTGTAGTACATTACATACACACAACAAACCACATATATATACGGTCCACAATTTCATTCCACCTTTTGATTTTTGTTGTCCGGGGGGAAATGAATTTACGCATTCCCACCGCGCCGCGCCGCTGCAGCGTATCCGCCGGCTGGCGGCGGGATATGTAGGATTCGCCCTCTCCATAGCGGTGGTATGCTCATCATACCACAAGGAGAGTACCCTACACCACTAAAACCCCCAGGACACTCCTTCGATCCATCGTTGGCGGGGGCCGGGTACGCATGAAGCAATCAAGCCCACAATTTCTTTCCATCTGGGCCTTTACAATGCCCTTCGTGACTAGTTTGATATCTTGTTTGTTTGCTTGAACGCACTAATCTAAAGACCTTCATGTCCGATTTGAAAAATTCTTTCCTATTTACCGAGAGTCTATAGCCTATAGCCTATATTATATTTTTAAGTTCCCACGGGAACGGGAGTAAACGGGGCGGGAAGCTTGTAGTAGTAAAAATGTATTAAAATTTTTAAACTAAAATTATTCAGTTCGATTGCAATGTAAAGCGACATTGCTCATAGGTTTTGAACTACGAGGCATTGATAACCTCGCGGCTTTTATAACGTTAGTCCGAAATCGTGACACTGAACTGAGTTGGAGATAAATAATGATAACGTAAGGATGATTATGTTGCTCAGCTATTAAAATGTAATTCCACTCTTTGGAATAATAAAATGTTTAGTTTACTTATATATACCTAGTTTTATATAGTTTTAAATATAAGTTTTAGTTATGCAATGCCTGCAAACCTGCAAAACAAATCAGCTGCTCCCTACCATGTTGACGAGTTATGTGAACATGAATGAATGGAACAGCTGATTTCTTTTCGCGATTTCATGGTTGGTGCCATAGTAAAAGTTGTTTGTTATCATGAGCACAATCATGTGTTTAGGTATCGGTCACTAATTACCAGTCACCCTATATAAAGCTGAAGAGTTTCCGGAGAACCAAAGAACCACACTCGGGGGGTCGTCGGCAAAAATATTTTCATCATACCAGGACCGAAATTTTAATGACATTGTATATAAGAAAACCGAATGTAGTTCAAATCATTCATTGACGGGGTCCGGGGCAAAGCCCCGGTGGGGGGCCAGGGGGACCGCCAACACCCAGACGAAAAAAAAAAACTAATTAATAAATTGTCTTATACTTAATATATATTATTATTAATATTCGAGATAATTAAATATTGTTTTTTTTTAGTAAGAAAAATAGTATTTGTTATCGAATGCAATAAAAAACATTGAACATTGTACAGGAAATAACAATTACAAATAACAACTGCACGGTTACCTGTAATGGTAATGAGTTATTTCAAATACGTAACGGGAAGAAAATTAAAACAAAATGACTACATTTTAAACTGTCACTAATTGTGAGCTCGAGCAGTCTGAAATATGCATCTCTCTTCCCGCAAACAAGGCAAGAAATTCAAACTTTCGACCTCGGGATGATGAAAAAATATTTTCAAAACTCTCTCAGCTTATTAAAAAAAACATTGACGTGCCTAGTCATTTAAATTATTTATTTGTCTGGTTGGTTGAGGGACTACCCTCCGTGCCTCGGAAAGCAAGTTAAGCCGTTGGTCCCGATTGATATAACATCATCTAAAATAATCGTATATCAAGGAACAAGCAGCACCGTTTCCTTGTGTGGTAGAACATAATACTGCGGTCACCAACCCGCCTGCCAAGCGTGGTGACTATGGCAACTACCTTCTTTTGGGAGGAGGCCCATGTTCAGCAGTGGACGTTATACGGGCTGATGATGATTAAAAACTTAAGTAGTTTGTTAGTTGGAAACGGTAATGTCATATGTTCCAGTTTTTTACCACTAAAACCTACCGGACACTCCTTCGATCCGCCGTTGGCGGGAGTCGGGTACGCATGAGCAATCCGGTCCCCCGACTGCACCTGCGGCCAGTATGGTACCGCGGGATCTCCTGGGCCATACTTACAGTGGCCCATTTGTCCAATTATATGGACGCCCGGAGTGTAGAGGCGTCCATACTCCTTATGGGTCAGCTTCGAAGGGAGCGGGGCCCATGTGCCCCACTCCCCGAGGTCGAGCCCAGGGCGGTAGGCGGCGGGTTTCGGCTTCGGCCCGCCGCCGACGGCCAACACGCCGTCTGCTAAGCGGGTGGGCGGAGGGATCTACTTCCCTCTCCCGCTCCGCGGCCTCCTTCTGTGACATTACTTTTACTTGTCTACAGAAGGAGGCAACCGCCTCCCACGACCTCTCGCTTTGGTCCATCTTCGAAATGATGGTCTGCAGTGAGAGGTCGTCTCCCACCACGCCAACGAGCTCCTCACGCTCGTTGGCCCACGCCGGACACTCCACCACCGTGTGCTGTGCCGTATCGTCGGCACAGTCACTGTGGTGACAGCGAGTGTCCGGCTCTCACTGCGAAGGGAAGGAACAACCTGGGGGGTTTTTAGTGGGTAAGTCCTATCCGCGGCGCGAATACCGCGTCGCGTATTCATTTTGGGAGGGAGAGTCCTACATACCTTTCGCTGACGCGGGGATCTAAAATTTTGTGATCCCCGGTTTACCCCGGTCAAAAAATAAGGGGGTTAGCTGGAAATAAAATCATTAATGAATGAAACTCGTCTTTGTGCCAATTGTATTTCTACATAATATTTGTATTTACGTGTAATCTATGTGTGCAATAATGAATAAAGCATGAGATGATAAGTATTTATCGTACAAAGTAGTCTAGATAGGACTTAGGTGTTCAAATATACACTACCTACATTAATATTTACTATATGTAAATAAAACACAATGTTCACTATATACATTACACTGATATACGAAACGAATGAGAAAGTTGTTGTCAGCTCTTTAGTTTTTTTAAAATAGTCTATGATTTTTTTTTCTTCTTTTTGTATTTTTATTAAGACAATTTTCGCAGTTGGGAAATAATATCCCTCTGTCCCGGAGGTAGTGTCGTAGTATGGAATGCCCCCCCCCCCCCCCCCCGCTTGCTTTCCTCTCGTTACGCCACTGAGCGGTCATAAGGCAGGCTCAGAATTATATGTTATTTACACAGTTAGTTGTCCTGGGTGAGAATCGAACCCTTAACACCGGGTCTCACTCAGTAGCCATTACTTTAACTACTAAACCACCGGTGCAATTAAAAATCGTTTAATAATTTATATACTACATAGTAAGTATAAAATACAGTCGCTTCCCGCTGTCTGTCTGTCCTTGTAAACTTAGATCTTTAAAACTACGCAACGGATTTTGATGTATTTTTGTTTTAATAGATAGAAGTGATATTCAAGAGGAAGGTGATGCCGGGGCAAGTCGCTAGTACCTAGTACTAAGTAAAATAGTTTATTTTTGGTAGTACAATGCAGTTATGCAAATAAACGAAAGAAAATATATTTATTCAGCACTTTGGTATTTACATACACTTGTACTCGTCAAAGAAAATTCACAATGTATCTATATGAAATGAATTTTAAATAGGTTATATTTAGTATTAAATAATGACTCGAGTCTACTCTACGGAGGCCGACCAATCACATTGCAGAAACGCACTGTCACGTGACACTTTCTGCAATGTGATTGGTCGGCCTCCGTAGAGTAGACTCGAGTCGCGCTGCCTATGCTAGCCGGGCTGGTGTGCTATTAGTCTTTGTCAGTAACGAAGTCAACTTAATTTAATATTAATGCTATTATACTTTTAAATTTCTGTGAAATATTTGTCACAATCTGTACTAATATTATAAAGAGAAAAGATTTGTATTTTTGTGTGTGTGTGTATGTATGTAATGAATATACTCAAAACAACTGTGCCGATTTCAAAAATTCTTTCACCATTGGAGAGCTACATTTACCCTCAGTGACATACACTATATTTAATTATGAAGTTCCCAAGGGAATGGGAGTTACGCGGGTGTAACCGGTTTCATCTGCGTAACTCACGTCCCGTAAGAGCTTTGTATTTAAATGCCCCCCTTTTTCATCCCCTTAGGCGTTGAATTTTACAAAATCCTATTTAAGTGGACCTGAATCAGTCAGTCGCGACATGTTAATTTTAGATTCTTTAACTATATCCTTACTAATATTATAAACGCGAAAGTTTGTGAATATGGATGGATGATTGTTACTCTTTCACGCAAAAACTACTGAATGGATTTGGCTGAAACTTTGAACGGGGACAGTTAATAAGCTGGATTTACATATAGGCTACAAAAAATCACGCTCCGACCCTCAGGAGCAGAGTAAAACCGCGGGGCGCAGTTAGTATTAAATAAATATTTTGTTAGTTTAGTAGGTACAAAACATACAAAGCATTTGGGTCAGATATAAACGACGTTATCATTCACGTCTTTGATAAGATGTTATTGAGATATTACTCAAGGATAATGTAGCATCTAATGATGAAAAAAATATCAAAATCTGTTCCGTCGTTTTTGAGTTTATTCGAAACAAACATATAAAAATACAAAAATACAAAAACATATAAAAATATAAAAATACTTTTCCTCTTTATAATATTAGTATAGATAGACTAGAAAGTAAACATTGATTTTGATTTTTACCCCTTTCATGACAAAATTTCGCATTTTTTATGACATCAGCACCTGACGCTGGGACAAATCGATTGACAAGGTAAGGCATAGTTTTGATACGCGGGTATAGTCCGAGAGCTGGCATCAATTTTTGGGTAGGTAGTTGAGGCAAGCTGAAAACTTGTCACCCACCTCTCCTACTATACCCCAATACGGAACTGCAAACCTAACTGGTGAGTAGCGGGGCTTAACTCGACCCCTAACTTTTTCAATATTTTTTTTCCAAAAATATCATTGAGACAAATTTAATTTAATTCTAGTTATAAATAATACCCTTTTAAAATTTCAAGTTGTCTCAAATGCATTTTTTTATTTGTTTATAGTAATATCTTAATTTGCATGATCTAGTAATGTTAAAATCCCAACTAAATCGTCTGGCTAATTATATTTTTTATGTATTAAACTATAACAAATAAACAAATCATATTGCCTCAAATACATCTTTGCCCGTTGAAGTATCAAAAGCCTCAGGGCTGACTACATATTATTATGTCCGTCCTAAAAAAAAGTCTCAAACTCAAATAGGTATGTTTCATTTTTTTTTATTAAAAAGAAAATGGTGTCCTTGCCCCGCTACTTACCAGCCAAGTCTACAGTTCCGTGTTGTATAATAGGAGAGGTATGTGACAAGTTTTCAGGTTGCCTCAAATACTTACCAGGTCTCCTACTAGTATGTCAGAGTACGGGTACGTATTTGAATATCGAAGATTAAAATACCTACTGTTAAAATACCAATGTTCAAAACATCGAAAATTTAAATATCGATTATATCAAAATGTCGAAAATTGTTATACCTAAGCTTAAAACGTCGAAGATTGAAATGCCGAGTGATTAAAATTTCGAATGATTCAAAATATCGAATGACATTATGCCTAAGTTCAAAATATCAACATTTCATACATCTAAATTCATAATATCTACGTTAAAAATACCTACTAGTTGAAATACCGAAAAAAAATTATATAGGCAGTATGAGTGTACACCGCAGCTTCGGCTTGTTGGCCGGCTTCGATCAAATCAAAGAATACAAAGTATAATTAAATTGTTAGATGAATCTCTAGGGAAGTCCGCGGCAGCGGCCGGCGAGCGCTACGAATAACTGTGTTGCAGTGCCATCTATGAGTAATCGCGGGAACTACGTCGCTGCTCTTTGGGATTTCATCCATCGGTATTTCGTCCATTCGGGATTTCGTCCTTTCGGGCGTTTGTACTTCGATATTTAGGACATTCGATAATCTGTATTTCGATATTTGGATCTTTCGATGTAACTTTTGTAGATATTTTGATTTTAGATATATTGGACGTAGGATATTTAACCATTCGATACTATAAACTTTCGTTATTTTAATTTTCGGTTTTATGGTCGTTCGATTTTTCCATTTTCGATGTTATGAACATCGATATTTTAACAGTAGGTATTTTAATCTTCGATATTCAAATACGTACCCCAGAGTACGCCAAGTCAGAGTTTTATTGGCTTCAGTGTGTTTACCCGCACGCAGCCCTCCGTCTCGTCTTACGTTTTATTTAGTGTGAGGATTTTGCTGACATCAACACTTTGGTAGACTTTGATTTATATACTTTATGTAGGTAAGTACCTACTTATTTGTTTTGAGATTAATGCCATATCTTTTTGAAGACAAAAAACAAATTATGTCTTCATTCGCGTCATCCAACCGCTTCCCTTTGTTACCTTTGGGGATAGTTGAATATATCGTTTATCAAATCGGTAGGTAGGTACTAGCTAAACGCCACGAAAACACAGAACACATTAGGTAGGTAGGTATATAGGTTTTAGCCTTCCTCAAGAATCACTCTATCTATTGACTAAAACTGCTTGAAAATCCGTTCAGAAACTAGGTACCTACCAACTTACCTACTTATATTATTTAAGTCGAATTAAATAAGAGGTTACCTATTACCATTTCTTGATTCTTTACGACACAAACAATTGAATTTCTTTTGTTTCTTTGTGTGCAATTAACCTTCTTCACTTTACAAAAATAGAATATCCGACTCCATTTTTAAACGACACACATTTAAGAATCGAATATAGTCTCACTCATCGCATTGAATTATTATTTAACCAGTGGAATCATCATTGTTCACGCGATAGACGTATTTAACGGTCATAGAACTTATAAGAGCTGATAACACCGCAGTGTAATATATATTTTTTATGATCATTACTTAATTATCTCATATCTTTTTCTTTAATTGTTTGTTGTTCCCGGACCAATGGAATGTACACATATGTAAATTGATATGTTATAAAATTATATAATGTGCAACACGTCACAATTTTATTATTCACCAAAATACAACGCAATGTTATTGTATTGATGACCTGCATTATGATAAGTTATGGTTGCTTGATAAACCTTTCATAATCATAAATTACATTTTTTCTTGGTAAATCATCCTAAATATTTCTATCGTCATCATCATCATCAGCCCGTATAACGTCCACTGCAGAACATGGACCTCCTCCCGGGGTAGGGTATTTGCCATAATCACCACGCTTGGCAGGCGGGTTGGTGACCGCAGTATAATTTTGCACCACACAAGGAAGCGCTGCTGCTGCCCGTTCCTTGATAAACGATTATTATAGATGATGTTATCTTATAAAAATCCGGACCAACGGCTTAACGTGCTTTCCGAGGCACGGAGGGTAGTCCCTTAACCAATCAGACCCGGAAAGAAATCTTAGCATTCAGACAGAAGATTATTTTAGTTAGAAGATTTACTGTCAAGAAAGTGCGCGCGTGAAAGAGCCGAGAGCAAGTAGCACGCGCATCTCCTGTGATTCGGTCCATATAATCAAGATGGTTGGAAGGACCATAGGAAGGTGGTGGGAAGTGGCCGGCGTGGGGATCGAACCCACGACGTCCGAGATTAAAAGCGAGCCAAATACCGCTACGCTACGGAGGTTGTCTTTATCTTAGGAAGAATATCTACAATCTACATCTTCTGTTTTTAGTTGAATATGACATATAATAGAGTGATAAGCCCGCACAATTTTACATATAGCCTATTAAAAAAAGAGTGTAGATATTTATTGTAACCTTTTAATCGAGGATATCATGAAATAAATAGATATAAGAAATATGGTTAAAAAATATTCTTGGTCTGACTTCGCATAATCACACAACCTAGGGGTACAAACCTACTACGGCCTACTGCTATAATAAATATAGAATTGCAAGAATTTAGTGGAGGTATAGATGTTTGTTATTCAATCACACTAAAGCAGCACTTTTCAAACAAGTCTAGATTTTTTGTCATAATATTTAAAGCGTCAACTGTTTTTGAGATAATGCGTATGTTTATCTCATATGATGTAATGTTATACGTTACACCAATATTACGTTAGTTCACTTGATACCATCTTATCTATTTATAGTCATAGACAAACACGTGCTCACGCACAAGAATTAAAAGCGTTTATAATCACTAGATTAATTACTTATTGTTAGTTTGTAAGTTAATTAACTGATTAGGTTAATTAACTTACAAACTAACAATAAGTTCAAAACTTATTTTGACGTGTCCCATGTTTACGATATCAATAATTTTAATCAAACTTTACTTTCTATATTTACAATTGTATAAGATGTTTCCAAATTATATATCAAGTAGGTATTCCTTAACCATTTTTTACCATTTTTTTAGGGTTTCGTAGCCAAATGGCAAAAAACGAAACCCTTATAGATTCGTCATGTCTGTCTGTCCGTCCGTATGTCACACCCACTTTTTTCCGAAACTATAAGAACTATGATGTTGAAACTTGGCAAGTAGATGTATGTTGTGAGCCGCATTAAGATTTTCACACAAAAATAGAAAAAAAAACAAAAAATATTAGGGGTTCCCCATACTTAGAAATGAAACTCAAAAAAACATTTTTCATCACACCCATACGTGTGGGGTATATAGATACCCCACACGTATGGATACGTCTTCAAAAATGATATTGAGGTTTCTAATGTCATTTTTTTCTAAACTGAATAGTTTGCGTGAGAGACACTTCCGAAGTGGTAAAATGTGTCCCCCCCCCCCCCCCCTGTAACTTCTAAAATAGGACAATGATAAAACTTAAAAAATATATATGATGTACATAACCATGCAAACTTCCACCAAAAATTGGTTTGAACGAGATCAAGTAAGTAGTTTTTTTTTAATACGTCATAAACCGTAAACCGAAATTTACCTTTCATTCAATCAACTATTATTAACATCGATCAAAGTTACAACGAACTACAAGAAATTTTATTCTATGTTACTTGTTGTATTCTTGATATCAAAAATAGGTAGGCACTTGCAACTAGTACGGAACCCTTCGTGCGGGAGTCCGACTCGCACTTGGCCGGTTTTTGATACAGAAGTACTGTAGATTCTTCAATTGGACTTAGAAATTATTTTAAAAGACTAATTGTAAAGATGCACTTAAAGAAACTGGTATATTTTTATCTAGATGTAAATTAATATTGTCTGCAGTGCTATCATTTAGTACTATCTAAATGAGGAATGAAGATTAAAGTCCTATTTTGTTAACTGTGTTAATTTTTAACTGTTCATTATACTAATTATGTATGTTACAATGAACAATCTTCATGACTGACTTTCTATTGTGACACAGTGTTGTAAACATATTTTCTACAATATGGTTTTAATAAATACATCAATATCACTATATTGAACCTTTAACGGGCAGAGGGAATATAGAACCCATCATATTTTGAACTCTGTTTGATTTTATTTAAGTTCAGAACCAATGATTTTCAAACATACCTACTGACTGTTAAGGGGTTAAAACACAAGCACATTAAAAATCATTTTCAATAAAATGTAAAATAAAAATACTTTGTTTTTATTAAACAAAATAATATCAAAACAGTTGCAAAATGAAACGAATATAAACGTTTAACTTTGCAACTGTGTTATATTTATAGGAAGTTTAATACATAATTAAATTATATCTCCAAAAATATTTTATGAATTAATGATACTATTCACATATATTCATTCATCACTTCAAAAGTGGCATTCTATAAAATTTTATTTTTACAATATTCTACATAATATAATATGACAAATACATTAACCAAATTATATTTTCCCAAGAGTTAATTTCAGCTCTATACAATTACTCACAATGCGTTTGCGTTCAAGCAAGCTGTCTAATTATATTCAGTCGCATCGCATTTTAGTAGGGTACCAACTCCCGGCGCGAGCGCACGTTCGCCTCTAAATGAACCCTATCGGTTCCCAGCGTGATAAACCGTTGCAAAATGTGGTCAATATAGGTTATTTTGTTGTATTTCAATAACATTTAGTTGTTAATTTTTATACGAAGTGTTCACTTTGTAGTGTTTTTATACAGTTTTAAGTTTTTAACGGCGTTTGTGAAGTGTTTTGGTTTTGTATCATAGATAACTGCATTTTTTTTTCTGGTAAGTGCGTTCTTCTTTACCTGCGTGTAAAAATAATTCTACGTATTTTAATGTTAGGTACTATTTGTTTAGTTTTTATATTTTTAATTTGTTTTTTTTTAACGTTACGTATTTAGGCCAAGTAGGTGCAACAATTTTATAACCTTGAAAAGGTTATTAAACTCTTTTGTAGTTTGACTTTTTTTTTTGTTTAGACAGCGGATTGCCGCCCCAATGATTAACTTGGACAAACAATACCTACTAAAATTAAAAATAAAGGAAATAGGTATAAGTATTTTAATATTTTGTATACAGTACCTATGTTGGTTACGAATAAACTACAAAACTATTGGATGGATTTCGTTAATTCTATCACCATCGTATTGCTACATTATCCCTAAGTAACATAGGGTATATTTTTTACTAGAAAAAGTTAGAGATCTCTAGTAAAACTTTAATAATGTAAACCAAGGTACGAAAATAATTGCTATAAAAATTCTCTTTCATAATCAATATACCTACCTATTGCTAGCTAGTTTTCCCGCGTTAGACTGTTCTGCTCTGCCCCAGTGGTTCATAGCGTTGTAGGTTAATGTTAATCCGGCTTCAAAACTATCGCCGTGCAAAATTTCAGTCAAATCCATCCTATTTGTGTGAACATCTGTCCATACATATTAACTTTAGCGTTTATACCTCACTAGCTGCGCCCCGCGGTTTTACCCGCGTTACTCTGCTCCAGCGAGTCGCAGCGAGATGTTTTGTAGCCTGTGTGTTATCCAGCGTATAACCTATCCCGGTGCAAAATTTCAGCCAATTTCGTTCAGTAGTTTTGGCGTGAAAGAGTAACAAACATCCATTCATTCATACTTACAAACTTTCGCGTTTATAATATTAGTAGGTTATTTGTAGCATAGTTGTAGGTACAGTAGTACCTATCAATTACTTATAAGGTGTCTATACCTTTATAGGTACCTACCTACTTCACTACATAGTATAAAACAAAGTCGCTTTCTCTGTCCCTATATCCCTATGTATGCTTTCTCTGTCCCTATATCCCTATGTATGCTTAAATCTTTAAAACTACGCAACGGATTTTGATGCGGGTTTTTTTAATAGATAGAGGTATTCAAGAGGAAGGTTTATGGGTATGTATAATACATCAGCATTGTACCCGTCCGGAGCCGGGGCGGGTCGCTAGTCACTACATAGTATAAAACAAAGTCGCTTTCTCTGTCCCTATATCTCTATGCATGCTTAAATCTTTAAAACCACGTAACGGATTTTGATGCAGTTTTTTTTAATAGATAGAGGGATTCAAGAGGAAGGTTTATATGTATAATACATCAGCATTGTACCCGTGCGGAGCCGGGGCGGGTCTATAGTCACTACATAGTATAAAACAAAGTCGCTTTCTCTGTCCCTATATCCCTATGTATGCTTAAATCTTTAAAACTACGCAACGGATTTTGATGCGGTTTTTTTTAATAGATGGAGGGATTCAAGAGGAAGGTTTATAATAATATATATGATACATCAGCATTGCGCCCGTGCGATAAAAAGAGGAAAGATTTAATTGTGTGTTTGCATTCAATATACTCCGGAACTAACGGACCGATTAAAAAAAATCTTTAACCATTAGAAAGCTACGTTATTCAGGAGTAACATGGGCTATATTTATTGATAAAGTTCCCACGGGTGTGGGAGGTACACGGGTGTAACCGCGCACGGGAACTAGCTGAGTCCGCCTCTAAGGTAGATAGGAGTTACATCTTTAAAACCACAAGAACATTAAAGTGACAATAGGTAGACCTTAGGTATGTAGGTTGGGCCGGATAGCTCATGCGTACCCGGCCCCCGCCAACGGCGGATCGAAGGAGTGTCCGGGGGGTATTAGTGGTGTAGGGTCCTCTCCTCGTGGTATGAGTTAGCATACCACGAGTGGAGGAACGAGGCATTTCAACACGAACAAAAAAAAAAGGTAGGTAGGTATATTTAATTGGTTTGTGTGTGTACCTTTTTATATCTTTTATAGTAGACTGTCTAATACCTATATTTTATAATGGAGATCTTTTATAATAAACTTCCCACCGTCTTGGGGAAAGACGGTAGGGGCGTGTGGGACTCCTTCATTGCTCCCAGTGTGTCGGGGGCGTCCGGTCATCATTGCCCCTCCCGAGCGGAGTCTCTGCGGAGACGGACACGCACGGCGGTGGTCCTGGTTGTCGATCTAATCGACTGCTCAGGGCCATCTTTGCCAGCGTCGAGGCAGGCTACCGTGGTGGTTTTAGTGGGTAACCGGATGCCCCAGCTCGCTGCATAGAGCCGGGTGCAAGTGAAGGAGTCCAACACGCCCCCATCGTCATCCGGTTACCCATTAAACCACCACCGTCACGGTAGCCTGCCTCGGACGACAGTTGCACAAAACTCCCCTAAAATACTAAAAGGCATAATCCCTCAATCTCATCGCCAGCGACCGCCCTGAGCCGAAGTCCAAGCCCCACGGATGGCGCCCTCTTGCGCAAGTTGCTTAGTTTGTAGTTTTTAAAAAATTATTAAGGCTGGAGCTCTGCTAGCCTTTATGCCCGGTGAAGTAGCAAATGCATCGGGGCCAATTATGACCCCGAAACGATGACGAAAAAAAACCTGCATCGGACGTGTATCTACAAAGAGGCACAAAGTTTGTCGATAATCAGTTTTAATTAATTATAGTTGGTTTTTAATTTGACTATATATCATGGAATTTACATTCAAAATACTAGGTACCAACTACGACACCTGAGCTCTTACATGACACCTGGCTCAAATGACGTTTGTTTCAAGAATCTGCTTAGTGCAAAACAGTATGGCAAATTTCTTTAATTTTTGTCTACGTTCCGAATAAATATTATACCTATTAACTACTATTAAGTTTCACGCGAAGATCAAATACCTAGGAAAAGTAAAGACTGAGCGAGTAACGCTCTGAAGCCGGTAAAAACTTCTACTCTTTTCACTACATCGAGTCCATTACAAAAACTGTAGCCAAAAAACTTGGCATTCTCTCCAAGGTGAGGCGGTACTTCACATCGGAGCAGCTCTTAAGTCTTTACAGAGCTCAAGTTCGCTCCTCAATGGAATACTGTTCTCATCTTTGGGATGGGTCTGCTAGATATCAGCTGGATGCTCTGGACTCATTGGAGCGCCGAGCGAAGAGAGTCATAGGCAATAACTCACTGGTGGAGGCATGTCTTCAGAGCCTCGAACACCGTAGACGAGTGGCCTGCCTATCGGTTTTTTATCGGTTACATTTCGGGGAGTGTGCGGAGGTTCTACATAACCTGATACCCCCTTCACCCTTCCATCACCGGACGACTAGGCGCGGCGAGCGGTTTCACCCTTTTGTTGTAGACATTCCTTTAATACGCACGAAGCGATTTGCTTCTTCTTTCATAATGCGGACGGCTAAGGAGTGGAATTCTCGGCCGGGGTCGGTTTTTCCGGAACGCTATAATCTGGACATCTTTAAGGCTAAAGTGAACAGACACTTTCTAGGCAAGCGTGTATCATCTTAGGCCTTAGGGGCCGTTCAAGTATTACGTAAGCAGATTTATTACAATTATTTACCCCCCCATCCCCCTTGTCAGCAAAAGTAAGCAAAGCTCTTACCCCCTCCCCCATGCTTACGTAAACATTTTTCAATTAACTAACTTTTGTACATTTTGTACTTTCGTACTTGTATGATATTTTTTAAAACTTTCAACTTTACAAACAGTTTTTGGTATAACTTGGATTTGTCTATTTGAAACGACATCTTATTTAAACATTAAACTTTGGCTAATGGAATCAACGGTAACACAAATGTTAACTTGCTTTGCTATGCTTACAATACGTCTACTCGCTATAGTATCCAAACGAAAAAATACACTGACAGAGGAAATTTAGACAAGTGAACAACGCGCGGTAATTCCCCTACTCGGTTCTAAAGCGAGTGCCTAAACGCAAAAAAGTGAAGTGAAAGTTTCGTTTTCAAGCAAAGACAATGTGAGGGTTGCCATTCGTGTAAAAAAGTAAATAACTACCGATGACGTAATCATCATCTAGACTCCCCTACCCCCCATGTCATCCAAAATAAGCAAAGCAAAGACCCCCCCGCCCCCCCATAGTGCTTACGTAATACTTGAACGGCCCCTTATCTTCGCCTTCCATCAAGCGAGATTATGGTCAAACGTAAGCCTATATTTAGTTAATGCCTTGGCGTGTAAATACCTACATAGCTTACACACACGCATGAATAAAACTTTTTATTTTATTTTATGGCAATGTGCCGAATGACGACAATTCTGCCAATGTCAGCCATGAAATGGAGAAACGTGTCTTAAGTAAAATTATAGACCTTGTCAGTCGATTTGACATTCTGTCAACTGTTAACACAAAATTGTGTCATGAAAGGGTCTACAAATCAAAGTTTTTTTTTTTCCGGGATGCTCTTCGGGCGCCGCCTCTGCATCATATTCGCGCGCTGGCGGTGGAATATGTGGGACTGGCCCTCTCCATAGCGTGGTAAGCTAAACTCATATCACGAGGAGAGGACCCTACACCACTAAAATCCCCCGGACACTCCTTCGATCCGCCGTTGGCGGGGGCCGGATAACCAATCCGGCCCACTAATCAAAGTACTTACTCCCAACGGTATTTTTATAACATTAGGGTAGGCGCGAGTAGAAAGAGAAGTAATTCATCTGTAAGTAGGGTTGCAAGATGGTCGGGATTTGGCGGGCTTCTCCCGAATTTTTGGATATCCTCCCGACTCCATACGAAATAAAAAAGCTCCCGAAAAACCACTTCATTTTATAATACAATAATTAAATTGTTTTGATTTCAAATAGCAAATTCTGTCCGGAGGCCCGTCTAAATGACCCAGAGTCGCTCACGAGCTTGTTTTTTTATTTTTAGGCCTCGACCTGTCAAATCATCAATAAAAATAAATTTCATTATTAATGTTGATGTTTTCAATATAGGTAATATAGGTTTTTGTATCTCCCGGCCAAAGTCCCAAAATCCCGAAAATTTGTTATTTTTCTCCCGATAATATTATGTTTATTCGATCTGGCAAGCTTATCTGAAAGTCTTTTTCTAAGAAAGAGTTGGAAAACATTAAATAACGTTTTATAAGTTTTAAAACTGACCATACTCTAATGTCAATTTACGGATAACCCCATTGTATTTGCCAGCGGAGAAGTTAATGGTTTAGAGGTAATTTTAATAGCTGGTCAAGTGCGAGTCGGACTCTCGGACGAAGAGTTCCGTACCATTTTCAAGCGTCTACCCGTTGTTATTATTGATATCGAGCAAAGAAGAGCAAAAAAAAAGTTTGTTGTATGGGAGCCCCCCTTAAAGATTTATTTTATTTTTGTTAACGCGGCAATAGAAAATACCTACATCATCTGTGAAAATTTTAACTGTCCAGCTATCGCGGTTCTTGAGATACAGCCTGCCCGGCTAGCATAGGCAGCGCGACTCGAGTCTACTCTACGGAGGCCGACCAATCACATTGCAGAAAGTGTCACGTGACAGTGCGTTTCTGCAATGTGATTGGTCGGCCTCTGTAGAGTAGACTCGAGTCGCGCTGCCCATGCTAGCAGGGCTGGTGACTGTATCTCACAGACAGACAGAGAGCAAAGTTAGTAATAGGGTCCCGTTTTTAACCTTCGGGTACGGCACCCTAAAAATTAATTGAATATTTTTTTAAAGTTTACTAATTACACTTAACCGTAATTTTTTGGATTTAATATCAAAGCCTAAAACGTTACCTAAACCTGCTTTACGAGATAAAATTGCATACAAATATTCGTATAGGTATTATGTAATACGTCGTATGTTTGTATACTGTGTCTTTTAATAACTCCCAGAAACTACTATACGGATTTCGATAACTCCTTCACCATTAGAATGATTTATTATAGTTGAGTACTTTTTACTAGAGAAAAATAGGGATCCATACTAAAACTTTCATAATGTAAACCTAGGTATGAAAAATGGCTTAAAATGTATTGCATTTCATGCGCCGCGGAAACTGTTGAATGATAGAACAAAAAAAAAGCCACATTAATGAACATAATTATCAATATCTCTAAAAAGAACTTTGCGGTAACATCTGTCTAAATATAGTGCTTATGTATAATTACTTTTTTGAATGAACTGATAACAAAAGCCACAACATGCCTAAAAGAAAAATGCCTTGAAATGTCTTTGATAGAACAAAAAAAATGTTCTGGTATATTAAAGCACAAACCGATTTCTATAAAAAAAAATGCGGTACCATGCGGTTTAAATATAGTGCTTCTGTTACTTTTTTGAAAGAAACATTAACAAAAACCAGACCATGCCTTAAAGGCCACGTTATTAATGTATTCATTAATATTAATCCTTATGCAAATACCTAAATTATTTCTTATGACTGTTTCAGCACCTGAATTTTGAATTATTAAAGTCGGCCATTGTATTTTGATGACAATGGCCGACTTTAATAATTCAAAATTCATATTACAAGCTTAAAAACGTCAAACAAAAAAAAAAAAAAAAACTATAAACTGTACATAACAAAAAAATGCTAAAAGCCGAGTCAGGGAAGTAAAATAGAACATCCAGTTTTTTTTTTTTTGTTTCTTTGTCTGTTTGTACGGGTTAATCTCCGAAACTGTTGCACCGATTTAAATGAAATTTTGCATGATGGTGACCTTACATCCCCGGTCAACATTTTAAATACTTTTAATCACAGAAAATTAATGATTTCCCGTGGGATAGGTAAAAAACCAATGGAATAACATCAGCTAGTATTAATATAAGCCGTGACACGGCAACAGAAGACATTTCTTTTTAGTTTTTTTCAATTTCGGGTTGGATCGTGGCTACAAGATTTTTGGAAAAACATGTAAATGCTTGTGTTACGAGTGGATTCGCCTTGGTAGTGCAATGGGTAGGAATCGGATCGACGAACACATGATTGGAAGGAAGCTCGACGCTCCACCGTTTCTTCGGTTTCCAAAACCGAAAAAATTGTTATATAATGACATTACAAGTGAAGTTACAAAACCAACCGCACTATTCGCGATAGAAGAGTTTGCCTTAAACTCCTCGCCTGACTGACTGGAGCTCCTTACTTTGCAAAGAATCTTCCGATGCCCTCGTAGACCCGAAGTCCGAGAGGCCCATGAACTGTAAAGTAGAGCGACAGCAGCACAAAATTCCCTTAAAAATCTAAATGTAAATTGCAGGCCGTTTTGTTATTATTAAAAAAAAAAAAAAACTCATTTAAGAATCCTGCATTTTTAGAATTCCGTAACAAGAGACATATTTCGAAAGTGACAGCTCATGTTACTTTTGAAATAAGGCTTTTAGCGGCTATTGCCGGACGGCGAATCCCCATGAATGGGCATGGACATGGGCGAGTGGGATGGGCACGCAACATCATTATGAAACCACTGCTAGTCTATACTAATATATAAAGCCGAGTTTGATTGAACTAATACTAGTACTACTGGTCCGATTTGAAACATTGTTTAGATAATATTTATAGAGGAAAGTTAAAGGCTATATTTTATTATGAATTTCCCACGGGAACGGGAGTTACAGCTCGGTTGTAAATCACGTCGCCATCACTACATAATATAAAACAAAGTCGCTTTCTCTGTCCCTATATCCCTATGTCCCTATATATGCTTAAATCTTTAAAACTACGCAACGGATTTTGATGCGGTTTTTTTTAATAGATAGAGGGATTCAAGAGGAAGGTTTATATGTATAATACATTAGCATTGTACCCGTGCGCAGCCGGGCGGGTCGCTAGTATAAATATAAATGATACTTTCGATAACCCTACGCGTGTTCTAGTCAATTATTAATATAATTTGAAAGATCTAGGTTACGCTAGTCGGTCAATACACTCTACTAATAATGTTATCTGTCTTTACATATCGTTCTGATTGTTATACAACTGCAACTTTGTTAAATATTTGATATCGTTATCTATTTATTGTGCAAAATTGTTATTTAAATTGAATAGGGATGGAGACTAAAAACCTATATTTAGTCCGTCAGTTAGATTACTAAAAAATATTGGCCACTTTTATTCTGCACCACCCAATGGTTGACTGGGGGAGAATGCCTTAGGGACTAATTACTTCAGCTCAATTCAGCTTATGTCCATAGAAAACGCCAGTTTTGTAGGGGACGCGTACGCACACGTTCAGCTGAACAGATGCGTACGCATCCCGTACATAACTGGCGTTTTCTATGGACATAAGCTGAATTGAGCTGAATATATGTAATTAGTCCCTTAGGCATTAAGTCCGCCTATGTACTATTTAGTGCTAAAGTTTTAAATAAATAAATAAATAAATCTCGCTCACGCGTTGCACATCGCAATCAAGGTTCAGGGTGTCCCAAAAGATTACGTAGCTGGAAAGGGGGGTGATAGGGATGGTCACAAGGGTCACCAGAAAAATATAAAAAATTCCGTCTGGGTGTTTAAAAAAATAAATGGCATTTTTTAAAAGACTAAAAATTTTACACCTTGTGCTAACTGTACCTACAAATATGGCTGTATTTAAAAAAAATGCTGTTATGTAATCTTCAATAACAACAAGGTCATCAACATCAACATCAAAAATAACAAGGTGTAAAATTTTAAGTTTTTAAAAAAATGCCATTTTTTTTTTAAATACCCAGAGCGGATTTTTTTTTATTTTTCTCGTGACCATTGTGTCCACCCCTGTCACCCCCTTTCCCAGCTACTTAACCTTTTGGGACACCCTGTAGAAGTATTTTATGTGTATTTGACCAATACATTAAAGTTATTATGTCAAGGTAGAAGACCTTAAAATATTTGTTTGTGTTATCGAAACTAAACATCGATTAACATTGAAATTGCTAAGAGTTCAAACTCGTGTGATAAACTTTTTGAGCCTGCGGGGGATTGACGTCGGTTTCATTTTGTACAGTTGTTTTTTAAGACAACTCCCGCTCCACTTTAGTAAATAGAACTTCAAATTGCCAGAAGGGATTAAATGCCATAAAGCTTCCAAATTGTTATGAATCCTACACCTTTGTCTTAAAGAACATTTTATTTGGATGATTCTATGAATTTTATTTCTCTCTTTCAAATTGTAGTTTTAATCCTCACTAGGAAAGGTTTTGTGACAGATAGAAATCAAGGAAGGACCTAAGAAACACAAAGCACACCCAGGCTCAGAACAGTTATTTCTGGTTCACAAAAATAATTGTCCCGGGTAGGACTTGAACAGAAGACCACACTGGCCGAGTCTGCTATTTTTTTAAGTATTGTGCCAACGTAGTGCCATCATGATATCATGATGCCAAAAACGGTAATCTACTAATCTCACTATGGTGTCGGCGCTGGAATGGCAGTCGGTGTTGCTACCGCAGAAAAAGGCCGTCAACAGAAGTAGCAGGGGAGATGGTTAGGGAGATTGTAATGTTTATTTAGGCGATTTGAAAACTTATAAATGTATCATTTGTTATTATATTGTCAAAGTGACACCATTATGACGTCATTTGGATTAGTAGATGACACGCTATTACGATAGTAGACTCGGGGCCTAGGTCGCAGTCACAACTTGCAGTGTCACCAAAGAGTATGTACTTAAGACTTGCAAGACTTGGAAGTTCCTTCTACCGCTGACGATGAGGGGCTCGAGGACCGGGTTTGGCTTTTGGGTGATCGGTCCGGAGCGTCCAGACGCAAGAGCGCTTTTAACGCGAGAGTCCTGTAAAAATCTAACGGTGGACTGTGATTCGCGCTACAATCCAAATTGGGCTTTAGACTATTACTGGTTTTAATATGTTAAAGGTAAAATATATGGCAGGGGGTGATATTTTGTAGGTCCCTACGTGGGTTAGGGGACTTAAACACTACTATTTACACTATATTTACCGTTATATCTACCCATAGTACCTATTTTTTTATTTATAAAAGCAAGCTTCTGGCAAATAAGAATTTTATCAGCTATCAGATAGTGATAGTCTTGTTAAAAGCAGCCCAGCTGTTACTAAGATTAGCCGGAATAGACACAGACGGACGAAAATGGTTTATTGGTGTTTTTGTTAATATTCTATACTAATATTACCTCTATAAAGCGGAAAGATTTGAATGTTTGTTTGTATTGAATAGGCTCCGAAACTACGCAACCGATTTGAAAAATTCTTTCACCGTTGGAAAGCTACACTATCCCCGGATAACATAGGCTATATTTAATTTTATAAAATTCTCGTGTCACAATGTTCGTTCCCGTAGTCCTCCGAAACGGCTTGACCGATTCTCATGAAATTTTGTGAGCATATTGAGTAGGTCTGAGAATCGGCCAACATCTATTTGCCGGGGCAGCTAGTTTAATTATTAATTTCCCACGGGAACGGGAGTTACGCGTTCCCGTTATATTAAGTAATATCCTGGTTTTTTTCATTACAAACAGACACCCAATTTTATATATTTGTATAGACAAACACATTTATATCAGTATTTCTTGTTGCAGGTACAGCCAAGAACATCATAAGTTTAACCCATCAATGAGATAATAGTAATCATTAGAGATGACAGACAAGAGTTACAAAAGAGAAGGAGACGAAGAGAGTGCTGAGAAGTTGAACCCGGCCAGCGAACATGCCTTCGAGGATGCGTTTGAACAAACAGGTATACCTAATACTTATTAAATTATCTATACGGGTGGCCAACCTAATAAGAACTAAGATTAGGGTTGCCACTACTCGTCTATAATTGGACAAAAAATGGGCCACAGTCAGTGTGGCCCAGGTGATCCCGCGGCACCATATTAGCCGCGGGTGCCGTCGGGGGGCTGGATTGCTTCTAGCGTACCCGGCCCCCGCCAACGGCGGATCGAAGACGTTGTAGGGGGTAATCTCTGGATCTACTAAACTGTATAATTATGTTATTTATTAACTGAAAATATTATATATTTTTTATTAACTGAATATGTTAAAAATGATGTGATGCCGTGTGGTTTCCGGCTTAGAATAGACCACCCCATGTCCTCCCATGGGTGTCGTAAAAGGCGACTAAGGGACATATGGCTGATGGATGGGCAGCAGCATCTATTAGCTCAACATTTGCATCTTACTGCGATCACCAATCCGTCTGCCAAGCGTGGTGATTATGGCAATATCCCTCTACGATCCTGGCTTGCCAAGGTCTGTTAAGAGGAGGCCCATGTCCAGCAGTGGACGTCAACGGGCTGTTGATGATAATGTGATGACAAACGTAAAACCCTCCCTTGTAAAGACGGCTTTATTCAGCAGTGGACGTTATACGGGCTGATGATGATGATTACTTATAATAATCATCAGCCTCTTGTCGTCCACTGAACACATAGCCTTCCCCTATCGATTTCGACGGTAATGATTGCAAGCGGCTTACATCTACTGACTCCCTGCTACCTGTGAGGTTGTCGGTCCAGCGTGCAAACGGTCGTTGTATGCTGCGTTTGTCAGTTCGTGGTCTCCACTCGAGAACCTTTCTGCTTCATCGGCCGTCAGTTCTTCGAGCTATGGGTCCTGCCCATTGCCACTTAAGTATCGGCTGTCAGTTCTTCGAGCTATGTGTCCTGACCATTGCCACTTCAGCTTGCGAATCCGTTGAGCTATGTCAGCGAACTCCGTTCGATGATGATTATAAATAAATATATTACTTGCTATTATAACATATTGTGTATGTTCCTCCCCAGGACATGGCAAACTCAATCACCTGGTGTTATTCACCAGCGGGCTCATCATGCTGAACGTGTCCATGGAGTCGGTCGGCATGAGCTACGCTATCACCGCAGCGGAGTGCGAGCTTCAGCTCACCAGCAAGGATAAAGGACTCGTTAATGCTGCTGCTTTTATTGGTAAGTACTTGTAATGCTGACCCGACATTGGTAGTGTTCCTCCAGCATTTGCGAAACCGCCATCGGCTATTTACGCCGTCGGCATGTGATGCGCACACGCATGCCCAATGTTGCTCAATTGAAGCAGCCGTTGCCCCAATAGCTAGGACGTCGGACTTGCAATTGCAAGGTGACATAATTATGTCATCTTGCAATTGCAAGGTGACATAATTATGTCACCGGTTCGATAGCCACCCATTGCACTACCGACGTGAAACCACTCGTAACACTAGCATTTTAGCTTAGCACGAGGGTTAAGAATTCTAGTAGTATGGAAAATCTGTGCTAGTATCTTGCAAAAACAGAAGGTCAGCTTCGCCCCAGCGGTCGAGGAAAGCGCATGCCCAAACATTGCCCAACCTTCGTGGCGTAGCGGTATTTAAGTCTCGGAGGTCGTGGGTTCGATCCCCACTCGGGCAATAAATCTTTGTGTAAATTCTAAGATTCCTTTCCGGGAGTCTAGTTGGTTGATAGACTAAACACTTTTCTTTTTTTTCGGACGGACCTATGTTTTTAGCCCCCAGGCTTTTGCTACTTCGCCGGGCATAGGACTTATCTCTCCGTGCCTCGGAATGCACGTCAAGCCCTTGGTCTTCATTGTTAAAATATCATCTAAAAGGGCAGCAGCCTTTGAACATAATACTGCGGTTACTAAACTGCCTGTCGTGGTGACTAAAGCACCCCCCACCTATGGGACCCATCTTCAGCAGTGGACGTTATAGTGGGACGCTAATAATAATAAACGTGGTAACTGAATCCTTAAATGTGCAGTCCACTCATTTGAAGGGCGGCCATTGGTCTTAAATCCCGTTCACTCAAATCGCAGGTTGAACGGGACCAGGCCAAGGTGAGCGTGCGTCTTACATCAAGTAATTCGCAAAGATTTTACAAATAATCTTGTACTACAATGTGCTAAAATGGTTTATTTTTCATATTTTCCTTATATAAAATATCTTAGACTAAGTAATGTTTGTAAATAACATATCTCAGCTCAGAAGCATAACATTGAATGTGCCATTGTACGTCAGAAACATTCATCGTATGTGCCTTTATCGTAAACTGGCACTAACGACCAAATGCTTCTGAAGTATATAAGTACATTCGTGTCTATGTTTCTTAGGTCTAGGATATATTAAGTGATTTATGTTATACTTAGCGATATACCTACACTGTGATATTGGTAGTACAGTAGAATCCTTTTATAACGACGGCCAAGATGCCAGTGATATTACTTTGTTCAAACCGAATGTCTTAATAAAGGACCAACCATTTAATTTTTAGTTTTTTATAATAATACGACCCGCTCGGATTCGCACGGGTGCAATGCTGATGTATCATACATATAAACCATCCTCTTGAATCATTCTATCTATTTAAAAAAAACCGCATCAAAATCCGTTGCGTAGTTTTAGATCTAAGCAATTAGTCCATTGAAATGTTACATTTTTTAGGCCTAACCTTGCATTTTTTAGAGGACGCAATTTTATTTTTTTGATGTGTAGGGGGGGTCAGTGTAAAGCTAAAACCAAGTTTGTGGGGTCGCCACCCTCGTCCCACGGCCGCCATCTTGAAAATAGGGGTTGAAATGGTTTTTACGACGTATCTCTTAAACTATTATCTGATAAAAAAAATTTATTAACATTTTTTGTTGCAAATCAAATCCTCTACAACTTTAGTCCAGTAACTTTTTGTCGTAGAACTATAAATAAAAAAGTTATAAGCGAAAATGTTTAGAAATTCGAAAAAATAATTTATATTTTTTGATATAACTTTTTTTTTATCATTTTACGAAAAAATAATATCACACCATTTTTGTAGATCGTTTTTTGAGGAACAACTTTTAAAAGCAACATTTTTTCATTAAGTCAATATTTAAGGTTTTACAGCGCTCCGAAGTGAGTACTATTTTTCAGTACTCGTAACTAGACTTATATTATACGAATATCTTCCAAAATAATAGCAGCTGCATCTCTAACTATTTGTAATCTCTCTTCACGAACATCATTTTTTTTATGAGAAGGCGCTTTGTTTGTTATAATTTTATAAATGAACCCTTTAAAACAGACTATACAATCGTGACCGGATTCGTTGAAAAATACAATTTCATCTTTGTACTTTACTTTCAATCGTTCAATGATTGTACGCTTCTGGGGAATGTACTCTCCTGTAATCGATTTCATTAAATCCGTCATTAAGAATTGACACTCTTCACTATTTTCATGCAAGTAAGAAAAAACATCTGCCATTGCTGCGTCAATATTATTTTTACGTTCATCCTTTTTATTTGTGACCGACCATTTTTTGGAATATAATTGCTTGCTGCAGTTGTTATGATACTTTGCTCCAACTTCCACTAAGCTGGGAATATTAGCTATTCGATTAGTAATATTCATTGCAACGTCATCGGAACGTCTGTTTATAAGGTCCATAATACTTGTTTTTGTACTCTCATTACGTACAACACAAACCCGCGCTTGTCGGCTTGTACGCGAATTACTTGGATCCTGAACCGCTTTGGCACAGATGAAACAATTGTTCGCAAAATCGAAGTCTGGCTCTGGAGCTTCTGAAACTGACGATAAACTACTGGAGCTGCTGCTGCGACGACGAACAACATTATCGGTTCGATTGTCCACGTAATAACAATAACACGCAATATGTACAGTAACTTCCGAAACAGTTCGTAAAAATTGTTCATTAGCCTCATCATTTTTTGCTACAGCTCGGTCTAGTAAAGTTTTTACACCTTTTGCCTTCACAGTTCTTATTTTATTTTCACCTAAAGGTTTCTTACAAATAAAAATAAAAAGCACGTTTAAAAAGTCTAAATGCTAGTCTAAAAATATAAGTCTAGTTACGAGTACTGAAAAATAGTACTCACTTCGGAGCGCTGTAAAACCTTAAATATTGACTTAATGAAAAAATGTTGCTTATAAAAGTTGTTCCTCAAAAAACGATCTACAAAAATGGTGTGATATTATTTTTTCGTAAAATGATAAAAAAAAGTTATATCAAAAAATATAAATTATTTTTTCGAATTTCTAAACATTTTCGCTTATAACTTTTTTATTTATAGTTCTACGACAAAAAGTTACTTGACTAAAGTTGTAGAGGATTTGATTTGCAACAAAAAATGTTAATAAATTTTTTTTATCAGATAATAGTTTAAGAGATACGTCGTAAAAACCATTTCAACCCCTATTTTCAAGATGGCGGCCGTGGGACGAGGGTGGCGACCCCACAAACTTGGTTTTAGCTTTACACTGACCCCCCCTACACATCAAAAAAATAAAATTGCGTCCTCTAAAAAACGCAACCCTAAATGTAACTTTTCAATGGACTAAATATATAGCGACAGACAGCGGGAAGCGACTTTGTTTCATACTATGTAGTGATATTTTAAGACTAGCTAATGTTTGTAAAACACATTTCTAGAGCTCAGAAGCATGAGGTCGGATGTGCCTTTATCGTGAACTGGCACTTACGACCGAATGCTTCTAAAGTATATGTGTGTGTGTGTGTGTACATCCGTCTTTATGTTTCTGAGACGCATATATTAAGTGATTTATGTTATACTTAGCGATTTACCTACACTGTGATTTTGGTAGTACAGTAGAATCCGTTTATAACGATTGATATTACTTTGTTGCGTACCCAACCTCCGTAGCGTAGCGTTATTTGGCTCGCTTTAAGTCTTGGAGGTCGTGGGTTCGATTCCTACACCGGACAAGAAATCTTTGTGTGAATTCTAAGATTTCTTTCCGGGTCTGGTTGGTTGAGGACTATCCTCCGCGCCTCGGAAACCACGTTAAGCCGTTGGTCTCGATTGTTATGACATCAGCTATAACAAGCGTATACCAAGGAACGGGCAGCAGCGTTTCCCTGTGTATTACAACATAATACTGCGGTCACCAATCCGCCTGCTAAGCGTGGTGACTATGACAAAAACCCTCCCTCGGGGGCCTATGTTCAGCAGTGGACGTTGTACGGACTGATGATGATTACTTTAACCACGGCTTAACGTGCTTTCCGAGGTCACTTAACCAGCCAGACCCGGAAAGAAAAATCTTAGAATTTACACAAAGATTTCCTGTCCGGTGTGGGGATCGGACCTACGACCTCCGAGAATTAAAGCGAGCCAAATACCGCTACGCTACGGAGGTTGTCAGCGAATAAATAATAATAATTAGTCATAATTAACTTGATTGGCATTAGCCGGAAGGTCTGTGTTATCGCCACTATCATAATGACGTGTATACAACATTGATGATGTCCTAAGTTCATTGAAGTATTTACTACCGTTCTAATAGCCTTCTAATTATTAATAATATTATTTGTATTATAATTGAATAATAAATACATAATAAACATGTATAAACATGGTGTCACAACGTAGGTAGATAGAGAAAGACTCGTAGGAAGCTAGGATAGGGTCCGGTTAGGGACGCGATATCGCAACCAAAAGTATCGATACCTCCCTAGTGTCGGTATCGAAACAAAAGTATCAAATTAGTAATAGCATCGAAACTGAAGTATCGATATGAGTAAGTACTGAATAAATTCAGAAAAAAAAATCCCTACTACTTTCACTCACAACCATAGCCCAGGTGCAAATGAAAAAACAAATTAGATACAAAAAAAGGTTTTATTTTGAAAAAACACAGAGAAGAGATAAGAGTACTTAAATGTTCCACTCATCTTCAGTGCAGTCACCGACGAACAAGAGTTTATAACTCTTTTTCCCTTAAGTCTGTTCCTTGCTCTACTTATTATTACTCCTGCCTTCGAAAATAACCTCTCTGAGGGTACAGATGTTGCAGGCTAGTGAAGATATTGCTGAGCCTGTTTATACAGTAATGGAAAAACAGTTTTCATATTTTCCCATTGTATGTGGGGGTTCATTTCTTTTTAATATTTTATTCACGTTCAGAATAAAGCTGCTGCGTTTAGTAGAGTTTAGTTGCTCGTTTGAATTTTTTTCAATGGAATCGATACTTGATGCAAAGTACTAATATTAGTACAAAGTATTTACACAAAGATATCCTGTCCGGAGTGGGGATCGAACCCACGACCTCCGAGATTTAAAGTGAGCCAAATACCGCTACGCTACGCAGGTTTTCATGATGATTTGTAGGGCAAAGTTATTTCCCTCATACATGACTGTATCATCACTGCCATCTCTTTCAGATTATCTTAGGATGGAAATACCTATCTAATATTAGCAGAAGAATGGGTAGCAATGAACAAGAACAAGCATGAAAAGGGAACAACTGCGTGAAATTATAGTTTTAAAAGGGAACGATAATCATCGTTACTTATTATTATTGTTTTATCTAAAGTCTGTCGTGTACACTGTTCTTGCCCATTTTACCTTAATTTACACCCTGAAAATGGTTTGCTGGAAGAAAACTAATTAATGAGTTAAGCTCGCCATTTTACATAATCTTTAAATATTGTTTTTACTAACATTTCATATTATTATGTACAATAAAGAATAAATAAATAAAATAAAAATAAAAAATCGTTTTTATCAGCCAGCAGATTTTGCAAATGTCACCACACTTGGCGGCCAATTTGGTTATACACTTATACCCGGTGAAGTAGCAAAAGCCTTGTGGCTATCTACAAAACCGTTCAAAAATATAGGCGGGTTGGTGACCACAGTGTTATTTTGTAACAATTATTACAGATGTGTCATGTCATAACAATGCTTAATGTTCTCTTCAAGGCACGGAGGGTAGTGCCTCAATCAACCCGACCTGGAAAGAAATCTAAGAATTTTCACTAAGATTTCTTGGCGTGAGTTGAGGAGCACCGAAATTTGTATTGGTCAAGTTTTCTAAAGGAAGTATTCTCTACTTGGTCTCAGGTATAATCAGTACGTCTTTCCTGTGGGGCTACCTGAGCGACCGGCTCGGCAGACGAGCGGTGATGCTGCCCGCCATCCTGATGTCAGCCATCTTCTCCGTCATATCTTCGTTCTCCACCAACGTCTGGATGCTGATAGCCTTTAGATTTCTTACCGGATGTTTGTGAGTAGAGTCCTACTAATATTATAAACGCGAAAGTTTGTAAGTATGAATGGATGGATGGATGTTTGTTACTCTTTCACGCTAAAACTACTGAACGGAATGGGCTGAAATTTTGCACCGGGATATGTGATACGTTGGATTAACATATAGACTACAAAACGTCACAGTCCGACCCACTGGAGCAGAGTCACGCAGGTTAAACCGCGGGGCGCAGCTAGTCTGCTATATATTTTAGCCAAGTGTTGTATTTACATCTATACAAATAAATGACAAAAAAATGGTTTTATAAAAAACCAGCCAAGTGCGAGTCGGACTCGCGCACGATGGGTTCCGTACCATTTTCAAGTGCCTGCCAGTTGCTGTTATTGATAACGTTTGTTGTATGGCATCCACCTTCAATATTTATTTTATCTTATTTTTATTATTTGTTGTTATAGCGGAAACGGTAATAAATCATTTGGGAAAAATAACAACTGTCTAGCTGTCGCGGTTTTTGAGATACAGCCTGGTGACAAACAGACAGCGAAGTCTTAGTAATAGGGTTCCGTTTTTATCCTCCGGGTACGGAACCCTGAAAAAGTTGCTTTGAAGGAGTCGGCAGTGATAAATGTACATAGCAAAATGTACTTTAATGGCTTCCAATAAAATAAAATTTACGTTGTACGAATAAGCGCCTCTAAACACACATATTATTATGAAGTCATTTTAATCTGTAATTTTTAATGTAATTGTTAAGTTATTATGTACAATTTTACCGTCACAAGCCCCCCTCTCCTGAACTTTGCTCTGTATCTTTTTAAATTTTTATTGATTTAATAAATAAAAAAATACGTGTCCAATATTTTTTAGTAATCTAACTGACGGACTAAATAGATTTTTTTAGTCCTCATGCTTATGGTAACAATAAAAAAACCGGCCAAGTGCGAGTCGGACTCGCGCGCGAATGGTTCCGTTTCAGTTACAAGTGCGTACCTATTTTTGATATCAAGAATAAATAAAAAAGCGTATGTTTATGAAATGAAATGTTATTTTATATTTTTATATTCGAGTTGATTGAATGAAAGCTAAATTGCGGTTTACGATTTATGACGTATTAAAAAAAAAACTACTTACAAGATCTCGCTCAAACCAATTTTCGGTGGACGTTTGCATGGTAATGTACATCATATATTTTTTTTAGATTTATCATTCTCTTATTTTAGAAGTTACAGGGGGGGGGGGGACACATTTTACCACTTTGGAAGTGTCTCGCGCGCAAACTATTCAGTTTAAAAAAAAAATACATTAGAAACCTCAACATCATTTTTGAAGACCTATTCATAGATCCACGTATGGGTTCGATGATTTTTTTTTTTTAGTTTCAGTTCTATGTATGTGTAACCCCAAAATTTATTGTTTTTTTTTCTTTTTTTGTGTGAAAATCTTAATGCGGTTCACAACATAGATCTACTTGCCAAGTTTCAACATTATAGTTCTTATAGTTTCGGAAAAAAGTGGCTGTGACATACGGACGGACAGACAGACATGACGAATCTATAAGGGTTCCGTTTTTTGCCATTTGGTTACGGAACCCTAAAAAGGGTAGGAGGAAAAAATCAGAATGTAATGAAAAGATAAGATAAATAAGATTTCTTTCCGGGTCCAGTCGAGGGACAACACTCCGTGCCTCGTAAAGTATGTCAAGCCTTTGGTCCCGTTTGTTATCAAATCATCTATTACAATCGTATACCAGCGAACTGGCAGCAGCGTTTCCTCCGGTCACCAACCCGCCTGCCAAACGTTTTGACAATTGCAAACCCTTCCTTAAAACAAGGCCCATGTTCAGCAGTGAACGTTATATGATGATGATAATGTTTATGAGAGAAAATGATATCTCTTTAACATACTAATTACCAATGATAATGGACAGTTAAAGCAAATTAAGTAGGTACTAAAGAAAGCCGACATTTTAACAAACATATTAATTATAATCATATTATAACCTTGATATCTAGTAATCGCTATATAAGCAATATTAAGATAATAAGCGATCCAATTCATTGTCAATTAGTTTTCGTATGACATCGGATATACACAGGCAGTGATAGTGTAATAACTAAACTATTTTTTTTTTACTCAAAACACTTTTTTTTCGGACGGACATATCTCTGCTTTATTTAAACAAGTTTCGTGACAATCGGTGCAGTAACGGCGGAGTACGAGCCGGACGGATGGACAGACTGACGGATATGACAAAAATATATGGTTCCTTGTGGACTACGGAACCCTAAAAACCAAATGTTGACCAGTACGATCATGAGTTTTAGGTGTATGATATTACAGATCAATTTCTTTTGAACCATACTCTTTTGACCTTATTTTGTGTCATTATCAAAATTAAAACAGCTATATAAAGTTAGCCACGATGCTTTTGTTCCTTCACCGGGCATAAAGGCGAGCAGAGCTCCAGCCTTAATAAATGATTTAAAAACTACAAACTAAGCAAACTGCAAGAGGGCGTATTTCCATTTCCGTGTTCATTAGGAGGCAGTACTGCCTTGAATCACGCACGGTTTTGTCGATCTTACTGCCTTTACAGACTTGTTTTCCATTCAGGGTACGCGTTCTCCATTCGCGCACTGGTTTGCAAGGAGTATGGCGCCTCGATTAAGCGCAGGAAATCCGTCTTTGTTCGGAGGCATTTTTGTGTTCAATGAATAGGCAAGAAAACTCAGTCTTTAACTTTTTATTAGGACCTAAAATAAGCTACATTCAAAGAGTATGGTATTGTATTGTAAGCAATCAACGTACCCACCGTCTTGGAGAAAGATGGTGGGGGCGTGTGGGACTCCTTCACTTGCTCCCGGCTCTATGTAGCTTGCGAGCCGGGAGGTACATAAACAAATACAATGACGTTTTTTGGCAGGAGGTTCATTATCATCAATATTAGATGCAATATTATGAGCACGTTTTCTTTTTACAGTTTCTGACTTGGTTGTTCGTCCTGATTGAATCCTTCCACTGCATGGTAGACCTCTTTCTTTGCGGCGAGCGGTTTATGTTCGTTGAACATGAATTTTTCGAGATTTTTATACAACAAACATACAAAAATACAAACACTCTTTTCCTTTTCATAGTATTAGTATAGATTATAAAACTGGATTTTTTACTGTCTGTATTAATAAGTACAGATTTTATAGTCATTTTACTCTATAAGGAAAAGAAGTCCTTAAATGATGCCCAAACCTTTGGCAATTCCAACAACACTAAAACGACACCCACATTAGGTATCCCTTAACCCTAACAGTGAACTAATCACATAAACAAAGTGCATAAAAAGGTACTTAACCCTTAAGCCGAGTCATTAATCGCACGAAGCCGCAAACCGGCTCGAAGGACCACAAACCGCAATAGGGACAGACTTGATAATCTTTGTTTCTTGACAACTTGTGTCTCGTTATTGAGACTATCTTCGTATAAAATCGAGTAATGTTTTTGGCAATTATTTAGAATTACCTTCCGCGCGCATTATTAGTAGCTCACGTTCCCTTGGAAACCTCATAATAAAAGTAACAATCCCTCAATCTCAATCATCGCCAGCAACACCCTCTTGCGCAGATTGCCTAGTTTGTAACATAAACCATTTATTTAGGCTAGAGCTCTGCTCGCCTTTATACCCGTGAAGTAGCAAAAGCCTCGTGGCTAACTACGTAAGTGCGTAAGAAAAAAAAGAAAATTGCATTACTTATTGTTCACTAATCATACAATCAAAATCAGCAAATCGCAGTTTAACATCTGCTTGCCGTCCACCGAGCCGATCCATCAAGGTTAAAAACGGGACCCTATTACTAAAACTTCGATGTCTGTCTGTCACCAGGCTGTATCTCGAGAACCACGATAGCTAGACAGTTGAAAATCACAGATGATGTATATTGCCGCTATAACAACACAGACTAAAACTAAAATACTTAAGGGGCGGCTCCCATTCAACAAACGTGATTTTTTTACCCGTTTTTGCTAGAAATCAAGAACGGCAACAGTTAGGCACTTGAAAATGGTACGGAACAATACGGAACCTTCGTGCTCGAGTCCGATTCGCACTTGGCTGGGTATTTTTTATTCGATACTCCGATAGTATTAATTATTATTAATTAACGAGACAAATTATGTTCATGAATGCACGATCAAGTACTTATCTTAACTATGTAAGAACAAAGTAGGTAAATTATACTGGAAAATATAATTATGTATTTTTTACTACCGGTTGTTGGCCCTAGTAATCTTAATTGTGTTACTAAGTGGGTATTAATAAATTATATTTATAATTATGTAGGTTTTTATTTTATATTACTGTGTAGATAAATTATATTGAAAAGTAAAAAAAAAGTATACAGGGTGTAAGTATTGGCCCAGTAGTTCCTGAGATTCAAGTAAACAAACTCTTCAGCTTAATATATTATTATACGTAAAGTAGTAGCATTTTGTTTTGGAAAGTTGTAAGTGCCATTGGAAAAGCCTAAATAAAATAATGACAAAACTTAAACAAAATAGTTTTGTTTTCGCTAGAGAGAAATGAATTAAGCATCCCTATAGGGCATGGGTTGCTATCTCTTAAATTTAGCAACCAGGGCAAGATGCGTGAAAACCCTGGATTTTAGAGCCCAGAACCCGGGTTATAAAAATGACGAAATGTCTGGACATTTTGTGCTGTAATGATGTTGCCAGGAACTGTTTTCTAGAAAATCGTAAGCATAAGTGGGAAGGTACAAACTTATTATAATATTGCTACACTAGCTTCCCGGGCGCGGTTTCACCTCCGCGTAAATCCCGAGCCCGTGGGAACTTCATAATAAAATAATAGCCGAAAGCCTTCCACGATAAATGGGCTATCTAACACTGAAATAATTTTTCAAATCGCAGCAGTAGTTCCTGAGATTAGCGCGGTCAAGCAAACAAACTCTTCAGCTTTTATAGTACCTACACCCTGTATATATGCACTATAAATACTATCATAGACCAGATTATCGAAACGACTTTCAGACAGACATCAATAACAATTTAATTACCTATAGTAATAAGCTTAAGTACTTAGTTTAAAGCAATTGAAAATGTATATATGTCGCAGCCATCAACTTGAATCGGCCATTTAATGGGATGGCTAGCCAGTTTATTAAATGCCGGCATTCAATGAAATGGCTGAAGGACAACTAGTCTAATCGGTGTTTAAAATAAAAATGCTATACCTATACAGGGTGTCCCAAAAGATTACGTAGCTGGGAAGGGGGGTGATAGGGATGGTCACAAGGGTCACCAGAAAAATATAAAAAATTCCCTCTGGGTGTTTAAAAAAAAATGGCATTTTTTAAAAGACAAAAAATTTTACACCTTGTGCTAACTGTACCTACAAATATGGCTGTATTTAAAAAAAATGCTGTTATGTAATCTTCAATAACAACAAGGTCATCAACATCAACATCAAAAATAACAAGGTGTAAAATTTTAAGTTTTTAAAAAAATGCCATTTTTTTTTTAAATACCCAGAGCGGATTTTTTTTTTTATTTTTCTAGTGACCATTGTGTCCACCCCTGTCACCCCCTTTCCCAGCTACTTAACCTTTTGGGACAACCTGTATATATCAGCCATCTAATCAAATCGGCCATTCCAAGGAACGGCCAGCCCGTCAATCCGAAATTTAATTAAACGCCTAGGCCAATCACTTAACGTTCAACTAGTTGGCCTATAGTAAGCTAGCCCTTAGTTTTAGTTTTTTTTTTTAACCACCCAAAATCAAGAATTCAAATAGTCCTTTAGCCATTTCATTGAATGTCGGCATCCAATTAACGGGCTACGTCACATCGAATAGCCTCGATAATAAATCGATTGGGATGGGAGCGAGTTCTGTGAGTTGCTCTGAATCAATACTGCTTTATTAACAACTAGCGACCCGCTCCGGCTTCGTACGGGTGCAATGCTGATGTATCATACATATAAACCTTCCACTTGAATCACTCTATCTATTAAAAAAAACCGCATCAAAATCTGTTGCGTAGTTTTAAAGATCTAATCATACGTAGGGACGGACAGACAGCGGCAAGCGACTTTGTTTTATATTATGTAGTGATTGTAACATAAAATTTATTTTAAAAAAGGATTCCTCTGAGTTTCTTGCCAGATCTTCTAAGAGTTGCCACGGCCAGAACAAGAAAGGGACCAATCATAAGAACATGATTTAAAATATTTTAAACGTGTCTATATAAATAAAGAATTTTTGATTTTGACTTTGATTGTAACATACTACGAAAAATAAATAATTTCGCTGAATATTTTTTAACTGCTGCTGCTGGACATGTGCCTTCTCTTTAACAGACTTATCACCACCCCGCCTACCAAGCGTAGTGATTATGGCAAAAATCCTCCCTCGGGAGTAGGCCGATGTTCAGCAGTAGACGTTATACGAGCTGATGATGATGATAACTTTCTTTATGTTTTTTTAGGATTTCGGCGTCCAGTGCGACGGTGTACGCCTATTTGGGTGAGATGCACGCTAATACCAAGCGCGCCGCCGCCATCGCGTGGGGTTCCGTATTCATTTCCTTCTCCTTCATTATACTACCAGGTTAGTAGATTTAAAATGCGTTTTAAATGTGTAATCTGAATTTAGACAGCTATAGGATTTTTTTTTGTTTGAGGGGAAATGCTTTAACGCATTCTTAACGCCGCTGCAGCGTATTCGCGCGCTCCCGGTGGGATATGTGAGACTCGCCCTCTCCATAGCGTGGTATGATAAACTCATACCACGAGGAGAGGACCCTACACCACTAAAACCCCCCGGACACTCCTTCAATCCGCCGCTGGCGGGGGCCGGGTACGCATAAGCAATCCGACCCAGACTGAGCACATAATAGGTGTCCATGTAATAGCATTCCTCTACCACAGGAGTTCAAATCGTCTAATCTATATATTAACTTACGACCCGCTCCGGCTTCGCACGGGTGAAATGCTGATCTATTATTATGTCATCATCATCAGCCCGTATAACGTCCGCTGCTGAACATGGGCCTCCTCCAGAGAGGGAGGGTATTTGCCATAGTCACCACGCTTCGCAGACGGGTTGGTGACCGCAGTATTATGTTGTACCACACAAGGAAACGCTGCTGCCCGTTCCTTGACATACGATTATTATAGATAATGTTATAACAATCGGAATCAACGGCTTAACGTGCTTTCCGAGGCACGGAGGGTAGTCCCTCAACCAACCAGACCCGGAAAGAAATCTTAAAATTCACACAAAGATTTTCTGTCCGGTGTGGGGATCGAACCCACGACCTCCGAGATTCAAGGCGAGCCAAATACCGCTACGCTACGGAGGTTGTTATTATTATGTACTTACATAAGTATAAAGATCCCTCTTGAGTCCCGCTATCTATTAAAACGCATCAAAATTCGTTGCGTAGTTTTAAAGATCTAAAAATATAAAGGGATAGACAGACAGCGGGAAGCGACTTTGTTTTATACTATGTAGTGAATACGTGAATCAAAAACTTTGTATACCTTTTTACGAAAATTGCGCGGACAGACGAGCATGACATTTTGCTAGTTTCTATAGAGTAGGAATGCCAATTTTTTTTAACACGCTTTTATTAGCTTGGGTTGTATGTATGTATGTAACGGAATCTTTGAACTTAATTTTTCACCAGTTTCCAGAAGTCTGATTAATTTGAAACTTTGCATACGTATCAAGGACCGATGACAATGCAATAATTTGATAACAGTTTCCCATTATCCTTAAAAAATAAATAATAGTTTAAAAAAACTAAAAAAACACGCTTTTATAGCTAACCGAACTAAAAAATAGAAAATTATTTTCAGCGAAATTCATTCACCTCAAAATAAAATTATAATAAAGTTTAAGTTATTAACAGAATAATTCAATTCAGAGTGAAAAGCGTGGGGTGCAATTTACCACTTTTCATAACTCTCCTCTCATAGATAGTTGCCAATAGAATGATTTTGACATTTATTTTATCAAGCACCCCACGCTTTTCACTCTGAATTAAATTATTCTGTTAATAACTTAAACTTTATTATAAATTTATTTTGAGGTGAATGAATTTCGCTTACTGGGCGACCCTAGTGGTCGCAGTACCACCAAGTCGCCCAGGTCGCAGTACCACCAGGTCGCAGACCCTAGTCGCGACCGTAGTGTGGAGGTATTAGAAGTAACATAGGGACATTGGCTTCAATGCGAGCGAAGCCGCGGGTAAAAGCTAGTCTATTATAAGTTTAGTTAATGTTATTCATCATAAAATCTTGATTCAAAATTTTATTATGAATAATCTATGCCATGCATGATATGCATTATTATTTAACTTCTTAATTTGATGTGTCAAAAGAAAATGGTCAAGATCAAGCCGGAATCGCTAGGGTTCTGTACGACCGTACAATGTTGATGTGTTCGGAGTTATTTATCATGATGGAAACAATATGGCGATTTATTATTATATTTTTGTTTATTTAATTATTATATTATAATTTTTTTACTTAAAATAACCCATATTTTTTCCTATTTTAATAAATCATTCAAAATAATACACTCTATGAAGTTTTATGTTTCCGCATATCCACTAATATGCATGGATAGTGTAAACGAATTTTTCTATCTTTAGTCATGGTCCCAATGCCTAGGGGCGTCGGAATTGTGATCTTATGGTCGCCAGTTCGATCCCCACCCATTGCAGTACCGACGTGACAAACATTTTAGCTTAGCACGAGGGGTTTACAAGAATACTAGTATTCGGCCTTTCTTTTTTCGAAACGCTTGCTATCACAGGAAAGGTGTAGTCCTAAAATCATCATCTTCATCATTACCTCCTATCCTAAAATATTAATATTAAAATGATGCAGCGTCAGAAAGCAATCGCATAGTGATAAGATTCCGACAACGATGCCTACGTAACCCTAAACAGTATCAACTCAATAATCTCATTAAAATGCTAAGTTAAATAAGTTTTTTTAACGATCTTTTAATAAGTCACATAATTTATATCAATATTATAAAAATAAATGTAATTTTTTATGGTTAGAAAAGTTTAACGACCACTGGTCTGGGACAGTATGTTCACCATGAGTCTGGATGTGCTTTGTGACCGTAAATTGAGTATTTTTTAAGGTCCCCCGCCAACTCGAATTAATTTACCTAAAGCAGAACTTGTTTAAAAAAATATATGCCACTAATAACAACACTTTCCATTTAAATCTAAAATTTTGTAGGTATTTTAATGTTCTACAATATGAATTCATTATAATTATTTATCGATTTATGTTAATTAAGCAGCCACGCTGTCTGCTAGGTGAGGTGATTGACCAATTAATTGTAAATTGATTGATAAATTTACAAGGTGGTTAATCACTACATACCTATAAAAACAAAGTCGCTTGCCGCTGTCTGTCCGTCCCTACGTATGCTAAGACCTTAAAAACTACGCAACAGATTTTGATGCGGTTTTTTTTAATAGATAGAGTGATTCAACAGGAAGGTTTATATGTATGATACATCCGCATTGCACCCGTGCGAAGCCGGGCGGGTCGCTAGTCAAATCCTTGTGAAAAGTAAATAAATCATTTTTATGATTAAAAAAAACTATTATATAAAGCTGAAGAGTTTGTTCGCTAGAAGACGCTAATCTCAGGAACTACTGGTCCGATAAGAAAAATTCTTTCAGTGTTAAATAGCCCATTTATCGAGGAAGGTTATAGGCTACATTTAATTATGAAGTTCTTTCGGGTACGGGAGTAACGCGGGTGAAACCGCGCGCGGGAAGCTAGTGTTTAATATATGAGCATTGCACGCGTGCGAAGGGTAGCGGGTAGTAGGTATGATATAAATAAAGAAGTGCCGTAAATAGTTTATTTTATAAAACAGATTTTAGGATTTTACTCCTTATTCTTGTTTCACGTTAATATTAAACGTTCACTGCTGAACATGGGCCTCCTCCCGAGGGAAGGTATTTGCCATAGTCACCACGCTTGGCAGGAGGATTGGTGACCGCAGTATTATGTTGTACCACACAAGGAAACTCTGCTGCCCGTTCCTTGATATACGATTATTATAGATGATGTTATAACAATCGGGACCAACGGCTTAACGTGCTTTCCGAGGCACGGAGGGTAGTCCCTCAACCAACCAGACCCGGAAAGAAATCTTAGTATTTACACAAAGTTTCCTGTCCAGCGTGGGAATCGAACCCACGACCTCCGAGATTCAAAGCGAGCGAATGATTTATTTCATTATTTCATTTCATTACATTTTACATTACAGGTCTCGCCTGGTTAATAATACCTGGTAAATGGTCTTTCACGTTCATCGGCTTCGAGATCGTTCCATGGCGGGCTTTCGTCTGGTCGTGGTGTGCTCCTGGCTTGGCTGCGGCATTAATACTCTTCACGTTGCCAGAGAGTCCAAGGTTCCTTCTGGCGGTGAAGGGAGCTGAAGAAGCGTTGCCAGTTCTAGCCAGGATGTACGCTTGGAACAGTGGGAATGATTTAGAGGATTTTTCGGTGAGTATAATGACAATTTTAGTTATATTATATCGATTTTTAAAATTGAGATTAATAAAATTCGACCACCGGCAGGATTCGAACCTGCATCTTAGGTAAAGCCCCTAATGCCTTAACCAATTAGGCTACGGTGAAACCCTAACCGGTCATCGAAATTTATTAATCTCTTTATAACACGTATCTAAGGGGGAAATTAGAAAGAGATATTATATCGAATCAGATATTTTAACAGCGCCATCTATGATTAGTATTATTAACTAAAACTAAAACTACACGGTTTTACCGCTAGGAGCGCCACTAGGACAATCATCATCATCATCGTCATCATCAGCCCGTATAACGTCCACTGCTGAACATGGGCCACTTCCCGATGGGGTTTTGCCATAGTCACCACGCTTGGCAGGTGGGTTGGTGACTGCAGTATTATGTTGTAACACACAAGGTAACGCTGCTGCCCGTTCCCATGTTCCATATGATTTGTTATTGATGATGTTATAACAATTGGGACCAACGGCTTAGCGTGCTTTCCGAGGCACGGAGGGTAGTCCCTCAACCAACCAGACCCGGAAATAAATGTTATAATTTACACAAAGATTTCTTGTCCGGTGTGGGGATCGAACCCACGACCTCCGGGAATTAAAGCGAGCAAAATACTGCCACGCTACGGAGATTGTCAAAATAAATATACAAAGTTTTAATTATATGTATGTATTTTGACTTGCAGGTGAAGAAGCTCAGAGCTGGAGTGGAGGAGGTCAAGGCGACAGGTTTTGCTGGCGCCCTCAAGAACATAAGCGTGATGTTCAAACCACCATTGTTGCGTTGTGTCATCATATCCCATGTATCTATGTTCGCTGTATTCATGGTGTTAGTATACATTTCTATTTTAACCGCTTTCTACGGTTCCGTACCCGAAGGGTAAAAACGGGACCCTATTTATAAGACTTCGCTGTCTGTCTGTCACCAGGCTGTATCTCAAGAACCGCGATAGCTAGATAGGTGAAATTTTCACAGATGATGTATTTCTATTGCCGCTATAACAAGAAATACTAAAATTAAATAAAAAAAATTGTCCGGGTGGCGTGTTACGCTACTGACCGCCATAACCACCGTAGCGTAGCGGTATTTGGCTAGATTTAAATCTTGTTATTTTTTTTTACGGTTTCTGTCAGTTTTGCCGTCTACTAGTATTTTTGTTAACCCCTCGTGCTAAGCTATAATGCTTGTGTTACGAGTGGGTTCACGTCGGTAGTGCAATGGGTGGAGATCGAACCGGCTACCACAAGATCACAAGTCCGACGCCCTAGCCATTGGGCTATGGTCGCTTAAATATGAAATCTTCGTGCATATTCTAAGTCTACCCTCCGTCCGAAGATATTAATGTATATGTTTGTGTCATGTTTCAGATCTAGCGGGCTGTACGTGTGGGTGCCAGATATACTGAACAGTATTCTACGAAGCAACGCCAACCAGAGCATCACCATTTGTAAAATTATTAAAGAAAAGTTTATTAATGCTACGGTGAGTGTTCACGCCTTTTGGTATCAAATCCTACCTTGTATCAACTTGCATAAATGCATTCTTTAACTCTAAGAACAGACGTTGTCCTGCATGATAATATATTAATATAATATGTATATCAGGGATACACAAAGTTTCGGCTCCACGAACCCCTGTTAATATTTCCAGGTGACAGCGGACCCCTAAGTAATTAAATCCCCCCCCCAGAGAAAATATTAAAATTGACTGTTGAAGAAAACGCCTGCCAGTTATCAAGCCACCATTGCGTGAATTTTGTCGCGAACCTCCTGCCGTCGAATGGCGAACCCCTAGGGGTTCGCGTACCCCACTTTGAGAAACCCTGATGTATATTATATATGTAGCGTATTACGTGTTGGTGTAGCCAACTACGTGTTACGGATATGATAAGAGATTAATTATATATAATATAATGAGAGGAAATAAACAACAGATCACTCATTACACTATAGTTTATTATTAATTAGGTAGTTAAAATTTGCATTTAATTAGATTAGAAAATTTATTTTTCTATGGGAAAGAGGTGTGAATGTCTGTATGATGATGAGGATCCCCTTTTTCTTCTTCCAGCTGCACCACGAACAGATGCAGTGTGAGTCGGAGGTGTCGGTGGGCGTGTTCCCCATCTCCATGTCCATGGGCGCGGTGTTCGCGCTCACCTACCTCTCCATAGGCTTCCTCATCAACAAGGTTGGCAGGAAGACGCTATACTGTGAGTAGCTTGTAAAGTATTGAGTCAACAACATTCAGCGGTATTTGGCTCGCTTTAAATCTCTGAGGTCGTGGGTTCGATCTGGGGATCGGACAAGAAATCTTTGTGTAAATTGTAAGATTTCTTTCCGGGTCTGGATGGCTGAGGGTTGGTCCTTGGTTCAGGGAACGGGCAGCAGCCATTTTGAGATTGTGGTACCACATAATACTGCGATCACCAACCCGCCTACCAAACGTGGTGAAAACCTTCCCTCGGGAGAAGGCCCATGTTCAGCAGTGGACGTTATACGGGCTGATGATAATGATGATATGTTTTTTTATTTTTATTAAGTATAGGCTTACGTTTGACTATAATCTCGCTTGATGGAAGGCGAAAATAAGGCCTAAGATGATACACGCGTGCCTAGAAAGTGTCTGATGACTCTCTTCGCTCGGCGCTCCAATGGGTCCAGAGCATCCAGCTGATATCTAGCAGACCCATCCCAAAGATGAGAACAGCATTCCATTGAGGAGAGAACTTGAGCTCTGTAAAGACTTACTCAATGTTTCATCAATAGTCACTATAGTAATGTTTTTCCCGCAGGTGGTATAATGTGTGTGTGCGGGCTGGCCACGGTGGGCGCGGCCTTCGTGCCCGAGGGTGTGGGCGCCACGGTGCTGCTCATCCTGTCGCTGTGCTCGGGCTGTGCGGCTTCGATTCTCGCCGCCATCGCTGTGGACGTGTTCCCTACTAGTATGAGGTGAGCTTCTAGTTTCACATTTTAACCCCTTATCGGTCACTAGGTGTGTTTAAAAATCACCCGATGCCCTCGTAGGCCCGAAGTCCGAGAGGCCCGCGAACTGTAAAGTAGAGCGACAGTTGCACAATACTCCCCTTAATAAATTAAAAGCCATAATCCCTCAATCTCCCCGTCAGCGACCGCCCGGAGCCGAGGTCCAAGTCCCACAGGGACGCCCTCTTGCACAGGTTGCTTAGTTTGTAGTGTTTAAACCATTTATGTAGGCTGGAGCTCTGCTCGCCTTTATGCCCGGTGAAGTAGCAAAAGTCTCGGGGCTTACTACATAAGTATGTCCGTCCGAAAAAACAAAAAAAAAAGTTTAAAAATCTTTGAAATCGGCACATTAGTTTTTTTAAATTTATTCCTTACAAACATACACACAAAAATACAAATCTTTCCTCTTATAATATTAGTATAGATTTGGTCTAAGGACGCAGTAGACTTAAAATCAACATCAGCCCGTACAACGTCCACCGCTGAACATGGGCCTCCTCCCGAGGCAGGGTTTTGTCATAGTCACCACGCTTGGCAGGCGGATGGGTGACCGCAATATTATGTTGTAAAACACAGGGAAACGCTGCTGCCCGTTCCTTGTTATACGTTTGTTATAGATGATGTTAAACAATCGGGACCAACGGCTTAACGTGCTTTACGAGGCACGGAGGGTAGTCCCTCAACCAACCAGACCCGAAAAGAAATCTTAGAATTTACACAAAGATTTCTTGTCCGGTGTGAGGATCGAACCCACGACCTCCGAGACTTAAAGCGAGCCAAATACCGCTACGCTACGGAGGTTGTTAGACTTAAAATACTGGTATTTGTAGCAATGAATGTTATTGACATATGAATGTAATATGGCAGAGCCATGGCCATGTGCGTGATGTACATGGTGGGTCGCGCGGGCGCCGCCGTGGGCTCCAACGTGCTGGGCTCGGCGCTGGACCTGCACTGCTACGAGGCCTTCACTGCCTTCGGGATATTCACTGCTGGTAACTAGTTATCTTTTTAACACACCTACATTTTGTAGTCGTTGCAATTGGCCAGGCGACAGTATAGAAATGAATGACAAGCTGACGGACAGACTACTTTGTCTGTAATATCCTGCAATTTGCTACCTGTTAGTTATCTAGTTTAATTCATAGAATAAGAATAATAATGTAATATTGTGATTCTGAAAACTACAAGTCTATAAAAATACCTCAGTGCTGAATAAATTCACTTTTTCCTAAAGTTAATAGATTATTCCAACTTGCATATTAATAAATATATTTATGAATTATGTTTTTTAAATTTCAAAATTACTTTAGCTAAAATTAAAAAATCATCTCTATTGCAGGTTCTACTATACTCATGGTCTTTTGGCCGAAGCCAGAAAAGGTGCGACAGGCGCTAGAAGAAAAGGGATTTTCCTACTAACATCGTTATAATAATATATTACATGATTACTGATGAATATCACAATGTGTCATAGACAGTGCTGCCATCTGTTAGGTGACTCCGGAGTTATTTGTGGTTGAGGTTTCTTGCCTTACCTGTCTTCACTTCAGTACTAAAGTTTTTTTAACAGTGTACAGAATTTAAAAAAAAGTAAAATTATTATAAACATTAATGGATAGCAAAAAATTTGAAGCTATTTTGAAATATGACGGTTTTTTGATCTCTGATTAAGTTTTGAAGGCGGTTTAAAAATATATTATTATCATATGTATGGTAGTTGGTAAAAAAATATTTGATTATCGAATTCGAATCGAAATTATTTGAAAAAAAAAAAACTAATTCGAATCTTATTAGTCTATTATATTATTATGTATTTGAATATCGAATTTAAGGCGGCTTAAGTTTGAAAAAGTCTTATTCGAATTTTAAATACAGATAGAATTTTGCGATGTTTGAAGTTTAATTATTCTTATTCGAATTTCAAATATGTTTATTAATAATTGAAAAAAATACAAATTAGCTAGGCTTAGCTACTTTAATAATTGTAATGGGGGATAGCCTATTTTTATAAGTTCCCTAATAAATTTGAGATATTATATCCTCGATATGTGATAAATTTCCTTCATTTAACCAAATCATACTAGCTCATTGCAAATGAACAAAGTTTTGTTCTTGTTTGTTTTTTTTTAAGTTACTATTCTATATTTAAAATATTATTGTTTTAGACTCCATATTAATGTACACGTCAAAGTATCATGTAGCTATAACAAATGTGGTTTCTCAAAATGTAAGTGCATGGACTTATAAGGTCCCGGGTAGGAAATCTGAATTTTATTTTTCTTTATTAATATTGTTTGTGTATTATTATTGCAGACAATAAACCGATGCCTCTTATAATATTTTATGGATATGAATAGTTTTATTGCCATTATTGATTAAAATTAAGTATGTGTGATGTGTGAATATTTTTAGAATTAAATTATGTTTTTTATCAGTGGTCTATCAATTTCACCGACAGATGGCAGTGTTTGTTGTTCAAATAGAATTTGTTGTAAGAAGAGACTGATAGACAGATAGTGCATTTGAATTGTTACGAGGCTTTTAAAGTAAATGCCTTGTGTATATTTTTATTATACATTTAAGTAAATAAATGATTGATATTATTTATGGTGATTTTATTTGGAAACTAGCAAACCGTTCCCGTTGGAACTTAATAATGAAATATAGCCTATAGCCTTCTCGATAAATGGCCTATTTAACACTGAAATATTTTCAAATCGGCCAAGTAGGTCCTGAATAGCGCTCTTCATCTTTATATATTAGTATAGATAAGTGAATATAACAAATTATAGATCTTCTCTTTTCTTAACACTGGAACTCTATTCGAAACAGTTGTAATTGAAGATTAACTTAGAAATACCCTGTTGTGATTACATAAATAATTTTAATAAAAAATGAATTTTATAATCAAAAAATATTAAGAGGCTTACTTGGCTTCGCTTAAATTTAATGGTTTGCATATAAATTAGTTTCAATATGATAAAATGTTGCCACATTAGATTAATAAATATAAAATGCGAGTTCAAAGCATCGGAATTAAACATTACAAACAGCGCCATCTATAAAAAAATGTAAGAACTAGCTCATACTAGAAAAGAGAACATAGTTAGTGGCGCTGTCAGTATGACAGAAATGTAGTATTAGGTTAATAGATGGCGCTATGCACAACTTTCTAATCACGGAACGATATGACTATGACTTCGATACAAATGCCTTCATTACTGTAACAGTAGCGTTATTGTAATGCATTTTCTATGTTATTGTTAGAGTATTGTTGAAGATTAACTAAATAAATTGACATAATAATATTTAAAATATTTTTTGCTTGCATATTAAACGCTGAGTAGCAAAGACATTTTCATCAAAGTCGCACTACTATACTATCGCTATATTTTTCATCATAGTCAACACGCTTAGTAAGTATGACAAGCGCCGTCTTCTTTTGAAGCATGTCTGCTTTGCAAAAGGAGACTACGGCCGCCCATGATCCTCTCGCCGCCAGCATAGCCGAGACTAAGGCTTGCGGCGAGCCGCGGGAGGTCCTTTGCGAGGAGCACCACATTTTGCGTCAAGACTCGGCGTTTGGTGGCCCATGCTAGGCTAGTGGGCCTAACGCGACCCGTATCGTAGGATCGGCATCATTCGCCAAGGACCACAATGCTGCTTTTCAAATTTTTAGAATGATGAACATTTTATTCGTTAAACGTTCGTCGAAGGATCCAGAACCACCACGGCGCGAATGGTGCCGATACTGCGCAGTAAGGGACAGCGTGAAACGCCTAATGCCTTTAACAGTAACTTTAACAAAACTATGCTTAATGATCTCGAACCCACTACAGTAGGTAATTAGTCTGTTACCTACATTCCATACGCCCTAAAAAACAAGAGCAGGTGACTAAATACCTCAAATTATATCTACTACAAATCGACACAAAACCGAAGTGACAAATATTCTTGTCATTAAAACTCATTATATATCGATTTGTGATATTATTTTAAGTGTAGCCTTGATTCGTAACCCGTTAACACCTTTTTTGTCATACCTTAACAAGGGTTGACAAAAAGTTCATAAGCGGAAGGTGCCAAAAATGATTCGGTACCTGATAATGGGTTAGAAAGGCGGGGTGACCCTAATCTCTGGCTCTGGTCAAAAATCGTTGGTCTAGTCACTAGTGGAATGTTCTTCATTAGTTCGTTTACGTCCACAGCTAAACATGGGCTGTCAGAGGCCAGCAGCATATAGGTAAGCCAGGGTCGTTGAGTGATATTGCTGTAATCACCACACTTGGCAGAATGGTGATCGCACTAAGAAGGAGTATCTTTGAGTTGATAGATGCTTCTGCCCATCCATCAGTTGTATGTCTCTTAGTCGTCTCTTATGACACTCTTAGGAAGAAGTCTTCCCGACCCTTAGTTTGCTCGTAGACCCGAAGTCCGAGAGGCTCGCGAACTCCCTTGCACAAAACTTCCCTAAAAAAAACTAAAAGGCATAATCCCTCAATCTCCCGGTCAGCGCCCTGAGCCGAGATCCAAGTCCCACAGGGGACGCCCTCTTGCGCAGGTTGCTTAGTTGTAGTGTTTAAACCATTTATCTAGGCTGGAGCTCTGCTCGCTTTTATGCCCGGTGAAGTAGCAAAAGCCTCGGGGCTAACTAAATATGTCCGTCCGAAAAAAAAACCCTTACGAAGATATGGGATAGTCTTAGCCGGAAACCACATGAATAGTGGAAAGTATTCGATTACAATTATCTAGGTCCCGGGTTCAATCAAAATTTGAGTAAGTGCCTAGGTAAATACTATAGTTATGCTCAAAAAAAGTGAGTTGTTATTCGAATATGGCACTAACGTCCCCCTCAGAGACGTGTTATAAAACAGATTGATAAATATCGATGATCGGCTATACCTAAGATGCAGGTTCAAGTCCTGCCGGTGGTCAAAATTTATTAATCTCAATTTAGAAGTTTAGTTATCCGAAGTTAGGAAATTGACATACCCTGCTTTGAAGATCACATAACTCTTATTAAGGGTGGTAAGGGTTGGGTTGCTGACGATGACCAATGATTGGGCGCCTACTTATCCACGATATTCCTCTGAGCTGCGGCGCATCCAGCTATTCTCCTCCATTCTTGATGATTGACATCGCGAGTACCTACCTATATATAATATTTAATATGCTGGTTGATTTTTTTTACCGTCTTGAAAATAATAGGGCGTGATATGTATATGAAATAGATGTGTAAGGCATAGTTATTTTATCTTTTTATTTTTTTACTGACATAGAGTGAAAATCGTAACGGTAAAAATTGGTACCTAAGTAGGTAGTTACGCTATTCCGCTCACTCTTTACACTCTTTACATGTGTAATTGCGACCTAGGTATTATAGGCATTTTAGCATACCACGCTATGGAGAGGGCGAGTCCCACATATCCCACCGCCAGCGCGCGAATACGCTGCAGCGGCGCTGGGAATGCGTAAAAGCATTTCCCACCGGAAAACAAAAAAAAAATGTACTATAGGCACCTATTTTATTATTATGCACGCGTTATGTGAAAAAATAATTTATACAACTTTTTTTTATAGAATTGCACTCGAAACATTGCGATATGCAGTACAGTACCCAATAATTGTCTTAAAGAGGGGTAAATTCAGGGTCAACAGGGGTGACCAACCCTATGTAAAACAATTTTAATTAGCTCGCGACGGTAACCGTTATAACATATGGGTGGCTTATGGGACCTTTATGGGGTACGAATGACTTTTTGATGTTATAGTTGGTTGGCTGTGAAATTGATCATGTTATTTCAATTTTCTTTACATTTTTGTAGCGATATTTTCGAAGTTGACCGAAGTTTACCCACATCCTACATTTATGGTGTTTTTTGGTGTTTAATGTTTTTAATCGATACCGAGTTCGATATTCGATTAGAGTAAAATTATGTTAGGAACTAGAAATTCTCTCTAGAAAATTCTATGAACCTAAGTATCAGCCTCCCGTTCTTCAGAGAGCACGTTAGGTTTTCATTCCATTCATTTTTTTCAGTCCAGGTGTCATCGGTAAAACCGTCACGTCAGATTTCGGGAAGAGAGTAGTTTCTGGCACTCGTGCACACTAATATTTTCCTCCCGACCGATGCCTTCCGATGCCCTCGTAGACCCGAACTCCGAAAGGCCCGCGAACTGTAAAGTATAGCGACAGTTGCACAAAACTTACCTAAAATACAAAATGTCAAAATCCCTCAATCTCATCGCCAGCGACCGCCCTGAGCCGAAGCCCAAGTCCCACAGGGGACGCCCTCTTGCGCAGGTTGCTTAGTTTGTAGTGTTTAAACCATTTATCTAGGCTGGAGCCTTTATGCCCGGTGAAGTAGCGAAAGACTCCTGGCTAAATACATAAGTCAGACCAAAAAAAAAAAAACCCACTTGAGGGCACCCTTAAGGGGTTAGGACCAACGCTCAGGGTGCCACTGGAGTAAAGAGTAGATTTACGAACAGTGGTGGTGATCGCTGGCACGAGATCACAGTTCGGGGAATAAGCAACGCGGTCCTCGGTCATGCCGTCGAGGATCCTACCCTAGCTAACCTGCATATATGTAGGTAGGTATCAGCCTCCCGTTCCTCGGAGAGCACGTTAGGTTTTCAGTCCATTAATTTCTCAGTTCAGGTGTCATCGATAAAACCGTCACGTCAGATTTCGGGAAGAGAGTAGTTTCTGGCACTTGTGCGCACTAATATGTGCAGTGAAGATGGACAATCTCCGTAGAGTTGGGAGAACTATAAATAGTACCTAGTTACAGGATTAAATAATTGGCTGGATAATGGAATATTGAAGTTAATAATTTAGTGACGAAGATATCGAATATCATAACACTAGCTTCCCACACGCGGCTTCACCCTCGTAACTTCCGTTTCCGTAGGAACTTCATAATTAAATATAGCCTATAGCCTTTATCGATAGAACACTGTAATATTTTTTCAAATAGGACCATTAGTTTCTCAGATTAGCGCGTCATAAATTTGATGTTATAAAATCATCATAATATAGGTAGGTACCTACCGGGTAAAGAGCATGGAGATATCGTTACGGCGGAGCGTCCAAAAGGTTAAGCTTATTTTCTTATTCAAAAATAAATAAATCACAACCATATTTGCCACTTACCTATATTACGGCAATGAATTAGCTTCAAATCTATCGATACATCCCGCTTCCACTCCATTAAAGGGTCAACCAAATATTGAATATACCGCAACATTGTAAAAATTCCTTCACGCGATTCTCAGCAATTACAATTAAGTACCTACACTACTTAAAAAAACAACATGAGTCCAATCAACTATATTCTATCCTTAAAAATGTTGTGATAGAGAATTTTATGATAAAATAATAGCCGACACAAAAAAAATGGTCGAATTATAAAAAAATAACAGTCAGGTAGTCGAACTGCAATGTCAGTTCGTGATGCGTTCTGATGTGTTCCGATGTAATGAAGGATGTGGGACGAGGGAGGTCGGTTTGTTTCCGTGGTTTTAGTGAAGGTTAGGTATATTTACATACATACATACATAAGCTCACGCCTGTTTCCCAGCGGGGTAGGCAGAGACAATGGACCTCCACTTGCTGCGATCCCTCACATATCTTTCGCAGCTGTAACTATACTAATACCTACTAATATTATAAACTAGCTCCCTGCGCGCGATTTCACCCGCGTAACTCCCGTTCCCGTGGGGACTTCCTAATTAAATATGGGATAAAATATAATGACCACCAAAAATATATACTTAATTGACACCAGAAAAATAAAGTCTAAAATTATAATAGTACTAGCTATTTTAGTCACGACTGCACTTCAAATTGTATTCGAACACCTAATGTAGTTAATGATCACCAAATCTTAGCGAGCAAATTGTTGCGCTATTTCTACCTTAATAAAATCAATGAAAAATGACAATCGGTTAGGTTAGGTTAGAGCTGCGGCCATACAACACACGAGCCGAGCGAGCGAAGCGAGCGGTGCCGCGGTAGCGGCCGGCGAGTGCCAGAACCGAATAGTAAATTAGTAAAACATTTAGGTACTTTTGGTGATCATTTACTACTTTTGGGTTAACAATGATTTATTTGGAGTCATTTTGCTTAAATACGATAGCGAAATGTTAAAACTTTGGTTACAATTTTACATTAAAATGCGGGTTTAATTTTGGTGATCATTTTTACTATATCTGATGGTAAGTTAAACATAAGCCATTAAATATAGCCTATGTCACTCAGGGTGAATGTAGCTTTAGAATGGTGATAGAATTTTTAAAATCGGCTCAGTAGTTTTTGAGTTTATACTTTACAAAAATAAATACAAAAATACCAATCTTTCCTCTTTATAATCTAAAATATATAAAAATGAATATCCCTGTTACCCTTGGTCATCGCATCATGCGTGTACGAATGGACCTATTCCACATTTTTTTTGTTTTTTTTTTCTTATTATAAGAAAAATATAAGACAAATTACGCGAAAAATCTGAGAAATTAAGAAAACTTGACGACCATATTAAATTTTCTAATGTAACCTTAACAATTTTGATATTATTAACTTTTTTAATGTAATCTTATGACGTTTGACATAATGCGAGCTGCTATCATGCATTATATCGTAGGTACGCTCAGAAATATAGGGACCCAATTCAAAAATTCGTATGTGTGACTTTTATTCAGAATATGACCTAATTCAACATTTTCATGGACCAATATTAATTGTTGTAATTAGTTTGATATGAAACTAATAAAATACCTACACATATTTTCAAAACGGCCGAATATTTTATATTTTCTACAAAATGTATGGATCTACCAATATTTTTTCGCCATTCACCTAACATTTGCTTTTTTTAATTAGGTCACTATATTTCTAAGCGAGCGATATTAAAAGTTAAATTTTATAAGAGTTTTAGTGAAGACACGACAACGTCTGTCGGGTCAGCTAGTATTAGTATAGATGTGAATGTGAGTTCGCTTATTACGCTTTTACGCGAAAACTACTTAACCGATCATCATGAAACTTTGTTTATATATTCTTGGAGGTTTATTATTATGATAATCGGGGCCAACGGGTTAACGTGTTTTCCGAGGCACAGGGTAGTTCCTCAACCAGGCCCGGCAATAAATCTTTATTGATACACGAAGATCTTGTACTGGACCGATTTGACAAATTCTTTCACCGTTGGAAAGCTACATTCACCCTGAGTGACATAGGCTATATTTAATTATGAAGTTCCCACGGAAACGGGAGTTACGCGCGCGGGTAGCTAGTACATACATACTAAAATGAGTGAATGTAGCACTCAGCTGAAGCAAATTTTGTTTATATTTTTGAATCCTTACTATAATATTATAAATGTGAAAGTAACTCTGTCTGTCTGTCTGTCTGTTACGCAATCACGCCTTAACTACTGAAGCGATTTAAATGAAATTTGGTACAGATATAGTCTAGAGCCTGAGAAAGAACATAGGCTATATTTTATTATGAATTTCCCACGGGAACGGGAGTTACGCGGGTGAAACCGCGCGCGGGAAGCTAGTAAATAAATAAAAACGTTTTTATTCACGTGAACCTATTACAGGGCATTTGTAAATAGTCGAAACATATTTTGGTTTTTAAATTTACTATGTTAAATTACTTAATTTTATTTGATTATAATAGTTTATTTAGCTTTAGCCTAAAAGCTGTCAAGTATGCAAAATACAACATTATTTTATTTTTATACAGATTAGTGCTAGTGCATTAATAGTAGATTGTTTATCTAGGGAGCAAACAACTATTTTAAAGGCGAGAGTGTTTTTTTTAATCCAGAGCGGAGCGAAGTATTCTAGAGTATTAAAAGTATGTCACTCGAGCTTAAAATAGTGTTGCTCCCGAAGTGGACACTCTACTTTTTATCACCCTCTATGAGAAAATAAGTAAGTGCAACTTATGAACAAGAATTTATTTACGTACAATTTAATGAAGAACCATAAGACATAATAATACTTTCACTTGAGGAAGAGGCACTCATTTTTTATAATTCTAAAATCTAAATATGAATCAACTACGAACGAAAGCAGAATGCATTTAATTTCGCGCGTTGTTTATTTTTCATCAACTTTTTTTAAATTTGGCGCGCTCGCAGGTTTTCAGCCAGTCACATATTCAATACATTGTTCCCGCATGGTTTGTGATTCACCTCTTTGTTGATTGAAAAATTATTAACAATATCCACATTCCAAATTCAAATCAATTTTGGTCCCTAAGGGATTAATGAGCTATTTTGGTCCCTGTTGACGAGGAATAAACTAGCTCTTTTTGAATAGATGTGATAAAAAATGAATTTAAATCATTTTTCTTTCTTCTTATTTGTTAGTTGTATGTGTACTAAATATAGTTTCTATTTCCCAACCTTCCTCTCTAAATGTAGAAGGTAACTGTAACAAAAAAACTGAACCCAGCACGTGCACGCTCAGGTGGGGCGACACGTGGTAACCGAAGCGCCATATGTCACGGGTTCGACTCCCGGATAGGTTGTACGGCTTTGTAACATTTGGATTTGTTACAAGATTGTTTAATAGGCTGGTTATAAACGATATTAATTCAGTAATTAGGTATTTACACACACTTATAGGTATGTACTGGACAAGAAACTTCACGATGCCTATAAAATGGATGGATGTTTGTTACTTTTTCACACCGTTTCACATGGATTAACTTCCCTAGTGTAGGAGTTACACTAGAGAATTTAATCCATGTGAAACTGTCATGGTTTACATAAATAATTATCTCGGGTGGGAAATAATCCCAGAAAAGCAAGTTTTCATCATCATCATCATCAACCCGTATAACGTCGACTGCTGAACATGGGCCTCCTCCCGTGGGAGGGTATTTGCCATAGTCACCACGCTTGGCAGACGGGTTGGTGAACGTAGTATTTTGTTATACCACACAAGGAAACGCTGCTGCCCGTTCCTTGATATACGATTATTATAGATGATGTTATAACAATCGGGACCAACGGCTTAAAGTGCTTTCCGAGACACGGAGCCTCCGTAACCTCCGTAGCGTAGCGGTAATTGGCTCGCTTAAAATCTCGGAGGTAGTGGGTTCGATCCCCACGCCGGACAGGAAATCTTTGTGTAAATTTTTAGATTTCTTTCCGGGTCTGGTTGGTTGAGGGACTACCCTCCGTGCCTCGGAAAGTAAGTTTTAGAATTAACTTTTTTTCAGACGGACTTATGTAATTAGCGACGAAGCTTTTGCTACTACACTACTTTACTATTTCATAACGATGTCCAGGGCTCCAAGCTTATTAAATTATTTATAAACTGCAAACTACGCAACCTGCACAAGCTGCACGCCTCGCGGGAGTTGGACTTCGGCTCATGGCGGCTGGCGGGTTTTTGAGAAAGTCTGACTTCGTTTTGTAAGGGAATTTCGTGGAACTGTCGCTTTACATTACAGTTCGTGGGACTACGAGGGTACCGGGAAGGTCTTTGTTAACTTAGAAGCAACTTATTCACTTTACAATTAAAAATACCCTATCATAATTGTGTAATGAAATAATGAATTTTATTCAGCACTTAGGTATTTACATACATACACTTGTACTTGTCAGAATTACAATGTAAGAAGATAAAATAATAAATAATTAAAACTAACAAATAATTCTTACTCTATAAGATATCCGACTAAGTAATTAACAGTAGTAGCAAATCATACAAATCTACAGACTGCAAAGTCCGTCCGTCTGTCCTGTGATATTTATTGCAATTAACCAATTATTATTATTATTATAAGAAGAAATTAAAACCGCATCCAAATTGCAAGTGGTCACATTATATCTAAGTGGCACACACCTGAGGGCACCCTTATGGGGTTTAGGACCACGACCCAGGGTGCCACTGAAGTAAAAAGGTAGATATATAAAGAGGATGTGATCACCAGCACCGACTACAGGCGCTCAATCACAGGGCAGGGGTAGGGGCGCAACGCGGTCCTCGCCGCCGGCGAGAATCCTACCCTAGCTAACCTGCAACCTTTCACTAGCTACCTAAGTGTAAGATCAGATATCTTCTAATTAACATCAGTAGCATTCCATATCATCACCATATAGCTCATAGTATCGTCACTAACCCCAAACGACATTCAAATGCTCGAGCACATCTGTTGCTGATGCTATCAGAGCTGTAATGTTCAACGTCTGACCGCGACCGACCGTGAAACATTATCATAAAAACGAATATAAACCAGTAAAGTACATTATAATACTATACTAGCGACCCGCCCCGGCTCCGCACGGGTACAAAGCTGATGTATTATACATATAAACCTTCCTCTTGAATCCCTCTATCTATTAAAAAAAACCGCATCGAAATCCGTTGCGTAGTTTTAAAGATTTAAGCATACATAGGGACATAGGGACAGAGAAAGCGACTTTGTTTTATACTTTGTAGTGATATACTTCTATACTAATATATCAAGTAAGACTTACCTCCGTAGCGTAGCGGTATTTACCTCGCTTTATATTTCGGAGGTCGTGGGTTCGATCCCCACTCCGGACAGGAAATCTTTGAGAAAATTCTAAGATTCCGGGTCTGGTTGGTTGAGGGAATACCCTCCGTGCCTCGGAAAGCAAGTTATGCCGTTGGTCCCGATTATTAAAACATCAACTATAATAATAGTATATCAAGGAACGGGCAGCAGCGTTTCCTTGTGTGGTACAACATATTACTGCGGTCACAATCCCGCCTGACAAGCGTGGTGACTATGGCAAATACCCTCCCCGGGAAGAGGCCCATGTTCAGCAGTGGACGTTGTACGGGCTGATGATGATGATGATGATGATGATGAATATATAATATTTATTTATTTATTTATTTTTATGCATTAATAAGGCACGTCAACAACATGAACACAAACATTTTCTGATGACATTATTTAGCTTAGGTCTAGTGTTCTAATACATAACAGACATGCACATCATTCATAAAAAAAAAAAAACAACTCAAATAAAGTTAAAATATTAAATACTAAAATTACTTAAAACTAAGTTTACTATATTTAGCTATTAATTAAATATAAATATGATGTTGAGTATGATGTGAGTGCAAAATGAGAGTTATGTTATCATTTACAAATTTTCAATATTTTTTTCTTTTTTATTATTAATTAATTAATTTTAAAAATAAATAACAAATATAATTAATTATTTTTTTAATTAATGTTTGACTATTTAGTAGTGCCTGTAATTGGTTTACGTAAATAAAAATGATTTTTATTTTTTTATTTTATGTTGTGCTTTTATCGTAAACTGGCACTTACGACCAAATGCTTCTGAAATATACTAGAGCATACGTCCTTATGCTAATGAGGTCTAGTAATTCATGTTACATTTGTTCTAGAACAGTCTTTCGACACGACATCGCGAACTTGAATACCTAATAAGCACCCGCTGACCGTGGGAACTCGGCCACCTGTTGATCTAGATGTCCATAAGGCTAGGCCCCATAAGGCACGGTGGACGGTCCCATAAGGCACGCTCACCCACCGTGACATTACCCCATGGATCTTCTAAGTGGTGGTGAGAAATATTGTACCATCTAATTAGGGGTAGCAGTATAACGTGTTATTTAAAGTTGACTGCACCGGTGGCTCAGTGGTTACGATAGTTGCCTCTGAGACCTGGTGTTCTGGGTTCGATTCCCACCCGGGACAATTATTTGTGTGAACCACAAGTAGTTGTTGTGAGTCTGGGTGTTCTGTGTGTCCGTGAAATGAATGTTTGTAAAGTCCCCCGCGACACAGGGATTTATTTCCCTAGTGCGGGAGTTGTCTTTTAAAAAAGAAAAAAAAAAAAAAAAGTTGTTATGTAAAATAATGTTTTGAGCATTTTAAGGAAGATGTTGCAACTAATCGTAGGTACTCGTAAAAGTGCAAAATTTTATCCAAATCAATTTATAGTTACCTATAACAACTTTTTTGGTCGTACTCAGTTCCAAAATTAAATTATTTCATAAAAAGAAAAAAATGAGTGGATATTGTCTGACTGATTAATTTATATCGTACTTATATGGCAAACAGGAACGATAAAATTCAAAATTGGCAGCTCAAAAATAATGTCTTGCTTCAAATTTGAACTTGTCAATACCTCTGCCTTGTTTATTGTACTTCCAGTAATCGTCATTTGCGCAAAAATGGTAAGTACGGCTTTTTTTTTTAATATATAACATGTTTCTTATAAAAAACAATATATGATTTTAATTTTTTTATGTATAGATTAGGGTCCTGAAATGTCTTTTTCGCAAAAAAGTGATACCCAAAAATTTCGATTACTGCAAGTATAAAAAGCAGGGTAGACCTGTAATCAGCCAAATTGACTCGCCCTCACGACTCGACTTCCCGACTCTTAGCTTGCAAAAAAATATTCGATACCCTTGCAGACCAGAAGAGTTCCAAAGACCCGCGTTCTGTAACGTAGACCGACATTTGGACAAAACTCTCCTAAGAAAAATAAAACTAAAAGTCATAATCCCTCAAACCCTCTGTTAGCTAACGCCCTGACCCGAGGTCCTAGTCCCACAGGGGGCGGTCTCTTGCGCAGGTTATTTAGTTTATAGTTTATAAACCAATTTTTGACTAATTTTGCTAGTAAAAAGTACTTTTGACTGGTTTGACTGCAACATATATACAGTGCAACCTTAATATAACGTACCTCAATATAACGACTTCCTCGATTTAACAAATTCTTCGTAATCGCGTTGAATTGTTCATAAGAGTCAATATAAAATATACCTTTACATGGCGAACATTTTTTGCGAACAACCTTTTATAACGAATTTTCAACTATCAAGAAAAAGTATAAATACCTCTAATTAACGAATTTTGCAACCCAAAACCTTTATATAAAGTTCCCACTAGAGATGGGCCGACTAGCCGCCGACTAGTCGGAAAAGCCGACTATTCGGCATCGTTTGTAGTCGGCGACTATTCGGCAAAATATGCCGATTATGATCGGCGCATAACAAATGAAATAAAACAAATAATTTGAGTTTTAATTTGAACATTACTTTGAGTAGTTATCTAAAGTTACAGTCTTTACAACATAGTAACGTATTAATCAGTCAGTAATTAAGCTAACTTAACATCATTAATCAACGAAATATGGCACATACATAACCAAATAACATTTCAATGGTAAGTATAAGTAAGTATTCATTAAGTCAGATGTTTAGTGATAAAAAGTCCTTTAATATATAAATAATTATATATGTATCTTTTAAATCTAAAGTTGCAGTCTAGAAACATATTCAAAAACCAATAAGGTAACATAGAACGCCCGAACACCTCCGACAAGTAGGTATTAGAATGATCGACATTGCCGATTAGTCGGCCGACTAATCGGCATTTTGAAAACCGATTAGTCGGCTAGTCGGCAAATACTATAGTCGGCCTATCTCTAGTTCCCACCAATGTATGACTCTTAATCTCATAGTATGTGATTCATGTCGCGACATGTTTCGACACGCTTTTGTTCGTAAAACAATCATATACCTCTATCAACCTCTTTATAACGAATTTTAGACCAACCTAACCTCAACATAATAAACCTCAGTTCAACGAATTACTTAATATAACGAATATTTTCTTGTTCCCCTCCGATTTGTTATATCAGGGTAGCACTGTATTTCGTATAACTGTAAAAACCTGCCATAAGAGTATTAAATAAATAAAACATATAACACTTGAACTTTGAGTAACTAAGTTTTTTAATTTGAACAATAAGTAACTTGAAAGTCGAAGGCTTCCGACTCGCGGGTTTTGTTGCAAAAATAACATCTTCATCCTCCGTTATCCCACAATGCCTATAACAGGAAAGAGCCCGGATCGCCCCATTTACCACACCTCCGAACCTTTTGAGCAATCAGCCTCATTGTGGCTACCGTCGTAAAAATAATCGATTAAATACACATCCGCCATGGCCATAAATCATCCATTGATTGGGATTGGGAGATTGAGGGTAGAAAAGACTTTGATTCTTTCATGGATTATTTTGCCTACTCGCTTTGTCTTCTGTGAGGCTTTGACCAGTTTTTGTATAACGTCCATTGCTGAACTGTCTCATTTGCAGTTCATAGTCATATTCATAGTCACCACGATTGATAGGCTGGTTGGTGAACCGGGACCAACGGCTTAACGTGCTTTTCGTGGCACGGAGGATAGCCGTCAATTAACCAGATCCGCAAAGAAATCTTAATAATTACGCAATTCTTCTATGGCTACGCCAGGGAGGTTGTCCATTATTTATGTAGGCACAAAGTAATTATAAACAACTAGCTGCGCCCCGCGGTTTTACCCGCGTTTCTCTGCTCCAGTGGGTCGGAGCGTGATGTTTTGTAGCCTATATGTTAATCCAGCGTATAACATATCCCGGTGCAAAATTTCAGCCAATTCCGTTCAGTAGTTTTGGCGTGAAAGAGTAACAAACATCCATCCATCCATACTTACAAACTCGTAGGGTTAGAAAAATTAAAAATTGATTCCTGGGATATTTTTTAATGAAACGTCAGAAAAATAAGTACTTAGTACGTAGGTAATTAATTCAGAATGTCATGTTATATTTAAACAGAGGTTACAAAAAAGCACTCTAGTTTTGTAAGTAGGTAATAATGATAGTCCTCCAAACTGATTTCGCTTCGGTAGTCAGACTCTAAAGTTTTGGCCATATTTAGTGCACAAGAAATGGACGATTTTGCTAACATGAACGGTGGGAGTATAAGCTGCAATAGTTTGAGACTCTAAATTATTTTTGTTTCAAAATATCTTTGATGCTTCAAGCAAGCAAATAATTGGTACTGAATGAGGAATACTCCGAACAGCTGATTGCTTAACATGCTCTTCGAGACACAGAAGAACTTACTTTTTGACTTCGAGCTGGTACTACTTAGATTTTTGTCGAGGCAAAATTTCTATACATATAACTTTTATGTCCAATCAAGGAGCCGAATACGGGACCTCACATTAGTTTCAGTAATTGCAAGAATTGTAAAAGTGTATAATGTTACTGTACTATTCATGATAAAAGTCCAAACAGATCAGCGATTCGAACCTCTATCACCATTCACTTGGTAAATTTTAACATAACCTAACTTAAATTGTACTAAATTCTATTCTATTATATTCTAAGACTTCCTCATAAATCTTAGGATTTACCGTAGTTCGAACTTTTACAGTAACATATACGTAATGTATGTGGTGTTATAAATGAATAGACGACACGAATTGAATACAATAGAAGTAAATTTTTTTCTTGCTTGAGCAAAGAGTCCGTCAATTTTTTTTTATCGTAGACCGATTAGTGGCAAAGCACGCGTTATGTCCGGTTTACACGGGCTTAGTACTTGACGTTCGGCTTGTCGTTTAGTAAATAGGATCGTTTTCTATTCACTTGCACTATTCACAAATACTAATAATAAGCACTAATCGTGTTTACACATGAGGACTTAGTGTTAGTGACAAGTACTAAGCGCTTAGCTACGAAGCCCGTGTAAACCGGGCATTAAACAAGAATAACTAGGTCAGTCGTAGAGTATGTAATAATGTGATAGTAATATGGTTTAATAATAATTACTAAATACTTTATAATAAACGGTTTATAATTTAAGTTTTGGGTGCAAACATAGAAATATTCGTTTTATCAAATTATTTATTGTTATTTTGCACCTTGTTAAAGGCGCGTTCTAGTAAAATCTTTGTATAAAAAAAATGTTTGTTTTTAGCTAAAATAACACACCTACGCCGTAGATTGTACTGTATATCGTGAATAAATATACCGGGTGACTTTTTTACCGTCTTGAAAATAATAGGGTGTATAATTAATATAATGTACTTATATGAAAAAGATGTGTATTTAGTCAGTAATTTTTTTTTACTGACAGAGTGTAAATCGTAACTATAAAACTACGTACCTAATTAGGTAGTTACGATACGTTAGTTAAAATAGGTGCCTATAATAGGTACTAGGCCACAATCAAATATGAATGAAAAGAGTGAGCGAAACAGCGTTACTACCTACTTAGGTACGCATTTTTACGGTTACGATTTTCACTCTATGTCAGTAAATAAAAAGTTAAAATAACTATGCCTTACACATCTATTTCATATACATATAACGCATTATTATTTTCAAGACGGTAAAAAAAGTCATGCAGTATATTAATGATAAGTTTAAAACATTACGAGTTTATAAAATAATATTTTCCCTCGCGCGGTTTCACTCGCGTAAGCGTTCTTTCCTCGATAAATGGGCTATCTAACACTGAAATAATTTTACAAATTGGTACAGTACTTAGTTTCTTATATAAGCACGTTCAAGCAAACTAACTCTTCAGTTATATTAGAATAAGATGAGATTATGTATCGACCATGACCTAAATGGCCATATAAAAATTAACTTACAAATCAACTATTTAGTATTGCTATAACAAGAATAAACAGCAAAACTAGGGACATTTTATAGTTAAATTAACAGTAGTACCAAAAAAAACTCCAAAAAGAACAACGTCGCTGAGGACAGGATTCGAACCTGCGCGGGTAAAACCCATTGGATTTCAAGTCCAACTCCTTAACCACTCGGACACCTCAGCTTATGTACTTGTGAATGAAAATGTAAATCACATCATTTTGATGATGTCATTGTACACGCGTATTATTTGTTTAGCTGTTTTATGATAAGAAAGTTATTGACTTATCGTGTTCATGAATAATAATTTTAGAATGTAAATTAATGATAAATTACTTTGTATATTGAATGTAACAATTGTATGGGCTCTACAAACTTTACATTAGGTATTTGTCTTGGTATTATGTTATAGGTACGGCCCCGGTCTTTGCAGCCATCATGGAGCACCGGATTTCATGCATTTGCAATTCCTGGTGTAACTAATATTGACGTCTGCAGGGGTACTTCGAGGGTTTTGAAACCCCCACATTGCCCCTCGGTGTATGATTTCGATGGTCTTGGCCGTTGGGCTGTAGGTAAAGTGTATGGGCCGGATTGCTTATGCGTACCCGGCCCCCGCCAACGGCGGATTTAAGGAGAGTCCGGGGGGTTTTAGTGGTGTAGGGTCCTCTCCTCGTGGTATGAGTTAAGTTTTTTTTTTCGGACGGACGTAGGTATGTAGTTTGCCCTGAGGCTTTTGCTACTTCACCGAGCATACATGAGTTTAGCATACCACGCTATGGAGAGGGCGAGTGGCGAGTCCCACATATCCCACCGCTAGCGCGCGAATACGCTGCAACGGCGGTGGGAATGCGTAAAGGCATTTTCCACGGACAAAAAAAAAGGGAAAGTGTTTGATTTCCGTATCGGAAACAAATTGTGTTATATTAGTTGCGAAGATAGAAAGTTTGTAGGTGTTCCAACCGGACACCTGATTTTCATAATATAGGAATAGAGAGTGTACCTACCTGCCTTTGCGCACATTTATTAACTATAACATATCCTACAGACATGACCAATCCCGTTAGATTTTGCGACCGTGGCCGAAATCGGTACTAAATTAACCCCATTGTCAGCTCTACATTTTAGTCTATGGTATGCGCATACGCCTCTCCCGCACCCATTTAAACAGATCCGATCGGTGCTATATCGTTACTGTGTGTTAGAATATCCCTACACCTTCTCATTTAACTTAATCATATAGCTGTTTTAAACAAATATTTGAGCTGTTCTCAAAATTACTTTATTGTGGAGATTAGATAGGTAGGTACCTATGCGAAGGAAAACATTGATAGTTAGTTTGATTAACCTATGTAATTAGTGGTATTGAGGAGAAAAATTTAAATAAAGATAAAAAAAAAAAAAAAAAAAAAAAAACTTTGGTAGCCTTCACCAATGTAACATTAAAATTAAAAAAAAGAAGATAAAAAAAATTGAGACGATAATGCAAAATTTACATGGCAAAATCAACTCTAGCGTATTGCAATAGAAGATAATCTGGGTTGTATGAACCGGCCTGTATTGGTTTGATGTCATTTTAACCCAACCCATACGCCACGAAATACATAGCTAAGTATTTTAATTATTTAATACCCTATCCATACAAATTAGTGACAGTAGGGCTTTCTCCTACTAGCCGTTATAACACCCATGGTGTTTGAATTTTCCCAGATGAACATGATATTTTCCAAATATTTTTCAACAGCACAATGTTCAAAAATGTTAAGTAGTTTTAGGAGGTATTAAAAAAGTAGGAAGGTATACCTACATAATATATATACAAAGTTCGAGGGTATTACCAAGAATAAGATTAAATAGTACAGCAACGATTAAAAATTAACAATGCATATATTTGAATTGTTATCATCTTTTCCTCCCTTTTTTGTGAAGTACCTAGCTGTTACAATCTAAAATGGCTTCCTACTAAAATTATGAGCCTACTGTTTACTGATCTTGTTAAAACAAATCATTTTACAACCTAGCTATTTCCAAAAACCTATGATTATTTCCCACAGCAGTCAAATCTGACCAAAAACAAGCAATAAAATAGACAATAAAATATATTTTTTCATTATGGCGGCACAAAAAGCGCGCCATACTTACAGTTTCGGCGCCATTTTTTTATTTATTTTTATAACGAGGAGATTAAGTAATAATGTAAAACCAACAGTGGGCGTCAAAATGTTTTGTTTTTTAAAGAAAAAACGTGTTTTGGCGCCTTATAAGCTTACTATTAAGTTATTATAGGCTGTTAGGTCAGGTCAGGTTGATGAAATTTTGTGAAAAAAAAAACTTAAATTAGTTTTTGTCTGTAATCATGTTAAAAGATACACGATTTTAGTGTAAGATATTTTATGAGTAATATGTATATGTATGAGGATTGGGTGAGGTCAGTTCTATAATCCTTCCGACTGACTTAAACGGGACACATACATACGGGAGGATGGATGGGCAGCAGGGCATCTTACTGCGATCACCATTATGCCTCGTGGTATTGTCTCGTGTGCCAAGGTCTAAAGAGAAGGCCTCTATACCGGTGAAAGTAAATGGGCTCACGAAAAACTTAAAATTTACATGTAGTTAAGTATGATATTTATTACTATTAAAACGTAAATTATATTATCACTAGGTTGGAACTATATACCTACTGATTGTATAATTAAATCAGAATATTCTTCAGCGTCTGGAGGCTAATCACGTAATGATATGATTATGATTGGACAAAATTGACTCCCTTATTGTAGGGTTAGTGTAATGCATTTTCTATGTTAAGCTTTTCATTATTATATTTTGATCATCATCATCATCATCAGCCCGTACAGCGTCCACTGCTGAACAAAGGCCTCCTCCCAAAGAAGGGTTTTTGTTAGAGTCAACACGCTTCGCAGGTGGGTTGGTGACCGCAGTATTATGTTGTAACATACAAGAAACACTGCTGCCCGTTCCCTGTTATACGACCGTTGTAGATGATGTTATAGCAATCGGGACCAACGACTTAGCGTGCTTTCAGAGGCACGGAGTATAGTCCCTCAACCAACCAATAGACCCGGAAAGAAATCTTAGAATTTACACAAAGATTTCTTGTCCAGCGTGGGGATCGAACCCACAACCTCCGAGATTGAAATCGAGCCAATTACCGCTACGTTACGGAGGTTGTCTACGTTAACATAATAAATTGAATTATTTAAAATATTTTTACATGCATAATAAACGCTGAGTAGCAAAGTCATTTTTATCAAAGTCATAGTAAGTAATTTCGTTACGTGGCGCCTTCTGGTCATCATCAGTTCCCAAGCAGGTACCTTACCGATAACATGGTCAGCAAAACAAACAAATCAACAAACTATAATTCATTATTACACGCCGAAACTATATTGGTAACCGCCAAATTTTACCCGTAAAATATCTATAATCAGGAATCGAACACGCACCCAATAATCAAACATAATCGCCAACCTTGTTTGCTCAACACACAGTAGGTATAAACATAAAAAAGTAAAAAAAAAGTAGCAGACATTTTAAAAATTGTTCGTCTAAAATTGCCCTACATTTTTTTAGGTTTATAAAATAAAACTGTAATGAACTAATATTTCGATAGTTGACTAATTTATGTATTTTATTCAGACGGATATTTGTAGTTAGCCACGAGGCTTTTGCTTCTTCACGGTGCATAAAGGCTAGCAGTACGCCTGTCTTAATAAATGGTCTAGCAACTATAAACTAAGCAACCTGCGCAAGACGCCTCGGCTTGGAGCCGAGGTCCAAGTCCCACAGGTTTGTGGGACTTGGACCTCGGCTCAGAGCGGTGCTGGCGGCTTGATTGACGATATATGACTATGAATCGAGAGTCACCCTTTAAGAAATGTCTTTGATGTAAAAAATATTACACTGTTTTCACTGTCCAATTTACTTCATCATCATCAGCCCGTTTAACGTCCACTGCTGAATATGGGCCTCCTACCGAGGGAGGGTATTTGCCATAGTCACCACGCTTGGCAGGCGGGTTGGTCACCGCAGTATTATGATATAACATACAAGGTAACGCTGCTGCCCGTTCCTTGGTATACGATTGATTTAGATGTTGTTATAACAATCGGGACCAACGGCTTAACGTGCTTTCCGAGGCACGGAAGGTAGTCCCTCAAACAACCAGACTCAGAACGAAATCTTAAAATTTACACAAAGATTTCAATTTACTTCTCCAACCTTAATATATTTATTTGTCGTACCTATGTTGGAAATCCTAGGGTTGTATTTCCACTTCATGGCATCAATTTTCAAGTACTTTTCCATTACCCCTCACCGTTTGCAATCTAAGGGCCGGCCCTTAGATCCCAAAGAACTTTTCGGTGCCCCGTGTCGTAGACTAGGGTTGCCATACGTCCCGGTTTCGAGCGCCAAGTCTCGGTGGGCGCCCAAACCAAAAAAAATAAGAACCCTGCTTCGTTCGCAATACGCACTCCTGTTTGTCCTGCGTGCGTAATGGGAGAACCATCTCGGCTCTGTGTGACGTGTTATTGATTCATCTAACCCCCCCCCCGCGCTCTAACCATTGTCCCGGTCAGCGCCGAAACATTAATGGCAAGACCGTAGACCCAAAGTCCGAGAGGCTCGAACAGTCCTCCTGACAACATTTTAATCGAAGCCATATTCATATCGTTACGTGATTAGCCTCTTAGCCCTCTTAGCATAAACTCGGTGATGTAGCAAAAGCCTTAAGCACTAAACTAAGTGCCCATCAGAAAACCTTTATGCAATAAAACCATTTATTTATCTTTTCATTTACAACACCAGTAGACGACAATCCCGTCCTTCAAAACCAAACCACACAATACCGCCGCTCATTTTCTTTCAAAATCTAGAGCATTCATTGATACATCATTACATGAACTTCAATAGTTGACCTTCTTCAAAAACGGTATCCTGCCCTTGTGCCTTAAATGTACCATTGATGAATACCACCATTTACTTCCAAGGATGTTACAAACACGCAAATATTCGTACAAAAGAATCTTTTGACTCGAAAAACTCCGTGGTTATGAAATTATTATCTTTTGGCCGTTCTCTATTGAGTTGATTGTAAGCAGGTTAAAATATAAAGATGGTTGGGTTACATCAGTGGCGTAACTATAGGGGGAGGGGCTGATTAAATAGTAAGCTATTAATCTATATCTATACTTATATTATAAAGAGTAAAGATTTGTATTTTTGTAATGAATAAACTCAAAAACTTCTGTGCCGATTTCAAAAATTCTTTCACCATTGGACAGCTTTATTAACCCTGAGTGACATAGGCTATATTTAATTATGAAGTTCCCACGGGAACGGGAGTTACGTAGGTGAAACCGCGCGCGGGAAGCTAGTTATAGCTATTTTGCATTGTGATTAGGACAAATCTGTCCTGAATCAATAGGTATATTATTATTTAAGAACACTAAGTTGGATGGAGTTGCCCTTTTAATTTTGTTAAGATTCAATTGTGATTAGCTCTATTATGTATTAAGCGTGACACAGTGAATTAAGGCTAATTGTGGGTAAACTATTTTAATGACAGAAATCTAAAAGCCACAAAGTCTTCAAAAATTAACTTTTTTACTACTCTTGTCGATCTTCCCGAAAGTTAAACCTATTCTGTTGAAAAATTAACATCGACAACACTTAACTAGAATACCCAAATAATAAAATTGTACCACCCAATGAATATTTGTTTTGTTGGTTATGTTAATATGTTCAGTAAATAAACATTTTCTTAGAGAGCAGTATTATTCGTAAAGATTCAAGGATCAGTTGGTGTGCTCTCAGAAACGCAGACCATTGGTGTAGAGCTACAATTGCACGAAATACAGCATCCGACTATAGGCTTTTGCCCACAAAGCGTCGTAAGGACCGTCTGCCTCGGAGCGTCCTAGAAAACCCGGACAACGAGATCACAACTTACCAAATAACTGTACTGAGATTGAACACCACTACAATTGCACCACAATATTCCCCTAAAAATCGAAAGTCATCATTCTTCAATGACTGTCAACGACTGCCTTGAGCCGAAGTCCAAGTCCCTCAAGGGGCGCCTTCTTGTGCAGGTTGCTTAGTTCGTAGTTTTTGAACTATTTAGTAAGGCTGGAGCTCTTCTCGCCTTTATGCTCCGTGAAATAGCAAAAGCCAACTAAATCCGTCCGAAAAAATGCTCAAAACGCCCATTGAAAACGGTCTCAGACTGCGTAGTTACGCCATGCGTTACAGTAATCATTTTATTACTAAACGGGGTTAATTTTGAGTTTTTCAATGGTGAAAAGACTCTAACTGTTTACTCCATGTAATGATGCTGCATTACGCCATGAACTGGGTTTGTGAGCAAATATTGAGGAGCATTGATGGGTACCGGTTGTTATTGTGAATGTTGGATGTAAAGAACATCTTACAGTATTGACAGACAACAAGTGTAGAAGCAATGTAACTTTTAAAGGTTTTGACTCATCGTGTTTGAGTCGGACATCTTAAAATTATAGCACTGTTTTTTTCGGAGGGAAATTATGCTTGAAGTTAAGCCGTTTCTGGCATAGATAATGTTATAATCAACGGTCTAACGTGCTCTACGAAGCACGTAGTCAAACCTCAATGAAACAGACTCGGATAAAAGATTTTTTATCTGACAAGAGGATCAAACCCGTTTAAATCGGTACTACCGTTTGGGAGATTAGGCGGACGGAACGCGAATCTAGGTATATAGACTATCTTACTAATATTACAAACGCGAAAGTTTGTAAGTATGGATGGATGTTTGTTACTCTTTCACGCCAAAATTACTAAACGGAATTGGCTGAAATTTTGCACCGGGATAGGTTATACGCTGGATTAGCATATGGGCTACAAAACATCACGCTCCGATCCACTGGAGCAGAGTAACGCGGGTAAAACCGCGGGGCGCAACTAGAACATAATAAAAAAAAACTAAATTAGGTATATATCTACGAAAGTATCATCACAATGTCCAGCCGCTATAGAGACACAAAGTAAGACAGTTTTATACCTAATTGTGTTCTTGTAATATAATATGTAATAAAAACATTCATAAAGGAAAGAGAGGGAAAAACTTGTAATTTTCCATTATAAACAGGTATGTATCTACTGCAATTGTATTTATTTGTACACATTTATAGACAAAAGTCTATTATAGACAATTTGCCAAAGTAACTAAAAACGAAAACTCAGAAACCCGGATAAATTTAACATGACGTGCCATCATAACATCTAAAACGGTAATTCCGCTGACTCAAGGACAAAATTACTCGAGTGGAAACCCAAAACAAAAAATACAAACACGGGACCCCACATTTTCAATAATCTGAAATCATAACCACGAATAATAATAAGAACAAACAAAAGCGAAAAAAAAAGAAACAAAGGTACACCGCAACTAATATGACAAATAGATCAGAAACAATACTTCCGCAAGTCAGTGCAAAGGCACATGCTAAAACTTTCGAAAAAAAAAAGAAAAAAAAACTGTCTTTGTCGCAAACCGCAAGAAGATTTAACGGCAAAGGTTTCTAGCAATTTTTAACCACATTATCTGCTAATTTCAACTCTATTTCTGTACTCACAAGGTTTCAAACGCGAAAGCATCTAATTTCTAATACCAAAACAATTTGGCGCGAAATGACCACAGCTAACTATTTTCGCAACCATCCGCCCGCCATTTTGAATTTTATTTACAATAATATAAAGTCTATTTTATCTAAAAAAGATTTTGCAAATGATAGAACATAATTATAACGCTTCGAAAAACAAATATACGAATTATATAAAAAAATGGTGCTATTACAGAAATATTGGATTTAATAACTAATATTAGTCGCATTTGTTTTGTCGACAGTCGTCCATTACTTCAAGTAATTATGCATAATTGATTACGACTGACAGAGTTAGTCATCGATATTTTACGGTTAGGGGGCGTAGGAATAGAATTCTGGGATTCTTTAAGACCACCTTAGATTTATATTGTAAATAGACGCAATGATTGGCAAAAACGACACTTTACGTTGTTTTTATCATTTTCAAAGGGAACTATTAGATGCCCTCTTAGGGCCGCGAACTGTTGAGTACCTAACAGTTGCACAAAGTCAAAGTCAAAAATTCTTTATTCATATAGACACATTTAAAATATTTTAAATCATGTTCTTAAGATGCGTCACAAGACTCCCCTAAAAGTCTAAAAGTCATAATTCCGTATTCCTCCCTCAGCGACAGTCTAGAGTTTATGCTGCAAAGGACATGCACTCTTGCTTAGTTTGTAGATTTTAAATAACGTTATACGACTGGAAGGACGTAGCTATCAATGATACGGGACTCCAGGTTACAAGTGCCCTGAATTGGCTGAAATTTTGGGGTTATTCACTGATTGGACACGAGTGTGTCCAGTTGTTGAAACTCTGAATTAGGATCACTTAATCTTTCGTCATCTGGACACGCCAAGATATTTATGCGTGTCCACTTAGTGTAACTTCAATTAAATTACTTTTATGTTTTCGTCAACTGGACACACACTTACATTTTACCTGAATTCATCACTCGTGTCCAGCCTCGTCCAGTCAGTGAATAACTCAAATTTTGCACCGGGATAGGTTAAACGCTGGATTAACATAAAGGCTACAAAACATCACGCTCCGACCTACTGAGAGACAGACGGCAGAGTAACGCGGATAAAATCACGGGGCGCAGCTTGTAAATAATAATTCCGAATGCCCAACGAAAGTAACCTTACCTAACAATACATCACCAATTCAAACTAATTTAAATTTATATAAATATTTTATTTTACATAATTTTACAGCAATTTAGCTTCCGTGCTTAAGATTAGATCAGTAATCAAATTATTTCTTTATTTTCATATTCTTTTCAACAACTGATACAACAGTTTAGTCTCAAACTGAAAAATATCAAACCTAAAGTTTTTTAATAAAACTGTATAGGATATTTCTTAGCGTTGTTAACGTAAACGTAACTTGAATATTTAAGTTAGGGGGTTTGAAAAAGGTGTGAATTGTCCCCTCAGGGAGAAATCAACACTCTCGTTTTCGAATCAGTTAATCGTCGAATCAAAATCATTTTGTGTTATTAAAATAATCGATGAACAAATGTTTATATAAATCTGGTGTTAGACGAGTTCTATACAGGATGGTTCAACTATTTCTGGGGGATATTTACTTATATTAATATGTTTTAAATTAGGAAAATTATTGTTTAAATAATAAAAAATATATATTATTTTTTAAGTAATTAAAAAATAAACCAAAGTAGCAGTAATCGGTTTGGTTCAACGGCGTAGTATGTTCACTTATTTTCGAGAAATTTGAAATTTGACATTTTATGGATTAAATCACTTATCTCTTTTATGCTATTGTATAGTTAGTCGTAGTATAGCATTGTCATTTTAACAAGTACTTATGAATTGTCTGAATCGGTGTTTGTATTAATTTGAACCAAAATCATATACTTTAGTTAAGTTCTTCCATCTTAGCTCAATAAATTCATACGGCTACGTGAAAATGTGGTTTAATTACGCACACTGAAGTAAATACTCAGCAATATAAAATCAAAACATACATTTAAGACCAATTAATAAAAAAGTGCACGAAAAAAAAGTCCATGGAAACAAAAAAAATATATAACAAATAATAACTAAACGCGTTAAGAGTTGAAATAATATAATAATATTATTACTATATTACTTATTTCAATTCTACAGTTCAGATTATTATAAATGAAATATTTTAATTTAATTATTCTAATTTGCTGTTATTTTAATAATTTTTACTTATTATTTTAATTATGTTTTTAACTTACTTTAATTTGGATTATTATTTAAATTAATTATGAAGAAGTGTTATAAAATATGTTACTTAATATTTTTCTGTGGAAACCGGGAGCTACGTCTGCCAACAAACTGCTCTGCAGTTTGGCAGAAGTATTAAACATTTTGCATGCATAAGTTATGAGAATAAACACTTTTTCATTTTTTTCATATAACACTATATATCGAACAGACAAAATGTCAGAATATAATTTTAACATCATTCTGTAGATGTAGTTTTGTTTAAATCCTTCCAGCAAAGTTGTTACGATTGTTTTTTTTTATAATTTATTTATAAAAGTAGCCATATCAATAAAAAGGTTAATTTCAATAAAATATTATAAAAAATGTTAACAAAAACAATAAGTATAAATGTAGCACTCACAAGTAACTATGAACGTTGATATTAAAGTTGACTGCGTTCGATTCTCACACAGAACAAAAAAAAAATGGCGTAAATAAAGCCACCAGAAAATAATAACAATCGTAAGTTGATCAACTTACTAGTTAGTTGATCAACTTTTAGTTAGTTGATCAACTTTTTAGTTAGTTGATAAACTAACGAGGTTTCGGGTGGCTTAAAAAAGATAACCTAAACCTAAACCTCAAAAAAACTTCTATAAGTGCTTTTGATCCCCATTAGGTCAAAAGGACTTATTGAAATTGAAGTTTTTTGTTTCGTTACAACATTAGCATAGTCTCGTTTAGTTAGTTTAGGTCCAGTGTCATAACAATGAAGTAAATAATATAATAATTATGCGCCAGTGGCGGACTCACACATTTGCCGCCCGTAGGCTATTTTTGCCGCCCCCTACAGACCTTAACCTAGTTACCTATACTTACCCATACCAAATTTTATTTTTGAAAGTATTTGGTATATGGAAGGGGCGCTGCACGCGGTAATTCATTCCAAAAGCTGACCAGCGGGTCAGATTCACGTTGAGACAGATGCACTCTTCAGACGTTGGAGTCTTCTGTTCAATATTATATAGCCTACTTAGTACTAAAAATACTACAATGATGTAATGTCTCAAATGTTTAAATCTAGATAATTTTAGACGTATACATTTTCTTTTCCAGCAAGAAAAAAATGTGGGCCAAATTTGCCGCCCCCTAAAATCTGCCGCCCTAGGCTCCAGCCTACTGAGCCTGCTGATAAATCCGCCACTGTTATGCGCGTTCACTGAAACTGGCAACTAAATTTAACAATATGAGTGGCACGGAAGTTGATCAACTTACGATTTGTATTATTTTCCGGTGACACCTGATGTTCCTACAGCCGTAACGTGGGTTAAAGCGCGTGCGGCTACCTACTTTAGATTAATCATCAGCTCGTGAAACATCCACTGCGGCTGCTGGAGTTTCCTCGGTGGAGGTTTATGCCATAGTCACAATGCTCGGAAGACAGGTCGACTGAAACAATACTGCTTTATTAATCATTGTAAAATATATAAAAAAAAAAGGATTCGTCTGAGTTTCTTGCCAGTTCTTCTCAGAGTTGCCACGTCCACAACTGGTGGTAGAAAAATAATGGGACGCATCATAAGAACATGATTTAAAATATTTTAAATGTGTCTATATGAATAAATAATTTTTGACTTTTGACTTTTATGTTTGTAAACAGTTTTCCATTTATTTTAGCTACATGACTTTGACTTTTGACTTTTATGTTTGTAAACAGTTTTCCATTTATCTTAGCTACAAATATTTCCGTTAAACATTCCGCGTTTCCACAAAGGCATTCCTCGCAAATTGTTCAAGTAACCACTTGTGTGACCAATCAGATCTGTCGCTATTACACTTTAATGTGTCTAACCGTTGGTCATTGCAGGCAATTGAGGAAAAATGACCACGCGAACTGTTACACTATCATATATCTGTATCAAGTACAGCCAGCAAAAGAGATAGGTTTTACACCGGTCGTTTGCCTGTTAGTTAACGATTAATTAAAAACTACAGCACGGATTTTAAACGGTTTTCACCAATAGATAGATTGATCCTTGAGGAAGGTTTAGATATAGAATTTGTCAAGGTTTTGTGTCAATGGGCATGAAGACAAAACAAGAGAAGATACTGCGCGTTTAAATTTCGTGTTACGTCACTTCTGGGTACAATTTTACCTAATAGTGACGTCACAAACCCCCATCTACTGAACTTTATAGTTTGTTGTTGCTCTGTATCTTTGTAAATTTTTATTGATTTGATAAAAAAAAAAACGTGTCCAATATTTTTTAGTAATCTAACTGACGAACTTAATAGATGTTCTTATTAAAGCCCATTAAGCTTCACTACCCGTGCGATCTTTAATATAGTATATTCATTGATTAGTTGACATTCCCTGCCATATTGAACTAAGGCACCTAAGTTTCATGCTTGCTTTTAATTTAATGTAGATCTAATTTTGAGTCTTGGTATTGATAAAATAAAAATAAAAATAAAATAAAATAAGTTTTTATTCACGTAAACCTATTACAGGTATTTGTAAATAGTCAAAACATATTTGGCTTATTTTTGATTTAATTAATCAATTTTATTTGTTTATTGCTACGTATAATAATAGTTTATATAACTTTAGCCTAAAAGCTGTCAGGTATGAAAGTACATTATTATTGTATTATTTAATGAAGTCTCTCTTTGTTGAATGAAGATAGTATTAATATCAGCAGCTGACCCCCAGAGCAGGATGCCATAAGACATGACGCTATGGAAGTAAGCAAAGTATACTAACCTAGCCGTGGCTTCATCCGACAATTGTTTTATTTTCCATACGGCATAAGAAGCAGAACTTAATTTACCCGATAATTTCTCAATGTGAGGACCCCACTGTAATTTAGAATCTAATGTTACTCCCAAAAATACCGTGGAAGGATGATAACTTAAAGATTGCTACTCTAATCTGATTTGTGCTGTCCTGGTGTAAACGTCGTATTACAAACTTTATTGCCTCGTCGAAGGTAGCGGTAATTACCCCATGGGAGTTGTTCAGTGTTTTTCTTCTCTAGTAACGTTCTTTATTATGATTCATTTTAATTATTAGCATTCACATTTAAAGTGATGTGTGGCACGTTCCCTGACTGCTGGTATTTTCTTTTGTTCGACCGATTAGAATTTCTATGCGACGGAGTAATGCTGCTAGCATTCTAAGAACCTTACCAATAGCATAATAATAATAATTTATTTCTCTCTTACACAAAGCATTTAGAGTAGTTAGTATTTTATAATTAGTTATATTTTAAATTAGCAAGTTAAGTTAGAAAGTGAACATTTTAATTGGGATCTTGTTATTTATTCGTGTAAAGGTGTTGGAGTTTGAAAAGGTTAAATTAGGATCCTCTACTCTATGGTAAGTATCTATCATATAGGTCATAAACTATTTCTATGTTCATCCTTTTCTTGTGATCAAACAAACCAAACGAATTAAACGAATTAAACGATATTTGTTCAGCACTTAGGTATTTACATACACTTGTACTTGTCAATTGTACACAATGAAATATAATTAAATACAAAATACAAAATATCGCAACTAAAATCTATTGCGAATTAGCTAATGTCTGCCAGTCTAGTATCACGTCATATGTATAGTAATAACAATAATTAAAATCTTAATATAATTTAGCTCTATAGAAACAGTCTTTAAACAGTATTTTAACTTATAAACGACACACGCCTGAGGGCACCCTTAATGGCCTAGGACCACGGCTCAGGGCATCGCTAATGCTATAAGAAATAAAACTGTGACAATAATAATAAATTATATTAAAAAAAAAAGAGGGAGTGATCACTGGCACGGACTACAGGCACTGGATCGTCGGATTGGGACAGGGGGCCAACGCGGTCCTCGGTCTGTCCGGCGAGGATCCTCTAGCCTAGCTAACCTGCAGGTTTCTCTAGCTACCTAAGTGGACGGCCCGGAGAAGAAACTCGGAAACAAACTCCGATTTTCTTTTTTCCGTCTTCTTTTGCTTGTTTTATCTCTTTTTTTTTCTATTTATTACATTTAATTGAAAGGACCAAAATGATATTATTCCTTTTGGTACACAAAACATAACTTTACAACATTATTAAGTTATTTAGTTAAATCGAATCCTAAATTCGATTAACATAATTGTCAAATATAACAAAATGCATAAAAATAATTAAGATCATAAATCTTATGCCAGATCATAAACTATTTCTGTTTTTATCAAACAACGAAAGTTTTATTCTTACTTTTGGTGCGATGTACTTAATAATTTCGTACCATTATTAATAGCAAAAAAAATCGCGGCATCTATAATTTATATCATAGTGACCGTATCATACGCTTCTCAAAAACCCAATGGTAGGTACTTATTAGCTTAAACTGCTACTTTTTCTCCAAAAAATCTAAAAAATACACCACCCAAGTGGTTTTTTCTAATTGTCTGCTTTTAAAAAACCGCATTAATGGCGTCAAATCTAACAGTTATGTGTTGCCGCTTTGTAATTTTGCTAAACTGTATAATTTTGTGTTTATCTGTAATTTACTCTTTGGTCGCAATATGGTGGAGCTTCCGTTTGTCTATGGATTTTGATTTCCTGTTTGGATTGTCACCCTGTGTGGTTTATGATGGCGATGGTTTTTCTTGAAATCCGAATGTATATTTATTTAATGGTCACGAAAAAATGGAAATTATATTTTTTCTTGTTTACTTTGTATAAGTTATGATGCTAAAAGTTGTTTATTTTGTGGCTGAAGCAACATATACACAATCAACCTCCGTGGCCCAACGGTATTGGTATCGACGGATTCGATTCCCGTTCCCTATAGGAAATCATCGTGTACAATTTAAAAGTATCTATTCGCATCTTAATAGAATATCCTCTATGACTCGGAAAGAGATGTTCTTTCTACTGTTGGTCCCGATAGTTATAACAGTTCTATATCTTCTTTAAGTAACGGGCAGCCGCATTTACCTGGGTAATACAACATGATGTGGTGGTTATTATACCTAGGGTGGTGACTATAGTTAAAACCCCCTTGGAGAGAGCCCCATATTCAGCCGTGGACATATAGGCCAATGATGAATGAACGATACATTGAAAAGGTTTCGATTAATTATCATCATAATTAAATATATATACTTTAAAAAATATCTAAATCATTGCTCTTATTTTTTTTTTTTTAAATGACTACTCCCGCACTACGGAAATAAATCCCTGTGTCGCGGGGGACTTTACAAACATACATTTCACGGACACAAAGTACACCCAGACTCAGAACAATTATTTGTGGTTCACACAAATAACTGTCCCGGGTGGGAATCGAACCCAGAACACCAGGTCCCAGAAGCAACTACCGTAACCACTGAGCCACCGATGCAGTCTTCCGGTGCATATCTACCTGAAAACATTAAATAAAATCCATAAAATAAAGTATCATAATATTTCATTGAATCATGTTACAAATTAGTCCATTGTTTAAAATAATAGTATAAATATGTATAATTTGATTAATTTCCTAATGTCTTCATCAAACAACTTAAGCGATTGATCGATTCCTACTGGGTCCCATCAATAATCCTGATTTTATAAATATTCATGAGTTTGAAACCTTTTGGAACACATAATATTTGTAATATTTTCGTGTCAAGCTTGCTTTATAAAAACAAGCGAAGGGATTGGCCCCGGTTTTACACGGGTATACTTACTGTTGTAGTAGATTTATGCATTTTTTATAAACACAAAGCTGCGAAAATCATTTCATAATAATATTGACAATGGTACTTAAGTACATATCGTAACGTTGTTTGCAAAAAGTTATAACCTAAAAAGGGATTTAATCACCATCATCAGCCTGTTGTAGTCCACTGCTGAACATAGGCCTCCAGGCCATCGATTTCCAGCGGGAACGATCGCTAGAGCATCCACCGACTCCCTGCGACCTTTATGAGGTCGTCGGTCCATCGTGCAGGCGGCCGTACTACGCTGCGCTTGCCAGTTCGTGGTCTCCACTCGAGAACCTTTCTGCTCCATCGGCCGTCAGTTCTTCGAGCTATGTGTCCTGCCCATTGCCACTTCAGCTTGCTAATCCATTGAGCTATGTCAGTGACCTTCGTTCTCCTGTGGATCTCTTCATTAATACTACTTTCTTTTTAAAGGTTACTAGCATAGTTTTCGCATACTACTAGTATTCTTGTTAACCCCTCGTGCGAAGCTAAAATGGGTGGGGATCGAATCGGCGACCACATGATAGCAAGTCCGACGCCCTAGCCTAGGCTAAAGAACTAAGAGAATTCAATTTAATCTAAAACGACTTCTGAAATTCTAAATTTAATCTAGTTGGCAATATTGCCACAATGCTGGCAGCATTGTCCCGTAGAATGGCAATGCCTATCTGATGAGCACTCGGGGAACGTAGCGTATTAAAGAGGGCCGCTGCGAGCTTATGAAAAAAAATATTTGACTTCCGAATGCTGAAACATCTTTTTAGGTTAATATTTTTACGTAACCTTTTTAAAAATATTAATATACTTACCGTGCCCTCTGAGTATATATACCAAAATATTCTTTTTAATTAGAAAAAATATTGATAAATATTGTAAAAAAAGTGACATTCATAATATTAATACTAGAAATAAACATAAACTTGCTGTTCCAGGATTTAGAGTTACTGGAGATCCCGCGGTACCATATTGGCCGCGGGTGCCGTCGGGGGGCCGGATTGCTCATGCGTACCCGACCCCCGCCAACGGCGGATCGAAGGAGTGTCCAGGGGGTTTTAGTGGTGTAGGGTCCTCTCCTCGTGGTATGACTTTAGCATACCACGCTATGGAGAGGACGAGTCCCACATATCCCACCGCCAGCGCGCAATACGCTGCAACGGTGGTGGGAATGCGTCAATGCATTTCCCCCCGGACAACAAAAAAAAAAAAAAAAAAAAAAAAAAAAAAAAAGGATTTAGAGTTAGCAAAACGAATAAATCATTTATGGGAAATTGTATTAGGTTCTATAATAAACTCCCTAATTATATTACAGACTTGCCTGATACAAGATTTAAATCACATGTCAAAACTGTTCTCATGTCAAAAGGTTACTATAGTATTCAGGACTATATTGAAGATAAAGACGTTTGGGTTTCGGTACCATCTTTGCACCTACCTCACTGAAGACCATAATAATATAGCCAAGTACAATAGTTGTGACTAGAACTGTGTCTTATCCTGTGAACTGTCTGTAATTGACTTCTTTACATACCTTAACTATTAATAACGCTAGTTCTGTCTCAATATCATTCAATCTTATTGAGCAAAAATAAACAAATAATAACAAGACAACCGTTAGGGCAATAAATGTGTGTGCCTACTAAAATATAAATTAAAATAACTGGACCTAAACCCCGCGTAATTGCCCATTTGAGTATGTTTCGCCGGAGCGCCTCATGTGGGCCGTGTTAAAACCGGTGGTAGAGTAACCCACTGAGTTTGTTTCGCCGGATCTTCTCAGTTGGGGCGCTTTGGATCCGGTGGTAGCATTAAAGCGCGTCCGTCGTTATATGCTCATGGTCCACCCAAATAATGACAATTGTTTTGGCATAATATAGACAGAACAAGCATTTTGCCTCCTAGCGACAATATACATTAATTATAATAATTAATTTAATTATAAATAAGTAATTTGAATAGGTTTATAAATAAACAGCAAATGTAATCTAAGATAAATAATAATTAATTTTCAAATAATGTTTGACGATTTACAAGTGCCTGTAATTGGTTTACGTAAATAAAAATGATTTTTATTTTAGGTTGTTAAAAATGTCAAGTTAGGGGTATATAAATACCGGGAACGAAGCGGAACAATTTGCGATCAAGTTATTATTGAAATTAAAACGATAAATCGCTATAAAATTATGCTAATCTTATCAATCAGGCGCAGACCTCCACAGCGGTTCAGCATTATTATGTTGTACTAGGATATTTTCTAACAGCTTCCGATTATCGAGGAATCCTTCTTAAAACGATGTAAGACGGAACATGCGAACAAGATTTGTTTTTATTTCAAGTTGTATTATTTTAACTTAAACGTTATAATATACAAATATTTTGTTAAAAAAAGCGACACACATAGTGTAAATACTAGATATAAGCATAATCTTGTGGCTCATGCTAGCCGTCTTCGCAAAATAAGTAACTCTTTTATGGGGCAATGTATACGGTTCTACAACAAACTTTCCAATAGTTTATGAGAATTGTCTATAAATAAGTTTAAAATGACTGACTTTAAAATGAAGAATGATAAAGACAAATTGTGCAGCAGGGCTTATTATAAAATTTCTGATCATCTTTGTGACAAAAATGCTTGGGATTAAATCGCTCTAATCTCAATGTAAAATAAAGTATATTGTAATTAGGTTAATAAAATATTGTGATATAATATAATGTTTAAAAAGAGGGTTCTACTGAGTTTTTTGGCACTGTTTCTCAGTAGTCGCCACGTCACACACTGCACGGTAGGGAAAAAATATGACGATTCCAAACAAATGTAACCATTTTTACGGAATAAATGAAATCTGAATTTGAATTTGAACAATCCGAATTTATCGAAAACTGATTGTCCCGCGCAGTTTTAGCCGTATAGATTCCGTTCCCGTGGAAACCTTGATTTAAAATATGACTTACGACACTCACAAATTATGTAGTTTACTATGGTATAAGAATTTTAAAAATGGGTTTTGTAGATTATCCCCAACAACTTAGACGTTTAAAAACTACAAATCCAGCAAAAGGCGTCCCCTATGGGACTTGGACCTCGGTATGGGGCGGTCGCATTGAGGAAATATAAATATATTTTAGGGAAGGTTTGTGCAACTGTCTCTATACTTTACAGTTCGCGGTCTCTCCGAGTCCCGCAGGGAGCGCACTCTTGCGCAGGTTGCTTAGCTTACATTTTTTAAACAGTTTAGAGCCTAGCTTGCCTTTCAGCAGCAATAGCCTCGCGGCTACATATGTCCGTTCGAAAAAAACTACAAAAAAACCTAATGATTTTATCATAATTAGTGATCACCAAATCGGAAGTGAATCCGGAACGGGACGAACGGGACTGACGTAACGGTATCAACCCTTCAAACAACGGTATTATTTACCAAAGGGATCTCATGGCCTTTTTTTTATTTTTTTATGTTACAATTTTCACAGTCAACTTGTTATGGTGTTCCGTTACGAGTGTGTTATTGTGATATGGTGGAGATAAAAAAAATTAACGAGTCTGTATAAAAATGAACTGAGATTTGTAGGTTGAATAAGTCAAGAACAGGTACGTAAAGTATGGAGGACTATATCGAAAGGAAGACTACGGTCTTTTTTTGACGGACGGACATATGTAGTTAGCTACGATTCTATTGTTATTTCACCGGGCATAAAGACGAGCAGCGCTCCAGCCTTAATAAATGGCTTAAAAACTAAGCAGGCCGCGCAAAAGGGCGTCTCCTGTGGGACTTGGACCTCGGCTCACGACGGTCGCTTGTGGGGGATTGAGGGATTATGACAATTCATTAATTTTTTAGGAGAGTTTTGTGCAAATGTTGCGTTACAACGCATGAGCTACGTATGGCTTTAAAAAAAAGTAACCTCTACTCTTATTTGGAATTAGCTTCCCGCACGCGGTATCATCCGCGTTACTCCCGTACTTGTGGGAACTTCATAATTAAATATAGCGTATAGCCGTCCTCGATAAATAGGCTATCTAACACTGAAAGATTTTTTCAAATATGTCCAGTAGTTTCTAAGATTAGCGCGTTCAAGCAAACAAACAAACTCTTCAACTTTATATAGAAGTATAAGATTTAAATATTTTCTTACATCAAAAACGTAAAATATGTAAACTATTTTTAACAAAATAACTTAATCAAATTATGTTATCCTAACTAGCGATACTTAAGTTATTTCAACAAGAAGGCACAGGAGACCCCTAACAACTTTTTATGGTTCGCGAAATCCGAGCCGCGGCGAAGGGTTAATGATGTGGAAAACGGTGATGGGTAAAAAAATGTGTTCTTGACCTCAAAAGGGCTTGGGAATATGTTATGTGGCGTATTTGTGGTAGAAAGATGCTATTTTAAGTAAATATTGGGATATAGAAGTAGTTGGATATAAAATTCGGTGATGGGTTCGTAAAAAAAAAAAACAAATCTATTTATCATCTCAATATACTTAGATATTATATATAAGTAAATATACTTATTAATTTATATGTTGCAGTCAAGACTCTTGGCCGGTCAAAAGTATTCTTTGGACTAGCAAAATCACTCAAAAGTAGTTTTAGGTTAGGTTAAATTAGGTTAGTTTTCGGGGATTGCCTTTGTGTACGGGCATCTCTGTAGGAGTAGGACAGTCGCGATGGGACCAAGGGGGGGGGGGGAACTCTCGTCCTTTTACTGGGGCGGGAATTTATAGTAGATCTCTGCCGGGGGGATGACCAAAGGCCGATACCAGTACTTGGGTCCCCCACATCAAACGGCAGAAGGAGGAACAACTGGGGGATTTTTGAGTAGGCATGTCTTCTCTGCGGTGCGACAGCGCATCGCGTTCTATAGAGGGAGAGTCCTACATACCTTGCGCCAGCGAGGGGATGCGTCAAGCATTTTTACCCAGGTAAACAAAAAAAAAAAAAAAAGTTTTCGTTAGTTTTGACTGACTTTGCTAGTTAAAATTACTTTTGTCTGGTTAAGGGTAAGAGTTTTGACTGCAATATATATAAGTAAATATACTTATTATGTATAAGTATATTTAGGTGATATATAGGTTTGGTTTTTTCCTATCTAATGTAGGGAAAAATAATGATCATCATCATCAGCCCGTATAACGTCCACTACTGAACATAGGCCTCCTCCCGGGGGAGGGTATTTGCCATAGTCACCACGCTTGGCAGACTGATTGGTGACCGCATTATTACGTTGTACCACACAAGGAAACGCTGCTGCCAAGCAGCGTTTCCTTGTGTGGTACAACGTTATTAGTAAGGATAATTAGCAAGTAATTAACTAAGTAAAGCCTTGATTTCTCTTAGTAAGTCAGTGGTGGTCGAAGATGGCTCCGTGGTCACTGATTGGACCATACCGGGTATATCACACTGTATGTACCACGACCTACGAGCTTGTTAGATGTGGCACATTGTCGCTTGGGTAATCGAAGGTTAGAATTATTATTATTAGAATAGTAGTATTTTATAAGTTGGTTTTATTTTAAATTAGCTATTGTTAGTAGTATATTAAAATATATGTTTTTTATTCAACTTAGACACATAAAAATAAAAATGGCCACGTATAATTCTAAAACAACATAATTGGTAACTAAAATATAATAAAGACAAAAAATTATACTATAGCTTGGGTAGTCATTGTATAAAACAATACTATTTTTTATTTATTTTTAGATAATTTTTATTTTATTTTTTTATTATATGGATTACGGCTTGCGACTGGTGGTAGGAATAGAAACGGACTCATCATAAGAACAACATTTATAATATGATTTGGTCTATATTGATAATTAATATCATCATTCCGTAAAACGTCTACTACACTTGTCTAATATTTTATTTATTTATATTATTAACTTTTAATTGTAGTTATACCGTGGTACCAACCACTTAAAAAACTGCTTCCCGAGCGCGGTTTCATCCATGAAACTCCCTTTCCCGTTGAAACTTCATAATTATAACCTATAGCCTTCCTCGATAAATGGGCTATCTAACACTGAGATAATTTTTTAAATCGGATCAGTAGTTCTTGAGATTAGCGTGTTAAAGCAAACAAACCAACCAATAAAGATATTTAACGAGGTTTAATATATTTGTTTACTATTTTAATTAAAACTAATTTGATATCTTTACCTATTTTGAGCCTTTACTGTCTTTTATTATAATTCATCATCATCATCAACAGCCCGTTGACGTCCACTGCTGAACATGGGCCTCCTCTTAACAGACCTTGGCAAGCCAGGATCGTAGAGGGATATAATCACCACGCTTGGCAGACGGATTGGTGATCGCAGTAAGATGCAAAGGATGCAAAGGAAATGGAAAATGATTACCATTAAATTCTTATAATTATTTAATGGTAATCATTTTAAACGATTATTTTAAATATAAATGCCACATCAAATGTTCTTACCTCCCACCTCCTCCGGGCCACCAACACACAGTGTTGAGTTTCACCCACTGGGCTCAGTGGGCGCACCTCGTGAAAACTATAGCGGGTTCGGTTCCCGGGACGGTGTCGAGTTGTGACTGGTTCACTGAACGTTGTCTGATAGAGACAACGTTGTCACAGGTCTCGTTTAACCGACCTACTGGGCGAATGATTGCTATGATTTATTATTAATCAAATACCTTTTTATTATTTAAGTATATTTAATAATTACCTTGTGGTTTAAACCTTCGTAGCGTAGCGGTATTTGGCTCGCTTTAAGTCTCGGAGGACGTGGGTTCGATCCCCACACCGGAAAAGAAGTCTTTGTGTAAATTCTAAGATTTCTTTCCGGGTCTGGATGGTTGAGGGTCTACCCTCCGTGCCTCAGAAAGCACGTTAAGCTGTTAAAATATCCTCATAACAAGCGTATACCAGGGAACGGGTTTCCATGTGTATTACAACATAATACTGCGGTCACCAATCCGCCTGCCAAGCGTGGTGACTATGGCAAAAACCCAAGCTTGGGAGGAGCAGTGGACGATGTACGGGCTGATGATGATGATGATGACCTTGTGGTTTGAAGACCATTCTTTGTATAGTAACAACTACATTTTCAAATTGCTTATGATTTGTTTATCCTACTAATATTATAAACGCGAAAGTTTGTAAGTATGGATGAACGGAATTAGCTGAAATATTGCACCGGGATTGGTTATACGCTAGATTAACATATAGGCTACAAAACATCACGCTCCGACCCACTGGAGTAGAGTAACGCGGGTAATATCGCGGGACGCAGCTAGCGGTTAATAAAATATGTGCGACAATATCAAGAGCCGACAATATATTGTTTTATTTGAAAAAAGTCTTAATACTTACTTAAATATTTTCATAAATTTATCCAGGTATACAACAGGCTATATTTAATTATGAAGTTCCTAATTAACCCAACGGGAACTACGCGGAAACTAATTATTATATACATTACTAGCGGCCCGCCCCGGCTTCGCACGGGTGGACTTTTATACCCTACCCCTGCCCTACCCTACCCCTACCCTACCCCTACCCTACCCCTACCCCTACCCCTACCCTACCCCTACCCCTACCCTACCCTACCCCTACCCTACCCCTACCCTACCCCTACCCTACCCCTACCCTACCCCTACCCTACCCCTACCCTACCCCTACCCTACCCCTACCCTACCCCTACCCTACCCCTACCCTACCCCTACCCTACCCCTACCCTACCCCTACCCTACCCCTACCCTACCCCTACCCTACCCCTACCCTACCCCTACCCTACCCCTACCCTACCCCTACCCTACCCCTACCCTACCCCTACCCTACCCCTACCCTACCCCTACCCTACCCCTACCCTACCCCTACCCTACCCCTACCCTACCCCTACCCTACCCCTACCCTACCCCTACCCTACCCCTACCCTACCCCTACCCTACCCCTACCCTACCCCTACCCTACCCCTACCCTACCCCTACCCTACCCCTACCCTACCCCTACCCTACCCCTACCCTACCCCTACCCTACCCCTACCCTACCCCTACCCTACCCCTACCCTACCCCTACCCTACCCCTACCCTACCCCTACCCTACCCCTACCCTACCCCTACCCTACCCCTACCCTACCCCTACCCTACCCCTACCCTACCCCTACCCTACCCCTACCCTACGCCTACCCTACCCTACCCTCCCCTACCCCTACCCAAAAGTATCCTATGTCCTTCTCCCCGTTCTTAGCTACCTCCCTACCAATTTTCAGCCAAATCGGTTCAGCCGTTCTTGAGTTATAAATAGTGTAACTAACACGACTTTCTTTTGTTTTTAAAATGTATTCTGCTATTCGGGACGGAAACAAATTCAACAAATCAAAAACCATGGCAATCGGTCCAGCCGTTCTCGAGTTATAGGTGTTGTAACAAACACGACTTTCTTTTATATATATAGATTATTTGTTTAAATTAAAAAAAAAAAGTTCATATTGAAAAAAAAATTCTAACTAACTTTACTTACACTGAGCCTTCCTAGGCCTTCACCAAACTCGAATTCTAAGAAGTTTTATTTCGTAACTAAAAACTATTGTATTTGTGAAAAATCGTACAATAAGTCTGTGTACGATTTTTCTTCTTTCTATTGGTTTTTAGTTAAAAGACTGAAATAAATATAAAAATATACTTAAATTAAACTTTTAGATTTATACTCAATATACTGACTATGGTTTAATAGTGTGTATGGACATTCTTTAAATAATATTGTTTAGTTAAAACAATACTTTCTTTTCTCGACCACGGGTTCCCGGGCGCGCAAAACTCGCTTCTCGAAGAAGGCTTTCGATCAGAAAATAATCTCGAAAAAACGCCATAATTGTTTAACCTGAGATACAACAGACAATAATTATAATCCTACAAAAAAGGTTGATATTGATAGACTTTAATAAAATAAAACAATTGTTTTTTATTCTGATTTATAGAATAATTGAAACTGAAAATCGTTAAATCTCTAAATTGATATAATCCTTAACCGTAAGAATTTATACTTCAAATAATATTGTCTTCATACTCACAACCTTACACAATTATTAATATAATTTTTATTCATACCTACATTCTATTGTTAACCAACAAAAATAGCAAGTTAATATCAACTTTTATTACTCTATAACTTCAACTTGAATAGTCGTAACCCAAACAGCATTATCCAACAAAATAGTCGCGGCGTCAAACGCTACCAACAATACGGCCCGGGGGAGGAAATAATTAATGATGATTGGCCTTAAATTACCCTCTCGGGACCTCCGTCTATCCCTTTCACACATCAACAATCCATCCCGTACGGTTTTGCACTGACAGGGAGCCTATAAAAGAAGCACAGGTACGCGCCCAAGTTAGACCCCTGTGGGACACCGAACCGTGCGCACCTGTACTCTTGTGAACAAACATGGCGGCCGAAACTTACGGACACCGACTCATGTACGAAAAAGACATGTTCCCTTCCGACGTCATGTTGGAATATACGACTGAGGAGTGCTACTTGAATTGGCCTCGTTCTCCGGATTCCGGACGCTCCAGCTTGGAACCTACTCCTTCAATGGATGGCAGCATCAACCAAGATTCGTCGCATATCGCGTACCGAGGACTGTCGCGGGATGTTTTGGACGACAGTGCTGAAGATAATGAAGTCTTGGACTCGGGGAAAAGGAGAGGAAGGGCTACCAGTGCCGCAGTCTTGAGGAGAAGGCGGTTAGCAGCTAATGCAAGAGAACGTAGGAGGATGCAGAACCTAAATAAAGCCTTCGACAGACTTCGAGGACACTTGCCGTCTCTTGGGGCTGATAGACAACTCTCCAAATATGAGACCCTTCAAATGGCGCAGACGTACATCGCGGCATTATACGAATTACTACAGTAAGTGTCATCAAATAACGCAATCTGCCAAATTAGATTTATCTACAGGGATATTTATTATATAAATTTAAGTACCGTGAATAAGTACTCGTTACCAGTTATTATAATCTGCTTCAAGTTTTTCGAGAACAAAATTAACATTTAAAGTGTTGAGTTACAGTATTGTGTTACTTTAAACCTTACGCTTATTATTTTTTATTGTATTTTCTCGTCTTGTAAGATAATTTTCGTAAACATTGTTTCATTTTTAAATTGTAATTGTGAAGAAGTAGTGAATTAGTTGATCAGAAAATGTAGAATCTAACTAGTTTTACTTTAAGAGAATTAGTGAAATTTGCAATTTTAAAATCACAGTTCCCAGTTGAGATTGTTTAGAATTTTTAGATGTAATTGTTACCAAAATAGGTCCCGAACATTGTGGTCTATTAATATATAGTTTAGTTAGTTTAAAATTGACCAATGTTTATTTAGTTAGTTTAACATAATTATCTCACCAGTGTAATCCGTCCTACCGATTTAGGTTTAGTGTGTCTAGAATTCTAGATTAAAACATCTTTACCCCAAAAGTATTATTGTGTATTTCACTCGTATTAAGATTTTGATAGAAGCGCAATTATAAATGTCATCTTGTGTATTTTTGCTATAGATCATTCTGGATTTTATTTGTATTGATATTAACAGTGTATTTATTAAATTATTAACAGAATTTTCCTCCGAACTGTTGTATTCAATTTTGAATACTTGTATGTGTTTTTAAAGACCATATAACCCATAACAAATGTTTTAAATGTAATTTCATATCATAGTGTCCTTCTAGATTGGTCTATACGCATGTAAATGAATTTTTAATTGTGTTTTTGTAGAAGCGAGCATTTGAACCAGTATTGAAATTGTTAATAATTAGAAGTAGAAAGTTGATGTAATTCTAAGTTATATTAAGAATGTTTTTTCATGTGTAAATATACGAATTATGTTTTAAATGTTGTTGTTTTTCCTTTCGTTTAACACAAACTAACGTACCATGTATTTACCAGATATTCACACACAATATCATATTCTCTACTAGCGACCCGCCTCTGCTTCGCACGGGTGTAATTCAGAGGTATTATACATGTAAACCTTCCTCGTGAATCACTCTATCTACTAAATAAATCGCCTCCGCATCAAAATCCCTTGCGTAGTTTTAAAGATCTAAGCATACATAGGTACAGATAGCAACTTTGTTTTATACTATGTAGTGACACATAGTATGAAACGCGAAAGTTTGTAAGTTTGGATGGATGTTTATTATTCTTTCTCGCAAAAACTACTGAACGGAATTGGCGGAAATTTTGCACTGGGATAGGTTATACGTTGGATTAACATATAGGATACAAAACATCACGCTCCGACCCACTGGAGCAGAGCAAAACCGCGGGGCGCAGCTAGTGTATTTATAATTTTATGAGACTTAAGCACATACATAAGACTTAACTAGTAATGCGATTAGCAATAATTACACAGATTATTTTCTATGAAATAACATTAAAATATGTGGAATAAGTATGGTATTTAAGTTACTTTTTCATTTTGAAAGGGCAAATGTGGATTATTATTAAAATAAAAATAAAAAAATAAAAATCATTTTTATTTACGTAAACCTATTACAGGCACTTGCAAATAGTCAAAACAATAATTTATTATTAATCTATGTATAATTTTAACATTTTTAAATGAGCATATTAAGCAGGTATTTTAGTTATTGTTTTTAATCATTTTAGTCTTAACTTTATTATTTTACTATATTGTGTCCAATAGCTTGTTCTGTCTATATTAAATTATATTTAAAACAATTGTCATTATTTGGGCGGACCATGAGTATATAACGACGGACGCGCTTTAATGCTACCACCGGATCCAATACGCCCCAACTGAGAAGATCCGGCGAAACAAACTCAGTGGGTTATTCTACTGCCGGTTCTAACACGACCCACATGAGACGGTCCGGCGAAACATCCTCAAATGGGCAGAGTGTAGGTTTTGGTCCAGTTACTTTTATTATTAGGTATTAAAACCATACAACATCTCAAACCGTGTTCCTTCTTGATCTGATCTATTCTTAAGAGTAATACGTCTCATTTCCAGTATAGTAGTATACAAAATATAATCTTTACATATAATTATATAAACGAATTCTACTGTTATATCATTCGAGAATTGTACTCTTTAACGACACAGGTCTCTCTTAATAGACAGGTCCCTATCACAAGGAAGGCCGTCTTCCTTGCGTTAACATTTTTTATAACATTTTTTTTTCTAAGTCATTTTGGCGTCCCTTGCTTCTGGCGCCTGCAGAAGTTGCATTGTCTACTTGCATTATTATATTAACGGTAAACAAAAGAGATAGATAAGATAAGTTGTAATGTGATAAAGACTTTAAAATTTAAACATGTATAATATGACAACCTCCGTAGCGTAGCGGTAATAGGCTCGCTTTAAATCTCGGAGGTCGTGGGTTCGATTCCCACACCGGACAAGAAATCTTGTGTAAATTCTAAGATTTCTTACCGGGTCTGGTTGGTTGAGGGACTACCCTCCGTGCCTCGGAAAGCACGTTAAGCCGTTAGTCCCGATTGTTATATCATCATCTATAACAAACGAACCAGGGAACGGGCAGCAGCGTTTCCCCTGTGTATTAACATAACACTGCGGTCACCAATCCGCTTGCCAAGCGTGGTGACTATGGAAAAGACCCTCCCTCGGGAGGAGGCCCATGTTCAGCAGTGGACGTTATACGAGCTGATGATGATGATGAATGTTGACCAGTAAATATTACTTATTTATAATTAACTATATAGTTTCCTACGCGCGGTTTCATCCCCTGTTACTCCCTTCCCGTATAAACTTCTATTCTATTCTACTTCCAAAATAAATTAAGTATAAGAGACAGCCTTTCTCGATAAATGGTCCTATGTAACACTGAAAAAAACATGAAACGAAATTGTTTTAATCTCTCAGTTTCGCTTTGGTTAGGTTTTATTTTCGCAAAAGCTTGGTTTTACATGCAATTTTTGTCATATCTATTAATAAGAATATACCTACTGAGACAAAATCACTACATTTTTTTTTCTTTTTTTTTAGTTTTCTTGTTAGTTAACCCCTCGTACTAAGCTAAAAGTGCTTGTGTTACGAGTGGGTTTACGTCGGTAGTGCAATGGGTGGGAATCGAACCAGCGACCACACGATCACAAGTCCGACACCCTAACCATTGGGCTACGGCCGCTTTTTTGTAAAATAGTCCGAGAGCTGGCACCAATTTTTGGGAAGGTATTTGAGGCACGCTGAAAACTTGTCACCCACCTCTCCTACCCCCGGGTTAGCCCCACTACTTACCAGCCAGGTCTGCAGTTCCGGGTTGGGGTATAATAGGTGAGGTATCTAACTAGTATTCAGCTTGCCTCAAACACCTGCCCGAATATTGGTTCCAGCTCTCCTACTGTAAAACAATCACTGTCGCTCCCCGCTGTCTGTCAGCCCCTATGTATGCTTAGATCTTTAAAACTGCGCAACGGATTTTAATGCGTTTTTTTAACAGATAGAGCGATTTAAGGCAGTTTTATATGTATAATACATCAGCATTGCACCCGTGCAAAGCCGGGGCGGGTCGCTACTCTTCAATAAAGTAGAGCGTCCAGATTTTTTACCCAAATGTCCGGCCAAACTACGTCTTGTCCGGGCAACCCTATACTTATATTTTCTTTTTAAAAAGGTTACTAGCAGACTTTTTGCAGTCTACTTTTATTCTTGTTAACCCCTCGTGCTAAGCTAAAATGCTTGTGCTACGAGTGGGTTCACGTCGGTAGTGACCACAAGATCACAAGTCCGACGCCCTGGCCATTGGGTAACGGCCGCTTAATCGCAGCAAAGCTATACATAATCAATTCAATGTTAATACGTACTCACTACAGAAGTAGGTTCACAAAACACCTTTTACTTCCTCAATTACGAAGATATTATCAAAACCTCTTCTATTCACCGAAAGAATTAAAATTGCAGTCAACCCGCTATCATAGACATCTACCTAAAGACAAAAATCGCTCTATATTCGTTCAAAACAATGTCAACTACCGGACACCGGGCATTGACAATAAAATCACCTATAGAAAAATCAACGCCTTTATTCCTCAAACACTAAAGCTCAAAATTGATTGACAAGTATTGTCTGATAGTATATCTAGGTTCTACGGAACATTTTAATATAAAATTACTCATTGAAATATCAACTTTATTTTGTAGAACTTAAAGTTTAAAATTGCTTGACGAGTTCGGTTTGATAGGATATCTGGGTTTGTTTCTGTGGCCATCTGCTCAATTTGCATACGCCAGGGTCCTGAGTGATGGCCCTGTCGGGGATGCCACCCTCGGCAGGTTTATCTTTGGGGGAATAAAAGGGAATTTTTGTAGTGAACCTAGTAGATAGTGCGAAAGATTAAAATTGTTATTTTTTTAAATGTAACGCTATGCATAGGAACGGACAAACAAAATAATTAGTGATTGTTTTAAGATTAATTACTATATCATTTGGGAATTCGCTTAATATACATGACAAACAAGCATACAGTCTTAGTGATAAGCGGTCTTTGTAGTCTGTAGGTATGTGAAACTACAAGTGATGCTACAGTTTGGCGGGAAGATGATATGTGCAGAAGCATAATTGTTAAAATTAAGTTAAAATTACATTTGTAATCTTAACTAGATTACAATTTTTTAATGTAATCTTAACTATTTGTTTTTACTGTGTGTTTAAAGCGGCCGTAGCCCAATGACTAGGGCGTCGGAATTGTGATATTGAGGTCGCAGGTTCGAACCCAACCCATTGCACTACCGACGTGAACCCACTCGTAACACAAGCATTTTAGCTTAGCACGAGGAGTTTACAATAATACTAGTAGACTGCAAAACTCTGCTAGAAATCTTTAAAAAAAAAACTGTCTTTGCTGTAGAAATTTAACACTCAATTAATATCTAACTTAAATTTATTTATATCAAACTAGCGGCCCGCCCCGGCTTCGCACGGGTGGACTTTTATACCCTACCCCTGCCCTACCCCTACCCTACCTCTACCCTACCCCTACCCTACCCTACCCTACCCTACCCTGCCCCACCCCTACCCAAAAGTATCCTATGTCCTTCTCCCAGTTCTTAGCTACCTCCCTACCAATTTTCAGCCAAATCGGTTCAGTCGTTCTTGAGGGATAAATAGTGTCACTAACACGACTTTCTTTTGTTTTTAAAATGTATTCTGCTATTCAGGGCGGAGACAAATCCAACGAAACAAAAAACATGAAAATTGATCCAGCCGATCTCGAGTTATAAGTGTTGTAACAAACCCGTCTTTGTTTTATATATATAGATTAATAATTTTATGCAATAGGTATATATATCTATATTAATACATTCCTCTACAAAAGAAAGAGTATGTAGGTATGTTTGTTACGTATAAACTATTTTTCTTTACTGATTTTTCCATCAGTTGGTTGGTATATCTTATTCCAAAAACTTTAATATTGCTAAGCAAGGTTTGTTTAGTATTAATTCAATTTGAACTTTATACAAGCACATACCTACCTGTTTCTCTTTCAGCTCGCGTTCTCTTAAACAGCGCGATTTTCAGATATACATAATAGGTATAGCAAATGCAAATTTCTTGGTATGAACTCCATATGCCTTCAAAAAATTTCATCATCATCTTCAGCCCGTATAACGTCCACTGCTGAACATGGGCCTCCTCCCGAGGGAGGGCATTGCCATAGTCACCACGCTTGGCAGTCGGGTTGGTGACCGCAGTATTATGTTGTAACACACAAGGTAACGCTGCTGCCCGTTCCTTGATATACGATTATTATATATGATGTAATAACAATCGGGACCAACGGCTTGACGTGCTTTCCGAGGCACGGAGGGTAGTCCCTCAACCAACCAGACCCGGAAAGAAATCTAAGAATTTACACAAAGATTTCTTGTCCGGTGTGGGAATCGAACCCACGACCTCCGAGATTTAAAGCGAGACAATTACCGCTACGCTACGGAGGTTGTCAAAAAATTTATTCATTTTAATTGCTTTGCTTAATTTTATTCATTTTAATAACCAAAAAACCTTTAAAAAACGTAACAGAATCCCCAAAAAATCATCATAACACTATAATTTTCAAAAAAGGGCCGCCATTACAATATTTCCCGACTATTTAAAAAGCCGGCGTATAATTAATATACGAAAACGTGTGATAATCACGGGTTCCGTCACAGAACGCAACGTCTTAATTCCACTTGTCAAAAATCGAAATGTCAAATTTGACAGGACGCGCAGGAGTGCCGCGTCATACGCGATTCTTCGCGTACCGTCGAATTGTTACTGCAATGATAAGCTATCATTATGGATGTCATTTATATTTGTTAATTGGTACAGTTTTTGCATGATCTGCCTCTTTTAGTGTGTGAAATTTTGATTGCGATAGGTTGTGGGCGGTTCAATTTTATATTTCCACGTGGTCCAACGAGACGTGGGTTGTTTAAAAAGTCGTACAGTAAATATATTTGATGACCCAAAAATATTACACTTTCAATCTCATTTCGCTTTATTATCCTGTAAAAATAAGTTAATCATACTAATATTATAAACGCGAAAGTTTGTAAGTATGGATGGATGGATGTTTGTTACATCCTCTTTCGCGTAAAAACTACTGAATGGATTTGGCTGAAAGTTTGCACGCGGATAGTTTATAAGCTGGATTAACATATAGGCTACAACATATCTCGCTCCGACCCACTGGAGCATAGACGCGGTTAAAACCGTGCAGCTAGTTTAAAATAATGAAGGCATTTTATTTGAACACGTTAATTGTAAAGATTTTGTACAATCTATACTAATATGTAAAGCTAAAGAGTTAGCTAAAGAAATACTGGTCCGATTTGGAATAATCCTTCAGTATTTGAAAGCCCAATCATAGAGGAAGGCTCTATAGATATCTATGACTATGACCTTGTTATTTTTTAGATGGGTATATACACTGCCTTTCGCCTATTATACCACCCACCGTGTCTCACTTACTAAAACTCAAACTCAAGTTCACTAGTGCAAATGCGTTGCCCTCCCTATTAGGAGCAAACCGAAAAAGAATAGCCCTGCCTTGTCTGGCCATTCTAGAGCCCCTAGAGTCTACGCCCTGTGTCTGGGCAATGGTGGCATATCTACTAGCTTTCCTCAATAAATTGGCTATCTAACACTGAAAGATATTCTCAAATCGGATTAGTAGTTCCTGAGATTAGTGCGTTCAAGCAAACATACAAAGTCTTAAGCTTAATATATTATTATAGATAGATTTATCTCTAGAAATATTAATTGTAAAATACTTAGTAATATTATATTAAAATCAATATTACAATCTACCATTGTCAGCAAACATACTCATACATCATACATACCCATAATAGAACAAATATCTTTTCTGTAAGCTTTTGTATACACAAAAGATAATCCCTAAAGCCTATTACAATCTTAAAAAGTCAACTACAATAGTCTTTGACTCCATAACCCACTCCCCTATTTGATATTACCGGCGCATGCGCACAAGTCTATGAATGTAAACGATCTTATTGGTTAGCGACAGACCAATGGGAGGGTGAGCCATAGAGCACGCTTTGCATTCAATTGTCGAATACGTACATAGAGTAAGAATTATGTAGAATACAAAACTTTTTTTATGATTGCTTTTAGTGTAGAATATATAATGATTTAAATGTGAGACGTAACTAATAATATGATTAAATTATAACTCATTTAATTTAACCTCCGTGGCGAAGTGGTATGAGTCTCAGAGACTGTGGGTTTGATCCCCACGCTGGACAAGAAATATCTGTGTAAGATCTATGACTAGGCCAGTTTGTTGCCCTTGGCCTCGATTGTTATTGAACTTACAGGGGGTGCCCTTTTGCGCAGGTCTTTTTCTGTCTTCTACTGGGACTAATCCCACCCACACTCACACTACTGCAACTACTGTAAGCTTGATCAACAGTGGCACACACTGGAAATGGCAATGAGTACCGAGGCTCACTAAGTCCCGGGAAATAGTTAAATTGCCTTGGGACCCGCAACGAATCTAGGTGATCAAGGGCCTTGGGGGAAAAAAACGACTACCCCTAAACTGTTTATAATTGATCAATATACATATATACATATTTTAAAAACGAAGTTTGCAAATAAGGTTTTTGTGTCCTTCCAGGCTTGGGGGCCCCGGAAGATTGTCTCGCTCAGCCCTTCGGTAGCTATGCCTGTGGTGCAGGTCCCAAGGCAGTTCAGAAATCAGAAAGAGTGTAGGAGGAAGAAGACTTATCTTTTCACTTCCCTCCATAGCAAAGCGGGAGACTATTGCGCAGGTTGCTTAGTTTCTAGTTTATGGACCATTGAATAAGGATCTCCATCCTTCATTTCTTTTGTCTTGTTTCGTCATTCTGTTCACATTTCTGCCTGGGGAAGAAGCTAAGAAGGACCGTCACCGGGTCCGTCCGAAAAACAAAAAATTAACATCATCTATGACAAACCGTGTGGTTTCCGGCTTAGACTAGACCACCCCATGTCCTCCCATGGGTGTCGTAAAAGGCGACTAAGGGACATATGGCTGATGGATGGGCAGCAGCATCTATTAGCTCAAGGTTGACATCTTACTGCGATCACCAATCCGTCTGCCAAGCGTGGTGATTATGGCAATATCCCTCAACGATCCTGGCTTGCCAAGGTCTGTTAAGAGGAGGCCCATGTTCAGCTGGGGACGTAAACGGGCTGTTGATGATGATGATGATGATGACAAACATATTGAATTGAATGGGCTGCAGCATTATCTGTTTGTTATTGTCACCAACCCGCATGCAAAGTGTGATGACTTCTCCCTTCCTCAGGAGAAGGCCCATATTCAGCAGTGAACGTTACACGAGCTGATTATGATGATGATAGTTAATTTAATTTGTTGTTAGTATTTCACTAATCGAGTCAATGTAGTCCGGAGCTAAAGTTAAATTATTTAATCATTTAACCAATTAGATAAAGGATCAAAATTAACTAATTAAACTTTATTTAAAGGTGGTGTTTAGAGTTGCCCAACTATCGATAGTTTCGCTATCGATAGGTGACCTCGAAAAATAGTAACAATATCGATAGTGCTATCGATAGTATCGATACTATCGATATCACAAATTAACTAATACTTTTGATTGGAATCAATAGTATCGATAGTATTGATACTATTACATTATAATACTATCGATTATCGATAGTATCGTTGCATTAAATGATCAAAACTATCAATACTATCGATAGTTTGTAAAGCTATCGATACTATCGAAGACCAACCCATGTTTAGGAGCAATACTATCGATACTATCGAAAGTATTGTTCCTAAAAACATATTGGTCCTCGACAGTATCAATACTATCGATAGACTATCGATACTATTGATATGACGTCAACTATCGATAGACTATCGATAGTATATCGATAGTCGACTATCGATAGGCAACACTAGTGGTGACATCAAAAAATGTATACTTTGACGGGATAATTTAGTTTAAGTATAATTATATCTCATAAATAATAGCTCAATCTGTGTTTAAATGAAACTTAATTAGGAACAATTAAAATATTAACCATTATTTAGGCAGAAAAACCATTATAGCGAGACATTTGAAATTATCAAAGATGATGTGTTTCTAATGCCGCTATAACAACAAATACTAAAAATAAAATAAAATCAATATTTAAGCGGGGCTCCCATACAACAAACTTTTTTTTGTGCCCTTTTTTGCTCGATATCAATAACGGCAACAGAGACATTCTTTAAATATTTACTTCCAAATGGAAAATTTGAGATAATTGTCCAGTAATTTTAACCATTATCGACAAATGGCATCCGCTTTGAGATGTGTTATAAAGAAATGACGATGACCGGTTGGCATCCACCGTGTCTGAATGATTTAGGTCTAGGCATTAGGGGCTAGGATATAGACATACCTAGAATAGAGGTGCGAATCCTGTTATCCCGCTAACTTCATATAATCATCATCATCATCATCAGCCCGTATAACGTCCACTGGTGAACATGGGCTTCCACCCGAGGGAGGGTATTTGCCATAGTCACCACGCTTGGCAGGCGGATTGGTGACCGCAGTATTATGTCGTGAAACACAAGGAAACGCTGCTGCCCGCTCCTCGATATACGATTATTATAGATGATATTATAACAATCGGGACCAACCGCTTAACGTGCTTTCCGAGGCTCGGAGGGTAATCCCTCAACCAACCAGACCCGGAAAGAAATATTAGAATATACACAAAGATTTCTTGTCCGGTGTTGGGATCGAATCCACGACCTCAGGAATTTAAAGCGAGCCAAATACCACTACCTACGCTACGGAGGTTGTAACTTCATATGTCCGTCCGGAAAAAAAAACATGCATAATTACAATCACCAGCCGAAGATTCTCCACGTGTTTCACACACACTGCTACATGCTACATATAACCATTGAGCTATCAGTGCATTTAAAATAAACCACGCCATATCACTTAATTAATTGCATATGTTACAGTCAAAACTTATAATCGGTCAAAACCATTTTTGACTGCAATAATAATTTGTATGGAATTTGGATCTAACACTTCGCCGGCCGCTGCCGCGGCACGCTCGCTTCGCTCGCTCGGCTCGTGCGTTTTGCTCAAAGTTCTAACCTTACCTAACCTACAGAAGTTGGAATCCTGGTGTTTTTTTTTAACCTTCGACCTAAGAGCATCTCGTTTCTAGAATTTTATGTGAGCCAATATGGACCCGTCAAAACTACTTTGGCCTGTTTTTTGCAGTTAAAAGTGGTTTTGACCGATTATAAGCTTTGACTGTAACACATACACCATCATCCAGCGGGCTATTTATTTTATTATTATACCCTCGAAACAATCCTCGGCCCTCCATACAAATAACTAATGCAACAATAATTAACAAATCCGAAATAAACTGACCGAGAATCGAACTGCGAACAATTACGGCTAACGATAAGAAAATTGAACTTAATCTTGTACGTAGGAACGGACAGACAGACAGACAGGATATCTTGCAATTACCCTGTCCGTGCGCTTTTAAATGTAAGTGAAAATTCACAATTAGATTAATGTAGGTATTGATAAAAAGGGTTTAAGAGGGAATCATTAAGTACCTGTGTGTTTATTTTTGAATATATTATACTAGCGACTCGCCCCGGCTTCGCACGGGTGCAATTTTGATGTATCATACATATAAACCATCCTCTTGAATCACTCTATCTATTAAAAAAACCGCATCACAATCTGTTGCGCAATTGTAAAGATCTAAGACAGATAGCAGCGGCAAGCGACTTTGTTTTATACTATTTAGTGATGACCGGGATTAATTACACTTATTCACCTCAATTCAGCTTATGTCCATAGAAAACGCCAGTTTTGTACGGGATGAGTACGCGTCTGTTCAGCTGAACGCGTGCGTACGCGTCCCCTACGAAATATAGTATAGCTAAATAATAAACTAACTTATTAAAAAGTTTTTTCCGAGCTATTAAGGTTGGAGTAGGCACCTACTGCTCGCCTTTATAACCGGTAAAGTAGCAAACTAAGTACGTCCGTCAGAAAAAACAAAGTTTTATCAGTTTTCATCATCATCATCAGCCCGTACAACGTCCACTGCTGAACATGGGCCTCCTCCCGAGGGAGGGTATTTGCCATAGTCACCACGCTTGGCAGGCGGGTTGGTGACTGCAGTATAATTTTGTACCACACAAGGAAACGCTGCTGCCCGTTCCTTGATATACGATTATTATAGATGATGTTATAACAATCGGGACCAACGGCTTAACGTGCTTTCCGAGGCACGGAGGGTAATCTCTCAACCAACCAGACCCGGAAAGAAATCTTAGAATTTACACATAGATTTCTTGTCCGGCGTGGGGATCGAACCCACGACCTCTGAGATTTAAAGCGAGCCAAATACCGCTTGGTTATGAGTTATAGGAGCACAAAAAACATTGCGGAACTACTTTTAATTATATTTTTTTAATAATGATGTAAAACCAACACCCCTACAGTAGCTAAAATGATATATGATAAAGATGTTAGAATTAATTCCCCGAGCGGAAGATGGGCGGAGCCAGGAACATCAATACAGTCTAAATTAAAAAACCTCATAGATTTGTTCTCGTAAAAAGTTAATATTTTTTCAACTGAATTAGTAGAAAAAAAGCAGGAATTAAAGTTGATGGAGTGGGTAGAACCTTTTAATTATGGATGAATTATTTTCTATAACATGTTGTGCGAGACTATGGGCTAAGGGCTAAGGGCTATTTAGCCCTTAGCCTATAGTATCCCTCTTACAACCGAAAACTAAGAGCATATTAAAAAAAAACTAGTTATTGCTGCTCTTTCGCAAGGGTGTTGCCCTAGTCACCACGCCTGGCAGTCGGATTGGTGACTGCAGTATTGTGTACAGCAATACACAGGTAAACGCTACTGCCCGTTCTTTGGTATAGGTATAATTGTTACATATGATGTTATAACAATCGGGAGCTTTTGTGGAGGGAAATCACTCAACCAGACCCGGACGGTAAGAAATGTTAGGTTTTACACATAGATTTCTTTTCCGGCGTGTTGTTGGAAACCACGACCTCTAAGACTCGAAGTGAGACTTATAACACTAGGCCATGGAAGCTGTCGCTTCTTAGTTTACAACAATTCTACTAATATTATAAACGCGAAAGTTTGTAAGTCTGGATGGATGTTGGTTACTCTTTCACGCCAAAAGTACTGAATGGATTTGGCTGAAATTTGCACCCGGGATAGGTTATACGCTGGATTAACATATAGGCTAAAAAAAATCTCTCTCCGACCCACTGGAGGGCGCAGCGAGTGCAAAATAAAGGGTCGTATTAAAATAACAAAAAGAATAATTACTTCGAACATCAGTCTTATGTAAATAAGTACGATAATACCATGAATAGTATGTTCACCCTAGCTCATTTCACTATACACCGATTTCGCTTTCGAAATATGCAAATGTCATGTTTTTTATTGAGTATATCTTCACCTGTCAACGTTTCTACAAATTGATACGACTTTTATCTTCAACAGATCACCAAAGTTTTGCTTACGATAATTTATCGCATATAAAACTAGCATAACGATTATCTCAATACGAATCTGAATAGTAAAAACAAACAATGAAATAAAACAATGACAGAGTGAGACGACGATATCTTTATATCGATTTGTGAGTAGGTGAGAAAGGGATGGCACACAATTCTTCCGGTGGCGTCGACGCAGGTGACACAAAATTTATTCCGAATTTGAAAAACGAAATATATTTTTATATATGGGATGCAAACGGCTTTTTAAATATGGACATCTTTTATTCGGCGGCAAGGCTTGACATTTTTATATTTGTCGTCGATTTCGTAAAAAGGTATTTGATTTATGTGAAAATAATGTGATTGTGGTTAGCCAAAGATTTGTGGTACAGATGGGGATTAGGCAGAAGGCATAAAAGAACTAAAATCGCACCATAAAGCAGGTTTTTTAAGCCTTATGTAAGTTATAGCATTAAATGAACTTTCGTAAAAAAATTCTCGTTTATTTATTTACCTAACCTTTTTAACAATAAATTAATACATTTACCTACCGATTAATTTATATTTTCCGAAATTTTAAGGAATAGCGTGATAAGACAACGGTGTTGAGCGAAAGAGGACGTGATTACGAAGATAGAGAAGGGAATGTTGAGATGGTTTGGTCACGTGGAAAGAATGGATGAAGAAAGATTGACAAAACAGGTATACATGGCAAGTGTGAGTGGCACAGTCGGAAGGGGAAGACCTCAACGAACGTTCTCTGACCAAATCGGAGACATCCTCGCAAAAGGTCAAATAAGATCCACCCTAAACCGACGTGCTTGGTCTCATAAAGATAATTCTTCATAAAGAATTATCTTTATGAGAGTGAATGAAGCGAAAGATGTGTGTAGGGATCTCCCTACCCCGCTGGGAAACAGGCGTGAGCTTACGTATGTAATTTATATTTTCCGATGTTTTCTTATATTTTTAGGTACATTAGGTACTAAAAAAATAAAAATTTAAGTTTATTTTTAAGTTTTAGTTATTAATCAACTAAAACGTACACTGCTATAGGTACAGTAAATTAATTCATTCACTCGTTTAATTTTAAATTGAATTTATTTACATATTAGATTATTATAAATTTATTAGAATTTTTGTTTTTAAATATTTTACGGAAAAGTTTTGAAACATTTGTTATTTTTTTTGTGGTGTTTTTTTTTATAATATAGTAACTCTTTTACAATTCCTATTTTAAATATTTTTAAGCACATATTCTAATTATTACACCTCGTTGGTGTTAATTATCAAACATAATATCTAAATCTTGATCAAAAACCTGTCCTTTCTACATACAAAGATAATCTATTAATAAATCATTTCTAAGTTATTGTGGGACAGACACACTTTCAGATTAATTGCCAGCACCAATAAATCGCGTTTTGATATAGATATGAGTATATTGACAGTTTTGGTGGGAAGCCAGTGGGGCTTTGTTTCTTTTTTATGGAAAAAAAAATAGCAGGAATAGTGAGAATAAATTAAAAAGAAATTTGATATTTAGACGAAGATATGTACAACTAAATAAAATTGAAGTGTACATTTGTTTACAACCTCCGTAGCGTAGCGGTATTTGTCTCGCTTTAAATCTTGGAGGTCGTGGGTTTGATCCCCACGCCGGACAGGAAATCTTTGTATAAATTCTAAGATTTCTTTTCGGGTCTGGTTGGATGAGGGACTACCCTGCGTACCTCGAAAAGCACGTTAAGCCGTTGGTCTCGATTGTTATAACATCATCTATAATAATCGTCTATCAGGGAACCATAATACTGCGGTCACCAATCCGCCTGCCAAGCGTAGTGACTATGGCAAATAACCTCCCTAGGGAGGGTAATTGCTTGTCGTGGTCGAAAAAAAAATCAGCTGTTCCATACATTTATGTTCACTTACCTCAACAAAATACACTCGGTTCCTAAAATAACGGGTCAGTCACATAAACCCGAATATCTCCCGAACTACGTATGCCATCCTAATGAAACGAAGACTGTTCAATTGAGAATTTAATTATACAGATAAAAAATAAAATGAAACTTAGTTGCACCCACAATATTAATCTCTAAATTAAAAAAAAACTAAAGTAGTTATATTTTTCTTAAGATGACATTTTTTTTATGATTGTTTTTTTGCTTTATGCCCATCAAGACGTCTTCTTACTGTTTGAGCGCTTAAATTGCAACCTCCAAAGCGAATAAAGTTAGTTTTTAGACCAACAGCAGTTTGAAAACGATTTCGGAGCATTGTAGCCACCAGTTTTCTGTCTTCCCTGGCCGTTGTGCATCTTGGTCTGCCATTTCCTGGTCTTCTAAGGTGTGATCCGGTCTCTTGGTACCGCTGGACTACCCGCTGAACAGTCGACAAAGATACACCAATGTTTCTGGCTGTTTCACGCTGGCTCCGCCCAAGTTCCAAAAAAGTTAGGATTCTGGTACATTCCTCTAGCGTGACTGCCACCTCACAGAATAATAATTATGCACGTGGAAGACGTTCACGATATTTTTTTTTGTGACAGAATAGAAATACAGCAAAAAAACAATCATAAAAAAAATGTAATCTTAAGAAAAATATGACTACTTTAGTTTTTTTTTAATTTAGAGATTAATATTGTGGGTGCAACTAAGTTTTATTTTATTATTTATCTGTATAATTAAATTCTCAATTGAACAGTCTTCGTTTTATTAGGATGGCATACGTAGTTCGGTAGATATTCGGGTTTATGTGACTGACCCGTTATTTTTGGAACCGAGTGTATATGGAACAGCAGATTTTATTTCCCGATTTCAGGGTTGGTCCCATAGTAAAAGTGGCTTATAATCATCAGTACTCTCAACCCCTGAAAGGTTGTTAATGTTTTAAAAATAACCCCGTATAAGAATCTTCTAAATAATAGGAAGCCATAGAACCAAATGAAATTCCCATAAATTTCGGTCACAACAGACATTTTAATCCAAAGTGGCTTTTAATATCCCACTGAGAGAGAGCTACTTTAAAAAACCGGCCAAGTGCGAGTCGGACTCGCGCACGAAGGGTTCCGTACCATTTTCAAGTGCCTACATGTTACCGTTATTGATATCGAGCAAAAAAAAATCACGTTTGTTGTATGGGTTTTTTTTTTTTTTTTAATTTGTTTTAACGGCAACAGAAGAACTGCACAAGCCAGCTAATGGGCCGAAATTAACTGCACACCATTGAAGAGCGCGCCTAAATTGGTCATACCTTCAGTGGAACAAAGTCCTCTTTTCTGATAACAAGGTCCACAGAAGAGATGGGGAACGCTTTGCATAATGCTGCATTAAAGAAAAGGTCAGCTATGGTGGCGGTTCGTGGATGTGTAATACATAATTTGTGAAAATTTCAACTGTCAAGCTATCGCGGTCTTTGAGATACAGCCTGGTGACAGTCAGACAGGCAGATAGATAGCTAAGTCTTAGTCTTAGTAATATCTATAGAGAGAAAATGGGACATGGGGTTCGGATGTTACCCTTCGGGTACGGATTTCTAAAAAACAATATATGAATTTCATAGTCCATACATACCGATGATAGGAAATATATTAAAAACATATTTATTTAATAGTAAATTAACATATTTCGATCGTTAATATCAATTTTGTTGTGCGTGACAAATTAAAACTACTTATAATGATGTAAAATGCAACCCTTTTGTGCCTACCAAATAGTTTTGGCGACAAAAAATTGTCCTCACCGTAAAATATGGTAAATTTTTAAAGTAGCTATTAATGATGGGATGAGAACTTTTTGAATCTGTTTAATATTAATAAGGATGCTGTGGTATATTTACAGTTTTATTTAATTTTTGATGATCATATGTAATTTATTCACAGCTTGGTTGTTAGAATACATATTATAATTTTGGTCCTTAACTCCACGCGTAATTCCCGTTCCCGTGGGAACTTTATAATTAAATATAGCTTATATTAATCAGTGATAATGTAGCATTCAAATGGTGAAAGAATTTTTAAAATCGGTCCCCAACTTTTTGAGACAATTCGTTACAAACATACTTACATACAAATATTTCCTCTTTATAATATTAGTATAGAAAGAAAGAAAAACATTTAATGAACACACATAACAAATACAAAATAGCAATTACAGTCATTAAAAAATAAAAAAATAAATATGTACATAGGTAAGGACAACACTTGGCTCGGACGCCACACATACGACGCACAAACATGGATAAAGAGAGAGAGAAAAACAAATACATACACAATAAACATTAACAACGAACGTATAAAGTAACGTAACGTAAAGTATAGATGATGTTATGATGGGAGCGCGGGTGAAACAATATTTAAAACCAGTTCAGAGGTTTTTGAGCTAATTATGTAAGCCTGGACGATTTAGGCTTTTTTTTCCGGACGGACTTACGTAGATAGCGAGGCTTTTGCTACTTCACCGGGCATAAAGGCGAGCAGAGCTCCAGCCTTAATAAATGGTTTAAATACTACAAACTAAGCAACCTGCGCAAGAGGGCGCCCCCTGTGGGGCTTGGACCTCGGCTCAGGGCGGTCGTTGGCGGAGGGAATGATGACTTTAGATTTTTAGGGGAATTTTGTGCAACTGTCGCTCTACTTTACAGTTCGCGGGCCTCTCGGACTTCGGGTATACGAGGGCATCGGATGGTTCTTTGCAAACTAAGGTTCGGGAGGGCTCTCCGAGGCACGGATGACACACAAACAACGTAGAAATATTAATATTTATTCAAATATAACCCAGGCCCTGTGCAAGTGCCCAGCGATCGAAATAAATGCTTTTATTTTCAAAATCTCCCTCTCGAATCGCAAAATCTTAATAAAATTTAAATCAGATGCATCGAAAATATTCTCACGACATAAATAACTTTGCGAACAGCGTCCATCTTATCCGGAAGTGGCGCAATTTGTCTGAAGCTTACACCAACTTCCGGTGGGCTGTAGCGATTCTGATGTTGTCGGCTTGTCATGTCGTTAAAATCCGGCTTATTGTGTTTTAAGAGACTTCGATTTAAGTATAAGATTATTTTATAAACTTTTATCATTTTAGCTTTATTAGTTACTGCATTTTTATACATAGTTAAATATTTACAAGGCTGGGCCTGGCTCGCCTTTATGACCGCTAGGGAAAAGCTTCGCGCTAAATAAATGACCGTCAGAAAAAAAATAGCTTTCCGCCTTTTTTTTTTTGTTGTCCGGGGGGAAATGCATTTACGCATTCCCACCGCCGCTGCAGCGTATTCGCGCGCTAGCGGTGGGATATGTGGGACTTGCCCTCTCCATAGCGTGGTATGCAAGTAGTCGCAAGCAGCAGTTTAGTAGTCTTTAAATATGATGAATTACAAAATTTTATCTACAACTAAAACTAACCTATAAAAAAATATTAGACGGTTGATTCCGATATATAGGGTGACTGGTAATTAGTGACCGATACCTAAACACATGATTGTGCTCATGATAACAAACAACTTTTACTATGGAACCAAACCTGAAATCGCGAAAAAAAATCAGCTGCTCCCTACCATGTTGACGAGTTATGTGAACATGAATGTATGGAATAACTGATTTTTTTTCGCGATTTCAGGGTTGGTGCCATAGTAAAAGTTGTTTGTTATCATGAGCACAATCATGTGTTTAGGTATCGGTCACTAATTACCAGTCACGCTATATAGCTGACTTTTCATTTCAATTCGTTTCTTTTTTCTTTAGTTCAATCTTTAACAGGTCATTTCATATTCATCTTACACAACAAAAACGCCGCTTCCGTCTTAAAATATACTTAGCAAAAATTACATCGGCAGCTGATATATCAAAAATAAAATAATTTTATAAGTTTATCTGCAAATAATTTACAAAATTCGCCTTGTTAGCAAACTAATAATCCTTATTGGGCGGTCATCATTCACTTAATTTGATATTAAGTCGAATTTAGTAGTCGCGTGTGCACGGAATCGAATCCTGATATAGTGATATAACAACATTTTGTGTTTGTCGGTCCGTCCGATGATATTCTTTTTTAAACGTTACTAGCAGCGTTTTGCAGTCTACTAGTATTCTAGTTAACCCCTCGTGCTTAGCTAAAATGCTTGTGTTACGATTGGGTTCACGTCGGTAGTGCAATGGGTGGTTCGAACCGGCGACCACAAGAGTCTCTTCGAGTCGACGACGTTGTTTACTAGATAGCTGTCGGTTCTATAGATTTCGATTTCTCTTTACAAACTTTGACCCCCTACCCCTCCGTCGTATACCCGGTGAAGTAGCAAAAGCCTCATGGCTAACATAAATGACCGTCTGAAAAAAATCGCCCTCATTTTCATTACCTTAGGGGTAGAATTTTTAAAACCATCTTATCGGTTGCCAAACATCTAAGGAACAAATATATTTAGGTATAATATTACTATCGTTATAAAACATAAATACCTACGATAATGAATTAAGCATATTCGCAAGCAAAACCGGTTTCCTCCACTAGTAGTCCGTCTGGCTGTTAGACCGACGCATCATGCATGATTACAATTCGATGTAAAATTGGGTGGTCCGGTGTCGCTACTGGATACTAACATGCTGGATTGAGTAGAGTAGTATGATATTACATAGTATGTATACAATAAAAAGATAATCTTAATTTACATATACATATACCTATATAAAGTTCGTTCGTTTCATTCTCTGACCAAATCGGAGACATCCTCGCAAAAGGTCAAATAAGATCCACCCTAAACCGACGTGCTTGTATGAAGAATGTTAATGAGAGTGAATGAAGCGAAAGATGTGTGTAGGGATCGTAGCAAGTGGAGGTCCATTGTCTCTGCCTACCCCGCTGAGAAACAGGCGCGATTATGTATGTATGTATATATTAAGTAACATGTCCTGACTGACTGATTCATCAACGCCGGGGCAAAACTATTGAAGGTTAACACGTGATATTTGGACCGTGGTTTTCTATTGTGACACTAAGAAAGGACTTTGTTAAATTCGATCCCTAAAGGGATGAAAAAGGGGGGCATTAAATTATAAATTACTGGAACGGGAGTTACGCGAGGGAATCCTGTTATTATAATATGTTTAAGTGGCCATAGCCCTGTAGAGGAACGGGTGTTGGTGTTCTTCCACCCAAAGTGAGGATCGTTCTGGCCATCGAAGTGGTATGCCCGGTGACCTTTTTACAATTGTTGCTCATTGGTCTTACACGCAGACCATTGCGAGTTTCGGAGAGTTTGATCAGGTCGATGGACCTTTTCAATAGTATCATGGAAGGGGCCATCCATGTAATCCAATTGTTCGTGTTGAGACCCCCCTGATGAAGTTGAGAACTTGTACATAGTATTAGGATTTGTGACGTCATCTGACGTATGACGGCTGTCAATATAGGCTGGCGTTATTTGACTCGCTTTAAAATCGCTTTAAAATCCGGCGTGGGGATCGAAACCACGAGGTTTCGATCCCCACGCCGGACAGGAAATCTTTGTGTAGGTAAATTCTAAGATTTATTTCCGGGTCTGATTGGTTGAGGGCCTACCCTCCGTACCTCGGAAAGCACGTCAAGCTGTTTGTCCCGATTGTTATAACATCATCTATAATAATCGTATATAAAGGAACGGGCAGCAGCGTTTCCTTGTGTGGTACAACATAATACTGCCGTCACCAACCCGCCTGCCAAGCATGGTGACTATGGCAAAGACCCTCCCTCGGGAGGAGGTACATGCTAATTGTTATACGAGCTGATGATGATGATGTCCAGCTGTGAAGTGTATACTGGCTGATGATGATGATGATAAATCCTCCTTCTCACACATCTGCGTATCACTACAGTGCGGTACTAAATACAGTCGACACGCGTCGGCGCGGGCGCATGGCTACCAACTGCACGTCGCCCGCGGCGCCGCCTGTCGCACGCTAACGATTTAACAGCATAATGGGATAACTGATTTGATTTGCTGTTTTATGCGGAATCTACTGGGATTTTGCTAACAAGGGGTAGGCAGAAATGTAGTAAATGACAGTCGATACGTTACATGACGGACATATGGAGTTAGCCACGAGGCTTTTGGTAATTCACCGGGCATAAAGCCGAGTAGTGTTCCAGGCTTATTAAAAAGTTTGAAAAGTACAAACTTTTACAATGTTTTGCTGAGTTTTTGTCATCATCATCATCAACAGCCCGTTGACGTCCACTGCTGAACATGGGCATCCTCTTAATAGACCTTGGCAAGCCGGGATCGTAGAGGGATATTGCCATAATCACCACGCTTGGCAGACGGATTGGTGATCGCAGTAAGATGTAAATGTTGAGCTAATAGATGCTGCTGCCCATCCATCAGTCATATGTCCCTTAGTCGCCTTTTACGACACCCATGGGAAGACATGGGGTGGTCTATTCTAAGCCGGAAACCACACGGCAACAGAGAACAGAGCTTTTGTGTGAAGTTTAATTTAACTCCAGCTACATCGGCTTACTAATATATAAAGATGTAGAATTTGGTTGCTTAATGCGCTAATCTCAGGAACTGCTGAAAAAAATCCAGTGTTACATACCCATTTATCGAAGAAGGCTTTATATCATCACGATAAGACTAATAGGAGCGGAGCACCAGGAAAGGATGTAATCGTAGTTAGTCCAAAGTAACTTTTCCACGCGGGCACAAGCTAGTTTTATATAATATAATAAAAGGCATATTCGTTCACTTGACAACCTCCGTAGCGTAGCGGTAATTGGCTCGCTTTAAATCTCGGAGGTCGTGGGTCCGATCCCCACACCGGACAAGAAATCTTTGGTTAAATTCTAAGATTTCTTTCCGGGTCTGGTTGGTTGAGGGACTACCCTCCGTGCCTCGGAAAGCACGTTAATCCGTTGGTCCCGATTGTTATAACATCATCTATAATAATCGTATATCAAGGAACGGGCAGCAGCGTTTCCTTGTGTGGCACAACATAATACTGCGGTCACCAACCCGCCTGCCAAGCATGGTGACTATGGCAATACCCTCCCTCGGGAGGAGGCCCATGTTCACCAGCGGACGTTATACAGGCTGATGATGATGATGATGATGATGATATTCGTTCAAATGGCCCGTTAAATAGAAAAAGTGAGAAACTTCAAAATTCTCTGGAAGTGTTTCTTTAATACAGAAACTGAATTTGAACCGACACTAAAGTTAATATAATAATATGTAAGTCGAATGCTACTGTGTTGCCGTGTGTTCAAGAAGAATCAGAAAGAAAGTTTTCAAGTGAAACTTAATCACAAATCTTCTCCTTTGTGTCTCTCAATTAATGAGGAGTAACAATAATAGGCCCTTTACTTAGTTGCAAATTGTAAGGAAAGCCACAACGATACGGTAAAGGACTCGGCCGTTGGTATAGAAAGAGACCATAAACCAAGCTCGCCGATTTTTTAAACCGCAAGAACTTTCGCGGCAACACTAAGGCTATTTGCATATTGGCCAAAAAATTATGCAGCTGATTGTTTTTTTAATCAGTCTATAGTTGTTTTTGGGAGGAGTTTAGCGAGGGAATCAAAAGAGCACGAGGTGAAAAAAATCTTTGCACTCAAGTGCAACCCGTAACTTTTCATTCCACCTCAGCGAGGAAATGCGCATTATTAATAGTTTCAGTCAATTCTGTTGGCGTCAAACAAACTTCCTCGTCGCTAGAATCACTCATTTTAGTTTTTTCACTTGTTTTCAAGTTTCTTGTTTTTAATATAAGGTTTAACAATGACGTGAAAAAATGCCGCGTAAAGAACCGCGTACAAAGCAAATTGAAAAAAGAACACCAAGAAGGTTCCGAGTCTGAGTTTAACAAATTAAAAAAAAGTTGTATGATATATTCGGCACCATAGAGGTAGCAGTAAATAGGTTTAATGTTTTTTTTAATTCACAAACTTAGTGCACACAATGTTCTAAATTCAATTTACTTTATCCTCTAGAGAATAAAAACGGCTTTTCCAATCAGATATTGAAGATTAAAAATACTCTTTCCGAGATGGTGGGATGAAAAATGTATTATTTAATTTAATTATAAACTTTTAGGTAATTTTTATTATGTTTTATTTCGTTTATGGATGATAATAATAATTATTTTTATGAATTATTGCCAATTTTTATATTTTATATGTTTTTATTTGACGTTTGGCATGCGTGGCGTCAAAATTAGGGCTGGCTAGAATACCAGCGCTGCGCAATGATCTTTTAGATTTTTGATGTAGCTTAATGCTGAAGCAAGTTCCCATTTACGGTGCATATACTTGTTATACTATTAATCATTTTTATGTTTTATTTCCTTGTATGTGCCGTAAATAAATGTATTTCCTTTGTTTCTTTCATGTTTTTAAATAATTGTAGGTATTGAAGTGGACTGAATTGGTGGCTTAGTAGTTACGTACGTACGTAGTACGCTTTTGACACGTGGTGTTCTGGGTTCGATTCCAACCCGGGACAATTATTTGGACCACAGATAATTATTTATCACTTTGGAAATTAGAAAATTATCTTTAGTTTGCATGTCCGATATTTAAGTAATACTAGAAATTTCGTGACAGGTTTAAGTTTAACATCATATAACTTATCGTCCGTATAACGTAGCCTGCTGAACATGGATATTTCTCGGGTTGGTGAACGCAATATTATGTACAAAATTTACAGAAAGTAAACGGTGCTGACCGTTACCTCGTAAAATATTGCCATAGATATAACAATCGGGACCAATAGCTTAACGTACTTTCTAAGGCACGGAGATTATTACCGTAAACCAACCAAATATTTGATTTGGAGCGGGAATTGAAGCCTTAACCTCCCGAGGTTAAAGGCGAGTCGATACCGGCTACGCCACGGAGGTTGTACGAATATTATCACAAGACGCAGTGTGCGTACAGCCTAAATGCTTTAATATAATAATTAGTTATATAATATAATCTACACTAATATTATAAAGAGGAAAGATTTGTACCTATTTTTGTATGTTTGTATGTTTGTAATGAATAGGCTCAAAAAGTACTGGGCCGATTAAAAAAATTCTTTCACCAATAGAATGCTACATTTTTCCAATTTGACATAGGCTACATTTCATTTTGAAAAAAATTAGGGATCCTTGGTAAAATTTGAACAATGTAACCGAAGGTGTAGAAAAATGAGTCTTAAAATGTCTTTCGTCGAATGCGCTGCCGAAACTATTAGCGATAGAACAAAATAGGGTAGGGTAGGGGTAGAGTAGGGGTAGGGTAGGGGTAGGGGTAGGGTAGGGTAGGGGTAGGGGTAGGGGTAGGGTAGGGCAGGGGTAGGGTATAAAGTCCACCCGTGCGAAGCCGGGGCGGGCCGCTAGTAAGTAATATATATAATAATATAATAAGTAATATCATAGTATCAGCATACGAATAAGTATATATTGTAAAAGTATCATAAGTATTATAGTGTTTAACAAATAAAAGGCTTTTCTTTTATACAGAGTCCAAATTGTGGGGACATTTGTCTGTGGGACCCTGTAAGTGGTCAGTTTTCATTATTTTAAATGCAGATATTAATATATTTTTCAACATATATATTATTTCAAAATGATAATACAAGAAAATGTTCCAGTGATCCAATAATAATTACAAACGTTAAAAAAATCACGGTCACATAAAAACTAAGGTAACTTTCCGAGGCACGGAGGGTAGTCCCTCAACCAACCAGACCCGGAAATATTTTTTTTAATTTATAAAAAGATTTCTTATGGGGAACGAACCCACGACCTCCGAGAATTAAAGTAAGGCTTATACCGCTATGCTACGGAGGCCGTCTGTACAGTAGTAGAGGTTTAGTATAAGCCTACAAAATGTTTCTTACATATTCTCATATTAGCTTCCCGCGCGCGGTTTCAGCCGCGTAACTCCCGTTCCCGTGGGAAATTCTTAATAAAATATAGCCTATGTCCTTTCTCAGGCTCCAGACTATATCTGTTCCAAATTTCATTTAAATCGCTTCAGTAGTTAAGGCGTGATTGCGTAACAGACAGACAGACAGAGTTACTGCATATTAGTGATAGTGATTAGTGACTATTTTTGTCTTTTAAATGATTTAAACTATATGTGATGAATAGAGGATGGTTGAATTATAATCTTCTTCTTCTTGATTCCCTTCATCCCGTTATGCAGGGTCGGGTCTCCTCAAACGTCTGCGCCAGGACGCTCTGTCCTGGGTTGTCTCTGCAGGCACTTGGGCTTCCTTCAGGTCCTTTGCTATTTTAGACCACCAGGTGGTTGTTGGACGACCTCTTTTTCTTTTCGTTTCAGGTATATTTAGCGCAACCTGTACCACATGATAATTTTCGCGTTGAATTATAATATTAATATAATTATTCTGAAAATCAGACACACCTTATACTAAAACATGACAAGACAATATATGTATCTCTTGAGCTCAGAAGTATAAAGTCAGATGTGCCTTTATACGTCAGATACATTCGTCGTACGATGTGCCTTTATCGTAAACTGGCACTTAAGATCAAATGCTTCTGAGCTCTAGATTTATAACAAAAACTAAAAGAGGTCCCAGTCCATCGGGGATGCCCTCTTGCGCAGGTTGCTTAGTTTGTAATGTTTAAACCATTTATCTAGGCTGGAGCTTTGCTCGCCTTTATGCCCGGTGAAGTAGCAAAATTTCACAGGCTAACTACATATGTCCTTCCGTAATAAAAAGTAAAAAGTTTCCTTTTTTTAAAAAAAGGCAAAAGTTTCAAAAACAATCTTATCAGAGGGCCTGTTACCCAGCCAGTCGCCAACACTTTATAACATCATGCTCCATGAATCATGCTCATGAAGTAAAGCTAAGTGATTTTAAACTAAAATTAACTCTAATTATAAGATTTTGCGGTGTGTAATGCTCATAATTTAGTGCCAATTTCATTCAATTTCGTTGTTTAGCGTAACAAAGGGATGAACTGCTTTACTCTAAGTGATTGTGGCGAGCTAATGAGCAGTCGCTTACCAATTATTGAAGTTTATTGAAAAGGTTTAATTTGGGTGTAAGTTTTAAGTACAAGGAAACACTTAAGAAGCCGACAAAATTAATACTTTAAATTGTGAGCACCAGTCAAAGACAAGATCTTTTAAACAAGATGAACAATTGTTTTTCTAAAGATTACTTGCAGAGTTTTTTTACAATACTAGTATTCTTGTTAACCCCTCGTGCTAAGCTAAAAAAGCTTGAGTTACGAGTGGGTTCACGTCAGTAGTGCAATAGGTGAGGATCGAACCGGTGACAACCTAGCCATTGGGCTACCGCCGGTAATCTTGACTAAAAATATCGTCATTAAACTTGCTCCAAATACTCCTGAATGATCCTGAATACCATCATCAGAAATGAATGTAGATCATAAATAAGAAAAAAATGCACGGTTTTTTCACTTGCTACGATCTTGACATACCACTTTCGCCTCATCCACATTCATTAATCTCCTCATGCATATCCTTCAGTTTGTGGTACTTCTAATCTGGCCTTTCTTAAGAACGTCCCAGATTTCAACGTGGAAGTACGTCTGCCTTGGTCTTCTTCCAACACTTCCATTCACTATATCTAACGTACAAACTAAAACAATAAAATCAAAATAACGTAGTTTGGAGTATTATTAAGACTTTTAATAAGTAGTAGGTAAAATAAAATCAAAAAATCGTCGTAAATATGCCAATTGGATGCTCTTGGAGAGATTTATCGGTTCACTTTGAAATATCTTACTTACCACTTTATGGAGTGCATTTTTTTGGGACTAATCCCTCCCACATTCCCGCCACTGTAACTCCTGTAAGCCAGGATCAACAGAGGCACACACGGAATTGGCTCTAAGCTGTTAGGCTTAGGCTGGTCCCGGGACACCTAAATGTCTTGGATCTCGCATCGAATTTAATCAGAAAGTTTATAGGAGGAGATGGAAAGTAAAGTTAATGGAGTGCATGCGAAGTTTAGTTTGATGTTTAATATAAATTAAGTTTATACTGTGGTTCTTTAACATTTGTTTATTTTAACAGATTAAAGATGCTCCAAAGCTATCGTACTCCAAATTTAATTGATATCTAGACTAATATTTTTATTATATATACAAGTTTGCTTTCTTTAACGCGCTGGTTCAAATCGCTGCAACTCAGGCAGGTCCGATTTAAACATAAATCTATGTTATTGAGGAAAGCTATAGGTTATACAGGGTGTCCCAAAAGGTTAAGTAGCTGGGAAAGGGGGTGACAGGGGTGGACACAATGGTCACTAGAAGGAAAAAAAAAATCCGCTCTGGGTATTTAAAAAAAAAATGGCATTTTTTTAAAAACTTAAAATGTTACACCTTGTTATTTTTGATGTTGATGTTGATGACCTTGTTGTTATTGAAGATTACATAACAGCATTTTTTTTAAATACAGCCATATTTGTAGGTACAGTTAGCACAAGGTGTAAAATTTTTAGTCTTTTAAAAAATGCCATTTATTTTTTTAAACACCCAGAGGGAATTTTTTATATTTTTCTGGTGACCCTTGTGACCATCCCTATCACCCCCCTTCCCAGCTACGTAATCTTTTGGGACACCCTGTATATCTTCACACTAAGACCAATACGATTCTACGCGGACGAAGTAGGGGGTATAAGCTAGTAAAAAATATAGGAAGTGAAGTGAATATGTTTGTTAGAACGACCACTTACTTATACAACGTCTACGTGATAAGAATAAACTGGAGCTTGAGATCACGTACGGCGCCGGCACAGCACTGCTGAGTAAAAGTTTTCTTTGCATGGCACAAAAAATCTTCAACAAATTACCAAAATGACATTAAAAAATTAAATATAACGCAATTTAAAAAATGTCTAAACAAGTTTTTAGTTGATAAATATTATTAAACAATTAACGATTTCCTAATAGATAATATTGACATGAATAATTTTATTGACATTTTCCACTGAATTTAGTATTTGTACACATATTTTAGTATTGGAATATTAAATATTTGCACGCCTTGTTATGGCAAAATATAGAGATACCTACTAACCCCATTCTGTAACAACATTTTGTACTGACCTATATTGCTAATAAAATAATTTAATAATTTGAAAATTTGCAGCTACACTTATAAATGAACTTTTTATAAGAAGTTTAGCTAGCCATGCAGTTGCTTTCAGTTTTCTTTGAAAAAATCTCGGATCCACCTACTACATTTGAGTAGTAGATTTAAAGAAATAAAGAAAGTTCGTTATAAAGCCTAGCCTACTTAGATAGTCGATAATCTTGTGATCTCCGCCCAGGTGTGGCCACCAGCGGAACATCACCTGCACGCGCGTGTCACGAGCCGACGCCGAGGGAGGAGACAAATGGTCAGCTTAGAATATCGATACTTCTAAATGTTGTTGTAACTTTTGTAGACTTTTTTCCAAAAGATAAATGAAAAGCTGAGTTTTTGCACACTGTTCTTGTTAACCCCTCGTGCTAAGCTAAAATGCTCGTAACTGTCATGTCGGTAGTGCAATGGGTGAGGATAGAACCAGCGATCACAAGACCGCAAGTCGGACGCCCAAGCCATTGGGCTATGGCCGCTTCAAGTTACATATTTCATTGACTTTTTTATAAAGAGAGTAGTACTTATAGTATTGCAGTACTTTAATAATAATATTATTTATTGGTATTATGCGCGGTGACATTTGCACTGTAAGTGTACTTAACAAGGATATTTTAGTATCTGCATTGAATTAAGTAGAGAGAGTTGTTTCGTAGGAGCAGTCTACGTAATAAAATTAGGAAATAATATTAAATGAAGCAGTGGAATTTGTTTTTAAGTAATAGAAATATTTCTATTTTTTTATTGGGAGAATAAGGCGTAAACAAGACGGTTTTTAATTTGACACAAAAACAGTTTATTGTATGTCCTTCCTTTGCTAAAAATGAGAATACATGAAACAAAGTTTTTATATTACCTACTTAGTAAAGACTTATAAAGTAACCGACAAAAGTTATCTAAATGGTAGGCTGCCATTATAATAAACTTTTATCGATAATTGTTTTAATTTATCGATATACATAAATCAATACTAACTAATTCTATAACATCCCTAACGCACCCTACGATGGTGAGGGAAGATACCCCTTACTTGCGCGTACGCAGAGCGCGTGCCACCTTTTTTCTTCATATTGACTTGCATCACTTTTTAACTGACATACTCCTAGCTTTCAACGAAAATCCAACCTTATCTCAATGACACTAAAGTATACATTTCTCTGTACGTTAAAAGTAAGTTGTTTACATTAGAAAATGGACTTTGATATGTTGTACTAGGGTTAATTTTACCTGAGCTAGGTAGAAAAGGGTCTTTTGATGCGAATAAAATAATTGTAGTAGGAATACAGAGTAATGTTTTGTTAATTTGAATACAGGGGTTTTTTATTTACGAGGGGAGAGGCGCACGCGCCGTCAAGAGGTTAATTATTTAGAACTAATTCATGTGGAGGAATTTCTTTGTTGTTTGGAAGTGAAATGAAGTAAAACAACATACAATTAACAAAAAAGGACTTTTTATCAAATGTCTATCTCGAATAACGTAGGAACTGTGTCACCTAAGTCTCGTTTTTAATCTCGGGTTCGATCCCCACGCCGGACATTTTTTTTTGTGTAGAATCTTAACTATCTTTCCCGGTTGGTTATGGGACTATCCTGCCTCGGAAAACACGCAAAGTATACCAGATAACGGGAAACAGCGTTTCCTTGTGTGTTATTACATACTACTGCGGTCACCAACCCGCCTGCCAAGCGTGGTGATTATGGCAGGAGGCCTTGGGAGGAGGCTCATGTTCAGCAATGCACATTATACGGGCTGATGATGATTCCCCAATTTATTAATGTAAGTTAACATTGAAATGATGAACCATTAATCAAACACAAGAACTCATCGCCACTACCAATAGCTTGCACATTACTGGCTATCAATAATTTACAGTCAGGGTATGACACCCCATCTAATTCGAGAGTCAATGAGCCGTAACTCGTGGACCCGCCCTTATGTACCTAATAACTGTGACGTGATGAAATAAATGAATTTATGTATGTTTGTATAGTGTATTCTGAATGCATTGGGGTAGTCTTTCTACGTACTGCGTTCTAGGTTCGAATTCCTATCACCCTGTTCCTCTATAGCCTTCCCTATTGCCAGCGGGAACGATTCATAGCGGCCTGAATCCACTGACTTCCTAGGATCTTTATGGGGTCGTAGGTCTATCGTGAAGGCGGTCGTCCCACGCTGCGCCTGCTAGTTCGTGGTTTCCACTCGAGAAGCTTTCTACTATCGGTCGTCAGTTCTTCGAGCTGTGCATCTTGCCCATTGCCACTTCAGCCTGCTTCATACTCGTTTTTGCCCGGTGAAGTAGCAAAAGCCTCCTGGCTAACTACATAATGTACATTCGTCTTTCTCGTGCTATATCTCGTTGATCTTTCTTGACACAATACAGTTAATGCAATTCAGCTTTGTTTTTATTTTTTTAGTAGTACTAGTATTTACTATATACTTAGTATTTATAAAATAGTGGCGCCGATGCTTGCCTACGGCGCTCTCAACGTTTAATCCGCCTCTTAAGACAGTTTTCCCCCCTCGTCCTCCTGACCCTTCGTTTGCAAAGAACCATCCGACGCCCTCGTAGACCCGAAGTCCGAGAGGTCCGCGAACTGTAAAGTAGAGCGACAGCTGCACAAAACTCCCCTAAAATACTAAAAGACATAATCCCTCAATCTCATCGCCAGCGACCGCCCTGAGCCGAGGTCCAAGCCCCACAGGGGACGCCTTCTTGCGCTAGTTGCTTAGTTTGTAGTTTTTAAACCATTTATTAAGGCTGGAGCTCCGCTCGCCTTTATGCCCGGCGAAGTAGCATAAGCATCGTGGTTAATTAAGTAAGTGGATCAGAAAAAAAAAATGCTTAAGCAGCCAGTTATATCTTTCGTTAAGTCACAATCAGGGCTAGGGCCTATCTACCGAGCATGAGACCAATAACGAGGTACAAATAGTGTATTGGGGCGATATTGGCAATTAAAAAAATATATTTTATTACCAAATATGATTAGCTAACAAACAAATACAATGTAACAGAGATGAGTTGCCCAAAATTAGCTTTCACCCCAAAACTACATCGTTCTAATCATGGCCACGTGCGCTTGTTTATAAGTGATCTGACACGCGATCTGCGATGATGTGGGGGGGCCGATGAGCCAATTTTGTACAATGAGCCAATATACTAATAGTAGTTGTAATTTGTGTTCTTTATTAAAAAAACTATCGCCATTTTGACAATCTTCGTAGCGTAGCGGTTATAAGCCCGCTTTAAATTTCGGAGGTCGTGAGTTCGATCCCCACGCCGAACAGGAAATCTTTGTGTAAATTATAAGATTTGTTTCCGGGTCTGGTCGGTTGAGGGACTACCATCCGTGTCTCGGAAAGCACGTTAAGCCATTGGTCACGATGGTTATAACATCATCTATAACAAGCGTATACCAGAGAACGGGCAGCACCGTATCCCGGTGTATTACAACATAATACTGCGCTCAGCAACCCGCCTACTAAGCGTGGTGACTATGGCAAATGCCCTCCCCGGGAGGAGGCCCATGTTCAGCAGTGGACGTTATACGGGCTGATGATGATGATGAGATCACGTTAATAAAAATCAATTTTAATACAAAATTCATCACAATCATTATGTTGTTTGAATAAAGTACAAAATAAAATAATAATTCAAACAGTGAAATTTCATTTGCCAATTAGGGGTACAATAACGGTGTAAACATGGTGCCGTGTCAGAGGTCGACAACACTAGGTGTCGATTTATTTAATTAAGTTTATTAATCTGTTATTTGGGAGCTTTTTTTGTGATGCGCCATAACGCTACTTACATAACTCAATATTTAATTAGGGATAAAACGAAAATAATGGTTATGTATAAGAAAATTTAAAAAATTGATTGAAAAATCATGATTAATGCTACCGTCAATACCGGCTTTACAGCGAAGGACGTTTGAGTTTGGGTCTTGATATAGGGTGACTGGTAATTAGTGACCGATACCTAAACACATGATTGTGCTCATGATAACAAACGACTTTTACTATGGCACCAAACCTGAAATCGCGAAAAAAAATCAGCTGCTCCCTACCATGTTGACGAGTTATGTGAACATGAATGTATGGAACAGCTGTTTTTTTTTTCGCGATTTCAGGGTTGGTGCCATAGTAAAAGTTGTTTGTTATCATGAGCACAATCATGTGTTTATTAACGATTTTTTTTTTGTGATCTTGCAGATCATGTGTTCATAATTTATTTAGAACCCATTATGTAATACCTAAATCTGTACAAACCGATATTCGTACCAAATGTTGCGCACCCCTCGGCCGCGATAAACAGCTCTCGTCAAACACTGCGTCCACTGAAAATATAAACAGATGTGTTAAGGCGCAGCTGTTGTACTACGAGTATTACAATAATATGATGATAAAATACCTTTGAGGTGGCCTACATTTCTACTATACTATAATCAGGGCCGTGTTTCACCTATTAGACACATGCCCTAAGCACATTAGGATAATGGGGCCCCTAATATCATCGCGGGGGCCCCCAAATCCTCGCAGCGTCCCCCATATAAACGCGGGGCCCGTAGCATTTGCTACTCTTGCTATATGGCTAATCCGGCACGGATTTACAGTGAAATTAGATATGATGAGTAGATAACATAACGTAATCCACACTTAGCATTTACGATTATTCCTTAGAGTGGCTATCGGTTATCGTTTTGAATAGGAACTAGAGGGCCCTATACCATCGCGGGGCCCTGGACACGTGCCCAGTGTGCCCAGCGGGAAAGAGGGGCCATTACTTTACCACAACGTTTACTGACTGATCTATCAACATACAGTTTAACAATGAGCTTATGGAAAACACATTTCGAATGCAACACTTAATATTATTTTTAAGTTGTATGTTTTTCAGACGGGAATTTAAGCGGCCGTAGTCCAATAGGCTAGGGCGTCGGACTTAGGACCATCTGGTCGCCGGTTCGATCCCCACCCATTGCACTGCCGACGTGAACCTACTCGTAACACAAGCATTTTAGCTTAGCATGAGGAGTTAACAAGAATATTAGTAGCGAGCAACAACCCAGCTAGTAATTAAAATAAATAAATAAAATAAAATAAATATGTAGGTACTTAGTTTGCTTACTTAACTGGGCATAAAGGCAAATAGGGCTTAATAAAGTCCTGTTCGCTGAATGCCTGTGCCTGGGTCTTAAACGTTTATAAAATACAAACTAAGCAACCTGCGAAAGAGAGCGCCCCCTGTGCAACTTGGACCTCGGCTCAGTGCGATCGCTGACGAAGGGATTATTATAACTTTTAGTTGTCTAGGGAGTTTTGTGCAACTGTCGCTCTACGTTACAGTTCGCTGGCCTCTCGGACTTCGGATCTACGAGGGTATCGGAAAATTCTTTGCAAACTACCACATCGGTAGTGTAATGACTTCTCACTTTGAATCGAAACTGCAGAAGACAATGCTGTTGCGTAAGTAAGTCAAAATACGTATGGGACCTGTAAGAATTAATACAAATATTCTATTTCTACAAAAAATCTATGAGCAATGGCTAATACCTCCATGGTAAACTGTCCCAGTTGAGATATATCGTGGCCGAATGGTCTAGGCATTAGTGGCTACACCTTTTTATATATAAAATAGGCTTGCGTTTGGCCGCTATCCCACCTGATGGTAAGAGTAGATTACTGTCAATGCGGACTATGATGGAACACGCTTGCCTAGCAAATTTCCATTTACTTTTGACTTGAAGATCGCCAAATTACATTGTTGAACACTGTACCTCAGATGCTGGTCTGATCTGATGCTGATCTCGATTTTGGCAATCCTTACTAAAATTATAAGTAACTCTGTCTGTGTGTCGACGTTTCACGCCCAAAGTACAGAACCGATTTAAATGAAATTTGGTACATAACTACATATATAGTGTAGAACCTGAATATAGACATAGGCTACATTTTATAGCGCAAAAGTTCTAATTAAAATAATTAAAACTGCTACGTAGAGTCGCATTCCACGCGGACGAAGTCGCGGGCTAGGCGTCTAGTTTTGTATATGTGGTAAACTGATCATAAATCATTCATCATTTATTTCTTTGCAAATATGGGTACAAGGTATAGATGTTTTTCTCATAAAATGGTAGGTTCTCCATATTCCACCGTCACATAGGTATGCAAAATAGTATTTTTTGACGACATCATTGAATACACTAAGATTTAAACAAAAAACTACATGTAAGCCCCTTATCAAATACAAAATATTACATAACAGTGTCAATAACAATAATAAAAACATTATAGGATAGAAATAAAGTCAATAAATGTCAATAAAATTTACAATTACAAAAACCATATGTAAATTAAATCAAGTCAACAATAGAGTCATTCTGGAGTAATTCAAGTCAAGATAAAACATATGTCAATAAAATTATAAAATAATGCAGTAATCCCTAAATAAATCGAATGTAGTAGGTTTAGCATCTGTCCTTCAAATAATCATTGATCTGTTAATAACATTTCATAGCTAAAAATGTTCATAAAAGAATCTTAATAACCTTTCATAATACGACAGAAGAGCTGCCTGTTAACACTCTGGCTTATCCAAACACGGTATCATGGCGGCCATTGTGACACAAGTGACGTCATCATTTGTGTCAACAGTGCCTTTGTGCTGGAATTGGAAGCGCAGTTTTGACAGAGGTTGTAGGCCGTTGCGGGTAGTTCTCTTTTTAGTTGGGTTTGTGATATCTTTGTTGTATATAGCGCTACAACATTGGTTTGTAGCCAAAAACGTAGAATATTAATTGCTGTTTCTGACTGCTTGGTAATTTTCTTTCGGATGAAGATTTTTTTTTAATATAGAATGGATTTGCGCTTGACCTCAATCTAGGGTTGCCACCTTTTTTTTGTTTTATATAGTTATTTTTAGAAAAAGTTGATAAATATAAAATAGTACTCTTGGGAAATGTAGGAAAAAATTAAAATTACACATTTATTTTAAATATTTTTTCCAGCTTTTTCCATTTTTAGCAACTAATGTATACGGAACGAGGTAGCCTGGATCTCACGACACAGGGAATCCTAGTGTGAGTTCCTGGAATCAACGCATTCGATTGTAATTTTCTTAAACAATAAATTATTCTTATTCTTACGTGTATATGATCCATACAGTGCCGGATTAAGATTCTGTCTTAATGACTCAGAATCGCTCATAGAGCTTTTTTTATAGGCCTCCACCTTTTGTGCAATATCATTTTTCATTGTTTTCATATGCCGCGCTGAGGGTGCGGTCAAAATTTTTAAATGGGGTAAATTTTAGTTTATCACCAGAAATATAGTACTTTTCGTACTTTATTATTTTTGTATAATATATAGTACATTTGACTGAAATATAGTACGATACTATATATTGTACGGGTGGCAACCCTACCTCCATCTCACCTGATGGTAAGTGACGATAAGGTCTAAGATGGACCGCGCTTGCCCATAAGGTGCCTATTCACTCTGAGCTTGAACAGACCTATGTCGTACTGTGTCTGGACATTCGTAGTCTGGTTGAGAGTTCCACAGCTTTGCCGTGCGCATGAGGAAAGAAGGAGCAAATCGGTGCGACAAGATGGGATGACAACAACGAAGCGATGGATGGCCTAGTGGTCCGATGGAAAAATGAAGATGGAGGAACGAAATCATCGTACATAATCTCGGCCGACAACATAAGCGGCGACTCCATGTCGCCGCTTATGTTTTAGGCCGAGAGGCTTTTGCTGCATCACCGGGCATAAAGGCGAGCAGGGCTCCAGTCGTATTCATCCTACTAATATTATAAATTCGAAAGCTTGTATGTGTGTTTGTTACTCTTTCACGAAAATACTACTGAACGGATTTGGCCGAAAGGGGATAGTTTATAAGCTGGATTAACATATAGAATACAAAATATCACGCTCCGGTAAAACCGCGGGGGCAGCTGGTTGGTTTATAAACTACAAACGAGGGCACCCACTGAGGCATAGTGCTGGAATCTTGGATATATCTTTTTTCACGAACATTATTAGTTCAAGAAGAAAACACCTGTACCATTTTAGGGTCACACCAAGGGCCTTCAAATTATTTCCTACAGTCAGTTACTAAAATGAGCTTAATTATAAGGTTTATAAAAAAATGAGTGGAAGACTCATTTTTATCTGGAACAGGTATATTTAACACCTCTCCATTACTACTACATTATATTTATAAAAAAATAAGTCAAGCGCCAGTCGGACATAAATATGAAGGCTTTCGTGCAATATTTAAAACTATGCAACCTATTTTTTCATATCATCATCAGCCCGTATAACGTCCACTGTTATACATGGGCTTGCTCCCGAGGGAGGGCTTTGCCATAGTCACGCTTGGCAGGTGGATTGGTGACCGCAGTGTTATGTCGTAATACACAGGGGAAACGCTGCTGACCGTTCCCTGATTCGTTTGTCATAGATGTGATATAACAATCGGGACAAACGGCTGAACGTGCTTTCCGAGGCACGGAGGGTAGTCCCTCAACCAATCAGACCCGAAAAGAAATCTTAGAATTTACACAAAGATTTCTTGTCCGGTATGGGGATCGAACCCACGATCTCCGATATATAAAGCGAGCCAATTACCGCTACACTACGGAGGTTGCCTACAAGGTTCATGAAACTGAAATCCAAACGAACAAATCGCTTGGTTCAAAAAATAATCAAGCAATCAATGGGAAATTTGTGCAACTGTCGCTCTACTTTACAGCTCGCGGGGCTCTCGGGCTTCGGGACTACAAGAGCATCGGATGGTTCTTTGCAAACTAAGGGGAGAAACAGAATAGAAGAATAAGATAATGGTTCTATTACCACCTTTGGGTACCTAACCCTAAAAATGATATTTCCGAATTAGTAAAGCCATAACCGCGTCGCGGAGGTCGTCGTATGGGTGATTTTCACAATTTTTTGGCAGATATGCTGACGCGGGAGTCGAACCGAAAGCTGTAGGTATAATTATTAGCACGCGACTTCCGTATGAACAATAATTATTATCGTTATGATTTTCTGAAGTGTGAAGTCGCTTTTTTAATTTGTCATAATTTTCGAGTGGTTTGCTTAGTGTAGTACAGGGTGTTGTGTTTATAAAAGTTTATATTTTTTTGGTAGATAGGTTATTTATTTCATTTTATTTATTGATTAGCAAACGGTTTATGGTTTAGTTTCTATATTATATATAATAATGCTACCAATAAATGAAATATCTTTGTACATTTTTTAAATATTTATCTGATGTTCGTTAAATTACGGCCACGTCAGGTCTCGAGGCACATACAGGGGATAATTCAAAATTTCAAAATTCTAATTTAATTTCATACCTTAATAGATTTTTGTGGAATAAGGAAAATTTTGTTTTTGGAAAAATTAAAAGCCTTCATCATTGAAAACAAAAAGCATGAGTTACTCCTTATATATTATAAGGAGTAACTCAGGCTTTTAATTGGCAGCTTACTAGTGAAATGCCGGCTAAATCGATACTACAACTGTGGAGATTAGGCGGAATACCAGGACTAACAAACATACCTACATACATGTTTTTTAAAATTAAGTTTTTATTATTAGTCTCTACCCTAAATACAAGCTTGTGCTTGCATTAACAACCGGTTATTTTTCCATTACGAACCGACATTTGAATTTTATTTCTTTTTGCACATAAAAAAAAATCCCACCCCATTTCCCAAGCACCCTGTACACCGCTCGTCTCGTTAAGGTGTTGATTTTAAACCAAGTGCCGTTATTACAGCATCACCCGTCGGCAGAGTTAATCACAAACGCATACACTCCAGTACCTACCATGGTTTAGCACTGCCTGGTTAACGTACTGCAACTTAGTATGAAAATCATCGGTCCATCGGTATGAGGTCCATTCTCAAGGAGTAGTCGACTCGACGGCGCGGCGCCGGGCGACTAACATGGACCTCGGGATGGTCTCGAAACTAGTCGGACATATCCGATGATTAAAAACCGTGAGTACTACCGGTTGTATAATATAAATATGTGTACCACTCACGAAAGTTTTAATGAAAATCATTTTTAAATAATGGATACCGGATAATTAAAAATATTTGTGTAAAATCAAGGGATTTGTACCCGTATCTGGTCGGTTGAAAATACCTGAAATAAAATAAATAAATAGCCCTGAGGCTTTTGCTACTTCACCGGGCATAAAGGCGAGCAGAGCTCCGGCTCAGCTAAATGGTTTAAACACTACAAACTAAGCAACCTGCGCAAGAGGACGTCCCCTGTGGGACTTGGATCTCTGCTCAGGGTGGTCGCTGACTTCGGGTCTACGAGGGCATCGGAAGGCTCTTAGCAAACTAAGGGTCGGGAGGCCACGTTAAGCTGTTGGTCCCGAGTGTTATAACATCTTCTACAACAATCGTATACCACGGAACGGGCAGCCGCGTTTATACACTACATAGTATAAAACAAAGTCGCTTGATCGCTTCCCGCTGTCAGTCTGTCGCTAGGTATGCTTAGATCTTTAAAACTACGCAATGGATTAAACTTTTTTTTATAGATAGAGTGATTCAAGTGAAAGGTCTATATATAATGCAATGCTTTGCACTCATGCGAGGGCGAGTCGCTAGTTGTATAAACATAATACTGTAGTAGCCAACCCGCCTGCTAAGCGTGGTGACTTGCGAAACCACCATCCAGGGAGGCCAAATACCAGCAGTGTACGTTATATCGATTTATGAAATGGAGGAATTTCCGTAATAAATGCTAGCCCATTAGAAGTACTTGTGAATTGTAAATTTCGAAAGATGGCAGAGTTCCGAAACTAATAATGAAAAATGTAAGCTCATCGCTTGTTCCACCCGCGTATATCCTATGAACGTGGAAAACTTCTTATAAGAGAGCTGCGGATGAGCTGCTCTTATGCCCGCTGAAGTAGCAAGAGCCTCGAGGCGAACAATATACGTCCATCCGAATAAAAAAACTGATTTGCTCTACTGGTGAAATACCTTACTATTATTATTTATAACATTATTGTTTGATGTTTGTGTGTGAGTAAGTTCTAGGGGTTGGGGAAAGGGCCGGCAGAATAAGGGTGGCTATTGCTGTACGTCTACTCTACTGGCAGAAGCTTACCTTCCCTAAGCCAGTAGTTCCTGAATGCTGTTCCGCGGAATCCTGGGATTCCGTGAGAGGTTCTCAGGGGTTCCACGAAAATTGGCACAAGGCTGTGATTTCATACAAAAACAATGTTACAATTACTTCTTACTAAAGCTAGGATTTCCGCCAATAATTAAGAAACAAAAAGGGTTTCTTATCCAAAAAAATTCGGGAACCGCTGCCCTAAGCCAGTGTTTTTCAGTCTTTTTGATATTGCGGCCCCTTTACATGTTGAAACATTCTGGCGACCCCCTCGTTCCACAGAAAGACAAATAAATGATTTATAAGACTATGTAAATGTGTGTTTTGTAATAAGCCGCGAGAGTTTTGAAAATAAGCATGATGTAAGCTGACAAAGATTTTTGCTGGTGACTCCCCGAGTCTGGCTTCAAGACCCCCCTGGATGTCACGACCTACAATTTGAAAAACACTGCCATAAGCCATTAACCAATAGGTGGATAGATGTAATTTGCCTGGTGAAGAATAAAAAAGTAACATTATTTTAATGTTAAGTGATATTTAAACATTTTGAGCGCTTCTGAAACAAATGTGACAGGCCATCGAACTCAAATAATTGTTTGACATTCGCACTTTTTTTTAAACAGCAGGTTAGTAGCACGGGATACACACGCGATGCACGTAAGCCTTTTGAGCCGTAGGCCGCGGTCACTTTGTACTTATAACTTAATTAAATTATTAACTGTTTTCAGTAGCCTTAAGTAATAAATTAAAGTCAAGAATTCCTCACACCTAAAATTCGTGACTCTTTAAAATTCCGAAGTGTAAATTGGTATTGTTGACGCTGATTTTTTTTAAGGTGATTTGTCAAGACTGTGGCGTCAGATTATGGTGATTAAGGACTGGTTCTGAAAAGTGTTGAAGTGAGAGTGGTTGGAAGAAAGAGACGGAGCGAGTACCTAAGTTCAATATATAGGCGAGAAAACTGTGTATTCTATTTTAAAATAGCTACGCCATGGTTTTATCTGCGATACTTTTCTCCAGTGGGTCGGAGCGTGATGTTTTGTAGCCTATATGTTAATCCAGCTTATAAACTATCCCGCTGCAATCTTTCAGCCCAATCCGTTCAGTACATTTGCGTGGAAGAGTAATAAATCTTCCTCCAATCATATATCCACACGTACTCATAACTTTCGCGTTTATGATATTAATAAATATTTATTTGTTTGCCCTTCCTTGAAAAATCACGTTCAATGTCCTTGTAGACCGAATTTCAAGAACTGTACTACTAATTAACATAAAAATAAAATAACTGTAAGTACTAGTTAACATAAAAACTACCCTAAAAATCCAGCGGTCAACCCTGAGCCGAGGTTCAAACCCCACAAGCGACTCTTGCGCAGGTATAGTTTTTAATCCATTTAAAAAGCGGGAAAGAAGTAGCTGACGATGATCGATCTATAAAAGTAACCAACTTCAATATAGAAAAAAAAGCAAAGACACTACTTTCCAAAATTATCATAACACGATTGATGATTTATAATAACAGCCATCACGTAGACTAGACACTGTATAGCCATCATATATACATATTTTATGTATGTATAGACTTATACATAAAAATCTTACGCGTTTTTGTGACGTTACGGACGTTTTTCCCCAGCTAGGGTACCCCTCCGCAACCCACCATAAGGAACTTCGTTACTACTAGAATAGAATAGAATAGAAACTAGAATAGAATTAATGCTACCTACAGGTCTTCAAATTTACTTCAAAAACAGCCAGTCTACGTCCACTGCTAAACATGGACTTTCTCTTGATCGTCGTTAAGGGATATTGCCATAATCACCACGCTTGGCAGGCGGATTGGTGATCGTAATAAGGTGGTAAGTAATCTGGAGCTGATAGATGCTGTCCATCAATCAAGTTTATGTACCTAAGTCGTGTCTTACGACACCTACCTACGCTATAACCTAAATTTGGTTTTTTTTTCGGATGGACATACGTAGTTAGCCACGAGGCTTTGGCTACTTTACCGGGCATAAAGGCAAGCAGAGCTCCAGCCTTAATAAATGGTTTAAAAACTACAAACTAAGCAACCTGCGCAAGAGGGCGTCCACTGTGGGGCTTGGACCTCGGCTCAGGTCGGTCGCTGGCGATGAGATTGAGGGATTATGACTTTTAGTATTTTAGGGGAGTTTTGTGCAACTGTCGCTGTACTTTACAGTTCGCGGGCCTCTCGGACTTCGGGTCGACGAGGGCATCGGATGGTCCCTAAATAAGTTTACGTAGAAACATTGATATATAGTGTGTGTATATTAAGTTATAAAAATAAAGAGAACTTACTCATTTCAAAAATTATTTAACAATTACAATGTATATACATATATTTCGGATAACATTTCATAAATGTAAACCAAAATTTGGACGATGCCTCACAGGTGACACCACAGATAAAGGTAGTCCTGAAAAATAAACTTACTAATCTATGGCAGCTATTCGCCAAACACTATCCAACTAGATTTTATAAATCTGTACCCCCTTTTTCCGGATACCACGTGTTATTTGCAATTTTCCATAATTATTTTCGCATTATTTTAACCACTAATAACTACGTATTTGACTCCGTTCAAAATACAAGTGTCTTAACACGTGCTACGACATATGTGGACGCCATATTGAAAAAAAAAGCCATCTGGCGGGAAAACATTCAGATGATAGAGGAAGTGATTTTACGCGTATACAATAAAATAAAAACATTTCTTTTTACTGATATAAAAAGGATGTATTAATTTATATAATTCTTAACCCTTTATAAACATGTGTTGGTGTTATTTGGCCCTTTGCTCAGTTTAATCTCGAATTTGTTTTGATTGGCTCGTTTTTGTTTATGGTCGTGTATCCGGTGGTTGATACTTCCGTTTTATATGCTTTTAAAGAGATAATCACTGGGTGATGAGAAAAAAACTATTTCTTTCCTAGAAAATATCACTACATAGTTTAAAACGAAGTCGCTTCCCGCTGGCGGTTTGTCCCTATGTATGCTTAGGTCTTTAAAACTACGCAACGAATTTTTATGCGGCTTTTTTTAGATCCTAGTGATTTAACTCCTGTTAATCTAAAAAAACCGCATCAATGTTATATTCTACATATAAACCCGCCTATATAGGTTTATATATAAAATATAGGACGCTACGCGCGGCCAAAACCACCGTAGGTTTACTGTTATAGAAAGGTAGCAAGTATTCGTAAAAGATTATCCTAATTTTCTTGGACTTTTAGATTTTCATTATCCACAATAATATTTTCTTATATCAAAAATATTTTTAATTGGATTTTATTGGACTGCGGATATAATAAATACTACATAAACTATAACTATAGTAATCAAAAGAATATAAAAGATTTTATTACATCTACTAATACTTTTTTTAAATCCATTACCTACCAACTTATAAAAAAACAAATATGCCACTACATCATTGTCTATGCCCAAATGATTTCTTTCTCACACTAATATCCTCATAAAAATCATAAATATCAAATTCGGTGCATCCACTAGACCGCCCATAACGTTCCCATAACGTCATAATTTTGTTTATTATATCAGAATTTATGCAAACCCCATTTAACCATGTCGTTTTGGCGGCAAATCTGTTCCAATGGTTGTTACTTCGATTCACAGCGGGGAGTCTATGTTTTTGACATTGTTTTTTTTTTGTTTTTTAAGTGAGCGAGTGATTTTTGATGTGGCAATTCAACATCAGGTATATTATTTTGTTGTTTCTAAATTTAATTAAGTAGTGAAAATTACATATTGATTATAACAAATTAGCAAGCATAGACAGATAAGGAATTTATGAACGACCGCGGTATCAGCTCCAACCTTCGGCCTTCTTCAAGAAGCGAGTTTTACGCGCGTCGTCGGTGTCGACACCCAGGCGCGCACAAGCCAGAAATCGTCATAATAATATATATAAAAATAAAAAACAATGAAAACAAAAAAATAATACGTTACGATATTATATAACTATCTTTGATTTCGACAAACACTCAGTTGCTGTTTCATACCATTATCCTTTCGTCCTATGAGAGGAATCGTAGAAAATCTATTCAAGGGATCCCATGGTACCTACTAGACATTACTATGGGACGAAAAGTCGTAATGTCTTTTGTTACTCAGGGTTTACAGTGTATTCCGATTGCTTATGCGTACCCGGCCCCAGCCAACGGCGGATCGAAGGAGTGTCCGGGGGGTTTTAGTGGTGTAGGGTCCTCTCCTCGTGGTATGAGTTTAGCATGCAGAGGGCGAGTCCCACATATCCCACCGCCAGCGCGCGAATACGCTTCAGTGGTGGTGGGAATGAGAAAATACATATGCTCCCGGAAAACAAAAAACAAAAAAATATGTTTACAATGTATACAAAAATGTATATAAATAAATAAACAAATATCTCAAAATGCAATAAGTTCCTAGAATTATCAACAGCGATCTTTTTAATATTCAACACTATGTCATTTTTGATAGAGCCACTACTCATATACTTTTTCATTCTGATGTTAGCAAATTAATAAAGGTTTCGGAATTTTAAATGAATGCGTTCCCGGCGCCATTCCGTATAAGGAAACAATAAAAAATAAATTTGAATATTTTTTTTTAAAAGGGTTGATTAGACCAAGTTTACTATTTTTTTTTATTGTTTGTAAAATTACTAATATATATGAAGCTGAAGATTTAGTTTGTTTGTTTGAACGCGTTAATATCAGTAACTACTGACCCGATTTGAACACTATTTAATAGGGCTTGAGCCCATCTCGTTCATACTGCTGTTCTAGCTTACCTAGTATTTTCGTTAGTTGCTTGACGGGCGTCGTACTAACACTTTAATTATAATCGATAGTAATTGATATAAGTAAATATTTAATTAACATTAACATTTGTTAATTATTATAAATAGATATTGATTTATTTTAATTCCCGCGTAGCTAGGCCTTATTAGCCGCACCTACCATATCTGGTAAATGGGCAGGCGCCCTTGGCACCGCAAGTCTCTTTAAATTTCTATCAACCCAATATTGCACACCCGAATCCAATAAATTTATTTTCAAGGCCGCGATAAATATAATTTCCTCTAATTAACATTTGACCTTGGCAATGAGCACCGGCCACTACTTACTAGAATACCTACTACCATTTTTTTTGTTTGGGGGGAAATGCTATAAGCTTACTCATCCCCTCCGCCGCTGCAGCATTCCCGCGCTGGCGGTGGGGCTTGCCGCTTCCTAGCGGTACCACGAAAACCACTGGTACTCCTCCGTCCACCATTGTTAAGGAGCCCAGGTATCTGGGACTAAGGAATTAAGGATACCTACTACCTAACAAAGACTATTATAGCCAATTCTAGAGATAATCCAACTTAAAAAAAATACTCCATTGTCATCCAATCCTATGTTATTCCAGCCTTTTACAATAATCAATTAAAATCCTTTACAATATTAATTATATACACCGGAAGAACCACAGTTTCACACCAATTGGCATTAATAAATCATATTTTTTTATTATAAAAAAATAACATATCAACGCGATATTGAAAACAAAAGTAAAGTCTTCTTTATACTATACTCTTTGACGCAGCAGGACATTTTGTCGGCCATTTTTAAAAGTAGTTTAGGAATGAAATTGATGAACTCTATTGGTTTAACTTAAGGTTGATTTTAGAATGAGTATGTGTTTTTTTTTAAATTTGTTGCAGAAATGTCCTGTCAATAAAACCTTTTGGCGGCAAAACTGTCTTTTGTATTAAAATTGTGATATTATTGTCCCATTGTGATGCAAGCGAATTAATTCCATTATAAAAGCGAATTGTGTGAAAATGGACGATTTTAACGGATTATTTGTAACAAAAGTTCATAATTAGCAATGTTTTCATAGGTTTTGTTTGACGATGATGATAAATGTCCGAGGATTTTCGTTTTTTTATATATACATATGTCTATGTTTTAACCATTGAGAAAAAAAACATATAAATAGGAATTAGGATTGAAATTAAAGTATAGAAAGCATGGTTTAACTAGCGTAGGATCTGTTTTAGTTGAATAAATTTTTACAACATAAGTAGGAGCAGAAAGGTTCTCGAGTGGAGACTGGAAAGCGCAGCGTAGGTAGGACGACCGCCTGCACGATGGACCGACGACTTTATAAAGGTTGCAGGGAGTCTGGTTGCAGGCCGCTAGTGAATGTTCCCGCTGGAAATCGATGGGGGAGGCCTATGTTCAGCAGTGGACTACAACAGGCTGATGATGATGATGATGATGAAGTAGGTATTCTGATGTTGAAACGCATACATTTGGCTTTAGCTCACGAGTAATAATCTCATAATTACCCTGGTAATTATGAGATTATTAGATCCAAAAATTTATCTTACGAACTCAACTCAACTCAACATTTAATTTTATACGTAGAATCTCTAGTATTAAATAATTGGTACCTACGCTTTTTAGGAGTAGGTAAGTATTTCAAAAGATTTAAATTTTTATTTTTTCAAATTCTGACCAATTTTCTATAACAGAGCCCAGAATTATAACAATTAATTCGTTTAACCTCTCCATCAGCTCTCAAATAATCTGTCAGTCAAATATTTGATGTTATTTTAACAAAACACTTGACACTCTCGAGTGGAAGCCGTGTTTAGTTTGGCTACCGTTTCGCCACCCATAGACTATAGCGCCCGAAATTAAAAAAAAAACTATTTGAGAAAAAGACAGCGAGAATATTGCCATCCAAAATTGTAACAAATATTATTCATTTATTATTTATTATGGATTAGAAATATATGCTTTTACTTATATATTTTCCCTGAACCGCGGTACATATAATAAGGGTGCGCTCAGTACGTGTGTCGCATATTCGATTATTGTTTAAAAACTTGCTTCCTTTCTATAGAGCAAAATTAAAATAAGCTAAATGATTTTTACTTATGTTGTGATACTAGACTGACATACATATTATTAGCTAATCCGCAATAGATTTTAGTTGCCATATTTTGTATTTAATTATATTATAATAACTATTTCATTGTGCATAATTTACAAGTACAAGTGTATGTAAATAACTAAGTGCTGAATAAATATCATTTCGTTTCTGCATCGAAACCTCCCACGCTAACGCCCGAACCTGTCAATTCCAAATTAATCCATCAGCAGTCTCTCGTTAAGCTTGCACTTTTTACCAAACCCCACAGTCATGTACCCTACCCCATGGGTGGGTTTTTTACCACCATCATTTGGTCACAAAACTGCAAGTCAGTGTCGGCAACGCAAAGAAACTTCCTTCCGAAGATCGGCACCCATTTTGAGAAGCTGTTTGACTTTTATTGAATTTGTTTATTGTTATCCGACGGTTTTTGACTGTGATGTCATGTCTAGCGTATTTTGAACTGTATGTCCTTGTGATAAAGTTTAAAACTAATTATGTCTGAATATATACATAAGGATAAGAAGAGTCATAGAAAGTTGGTGTAAATGAAGATGGAAAATTATATTAAAATATAAATTCATTTGTATATCAACCGTTTGTGTAAATTATATTAAGGTACCTACCCAACTAGCAAAAACTAGGCTTACAACAATCTCAAGACTACTGTTTTTTTGCTCTTACATCGCTCCTATATAATAATATAAGCCTGGGTTTGGGCACTAATTATAAGCATATTTAGTTTAATATCGATCTAATATCAGTCTAATTGAATGCTGTTTGCACTTACTGAAATGTAGCCAAAATTAATTTAAGCCGACTTAGGCTAATATTGCTTTTACGTAAGTATCTTATAAGCCTGCATAGGCTTATATTGGTCTAAAGTTAGAATATTTTGAGAATTTTACGTCAGATCCAACTTAAAAGTTCGTGTGAGTGTTGGAAATTAAAATAAAACAAATTAAAGTTGCGTGAAGTTAATGTTTATACTATATTAAAAGTATAAAAGTACGAGTTAAAGTAGTTTTACGGTCAGTAATCATATTGGAATTTATTATTTACTGTTAATTAGACCTCGTTTTACGCTTCAAAATTCATGCGCCTTGTTAAATAAGGTATTTCGTGTTCTCGTTAAATTATTTTATTTGTTAATTTGTATTGATAGTGTCGCCATTAGTATAGCTGCATTTTACAAATGCACTATTAGACTAATGTAAGATTGTTTACTCTAATTTTAGCATTCGGTATAACTACTAAAGATAACTCCATATTGGAATAAATTAGGGTTCCTCGCAATTTTACATAAAACCTTAAATCGACAGAGAGAAAAAAAAAGAACTTAATCTTAAGGCTATACGGACACGAAGTCGGCGCGCGCGGCGCGGGTGGCGGTGGCGGGGCGGCGGTGGCGCGGGGAGCGGCGTACGTAGGAGTGGTGCGCGGTGCGCACCAGTCTAGCAGTGCCCGCGCGTTTGCAAAATTACTCTTAAAACTATTAAAATTAGTTATTCCCAAAATCGATCTAAGATCAAACGCTCTTAAATAGGTCTTGTCTTTTGTATTGTAAATATGTTGTCCAAAATCACTCTAATATCATACTTATCCAGTGCTATTGATCTTATATTAGTTTCAAATAAGATCAGAAATGCACGTACTCACAGTACTCTTATGCTATGCTGATATTAGTCTGACATCTTACATTAGCATTTAACAAGTCTAATATAAAATCAAACGAGCTTAGAAAATACCCATATAAGAGCAAGTTTTTCTCAAGTGCAACCAGTCTTAGTAAATGCTCTTATATACATATATGAGATTTGGTTATGAGACTGAGCGTTCTTGAGACCATACCAGCTTGTCTAAAAGTAATATAGGATCGATGGTATGTTCTAAAACAAATATAAGAGCGCTTTAAGCCTACCACTCTTAAAAAGTGCGAGTTCTGAGACTGTTTTGCTAGTTGGGTATGCAGCTACTTGTTAAGATTAACTACTTATGTAGGTACTTATATAAAATTACTTGTTAATATAGTCTTTGTAAATAAGTAACAATTTATTGCAGGTGAGTTCGAAGTCTGTCAGCAGTAATAAATTAATTCTTAATATAATTGCTATCAACTATTTGGCAAGTTTGTTTTAATTGACTGCACCGGTGGCTCAGTGGTTACGATAGTTGCCTCTGAGACCTGGTGTTCTGGGTTCGATTCCCACCCAGGACAATTATTTGTGTGAACCACAAATAGTTGTTCTGAGTCTGGGTGTACATTGTGTCCGTGAAATGAATGTTTGTAAAGTCCCCCGCGACACAGAGATTTATTTCACTAGTGCGGGAGTTGTATTTAAAAAAAAAAAAGTATTAAAGATATTTAAAATAAATAATAGTAATAAAAAAGAATACAGCATTTAGACCGGTCAAATGGCGAGAACAGAGGTCCTTAGCGGTTAAAAAGTAAATATTTTTATTACGTTTTAGCTGCAAGGCTTCTTAGCTTGTAGAGTACCTACCTTTATCTGTGTCACATGCAAAAATTAAAAAAATACAAACAAAGAGATTAGCTTAATATATTAGTAGGTATACATATTCATTCATAGAACAATTTATATGAACAAAATAATGTAATCATCAGCTTGGCAGGCAGGTTGGTGACCCCCGCCGCCTACCGCCCTAGGCTCGGCCTCGGGGAGTGGGGGACATGGGCCCCGCTCCCTTCGAAGCTGACCCGTGAGGAGTAGGGACGCCTCTACACACCGGCCGTCCCTATAATTGGGCAAATGGGCCACTGTAAGTGTGGCCCCGGAGATACTACGGTACCATATTGGCCGCGGGTGCCGTCGGGGGGCCGGATTGCTCATGCGTACCCGGCCCCCGCCAACGGCGGATCGAAGGAGTGTCCGGGAGGTTTTAGTGGTGTAGGGTCCTCTCCTCGTGATATGAGCTAGCATACCACCGCTATGGAGAGGGCGAGGCCCACACATCCCGCCGCCAGCGCGCGGATACGCTGCAGCGGCGCGGCGGTGGGAATGATTAATGCAATTAGGACCAGGCAAAAAAAAAGGTTGTATTTAATAGGTATAAACAAATAACGTACCTAGGCCAAATTTCATAAATAGAATACAAATTAATGTAGTCCAAATTAATATAATATTATATACCTATCAATTATTTTTCACACGCCAACTTGATCTCAGCTCACTCCCACGTCCCCAGTGGCTGTGGGAAAGGTTTTTTTCTCGAAACATTTTTTACTTGAACTCAAAAACTCTTGTAATCATTACCATATAAAGGGCGAGGAAGAGTTCCGTCAGCATCCGGTAGTTAAGGGCGGTGGTATACCGAGCGGGAACGAAAGAGAGAAAGCAAATAAAAAAAACTTAAGCGGCCATAGCCGGCTAGGGCGTCGGACTTGAGATCTTATGGTCGCCGGTTCGAACCCCACCCATTGCACTACCGACGTGAACCCGCTCGTAACCCAAGCATTTTAGCTTAGCACGAGGGGTTAACAAGAATACTAGTAGACTTCAAAAAATTCTGTAAGTAATCTTTATAAACTAAAAAAAAAACCATTTATATATACTAACTAGCTGTCCCGCGCGGTTTCGCCCGTGTAGATCCCGTTCTTGTAAAAATTCGTACTTAAAATATAGCCTATAACACTCACAAAAAAAATGGCTTTCTATTGGTAAAACAATTTTCAAAATCAGTAGATACAGAGATTACGCCCTACAAAGTCACATACAACCTTTACCCCTTTATAATATTAATATAGATTCCATCCCACGGATTTACTTATATTACAAAATATTTATTTTTGACATTGGCATATCATATCTATACTAATATATAAAGCTTAGGTTTGTTTGCTTAGGAACTACTGGTTCGATTTGAAAAATTATTTCAGTGTTGGATAGCCCATTTATCAATGAAGGCACATCGCATAGACTATATAATGATTATGAATTTCCTACGGGAACTTGAGTTGCGCGGGAAACTAGTTTACAAATAAAATGACATATTATGTTGCACCGTTTCAAAACAAAGTTCTTCGACGCCGCGCGCCGCGTACTTTAATTTTCAACAAAATCTGCTCTCAGTGTGCCTCGGACCTGCTTATCTGGTAGTACCTGCTCATAATGACATCCTGTGTCCAATGATTGTAACAAACTATTAGGTACTTGTTATAACAATAAATTAAACTTTAACTATGGCCACTTCATCATATTTCCATTTTGTAAGAAAGGAAAAGTTATAAAATTCTGTGGCGTATACACAGTAGTAAAAGATCGTTTCGTATTCATATATGACAGTTTGTCTATGGTATTTAAGTTTTTTTTTTACAACAATAGTTTTTAATCTACAATTTACTTGACAATGTTATCTTTACTTAAAAAAGGAAAGAATTGATTGTTTTTTTAATTATATAGGCTTCGGAAATACTGGAACGACTACAAAACTTATTTTACCATTAGAAAGCTGTGTTATCCAGGAATTAAATATATAGCCTATATTTAATTATGGAGTTCCCACGGTAGGAAATCGCGCGCGGAAAGCTGTGTGAAATATTTGCATTTTATATGCTAGAGAAATTAGAATGATCAAAGTTACAGGCTTAGAAATTACTTGAGACTGTAATGATTCTAGTATCAAAAGCTTCGTGGCTAACTGAACATGTCCGCTCAAACAAAAGCTAAAATAACAAACATTGGAAGCAAAAGTCTGCAGTTTCCATTCTGGCCAGCTTGTGCATGTAATTTAAATAATAATTTTAAGCGGCCCAATGGCTAGGGCATCGGACTTGTGATCGTGTGGTCGCCAGTCGATCCCCACCCATTGCACTACAGAGGTGATTAGAACCCACTCGTAACTCAAGTATTTTAGCTTAGCACGAGAGGTTAACAAGAATACTAGTCTATTTCTATTTTTTTAATTTTTTTAATTTCGTTTTAATTATTATTGTTTAAAAATGGCTGTTATCAAAATGATGCAGCAATAATTTTTAGCACGTTTTTTATTCCTATTAGTTACGGGGTTCCTCTATTCATTAAATTAAAAAAACTGGCCACCCTGACCGAAAAAACTGCCAAAATACAAAATCATATTAGCCTTAATCAAAATAAAAGGGCTATAACTTGGCAAAATGGCGTCCATAAAAAATCTAATGTCCGATCGTAGGCGCCAAATCGGCCACCCTTTTCGTCACACTCGATAAAAGTAAAAAAAAAACGCTTCTAAATTTTGTTGGAAAGTGATTAAAGTAAATTAAGTTATAACTTCGAGCAAAATATTGGTCACAGATGATTCTTAAGTATTTTTAGGTAAAAAGCGATGATTTGAAAAAATGCTGCCACTTCAAAGTGCTTGTCTTTTAATCGACGACTAAAAGTTGCCAGAAATTGAAAAACCACGAATTCTTTTTTACTTTTGACTTTTATCCGATTAAAAGTCAAATCAGTTACTTTTTGTATTTTTTTTTTTGAACTTATTTCAGAAAAAATGTAAACAACAAATTAAATCTAATTGGATAAAACTCAGCTTTACTAGATAGAAAATAAAGCTCTGCTTAATTTCGTATTCATAGTATATTCTTAGTCGAAGTTTTTTTTTAAAAAATATCACATCATATAATATGACATTTAAATTGTTAATGTAATTTATTTCTAAATGGTTGCATGAAAGGTACATGCAAAGAACAGAGAAGGTCCTAATAAATGGATTTTGAGATAATTGAAATCATAAGTGTCCTTCATGTTTCGACCATAGACAAAAACTTGTCTTTGGCGCCATCTGTTTATTCTTTAAAAGGTTGAGAATTCAAATACCCATATTTTTTTCTACAATTTAACTTTAGACATAATTAAAACAAACAAACCGTTTTTTGTAAATACATTTAGCAATAGTCTTGTCCTAAGTCCTAGTAATGGTATAAACAAGTCTGAACTTTGACTCTAAAAAAAAACTTTTTTTTTTAATACAATAAGTGATCTTTTTTTTTTAATACAATAAGTGATACCTACAGCTTATGACATCTTGCTATTGTATTGATACAATAGCAAGATGTCATAAGCTAGGCATAAACAATATGTTTGCATAAACAGTAGGCCACTAGGGGAATAAGGCTTCGACCACACGGGTGCTTCACGGCTCATTAGGTATCGTCTTTTTATATTGAATGTTTAACCTGTGTGGCATACGAACGACTACGGTTCACAGAGTTTATGAGGTGGCGAAAGACAGTGTGTAGTATTTATAAGTATGTAAACAGAAATATTATGATTTATGGGGTAAATTTTATCACACAATATAAGTAGGATTTTACTGCTGGTTTTGAGTGTTTAAAGTTTGTATGAATGTATTGGTGTATGTTTGTTACTCTTTCAAGTAAAAACTACTTAATGGATTTGGTTGAAAGTTTGCACGGGGATAGGTAATAAGCTTGATTAACATATAGGCTACAAAAACTCACGCTCCTACCCAGTGGATCAGAGTAACGCGGGTAAAACCGCGGAGAACAGCTAGTAAAATATAAAATTTTAATTTACAAACCTCATTAGCCCAAAGGGATAAATGGCGTTCAGGCTGGTACACTTAGAATCTTAAGCATGACCTGTTTATCTTAATACTTTTCTTCTATTCACAATCACATCACCTGAAATATAGCTATGTTATTTCTCCTAAAAAAAATACTTTTTTTTTTTTTTTGTAAAAAGTATAAAAATCTTGTCTCTGACCTACATCTGTCACAAAATTCACACGCCGACGTCACAAACTATGTGACGTTAATTGCTAATTACACTGTTAATAACCGCCTGATCAGGTGATCAGCTGAGATTGAGCAAAAAGTAAAGACATCTGGTGTCGCTTTATTGAAAATATCGTAAGAATTTCTCAAAAGTTTTGGAAAATATATTTTCTATGAAAATTTAGTAGGTACCTATACGGCCCTAGCTCATTGGCTACGGCATCGGACTTGTGATCTTGTGGTCGCCGTTCCGATCCTCACCCCTTGCAATACCGACGTTAACCCACTCGTAACACAAGCATTTAAGCTTTAAGCACGAAGGGTTAACAAGAATACTAGTAGACAGCAAAACTCTGCTAGTAACCCAAAAGTGAATAAAAAGGGGTGGCCAATGTTATATGAAAAAGTCAAAATCTACGCAAACGAAGAGGTGGGCAATAGCTAGTCAATTATTCGATTTCTTTTTCTTCCCAAAAGACTTACCAAGTGGTAGATGCTCTAGAATACAAAATTTGGTCTTAAATCTCAGTGCATCACCTGATTAGGTATTAAGTGACTCGAATAATCGAAGTGAAGATTTTGAACGTTTTTCGTGTGAACTTTGTGACAGGTGCTAAAGTTCTTCCTTGCGTGGAAAAGTTACTTTCGGGTATTTTTTTATCGTCCTGTCAAAGTCAAAGTCAAAAATTCTTTATTCATATATAGACATTTAAAATATTTTAAATGTCTTATATGAATAAAGAATTTCGATTATCACATGCCATAACAACATTGGTAAATTTTATTTAATTACATTATTGTTGAAATTTAAACTAATTTATTAGTCAAGATTGTTTTTTTTTTCATTATCATTGTATTTGACTTATAATAAGTACGTTCGATTCGTCTACATTATCAATAAACGTTTTCATTTCATTATCACGAGACTCCATTATTTACTTTTAGTGAGGTACCTAAATCTATAATTTACTATTCAAACAAAATACTAATTCCATTAGGTAAAATTACAATCACAAAAACGAGAAAAAAATCAATTTGACCTACTTACATCTGCCATAAAATTCACACGTAAATTCTTAGCATACCTAAGTTCACACCAATTACATGGCAACTGAACATCTAATTAGGCGATCAGCTGAGATTTTACAAAAAACAGCGCATCTGGCAGCCATCTTGAAAGAGAAATAAAGGGCGGGAAAAATGACAGTTGCGAGTCGACCGCAATGGTAAAGGAGGCAGTTGCGAGGCTTCTCGCGCATGCGCGGCCAGGTGGCGCCCAATTGGAGAATTTAAATATAGAACTGCGAATTGAACAGCTGATTCTCCCGTCCATACTGCATCTTATTTATCCTATCTAGCTACATTAACAATGTCATAAAACTTATGCAATTTTTGCGCGAAGTAGGTATGCGTTACTGCTTATGCGGACGTTCTAAACTTTTTCCAGCCCACTTCAACAGTCTTACAGATTCTCAATTCGACTGTTTTTTTTAATGTTTATTACCTCAGGACAGTTCACCCTGTCGAAAGTTCTGAGGTAACAAACATTTGATGATTCTTCTTTTTGTTGGAAAGCTAGTGGTCCCAATCCAATTCGGTCTAGTTATGACAATGGCATCCATGAGAGAACCGAATAAGTCTTAAAATGGCATTAAGTAGACAAACAAAGATATGTTTGAGACATTAAATAGTAGACGACATGAAATGAAATGAAAACCTTTATTGATAATGTAGACGAATCGATCGTACTTATTATAAGTCAAATACAATGATACAAATAAAAAAAGAAAAAAAAAATCTTGACTAATTAATTAGTATACATTTCAACAGTCATGTTATTAAATAGAATTTAAATCTTGGCATGTGATAGTCCCGTATTATAAATATAATTAGAATCAACCAGCGCGGGCTGGGATTCGGTCAGAAGCATAGAACGCGTCGCGAGCCTCGCCTTGCAAGGACGACCGGACCCTATCCTAGCTTCCTACGAGTCTTTCTCTATCTACCTACGTTGTGACATCAAAATAAAGTATGCAAACCTCCTTATAAAACTGCTCTGTACGACAAAAGTGTATTCTGTGTGTAGTTCGTTATAAACCCTTGGGTCCAAGGGTTTATAACGAACTACCTACTAAACTACACTATACAGAAAAACATGGCTTAACAAGGCTGTATTAAAAGATATTAGTAAAAAAAAGCTTATTATACCCTAGGTGAATATTTTAATGACCGTTTTTAGTTAATATGTATATGTAGAGGAAAATAATTGTTAAATAATGTATAATTAATAAATCTGTAAAAATGTGCACGCCGAAAGGCTAATATGAAATGGACTGTATTTCATATTATTTGTAAGAACTCTGTGAACTCATAATTATACGAATAAATTATTTGATTTGTTTGACGAGAGTTTGGTCAGGTTCTAATTATGGGATTTTTTACTTATTTGTGCATATAAGTTTGTTTTTTCTTTAGAGTCGGATTTTTTTTTAAATTCTATAATTATTAATAAAAAAAGTGTAACACAAATCGTATGTTATCTTTAATAATCGTATGTAATCAAAACACCCAAAGTGTTTCTGATCTAATATAAAATTAACATGGCCGCGGTAACAAAGGTATGAGTTTCAATGGCGTATCGAATGGAGACTTCCCATAATTTCCTAAACAAGGTTTCACAACCGGAAGCTAGCAGAATTTGTAAGATATCGCACTTCCGGGTACTCAATTATTATTTTGTAGTATATTGTCGCACGTGTGGAGGAAACAAGGTTGTTTTGATACTTGATTAATAAAATCTGCAATTATTATTATTTATTTCAAAATTTCCTTACTCATTTTTGGGCTTATTGGAATAAGCCTTAAAACTTTTCTGGTAGTGTACCTACGCGAAACTCTCGACTCTTAGTTTGCTACGAACCTTCCGATGCCCTCGAAGACCCAAAGTCCGAGAGGCCCGCGAACTGTAAAGTAGAGGGACAGTTACACAAAACTCCGCTAAAAAAATCGTAATCCCTCAATCTCAGCCAGCGACCGCCCTGAGCCGAGGTCCAAGTCCCACAGGGGACGCCCTTTTGCGCAGGTTGCTTAGTTTGTAGTGTTTAAACCATTTACCTAGGCTGGAGCCTCTGCTCGCCTTTATGCTCAGTGAAGGAACAAAAGCCTTGGGGCCAACTAAATATATCCGTCCGAAAAAAAAATGGACTCGAAAATGCAGTAACACGTACACAGGCAGTAATAATATATAACAAAATCGTTTGTCATTTAAGTGAAAAATCTAAATTTCATACACAAAATAGATTTAGCTGTCGGTATCCGATGACAGTAACCAATAAATTCAAACAAATTATTCCTAGTTTAATTTACACAAAATATACCTACGTAATACTTCTCCTGCAAAATATCCTAACGAATAAATGACCATCCGATGCCCTCATAGACTCCCGAGTCCTCCGAAATCCGACAGGTCCTTTTATTAAAAAAAAGAGCATATTATGTAGTCGGATACGAAGCTTTTGCTACTTAACTAGGCATAAAGGCGAGCAGAGATACTGTACAAACTAAGCAACCCTCCCCTGTGGCTCAGACGTTGGGTTAGGAAGCAGGCGGTCGCTGAACAAGGGATTAGTAAGACTACTTATTAGAATATTATGTAGATTTTCAAACAACAAGTATCAAGACGTCTTGTCATCGGAAGTTACATGTCACTCGTCGTCATCTCTGTACCGGACGGCCGCGCATTGAGCATGCCTCACCGAACAATGACGGGGCCTCGCAAAAAATATAAATTAAAACCTAAATGTATACGCTTCTACAACAAACTTCCTAATAATTTAAGAGATATTTCTACAAACTAGTTTAAGCAATATGTCAAAGATAAAGGTTAGTGTAACCTACCTACGGTATATCCTACTACCTAATATTATAAACGCGAAAGTTTGTAAGTATGGATGGATGTTTGTTACTCTTTCACGCCAAAGCTATTGAACGGAATTAGCTGAAATTTTGCACCGGGATAGGTTATACGCTGGATTAACATATAGGCTACAAAACATTACGCTCCAACCCACTGCAGGAGAGTAACGTGGGTATAACCGCGGTGCGCAGCTGCACCTAATAAAGTATAGTGGAGAAATAAAGTTCTGTGTAATTCTGCATGTTTTATTAAAAGTACGAACCTTCCTTTCCTTCCCTTTTAACTCCAAGTTACTTTTAGACACCCTGAGGTATCTTATTCCTAAGAATAATATCATCTCCTATACTTCTCCACCAATCAGCCATCACCATCAAAACCTAACCAAAAAATCACATAATCCACAAAAAACACACTTTTGTCCCAAAATTACTGGCGGCCTATCATCACTCTAACAAGGTACAGAAACCGCGACATCTACCAAATTAGGCTATATTAGCCGTGCGGCTATACTTAAGAAGGCAAGGCTATAATTTTCGACTTTACGGCTTCTAATGCTTGCGAAACTTAATTCAATTAGGACGGCATGAAATGGGCTTCGGTTTAGTTTAATGTCAAATCATTTGTGACGAGGTTCGCTATTATGTGACCGAAAGATAAAAAGAAGCTGCAAATTAAAAAAAAACGAATGATCATTTTTAGGCTATGGTTGTGACAATACCATAGAGAATTCGAATGCAGGTTTAATCACATTTTAGGAGTAGGTGTTGGTCTTCTATAATCTACATAGGTACCTATATATATATAAATTAATCCCGATTTCCCTAATTCTTTTTTGCTGTGTTTATTATTCTCCTATGAAGGTTCTTATATTCTTTTTTCTCCGGCCTTATCCCATGTTTAATTGGGGTCGGCTCTCCTAATCACTTTTCGCCAGTATGTTCTGCATTGGTTCGTCATTGGATCTAAGTTCAGGATCTTTGTCAATTACTTATTAAAAAAAAAAATTAAGGAAATTGCGCGTAAAATTAGAAAATGTAAGAATATTTAACCGTCATATATTTTTTTCATATCATCACACACACAAATCATTTTATTAATATCAATTAGATTATTTTCCCAACACCAGAAACACGTTGATTGCGATTTGATGACAAGTTTAGTGACGTTTTTTATAACAACATCTTCAAACTCCTAATAGAATTTAATTTAGCACAATTTGGCGTATAATTTGTGGTTATAGTTTGCCATTTCTATCCTCCTGTTGTTATTTCATTAGAACTTCCTGTATTTTACTCGTATTATGATAAGTCGTAGTAGTTAAGGCTCCAGTGGGTGGAAGCGTGATGTTTTGTAGCCTATATGTTAGTCCAGTGTATAACCTATCCTGGTGCAACATTTCAGCCAATTCCGTTCACTAGTTTTGGCGTGAAAGAGTAACAAACATTCATCCATCCATTCATACTTACAAACTTTTGCGTTTATATGTTTAAATGATTATTACAGGCTTTTGTGGTAACCTCCGTAGACCGCTTCACCAGATCGTGTATGTTTACAGCTGAACATGGGCCTCCTCTTAACAAACCTTGGCAAGCCAGGGTGTTTGAGGGGTACGGAGGGCAGTCCCTCAAACAACCAGACCCGGAAAGAAATCTTAGAATTTATACAAAGATTTTGTGTCCGGCGTGAGGATCGACCCTACGACCTGACGAGCGAGCCAAATACCGCTAGGCTACGAAAGACTAGTTGTCATAAAAAAAAATCATCAAGTATTACTCTGGCTATCCCAACCCAACTTTACCCAGCGTAATGGTACACGTCTCGTTTTAATTCTCTGTGGTTGAAATCAATCCCAAAGACAGTCTTCTTGACCGGCTCTTTGCGTAAAATCTACGGTTTCTTCTCGAGTTTGGTTGCTAGTGGGGCTTGTGGGACTCTCCGTGTCTCGGAAAGCACATCAAGCCGTTGCTCTCGATTGTTGTAATATTATCTACACCAGGGAATGAACAACAGCGTTACCCTTGTGTTATTATATAATACTGCGGACACCAACCCTCCTGCCAAGTGCGGTGACTATAGCAAAGGCCCATGTTCAGTAGTCGATGTTTTAAGGGCTGATGATTATGAAATCAGGTGAATAAGATCAACTGGATCAAACTAAAATGAAAAAAAAAATCACAAACCAAACCTACCGTAACATTGTATCCACAGGGTCAAAAATACCCTTAAAATTTAGTCATAAATTGTACCACGCCTGCAGCTCGATGTGATATAGTGTGATTTTTTTACACCAAGCTATATTTATGATTTTATTTGAAAGCGGCAAAAACTTAATCGACGGGTCAAGAGTACCCCTTGTCGGCTAAGGGTTGACGGATTTTTTTGACCGGAGGCGAGTATGGAATGTATGTATGAAAAAAAATGGCTGCGTTCGAAAAGAATTTGTTAATAAAAGTGAAATTAAATAATTTTAAGTTCATAAAATTTCGCTCGCGACATATATACCAATATGTTAATGTTTCCCGTGACTTCATCTCCGTAGATTTTGCTACCCCTTTTCATCTTCTTACTAATTAATATGATTCATACAACATACCTACATATTGACTAAAACACATAGACAAACTTATTTTTTATGTTTAAAGAAGATACGCACATACATTAATGTTATTGAATTTTAATAAACACCTAAGTACTTATTTAAAACTTGTCAAAATTGTATTGATGTGACTTAGGTGGCTCCGTATATCCTAATAAAATATACCTAATAAATAAAAACAATATTTTAGTAATTAATTTAATCAAATAAATTAAATGTTGTTCATGACTCCAGTTAAGTCAATTATTGTCTATGATATTAGTGTTTATATTCCTGCATCTTTTAGGCGTCTAGCAATTTAAAAAAAACATTAATACTTAGTACATCGATCAATATGCTTCCAAAATTCCAAAACGTCAAAATCTTGCTCAACTTAATTACAAAAGATTTAACATCTATAATTAAACAAAATGCTACCATTAAGTAAAAATTGAAATAAATCCATACTTAAGGGGTGGTACCTACCCGCCTACGCATTTAACTTTAAAAAAACCGCATTTATTTTCGTGTTTAGCAACCACATAATTATAAGTTGCATAAATTTCGTACTTATAGCTATAATTAAAACTATATTTAGACCAAAAGCTCAATAGAGCGATAAATCGATGACTTTAAAAGTCTATTGTACTTTTTTTTTAATTCGTATTGTATATGACCCGCCACTTACCACCTACATTGTGGAAATGATTTACTAGTGTTGTGATGTCGATCCGTCAATCAATCTTTTTTTAAATAATGGCCGCGATTCTGTTTTTGAATAATTATTGTATTTTACTTTATATTATAGTAATTTGTATCGCAACATGATTCTTTGGTAATTTTTACATAGTTATGCGTGTATATGCTTATTGTAAAAAACCTAGATTTGGCGTGATAAAATGCCTGTTTTAAGCAATGATTAAATAAGGATAACCTCTGATAATCTGTATATTTTTAAAGGTAGCTAATCAAAGGACGTAACAAATAGACCTAATCACAGTGAAATATCAAAACATAGTTATTATTTAACTCTCAAAATACGTAAACTGGACAACTCTAAATAAGTACCACTTTCAATTTTAAAACCAAATAAAAAATAAACAATTTAAGCGGTAAAGATTTAAAAAAGGAACACAATCGAAAGTGACTCTCAATTACGGTTTGGCACCTCAAAGTGTCGCCTGACTGACCATTCAGTTTTTCTATACAGAAATAGCAATAAAAGTAAATTTATTGAGTCTATGCATTGTAACTGCCTCAACATTCTTTGCTATATACTGTACAATAATCTACACTAAGGCTTACTCTGGAAAACAAACCATATAACGTTGAAAATAAAGACTGATTTTCTTTATAAAACCATTTGTAAGTTAGTGTAACCTGTACATTAGAAAATAAACTTTAACTCATAGCAATAAAGTCGATATTCGGAGGGTTGTTTTTCTTAAAAGGATTGACGAAGTGTCGAAAGTTTATCTTTGAAGTGACTTTATTGCGTTTAGATTACTAAAGGTAAAGATTGACTTGTCTTTATGACATCAGTCTGTCGTCGGTTTAATGTTTTCTGTAACTGGTTGACTACCAGAAAGATAAGTGAAAAGAAATGCCTTTTTCTTAGAAGTGTGGATGAGTATACACACGCGCCATCAATTAGCACGGGCTACAATAACAAAATGGGCTAAATACTGGATAAGATAACAATTCTCCTTTTAGGGCAGAAATACAATTTAGTTTGTTCAACATTTTCAATATTAGAATGAATAGAGGTTACTAGATAATTATTAGATTCTAACTACCCGCGCGCGGAATAACCCGTGTTACTTCTGTCTCCGTGGGAACTTGATAGTAAAATATAGACTATGTTACTCCTAGTGAACGTAGCTTTCTAATGGTGAAAGAATTTTTGAAATCGGTTCAGTAGTTTCGGAGCCTACTCAATGCAAATAATACAATTTTTCCTCTCTATAATATTGCGCAAGGGCTTCGGTGGGGCTTGGACCTCGGCTCAGGGCGGTCGCTGGCATGGCGGGAAGAATGGGAAATGATGACTTAGATTTTTAGGGTGATTTGTGCCGCTGTCGCTTTACAAAATCGATACTAACCTAGATTAAAATTACGTGATATTTAGGGTTAATTACACTTATAGACATGTCTAAATGGTATTCCATAATTTAGACACAGTTTTGTGCAGAAATAACACAATATATGTTGGAGTTCTAATCTAGTTGACATAACTAGAATAGAATTTTATATATCTAACTTTTTTTTTGTATTAATTTTTTCTGAGCTTGAGCAACCGGTATTATAACCACGGATTATTTTATTCCGCCACAAAAAAAATAGTATTATACTTATTACACTTCGCTATTGCTTGTTAAGTAATCCTTACTAATATTATAAATGCGAAAGTAACTCTGTCTGTCTGTCTGTCTGTTACGCAATCACGCCTAAACTACTGAACCGATTTAAATGAAATTTGGTACAGATATAGTCTAGAGCCTGAGAAAGAACATAGGCTATACTTATTTAATTATGAAGTTCCCACGGGAACGGGAGTGAAACCGCGAGCGGGAAGCTAGTTATTTATAATGGTTTCTATTAAGATAGGAACCGAGGATTATTTGTTTGGATTTTAAAGACCGCATATGATATATTGAAAATATTGTAATACTTATAACCTTTTATATATTTTTTCATTACATTATAATGGTAGCAAAAACATGGACAGCAAGATCTTCGCCGGCGAAAACTTAACCTCACCTGCAGTTTTCACGAACTGATACAATATATCCTATAAAAAATGTCAAGAAATATAAATCAGAAGACTCCTATCTGCCATCTTTGTTTGCAAACACCGCCCGCCAAAAGGCAATTTCTCCATTTTTTTTCTAAAACTTAAAAGGCTGCTCCACTTCCCCGAAGCTAAAAACTTAAAAAGTAATAAACCTTTTTAGCGACATTAAAAAAAGCGGAACTGAGCGCCAAAATTTTATGGATTATTAAAACAAATTAACGTCATTTGGAAAGAAAAAAAACATGGAGAAATTTATTCGTTTCCTAAACTATAAAATTAGATTATCGCTAAATCTAAATGGTGGCTGTGAAATAGTGTGTGCTCCTGTGTAGATGAGTCGTTAAGATACTTATACAGCAAATTGTGTCGCCACTACAATTTTACATTGTCTCATAATAAAATTAAGTAAAACAGTGCTTCACACTTTAGATATACCTACACTCAAGCTACAAATAAATACAAAACTCAAACTCAATCTCAAAAAATCTTTATTCATATAGACAAGTCAGTCAAAGTCGAGTCAACTCTGATAAGAACTGGCAACAAACTCAGAGGAATTATTTTATTAAAATAAATGGTTGTGATACAATTATTAATAAAGCAGTATTGTTTCAGAGCAACTCACTCCCAAGAGGCTTTTTCAGGAAGGAATATAATCAGAAATTGTATAATAAGCTTTTTTACATAGTTCGTCTTTGACGTATAGTTTGAACTTGTTTATAGAAAGATCTCTTACATTATTAGGAAGTTTGATTAAGAAGCGTATACATTGCTCCATAAAAGAATGGCTAATTTTGTGGAGACGGGTAGCATGTAAAACAAGATTATGCTTATTTTCTAGTATTTACATTATGAGTGTCACTTTTTTTCGGAAAACTATCAATATTCTTATGGACATTATAAAAGGTTGTCATAGACATATTGTGATGCGACTAATAAACAAAATTAATTAATTAAGTTTTTATTTACGTAAACCTATTACAGGTACCTACTTATTTGTAAATAGTCAAAACATACTTTGGCTTATCAATTAACTGTGTTTAATTTAAATTAATTAAGTTTGTTTGATTATAGCTTTAGCCTAGAAGCTGTCAGGTATGAAAATACAATATTATTGTATAGTACTATATTGACTGTAAGGATATTGAATATTTTATTAGGTAGGTATTTATCTGGAAATTAAAAATTACAGCATTATATTCCTTCCACGTCTCATAGTCTCGCATACAGCTGATATACAACATTGAATATAGTTTGCGGCCACACAAGTGAAGTCATAAAACATATTGGTGAGGGGCGGAGCCCCAGGGCTCTGCCCCATCAATACAAATGATATACACGCGCCGAACTTCTGTTGTTAGTTTTTGTGTACTATTGATACTGAGGGGATGTATAATGGAGTCAATTCTTTTGCCACAAAATTGGGTAAAACCTTCTTTAATTAATGTATTTGTAATATTTTTAACATTTTACGTAACGTTTTTACTCAATTTAATAAATTTAAGACCTACGGCAAAGTCAAAAATGCCTTTATTCATAGGTATCTAGACACAATTCATTTTTTTAAATCATGTTCTTATATGTGCCTCTATTTCTTTTCCTATCCCCAGTTCAGGACGTGGCAACTCTGAGCAGACTGGGAAGAAACTCCGAGGAATCCTATTTAATCCTATTTTAAATAATCAATATACCATTGGGTATACCCAATAGTATACAATATTGTAGGATTATTGGATTCTAAACTGCATCTGTATGGTCTAGGCATTAGGTATAGCTCCTAATACCTAGACCATATGGCCATGGTGTCCCCTTACCGATGATCAAGTAGGTAATAGGCGCTTTAATCGGGCTACCTATACGCAAAATAACGCGTCATGTCTAATCCCCGAATATTGAATGTGCCATGAAACAAAGTCATAATTATTCTAAAAACACTTAAAGCGGTCTGTAGGTATAATATATTTTATATATTTTTTACAAAATACATCTGTTGTCTTTTGAGTAGTGTTTTTCTATGTTCTATTAAAATACATTGCTCTGCACAATGTTGGAACCCACAAATCAATGACAACTTTATGTATATAGGTACATATTCAAGTAAGCAATTCGAGTAATGCAAGCCATTTTAACACGAAAATCTCGTTAAAGCGAAACTCTTTGACGTGGTAATAATATAAAGTTGGGTGGGTTAATTTATACTAATATCCTAACATAAAAAGATTTTATAATTGATATGTATTAATTTCGTTCAAAAAAAATACAGCTACTCTCAAAAGTAGAGACAGTATGGTTGTAACAGTATGCTCATTACCTAATCCGAGAAATAGGTACCTACTTCCAAAAAAACTTAGAAAACAAGATCTACCCGCCACCCCTAACGAGCACGCGACATATGCGCGACTCGTGCGCATCCCTTTGACACGCCGCTACCCCCTCCACCTGACGTTAGGGTTGTTTATTTATACTCGCCCGATATGCTCAAGTGTGAATTAATTCTTACACATCGGATGTACAAAAAAGGTATTTGAAATTGGGGTTGTTTTGTTAAATAAATAGTTATAGGATATGGTAATATATTAAATATTTTCTAAGTAACACTTATAATAAGTCTACAATATGGTTAATGAAAGAAGTGACTGAATAAAGTAACTGAAATAAATGATTTCTGGGATCGATTCCCTTCCGGAACAATTATTTGTGTAGACCACATTTAGTCGTTCTGAGTCTGGTTGTGCTTTGTGTCCGTGAATGTCTTTGTCCCCTGCAACTAAAATATAAATAGAAAAGGTAGGAACAGGAAAATACTGATCAAATCTGCCGCACGTCAGGAGCACAGTCAGTCTTCTACAGTATAATAGATATTCCACAGTCTCAATCGCTGTTGATTCTTAATTTATCCGGCTCGAAGGACCATTTCGGGATTAGCTCGGAGATCGGAGGTCGTGAGTGCAATTCCCACGTCGGACAGGAAATCTTTGTGTAGATTTAAACATTTCTTTCCGGGTCTGATTGTTTGAGGGACTACCTTCCGTGCCTTGGAAAGCGCGTTAAGCCGTTGGTCCCGAATGTTCAACATCATCTATAATAATCATATAACCAGGAACGGGCAGCAGCCTTTCCGTGTGTGGTATAACATAATACAGCGGTCACCAAGCCGACAAGCTTAGTGAATATGACCAGAAGCCCTGTCTCGGAAGGAGGCCCATGTTCAGCAGTGGACGTTATACGGGACGATGATGATGTGTTAGCTAGCTGTTGCTTATTTATTTATTAACTATCTCTTTGCAGTGTAGGTGAGACTTACCTAGAAGTACTTATATACTAACACGCCTGGTGTTTGTTATTCCTTCGGTTTTTTAACTATCCCACGGGAACTCATTAATTTTCTGTTACATTCATGTATTAAAAGTATTTAAAGTGTTGACCATGGATGTAAGGTACCACCATATAAAATTTCATTTACTAAATCGGTCAACAGTTTCGGAGCCGTTAAGCCCGTAAACAGACAAACAGACAGAGACACAAATAAAAACTGTGTGTATTTTACTTCACACATCCTCATTATCGGGTTTTAGCTTTTTTTTTTCTATGTACAAACATTCGAAATCTACAGTTTTATTATAAGTAGGTATGTAATTATGTATATAAGATAGAAGATATACTTATATTTGTCGTTACCCAGTTATTACTACAAAATCAAAATGACTGAGAATGAACAAGACTGCACCGGTGGCTCAGTGGTTACTGTAGTTGCTTCTGAGACCAGGTGTTCTGGGTTCGATTCCCACCCGGGACAATTATTTGTGTGAACCACAAATAGTTGTTCTGAGTCTGGGTGTACTTTGTGTCCGTGAAATGAATGTTTGTAAAGTCCCCCGCGACAGGGATTTTTTCCCTAGTGCGGGAGTTGTCTCTTTAAAGATAAGAAAAAAATATATTGAAATGGACCTAAATAGTAAAATTAAATACAGCAGGTTTTTCAGAAATCGCTACCTAGGGAGCAAGTGGCGTATGCTACCGAATTAATCTCAACACAAAGGGGTAACTCCCCAACATCCTGCGACCTTCAAGTTAACATCTCAAATAATTACAATAAATATCAAAACGGAAGCTATTTATTCCGTCATGTTTTTTTCAATATTTCTCGTAAAATTATCAACCATCTCGACTTAACCCGAAATCGCTCTTATGCTCATAATCCATATGTTGTTTCCTCGGAAATCGATAATCGCCCCAATATCCTGTTTATATAGTAAATTCGAATTTTCGTATTATACACGAATTCGCGCCAAAGCCTACCCCACTTCCTGTGTTCCGCACGTGTCAAGCCAACAATAGGTTTTTTTGCAACGACAGTCAAATGATAGTACTACTGTCTAATGAAGAGACTTTCTTTCTCGTTCACTCTTATCTTCTACATTGTTTATTAAAGTGGGAGAGAAGATATGACAGTTGGCTTCATTTGGCGTATGCCGTGGCCATATGTTGCTTGAGGTTTTGGAAATTACCCGACTTTGAAAATGGCGGTCGTTTAAGTCATTTTTGTCTATTCATTACTATGAATGATACGTGTATAATCTGTTGATAAATATTTTATTTAATCTATACATATATATATCTACTTACATAAGTAGGTATATACTTAATATATAGATAAATCTGAAGAGTTTGTTTGTTTGCTCGAACGCGCCTATCTCAGGAACTACTGGCCCGATTTGAAAAAATATTTCAGTGTTAGATCGATGAAGACTATATTTAAAATGTAAGAATTTAATAAGTCTATTAATATATGTTAAATTTCGTAGTAGGACCCTTGCGCCTGGATGGATGATTGTTACTCTTTCACGTAAAAACTACTGAATGGAATTGGATGAAATTTTCCACCGGGATAGGTTATACCCTGGATTTATTAGGCTACAAAACATGACGCTCCGCCCTACTGGAGCAGGGTAAAAAAAGCGCGCGGGGCGCAGCTAGTTAAAAATAAAATAATTTTAAAAAAAGTGTTACCATTAATACCAGCTACAGGTAAAAACAATAATAAATATTAAAACAAATTTTAGTCACCATGCTCAGAGACATCATTTTCTACCTGTCGACCTATGGTCGACAGGTAGAAAATGCCTTAGGCATTAAGTCCACCAACGTACAAAATAAAATGTACTAAAGTATAAATAAAATCATAATTTCAGCCGTAGGACGTCCACTGCTGGACATAGGGCTCCCTCATAGATCTCCAGTTGTTGCGGTTAAAAGCGGCCTGCATCCACCGTGATCAGACAGATCAGGCTTTAACCAGATTATCCGTCCATCCAGTAGGTGAACGTCTTAGCTACGCTTGCCGATCCGCGGTCTCCATTCGAGAACTTTTCGGCCCCAACGGCCATCTGTTCTCGGTGCTATATGGCCTGCCCATTGCCACTTCAACGAACTAATCCTCAAGTATGATTGCTGCAGCTACTAATTTATCTTTTGTTGTCAGAGGCGAGGACTGGAGATGTGTCACACTGGTTCCGAACCTAGCTCAGACTCCAGCTCTCAACAAGGTTCTGTATCATGCTGTATCTAAAATTATAAGAATACCATTGTACTTTTAGAGAGAAATAAACAATATTTAATAGTAACCCGCGTTCATCTACGTATCTCTTCATTTTTTTTTTATAATATATAAGTCAATTTGAAAAATTACAGAAACCCAAGGCACATATAAATAATCGTATTAAAATCAACGGAATACCAGTGATATTAATGTTTGTAATCTATTCTTCTATTGATGCAGAACCAATCAAATATAATTGTGACCCAAATTTATCCAACAGAAATTATTTTAACCCTTGAATAGACACGATCGAATTTGAAACGTTTCGGACACGAGCGAAAGCTAACTTTCTTTCTTTTTTTAATAAAAATAGTTTTTGTTTTTTTTTTTCAATAATGACGAGGATTATAATTGATGATTTCTGTTTGTTTTCGTGACGTAATATGCCACTGATTGGTTTTTTGTTTTACCCGTTACACGGTTAGCGTTTTTCGTTAATGGTGTATTGGCACGTGTGGTCTAACAGAAGATTTAATTAGGATAAGTTATTTTTTTTTTGAGTTAATTCTCAAATCTATTTTGTTTATCCTATTCTGCGGTTTTTTTTACAAAATTGATCAATTTGTTTTTTTTTTAAATTTCGTGAAACAGTATAAAGAGTATTATTACATCACTTACATGTATAGAAAGTTATTTGTGAGAGTAGTAGGAAAATGGATTGTGAGCAAGCTTTCTGTAAAATTTCATAACATTGATTCATTTTGCAACAATGACGTTAAATACAAATAATTAGATTGTATTATATACAAAATCAGGAAATATATAATATATACTTCACCGGGCATAAAGGCGAGCAGAGCTCCAGCCTTAATAAATGGTTTAACAACTACAAACTAAGCAACCTGTGCAAGAGGGCGCCCCATGTGGGACTTGGATCTTGGCTCAGGGCGGTCGCTGACGGGGAAATTGAGGGATTATGGCTTTTAGTTTAGAGGAGTTTTGTGCAACTGTCGCTCTACTTTACAGTTCGCGGGCCTCTCGGACTTCGGGTCTACGAGGGCATCGGAAGGTTCTTAGCAAACTAAGGGTCGGGAGGGCGAGGGGACCAAAAGTGTATGCTTCGGGTATAATTAAAGAAAAATAGATTTTTATAGAAGCATTTCCAGATTTTTCATATTCGTCTGTTTCAGTTTAGTTTCAGATAGGTACAGATGAAATTATGAACAAATAGGTATTTAAATTGATAATGAATGAATGAATGAAATGTTAAATTTAAATTGATAATAATGAATGAATGAAATATTTAATCAAGTTTTAGAAATTTTAATTCTTAAATTTCCCTTTGAAAGTAAAATATGCTTTGCAAATACATATCCTAGATCTGTATTTACAAAGTAGGTAATTTTTTTTAATAAGCCTGCTTCTTACTTTTTATCTCGGTAAATTAGCAAAGACCTCGTGGCTAACTACATGTATGCGTGAAACATTTTAATTGGAATTTCGTAAGCTCTTTCCAAAATAATACAACAAAATTGTATGATGATATGAGTTTATATATAAAGAGACAGGGAAAATATACCTACTAAAAAAATCAATTTAAAAGATTAAAAAAAAGAAAAGAAAAAAGTTTTATTTTTCCGTTATTAAACATTGTACATGTTATACAGTTGGAGACGTCTCCTTTTAAGTATATAGATGCCTGTGCCAGGAGGTGCCGCTCTTTTTATATCTTACAATTTACAGAGAATAAACAGATTATATTACAGATAATAAATAGTAAAAGACTTAGTGCAGCATGGTGGGTATTAGCTAAAATTAGAATTGTTTTTATTTCGTTTCTATTTCACATAGTTCTCTAAATTACTCTTTTCCTATTACGAAAACAAACCCTTAAAACAGTGATAAAAAGTCTGTAGCTATTTAAACCACATAAACTTCACATCTAACCGCCTGAGAAAGTAAACTACAACCATAATTTAGTAAATTTAAAATAAAGAGCTTAATTTACGTAAATGTAGAACATTAGAAAAAAAAAACTATTAAAGAGATCAAAAAGACCCGGTTTAGTTAAATAGTTGGTCGTTATAAATCGAAGCGCGAACTAAGTATAGTTGACTAAATGACCATTTAACCCTTCTCTTAACTTGTGAGTCCCTAACGGCTTGTATAAAAATGGTTTGCGTTACGCCGTGTCATAGTATCTGGAAATCGAGTTTCTTCTTATGATTATTTTTATCAAAGTAAGAACATCGTTCTTTTATTATATTTAATAAAGATTAAGGCACATAAAATAAATTAATTTGACTTTTGTTTACATAAAAATAAATAGCTCTTCTCAGAATGGTTAATTTATTGAACTTGTTAATTGAAAACTAGCTGCAAACTAGGGTTTTACCCGCGTTACTCTGCTCCAGTGAGTCAGAGCGTGATTTTTTGTAGCCTATATGTTAATCGAGCTTATAAACTATCCCCGTGCAAAGTTTCAGCCAAATTCATTCAGTAGTTTTTGCGTGAAAGAGTAACAAACATCGACACATACTCAGAAACTTTCGCGTTTATAATATTAGTAAAGATAATGGTATGCCAGTGATGATCATACACACAAAATGATGTTTTACTTGATTTGAATAAAATGGTCGACTTTATTAGAAATTAAATATCTATGTGTTTTGTTATAAACTTAAATCCAGTTCAAAACGTAAACGTAAACCACATTACAAACGTTAACCCCATCAAAACGATTACTAAAAACTAAAGCTCGATAAAGTCATTTAGAGGCAAAAATCCCGTGTTTGTTTAGCATTAAATATTATAATAGGGGGCCTAAACGACCCATCGGCAAATAAAGGGTTGACTCCGATTCTATTAAGTCAACATATGGGAGTTTTTTTTTGTCAAATATTTGCTTGATACATTTTTGATGGTTTTGTGTAAATAAATACATTTTATGAACAGATTTAACTGTTATGAAGGGTTGATGATTTAGGAATAGGTTAATGAAAAGATTTGAGTGCCTATAAGGGTTTAATTATAAAAATATTACTTTTTTTATAAACAAAAGTTAATCATTTTTTTCAATTATATAACGACACAATTGAAATAGGCATATTGTATAAATTATTATTCTTTCAAAAACTTCAAGTACAAAAAAAAATCTAAATTTGATTCATATTTGCTGCCCGAGTAATTTTTTTTCAAAATTATAATCGATTTTGCATAGAGGCAAAGAACACAGGACGTGTTCTTTGCCTCTATGCTTCGTGGCGTAGCGGTACAAGTTTCGATTTAAGTCTCGGGGTCGTGGGTTTGACCCTAACGATAAACCAGAAATCTTTTCGTAAATTCTAAGATTTCTATCCAGATGTAGTTGTTTACCCTCCGAGGCACAGAGGATAGTCCCTCAACCAACCAAAGTTAACCACGTTAAGCCGTTGGACCCGATTGTTATAATATCATCTAGGTATAAAAATCGAATACCAGGGCGTTCCCTGGTATACCATTGTAGCAGCATTTCCTTGCGAGTTAAAACTTTATACAGAGATCACAAACCCACCAGCCAAGCTCGGTGGCTATGGACAAACCCTCCCTCGGGAGAAGGCCCATGTTCTTCTGTGGACGTTATACGCGCTCATGTTGGTGTCCTTTGCCTCTAAGTTACAAATTCTTAATTTGATCAGTCAGTTTTTTTTTATGTTAAAACGTAAATAAGTTATAAAATTATGGGTGCGTTTTTCTAACACATTCCATCAAAAGTAAAAGGTGCGCCATTTCCAAAAATCAAATGCCAAAATTTCATTATCAAAACTAAATTCTCGTAACTAGAAATAATAATAAAAAAATACTACACGAGATCCATCAATTTTCTAGGCACGGTAGCGCGACTTCCCGCAGTGTGGCCAGTGAAGGCTACCGCGGTGTTGCCAAGGGAAAAAAACGATTGATTTGCGAAAAAAACGGCGGATCTTTTCACTTTCTGAGGCTTTTGATTTTGCACGCCCACTCAGACGACGTGTCATGATATTGATATCTTGGACAGAATGCGCAAAAAATATTTGCGTTACGACTGTGTTTTTGCAAAATACATTCTCGTTATTTTTATTATAAGTAAGAGTATTATAATAAGAATACTATGTATTCTTGCTAACCGTTTGTGCTAAGCTAAAATGCTTGTGTTGTATTTACTTAATACAGCTGAAAAGCACTTCGATTCAAAGGGGTTGCTGCTGATTAACCAAAATGAATATCTAATAATAGTGCATATAATCCGGGTCTCTTTAAAGTCAGGGCAAACAGGCACATCTTCTGGGCAAGCTCGCTCCATCTTCGGCCTCATCTCGTCTCTCACGGACTCGATTGGGGTCAAGCGTTAGTTCATCAAAATTAAAAATTAAATGAATTAACCAAACTTGATTTTAGGTTAATCTACCCTAAACCGAAGAAGATGTATTAGGAAATGAAAGTAGAGGCAAAAGTGGTATGTCAAGATCGTAGCAAGTGGAAGGAAGTGGTCTCTGCCTACCCCTATAGGAAAGAAGCGGGAATGAATGTATGTATGTACTAGCAGAGTTTTTTTACACTACTTGTATATATTCCTGTTAACCCCTCGTGCTAAGTTAAAAGGCTTGTGCAATGGGTGGGGATCAATAATAAGATAAGAATACCTAAAAAAATGCAAAATCTCAAATAAGTAACTCTTAAACCATTTAGGCACAACATTATATGACAAAATCCGCTGCTTTTAACCGAATATATAATATCCTAACAGTCATACGTCACATTTCTACCAACCCTATGTAATCATCCGATGCCCTCGTAGACCCGAAGTCCGAGAGGCCCGCGAACTGTAAAGTAGAGCGACAGTTGCACAAAACTCCCCTAAAATACTAAAAGTCATAATCCCTCAATGTCATCGCCAGCGACCGCCCTGAGCCGAGGTCCAAGTCCCACAGGGGACGCCCTCTTGCGCAGGTTGCTTAGTTTGTAGTGTTAAAACCATTTATTAAGGCTGGAGCTCTGCTCGCCTTTATGCCCGGTGTAGCAAAAGTAGCAAAAGAGTCGTGGCTACCTACGTATTACAAATCGAAAAAAAAAAGTGTAATCACGCGACAAGGCAAATCATAAAAGCAGTGCATTTCTCGAAATGATCATGACAATGACACAAAGTTGACAACCGACAATCACAAACGACACAATATTTACTCATAATTTACTTTATAGCTTTCTCAAATCACGGGAAATTCTGATTAAGTCATCAAAGAGGCATATTAACCGATCGTGATTTACACTCTGTGACTAACTATTCTACTTTAATTTTAAACCTTAGTTTCTACGTGATATAGTTTAATTTCGCTCGTGGTGTTTTTCAGTTCTCCTTTTGTCTTTTTAGTAACGTCGCGTCGTAATGTGTGACAAACACAGCGTATTGTTAAAATCTCATCTTGTTTGCAAGCAATTGGGTTATGCGTTGATTATGGTCTTTGTGACTGGACCGGCGCTAAAAATTGAGACATTTGATTTTATTTGCTTACGAAGTGATTATCAAGTGAGAGAATTGTGTAGGTACATGTTGCAGTCAAGACTCTTAGCCAGTCAAAAGTACTTTTGACTAGCAAAATCAGTCAAAAGTAGTTTTAGGTTAGGTTAGGTTAAGTTATGTTTAGCTAGTTTTGACTGATTTTGCTGGTTAAAAGTACGTTTGACTGGCTAAGAGTTTTGACTGCAACATACATACTACATGCACCATAATTTATTGTTAATTAATAATGAGCAAAATGATATATAAACACTTTGTTATTACAATGTCTTCGAAACTGTATCAGAGGCGCTCGTTTTTAGAACCTAGGTTAACTTATATTGCAAGGTACTAAAGCTCATTTTGCCATAGAAGTATTAATGTCGTTTTCTTGAGTAAACAGTTTTTGTAAAACATAATATGCATTATTTTAAAAAAAATTACTTTTCGATAAAAATTCTGATGATACAGAGTATATTCATCATCAGCCCGTACAACGTCCACTGCTGAACATGGGCCTCCTCCCGAGGGAGGGTATTTGCCATAGTCACCACGCTTGGCAGGCGGCACCAATCCGCCTGCCAAGCGTGGTGACTATCCTACCGCAGTGTTATGTTGTAATACACAGAGTAAGAGAGAGAATAAGAGTATATTATAATCTTTTAAACAAAAAAAAATGTAGAATTGCTTAATTGCAACAAAAAATACGGTGATTTAACATTATTCTTGGGTAATTTTGAATTTAATATAATATACCTACCTATCTCGGGGTAAATTGGGGTCATCTAGGGGTAAAACCGTCTGGTTACTGATTTAATAAATTTAAATGCAAAAATTCATATTCAGATATCCTTTGAAAGATACTTACCTATAAATTAAATGATAGAACTTAAAGAACTCGCTTAAACACTGACAGATATCCGCAAAAATAGGGTGGTCTATTTCTCTAACAAAACTCGGCATAAATCTTTGATCGCGCCTAAATTGAGGCAAAACTACAAGATAATCAACAAAAAAGTTCCTAATCAATTGAATAAAAACTTAAAAAAAAACCTTTTTGACTATGGTAACCGCGAATAATGACACCGCGGGTAGCCCGCGTTCTTTTTGAATTTCGAACAATGGAGTCCAACGGTTCGCGGGAAAGAATGACACCTAGAGAAAAATGGATGTAATTTGAAAAAAAAATATACTTTTGTGATCATGTTACTGCTGACACGGGCTACTGAATTATCAGGTTAATTATGTTTTTTTAATAGTTAATGATCAAATATGTAGTAAAAACCTTACGTGTCGTAAGCGAAACAAGTTGAGAGCAAGGGAATGTGTTTTGATCAATTAGGTAACTCGGTAACAAAATAAAATACTTTTATTTGAGATTTATCAATTCTCAGATAACAAATATCAAAGGAATTAATTTTCATTTGTCCTTTTAAGCCGTCCGTTAGCTCCGTAGCGTAGCGGTATTTGCCCTTTTAAGGATCTGCTGTAATATTTATAACTAGGTTAATATTACTTAGATTAATATCACAGCAACGAAGTTACCCACTCAAGAATGTACCTACTTAGTAAAAAGTTAGAAGTAATATATAATGGTATTTTATAAGTTGTAATAGCATCAGAATTAACATCAGAATACCCATTAATTTTTATGAAAAAACCATTAGATGTTTCTTTTATTTGCAATAGAGCTCACTCATTTAACGTGCAAAAGACTTTTAACAGTGCTCATTTTAAAGCTTATTTCAACCACTATATCATTAGAATGCATAAAATGTACCTGCGCGCCGCTAGATGGCATTGAATACATCGATTCAATTTCAGACAAAATAAAAAACGCCTTGATCGTTAATATCTAGCTTAATATTGCACTTAGAACACTTTATAAAAAACTGATTTGTTCAATTTTTTACCTGCTACAATTTGTTCAACATCAAATTTTCGTTAAAATGAATATTTTTGGAGATATTTGCAAAAAACCGATGAAAAACGTGAAAAATTCCGAATTTTCAATTGCCAATAACTTGAAAAGTATTGAGTTTTTTGAAAAACTTTATAGAACATTTTCTTCTTTAAATTAGGCCTTCTATCGATATCCGAGGTTATTTTGAAAAAAAAAATACTCCAACGAGAAGGGGTGGCAACCTCCCCCAGGGTGGGTGCGGAGTTCAGATCATTTTCACTTTTTAAGTTAAGGGTAAGCCTAATTCCAAAATTTCATGCAAATCGGTTCACAGTAAAAAAAATCGGACCTATAACGCTTCAATGACTGCAATAAATATAAAGAATCATGCTAGAAAACTAAGATCATAGACTTCCTCTTAGAAACCTTTAAAAAATAACAAAACAGCTGTCAAGGTCCAACCAGTGACATTTTGTCAGTGTCGAAGTGATTGGAGTTAAATTCCCTGTAAACCCAAAATCAGTATAAAAAAATTAATGGAAGTGACTTGAAACGTATCCATAAGGCTAGCGTGTTATCAATGCAAGTACTTTTAACTCCCTATTAACAAAGAAAATTCTAGATTCTTACGTATTGATAGGTACTATTATCATTATACTTATTAATACGTGAAGAAACTTGATATTGCATATTTTCTCAAATAATCAAAAATATTATTTAAATGTTTTGAACTCTTTATGGAAAAGATTACTTACCTTATGCTATATTTCAAAATTGTATAAGGTAATATTTTCCATAGAGAGTTCAAAACATTTAAATAATGTGAAAAACGCGCGGTGTCATCGTTTAATATTGAATACCAAATGTAACTTTGGAGATATTTATCGAAGTAATGCGGATCATTGCCGATAGATGGCGCTACCGTCCACCTTAGAGACGTGTTACAAAGAGATTAATAAACGATGAACGGTAGGGTTCCACCGTAGCCTAATTGATTTAAAATTTCATGAATGACAGACTTTAAATTAAAATAATTATTATATTTAACTTCAATTTTTATATCTATTAAGAAAAATATAGTACTTATATATAAATAAAATTGTAAACATCTATGCTAATTATTAAATAGGCTTCGAAACTACTGGACCGATTTGAAAAATTCTTTCACCGTTGGAAAGCTACACTATCCCCGGATGACATAGGCTATATTTAATTATAAAGTTCCCACGGGAACGGCAGTTACGCGGGTAAAACCGCGCGCGGGAAGCTAGTGTTTAATAATTTCAATTGATTTAGTGTCATATTCATTTAATATTATGTAATGAAAACCCTCCCTCTCCTACTTTTACTTTGCTGTGCTCGACCGGGTCGACATTGAACTGAATTTGTTATATACTACCTAAAAACACTGTGGAATGCAATAAATGATTAAAAGTATTCAGTACAACTTTTGTACCCATATTTGCGAAAATTGCGCACTTACAGTTTATTAGTATGTTGAGGTTTCCGTTGGTCTTTTCAGATCATGCAGCCGATACCACCACAGATATTACCAGAAAACATGCTTAGTCCGAAACCTCGATGGAAGAAAGCCATAGACAATGATAAAATTCCTGTAAACAACAGTAAAGCTGAAGCGTTATCCAAAACTATGGCGTCAATCCAGGTAATCTTCACTAATAAGTATATTTATATATATAATTCTACTGAGTAGGTACACATAAATACTTTAACTACATATATATGTTACGGCTAAAGGTAGGTGTGAACATAAACTTAAGATAAGCCGGCTAACCTTAGGCTTAGCCGACCACATGCAGTTAAACTTAGGTTAAGGTCTCAATAAGTCAGTCCCTGTTCAACTCTAAATTAAACAATACACAAAAAGAAGTTGGGGTGGTTAAAAAAAAAAACCTAAACCTAAACCAATGGAGTTGAACAGGGACTTATTCAGGTTGATCTAAGTTTAACCGCATGTGGTCGGCTAAACCTAAGTTTAGCCGACTAATCTTAAGTTTATGTTCACACCTATCTTAAGCCGTAACTTCTACATAAATACATTTGTAATGTACGTATACGTTGGGATAAAAACGAACTAACATTATGTTACGTGTGAACTGTTCTATAATGCAGCCGATTCCACCCAACATATTACCAGAAGAAATGCTAAGCCCGAAGCCTCGATGGACAAGAGTTACAGAAGCAGACAAATCTCTTGCTGGCAGAATAAATCTTGAAGTTGTACCAGAATCTCAGTTCTCAACGCAGGTTAGTACAACTATATTTAGTATAATTTCATCATCAGCCCGTACAACTTTCTCTGCTGCCTCCTCCCGAGTTAGGGTTTCTGCCATAGTCATCAATCAGCATCATCATCATCGGCCCGTACAACGTCCACTGCTGAACATGGGCCTCCTCCCGAGGGAGGGTTTCTGCCATAGTCACTACGCTTGCCTGGCGGTTTGGTGACCGCAGTATTATGTTGTTACATACAAGGAAACGCTGCTGTCCGTTTCCTGGTATACAAATTTGTTAAAGATGTTATAACAATCAGGACCAAGGGCCATAAACGTGCTTTCCGAGGCATTGCCTCAGCCAACCAGACCCGGAAAGAAATCTCAGAATCTACACAAAGATTTCTTGTCTGGCGTGGGTATCGAACCCACGGCCTCCGAGATTGAAAACGAGCCAAATTCCGCTAAACGAAACGTGAGCTTGGAAGAGACATCTCCAGCAGTAGACCTAATGATGTATAGTCTCTTTCCAGGGTTCACTTTCCTACTCCTCAAACGCTATGGCCAGCGACCATAGTCAGTTCAGTGAAGACGTGGACTTATGGCTCAAAGGAGGCACGGCACAAGAAACCAGTGGAGCTCAGAGCAACAGGTATACCAACCAGAAATATTACACTAGCCTTCGAATACCTGGGGAATTATCCTACCAAGTTCCACTGTTGTGGGCACGATAGATGCCTATCGTACCATTAACTCTGAATAGACTTATTACGGACGGCTAAGCAGTGGGATTCTCTGCCGGGGTCAGTTTTTCCAGAACGCTATAATCTGGACATCTTTAAAACTAAAGTGAACAGACGCTTTCTAGGCAAGCGTGTATCATCTTAGGCTTTACCATCGCCTTCCATCAAGCGAGATTAAGGTCAAACGTAAGCCAAAAATTAGTAAAAAAAAAAAAACTTGTGATGTCTTGTCTTGATGCAAGGAAGCAAAAAGTCAAATTCAAGTCGCACTAGTTGTGGATAAATTTATCCATATTTAATAGGTATTATTAAGATGAAGAGATAGTTTGTTTTTATTTAGTGTTAGATATAGGGACCATTTATCGAGAAAGGCATATAGGGTATATTTAATTATTAAATTCTCACGGGAACGAAACCGCGCGCGGAACCTAGTGATTAAACCCTTCAGTTTGTGGACCCCCAGTTTATTGATACCTACTGCGGCTTAAAACACATTTTATGATGAATTCACTTGGCGGGAATGCATTAAGAGTGGTATTTTGTATATCGTCTCAGAGATCCTGTACAGCGATCCACCTTCGCGACGTCCACCTCATCCATGGAGTCGGGCAGCGTGTGGTACTTGTTGGCGATGCTGCTGCCCACCCTCAGTTTGAATAATGGATTGCGATGGACACCTAGGTAATGCCCTGTACACAGCCGTATTCACAAACAACATTTGACAAAATTGCCATAAAAGGTTGAAAAAATTGCCATTAAAAAAAGACAAAATTGCCATACTTAAAAAGTTGTAGAAATTTCCATTAAAAGTTGACAATATTGCCATAAATTTTTTCCAAAATTGCCACTAAAAGTTGACAAAATTGCCATAAAAAGTTGACACAACTTGATATACGACTGATCACAGTGATTTTTTCACTGTGACGTTATTTATCACCTAACTCTACTTCTGGATAACGTAGCATAATGGCGAAATATTTTTAAAAATCGGCCCGCGAGTAGAGCGACAGTTGCACAAAACTCTCTTAAAGAAACAAAAAGCCACAATCCCTCAATCTCCCCGTCAGCGACCGCCCTGAGCCGAGGTCCAAGACCTACAGGGGATGCCCTCTTGCGCAGGTTGCTTAATTTGTAGTGTTTAAACCATTTATCTAGGCTGGAGCTCTGCTCGCCTTTATGCCCGGTGAAGTAGCAAAAGCCTCAGGGCAAACAACAAATGTCCGTCCGAAAAAAAAAGTTCTTTTTTTTTCTTTATTCTTATCATGTAACGATAGTAGAATGACTTAGATAAAAATGTCTTCGCTATTCAGCGTTTTCTATGCATGCGTTTTTTTTCAATACCTATGTCAATTTATTAAGTTATTGTAGCATTAATAATACAGTAATATTTACTTAGGACATGTATTGCTATAGGTATTTCAAAATAGAACTGACTCACAAACACTGCTTAAATATACCTACCTACCTACTTACAGAATCTAAAGACTATGTCTTATAAATATTGTTTAATAAGATTTCAAAATCCAAAACATTTATCTTTTTTTTTCATATATTATAGGACTCCCATGGTTCATTCTTCTGAATTAATCGTGTCGCCCTTCGATGAATATTCGAACTCTAATAACTTGCAATTTGAAAATCCAATGAGGAAAGCGGATAATACATTGTAAGTAAGAAAAGTATAATATTCCGCTTTCCTTTGCTTTGCTTCGCGCGCGCCACCTATTATTAATCTCTGCCACTACTTCGTACGCCAACATCTTGGCCGTGTAGTTCATAGCTTCTCTTAGTAGTTCATACGAAAGTCAAGAGATGTCGCTAAAATAAGCTTTATTTAGTAGTTACAACTATGGTCAACAGATGGCGCTAAATGGACTAATGTAATCCATGTTTCTCTTTCAGTTCTGTATTAGGAGTCACAGAATTTTTTCTGTCCCGTTTATCAAGATTTTGTGGTCAAGCGCGAGCCCACATGCGAAGGTTAGCTGGAGATGATGTGGCAAGAAATATATTTGCCTCTGCTTTGGATTTAGTCCTTATTATTTATGCCATAGGGTTCATTGTTCTTTCTCTATATCAAGCTTCTATAATTCGCTAACATTTTAAGTTCTGACAAATTAAAATGGTTAGGTTAATACTCAGGAATGTGGTCGTCGAAATAATTGTATGAAATACCTATCATACATTTTAATAGTGAAAAATAAACTCAGATAAAAACACAATGTACATATTTTGCTTTTCGATTATGTATTAAATTAAATAAGGCCATAAGTATGTGTGGAAAGGCTTGGCCACGTGCGAGAAATACCTCTGACATTGTAAGTATGCGTAGGCTATGGGTAATCGCTTACCATGAGGATGGTCGTAAATTTCTTCACCATCTGACGAGGGGTCATGACCAACCAATTCTGTCCAGAGTTTGCATATTCAAATCGGCTTGCGAATCTGTATCGCGCAATATAGGTTAGTTGTTCTTATAGGTTCTAGATGGCGTTACTAGTCTTCTTGTTATATTTGTACGGCTACAGTATAGATGGCGCTGCCATGTTCCTTCTTCAAATTAAAAAAAGTATCATCAACGACAAAACACGGTGTTAATAAGTATGTACATTTTCTCATTTAGTTATGTTTCTAACTACTTAAGATATATATTTAACAACCTCCGTAGCGTAGCGGTATTTGGCTCGCTTTAAGTCGCGGAGGTCGTGGATTCGATCACCCACACCGGACAAGAAATCTTTGTGTAAATTCTAAGAATTCTTGCCGGGTACCAGAGAACGGGCAGCAGCGTTTCCCTGTGTATTACAACATAATACTGCGGTCACTAATCCGCCTGCCAAGCGTGGTGACTATGGCAAAAACCCTCCCTTGGGAGGAGGCCCATGTTCAGCAGTGGACGTTGTACGGGCTGATGATGATGATGATGAAGTTATATATTTATCGATATTAATTAATTAGGTATTCATGACGATTAGATCACGACATGACATCAGCTTACATAGATATACCTAATTAAGGCGTGAAAGATGATATCTAATAAATTGTTTTGTTACACGTTGTTACCTACACCGTATACAGGGTGTCCCAAAAGGTTAAGTAGCTGGGAAAGGGGGTGACAGGGGTGGACACAATGGTCACTAGAAAAAAAAAAAAAAATCCGCTCTGGTTATTTAAAAAAAATGGCATTTTTTTAAAAACTTAAAATTTTACACCTTGTTATTTTTGATGTTGATGTTGATGACCTTGTTGTTATTGAAGATTACATAACAGCATTTTTTTTAAATACAGCCATATTTGTAGGTACAGTTAGCACAAGGTGTAAAATTTTTAGTCTTTTAAAAAATGCCTTTTTTTTTTTAAACACCCATAGGGAATTTTTTATATATTTCTGGTGACCCTTGTGACCATCCCTATCACCCCCCTTCCCAGCTACGTAATCTTTTGGGACACCCTGTATATCACAGTAAGGGAGAAACCCGAAGAAGTCTGGTATCAAATTTAAAAATGATAATTCCTGAAATAGAATACCTATATACAAATTTACATGTCCTATCTATAAAACCTTCGTAGCGTAACGGTATTTGGCTCGCTTTAATCTCGAAGCTCGTGGGTTCAATCCCCGCGCCAGACAAGAATTTGTGTCAATTTTAAGATTTCTTTCCGGGTCTGGGTGGTTGAGGTACTACCCTCCGTCATTGGTCCCGATTGTTATAACGTCTTCTATAATAATCGTATACCAGGTAACGAGCAGCAGCGTTTCCTTGTGTGTCACCATCCCGCCTGCCGAGCGTGGTGACTATGACAAAAACCCTCTCTCGGGAGAAGGCCCATGTTCAGCAGAGGACGTTGTACGGGCTGATATTGATGATGATGATGAAGTACACAATAGAAAATAGACCACAGCACAAGTCCGCGAGCACTTTCACGGATCTGTCAGTAGCAAGGATGGTAGTGCTAAATCAATATATAGGTATATATAGGACCTACACACAACAAATATGCACAGACGAAAGAAAAGTATGCACTCCTTATACCTAATTTATATCATCGGGGTATTCCCCGCATTCTTTCAATAATGTGCATGGAAATATACTTTGAAATTATCATATAACAGTGTAAAATTATACTCCGTGATTATTTAGTCGTTCAATATTCAGCAAAATTATCTTATGGTTATACTTTTTCAATTGCATTAAAACACCAGATTAGAATAACTAAAAAGTTATGTTAGGGGGTATCCCCTAACATAACTTCTCGGCTCGGGCCGAATTGCTTCGTGCGTACCAGCCTAGGTCCCCGCCAACGACGGATCGAAGAAGTGTCTGGGGGGGTTTTTAGTGGTGTAGAGGGTCCTCCACTCGTGGTATGAGTAAGGATACCTGAAAAAATGTTTCGTTTTGATAGTAATTGCATAGATAATGTTCTATTTAGATATATTCAGTAGAACCACCGTTCCATTATTCGCATAATATTAGATTCTCAAAATAGCAGATTCTCAATATAACCGAAATTGGACACTCAATGTGAAAAACATTTTGCTATGAAAGTTTGCATAGCATTTTTTTTTAATTCTTCCTTTCTTCTCAGAGTAATAACTGACATACTGATTCATAACATAATACACCACCTATTTGCTATTTGTAGTAGTGGTATGAGGTAGATGACAATATTTTTTGAAAATGATAACGTCGGAATTTTCATTTCATTACACATCATATATTTGTTTCTATAGGTAATTTAAGTTTATTAAATAAAATGGATTCAAGTTCGTGTGTGGCGTCTAGTTCTAGTGTTGTTTTTCCGCCCTTCTATTCTACATGCCGGCTATAAGTACAATTTTATCATTGCCTTGGGAAAAAAAGAGCAAGAAAGCAAGTAAAAAAAGATAACCAAATTCGCAACATAATATCTGACTGCACTTCCAACAAAATTACTGTAGAAAAATGTTTAAACATGTTATCGACGTTAAATAAATATGAAGAATGCTAATTTAGTTGCTAAGAAGATTATTATGTACCTAACAAGATTTATGCGAGTGGTTGCCGCTGCATTTATTTTTAAATCTACGGGATTATTTTTTTGTTTTCAATAAGTGTTTGTCTCATATTTAAAAAATACATTTGATATAAAAAATAAATGTACTCTTGAGTGAACTTTGTGGCTATATTGAGAATCTGATATTTTGATAATCTAATATTTTAAGAATCTGATATTTTGAGAATCTGATATTATGCGAAAAAGGGAAAGAGCGCACCTGTATTAAATCTTTGTGTAAATTCTAAGATTTATTTAGTAGGTATACTAAATACTACTTCGTTAAGTTATGCTAACTCTTCTACGAATACTAAACGTAGCTAATAGAAAATGAATCAGTGTCAACTACCGATTTACAAGTGTACACTTTGCATAATACGGAAAGAAACTAGTGCGAAGTACTTACTTATGTAATTGAACCATCGTTAAGTGATGCTTAAACCTATTCATTGAGAACAGCGTTTCCTAAACTTTAGCCATAGACCCATTGGAAGTGAAATACAATTTATATGAATCCTAATCAAGGGCGTAATGAGGGGGCCTGTTTTAATCCCCCCCATACTCCTACTACTGAAAGTCCTGTAAGTAAAGATCAACAGCGGCAATCTGTAAGAGGCTCTTAGCTGTTAGGCTCAGACTGTTTCCGGAGCACCTAAGTGTCTTGAAACTTGAAACCCGCATCGATTTTCTTTTTTAAAAGATTAGTTAAATTTACTACTAGAGTTTTTGAACACTACTAGTATTCTTGTTAACCCCTTGTGCGAAGCTAAAATGTGGGTGTTACGAGTGGGTTCACGTCGGTAGTGCAATGGGAGGGGATCGAACCGGCGACCACAAGATCGCAATTCCGACGCATTAGCCATTGGGCTACGGCCGCTTGATTAGTGTATTTATACATACTTTAGATAAGACTGAACGATGCTCTTGTCGTTATTACGAAGTCATCAGGCGATCGAAGAAAGTAGATTTCGAGTGTACAAGCTAAGTGTCTATTGAATTATTTAAGACGCAATAAAATACATTAAGTACCAACACTTTAACGGCAAATAGGTGTTGCTATACGTAATAAAGATATTTTTAATTTTTAACTACTACAAAGGTAGCTAATTCAGCTACCCTAACCAACTACCGCAACTACTAAGCCACCGACGCTTTTTTTATCCAGTTGCCACCTTTTTTAGGGTTCCGTAGCCAAGTGGCAAAAAACGGAACCCTTATAGATTCGTCATGTCTGTCTGTCTATCCGTCCGTATGTCACAGCCACTTTTTTCCGAAATTATAAGAACTATAATGTTGAAACTTGGTAAGTAGATGTATTTTGTGAACCGCATTAAGATTTTCACACAAAAATAGAAAAAAAACAATAAATTTTGGGATTCCCCATACATAGAACTGAAACTCAAAAAAAAAATTTTCATCTAACCCGTACGTGTGGGGTATCTATGAATAGGTCTTCAAAAATGATGTTGAGGTTTCTAATGTCATTTTTTTCTAAACTGAATAGTTTGCGCGAGAGACACTTCCAAAGTCGTAAAATGTGTGTCCCCCCCTGTAACTTCTAAAATAAGAGAATGATAAACCTAAAAAAAATAATTGATGTACATTACCATGCAAACTTTCACCGAAAATTGGTTTGAAAGAGATCTTGTAAGTAGTTTTTTTTTAATACGTCATAAATCGTAAACCGCAATTTACCTTTAATTCAATCAACTCGAATATAAAAATATAAAATAACATTTCATTTCATAAACATACGCTTTTTTATTCTTGATATCAAAAATAGGTACGCACTTGTAACTGATACGGAACCCATCGCGCGCGAGTCCGACTCGCACTTGGCCGGTTTATTTTGATTCTAAAACAGTATATTTTTTAATTAAACATTAGAAAAATATGGTATTATTGGAAAATTCAAGAAAAAAAATAGTACATCATTAATTTTTGTAGTATGGTTAACCAAGTCTGAAATAATATTTGTAGGCGACTCAACGACGCCTCTACATAGTCTGCCTTTGCGCTTTTGGTAACGGAAACTAAGCCCAATACTACCAAGAAGTTGATGTTTACTTCGTCGTCGCGCGAGATCTAAATTTCCGATGAAAATTTAGTATTATTCGTACTATATTATTTTTCTATAATATATAGTAATATGGACTGAAATATAGTACGATACTGTATAATATAGTACGGATGGCAAACCTATACATACTTAGCCACAAGGCTTTTGCTACTTCACCGCGCTACATAAACGCGAGCAGCGCTCCAGCCTTAGGCCACCGATGCATACATACATAAGCTCACGCCTGTTTCCCAGCGGGGTAGGCAGAGACAATGGACCTCCACTTGCTACGATCCCTACACACATCTTTAGCTTCATTCACTCTCATAACATTCTTCATACAAGCACGTCGGTTTAGGGTGGATCTTATTTGACCTTTTGTGAGGATGTCTCCGATTTGGTCAGAGAACGTTCGTTGAGGTCTTCCCCTAGCGATTGTGCCACTCACACTTGCCATGTATACCTGTTTTGTCAATCTTTCTTCATCCATTCTCTCCACGTGACCAAACCATCTCAACATCCCCTTCTCTATCTTCGTAATCACGTCCTCTTTCACTCCACACCGTTCTCTTATAACGCCATTCCTTAATCTGTAATTCAATGTTAACCCACACATACTTCTCAAAGCTCTCATTTCCACTGCATTAATTTTACTTTGATCCTTCTTCTGCCATACCCAAGTCCTAGGCCACCGATGGGGTTTCATAACTATCAATACTACAGACTACAAAATAGAATACTTCCATTCTATTTTGTAGTCTAATATGATTCTCTAATATATTATTATTAATTAGCTTGAACAGTGTTTAAAATGTTTTGCCTACCTTTAATTTAAAAGCATACATTAACTTTTGTAATTAATGTTTAAGTGAATAACAATTATGTTTTTTAGTTGGTAATCCTTAAATAAATAAATACTTAGCTATTGCTAACGGTAAAATTCTACTTATATTCTCCGAGGATGCTGCGCTCCATGGCTCGCTGGCAAACCTCGAGCTTGGACCTCTGCTGAAGTGTTGAGAGACCACGTTTGTTGTTATAGGTAAACATATAAAAAATACATACAAGTATAAAAATGAATAGGTATTTAGAAAAAAATGGAATTATCCTTGGAAAGTCGCACAAAGATTTGACGGCCGATGCCGGACACTAGCAGCTAGTTTTAATAAAATTCATAATTACGAATTCTTCCTCTTATATCATTTACTAGCTTTCGCTCACCCGTGCAAATCCAGTTCCCGTAGAAACTTCACAATTAAACATATATACTAGAAATGGGCCGACTAGCCGCCGACTAGTCGGGAAAGCCAACTATTCGGCATCGTTTGTAGGCGACTATTCGGCAAAATATGCCGATTATGATCGGCGCATAACAAATGAAAAAAAAACAAGTAATTTGTACTTGTTTTATAATTTATAAACATTGCTTATAGTAGTTATCTAAAGTTACAGTCTTTACAACATAGGAAAGTATTAATTTTTTTTAAATTAGTCGGCCGACTAATCGGAATTTTGAAAACCGATTAGTCGGCTAGTCGGTTAGTCGGCAAATACTATAGTCGGCCCATCTCTAATATACTCAAAACTCAAACTCTGCAGCTTTATATATACGACCTCTTATAGAATTCATTCGGTATCACCTAGTCATGCGCAAAGTATTTAAATAAATTTAAAATAAATATGTAATTTAAATAAATATGTCATAGTAACCTACATAGGTTCTATTCAGTATTCATTTGTAGTATTTCCTTTTAGAAATGGTATTTCCGAATAGGTACATATCCTCAATAACACGTATACATGGTTTTGATATCAATATTCCACATCAGCTTTGTATTCAGTACTAGCTTTCGCGGCTGGTTTCACCCGCACCTTCCGATACCCTCGTAGACCCGAAGTCCGAGAGGCCCGCGAACTAATCCCTCCCACACTCCCACCACTGTAACTCCTGTAAGCCAGGATTGACAGCGCCACACAAAAGAGACTCTAAGCTGTTAGGCTGAGGCTGGTCCCGGGACACCTAAATGTCTTGGATCCCGCATCGAATTGAATCAGAAAGTTTATAGGAGGAATTGGAAAGTAAAATTCCACTTCCCTCATGCGCAACCGAGAGACATAAATGAACGAATGATTTATTAACCTCAGGAAAAGACACTTACAATTGGATAAGCCAATTGCATAGCACCACGGACATTATGTTTTCAGGCCCGCGAACTGTTAAGTAGAGCGACAGTAGCACAAAACTTCCCTTAAAAAAAAACTAAAAGCCATACAACCCTCAATCTCCCCGTCAGCGACCGCACTGAGCCGAGGTCCAAATCCCACAGGGGACGTCCTCTTGCGCAGGTTGCTTAGTTTGTAGTGTTTAAACCTTTTATCTAGGCTGGAGCTCTGCTCGTCTTTATGCCCGGTGAAGTAGCAAAAGCCTCGGGGATAACTACAAAATATGTCCGTCCGAAAAATAAAACGGTTTCACGCGCGTAATACCCGTTCCCGTGGGAACTTCATAATAGAACTAGCGGATCCGAAAGACGTCCTAATCTTGCATGATAATATATTAAAATATATATTATATATGATTTGTGAATCTAAACCATCCATAGCGCCATCGAAACGCATACAAAATAATCATTTAAATCGGTCGCCGTTTAGCAGGAGTTCAGTGACATACACACGTACAGTAGAATTAAATATATAAAGATATAAGTTATAGCTTTCTAACACTAAAGGAGGTTTTAAAATCGGTCCAATAGTTTCTGAGATTAGCGTGTGCAAGCAAACAAACAAACTCTTCAGCTTTATATATTAGTATAGATTTTCGTTGCAAGTCTAAAAATAACGTTAAAATGGCTTTATCTGATCACATAGATAAGAAGAATGCAACATATCAACATACACACACACACACACACACACACTTATCTACTCAGTAAGGTTGGTCGTGTAATGACAAACAAAATTCCTATGAAATCTTTAGCATTATGCATTCGCGAATATTTTAAGTCTTGAGTAATGTGATAAGTAATAAAACAAACAACAAAACCGGCCAAGTGCGAGTCAGCTCGCGCACGAAAGGTTTCGTACCGTAAATAACATTAGACACCATATTATTTCAAGATTTTGAAATAAAGAACATTTTGGAAGTGGCCAAAACCGGCTAGGGGAATTATGATCTCGTGGTCGCCGGTTCGATCCCTACCCATAGCCCTACCGACGTGAACCCACTCGAAACACATGCATTTCAGCTTAGCACGAAGGGTTAACAAGAATACTAGAAGATACAGTCTTCAGGTAGTAATCTTCTAGAAAAAAAATTCAAGTGTCTACCTGTTGCCGTTATTAATATTGAGCAAAAACAGGCTAAAGAATCAAGTTTATGGTGTGAGAACCCCCCCGCCCCAACTCAAACATTTGTTTATTTTAATATAATAGTTTAGTATTAAAGTGAATATACAACTCAATATTCTGTGAATATTTTAAGCGTATATTTATTACCGTTATTAATATCGAGCGAAAAACGACAAAAAACTTTATATTTATGTGGGTATAATTCGATATGAGCCAAATAAAACGTCAGATATCTTCTGTTATCTTTGATTTTATTTCCTTACTCCGTACAAACGTCTTTTCGTCTTAAAAACCTCCTCGTTTCTCCCCCTGACTTTAACACACATCTCTCGCATTAATTTTCTGTCTCTTTCACCCTTCTTCAATTACTTACTCTGTCCCTTTCACTCGCTCATGCTAAACATATGACATTCATACCAACATTTCATTCCACTCATCTTACATACGTTCCGTTCCTACATTTATATATTTACTTTTATATACTTTCAATAGGTACTTATTTAATTTTGTTTTGAGTTCTTGTTGTTGCAGCGGCAACATAAATACATAATCTATATCATCAAATTTCAACTGTCTAGCTATCAAGGCTCATTAGATACAGCTTGGTGACAGACAGACCGACAGACCGACAAACCAACGGACACCGGAGTCTTAATAATAGTGTCCCGTTTTTACTCTTACGGAACCCTAAAAAGAGTTTGCTGTAACTGAAACGGTAATAGGGTTACCAATATTCTATATAGGGTGACTGGTAATTAGTGACCGGTACCTAAACATATGATTGTGCTCATGATAACAAACAACTTTTACTATGGCACCAACCCTGAAATCGTGAAAAAAAATCTGGTGTTCCATACATCCATGTTCACATAACTCGTCAACATGGTAGGGAGCAGCTGACTTTAAAATAGTCAAACATGAATTAGACATTTTATAAATTAAATTGGTTATTTATTTATATCTATAAAATTAATTGTTATAATTTATTTAAATTATTCTCAGCGACGCAAAATGCTTGTTCTGTCTAAATTATGCCAAAACAAATGTCATTATTTGGGTGGACCATGAGCATATAACGACGGACGCGCTTTAATGCTACCACCACCGGATCTAATGCGCCCCAACTGAGAAGATCCGGCGAAACAAACTTGGTGGGTTACTTAACTACCGGTTTCAACTTTCAACATGGACCACATGAGACGGTCCGGCGAAACATACTCAAATGGACAAGTACGCGGGGTTTAGGTCCAATTACTTTCATTTATTATTAGTAGGCATACACATTTATTGCCCAAACGGTTGTCTTGTTATTATTTATTTTATTTTTACTCAATAAGATTTAATGATTTAGGAAGCTAGGATAGGGACGGTGGTCCTCGCGAGGCATGTCTCGCGACGCGTTCTATGCTTCAGACCCGATCCTAGCGCGGGCTGACGACTGGTGTAACTCCGTGTAACGTTGTCGACTTAATAAAAAGGTTGAGGATCGACTATAAATTATTTTTCTGTCTTTCTTTTCTTATAACGAGATACAGTTATATTCAAACTGGTCGCGCCAGCCCTGGTCGTGTCGATAATATTTGCACAACTGATCGTACAATGTCATGATTACGGTTCCAGTAACGCCGCGTTAATTTAATGTGTCTCACATTTATTCTTAGCACTGATTTGTCATACAGTCATCAGTAAATAATACAGTAGTAACTTAATAAAGCACATTCTGTGGGGACAGTTGCACAAAACTCCCCTAAAATACTACAAGTCATAATCCCTGAAGCTCATCGCCAGCGACCGCCCTAAGCCGAGGTCCAAGCACCACAAAGGGCGCCTCTTACGCAGGTTGCTTAGTTTTTAAACCATTTAAAAGCCCGGTAAAGTAACAAAAGCCTCATGGCTAACTACGTAAGTCCGTCCGAAAAAAAAGAAACAACATTCTTGAGGATAATATTTTCTGTTACCTTAGAGTAGAGTACACTTTATTGTACCAAACAAACGATAGATACCTACATCAACACATACAGATAGGGGCGTTGGACTGCTGATCTCGTGATCGCCGGTTCGATCCACACCCAATTGCACTACCGACGTGAACCCACTCGTAACACAAGCAGCTTTAACTTAGCACGAGAGGTTAATAATAATACTAGTTGATGGCAAAACTCTGCTAGTAATCGTTTTAAAAATAAAAATATAAAATAACTGGAAGTGCCTTCAATCAGCGGTTACTTAGTTATAGTTCCCCTCTATTATATCCATTTAATATTTTGACCCCCATTTCATCTGCTTAAGATGTAAATTCTGGAAATTCCTTTTTTAACCTTCTTTCCCTCTCATAATAACTATCTGCGTTTAAATTTCCTTGCAATACTTTCAGTGGTTTGAGCTGTATGTTGATAGATCAGGAGGCTAATCACTGATCAATATCACCTTTGGACATTGACTCAGCAGTTAATATTATGATTTCGTTGCATCTTACACGCATAAAGAATAAATGTAATAGTGTGTGTTAAGAAAAAGTAGTATATAAGCTAAACATTTTTATGAATAAATCAGATTTGAATTTATATTCTTGTCTCAATCCCCTCGTAACGATATGGCTATAACTTCGACAAAAATGTCTTCATGACTTGTGACATGAGGGTTGTGTGCTTGTATGTAATTGTAATGTATTATTGAAGCTACATTTACTTAATAAATTAGCATATCGTACTAATATTATAAACGCGAAAGTTTGTAAGTATGGATGGATGGATGGATAGATATATGTTTGTTACTTTCTCGCGCCAAAACTACTGAACAGAATTGGCTGAAATTTTGCATCGGGATAGATTATACGCTGGATTAACATATAGGCTACAAAACATCACGCTTCGACCCACTGGAGCAGAGTGACGCGGTTAAAACCGCAGGGCGCAGCTAGTTTAACATATTTGTTGCGTGCTTAGTAATCGCTGAGTAGCGATAACATTTTTAGCAAAGATATAGTAATATCAATAACAGGGACGCCCAGAGTACCAGGGCGTCCTAACCCCTCGTGTGACCATTAGAAAGCTACGTAACTGGCTTCATAGACTTCATCATTAGATAAATGATGGAGTTCCTTCGGGAGTTCACTAATACACTATATACAATAATAAATTACAGTAGGTAATTTATTCAAAATCTTTAGCGCAATACAGTGCATAGGCTATTTTAATGCCAGAGACATGCTCTACTCATAAATAAATGATATGGTTACGCGATTACCCATCAATCGTATTTTGTATTACTTCTAAAGTTTCCGAAACTAAGTATTTATTGCCAGACTAGCTATCTGGAACGGTTTACCTGCGTATATCTTAATCATTATATACCTACCTGACATTTCCTCATAAATCCTTTTAAAATAAATGAAAACCGAACTTACGTTAACTTATTAACGGGACGCTTAACGTGCTTCCCGAAACCCGGAGGATACACCTTCAACCAACGACTGGTTGGTCGGAAAACATTTTCAGATTTTATAGATTATTATTATTATTTATAGATTTTTGGTCCTGTCTAAAAATTCGATCCTCACCCTCTAAAACCTAAAGATTTCGCCCCTGCACTAAAAGCAGTACACGTCCTTGTTAACACAGGCCATAATCATAAATGCACTGCAAGATCGTGATGGTTTAATACTCGTATTTTGACTACCAAAATAAACGTTTACGTCTGCTACTAAAATAAATAACAAACAAACGTACAAGCTTATGTTATGTAATATATATAATATCAGCGTTCAATGTGTAGTATGGAGTTGAAGAATAGCGGTAATTTGGTGATATTGTCAATCTATACTATTTATAAGTATTCGGTTTATATTCAACCTTCGAAAATTTGATCATGTCTCACAGTTTCGCAAGGATCTCAAGTGGCTCCCTATCCGCCTTCGCAGAAATACTCGGATATTATGTCTCCTTTTCAACATCCTGTACAATCCTACTTAAATATCCTTCCTACCTACGTGACCGTTTCTCCTTTCTACATACTCCGGACGCTCAATGTAGGTCTCATCTTAAGTCTATCCTCAGATTTCCCTCCCACAAATCCAATTTTTATTCCTACTCCTTTACAGTACATGCGGTCAGATTGTGGAATTCGCTGCCCGCTTATATCCGTCATTGCAATACTGTTTCATCATTCAAAATTAAATTAAAAGAACACTATCTCTCTTCTTCGTAACATCATATATATGAATATAAGTATGTATTCATATACCTATAGTATGTAGTTTATGATTATATTGTATGTCTGTATTTATGTATATATGTAGTTATTGTATCTACCTACACGCTTTTAAATTTTTCTACTTCTGGCTTCTCCTCTCGCAGGTCTACTGGAAGAGATTTCTTAAGAAATAAGTAGTACCTTTGTACATTGCTGTTTGTCTGTCTTGTTGTATCTATATCTTCTGTGTGTATGTGTACATAAATAAATAAATAAATAAGATTGTTTGCATTGAATAATCTGCGAAACTATTAGAAGGATTTAATTTTTTTTTATCCGATGATAAATGCAAATATCGCTGATTCGAAGACACAAAATAAAGTTAAAGGTCAATGCAAATTGATCTGTAATATCATGGTATTAAAACACATAATCGTAAAGTTACTCTTTTGGTTGTTTCATCATCCCTTCCGCTGCTTCGGCGCCACGACGTACCCGTGCTGCCGAAGAGGTATGTGGGACTCGTCCTCTTCATAGCGTCGGTATGCTATTCATACCACGAGAGGACCCAGGAATCATGCCCCCCGGGTATTCCACTGTCTGCCATTAGTGAGGGGTCCAGGAACCCATGGCTTTCTGGGACACCCTCCGGCGCGGCGGCGCCCGCGGGTTCTCCTTGTGGCCCATTGCCAGTAACACGGACATCCGGAGTACCAGGGCCTCCTTACTCCTCATGTGACCATTAGAAATTTAGTTATCCAGGAGTAACATGGTTTATATACTTCCATCATTAAATAAATGTTGAAGTTTACATGGGAGTACACTAATAAAAGTAGGTAATTTATTAATTTATTCATAATCTTTACACAAACAGTACATAGGCTATTTTAATGCCAGAGACATGCTCTACTCATCATCACATCTTTTTTCTTTTTTTCTTTTCTTTAAAAAAGACAACTCCCGCACTAGGGAAATATATCCCTGTGTCGCGGGGGACTTTACAAACATTCATTTCACGGACACAAAGAACACCCAGACTCAGAACAACTATTTGTGGTTCACACAAATAATTGCCCCGGGTGGGAATCGAACCCAGAACACCAGGTCTCAGAAGCAACTTCCGTAACCACCGAGCCACCGGTGCAGTCAATCTACACATCATCATGTAGTTGTAGGTATAGTCAATAAATCAGATAGGTTTACACATTGTGAAACGCATTTTATCCTCCCGACCCTAAGAACCTTCCGATGCCCTCGTAGACCCGAAGTCCGAGAGGCCCGCGAACTGTAAAGTAGAGCGACAGTTGCACAAAAAAACTAAAAGTCATAATCCTTCAATCTCCCCGACAGCGACCGTCGAGAGTCGAGGTCCAAGTCCCACAGGGGACGCCCTCTTGCGCAGGTTGCTTAGTTTGTAGTGTTTAAACCATTTATCGAGGCTGGAACTCTGCTCGCCTTTATGTCCGGTGAAGTAGCAAAAATCTCGGGGCTAATTACATATGCCCGTCAGAAAAACAAAGAAACGCATTTTAATTTTATATTAACATTTTTATGAAAAGAGTTCAATGTTATGTGTTACACAGCTACCAGCGAAGTCGTAGTAACATAGACTTATTTATTTACTTTATTTGATACTAGCTCCCCGCGCGCCGTTTCACCCGCGTCACTCCCGTTCCCGTGGGAACTTCATAATTAAATATAGCCTATGTCACTCAGGGTGAATCTAGCTTTCAAATGGTGAAAGAATTTTTGAAATCGGCATAGTAGTTTATGAGTTTATTCATTACAAAACACAAAAATACAAATCTTTCCTGTTTATAATATTAGTATAGAAGTATAGACTGATGGCGTAAACCTATCTCCTTGGTTGACTGTACCTACCTATTATTGTAATAAAATAAAATGGTTCATTGTAAAGAAAAGCAAATGACGTCATTTCACTTTGAAAGTCGATAGTGTAAACAAAGACACAGAACAGTTAAATTAGTTCAATCGTACAATTAACGTCACTTTTAGCTTTCCGTTCATGAAAACTAAGCGATAAAAAATATTGTATTTTAGACTGTAAACATAGATTAAGTATCTATCAGTATTTTAGGGACTTGGGAATTTTGAATAGGGCAATAGCTCCGTAGCGTAGCGGTATTTGGCTCGCTTTAAGTCTCGGAGGTCGTGGGTTCGATCCTCACACTGGGCAAGAAATCTTTGTGTAAATTCTAAGATTTCTTTCCGGGTCTGGTTGGTTGAGGGACTACCCTCCGTTCCTCGGAAAGCACGTTAAAGCGTTGGTCCCGATTGCTATAACATCATCAGTAGTTCAGCATTGAGCTTTTAAGTCTTTCACAGCTGTAAAAAGAAGGCTCTTTAAGATTATCTTTATTCTTGGAAATAGGAAAATATCAGACGGAGCCATGTCTGGCGACTATGGAGGCTGGGGCATCGTTACAGTATTGGTTTTAGCCAATTATATCTGCAGTCATCAATGAATCTGCAAACGTGATTTCATCGCTACTCATGATATGCAACTGGTGTTTGTAATGGTATAAAAAATTACAGTATTGGCAGAACGATCATGTTTTGAGGTTAAGCAGACTACTGCATGTTTAGGGTTCCGTATCCAATGGGTAAAAACGGGACCTACTAAAACTCCGCTGTCAGTCTGCTTTTTAGGGTTCCGTAACCGAAGGGTAAAAACGGGACCCTATTACTAAGACTTTGCTGTCTGTCTGTCTGTCACCAGACTGTGTATCAAGAATCGCGATAGCTAGACAGTTGAAATTTTCACAGATGATGTATATTTCTATTGCCGCTATAACAACAAATACTAAAAATTAAATATTGAAGTGGGGCTCCCATACAAAAACCTTTTTTTTTGCTCCTTTTTTATAATCGTTAAGCGTTTAACGTACCAAGTTATAGTTAGAAGACCCGCCTCGGCTTCGCACGGGTGCAATGCTGATGTATTATACATATAATCCATCCCCTTGAATCACTCATCATCTATTAAAAAAACGCATCAAAATCCGTTTTGTAGATTAGAAGATCTAAGCATAGGTAAATGGACAGACAGACAGTGGGAAGCTACAATTTAATAAGCTTTAATTAATTACCCTTAGAAAAATAATTGGTCTCGCGCTCGACTAGATACCGCCGTCGTACTTGACAAATGCGGCAAAAAATAGTACGCCGAAATCGGCGTACACGAGCCAGACCTATGCGAGGAGTACTTGTCGAAATTTTCATTTTGGATATAATCGAAGTGGTGCTCGGGTACGTCGTCGCAAACTGGACAGTTTGCTGACGACGTACGCGAGCACCATATTCGCTCATACAGCAGCGTCTAGCAGTTCGTACCGCTTACAAACTGTTCAAAGTAAATTCACTCGACGTGCCACCGGGGCACCGTGGTTCATTCGTAATTGCAACTTGCATTCTGATCTCCAACTGCCTTCCATCAAGCAGTGGATAAAAGAAGGCGTCGGAACGCTTCTTTGAATCCGCGGCTCAACACCTAAGCGCGTTGGTTAGTGTAGCATCCGACTATAGGCCTTTGCCCACAAAGCGTCGTAACCACCGTCGGCCTCGGGGCGTCCTAGACGACCCGGACGACGAGATCACAACTTACCAACTAGCAGTACAGAGACTAACACCACTACACAGAGACCACTCTATCCGACCCGCCGCCGGCGAAGAGAGCGCCCGCGAACGCGACGTGTCGACCCTTCGTTTGCTAAGGACCTTCCGATGCCCTCATAGACCCGAAGTCCGAGAGGCCCGCGAACTGTAAAGTAGAGCAACAGTTGCACAAAACTCCCCTAAAGAAACTAAAAGTCATAATCCCTCTATCTCCCCGTCAGCGACCGCCCTGAACCGAGGTCCAAGTCCCACAGGGGACTCCCTCTTGCGCAGGTTGCTAAGTTTGTAGTGTTTAAACCATTTATCTAGAGTGGAGCTTTAAACCATTTATCTATAAAGGCGAGCAGCCTTTATCCCCGGTGAAGAAGAAAAAGTCTCGGGGCTAACTACATATGTCCGTCCGAAAACAAACAAAAACTAAGCTTGCGCGGTATCTAGTCGAGACCAAGTATGTATCTAAGTAATTATACCTATGAGTAATCTAGTATAGTTAATATGTATTTTGTTATCAGTGACACAGTAGTTATGAATTACTATTGAATTTTATGACATAGGTAGTTATAACTTTCATAAAATTTAATAACAAGGACCTACAAGCAGACCTTTAGACCTATACCGTGTTCGTACCAAAAGAAGTGAATGAAAGTTTCAATATACTTAGTTTTTTTTTTCAATTATATTTAATTATATTCAGGAATAATTTTATAATTGTATGTATATGAATAGGACCTATATAAAAGGACTGTCTGAATTTTATAAGATAAAATATAGGCTACTTTTTATTTCGTATGTCTGTTTATTTGTCCGTGTATTCTGCCTAATCTCCAGTACCATTTATATACGCCGTCATAGAAACTACAAACAAAATCGAATTACGATGACGAAATCATCGCCACATACATAGTATAAGTAGTCATCTATTTGCGTATTATCCATAATTTAATATTAATACAACACTACATATATGCAACAGTACACTACATGTAGTAGTGTAGTATAGTCAACTCAGTGCAGGTGCAGTGCGATCATTAGGTACAGTGTGTCGGAGCGCAGTGCACTATGAACGTTTGCGCGGTGATCGCGTGCGCCGTCTTGGCATTCGGTAATGCGTCCGCGCAGGTCAGTTCATATTTTGAATTTGGTGATTAATTTTTTTTAGTTTTTGGTGTATTTTTTTTTTCTTTTTTTATTGTAGTTTTAGTATATAGTGTATTTTGTTAATTTATTTTTTAAATTAGTGATGTAAATATATTATTGTATATTTTTTTTGTGTGGATGACAGGTTTGGTTTAATATTAAGTATTTGTTATATTAATCATTATTGAAATATTACTAGTTATCATCACGATATGGGTAGGAAATCGGATTTTTTTTTTGTTATAAAATCCGTGCCAAACAAAAACATACGATTTTTAGTATGAATTAATATGTGATAAAATACCTAAGATTGAATAAAATCATTAAAAGTTGCAATAACAATTAACCATTAATAAATTTAACCATCGGCAACGGTGTTGCAAACGTTTATAGGCTACGGTAACCACTTACTATGAGGTGGGCCATATGTTTATTTGCCGATTAAGAAGTATTGAAAAAGTCTTTATTTAAAATAAATTGAATGTATCGTATTCATTTTAAAATAATCAGAATGATTATTGTGTTAAATTTGAAATGTTTTATTACAAAATATTGTTTAATCAGCTTTAGTTACCTATATGAAATGACCTTCGCATAGTTTCGTGTAGATTTTTCGGGGTCATCAGACCGTATAACGTCCACTGCTGAACATGGCCCTCCTCCCGAGGGAGGGATTTGCCATAATCACCACGCTTGGCAAGCGGATTGGTGACCGCAGTATTATGTTATTATTCACAGGGAAACGCTGCTGCCCGTTCCCTGACATACGCTAGTTATAGATGATGTTATAACAATCGGGACCAACGGCTTAACGTGCTTTCCGAGGCAAGGACCAGTCCAGACCCGGAAATAAATCTTAAAACTTACACAAAGATTTCCTGTCCTGCGTGGGGATCGAACCCACGACCTCCGAGACTTAAAGCGAGCCAAATACCGCTACGCTACGGAGGTTGTCTCAATAGTATGGTTTACCTACTAAACAAATATAAAAAAAATTATACCTAGGTACGTTGTTTTAATGTATAGGAAGGGTTGCCAAATAAAATATTGTTATACGTAAAAAAAAAATAAACATTTCTGTCAAATAGAGTTATTAATTACTAGCTGCGCCCCGCGGTTTTACCCGCGTCACTCTGCTTCAGTGGGTTGGAACGTGATATTTTGTAGCCTATATGTCCAGCTTATTAACTATCCCCGTGCAAACTTTCAGCCAAATTCATTCAGTAGTTTTTGCGTGCAGGAGTAACAAACATCCATACATACTTACAAACTTTTGCGTTTATAATATTAGTAGGATTTTAAAATACCGGCCAAGCGCGAGTTGAAGACGCGTGGAGAGGGTTCCGTACAATGCCAAAATCAAATGTTTTTTACAATAGGTAGTGATAGTTAACTATCTTCTGTAAATGAACTTATAATATTGAGATAACCATTTTATTTTCAAATGATAGAACTCTCATAGGTAAAAGGTATTCCTGTTATCTGAAAGCAATGAACTAGGAAGGTATACTATGTATTTTTTCAACATTTTAGGCACAGTAGTTTACGAGATCAGGGGGGTAGGGAGAAGGGAATGTTGGTGTTCGTCTTCTTTTATTTATTAATAAAATCAAAATTTATTTTACAATAATAATAAAAGTATATATTTGAAATCCCCATAGCGAGCCCTTTCATTTGATATATGGCACAGTAAGGTTCGCGAAACTATTTTTTTACTGTCCAACGAAAATGGGAATGCCGTAATCACCGCGCTTGTCAGGCGGATAAGTGATCGCATTAAGATGGGAGGATCTTTGAGCTGCTAGATGCTGCTACCTATCAAGCGTGGTAATTATGATAATATTCCTCAACAACCCTGGCTTCCAAAGGTCTGTTTCCTCCCGACCCTTAGTTTGCAAAGAACCATTCGATGCCCTCGTAGACCCGAAATCCGAGAGGCCCGCGAACTGTAAAGTAGAGCGACAGTTGCACAAAACCCCCTAAAAAACGAAAAGTCATAATCCCTCAATCTCTTCGCCAGCGACCGCCCTGAGCTGAGGTCCAAGCTCGACAGGGGGCGCCCTCTTGCGCAGGTTGCTTAGTTTGTAGTTTTTAAACCATTTATTAATCCTGGAGCTCTACTCGCCTTTATGCCCGGTGAAGTAGCAAAAGCCTCGTGGCTAACTACGTAAGTCCTTCCAAAAAACAAACAAGGTCTGTTAAGAGGCGGCCCATGTTCAGTTGTGGACGTAAATATAAAGTAAGCCATTTTTTTATTGTATCGTGTGAGGATGGTTATGTTCATAAAAATCTACAATAAATTACCAAAAATTATAAAAAATTAGGCTAATATAAATAAGTTTATTAAAAAATTAAAAGATTTCCTATTAAATAATTAATTATAAATTTTAAATGTATCTATATTATTTAAAACATAATAAACATAGAGCATAACTAAATATATATAGAAAATATAAATAATAAATATCTAAAAATATAATATACTAAATATATTTAAAAAGCTATTAAAAAAGAAAAATAAAATAGAATAAAAAAAAATTATTAATGATTAAAATGGCTGGCCCTACTTCTTCTCTTCCATTTTAGCTGTGCCCGACATCCACATCCACGTTGGATCTAAATAATAATTGATATTATCTGTAATACCTACATATGGAATGCATTAAAATATTTGAGTTTGAGTTTTAGGATCGAATACAGTTTAGTCTAAGAATGTCGGACACAGTCCTAAGATGGATGTGCATATTTGTCCGCTAATCTCAATAACAAAACATGACACTACACGACAGATAACACCCGAGTCATGATTTAATACTAGATAATACGTAGTAAATAATATTATGATAGATATTTTATCGCGATATGCATTTTAAATACAAACAGAATGCCGAGTGGTTTCCGGCTTAGAATAGACCACCCCATGTCCTCCCATGGGTGTAGTAAAAGGCGACTAAGGGACATAAGGCTGATGGATGGGCAGCAGCATCTATTAGCTCAAGGTTTACATCGTACTGCGATCACCAATCCGTCTGCCAAGCGTGGTGATTATTGCAATATCCCTCTTCGATCCTGGCTTGCCAAGGTCTGTTAAAAGGAGTCCCATGTTCAGCAGTGGACGTAAACGGGGTGAATTTTCATACAAACAGACTATTTGACTTTATATATTAGTATTTAAACAGTGATAGAAGTATCTAAAAAAGTATATAGAGCTAAAGAGTTTGTTTGTTTGCTTGAACGCGTTAATCTCAGGAACTACTGGTTCGGTTTGAAAAATTATTTCGGTATTAGATAGCATATTTATCGAGGAAGGCTAATTGGCCCGGGGGAGGGTAATTGCCATAGTCACCACGCTTGGCAGGCGGATTGGCGACCGCAGTATTTTGTTGTACCACACAAGGAAACGCTGCTGCCCGTTCCTTAATATACAATTATTATAGATGATGTTATAACAATCAGACCAACGGCTTAACTTGTTCCGAGGCACAGAGGGTAGTCCCTCAACCAACCAGACCCAGAAAAAAATCTGAGGTATTCCTCGAAGCGCTACCATTTTGAGGCGCTAATAATGAGACGCTCCTTTTTTATTCCTCGGAGCGCTCCTTTTAGTAGCGCCACCCGATAGTAATTAAAAATATTAAAATGTTATACCTTGAAGCCACCATCATCATCTAAGTTGCTTAACTTTTGGTTAACCAAAAGTTAAGCAACTTCGATGATGATGATGCACCAATGAGTTTTTAAAATTCATCGATATAATTTATTACGTTTACTTCATGCTCTTCCCTATTTTGAAACGTGGGTGGACCTCAAGGTTTTCATCAATTTTAATTACTATCGGGAGGCGCTACTAAAAGGATCGCTCCGAGGAATAAAACAGGAGCGCCTCATTAGGAGCCCCTCAAAATGGTAGCGCTTCGAGGAATACCTCAGAAATCTTAGTATTTACACAAAGATTTCCTGTCCAGCGTGGGAATCGAACCCACGACCTCCGAGATTTAAAGCGAGCCAAATACCGCTACGCTTCGGAGGTTGCCATAGACATATTTTAAATACAAAATATTAAAGACATAGGTACACTAACTGTCATATCAAAACTAACGGCTCTTGTGTCAAGTGGTTACTAAGCACATTTAGTGACAGACGAACATACAGTGTGAACTTTACACTGTCAACAGCGATGCTTCGTGTGAAAGTACTCTTATAACTTTTTATAGGGTGACCATGTATTATGAAAAAAGTAGGTCAAAATTAATTAAAAAAACCCATCTCCCCAGCTTTATAATATTAATTTAGATATGCATTTACTAATAAACTGGTGAAGTGCGAGTGCGAGGACTCGCGCACGAAGGGTTCCGTACCATTTCCAAGCGTCTACCTGTTGCCATGAGTGATAATGAGAAAAGAAGGGCAAACAATTTTTATGTTGTATGGGATATTTAAATATTTATTTTATTTTATTTTTAGTATTTGTTGTTATAGCGGAAATAAAAATACATCATCTGTGAAAATTTCAACTCTATAGCTATCGCGGTTCTTGAGATACAACCTGGTGACAGACAGACTGCAAAGTTCGCCTGAGGCCTAAAACACACACAAGCGACGTGGGGTAGGCGCGGCGCAGGCGTGGGACCGATACGGCGCAGACGCGATTTGAATTATATCAGAAGAGGCGTGGAACAGGCAATAAACGTTCAGATGCGGCATTTTATAGGCTGACATTGGTGTGATAAGATGTCTTCGTCTTCAGAAGACGAAGATGCGCTTGCTTTGCTGCAATTAAATCATGTGCAAAGGTCCGGAAGATATTGGGTACATTAAAATCAATATCATCACGCATTTTTGGGTTGGTAAATACTGAGCATACCGTATCACAAGCGACATGCTCCTTGCGTGACTCACGAGAACCGACTGCTAGCGACGCGGCGCAGGCAACGAACGAAACGGCGTGTCTGCGCCGCGTCGCTTCAGTATAATTCAAAAACGTCGCCTGCATACATTTTGTATGAAATCGTTTTGAAGCGGCGCACGCCTGCGCCGCGCCTGTTCCACGCCTGCTGCCTTGCGTCGCTTGTGTGTGTTTTGGGCCTGACAATAACATACACAACAAAAAAGAATCAGCGAAATTGGTCCAGCCGTTCACAAGTGATGCCGTGACCAAGGGAAATAGGGATTCATTTTTATAGATATAGATAGAAGATGTATGCATAAATTGAAATACGTAACATACTTAAACATTAAAATTGGACACGTCCCATAGATTACATATCGCATGGTCACACGTGCGCGCTATCTACCTTGCGGTTATGTTTCAGGTGAAATGTGCGTGTGTTTGTGTTTGTGTTTCTATAAATGGTGGGAAGTGGGTTAATAAGATATATGTATGCTATCATAAAATAAAATATAAAATAAAATAAAAATCATTTTTATTTACGTAAACCTATTACAGGCACTTGCAAATAGTCAAAACAATAATTTATTATTAATCTATGTATCATTTTAACATTTATAAATGAGCATATTAAGCAGGTATTTTAGTTATTGTTTTTAATAATTTTAGTCTTAACTTTATTATATTGTGTCCAATAGCTTGTTCTGTCTATATTAAATTATATTAGGAACAATAGGCATGTGGACTAAAAAAATCTATTTAGTCCGTCAGTTAGATTACCAAAAATATTGGACACGTATTTTTTTTTTCGTTCCTCAAACAAAAAAATGACGAAGTTACAGCGCTTTGAAATTTTGTGTGACGTCACTATATGGTACAATTTTACCTAATAGTGACGTCACAAGCCCCCCTCTCCTGAACTTTATAGTTTGTTTTTGCTCTGTATCTTTGAAATTTTTGATTGATTTGATAAATAAAAAAATACGTGTCCAATATTTTTTAGTGATCTAACTGACGGACTAAATAGATTTTTTTAGTCCTCATGCCCATTGTCATTATTTGGGCGGACCATGAGTATATAACGACGGACGCGCTTTAATGCTACCACCGGATCCAATACGCCCCAAATGAGAAGATCCGGCAAAACAAACTCAGTGGGTTATTCATATTCACACAATATAGTGTAAAATCACATGATGCTTTGATAATAAATCATTCCAGTAGTAGGACGTCCACTGCTGGACATAGGCCTCCCTCATAGATTTCCAGTTACTATGGTTAGAGGCGGCCAGCATCCTCCGTGATCTCGCGGCCTTTACCAGGTCATCCGTCCAACTAGTTGGTGGACGTCCTACGCTACGATTTCCGATCCGCGGTCTCCATTCGAGAACTTCCCCATTCAACATTCTCCGTGCTATATGGCCTGCGTATTGCCACTTCAACGAACTAATCCGTTGGGCTATGTCGGTAACCCGCGTTCTTCTACGTATCACTTCATTTCTGATTCGATCTGGTAGCGAAACCCCGAGCATAGCCCTTTCCATAGAGCGTTGAGTGACTCTGAGTTTGTTCATACGGCCTATAGTGAAGCACCACGTTTCGGATCCATAGGTCATCACTGGCAACACACACTGGTTAAAGACTTTAAAGATAATAAAAGCAAAACGAATCACCATATATATACTCCTTCAAATGAGTACTATCACCGCTATGTCCATGCTCAACCAATTCTAATTGCAATTATAAATAATCTGCCCATCATATTCTTTGGAGGTGTAGTCTTTGGCATCAGGGGCATAAAATTCTGCTTGATAGCTTAAGAGTCGGTCTAAGCTTTGTTACTTGTGATCTTGGGGTCGCCGGTTCGATCTGCACTCATTGCACTACCGATGTGAACCCACTCGTAACACAAGCATTTTAGCTTAGCACAGGGGATTAACAAGAATACTAGTAGACTGCAAAACTCTACTAGTAATCTTTAAAAAAGAAAAAGAAAAGGTTTTCTCGGGGGATGTTTACTATTAGAATGGTACCGTTAAGTTAAATGTACCATCCCTCGTCCGTGGGTCACTACTCGAGTTGCCAACTGAAAACCAGCGTTAGGTATCGCCTAGCCTATGCTGAGGTGGCGACTTTTTCGGCAGAACATGCAAGGCGTTATATTGTTTTGTACATTTAGCTAAATGTTCTATGTAATATCTTGTGTGTTGCCCTGAATTCAATGTATTTTCTTTCTTTCTATATGGATTTTGTGGCGTCCAAATATAATTTCCGTGGTTTTAGACGCTTTTGCTATACCTACTACTGGAATCAAAAATAACTGCTCACGAGTAGGCCCCGTAATATAATAGGTACCCATCCGTGGTGCTTTACAACTGGCTTCTTTAGCTTCAGTTGCTGGAAAGATTATACTGAGTAATATCAATTAAAATAAAATGCCAAATAGATGTTCACTTAGATACCTACCCACTTAGTGATTGCAATTTGAACTTCATTGAAAGACACTTACAACTTTATTTTACGAGATAATTAATAATTGAAGTAATACGATTTTATGATCATGTCAGCAACATTCCTGCATGCGTAGTACTTACAGAGGTATGTGGCTTGATAAATCTATACTAATATATGAAGCTGAGTATAGTGTTTGCTTGAACGCTCACATCTCACTAACTACTGGGCCGATTTGAAAAATTATTTCAGTGTTAGATAGTCTATTTATTGAGGAAGGCTATAGTCTATTTTTGATTATGAAGTTCCTACGGAAACAGGAGCTACACGTATTGAAACGCGTCAGGAACCTACTTTTAATATAACATACAAATGATGATTTCATATCAGGGGGCCGAGTCTGCTATTTTTTTAAGTATTGTGCCACCGTAGTGCCATCATGATATCATTATGCCAAAAACGGTAATCTACTAATATCACTATGGTTTCGGCGCTTGAATGGCAGTCGGTGTTGCTACCGCACAAAACTCCCCTAAAATACTAAAAGTCATAATCCCTCAATCTCATCGCCAGCGACTGCCCTGAGCCGAGGTCCAAGCCCCACAGGGGGCGCCCTCTTGCGCAGGTTGCTTAGTTTGTAGTTTTTAAACCATTTATTAAGGCTGGAGCTCAGCTCGCCTTTATGCCCGGTGAAGTAGCAAAAGCTTCGGGGCTAGGTATGCCAATCCGAAAAAAAAAGTCGTCAATGTGACACCATTGTGACGTCATTTGGATTAGTAGATTACCAAATAGGAAAAAAACCGACCATTGAACTTTCATTGATAGTTCATGGACACGCCATTACGATAGTAGACTCGGGGCCCTGTTGTGGAGTTTTTAAGTTTCGCTTTTTTCTTTTTTCGAATTAAGAACTATTGTAATAGTAGGAAGGTATTGGAAATACATGGAAATTATCAAAAAATCGCATTTTGGTCTATTTATGTCGTTTAAAACATTTTTTGAGACTGACATAATATATTATAGTAACGAGAATAAAACAATCAATTTATTTATTTTTTGAAATCAAATATTGTTATTTGTACATTTAGACTTCTATATAGTGACTTTACCATAAGGTTTAGTAATGCTGGATCCTTGCTCGCCTTTATGCCCAGGGCTACAGCCGTCCCTACTAATATTATAAAAGTGAATGTAAATTTGTTTATTACGCTTTCACACGGAATCTACTTGACCGACCATCATGAAATTTGTACACATATTTTTGGAGCTATTAGAAATAACGTAGGGACATAGGCTTCAATGCAAGCGAAGCCGCGGGTAACTACTATTTAATATGGCAACATGTGTGAGTGATGCTTTTTAATATTTCAAAGTGAGTTTTTACAACTCCTACTCTCGGAGCTTTACCAAAGATTGCAGGTTTTTAACCTGCAATCTTTTGCTCTCCATAATTTAAATTTACTATTAACATATTTATTTTGACATGACGCTGTTTTATGCCCTTTATCCGGGCATAATGATGGTTAGAAGGTACACTTTAGTTAACCTTCTAACCATCGGCTCATTAGAAAAGACCAGTAATTAATCATAGTCACGTAAATGAATGTCAATAATTCCAGTATAAAGGTAACTTCCGACCCTGGCCTGGTTACCACATTCCTGTGAGATATCCTTATCTTGTGTATACGGAGATAACGGCATATTGAGGTAGTAAGGGCTCCTATTAGGTAACTACTTAATTAATTTTTAATTAAAGGTGAAACAAGGTGTATCTAGTAATTGTCGTATTCAAGAACAATAGATCTAGGTGTTTACTTGGAAATGTCAATTGCCATACCAAAGACAATAAAAAAATATTTAAATGTTTTTAACTCTTTATGGAAAAGATTACCTTATACTATATTTCAAAATTGAGATTAATAAAATTCGACCACCGGCAGGATTCGAACCTGCATCTCTGGGTGAAGCCCCCAATGCCTTAACCAATGAGGCTACGGTGGAACCCTACCGATCATCGAAATTTATTAATGTCTTTGTAACACGTCTCTAAGGGGGACGGTAGCGCCATCTATCGGTAATGATCCGCATTACTTCGATAAATATCTCCAAAGTTACATTTGGTATTAAATATTAAACGATGACACCGCCCGTTTTTCACATTAATCTCAATTTTGGAATACAATAAAAAATACCAAAAAATAAATATAATGTAAATACCGCAATGCTCAAGGCCGGATTTAAGGGAGGGCATCCAGCCCGGCTAGCATAGGCAGCGCGACTCTAGATTACTCTACGGAGGCCGACCAATCACATTGCAGAAACGCACTGTCACGTGGCACTTTCTGCAATGTGATTGGTCGGCCTCCGTAGAGTAGACTCGAGTCGCGCTGCCTATGCTAGCCGGGCAGGGCAACTGCTCTGGGGCATCCAAAATAGAGGGACTCCCACAATAGAGATTTAAAATCGTTCATATTCTGACGAGTAAACTCTACAACTTTTCTTTTATTTATATTTTCAGTGTTGTAACTTTACATAATAATATAGTACTTTGTTTAATCATGATTAATGTAATAGTTATTAAATAGCGTAATAACAGTTATTCATCTATACTTGTTCACTTAAATGAGACAATCAGTAAAATATCAGATTTCAAATCGTCCTGAAAAGTAGGTACTTACTTCAAATTTTCTACACATTTAGGTTGAAACTAATTTGTGGCCAGGGGGCCTCTTCTCCTTTGTGGCCCCGGGGCTTCCGGACTTCCAAATACGGCTCTGGTAATGATGTAAAGAGTTTTGTACACTACTAGTATTCTTGTTAACCCCTCGTGCTAAGCTGAAATGCTTGTGTTACGAGTGGGTTCACGTTGGCAGTGCAATGGGATGGGGATCGAACCGGCGATCACATGATCGCAAGTCCTACGCCCTAGCGATTTGGTTACGGTCGCTTCAATTTATTTCTAATACCTAATGCGATTGGCAACAAAATGCTACTATACAACTCAAAATGCGATATGGATTCAGAAATGCTGTAAGTCGGCTATTATAATGCTTTGATGTGTTACTTGGGGTATTAATACTAGGCGCCATGGGTTCGATGACGACGGTAGTTTCATCTAAGAGCTGGCGTTTTGGGTCCAATTCCCAGTCTGAACAATTACTATACTATACTTATAGTTTTATCTTATAGTACTTAAGATTATAGTTCCCGTGTCTTAGCTTTAAATATATTATATTTATTTTTATTATTGTATTTAAATACTTTAATGTATTTACTAAAAAAAATAAACCAATGAGCAACCACTAGGTTTTCCAAGCGGTTGATTTATTCGATGATAATTAAAAAAAATGTAAGCATTCTGCAGTCCTTCTCTATATTATTATACTTAAACTATAAGTAGGTAAGCATAATTTCATACTCCTATGTCCGCTTAATCTTTCTAAAAAGAGACACAACGTTTTTGCTAATATAAAGATATAATTTTGTACAGTGGACCCTCGGTAATCCGACAAACGTTTTGCATGTCGAACTATCGAAATTGTCGGATTATAGAGTACTTCCTAAGAGTCGGATTACAGGGGGCGCCGGATTGGACGGGGGCCGGATTACCGGGGGCCAACTTTATATAATTTTTCCCTCATTTTACTAATCCGAACCAATACAAATACTTTATATATATGTATATATAAAAATGCAGTTATCACGTTATTATTACACGAACAAACATTGCACTTAACTCCGTGTTATATTATTACTAGTGTCAACGTAGACAAGGCCGGTGTCTCAATACTATCCATTAAGCAATAATCACTCACTTTTATGCAAATCTTTTAAATGAAATATATAGATTACTATCTGTCGCCTAAGAAGATCCCGTTCCCGTGGGATCTTCATAATTAAATATAGCTCATGTCATCGGGGAATACCGAAGCAAAGTCAAAAATTCTTTATTCATATAGACACATTTAAAATATTTTAAATCATGTTCTTATGATGCGTCCCTTTCTTTTACTACCACCAGTTCTGGAAGTGGCAACTCTGAGAAGAACTGGCAAGAAACTCAGAGGAATCCTTCCCCATCGTCCTCCTGACCCTTAGTTTGCAAAGAACCATCCGATGCCCTCGTAGACCCGAAGTCCGTGAGGCCCGCGAACTGTAAAGTAGAGCGACAGTTGCACAAATCTCCCCTAAAGAAACTAAAAGTCATAATCCCTCTATCTCATCGCCAGCGACCGCCCTGAGCCGAGGTCCAAGTCCCACAGGGGGCGCCCTCTTGCGCAGGTTGCTTAGTTCGTAGTTTATACCATTTATTAAGGCTGGAGCTCTGCTCGCCTTTATGCCCGGTGAAGTAGCAAAAGCCTCGAGGCTACATAAGTATGTCCAGCCGAAAAAAAAAAAATCAGAGGCTCCTTTTTTAAATAAATTTGATGTTACAATCCTTACTAATATTATAAAATAATGTGAAAGTACTCTGTCTGTCTGTCTGTCTGTTACGCAATCACGCCTTAACTACTGAAGCGATTTAAATGAAATTTGGTACAGATATAGTCTAGAGCCTGAGAAAGAACATAGGCTATATTTTATTATGAATTTCCCACGGGAACGGGAGTTACGCGGGTGAAACCGCGCGCGGGAAGCTAGTTATTAATAAATCAGTATTGTTTCAGAGCAACTCAGTCCCAAGCTGTTTTGTCTTTGAGCTTGGCGTAGCTTCCTAAAGGTGAAAGACTTTTCTAATAGAACCAGTAGTTCCTGAGTTTACCGCATTCAAGCAAACAAACAAACTGTTCAGCTTAATATTTTAGCATAGATGTGCCTTATATGTAAACCGGCGTAACTCCGGTACCCGTAGTAACTTCATAATGAGCTCTCAAACAAACAAACAAACTACTTTAGCTTTCATAATATTAAGTACTAGCTGCGCCCCGCGGTTTTACCCGCGTCACTCTGCTCCAGTGGGTCGGATCGTGATATTTTGTAGCCTATATGTTAATTTAGTTTATAAACTATCTCCGTGCAAACTTTCAGCCAAATCCGTTTAGAAGTTTTTGCGTGAAAGAGTAACAAACATCCATCCATCCATACATACAAACTTTCGCGTTTATAATATTATTAAGGATAAGGAGAGATAACTAAACCATATAACTAATACTCCTTACTCGAAAGCGGAACAATAGATATTAACGCTGAGTTAGTAAAGCGAATGGGAATATGTACCAGTGTCTAACGGTTACTGAAGCCATCGTGACTAGTATGCCCTAGATATAGGTATGCTAGCCATGCTTGTCTGTTTTGAGCTAGGTAAGTACCCTATTTAGTGTGTGCTAGGTACTAAATAACTATTGTAACTGAACTTTATGCAGAACTAGCTGCGCCACGCGGTTTTATCCGCGTCACTCGGCTCCATTGGGTCGGAGCGTGATTTTTTTGTAGCCTACTTGTTAATCCAGCTTATACTTACATAAATTTTCTGATATTCATATTCATATTCATGTTCATGTTCATGTTCATGTTCATGTTCATGTTCATGTTCATGTTCATATTCATATTCATATTCATGTTCATGTTCATATTCATATTCATATTCATATTCATATTCATATTCATGTTCATATTCATATTCATATTCATATTCATATTCATATTCATTTATTTTAGTAAAGTTATTTTACATGTCAAGACAAAGATATTTTTAAATGTTTTTAAAACGGTAAATTTGCGGATTTATAATTAATGTTTTGTTAATTTTTTGATACACAAATAACATATAAGCCGTAAAGGACAAGTTAAGTTAGAGATCGCCATATTTTTATTATGTAAGAGGTTAGGTTTTTATTTATTTTTCACGCAAAAACTCTGATTACACGCTGCGCCCCGCAGTTTTACCCGTGTTACTCTGCTCCAGTGTGTCGGAGCGTGATGTTCTATAGCCTATATATTAATCCAGCTTATAAACTATCCGCGGGAAAACTTTCAGCCAAATCCCTTCAGTAATTTTTGTGTGAAAGAGTAACAAACATCCATCCATCCATACAAACTTTCGGTTTAAAATATTAGTAAGGTAAACTTAAGTCTCACTGAAGCAGAGGCTCAGGTGATGCGCATCTAACAAAAATTGAATATACTACGACCATTAAATAATTCTTGTAAATATTGCCGTGTGGTTTCCGGCTTAGAATAGACCACGCCATGTCTTCCCATGGGTGTCGTAAAAGGCGACTAAGGGACATATCCAAGCAGCATCTATTAGCTCAAGGTTTACATCTTACTGCGATGATTATGGCAATATCCCTCTACGATCCCGGTTTGCCAAGGTCTGTTAAGAGGAGGCCCATGTTCAGCAGTGGACGTCAACGGGCTGTTGATGATGATGATGATGAAATATTGCTGACATGAAATAAGATTTCTATATACACATCTGCTTATATATAATTGTATTCACATACATATTTATTACATAAACAACGCGGTGTACCAAAGGTCATTTTTATGCGCTATTGCAATTTCTTACAATGAAGTGTGTCAAATTATAAATGTGTCATGTTATTCAATAAAACAATAGTTTTATCATAGCATTGTTATATTATGTACTGTATTTACTTTATTTCTTTCAGTAATATGTATATTTTTGTATTGTAAACAGCAACAATGAATGATACGACACACTTGAAATATGACTGACAATGTGATGGTAAATTAATAATTCAAGTATTTTTAGTAGCAAAAGTTAAAGTGAACTTTAATCAAAATATAACTAAGTTAAGTTAACTTTAATCTAAATCTTACTAAGTTAACTTTAATCAATGGTATTTCGAATTAAACGATATTTATTCAGCACTTAGATACATACACTTGTACCTACTTGTCAATTATACACAATTAAATATGATTAATAGATATAATTAAATACAAAATATCGCAACTAAAATCTATTGCGGATTAGCTAATGATCTGTCTGTCAGTCTAGTATCACGTCATATTTATAGTAATAACAATAATTAATTAAATGCCTTAGGCATTAAGTCCACCATTGTACAATATATAAATGTACTAAAGTATAAATAAATAAATAAAAATTATTAATTCTATAATTAAAATCTTAATATAATTTAGCTATATAGAAAGAGGCACGTCTTTCAACAATATTTTTACGTATAAGCGACACACGCCTGAGGGCACCCTTAATGGGCTAGGACCACGGCTCAGGGCATCGCTAATGCTCTGAGAAATATAACTGTAACAATAATTATATAAAATATAGGGAGTGATCACTGGCACGGACTACAGGCACTGGATTATCGGCTTGGGGCAGGGGGCCAACGCGGTCCTCGGTCTGTCCGGCGACGACCCTAGCCTAGCTAACCTGTATTTCATACACCGATCATAGGTACTTGACTATGTTTAAAGTTCACCTAACTATTAATTTTACTTTGGGATACATGTTAACCATAGACAGGTGATTAGGCATTAGGAAATCATCTGTCGCGCGCTAGACTATCCTAGCGACTAGATACCGCACAACCTTAATACATCACTCATTATTGTAGTGTGTATAAGATCAAATAAGAAATTTCTTGTTGTGTTATTTTTACACAGTTTACTACGCAAACCACCATAAAACTTCGATTATAACCAAAATTTAATGAAACTTTCGCCCTGAGCGTTTCTGGCTCGGGTACGTCGATTTTAGCGTACAATTTTGCCGCATTTGTCAAGTAGCTATGACGGCGCCATGACAGAGAATACTTACCTATCTAAGATTTAGGCATAATGCAAATAACTGCACCAGTGGCTCCAGGGTTACTACGAAGGTTGCTTCTGAATCTTGGTATTATAGGTTCGATTCCCATCCAAAACAATTATTTGTGTGAACCACTGATAGTTTTTCTGAGTCTAAGTGTGTAAATTGTAATTTTTGTAAAGTCCCCGGCACTTGGAATAATTTTCCTAATCCGAGAGATGTCTCTAGCTATAAATATAAAAATGAATCCCTTTTTCCCTTGGTCAAGGTATCACGTCAGGAGAAGATACTTAGATATATAATAAAAAAATAGAAAATTGAGCGGATCGACACTATATATTTTTTAAATGTACCTATCTAATTGATATACCTCAAAAGCTCTTAGAGCGAGAAGAAAAAAAATATTGATATACCTGTCAGTTGTTTGACATAACTGTCAAAAAGTGACATTACTTGTGAGTGTCGGCAACATTTTAAGATGAGGTTTAGATTTTATATATGGCAACCCTATTTTACTCATTAGTAACAAGGTCGAGGACAAAATGACAGCGTACCTAATCGAATACCTAGTGCACTCTGACGTCACGATGCATTACTGTAAGACCACCTATTGTGTATTGTCGGTTTGACAACGGACACTTTAGTTTGTCTATAACAACACATCAACTGAAATTGACTTACAAATTGGTTGTTAAAATGCTTTTGCACATCTACTACTTATTTATGTAACTAAAAGACTTATTTGAATTGTATTGTAATGAAAAAATAAACTTTTTTTTCGGACGGACATATCGGCCTTATGTCTTAAAATTGACCACCCTTTGTCTCTGCCATTTTCGAAATTCATTAACATTTGAAGGGGAAGACCAAGGCGGACGTTTCACGTTCAAATCGACAACGTTCTTAAGGAAGACCAGGTTTAAAGTACCCTAAACTTAAGGCGAAAGTGGTACGCATGTCTAGATCGTAACAAGTGGAAGTAAGTGGTTTCTGCCTACCCCTATGGGAAAGGGGCCTGAATGTGTGTGTTGTATATGTTACCGAAGAAGTTCGAATTACGGTCAATCCTAAGATTTTCCAGTTCGAGCTATTACAGTAGCATATACAGGGTTATTTTAAAAACCAGGTGTGTTTCACTTAATTGTTTGCTTTTATAAATATATACCTATAATAATTAATGTAAATATAAACTTATTATAAGTAGAGGAATTAATGACAAACGGACAGACGGAGTACATTATCTGCAATGTCCTATAATTTAGCACTCACAGGTTGCACTTGCTAGTTATAGTTACCTTAGTAGTTTAATTCATAGAATAAGAATAATAACATAATAATTACAGTTTTTTTCATTGTGATTTTGGCAAGTAGGTACAAGTGTATGTAAATACCTAAGTGCTGAATAAATTCATTATTTCATTATAACACCAAAAACCGGGAAAAAACAGCTGTTCCATACATTTATGTTCACTTATCTCGACAAAATTTATGGAACAGCTGATTTTTTTTCGTGATTTCAGGGATGGTCCCATAGTAAATATAATCATCAGTACTTTCACCCTCTGAAAGGTTGTTGGTGTTTTAAAAATAACCCTGTATATGTATGTATTATCATTGAAGTTACCGGCTGTTAGCAATGTAGAATCTTCTTCATTGTACAAGGAACTGCGTCGTCAGTACAAGACGTTTTATTCCCCCAAAAAAGCATCATCCATTTAGCTTTTTCCCCCATTACTGAGTGTTAATGAATGGACTAATATTTCCCTAATATTTTAAGGAAGATATCCTAAACTTGAGCTGGAAATGCTGCTTCTCGATGTTGATGAAGGTACCTATGTGTCTGTGACTAAAGTTAATAGTTTTTCAACCCCCGACGCAAAGAGAGGGGTGTTATACGTTTGTCTGCGTATGTGTGTGTGTCGTCTGTCTGTGGAATCGTAACTCCCGATTAGGTGAAGCGATTTTGGTTTGATTTTTTTGTTTGGAATGTAAATTGATCGTTTGTGTTCTTAGCCGAGTTTGGTTTTGCCGAGATATAGTGGATGAAAGTGGTAATTAACAACGAATTAACAAGCGGGGTATCAAATGATAGGAAAAAAAATGATTCCTTCATTACAAAAACTGACATATTGATATAGTAATATAGTGAAATTAATATAGTAATCCTTACTCCTTTCTAATATTATAAATGTGAAAGTAACTCTGTCTGTTACGCAATCACGCCTTAACTACTGAAGCGATTTAAATGAAATATGGTACAGATATAGTCTAGAGCCTGAGAAAGGACATAGGCTATATTTTATTATGAATTTCCCACGGGAACGGGAGTTACGCGGGTGAAACCGCGCGCGGGAAGCTAGTAGAATATATAGTAAAAATATTCATATAGTAATCTCTTATATTATGGGGGGAGGAAGAAAATATGTTTTTTTTTTCTTTTACGGGTATTTATATAATAATAAAACTGTAGAGGTCGAATGTCTGTAGGTACATAGAAAAAAGCGCTAAAACACGAGTCAGTGGAATGTTACAAGACTTACAAGTAAAATAGAACACATCCAGTTTTTTCTTTATCATTTTGTTTCTCTGTCTGTTTGTTTGTTTTTGCGGGCTAATCTCCAAAACTGTTGCACCGATTAACATGAAATTTCGGTCAACATTTAAAATAATTTTATTTAATCACAGAGAATTAATGAGTTCCCGTGGGAAAGTTAAAAAACCGAAGGAATAACTAACACCATGCGTACAAAGTCGCCGGCATCAGCTAGTTATTATAATTACAGTGCACAGCTCACGGTCATCGCACTGTATGACCTTATTTTCAACAGCTGGTATTGACAAATTACATCTGTATTTGTTTTCCCATCGTTTTTATAATAATGCATGCAGCTGCAGTGGCGTAACTATTGTAGAGCCAGGTGGTGCTGTGCACCAGGGCCCCGGACCTCAGGGGGCCCTCTAACCTAAGCTTTAAAAAGAGCGGGAGCTTGCCCACCTAGCTACGCTACACCTGCGTAAAGAAAGTTAAGGAATTATAGACATACACGCCTATATCCGTGGCGTTTGGCTCACTTTAAAGGTCGTGGATTCGATCCGCCGGGCAAGAAATCTTTGTGTAAATTCAAAGATTACTTTCCGGGTCTGGTTGGCTGAGGGACTACCCTCCGTGCCTCGGAAAGCATTTTAAGCCGTTAGTGCCTATTACTTACTATTATTACAACATAATACTGCGGTCACCAACCCGCCTGCTAAGAGTGGTGACTACGGCCAAACTTACGTCGCAAGGCCCTTGTTCAGCAGTGGACTTTATACGGGTGATGATGATGATGACGCCGATCAGCGTTGCCAGACGTCCCAATTTTGGCGGGATGCGGACTTTCCAATTTTTATACCACAATTTAAAATCTCGAGCGGGACAGAATCTATCCCGCTTTTCCGGGATAGCTTGACCGCTATACGGTATACCGTGTTACTTAAAATGAAATCTACAAAGCGGTTTACGTCCCCGCAACCATTCCTGCTCCCCGTATATACGGCTACGCCTTTTTTTTCCGGTGGGAAATGTATTTACGCATTCCCACCGCCGCTGCAGCGTATCCGCGCTCTGGCGGTGGGATATGTGGGTCTCGTCCTCTCCATAACGTAGTGTACTAACTCATACCACGAGGAGAGGACCCTACACCACTAAAAGCCCCCGGACACTCCTTCGATCCGCCGCGCCGTTGGCGGCGACCGGGTACGATCATCTCGGCACCGCGGGATCTCCTGGGCCACACTTACAGTGGCCCATTTGCCCAATCATAGGGACGCCCGGAGTGTAGAGGCGTCCCTACTCCTTATGGGTCAGCCTTGAAGGAAGCGGGGCCCATGTGCCCCACTCCCCGAGGATTTACGCCCACGCCTGCCCCTCCGTTACCAGATCTAAATTCTAGAAAAACTTCATGACTACAATATTACCTTCAGTAAACTCTGATGTGATTTTAACTAACAACACCAAAACAAATATCACTAGCACCTACTTACTTATTGTTATTTAATCATATACTCGTAGGTATTTACTTATAAGGTACCTAGAGTAGCGTGCAAACTGAAGGACTTGTAAAAACAGATCAGTTCTAGACAGACTCATGTCTTGTGAGGCCCCTGGCAACAACAAGCCTTTACCTTTTATTTCGGACGGACATAGGTTTATAAATAATCACGAGGCTTTTGCTACTTCACCGATCATAAACGCGAGCAGAGCTCCAGCCTTAGTAAATGTTTTAAAAACAACAAACTAGGTAACATGTGCCAGAGGCCGCCTGCCTAATGTGAAACTTGGACCTCGGCTCAAAGCGGTCGCCGGGGTGATTGAGGAATGACTTTAGATTTTTAAGAGAATTTTGTGCAACTGTCGCCATATCATACAGATCGCGGGTCTCTTGGAGTTAGTTTATAGTAAATACATTGCTCGGCTCAATTACGCCCTCGCCTTCGGCTCGGGCTGAAATTCCGCCTCGCATGTTATAACCATCATAACGCACTAATATCGTACGACGTTTTTTAACACATTTGCGAGGAAACAGAAAAAAAAAACATTTTTCACAATACAAGTACTTACCTACCTACAAAGAAAAGAAAATTTGAGAAATATGGCGCGAGGATTATTTTCTGCCGTAGCTGCGTCAAAATGTTGGCAAAGACGTTAGAGCATGCAGCCAAGTTATTAAATTACCGAATAAACTGTTTTTTTTTATTTTTAATAAACTGAATCTGTGAATGCACACTGTTGCTTTCCCGCCATTTTAACAGCGCGCTAGCGCTGCCTACTGACTGGCGCCGCGCGGCGATTAGTTCGAAATTTGAATAGCAACAGCGCGCGAAATGGCAAATAATACTGTTATGGAATTTGTATGGACTATAACTTAACTATTTGCTTTGGTAACACACGCGTTTTTATGACCCGCTTTACATATTTAAAACCGGTGGAATTACATCAGCTTTACGAGCAACGGTGTTAAAAAGAGTTTTTAAACCATTTAGTACTGCTGAAGCTCTGCTCGCCTTTATGCTCGGTGAAGTAGCAAAAGCCTCGTGGCTTTACATATGTCCGTCCGAAAAAAGGGCCTCTCGGACTTTGGGTCTACGAGGGCATTAGAAGATACAACCTTTACGCTAACGATTTAGTGTATAGATATTTTATGTGAATTATAACGTTAACAAATAATATGTAGGAAAAATAAATTGACTTCTATTGGCTTAGGCCTTAAAAAAACTCGTTAAACTAAGCGAATAAAATGATTTATTTTTGTAATTTGATTGTCCAGTGACTATTTTAAAAGATCGGTTTGTCGCAATTATTTTACAGTTTTAATTACAATTAATAAAAGCCATTACAAATACCAAACGCATTAAAATCTAATAACTTAAAAAATAAAATAATTTCTTCTGGTTTACGGTATTTTAATGCATGTTTTTGAATTAATTTATAGTGGCATAATATAAATATGAAAACCTACAGTAAGTTCATTTATATAAGTGTTATAATCTTGTTTGACACACTACCCGTCTCGATAAAGTATTACTTAACAGTTATTTTACTAGGGAATGTATAATGTATAAGGTTTAATAACAAACTTCCTTATATACAAAGATCATTTCTTAGGAATAAATTAAAAGTCATAGCGTAACTGTGTAAATATAATACTATTTTAGATTATGTGTACGACTTTTATATAGTCATCCCAACCAATAGCCGCCACGGTGGTTAATCTCTAGAGAGACTAGCCATCTGCGCGATTTGATTTGATTCTCACAAAACTATAGCGTAAATACTAGTTCTACTTACAACTTCTTTGAAGACACACATCATCATCATCAGCCAGTATAACGTCCACTGCTGAACTTGGGCCTCCTCCCGAGGGAGGGTATTTGCCCTAGTCACCACGCTTGGCAGGCGGGTTGGTGACCGCAGTATTATGTTGTACGACACAAGGCAACGCTGCTGCCCGTTCCTTGATATACGATAGATGATCAACCATCCAGACCCGGAAAGAAATCTTAGAATTTACACATAGATTTCCTTTTTGGCGGCTTGGGGATCGAACCCACGACCTCCGATATTGAAAGCGAGCCAAATACCGTTACGGTACGGAGGTTGTCACTATAGCGTAAATACTAGTTCTACTTACAACGTCTTTGAAGACACATACAAACATAATTTGCTTGCTAGTTGCCAGTAGCATATGATTAATATTGTTAATTTTACAATGAGGATAAGCTATTACAAACATTAAGATACGACTGCAGTTTTGAACAATCAAATCATTCTTGTTTAAAATACATACATAAGCTCACGCCTGTTTCCCAGCGGGGTAGGCAGAGACAATGAACGTTGTTTAAAATCTATCTACATAATATAATGGACGGAGAGCTGACAACCGAAAAGGCAAGGTAATTTGATCATTCATAAAAATGATTAATCAGCTTACCTGGAGCATTCTAAGCATAAAGACGTCGACCTGGCAGGATTCGCGTGGTGGATGTGGAAGTTATGGGGTGGGAAAAAAATAAAAAAAAAAGGTAATGTGATCAAGATTACTTTTTATGCCAAATGGTTTGCCTACCTCCCCAAAGCACACAAAAAAAATCTGGCGTCATTTGGTTGGTGGAAAGGTAGCGCCAGGCTTAATTAAAGTGAGGAAAAAAAAAAAAAAAAAAAAAAAGAACAAGGCTGGCTTTTTTTGTGCTTAAAGTTTATTATTCCCAGAGGCTAGGAAAAAAAAGCCAGCCAATAATAGTGGTGGGAACATGTCGAAAAAAATAATTGAAAATTTATATTTTAAATTGTATTTTGCTCGAGAAAGAGCTAAGGGACATGAAAAAGAGCGCGTGGAGGGGATACACGCGACGCCGCGCGCCGGCGTCCGTGCTCTCTCGGCGCGTCGTTCATGTTCGGTAAACCGAACGCGCCTGGCTGGTCTCGTCGCACTCGTTGAGCGGAAAGAGCCGAACGTTTCCAGAGCGCCAGCTGTTTCAGTTTAGTGTCTATTTTACAGCGCGTGGACGTGTTTTTATATTCTGTTTAAATAAAATAAAAATCATATTTATTTACGTAAACCAATTCCAGGCACATTACCGAGAGAGCACGGACGCCGTAGTCACGTGTATCCCCTCCACGCGCTCTTTTGCATGCCCCTTAGCTCTTTCTCGAGCAAAATACAATTTAAAATATAAATTTTCAATTATTTTTTTCGACATGTTCCCACCACTATTATTGGCTGGCTTTTTTTTCCTAGCCTCTGGGAATACTAAACTTTAAGCACAAAAAAAGCCAGCCTTGTTCTTATTACCAAAAAATATTTTTTTTTTCCTCACTTTAATTAAGCCTGGCGATAACTTTCCACCAACCAAATGACGCCAGATTTTTTTTGTGTGCTTTGGGGAGGTAGGCAAACCATTTGGCATAAAAAGTAATCCTGATCACATTACCTTTTTTTTTTATTTTTTTCCCACCTTATAACTCCCACATCCACCACGCGAATCCTGCCAGGTCGACGTCTTTATGCTTAGAATGCTCCAGGTAAGCTGATAAATCATTTTTATGAATGATCAAATTACCTTGCCTTTTCTGTTGTCAGCTCTTAGTCCATAATGGGTGGCATTTTTTACGGGCTTGAAAATAATAGGGCGTGATATGTAAATGGAATGGATGTCTAGTTTTTTTTACTTATATAAATTGCAAATTGTAACTGTTGTTGTTGTATGGATGTAGTAGTAATAATAAATGGATAGCCCAGCTCGCTATGGAGCCCCACACTTTGTACCCATTCAACTTGTATTCCGTTTGCACTTGTAGGGTCCTCTCCTCGTGCATGCCACGCTATGGACAGGGCCAGCCCCACTTACCCCTTCGCCGGCGCGAGAACGCTGCAGAGGCGGAAGGGATGCGGGAATGCATTTGCCCCCGGACAATAAAAAAAATAGGTGAACATTTGCACATGGACTAGAGACGCCTCAGACGAAAAGTACATTAACTTAACAATGCTACAAAACTTTCTTCCATCAAAATCCCCTACAAACACCAAGGATTCTAATTAGCTACATTAAACTTAAATTAGTGGCACATGCCTACGTTTATTAATCGAAACATGCCCCAAAAATAAACCGAGGCAATCTCCATCGCATCATTACATACATAAAACTGTTAATACATAGTTTAACTTTACGATTTCCTTTGTGACATCATATAAGAACATAATTTCGCTATGGGGTTTTTATGGCGACCTTAGGACGAGGTTAACTGTATGTTATGTTTGTATTATGTGATGAATGGTCGTTATGTGCTGTGGAATTCGCACGTGCGATTTGCGGATGACTGGCGTTTAATTGTGATTATGATTACAATGATATCTGAGTAAATATGCAAGGTTATTGGGTTTGCTATTTATAGATTCAAACTGTGATATTGTTATGTCAGGTCGTGTTCAAACCGGCAGTAGAATAACCCACTGAGTTTGTTTCGCCGGATCTTTTCAGTTGGGGCGTATTGGATCCGGTGGTAGCATTAAAGCGCGTCCGTCGTTATATACTCATAGTCCGCCCAAATAATGACAATTGTTCTTAATATAATTTAATATAGACAGAACAAGCTATTGGACACAATATAGTTGAATAATAAAGTTAAGACTAAAACATTATTAAAAACAATAACTAAAATACCTGCTTACCTAATATGCTAATTTATAAATGTTAAAATTATACATAGGTTAATAATAAATTGTTGTTTTGACTATTTGCAAGTGCCTGTACTTAATAGTTTTTTCGTAAATAAAAATGATTTTTATTTTTAGGTCAGAGGTTGAATTAAGGGCCATCTTTAAAAGAGAGTATTTCAGCCAACTTCTAAATATAAAATGTAAAGAAATCGTTTAAGTTATTTAATGATTCTTCACATACAATGACGAAATAATTAAAAAATCAATTATTTTGTTATTGTATCTGAATGACAGCTCAATTTTTTTTTTTGGCTATGCAAACGGAGGTTCAGACCTCTATTCTTTAATCATTTAGCCCCGGATTCCTGCTCAAAGTGCCAAATGTAAAATGGGCCTGAATCTTGGAGGAAAGGCCTGAATGCATTTACTATGTTTTTCTTAAGACATTTTTTAAGTCTGAAATAATATGCTTATTAGTGTGTTTCATATTTTTTCAAATAAAAAGTAAGATTTTTATTGAAGTTTGATATTCGCTCCTTTTTTAAATCTTAACCAACTTTTTCAAGGTTCGGCCTAAATTTCCAAGTATTTAAGCGTATAAAAACTATAAAATAATGCATTTTAACCTAGAAAAAAGTATTAAAAATTTTACTAACGATTTTTCATTGCTTTATAATCTAAATGTTATTGTTTATTCTTCAAAGCAACTTAATAAAGTCTCAGCCTACACTAAATGTACCTACATTTCAATTTTACAGTCAGTGTTAAAATACAATTCCATTTTTGTAAATGATTCCAAGAATATAGGTTAAGAATTAAACGGACTGTTAGAGGAAATGTTTATTTTTTACGGACTACTGAAATTTATCATCATCATCATCAGCCCGTATAACGTCCCCTGCATGGGCCTTCTCCCGAGGGAGGGTATTTGCCATAGTCACCACGGTTGGCAGGCGGGTTAGTGACCGCAGTATTATGTTGTACCACACAAGGACACGCTGCTGCCCGTTCCTTGATATACGATTATTTTAGATGATGTTATAACTATCAGGACCAACGGCTTAACGTGCTTTCCGAGGCACGGAGGGTAGTCCCTCAACCAACTGCTCCAGTGGGTTGGGGCGTGGTATTTAGTAGCCTACATGTTAATCCAGCGTATAACCTATCCCGGTGCAAAATTTCAGCCAATTCCATTATGTAGTTTTTACGTGAAAGAGTAACAAACATCCATCCATCCACACTTACCAACTATCGCGTTATACAATATTAGTAGGATGATATATGTACATAACAACAAATCAGTGGTGTCATTTAGGAGTTCTGACTTTAGCAATAAACGTTACTTTCAGTTATTCAGTATTATTTATAGATGTCCATCCATTGTCCGAGTGTCTCACCTTAGGTAGATAGAGAAAGACTCGTAGGAAGCTAGGATAGGGTCCGGTCGTCCTCGCAAGGCGATGCCTGCGACGCGTACTATGTGGCACAACGTAGGTAGATAGAGAAAGACTCGTAGGAAGCTAGGATAGGGTCCGGTCGTCTTTGCAAGGCGAGGCTCGCGACGCGTTCTATGTGTCACAACGTAGGTAGATAGAGAAAGACTCGTAGGAAGCTAGGATAGGGTCCGGTCGTCCTTGCAAGGCGAGGCTTGCGACGCGTTCTATGTGTCACAACGTAGGTAGATAGAGAAAGACTCGTAGGAAGCTAGGATAGGGTCCGGTCGTCTTTGCAAGGCGAGGCTCGCGACGCGTTCTATGTGTCACAACGTAGGTAGATAGAGAAAGACTCGTAGGAAGCTAGGATAGGGTCCGGTCGTCCTTGCAAGGCGAGGCTTGCGACGCGTTCTATGTGTCACAACGTAGGTAGATAGAGAAAGACTCGTAGGAAGCTAGGATAGGGTCCGGTCGTCCTTGCAAGGCGAGGCTTGCGACGCGTTCTATGTGTCACAACGTAGGTAGATAGAGAAAGACTCGTAGGAAGCTAGGATAGGGTCCGGTCGTCCTCGCAAGGCGATGCCTGCGACGCGTACTATGTGGCACAACGTAGGTAGATAGAGAAAGACTCGTAGGAAGCTAGGATAGGGTCCGGTCGTCTTTGCAAGGCGAGGCTCGCGACGCGTTCTATGTGTCACAACGTAGGTAGATAGAGAAAGACTCGTAGGAAGCTAGGATAGGGTCCGGTCGTCCTTGCAAGGCGAGGCTTGCGACGCGTTCTATGTGTCACAACGTAGGTAGATAGAGAAAGACTCGTAGGAAGCTAGGATAGGGTCCGGTCGTCTTTGCAAGGCGAGGCTCGCGACGCGTTCTATGTGTCACAACGTAGGTAGATAGAGAAAGACTCGTAGGAAGCTAGGATAGGGTCCGGTCGTCCTTGCAAGGCGAGGCTTGCGACGCGTTCTATGTGTCACAACGTAGGTAGATAGAGAAAGACTCGTAGGAAGCTAGGATAGGGTCCGGTCGTCTTTGCAAGGCGAGGCTCGCGACGCGTTCTATGTGTCACAACGTAGGTAGATAGAGAAAGACTCGTAGGAAGCTAGGATAGGGTCCGGTCGTCCTTGCAAGGCGAGGCTTGCGACGCGTTCTATGTGTCACAACGTAGGTAGATAGAGAAAGACTCGTAGGAAGCTAGGATAGGGTCCGGTCGTCCTCGCAAGGCGATGCCCGCGACGCGTACTATGTGGCACAACGTAGGTAGATAGAGAAAGACTCGTAGGAAGCTAGGATAGGGTCCGGTCGTCTTTGCAAGGCGAGGCTCGCGACGCGTTCTATGTGTCACAACGTAGGTAGATAGAGAAAGACTCGTAGGAAGCTAGGATAGGGTCCGGTCGTCCTTGCAAGGCGAGGCTTGCGACGCGTTCTATGTGTCACAACGTAGGTAGATAGAGAAAGACTCGTAGGAAGCTAGGATAGGGTCCGGTCGTCTTTGCAAGGCGAGGCTCGCGACGCGTTCTATGTGTCACAACGTAGGTAGATAGAGAAAGACTCGTAGGAAGCTAGGATAGGGTCCGGTCGTCCTCGCAAGGCGAGGCTTGCGACGCGTTCTATGTGTCACAACGTAGGTAGATAGAGAAAGACTCGTAGGAAGCTAGGATAGGGTCCGGTCGTCTTTGCAAGGCGAGGCTCGCGACGCGTTCTATGTGTCACAACGTAGGTAGATAGAGAAAGACTCGTAGGAAGCTAGGATAGGGTGTGGTCTCTCGCGACGCCTTCTATGCTTTAGACCCGATCCTTGCCCGCCCTGGTTAGATCTTATGCCATAACAACATTGGTAAATTTTATTTAATAACATAATTGTTGAAATGTAAACTAATTTATTAGTCAAGATTGTTTTTTCATTATCAATAAACGTTTTCATTTTCATTGTATAATTAGTTATAGCCAATAAATACAATTCCATCGTATTGACTGCAAATGCCACTATAATCATCGTGCAATTTTTCAATTCGTGCTAACTACTGTAATTTGGAGCTAATAACCTTAGGATACGGTTGTTTTTCCTTGTTCATTAATTAGTCTGTTTTTTTACAATAGTAATTGATGCAACTCAGCGTCTGCCTCGTGCTCTTAGTATTTGAGTTTGCATGAACATAAGTTTTTACCGCAAACCTTGTTAAGTTAGCAATAATTTTGTCATACAACAGACATTAATTTAACTTTAGTTTATCACTAGACTTTTTTGGGATTAATCCTAACTTCATTCCCACCACTGCAACTCCTGTAAACCAGGATCGACAATGGCACACACTGGTAGCCTCGGTGCTCATTGCCGTAATGAGCACCGAGGCTCATCAAGTACTGGGCAGTAAGATTAACTGCCTTGGCACCTGAAACGAATTTAATCAGTAAGAGATTAGAAGGAGTGCAAGTCTTATGTTTCCATTTCCCTCCATTACATAGCAGGAGACAGCAAACAGGGAATGAAACTAAGAAGTAAGAGTCAGGGGTTCATTTAAAACTAGAGAAGCTACTCTAGTTTTAAATGAACCCCTGACTCTTACTTCTTAGTTTCATTCCCTTTTACCATAAAGTTACCATAGCTAGCTAGCTATGGTAACTTCTAAGTCTACTCAAATGAAACAAATCAGCAATCACAGTAGATATACCTAATTCCTCTGCCCTACCAGCCATAACAACCTTTAACGGATCCAGTAAACAAAATATTCACTTTTTTCAGGATGCATTCATCTTCGTGGACGTGTCCAACAAGACCGCTCCAGAGAACCTCATCGCCGCTCCTCTCGAGGAGCTGTCTGATGAGCTCCAGTCGGCCAGGGCTGATGCTCTTCTCCTCTACACTGACTTCGCGTCCAGAGCTGGTAGTGATCTTAAGACGTTCCTCAAGAATGTCACCTGGATGGCTCATGATGTTCTGAGCAATTTGGACGCGGCTGTTTATAATGATGTGAGTTTAGATTTAGTTAAAATTTCGTAAACAACATTCGAAGGCTCTTCTAAGGGTATATTGTTGTAGTCACTATACTTGGCAAACCGAAGAATTATGTACAGCATATATATATACAGGTTAACACTACTGCTCATTTCCTGGTATACGATTGTCATAGATCATGTTATGGCAATTTAGACCAACGGGTTAACGTATTTTCCGAGGCACGGAGGGTGATTTAACACAAAGATTTTTTGTCCATAGCGGGAATCGCATTTACGACTTCCGAGATTTAAGATGAGCCTTGTACCGCTCCCCCACAGTGACTTGCCAAGTGTGATGAATATGGCAACACCCATTTAGGAAGTCCATGTTAATCTGTGCTGTTGAAGTGAAGGAACACTTTATATTTTTGTCCACATTCCGCGACGACCGTAGGGCTCTGAACGGCTACCGATGGCAGAAATCATCATCATCTTCCTATCCTGCTCCCATTATTTTGAGTCTGCACAATATATCATTCTCTCCCATTTTTCCCTATTACTATTACGTCCCTGCCATACTCACACCTTTCTTACACATTTAATCTTTCACGCAGTCCATCCATCTCTTTTTGGCCTTCCTCTTCCAACGTATCCCTCCATCTTAATATTCAGCATTATTTTCGTCTCTTTCAACTTCACTGTAGCAAATGGACTGTAATTCCTGTTTAAATGTGTTGTAGGTACCTATAAGATACGCAAACTAAAGTCTAATTTTAGTGATGACATATTAGTTGCAGCAAATCGGTAAAACCGTTTATCTTGTCTATTTACTAACTGCATTGTCAAGGCTAGACACCTGGAGATCGTTAAGACAGACAATGATAAAATTGCTTTAAACATAGTTTTGATGGACATGCAGTTATTTTGAGTGCGCTTTTGTTGATTTATGAAAATGCAATTGTTTATGAGGTAGGTACTATGTTTGTTTGTTTCCATGTTAAGATATGATTGTAATGTGAAGTTTGGTCTTAAATTAAATTATTAAGCGATTCAATTACATTACGTAGGCTTTTTTATGTACTTATGTCGTTAGCCACGAGAAAAGGGATTAAATGGTTTCGTTATGAACTTTCGATGGTAGTTTCTGCGAATACCATGGTTGTCGAATATTATTTTTATTTTAGATTTTTATTGTCCGGGGGGAAATGCATTTACTCATTCACACCGCCGCTGCAGCGTATCCGCGCGCTGGCGGCGGGATATGTGAGACTCGTCCTCTCCATAGCGTGGTATGCTTACGCATACCACGAGGAGAGGACCTTACACCACTAAAACCCCCCGGACACTCCATCGATCCGTCTTTGACGGGGACCGGGACCAGGGGGTACGTACGAAGCAATCCGGCACCCGCGGTCAATATGGCGCCGCGGGATCACCTGGGCCATATCCGGGACTTATAGGGACGCCGGGAGTGTGGAGGCGTTCCTACTCCTCATGGGTCGGCCTCGAAGGGAGCGGGGCCCATGTGCCCCACTCCCCGAGGCCGAGCCTAGGGCGGCAGGCGGCGGGCCGGAGAGGGAACCTGAGAAACGGAAAACTCCAAATAAGTAAAGTTTGCACAAAATTCGCCCCCTTGGGACATGGCTTAAATGGATTGCAGGCGGGAAGATTGAGGACTTTTAGATGTTAAGGGCGTTTTGTACAACTTTCTCTCTACTTACGAAACTTGTGGGAAAATATGGGGTGGTGTATTCTTAGCCGGAAACCACAAGGCACGTGAGCCTCTAAACGGAAGAGTTAGTTGCTATAACAACAAACGAAAATATTTAAAATAACGGACACGAACCTCTGCCGTAAAAAACTATTTTAAAATGTTATACTTTTAAAACATACGTACCAGAAGTCCATTAACTTTAGCTACAGAATGAATTGTGAAAAAAAATATAACATGATTAGGGATTCGACCATAAACTAGTGTGCCAACTTTTATATTTACTAATCCATTACTTTGATACCGACTGTACTGTACTAAACTGTTGATGACTGTACACTTTAAACTATTTCGGAAACAATTCAAAACAATTTCGTTTCAGATATATAGGTATTATGGTGGCCTAAAATATATGCCTTGCCTGTTACTAGAAATAGTATCACGCGCTTTTATTTAGGTATTCCTCGAAGCGCTACCATTTTGAGGCGCTCTTAATGAGGCGCTCCAGTTTTATTCATCGGAGCGCTCCTTTTAGTAGCGCCTCCCGATAGTAATTAAAAATATTAAAATTGAAGAAAACCTTGAAGTCCACCCACGTTTAAAAATAGGGAAGTGCATGAAGTAAACGTAATAAATTATATCGATCATTTTTAAAAACTCATTTGTGCATCATCATCATCGAAGTTGCTTAACCAAAAGTTAAGCAACTTAGATGATGATGGTGGCTTCAAGGTATAAAATTTTAATATTTTAAATTACTATCGGGAGGCGATACTAAAAGGAGCGCTCCGAAAAAAAAAGGAGCGCCTCATTAGGAGCGGCTCAAAATGGTAGCGCTTCGAGGAATACCTCCTTTTATTGACTTATGTTCGTCAGTGAAGAAATTCTTCAGTGACATAATATTTATATTTTAATATACAAAAAAAATATATTGCAAGGAGCCCCTTCATGCAACGATACACCTAGAATCGGGGAACGGCTTAAAAATAACATAAATTTCAAATAATTATTACAAATCTACACTAAATTAAAAAGCTGAAGAGTTTATAGTTTGCTTTAATGCGCTAATCTCAGGAACTACGGGTCCGATTTGAAAACTTCTTTCAGGGTTATATAGCCCATTAATTGAGAAAGGCTATGGTTATACTATATTATGAAGTTGCGACGACAACGGGAGCTACGCGGGTGAAACGCTGCGCGGGAAGCTAGTATAAATACATATACATTATATTAATACATTATATTAAATGTACATTTATTTTAGTAGGTAATTACTAAAATAAATGTTATTTTTAACAAAGCCCTTTACCCGCGTTATTCATACACATGATACTATAAGCTGTTAAAGAGAAGGCATATATTTTTGATGCCCCTTACATATCAACTCCTAAAATAGTCTTGACGCGATCAAATACTGTTCCAAACCGTGGAGAAATTCTTGTTTATCAAAACAAAGCACATAGTTTAAATATGCATGCATTTTACTAACTCCTTAGCTATGATTAATGAGTGGGTCTAAAGGAATTTTGTTTTAATTTACTCACGTATGCATTCTTGAGAAATGATGAGCGATCTTTAAGTTGTAGAAATGCGTAATACAATTGTGATGAACAAAAACATTATTAAAACTGGAGCTCTGCTAGCCTTTGTGCCCGGTGAAGTAGAAAAAGCCTCGTGGCTAACTAGAACGAAAACAGAGTTACACATAATATTGCACCTTCGGTAAGACAAGGGCAGAATTGTAGCCATTGCTAAAACTCATAATCATAATATCAGCTTGTTGTCGTTCACTGAACTGAACATAGGATTCTCTCAGCGATTTCTAACATGAATAGTTGCTAGCGGCCTACACTCGCTCCTTGCGACCATGCAGTCTCGCTTGCCAATTCGTGATCTCCACTCGAGAACATTTGCCCCATCAGGGCCCCGAGTCTACTATAGTAATGGCGTGTCCATGAATTGTCAATGACAGTTCAATGTTCGGTTTTTTTCCCATTTGGTAATCTACTAATCCATAAGACGTCATAATGGTGTCATTATGACGCTACGATGACAGTAGCGTAGTTGAATATAATAACAAATGATACATTTATAAGTTTTGAAATCGTCTAAATAAACATTACAATCTCCCTAACCATCTCCCCTGCTACTTCTGTTGACGGCCTTTTTCTGCGGTAGCAACACCGACTGCCATTCCAGCGCCGACACCATAGTGAAATTAGTAGATTACCGTTTTTGGCATAATTATATAAGGATGGCACAACGGTGGCACAATACTTAAAAAAATAGCAGACTCGGCCCCCTGTTCTTCGAGCGATGTGCCTTGCCTATTGCCATTTCTTCCATATCCATTGAGCTATGTCAGCGACTTTCCTTCTCATGCGACTTTAAGCTTTCTTATGAGGCACACAGAGAGAGACCACACCTCAGACACATTGATTGATGACTTTCGTCTTCACATTTTTTATTCACGCGCGATTTGTAAATATTTTTTTATAAAACTATCTAACAATGAAAGTCGGAACATTTTGGAGATTAGGATTACCTTATAAATTAGGTATCTACCAGTATAAGGCTGCCTGTCCACCGGAGCGGAGCTTGGCTGCGGAGTGGAGAAACTGAGAAATATTAACCAATAGGATTGCACAAAATCTCCGCTCCGAGAGATCGATGATGGCGAGAGATGAGATCCGCCCGTCAAAATTGTTTTAGCCATTACTGAGATTAGTCAAAAAAACAGGCAGTATTATTTTTTAAATTATGTTTTTGTTAAAAGTAGGTACCCTATTTTATTTATTTGTATAGATGTTTCATATTAAAACATGGCAAAGAAAGTTTATAAAGAAAGTTATTATACTATAGTGAGTGCCCTTAAAACTAAACTAATGGCCCTGAACTCTTCTCGGTCATGTTGACTCACGTCGACTACACCTGTGTTTGCACACTTAATATATTACCTATATTGTGCATAATATAAACTCTTGCGCAGCTTGAAAAGTTGACAATATATTGTTTCTAATCAAAAGGTTATTTACTTTTTTTTTATTAGAAAAACATAGACTAAAATTATCAAGGGCATTACACACATCTAGAGCTCAAAAGCATAAGGTCGGATGTGCCATGATACGTCAGAAACATACGTCGTATGTGCCTTTATCGTAAGGGAGCGTTCAAGTATTACGTAACGCAATTTGGGGGGGAGGGGGGTCTCGTAAAACGTTACGATGCGTTACAGGGGCGGTAGGGGGTCTTTCTTACAGCACGTTACGTAACATTGTTTCAAAAAAATTAGGGAATTAAAACTCCCAAACCAAAACCAAAAAAAAATTAAAAGCCAATTTTTTTTTTTTAAATTAACAAAATGTGCAGTTGTTGCGAATTAAAATTCTCATGTTTTATATATTAGATTAAAACTATACCAAGTGTAAAAACTATTACATAACTTTTTACGACTTTAGGGTAAAAATGATCACTTGAGTGTTACGTAACGTTTAGAGAGGGGGAGGGGGGTCCATAAAAACGTTACGGTGCGTTACAAGTGGGGGAGGGAGGGTCAAAAATCTTCAAAATATGCGTTTCGTAATACTTGAACGCTCCCTAAACTGGCACTTGCAAATGCTTCTGAAGATAATAGTACTTCCGTCCTTATGCTTTTGAGGTCTAGAATTCATATTCAGCATCATCATCAGCCCGTCTTTTTTTTACCTACATTTAAGCTTTTGCTACTGCGCTGGCAAAAGCCTTGTAACTGGCTACAAAACTTCCAATGCTGAACATTGGCCTCCTACCAAGGTAGGGTTTATGCCATGGTCACCACGCTTGGCAGGTTGATGACCGCTGTATCATATCGTAGCACATAGAGACAATTTTACAATCGTTAAATGACGTTATAAGAAACGGACCCAACGGCTTTACATACTTTCCGAGGCACGGAGGGTAGTCCCTCAACCAACCAGACCCGGGAAGAAATTTTAGATTTTACGCAAAGATTTCTTGTCCGGCGTGGGGATCGACCCGAGAGTTATTCCGCTATACCACTTAAAATTAATAGCATGCGGATCACTTGCACGTTTATAGGTTACGGTAGCCGCATACCATATACAATTACTGTAGCATTTAAACATGAAGTTACGTTTAGGAACCTCTCACGCGATGGCTAACATAAATCTTCCTAAAGTACTCTCTTAGTCGAGCAGTACACAGTATTGTCCTTATACATAGCGACAGTCGAAACTTAAGATTAACACATGCACTATAAATAATTAAAGCGGCCGTAGCCTAAAAGCTAAAGCATTAGCCTTGTGGCTAACTACATAAGTATGTCCGAAAAAAGAGTGGTGAAAGCGAGAATTATTTTTTACTAGTATGCTTAACCCCCGTGCCCCGTGCTAGGCTAAAGTGCCTTGTGTTACGAGTGGGTTCAAGTCGGTAGTGCAATGGGTGGGGATCAAACCAGCGACCACATGTCAGTCTGACGCCCTAGCTATGGCCGCTGTACTTAGGCTACAACTAGCCTACTCTAATCTCTTTCTGATTAAATTCGTTGCGGGTCCCATTGAGGCAGTTTAAACTTTTTCCCAGGACTTGGTGAGCCTCGGTGCTCATTGCCATTACCAGTGTGAACCACTGTTGCTGGTCCTGATCCTGGCTTACAGGAGTAACAGTGGTGGGAATGTGGTTGGGATTAGTCCCATAATTTTTTTTTTAACTAGACTACAATTGAGACTTTCATTGTTAGATGGTTTAGAAAATCCTTATTTTAAGCGTACAAAGTCGCAAGCACCAGCTAGTATCTAAATATAATCTCTACAGTAATCGTATAACTCCTGCCAGCCCTATACACCTAAGATGAATGTTGCCGATGCATATAACACGAAGCATATGCGTTGGAATGTGGCCTGTCTGTCTGTACATGCACCGTATGCTAAGGATTTGGCAACAGCGCGGTTATTGGAACAGATGTACTAGCATTTAAGACATATGTGGAAAGTATTTGCCACTGATTCTTTATTTATTTACTTACTAGCGACCCGCCCCGGCTTCACACGGGTGCAATGCTCATGTATCATACATATAAACCTTCCTCTTGAATCACTCTATCTATTAAAAAAACCACATCAAAATCGTTGCGTAGTTTTAAAGATTTAAGCATACATAGGGATATAGGGACAGAGAAAGCGACTTTGTTTTATACTATGTAGTGATTTCCACTTAGGTAGCTAGTGAAAGGTTGCAGGTTAGCTAGGGTAGGATCCTCAACGGAATGACCGAGGACCGCATTGTTGCTTATTCCCCGAACTGTGATCTCGTGCCAGCGATCATCACCACTGTTCGTAAATCTACTCTTTACTCCAGTGGCACCCTGAGCGTTGGTCCTAACCCCTTAAGGGTGCCCTCAGATGGATGTTGCTTAGACTTTGGCCGGATTCCTGGAAGTAAATTTTAGACCTGTCACCTTAAAGGCATCTTACTATAATGTGTACATTTGTCATTTATCGCACGACAGACGGACAGACTGATAAAAAAATCTGTAAGATCAAATAATTTTAACAATGTTTTTAGCTATTTAAGTGATACTTTTGTTAGATTTAGTCTTATACAGTGTAACGTTGACAAGTACAAGTGTATGTAAATACCTAAGTGTTGTATCAATTTCATTATTTCATTATGTACTCTTCTTCTTAGGCGGTCCCTCATATCTAAGGATCGTGGTCAGCATCAGGGTTGCATCTGGAGCGGATGATCTGTCTCCACCGGTTTCTGTCCAGCGCGACCCTCACGACCGTGGTGAATTTCAAGGACGACGAGTCTTTAACTTGATCTTGTTGGTGAACGTCCGCGTGATCTTTTACCTTCTGTGTTTCCAACCACTATCAGTTTTTCTATTTATGTACACGAGATCTAAACTATGTACAAAGGTACTACTTATTTCTGAAGAAATCTTTTCTGTCCGATATCCCCGCGAACTGTAAAGGAGCGCGACAGTTGCACAAAACTCCCCTAAAAAACTAAAACTCATAATCCCTCACTCTTTCCGCCAGCGACCGCCCTGAGCCGAGGTCCAAGTCGCACCGGGGACGCTCTCTTGCGCAGGCTGCTTAGTTTGCAGTTTTTAAACCATTTATCTAGAATAGAGTTATGCTGGGCTTAGCAAAAGCCTTACTACGTCCATCCGGAATTTCTCCATACAAACTTTTGCTGGTTGATAATAAACTAACATAATTATCTCCTTACAGCTCAATTTTAATAGTACCTTTCTCATGTTAAATGGTCAGACTAAGTGCTCTAAATCCCAATAACACTAATACACTTTGTATCGGATGTAAGTGTCCATTGTAAATAACATCGGAATGTCCTAATTCACATCCATGCGTAAAGGATTTGGCAACTGTAAGCGGCTTACGGCAGCTGGGATATGTACGGTCGTAGAATGTATGTTGTGTACATTTATAGGTCATAATGATCATGTGAATAAGCAATTTTAATTCAAACAAAGATACAGATTGGAATTAACTGTTTATTAAGACTGCTAAGGAAGGAAACCGAATCTATAACTAGGTTTTAGCGACTACTGTCTTTTTTTTTACTATAGTTGTCCGGGGGGAAATGCATTTACGCGGTCCCACCGCCGCCCCTGCAGCGTATTCGCGCGCTGGCGGTGGAATATGTGGGACTCGCCCTCTCCATAGCGTGGTATGCTAAACTCATACCACGAGGAGAGGACCCTATACCACTAAACCTCCCGGACACTCCTTCGATCCGCCGTTTGCGGGGGTCGGGTACGCATGAGCAATTCGGCCCCCCGACGGCACCCGCGGCCAATATGGTACCGCGGGATCTCCGGGGCCATACTTACAGTGGCCCATTTGCCCAATTATAGGGACGCCCGGAGTGTAGAGGCGTCCCTACTCCTCATGGGTCAGCCTCGAATGGAGCGGGGCCCATGTGCCCCACTCCCCGAGGCCGAGCATAGGATGGTAGGCGGTGGGGTCTTCATTGACCCACCAGCATATACATATGTATAATAACAAAACGTTCCTCGCGTTTTCAATCTTGTAGTTTAAAAAAAATCATTATTCTTCTTATTCATATATTCTTCCTGCACTTATCCCATATGACTTGAAGTCGGCGCAACACGTTTGTTTCTTCCATTCTATCCTGTCACTCGTTTACTATCACTAACTAACCTTTCTTTCATATCACTCTTCACACAATCCATCTTTTCTTTAGCCTTCCTCTCCCTCTCCATCCATCTACATGTATACTTAACTCTTTTAGTAACATGCATTTAATCTCTCCTCTTCAAATGACCTATAAAAAAAAATTGTCTTTAGTATTCAGCATAATTATTAAGTCGTAATTAAAACGCGTGGTCCGATTGGAAAATATCTTTCAATGTTAGATAGACATTTATCGATTTATATTAAACTAGCTTCCCGCGCGCGGTTTCACCCGCGTAACTCCCGTCCCCGTTGGGAAATTCATAATAAAATATAGCCTATGTTCTTTCTCAGGCGCTAGACTATATCTGTACCAAATTTCATTTAAATCGCTTCAGTAGTTAAGGCGTGATTGCGTAACAGACAGACAGACAGACAGACAGAGTTACTTTCACATTTATAATATTATACAGGGTGTCCCAAAAGGTTAAGTAGCTGGGAAAGGGGGTGAAAGGGGTAAGCACAATGGTCACTAGAAAAATAAAAAAAAACCGCTCTGGGTATTTAAAAAAAAAATGGCATTTTTTTAAAAACTTAAAATTTTACACCTTGTTATTTTTGATGTTGATGTTGATGACCTTGTTGTTATTGAAGATTACATAACAGCATTTTTTTTAAATACAGCCATATTTGTAGGTACAGTTAGCACAAGGTGTAAAATTTTTAGTCTTTTAAAAAATGCCATTTATTTTTTTAAACACCCAGAGGGAATTTTTTATATTTTTCTGGTGACCCTTGTGACCATCCCTATCACCCCCCTTCCCAGCTACGTAATCTTTTGGGACACCCTGTATATATAGTAAGGATTGTGAAGTTCCTAGGGAGTAATGTGTAAGTAGTTAAACTATATGCAGACCACGCTAAGTAACGACGACAGAACTATAAATAAAATTAGTATAACCCGAGGTCAAGAAAGCTAAATTACGAGCTTTCTAGTAATTAAACTTTCTTTAATAATTATGAGGTTCTTGTTGTAGAAACATATAAAAAGAGAAGTAACTGTAACTACACGTATAAGGAGCTTTCAAAGTATTTATTTATCTATTTTAATTATTGCGTTTATTACTCGAGAAACTACTTTTAACGGGAATGACATATAAAAGAATATTGATAAATTATAATCTTATACTCTTATACCCTTCTACTATCCATACTAATATTATACCCAGCGACTGCCCTGAGCCGAGGTCCAAGCCCCACAGGGGGCACCCTCTTGCGCAGTTTGTAGTTTTTAAACCATTTATTAAGGCTGGAGCTCTGCTTTTATGCCCGGTGAAGTAGCAAAATTCTCATGGCTACCAACGTATATCCATCCAAAAAAAAAAAACTTTGAGGCCCAAATCCAACTCGCGGCGCCCTCTTGCGCAAGTTGCATAGTGTGTAGTTTAAAAGTCATTGAATAAGGCTGCACCATTTAATGGAATTCTGCTCGCCTTTATGCCCGGTGTAGCAGCAATAGCCTCCTGGTTAACTTCAAAAGCGCGCTGGTCGGCTAGTGTATTATAATTGCACATTCGTGCCAAGTCGGGGCAACTCGATAGTATTTTAACCTTCAATAGAAACATCAAAGGGATAGTTAATTTTAGTTCGTCCGCAGTTATTGCATCTGGAATCCATTGACTGCACCAACATTATAAGGTTATGTAAGAAGGCCACGGTACCACAGATTAATACATAGTTACTAACAGTACAATGTTTATTTCATCATCAGCCCGTATAACGTCTACTGCTGAACATGGGCCTCCTTCCGAGGGAGGGTATTTGCTATAGTCACCTTGCTTGACAGGCGGGTTGGTGACCGCAGTATTATGTTGTACCAGACAAGGGAACGCTGCTGCCCGTTCCTTGATAAACGATTATTATAGATGATGTTATAACAATCGGGACCAACGGCTTAACGCGCTTTCCAAGGCACGGAAGGTAGTCCCTCAAACAATCAGACCCGGAAAGAAATCTTAGAATTTACACAAAGATTTCTTGTCCGGTGTGGGGATTGAACCTACGACCTCCGAGATTTAAAGCGAGCCAAATACCGCTACGCTATGGAGGTTGTTATAGGCGTTCGTATAATCGGGCAAATCCCGTATCTTATTATTCTACACTAGCTGATGCCCACGACTTTGTCCGCGTGGTCTTAGTTATACCTTCGGTTTTTTAACTATCCCACGGGAACTCATTAATTTTCTGTGATTAAAATGTTGACCGGGGATGTAAGGTATCATTTAAATCGGTGCAACACTTTCGAAGTTTAGCGCGTACAAACAAACAGAGAAACAAAAAAAAAGAAAAAGTCTGGATGTGTTCTATTGAACTGCTAACATCCCCCTGACTCTCTATCTATGAGGGAGGCCTATGTCCAGCAGTGGACGTCCTACGCCTGAAATGATGACTCGGTTTTTAGCGTTTTTTTTTTTCTATCTACAGACATTCGACCTGTACAGTTTTATTATATGTAGATATAGATAGTATACTATCAAAGCTAGTCGAATTTAATATTACCTACACCCATTACCTATCATCGCAATTACAGAAACAGGATTCAAACCCGCTCAAACTGTCTCAAAAGCCGATTACTATGCGAAGGAGACTAGAACCCAGTATCTGCCGCATTTTTATGCAGTAATTAAAACAAACTAACATATAAATAACATTTTATATTATTATGGATACATTCAGGTTATTTTCCGTCATATCTTGGTAAATTCCTTTTATACGGAAAGCTGGTTTGAAGGACTATTAAAAAAAATGTATACATTTTGTTAAGTAAGATATAGCCTAGGTTTGCTAGATGCATAGGTACATTTAAATTAACAATTAAATTGATACACTAGCTGCGCCCCGTCACTCTACTCCAGTGGGTCGGAGCGCGATATTTTGTAGCATATATGTTAATCCAGCTTATAAACTACCCGCGTGCAAACTTTCAGCCAAATCCATTCAGTAGTTTTAACGTGAAATAGTTACTAACATCCATCCATCCATAGGTACTTACATACTTTTGCGTTTATAATATTAGTAGGAAGGACTAGCTTTCCGCGCGCGGTTTTACCCGCTTATCTCCGGTTCCCGTGGGAACTTCTTCATAAAATATAGCCAAAGTTACACCTGGATAGCGTAGCTTTCTAATGCTGAAAGAATTTTTGAAATCGGTCCAGTAGTTTCGGTGTCTATTTAATACAAACAAACAATCAAATCTTTCCTCTTTACAATATTAGTATAGATTTAGTATTCATACACAAGAGATGGATAGTGCTAGTACGCTGAATAGTTTACTAGAGAAGTACCTCCACGTTACAGAATACCACAGACAAATCTATACTAATATATAATCTATACTTAAATATAAACCTGAGGAGACTAATCTCATAATATTGGACCGATTTGCAAAAATCTTGGCTATATAAAAAAAAAACACTTTGTTGTATGGGAGATCCCCCTTAAATATTTATTATATTTTATTTTAAGTACAGCACAGTTACAGTTTGTTGTTAAAGCGGCAACAGAAAGACATAATTTCTGAAAATGTCAACTGTCTAGCTGTCGTGGTTCTTGAGATACAGCCTGGTGATAGCCCCGAGGCTTTTGCTACTTCACCGGGCATAAAGGCGAGCAGAGCTCCAGCCTAGATAAATGGTTTAAACACTACAAACTAAGCAACCTGCGCAAGAGGGCGTCCCCGTGGGACTTAGACCTCGGCTTAGGGCGGTCGCTGACGGGGAGATTGAGGGATTATGGCTTTTAGTTTAGGGGAGTTTTGTGCAACTGTCGCTCTACTTTACAGTTCGCGGGCCCCTCGGACTTCGGGTCTACGAGGACATCGGAAGGTTCTTAGCAAACTAAGGGTCGGGAGGGCCTGGTGATAGACAGACAGACAGCGAAGTCTTAGAAATAGGGTCCCGTTTTTATCCTGGGTACGGAATCCTAAAAATGAAGATCTTACGGAAACGGGAGTTACGCGGCTTAAACCGCGCGCAGAAGCTAGCAACATTATAAAGAGGTTTCCGGCGATTGGGACCGTAATTAACTAGGACCGCGGTCCCAATCGCCGGATCCGTAAAAAATAAATAATTTTCTTCCGGCGACTGGGACCACTCATAAATGATAACTGAAATCAGAAAATCGCACACTTAGAAATATAGTGACCTAATTAAAAAAAGCAAAAGTTAGGTAAATGGCGAAATAATATTATTAGATCCATACATTTTGTAGAAAATATAAAATATTCGGCTGTTTTAAAAATATGTGTAGGTATTTTATTAGTTTTATATCAAAATTATTAATATTGGTCCATGAAAATGTTGAATTTAGGTCATATTCTGAATAAAAGTCACACATACGAATTTTTGAATTGAGTCCCTATATTTCTGAAGGTGCGAAATGTACAGTCCAACTTTAGGTATTTTGTGTGTGTTGCCTATTTAACTCTGTGGTATCGTATGATAATAATTAACAATAAAAAACATTAGTGATCAGCCTACTCAGTATTATATTATTATGATTTTCACATGGACGTGCTAATTTAAGTTAAATAACATAATTTCCTTACGATTTTGTTCACATAACTGACATGTTAATGAGATAATTATTCATCCCTAAGTTAATCATTTACCTATATAATAGAAGCCCATGTTTTGATCCAGGGTATATAAATTTACATGAATTTAACACATTTAACAACCCATGACTTGATCCAAGGTATATTTACAGGGATTTAACACTATAACAGTCTTAAAGATGTTAAAAGGAATAATGTGTTCAATAAAATTATCAAATATGTTATATTAACACAAAATACATACATATTATTTCCTTTACATTTCATATATGTACCAAGAGTGTCTAACCGGTCGGTCGCTATGCCCGGTAATGAAGCAAAAGCCTAAGGACACATGTCCGTCCGAAAAAAAAAACGTCTATCGCGATCGACTTGTCAATCCCGGAAACTACATATTACAGTCGATCAACTTACCTATAGGTATAATAAAAAAGTTATATTTTAGTCTATAAATATTTGCCGCAAAGTAAGTGTTTGTCGTCGATTAATCGCACACAGTTTTGTCAGTAAATAGTTGATGTTAGGTCTTATTAAGTTGACCACCCCTATTATATACTTTAATTATTATTGTCATTGCCGTGCCGTGCCGTATGGTTTCCGGCCTAGAATAGACCACCCCATGTCCTCCCATTGGTGTCGTAAAAGGCGACTAAGGGACATATGGCTAATGGATGGGCAGTAGCATCTATTAGGTCAAGGTTTACATCTTACTGCGATCACCAATCCGTCTGCCAAGCGTGGTGATTATGGCAATATCCCTCAACGATCCTGGCTTGCCAAGGTCTGTTAAGAGGAGGCCCATGTTCAGCAGTGGACGTAAACGGGCTGTTGATGATGATGATGATTATTGTCATTAATAACTTATTCCACATAATACATTTAATAATAGAGTACAATGTAATGCAGAATTATTTATTTATTAATACATGGAAGACTTACAGCTTATGTTACTAAGACGAAATAAATCTTCTTATACATGAAATATTTAATTATTCTTGTTGGAAATGTAATACTGCACCGGTGGCTCAGTGGTTACGGTAGTTGCTTCTGGGACCTGGTGTTCTGGGTTCGATTCCCACCCGGGACAATTATTTGTGTGAACCACAAATAATTGTTCTGAGTCTGGGTGTACTTTGTGTCCGTGAAATGTATGTTTGTAAAGTCCACCGCGACACAGAGATTTATTTCTCTAGTGCGGGAGATGTAAAAAAAAAAAAAAAAAGAAAATACCGGATACCCGATCTGTTAAAACAGCCTACGTAGACCTAAATTTCGAGTTCCAGACACCACACAGCAGCTTAGATACCTAGCGCTGGTGCCTAACTTACGTGGCGGGTTGCCAATAGATAAATTGTCAGTACATCATTAGAATAGACAATACAATATGCTAATCACAAGCCTGATGATTATCACGTATTATTTTTATGATTTATGGCGTCCATCCACATGACTATATCATGATGATACTTGCAGACATAAACATTGTCTCATGAGTTCGTCTGTCGTATTGGCATGCACTCGTTCGTCCGCTGCCAACAGTCCGTCACCGTGGTCATGTAACCACACGACTATTGAAATTGGTTACAAATATTTATAAAAGTTTAACTCAAGAACATTTTGGACCCCTTTTACGCTAAGAACTCACGGAGCGGTTTGCACCCGCGCCCGCCGCGGTCGTGGGACTGCGGTTTTATGTCTATACTCACGAGACCGGTGATTTGCGCGATCGCGGTTAAGATCATCGCCCGCAAACTTGGCGGGCGATGATCGCAAGACCGACCCCCTAACACCCGCGCGCGCCGCGGCTGTAAAACACTTCGAGAAATGTGCTCTTAGTTTTTGAATACAAATCTACATCCTTCTGAAGCTGCGGGCCCGCAATCGCGGCGGGCGCGGTTGACACCCGCGTCGTGTGGTTTTAGCCTTAAACCTTTAAAACTCTCTTGAGCAGAGGGCAGCTAATGAGACCTGTTGATGCTGTCGAAGTGATTTGATAGGATTTTGGTGCATCATTTTATTCGTTACTAGATTTCCGCGCGGTTTCACCTGCGTAGCTCTCGATTCCAAGGGAATTTCAGGATAAAATATAGCCATTAGCCTTCATCGATAAATAGGCTATAAACGCTGAAAGATTTTTTTAAATCGGACTGATAGTTTCTGAGATTAGCGCGTTTAAGGAAATAAACAAACTCTTCAACTTTATGTATTAAAAAAATGTAAATATAAAAAGAACGCCAAATACCAGAATTAATCCAAATAATATCCAGATTTATTTTAATTTTTTTTTGTTTCTCTGTCTGTTGGTTTGTTTGTACGGGCTAATATACGAAACTGTTGCACCGATTTAAATTTAATTTTACATGGTGGCCTTACATCCCCGGTCAACATTTCAAATAATCACAGAAAATAATGAGTTCCCGTGTGATAGTTAAAAAACGGAAGAAATAACAAACACCACGCGGACAAAGTCGTGGGCATCAGCTAGTATATAAATAAAAATAACAGTAATGATTGCCAAATCTAGCGAGAGTCATGGAAAAATGTGTTGTCCTTTGTTTACCTTTAGTTTAGTAATCTGAATGTTAAACCAATGTTAAAGATCACATATTATTTGGAATTGATCCAGCGAAAAATATTGATCTTTCATTGGCAAAGGAAACGAAATCATTTGTATATTTTGGCAAAATTAAAATGAATCTCTGAAAAATATTCGTTAGTGCAAAGATAAAAAAATAGTTAATTGCTGAGATTTTTTAATGTCAGAGTCAGAGTTAAGCGTACGGCCCGCTTATTGGTAAGCCGTGATCGTAGCCTACGAACGACCCTGTTGATTAAGACAATATTTCGTCTCAAGACCCTGTCTTGACAAGTTCTTTATAGAGAAAGGCCTTCTCTTTATAAACGTTTCTCTCTCTCTCTCTCACTCTCTTCTTCTCTCTGTCTTTCTCTCTCTCTCTCTCTTTTTCTCTCTGTCTCTTGTTCAGCTGTGAACGTATACCTTCGGGCTATTGAAGAAGAAGAACCACGGGGCTAAAGTAAACTAAAACTAAACTAATATAATAAGAAAGGTTTGTATTTTTGAATGTAAGTTTGTTGCGAATAAACTTAAAAACTACTGGACCAATTTCAAAAATTATTTCACCATTAGAAAGCAACATTATACAGTAAGACATAGGTTATATTTAATTATGGAGTTTCAACGGGAACAGGAACAGGAGGCTCAGAGTCGCTCAACGAGCTATGGAAAGGGCTATGCTCGGGGTTTCTCTACGAGATCGAATCAGAAATGAAGAGATACGTAGAAGAACGCGGGTTACCGACTTAGCCCAACGGATTAGTTCGTCGAAGTGGCAATGGGCATAGCACGGAGAACAGATGGCCATTGGGGCCGAAAAGTTCTCGAATGGAGACCGCGGCAAGCGTAGCGTAGGACTTCCACCTACTGGAGATCTATGAGGGAGGCCTATGTCCAGCAGTGGACGTCCTACGGATTAAATGATGAACGGGAACAGAAGCTATGCAAGTGAAACGGTGCGCGGGAAGCTAGTTAATAATAATTCTATTATTTTATCAATTATATCTTGATTGATTTATGAAAATCAATAATAACAAAAGCGTTTTATCTTTCCGAAGTCAAGTTTAAGGTCAGAGTGCACACGCACTACAAATTGCATCAGTGATTAAATGATTTAATCAGGAAATCGTAAACAGACAGACAGTAATTACGACAAATTAGTATTGATACGATATCTTATAATAATCATAGTTATTTATTTTTAAACTACAAATTGATAAAAAGATAAACAGTAATGATACCCCATAAAACAAAGAATAATTACTTTATACTAGCTTCCCACGCGTGGTTTAAATTAGCAGTAGAAATACTGCAAGAAACTAGCACCACTACACAGAGACCGCTCTAGCCAACCCGACGGAGAAGAGTCCGCCCGCGAACTGTAAAATAGAGCGACAGTTGCACAAAACTCCCCTCAAAAAGTCAAAATCCCTTAATCTCATCGCCAGCGACCGCCCTGAGCCGAGTTCGAAGTCCCACAGGGGACGCCCTTTTGCGCAGGTTGCTTAGTTTTTAGTGTTAAAACCATTTATTAAGGTTGGAGCTCTGCTCGCCTTTACGCCCGGTAAGTCCTCGTACCCCTCGTACAACTACGGAATTACATCCGAAAAACAAAATGGTTTACATCCACATTATTCCAGTTATTGTAGGAACTTCATAATTAAATATAGTCTATGTCACCTCTGTGTAACGTAGATTTCCAATGGTGGATTTCAAATTAGATCCTACTGGCCGGTGGCGTAGCTTACGTAGGGCCAGGTGGTGCAGTGCACTAGGGCCCGGACCTCAAGGGGCCCTCTAACCTAATCTTTGAAAAGAGCGGGACAGCCAACTCGCCAGCTCTTGAAGCTATGCCGGGGCCCTTGCCCACCTAGCTACGCCACTGTACTGGTCTGATTAGAATATTGAACATTAGATACCTAACACTGATTTTTTTGAAATCAGACAATTAGATTCCTGAGATTAGATAAACAAACTCTTCAGCTTTATAATACTGAAATATATTTTCACCGCTTCCTTATCCTGGTGTTACATAGGCTGCTATATTTACTTATGAAGTCCCTATGGGAATTGGAGTTACGCGAATGAAACCTCCCTCCTTGCCCTCCCGACTCTTAGTTTGCTAAGAACCTTCCGATGCCCTCGTAGACCCGAAGTCCGAGAGGCCCACGAACTGTAAAGTAGAGCGACAGTTGCACAAAATTCCCCTAAAGAAACTAAATGCCATAATCCCTCAATCTCTCCGTCAGCGAACGCCCTCAGTCGAGGTCCAAGTCCCACAGGGGACGCCCTCTTGCGCAGGTTGCTTAGTTTGTAGTGTTTAAACCATTTATCTAGGCTAGAGCTCTGCTCGCCTTTATGCTCGGCGAAGTAGCAAAAGACTCAGGGTTAACTACATATGTCCGTCCGAAAAAAAAAGAGCAAAAATTCTTTAAAAAGAAGTACAAATTCTCACTCTATAGAATCTATCAAAATGCATCGTATACATTAAAAGTAGATACCTACTAGGTAGGTAGGTACATTACTTGAAAACGACTTGACCAAATTGACTCATTCGTTTTTTATCGCGTTTGTAAGGATGAGGTTTGTATAAATAAAAATATCCACGGGAAATGTGAATGGCGAAGCTTCCAAACAGAAACAGCTTGTGTTATAAATACATATTAAAGTGCCATTTGTTTCATCTAATATACATATAACACCAAGTAAATCCTTGTTCTAATTTACGATAATAAGACAATACATCTTTGTCGAGTGGACCGTAAATTGTGGTCACTACATAGGGACGTCAATACACAATGCACTTCGTAGATTGTGAAATACATAGAGATGTAATAGTTTTATATGGGTATTATTGTTAGTCAATAAAAAAAAATAGTCATATTTTTTGTTTTGAAATCATTTTTATATGATTAAAAATTGCTTTTTAGAGAAGAATGCAAAGAGCGCAAAAAAAAATAACGATGTCTGTAATTTTGGTCTATACAATTTGAAAGAGAGAAAGAGGTAAGAAAATAGTGATTTGGCTGAACTAAGTAATCCTGTGTTTCAGGCTAGTAGACCATAATATTAACTTTCATAATCAATTTTAAATTAACTAAGGTACGAAGAAAATTAAACAGTGAGATGAGATTATATAGGGTGAATGGTAATTAGTGACCGATACCTAAAAACACATGATTGTGCTCATGATAACAAACAACTTTTACTATGACATCAAACCTAAAATCGCGAAAAGAAATCAGCTGTTCCATACATTCATGTTCACATAACTCGTCAACATGGTAGGGAACAGCTGATTTTTTTTTCGCGATTTCAGGTTTGTTGCCATAGTAAAAGTTGTTTGTTATCATGAGCACAATCATGTGTTTAGGTATCGGTCACTAATTACCAGTCACCCTATATAATACGTAGTCATTTTTATTCTACATAATATGTATAGTGGCTTCATTGTTTTATATCACCATCATCATCATATCGGCCAGTTGTCGTCCACTGCTGAACAAAGCCCTTCCCCATTAATTTCCAGGAATGCTTGCTAGCGGCCTGTTTCCACTGACTCCCTGCGATATTCTTTACTAACTCCCTATCTGAAATTTATACATACATAAGCTCACGCCTGTTTCCCAGCGGGGTAGGCAGAGACAATGGACCACCACTTGCTACGATCCCTACACATATCTTTCGCTTCATTCACTCTCATAACATTCTTCATACAAGCACGTCGGTTTAAGGTGGATCTTATATGACCTTTTGCAAGGATGTCTGCTATTTGGTCAGAGAACGTTCGTCGATGTCTTCCCCTTCCGACTGTGACATTTATGACGGCACAAAAAAATATTTTTTGTTAAAATTACATCCAATGGGCCATATAAATGCGTGAGTATGTTCTATGTGTCACTTACTCTGTGAGCTCTCCTACCTTGACTCCATTCAAGGGCAGTGACTAATGGGTAGTTATTGCATAACATCATCACGAATAGATTTAGTTACTGCCAATCATGTACAATGAGGAATTACTGCTAATTAATCTATTTTTGGACTGATTTATAATTACGAATGAAAATTCTATCTTGATTATGTTACCAGGGGCGTAGAAACCGTCACCGCATAAATTATACGGGGCCCCGGGGTACAGGGGCCCTCTACGTGTGTGGTAGAGGGGCCCCAACAAGTTTTGATACGGGCCCCATCTATGACTCGCTGCGCCATGTTTTTTCACGTTGTATGTTTATTGAAGTGTTCGTTCGTTAGTAACGAACGAACACTTCAATCAAGACGTTTCTGCTACTTCACCGGGCATAAAGGCCCGCCTTATCCATCATCATCAGCCCGTATAACGTCCACTGCTGAACATGGGCCTCCTCCCGAGGGATGTTTTTTGCCATAGTCACCACGCTTGGCATGCGGGTTGGTGACCTAAGGCCAGCCTTATTAAATGGTTTAAAATTACAAACTAAGCAACCTGCAAGAGAAACCTCTATCATAATTTTGAAAGTTAATTGGAAGCTTTGCCCTAGAGTAAGGGCAAGTATTAAATTAAAAAACCGGTCAAGTGCGAGTCGGACTCACGCAAGAAGGGTTCCCTTCCAAGAATCCGGTCAAAGACTAAGCGACATCCACCTGAGGGCACCCTAGGAGTTAGGACCAACGCTCAGGGTGCCACTGGAGTAGAGTAGATTTACGAACAGTGGTGATGATCGCTGGCACGAGATCACAGTTCGGGGAATAAGCAACAACGCGTTCCTCGGGCATGCCGAGGATCGAGGATCCTACCCTAGCTAACCTGCAACCTTTCACTAGCGACCTAAGTGGACGACCCGGAGAAGAAAGGAAGAAAGAAGCTCCGAGATTTTTTTTTTACGTCTCTTTTGCTCTGTTTCTTATTTTTTATGTCAAGTCTAGCCTAGTATACAATTAGCATCTTTTTTTATGTTGATGTTAAATGCAAATTAAAGTACATAATAATATTATGACCGAATCACGCTAAAATTTTCAATTTTCATCTGATTTAGAAATAACTTTAATTTTATTTAATGATCTGCTCTGAGGAATTGTTCGAACTCATACCTGCCGCTGCTTTCCGCCTTAGATCCACTCGCCAGAACTTCCACCAACATCACCTGGATGGATGGTTGTCCTCCACCGTGCGTTTCTCGAGAAACTTTTTACCGCGCACGACCTCTCTGTGGAATCAATTAAAAGCGGAGATATTTCCGATCCGGTATGACATGGCAACCTTCAAGAAGCAAGCCTATTCCTTTCTTAAAGGCCGGCAACGCACATGATAGTCTGCCTAAATCTTATACAAAAAAAAAATTGATAGTGACAGAAGAAGAAATTGATCTGTAATATCATGCGACTAAAATTCATGATCGCTTAATTAAACATTTGGTTTTGTGTCACTATTACACTGTAACTGCGACTTTTGCGTAAAATAACCATGAGAGAACATGCTGACCGTACCATTGGCAACGGCACAAGGTTGGACGAAAAATTTCGTAATAGTATGTGTGAATGTTTTCTCGGAAACAGCTGGCTTTTAACGGATTCATAATTATGAATACAACTTATTTGCGTTTAGAACAACTCTTAATTGTACTCCCACATCATCTAAGTATATATACGTGGAGCAAAAACATTGTACCTACTCCTTTTTACGTAAATTCATTGTGGAGACTCCACAATGATTTTTTAAATGTTGAAAATGATACACATGATAGAAAAATAGAAAATTAATTTTAAACTAGTGGTCATCATCGTTATCATCATCATCAGCCCGTATAACGTCCACTGCTGAACATGGGCCTCCTCCCGAGGGAGGGTATTTGCCATATTCACCACGTTGGGCAGGCAAGTTGGTGACCGCAGCATTATGTTGTAATAAACAAGGAAACGCTGCTGCCCGTTCTTTGATATACGATTATGATAGATTATATTATAGCAATTGGGACTAACAGCTTAACGTGCTGTCCGAAACACGGAGGGTACTCCCTCAACCAACCAAAAAACCGGAAAGAAATCTTAGAATTTACACAAAGATTTCTTGTCCGGCGTGGGGATCGAACCCACGACCTCCGAAATTTAAAGCTACCCAAATACCGCTACGGTTCGCAAAACATGTAGTGTGTTCAAATGGCTAGCAGCTCAGCATATTGCTAAAGCCGCGAGGCGACTGCAACGCTGATTTTCAGCTGCCTGCCCAAGTGAGTCACAGATAAGTTACTAATAACATAGATAATTTTTCGATCAGAGTATTTTTCGATCAATAACAAACAAAACGTATGTTACATCATCAACAGCCCGTTTACGTCCACTGCTGAACATGGGCCTCCTCTTAACAGACCTTGGCAAGCCAGGACCGTAGAGGGATATTGCCATAATCACCACGCTTGGCAGACGGATTGGTGATCGCAGTAAGATGTAAACCTTGAGCTACTAGATGCTGCTGCCCATCCATCAGCCATATGTCCCTCAGTCGCCTTTTACGACACCCATGGGAAGACATGGGGTGGTCTATTCTAAGCCGGAAACCACGCGGAAAACGAAAACGTATGGTAAATTTTCATATAATTAATGAATAAAATAAACTAGATATCAAAAAAATCACGATGTATTTAATGTTAAATGCTAAAAGATCAATTAAACAATGTTCTAAATTACTGAAACCATTCGTAGAAATTTTTCGCAAACAGATAAAAAAGCGTAATATAAAACACGAACTTCAAAGTGTGCATCACAAATAATAAACAAATAAAAAAAAAAGGTACTTTGATGAATTCTCCACACATTGTTACTGATTGCAACGAATTTTATCATAAGTTAAATCTCTCTATAGTTTATGGCTAATAAAAATTGTTGTTTATAAAGAAATTATAACAACTGCAGTAAATAGAGAAATATGTCAAGGGCTTATTCAGCGGCGTAACTACATACATAGTTTGGGGCCCGTGAAACAATTTTTGTTAGTAATAATATCTGAATATTCTTTTAGTTATAAAGATTATTCAGATATTATTATATGAATTATTAACAAAATGATTCTTGTTACTAGCTGTCCCACACGGTTTCACTCGCTTAGATCCCGTTCCCGTGGAAACCTTAACTTAAAATATAGCCACAATAACTTCAGCTTTTTATATTAGTATACGATATAAGACGCAGCGGCCCTCTTAAGTGCGGCACGTTCTCCGAGTGCTGGTTTCTACTTTGCACAGCAGGTAAGCATTGCCATTCAACGTGGTAATGCTGCCAGCATTCTGGGAACCTTGCCAAGTAGAATAGATTTAGAATAGTTGTATATAAGTTAGTTTTATTTTTAATTAGTTACTTTTAGTTTGTATTTTATTCATGTTTGTTAATTATAATACGATATAAGATAAGATGGTAACACAATATAAATCAATAACGTTATATAGCTGTGTTATTCTGTACCGCTACGCTCTACCTTTCTAAAATATTAAAATATGTCTCCCATCCAAATAATTTTGCCCGTCTTATGTTCTACAAGCCCCAAATAAATAAGCCCATAACATTTTACCCGGCTTGCCACCTTATAGTTACGCCGCTGGAAATAATATGCATTCCTCAATTACGGAACAGTTTATAATAAAAATGTTTAAGATCATCAATTAATTACAGCAAACTATCAAGGTTAATTTATAATATTATGTGGGACAAACGTTTTAATCCTGCAGACGTTTATTATATAGTGGGCTTTTTCATATCATTGTGCCCTCGTAGACCCGAAGTCCAAGAGGCCCGCAAACTGTAAAGTAAAGCGACAGTTGCACAAAACTCCCCCAAAGAAACTAAAAGCCATAATCCCTCAATCTCCCCGTCAGCGATCGCCCTGAGCCGAGCTCCAAGTCCTACAGGGGACGCCCTCTTGCGCAGGTTGCTTAGTTTGTAGTGTTCAAACCATTTATTTAGGCTGGAGCTCTGCTCGCCTTTATGCCCGGCGGAGTAACAAAAGCCTCCTGGCAAACTACATAATAATATGTCCGTCCGAAAAAAAAAACATAACTTTCGACATCTTCCTGCCCTACTCCCATTATTTGTGGTCATTCTCTTCCATTTTCCCTATTAGAAGTCTCTTCCATGCTCACACTTATCTTACACATGTCATCTTTTAACACAGTCTATTCATCTTTTTTTGCCTTCTCCTTCCAACATATCCCTCTATCTTCATATTCACCAGTCTTTTCGTCACGTGCTTTTCATATCATAACATTCTGAACATAAATTACAATTAAAGGTGAAAAGGCTATTATTTAACGAGTATCTAATCTAATCTAACTAGCGTGTGTTGTCCCTCTGCAGGGAAAAGGCCTCCCTCTCCCGTTTCCACACAACTCGTCTTTTGCGAGTATAGTATAAATAAAACAAGTGAACATTTTCTACGGTCTGCCACCTCCTCTCAACGTCTCGAGCGTTGTCAAGTCATGATTCCTCAATCCCTTCATCAGCGATCGCCTTGAGACGAGTGTCAAGTCCCACAGGGGTCGCCGTCTTGCGCAGGTTGCTTCGTTTGTAGTTTATAAACACTTTAATAAGCTCTGCTCGCCTTTATGCCTCGCCGGTGAAGTAACAAAAGCCTCGTGGCTATCTATATAAATATCTTTCATAAAGACCTTGAGGTCTTTCGCTTATCCTCGGGTGTCTTAGTGACGGAAATATGCTTTATCAGCCCATTGACGTCCACTGCTGAACATGGGCCTCCTCTTTAACGGACCTTGCCGTAATCACCATGCTCAGCAGATGGATTGGTGATCGCAGTAAGATGGGAGTATCTTTGAGCTGATAGATGCTGCTGCCCATCTATTAGGAGATACTTAGTCGCCTCTTGAACACGACACCCATGGGAAGATGGGGTCTATTCTAGCCGGAAACCACACGGCATTCAATGCAATAATTAAACTATCAAATTATTCAGCTTTATAATCTATATACAAAAATGAATCTCTGTTGCCCTTAATTGCGGGCCCGATATCGCTATAAAAAAAAATGAATAAAACAATCTTGAGTTTGTTATTTTAAGGAGAAGGTACTTACGAAACAAAAAAATTCTTAATAAAAATTTCGCCTCTGTGGAAACGCACCCTTAATCTAGAGTTTAAGTTAAGGCAGGGATTTGTCTGCCGAGTCAGCTTGTATTAGTATAGATATATTAAATGACATGAAACTAAAACATCGAGATTTAAATACATCAAACGCCAAATGCATTTCTATTTAGGTATCCAGGTCATCGACATAACATATATAGGTATTATTTCATTGAATATTCCCCATTTGGTCTGATTTATTTGACTGTGCACGTCCAAGACATAGTTGAGTATACATTGACGTCTTCACAGATGTACGGACGTCACATTTGACAGCCCTTGGCAATGGCAGTGAAATGCGGCCCTTGAATCCGCGATTCTTATTAAACTGCTCAGACTGAAGAAAAATACGCTAAAGACGGAGCGTTGCTAGTAACATACTGAAGCCGGTAACAACTCGGCCTTGGCTTGTACGTACACAACTTACGCACACACGCGTACCAAAACTATGCCTTACCCTGTCAGTGTTAGGTGCTTGATATCATAAAAAACTTCATTGTTTGTTAACAAAAAAATCCAATTGTATCATTAAATGATGTACAAATCAAAGTTCAATTTAATTTTTATAACATTGGGGTACTGTGAAAAATCATAGTTACGATTTTACGCACAATACTGCACAACAAAATAGCTTCAGTTTGTCAGCGCTTCATCTTGACTTTTTAAATGTTTATTAAACTTTTTGTTAGTTTTTAATGATACTAGCAACACACTACTACTATTGTTGTTAACTCCTCGTGCTAAGCTAATATGGTTGTTACAAGTGGGTTCACGTCACATTGTGCAATGGTTGGATATCGAACCGGTGACATGTAGTCACCGGATCGCAAGTACGACGCCTTAGCCATCGGGGAACAACTGCCACTTTATTTGAACTGCAATTTAATTAAATGTTATAGACTCTTCGTAAATATAGTTTCTCTCTATGTGTTAGCTGCGCCCCGCGGTTTTACCCGCGTTACTCTGCTCCAGTGGGTCGGATCATGATATTTTGTAGCCTATATGTTAATCCAGCTTATAAACTATCTCCGTGCAAACTTTCAGCCAAATCTGTTAAGTCGTTTTTGCGTGAAAGATTAACAAACATCCATCCATCCATACATACAAACTTTCGCCTTTATTATATTAGTAAGGATATTGTAACCCGTTGTCGTCACTTTGGAGACTGAATTTCCAAAATTTTAGTATACATTTTTATGGTTTCATCTGTGCATTGAACGATCAGTCAGTTAGTTTCTGCTTTTTTATATAATTATATAGATTATAGCTTTGTAAGGATAATGGTGAACGTTTTCTTATAATGTTTTTTTTTTAATGCAGAACAGTCATACATTTTCTGTCGGTGTATTTTAGTTTCCAATGTGGTCTATTTTAATGTTATACTAACGTATTAAATGTATATTATTTTGAAACTAGCAACGTGCCCCGGCTTCGTACGGGTGGACCTTTTATAGCCTTTGTTACCCAGAGATGATGTAGCATTCTAATCGAGATCCGTTCTGTAGTTTAAAAAAAAAAAAATACAAACTTTTCCACTTTATAATATTAGTCTAGAGTATAGACACTACTTCATAACTATTATTCATAAGTTAAAATTAGTTATGAATCATCATGGATAGTAAGTACTTTATGAATCACTCCCTTAATGATTATGAGGACATTACATTTTCTTACATAACTAGATGTCACTTTTTAATTGTGCACTAGTTGACACACATCGTAAACTAGCCATGCCGGCGACTTCGTCCGCGTGTAATAGTAACTTTGAGTAGCATTTTTAACACGTTAATCGCCATGGCGGACAATGGTGACCGCCAGTGAATGTTTCATTCAAGACGCGTCTGACACTGGTGACCGACACCACACCCTTACTGTGATCAATGGTTGCAAGCCGAGGTGGTCCCATTTTCGTTAGATTTACACGTACTGAGTGACCCGCGCGGCCCCGTAGAGCAGTAAAATGAAATTCTTAGTGGCGTGTTAATTATTTTGATCCCCCCCTTTCAACCCGTTTTTCGCTTAAAAAGTAGTCTAGTACACATATTGTGTAGAGCCTTTCTCAAGCTCTGATCAACAGTAAAATTTTCCATCATATTATGTCCCATTGTTAGTTTTTAATCGCCGTATCTTATTGCCGTCTAAAACTAAATTAACTCATGAAACTGCGTTGAGTTCTCATTATGATGTAAATGTTAGCCAAATATTTACGACCTCTGGTTCCGCACATAAATAATATTGGATTTATTTAATGTGTTTTTGCTAAATATTGTACATTCAAGTTCTTTGCCAATGAAAATTGACTCAATATTTTAATTCAACTCCATAAATATTTCGGTGGACATCATAAATTTCGTTACAACTTTAGTTTATGATTCACAAAAAGTGTTATTTCAACAGATGAAGAAGTCCTAGGCATTTTGATTCGAACCGATTTTTTCAATCGATTATTGACGTTTGACATTCGCCGCACTAGTTTTTTTTGCTTGTCTATGTCTAGATGACTTAGCGAGAGCTGCTCCTTTGTTAACCTTTTATTTATTTTATTATTTGCACATGACACGAACACAAATTAACACACAAATAATTATGATATGCCCATGTTTGGGGAAGCTTATTTCTTATATCTTAATATTCATGATAATTGTATCCGCCTCCCCTCTACTATTTCCTAGTAAGATAACCTTTTGAAACTAAATGAAAATGCCCGGCGACGGAGGAAAAGCCTCGTGGCTAACTACGTATGTCCGTCCGAAAAAGCCTAAAATCCATTTATGTCTAATTAAACAAGCCCTCTTAAATCCATTCATAAACAATTGTAGTATTCCTGATATTTCATATTCAAATAATTTTGGGGATATTTAATATGTAGGTACTTTTTTTTTTTTTTTTATTTAAACTAAAATATTTTTCCAAAAAAAAGGGGTTCTTAATACTAGGTGTAACGCAAACTCCTAAAATTAGTGAGTAATGGCAGAGACTCTGGTAATGGTAACTTTTCTCATATAAGGCTAGAGCCCTGCGCCTATCGCCTTTTTACCTTATGAATGACTATATAAATGTCCGTACTTTTCTTATATTTTTCTTTTTCCATTTTTTTTTTCCAACAAAATCTATATTTTTGAGAAAAAACTTGATAAATATAAAATAACAGAGTGGTTAACTGAGAAGCATACATTAAATTTTGCATTTAATGCTAAAGTGAATGACAAGTACATATTTTAGTTGGTAAGCCTTACCTAAATAAATACTAACGGTTATGAGATGCGTTGGTAGTAATAAAAAAGTATTTTAACATTTTTTTTTATGAAGAGTAATTATTATGAGCACAGACCGGTAGTAAGACAAAGAATAGGATTTAGAATTTTATGTGAGCCAATATGGACCCGTGTGGTGCCGTGTGGTCTCCGGCTTAGAATAGACCACCCCATGTCTTCCCATGGGTGTCGTAAAAGGCGACTAAGGGACATATGGCTGATGGATGGGCAGCAGCATCTATTATCTCAAGGTTTACATCTTACTGCGATCACCAATCCGTCTGCCAAGCGTGGTGATTATGGCAATATCCCTCTACGATACTGGCTTGCCAAGGTCTATTAAGAGGAGGCCCATGTTCAGCAGTGGACGTAAACGGGCTGTTGATGATGATGATGATGAATATGGACCCGAATAAAACACATTTATGAAATTGTAGTTATTTATTGAAATAATTATGAGTTTCGACCATTAGTATAAAACAAATATTAGTAAAAGTAAGTGTATAATTAGTGATATAATGAATTTCAATGATATGCCTAGCATAATTATCTAACACAGTTCTTATTACTCAAGGTTTATTGAGATTGTGTGACGTAAACAATAGGTATCTAAAATAAAATTATTCACCGGGAGTATGTTACTAAGGGAAATAATATCCACGGCCACGAAAACATAAATTTATTAAAGAATCGTAAAACTTATAGATTTATAAAACTGATATAATGTAATAAATCGCGCTTCCTGTGGCCCTACCGATGTGACGGGCGGGACGCCATTGACCGGTTTGAAGTACAGTCACTAACAAAAGTATTGGTTATAATTTATTTGCTTGATAATTTTTATTCGAATGTATTATAATTGGACTAAAATACAGGTTTATATTTTATATATCAAGACAATCTTTGTGTAAATTCTAAGATTTCTTTCTGGGTCTGGTTGGTTGAGGGACTACTCTCCGTGCCTCGGAAAGCACTTTAAGCCGTTGGTCCCGATTGTATAATATCATCTATAATAAACGTATTTCAAGGAACGGGCAGCAGCGTTTCCTTGTGTGGTACAACATAATACTGCGGTCACCAATCCGCCTGCCAAGCGTCGTGACTATGGCAACTGCCCTCTCTCGGGAGAAGGCCCATGTTCAGCAGTGGACATTATACGAGCTGATGATGATGACAGGTTTATATTGGACATGCATTATTTGCAACATAAGCCTTGTTATTTAAATAGTATTATATAGTTTTCTATTTTGGTTGCACTAAAATTTTTGACTAGTTTAATTTTGGCAAGTATTTGATTTTTACTAGCATTATGTGTTATTGTGTCTGACTACTAGGGAAACATCAAGTTTATTTTCAATAAATAGTATGGGTTATGTGCATTTTTAGTTATTAACCCTAATTAAAATAAACAATCAATTTCCCAGTTTAAAATTGCACTAGATTTTGATTTTTTAATAGTTTTCGACAAGTACAATTATATCTATTTTATTTGATTTATTTCAGCCATCAATGCACTTTTGATCAAGACTGTACGTCTCGTTAAAATAAAAGTTTAGTTTTGTGCGTAATTCGGATTCAATATTTAATTATAAACCTTTGCTAAAATATTTATATTAAGTTGCGCCATGTGCGTAATATTTAGCAGCTGGTAAACTAATTATATCGAAGGAGAGTTTATTACAGGAGTCTTATTTTTAACAACGATAAAAAAGGTAAAATAGGATAATTACAATGAAATGAGTAGGCAAATACAATAAAAAATTACATTAAAGAAAGCTTGTTCTCGGCAAACGCTTTGGGTATTTGATAGCTCCCGCCACATCTCTTCTTTTAAAGAACCCTCATGTCTCTAGTAAATATGAACCATTCTTTCACCGGACGGACGCGCAGAGCGGTTTTGGAATTCCCTTCTACATATAATATCCTATGGTTCAATAAAGTTTCACCAATTGACAAATTTTCATTTTACAACCAACACAACGTTTCGTATACTATTTACCTATTTCGAAATCAACTTATTCCGCATATGTATTATTTTATTAACACCCGTTATACATTACATTTCTCATTTAGATTCATTAAAATTCTGTTTCATTCATTAAGTTCTAACCTAACCTAACCGATTTAATTGTCATTTACCCACAATTCAGTTATGGCACTCGCCGGCCGCTGCCGCGAATACCAAACATTGTTTTATCAGATAAAATGACAAAACTATGAATTATTCGTCAAATAAAACGTTAATAAATAAAAGTTTATCGGATAATTATTTTGTTTAGTCAACTATTTGGTAAACTTTTTGTTGTATAATGATGAAATAATAAATAATGTTCTTGCCAATCGTAGCTTGCCAAGTGAAAATTGTTGAATTAATTTTTGGTGAACGAATTAAGCTCGCCTTTATACGTGTTGTATCTAATTTATACACTTTTTATCACGTAATTTTATGTGTGCAATAAAGTATAAATAAATTAAATTAATTGTTTTTATGTTTCTACATTCCAGTCGGACGAGTGCTGGGTGGCTGTGAAGGGGCGTATAAAGAAGATCGAACACGACGCACGGAAGGCGGCCATCTACAGCGGCGACAGCCACCACAAGTTCCTGCTAGGACACATGATAGTCTTCAGGATGCATCTCAATAAGGTAACGTATTCTTCATTCTTTCCTATTCTTGAACTTCAACTAACTTCATCTGCGTGGTACTTTGTTTTACCCCGATTTTGAAACACTCTTCATTGGTGCTCCGTTCCTATTGGGTTTAGCGTAGTGTTGCCATACGTCCCGGTACGCCGGGACATGTACCGACCATCCGATGCCCTCGAAGACCCGAAGTCCGAGAGGCCCGCGAACTGTAAAGTAGAGCAGCAGTTGCACAATATTCCCCTAAAATACTAAAAGTCATAATCCCTGAATCTCATCGCCAGCGACCGCCCTGTGGGACGTGAGCCGACGTCCAAGTCCCACAGGGGAGGCCCTCTTGCGCAGGTTGCTTAGTTTGTAGTGTTAAAACCATTCATCTAGGCTGGAGCTCTATGCCCGGTGAAGTAGCAAAATCCTCGGGGCTAAAAGAAAAAAGTACTTTCTGTCAACCCCGATTTTAGTGCTCTGTTCCTATTGGGTTTAGCGTAGTGTTGCCATGATATGACTCGCTTTCGAGCGTCATGTCCCATTGTCCCGGCCAACAAGCAAATGGTTCCGGTAGGCGAGCTATCCCAAAAATAAGAACCCTGCTTCGTTCGCAATACGCGCTCCTGTTTGTCTTATCGTCCTGCGTGCGCAATCGGTGAACCCCCTCGGCTCAGTGTGACGTATTATTGTTTCATATCCTCCCCCCACCGCTCTGACCATTGTCCCGGTCAGCGCCGAAACATTAATGGCAACTCTAGTTTAGCGGGATGTTATATAGCCTAAAGCCTTCCTCTATAAATGGGCGATCTACCACTGGAATATTTTTTTCAAATCGGAGTCGCAGCGCCTGAGACGCAGTGCTTTATAATATACTAGCGGCCTGCCCCGGCTCCGCACGGGCGCAAAGCTGATGTATTATACATATAAACCTTCCTCTTGAATTCCTCTATCTATTAAAAAAAACCGCATCAAAATCCGTTGCGTAGTTTTAAAGATTTAAGCATACATAGGGATATAGGGACAGAGAAAGCGACTTTGTTTTATACTATGTAGTGAAGTCTAGATAAATGAGAAGATCCACTTAAGGGAGGAAGAAATGAAAACGAAAACTGGTCTAGGTAATGTGTTGCAAAGGATAGAGTAAATTTGAAAGCTATTGCTGAAGTTTTCACTTGCTTAGGCTTTTGTCAAAGGGCAAGCTGATAAGATTTTGGCAACGTTTCACTGGCGTTAAATCTTCCCTATCATTCGAATGTCTGAACAATTAAACAAATTGTTAATGGATTTATTAAAACACATCCATAATTTTTTCAGAGTGAAGACTATTTAAAGCGATCGGACAAGGTGATGAAAGGTTGTGGGTATTCATGTGAGGTGAGTATTATTTTCTTTTAATGTATTTCATCATCATCATCAGCTCGTATAACGTCCACTGCTGAACATGGGCCTCCTCCCGAGGGAGGTTGTTGCCATAGTCACTACGCTTGGCAGGCGGGTTGGTGACCGCATTATTATCTTATATGCCACACAAGGAAACGCTGATGCCCGTTCATTGATACACGATTATTTTGGATGATGTTATAACAATTGGGACCGGCTTAACGTGTTTTCCGAGGCACGGAGGATAGTCCCTCAACCAACCAGGCCAGGAAAGAAATCTTAGATTTTACACAAAGATTTCTTGCCCAGCGTGGGGATCGAACCCACGACCTCCTAGATTTAAAGCGAGAGGTCCATGTTCATCACTGGGCGTTATACGGGCTGATGATAATGATGATAGTTTAACAGTAATCTTCGTACTTCCAGAGCACCCCCCGAGTGAAACGTTGGCGCCGTCTCGCTCTGGACGAGATCCACCGCGTCCGAAATGACCTTGACCACTCCCGTCTCTCCTACCGGGACATCGTCTCCCACGCCAGGAGAAAACTCAACCATTTAAAGAAACAGGCCATCAGTAAAGCTAAAGATGCCGTTGAGGAGTACAAGTATTGTATAGGTGGCTTGTGAATTGACTGCCTTGTTTTTTTGTGATATGGTAGACCTTGAAGTAGCCAGGTCTGTTTGTGGATAAGATGGCGGGAGAATGAAGGTATAGAAAAATTAATATGTTAATGTTGCAAGGACTCGTAACTACAAAAAACATATTTCAAAATTGAGATTAATAAAATTCGACCACCGGCAGGATTCGAACCTGCATCTTAGGTTTAGCCCATAATGCCTTAACTTGGTTACGGTGGAACCCTACCGGTCATCGAAATTTATTGATCTCTTTGTAACATCACGTCTCTAAGGGGGACGTGGTTCCACCGTGGACGTGGTTGAGGCATTAGGGGCTAAACCTAAGATGCAAGTTCGAATCCTGCCGGTGATTGAATTTTATTAATCTCAATTTTGAAATATAAAATTATGTAAACTTTTCCATAAAGTATTCAAAACATTTAAAAAATACAAAAAACATACGTATTTCTCTTTCTTTTAATCGAAACGACATCAGTTGAGTAGCAAATTGACGAATGGTTTTTTAATACACACACAAAGAAAATATTAAAATATGGACTAAATTACAATTATTTTAACTTGCTTTTGATGGTAAGAAAAGTTTTTTCGACCACTATGTTTTTGTATCGATCCATTATCATGTCATCAACTAAGTAGGTATACAATAATTAAATTAAAATTAATCATAAAAGAGAACACTGGCTTAATTTTCCTAGATCTGATAGACTTGATTGATATGTATTTAAGATATTATTGTAAACGAAAACAATATGTTACAAAATTGAGATTTAAAAACATCGACCACCGGCAGGACGCGAACCTGCATCTTATGTTAAGCCCTTAATGCCTTAACCAATTAAGCGACGGTGGAACCCTACCGGTCATCGAAATTTATCAATCTCTTTTATAACACGTCTCTAAGGGGGACGTTAGTAAGATGCAGGTTCGAGTCCTGTGGTCGAATTATATTAATCTTAAATATTAAAAACATTTCCGTAAAGTATTAGCAATATGTTGTAAATTATATGTTAGTAATACGAGTAGCAAGCCTTTTGAAGAGCCAAACGTATGTTTCGCATATAAATTCGATAGTAGTCAGTCTATCTGTGTGTTACGATTTCTTCATAAAATAGTAATTCGACATTAGGAAATAACTTAGGTTACCTTCTATCGCAAACTACTAAAAATAACAATTTCACGTGGACGGAGGCACTAGCAAAAGGTAGTGTTGAATTCATATGTTTTAGTTTTATACTAGAAACAGCGATGACACAGTTTGATCTAGCATTTTCCCGTCATATTCATTTGTACGTTGTACTTGTACTTATTTCTTTCCCTGGTTAAAATATTAGTCTAAGATTCGAACCTACATTTACCTTTACCGAGTGAATAATAGAATGAACCATCGCTTATACTAAATTAAATATATTAAAAACTTTATTTGAATAAAATACAAACTAAAAGTAACTAACTAAAAATAAAACTAACTTATATACAACTATTCTAAATCTATTCTACTTGGCAAGGTTCCCAGAATGCTGGCAGCATTACCACGTTGAATGGCAATGCTTACCTGCTGTGCAAAGTAGAAACCAGCACTCGGAGAACGTGCCGCACTTAAGAGGGCCGCTGCGAGGTATTTATTAAAAACGGGTTGGCTATAAAAATCCTGGAGAGACTATTTTTAAATGTTTTGAAAGATTTAATTAATTTAACGCAAAATATAATTTTGTATATTTTATCCAATGAAGTGAGAGAAACTGTCATCTACACACCTTTTTGTACGTGTAGCTAAACGTTCTATACGTTTTATACATACTTTGAATCAGAATAAAATTTACTTATTATCTCATCTTTTTTTTTGATGATTTTTCATTAACTGTTTGCAACAGTTAATTAAAAATCATTAAAAAAATTCAAAATAGTCTGTCCAGGATTTCTTTAGCCAACACATTTTTAGTGTATTTTCCCAGATACTAAATTCTTTGTTAAACATGTTTCATTCTAATATTAGCTAGGTGAAGGTCGACGTAGGTTCGGTTCTTCTCCTATATATTGATTTTTTAAATCGCTATGTCAATTGACTAAAATTCTATGTAAAACTCATAGCTTTGTCTAAGTGTCATATTAGTTTAATATAGAAGTGAAATCATGTGTCGTTTACTTGTTAACTAAGAGTTGCCTTGCTAGTACAACATAATATATGAGAAGTATAATATGCTTATAATTAATTATTATTTTTACATATTTATTACTTCTTCTAAGCCAGGATCTCTAAGAATTGATGCTTGCATATAAATCGGTATGATAAAATTGTAATATACAAGAAAATAATTAAATATTGGTGATATTGGAAATATTTTTCTTTCTAAATCAGTAACATATTTAAAAAGGATAAAAACGTCTTAGAACGCAATTACGTAACAAGGCGATTACGGAGCTGGTATCGAGCGATCAATCGAAAATTGTCGTAAAAATTATATACTTAGTAAAAATATCGTATCGTTACAGCAAAGCTATAACAGAAACTAAAGTTTTTATTGACAACTAGCCACCAACGAACTATTGTCGTTAGCTGCTCGGGAATCGCTTTTGCCTTTTTTTATGCAATCGCAATACCGTACTGTTGTTATTCACAATATGAGAGAGTATGAGTAAATGCATATGTAAAACTAGTAACTTAACACTACAGTAAATAATAAATAGTACGGCAATAGTTACTTAATTGTTAAAAAACAAAATAATATAATTTAGTATAATTTTAGTATAAAACGATTTATAAACCGAATAATACGAATCGAAATCATGGATATTAATAAATTGATGACATGTTTATATGTAACAGTATATTTCTTATACAGGGTTATTTTAAAAACATTAACAGCCTTTCAGGGGATGAAATACTTATGATTATAAGCAACTTTTACTATGGGACCAACCCTGAAATCGCAAAAACCAATGAGCTGTTCCATATATTTATGTTATGTTAATAATAAAAAATAATAAAAAATGTTCACTTACCTCGACAAAATGTATGGAACAGCTGTTTTTTTTTGCGACTTCAGGATTCTTCAGGATTAATCCCATAGTAAAAGTTGTTTGCCGTGTGGTTTCTGGCTTAGAATAGACCACCATCTTCCCATGGGTGTCGTAAAAGGCGACTAAGGGACATATGGCTGATGGATGGGCAGCAGCATCTATTAGCTCAAGGCTTACATCTTACTGCGATCACCAATCCGTCTGCCAAGCGTGGTGATTATGGCAATATCCCTCAAGGTCTGTTAAGAGGAGGCCCATGTTCAGCAGAGGACGTAAACGGGCTGTTGATGATGATGATGATGAAAAGTTGTTATATTCATCAGTACTTTCACTACCTGAAAGGTTGTTAATGTTTTAAAAATAACCCTGTATATTAATACACTATGATTTGTTCTCATAACAATTTCATTTGTTTTAGAGAAATAAGCAACAAAATGCTTACAAAATTTGTTAGGAAAATATACTTATTTATTTTTGTATTGGATTGAAATTGGGATATGCATTAAGAAAATGTTAATTAGGTATGTTTATAATGTTATTATTAATTAATACAATAGTTTTTTTTAATAATAATAAAACTTTACAATCAATTATTTTATTTAACAGCTGATATATATGTAAACAGATTTTTTATTTTTATTTAAAAGACTTACTAGCAGGTTTTTTGCAGACTGCCTACTAGTATTCCTGTTAACCCCTCGTGCTGAGGAAAAATGGCTTGTGTTACGAGTGGGTTCACGTCGGTAGTTCAATGGGTGGGGATCAAACCGGCGATCACACGATCGCAAGTCCGACGCCCAAGCAACAGAGTCTTAAGTTATTTCAATATTGAACAGAAATAAATATCATTTCGTATGGTTTATTTTTATATCAATAACTTTTCTTTCAACTTTGATAATATAACGGTTACATAAAATAGTTGTAAAAATCATCAAGCTTTTATTTTATGTATACTAATTGGTATAATATTATTATTATTGTATTAATTAATAAATTGGTATAATTACGCACTGTGATAGTTACTAATGTTTATGTAAATACATTGTATGGCGATATTACGTATATTTGAATGAATTGTAATTGATAATACTTAATTAAAATTATTTCTACTGCTGTACGTTAACTTTATCGTGTAAAAAACATAATAATATTGATAAAATTCATGTTGGTTTGAAAAAAAATTGATTGAATGCTTGCACTTTTGAAAGTCTTGGTTGTAGACTGTCATATAGAAAGTATTATACTTATTAGGCACTTACTTATCAGAAACAAAACAAAACTCGCGCGCTATCCGTCGCATATGTCCGCGATCCAACATGCATGACCCGCGAAAGCGCACCTTTACGATCTTAGAATAAAGATTAGAAGGCTCAAAATTATATTTTGACGTATATTTTATAAATTAATATATGCTTTACTAAATAATCTGAAAATCTATATAGTTTTTACTTGTTAAATGGTTAACTTAACTTTAAATGTAGGTTATAGTTTGACGGAAACCGCTAAACTCGCCTTAGACTTGCACGCGGTTACACCGAGGGGGAAGGGAGGTGTATGGAACCCGACACTCGACCAACTTACATAAATTCATGTTCTTTATCTCGACCCTTAGTTTGCAAATAACTGATCACGATGCCCTCGTAGACCCGAAGTCCGAGAGGCCAGCAAACTGTAACGTTTGAGCGACAGCTACACAAAACTCTTAAAGACACTCAATCCCCCCACCAGCGACCGCATTGAGCTGAGGTCCCACAGGGGACTCTGGAGGACTGCGCTCTTGCGCAGGTTGCTTAGTTTGTCGTTTTTAAACCATTTATTTAGGCTGCATCTCTGCTCGCCTTTATGTCCGGTGAACTAGCAAAAGGCACGTAGCAAATATAGGTATATCAGTCTGAAAAAAAAAAACATTCTATTTACTACCTCAGCCCCCACTTCGTCGCGGTTTCCTAAGGCCCGGTACAGAGGTTTCGTTAAAACTATTGTAATTAATATATTGCCTGAATTTTGGTTTATATTCTATGCATGAAAACCAAAGAATTAACAATGCAAATGTATTAATATAAAAGAATATTAATTCAGACGTTGTTTAAAATCTCTAATATCAAAATATATTAGGAAAATTTAGTTATTATAGGTATTTATGAAATGAATACGTAATTAAAGTACAATATTATTGTTTTTAGTTTGTAATAATTTTGTTGTCTAATCGCCATCTTGTTGTTAATAGAAATTAAAAAGATGTATTCGACAGTTTATTTTTGTAATAAATAAATATATTTTAACATTATTTACTAAAGTTTTTTATTAATTTCAGACTAAACCACAAATAGGTCTTTAACTTTTTGAAGTTAGCCACGAGCCAGGTGAGTTGGTAGGTACCTATCTTAAAAAGATATGAAGGAGTTGTTAAAAAAAATATATTCCGCCATTTTGTGGCGGCGGCCATCTTGAACCGATTTTCATCAAACATAACTGAGAACACTCCCGACTAATTCACCCTTCAAACAAAAAAACAAAATCAAAATCGATTCATCCGTTCGGGAGCTACCATGCCACAGACAGACACACACGTCAAACTTATAACACCCCGTCGTTTTTACGTCGGGGGTTAAAAATATCTGGAGTTAATTCCGCTAAAACAAATTGTGTTGTCATAACATCATCTATGACAAGCGTAGACCAGGGAACGGGCAGCAGCGTTTCCTTGTCTGTTATATCATAACTAGCTGCGCCCAGGCCCGGATTTAGAAGTCCGGAGGCCCCGGGGCAACTAAGGAGAAGAGGCCCCCTGGCCACAAATTAGTTTCCCTCTAAATGTGTAAAAAACTTGAAGTATGTAGGTATCTACTTTTCTAGAAGTATGTAGGTCTAATTTAAGTGAACAAATACAGATGAATAACCATTATTACAATATTTAAGAACTATTACGTTAATCATGATTCTACAAAGTACTGTAAATGTAAAGGTACCAGACCGAATTAAATGAATGAAATTAATAAATTAATAAAAGAAAGTTATTGAGTTTACTTGTCAGAATTTTAATCTCTATTGTGGGGTACCTCTATTGTAGAGGCCCCGGGGCAGTTGCCCTGGTTGCCCTCCCTTAAATCCGGCCTTGGCTGCGCCCCGCGGTTTTACCCGCGTCACTCTGCTCCAGTGGTTTGGAGCGTGATATTTTGTAGCCTATATGTTAATTCAGCTTATAAACTATCCGCGTGTAAACTTATAGCCGAATCCATTCAGTAGTTTTTACGTGAAAGAGTAACAAACATCTACTATCCATCCATCTATGCTTACAAACTTTCGCGTTTATAATATTAGTAGGGTACTGCACCAACCCGCCTGCGAAGCGTGGTGTCTAAGGCAAAACCCTTTCTCGTGAAGAGGCCCATGTTCAGCAGTGGACGTTATACGTCATGATGATGATGTATACGCCAGTAAAGTAACTGTTACTATTTTAATTAATACTATCATATAAATGCACTTGAATGTACTAATAACCGACCTTCCTGTTTCGCTCGATGTAAATCAATATCAATTAAATATTATGATAACCTTTATTATCTCGACCATCTATGCAATGTCTGTACCGTTGACAAAAAAATGTATTAAAATATTTAACGAAAATTGAATGTTGGAATATGTTTTATATTTAATTTTGGTAATTAATAACATATTTGTTAGAACACACGACAATTAAATGTTTAATTATCGTGTGTTCTAACAAATATGTGTATATTATTATAGTTTAGGTATTTCACCTTAAGTTAGAATATATGATCCCATCGTGCTTAATTGCTAATTGCTATCTTTATAATATAATAAACAGAAAGGTTTGATTGTTTAATTGATAAAGAAGTACCTAATACTTACATTATAATTAATTATAATCTGACATTTGTTTAAAAAGAACTGTCAAATATACTCTACCATTACAATTACCTAATTCCATGGTACCTTGAAAAAGAAGGGTAGAAAACTTGAAAATTATAATTAATCTAAATTCTCTAAAATACCTTTTCCAAACCTACATTACATTATGCCAGGGTCGGAGCGTGATTTTTGTAACTTATATGTTAATCCAGCGTATAAACTATCCCGGTGCAAAATTTCAGCCAATTTTGTTCAGTAGTTTTGGCGTGAAAGAGTAACAAACATCCATCCATCCATACTTACAAACTTTCGCATTTATAATATAAGTAGGATGAGGACTCCACGACACAGGGTACCTTAGTTGTTAATCTTACTCCAGGATAACGTACCTACACTGGAACCGGAGTAATTCCTGAGATTAGCGCGTTCAAGTAATAAAACAAACACTTCCGCTTTTTGATATTAGTATAGATTTACCACTTATTATTGGAAATTGATCAGCAAGACAGATGATAAAATGTTTTTATAAATAAGTTTTACAATTCCAGCATAAAATAAGTTCATTTTTTTAACTCAATATATTAATACTAAATGCGCCCCGGGGTTTTATCCGCGTGACTCTGCTCCAGTGGGTCGGAGCGAGATTTTTAGTAGCCTATATGTTAATCGAGCTTATTAACTATCCCGGTGCAAAATTTCAGCCAAATCCATTCAGTAGTCTTTACGTGAAAGAGTAACAAACATCCTTCCATCCATCCATACTTACAAACTTTTTACAATATTTTTTACGTATAATTCAGTGCTCATATTTTTTCTACCACATTATTTTTCTAGCTGTACCATTCCAGTCACACTCGCTCGTTGCGCAGATAAACCATACTTAATGCATTGTGTTCCCAACTATATTTTGCTTCATATCAGTATTACAATAGCATATTGTAAACATGGATACATATCGAATAATATATGTGGTATTATCCGTTTGTTCGTTTGCATCATGTGATAATGTGAGTTCAGAAGAGGCTGAATCAAGTGAGGTGAGTTATAAAAGCGACCGTGGACCATGAACCATGGACCGTGGACCGTGGGCCTAGTCTCTTGATGACACTACTGAATAATCTCTGTTTCTTTGATCCTCTCCTTCGTCATCGTCAGCCCGTGTTACGTAAATGCTGGGGCCCGTCATAGATAATTTACACCAACTATGATTATGACGTAGAGGTCGACGGCTTAAGGTGCTTTTTAAAGAATTGAGTGTAGATGGAATTATCCGCATTATATCTATGCGCAATTAAGAAATCAAAGCATTTGGAGACACCTCCGTAGCGTAGCGGTATTTGGCTCGCTTTAAATCTCGGAGGACGTGGGTTCGATCCCCACGCCGGACAGGAAATCTTTGTGTAAATTCCAAGATTTCTTTCCGGGTCTGGTTAAACGAAGGACTACCCTCCGTGCTTCGGAAAGTACGTTTAGCCGTTGGTCCTAATTGTTATAAAATTATCTATAATAATAATTGTATATCAAGAAACGGACAGCAGCAGCGTTTCCTTGTGTGGTACAACATAATCGGCGGTCACCAAGCCGCCTGCCAAGCGTGGTGACTATGGCAACTACCATCCCCCGGGAGGAGGCCCATGTTCAGCAGTGGACGTTATACGGGCTGATGATGATGATCATGAAGTATTTGGAGATATACTATATTATCATATGCATGGCATCTTTGTTCTGTATAGACATTGTGTCATCCTAAGAATTAACTTCAATCGTCATCATCAGCCCGTATAACGTCCACAGCTGAGCATGGACCTCCTCCCGAGGAAGATAGGGTTTTGCCATAGTCGCTTGGCAAGCGGATTGGTGACTGCAGTATTATGTTATAATACACAAGGAAACGCTGCTACCCGTTCCCCGGTATACGCTAGTTACAGATGATGTTAGAGCCCATGTCGAAACTTCGGCTTAAGCCTTAATAAAAACTGGCCAAGTGCGAGTCGGACTCGCGCACGAAGGGTTCCGTACTATTTACAAGCGTCTACCTGGTAATGATTTTCCATCCTTTCAGTCCATTTTAAATTAGATGTCATAACAATCGGGGAAAAAGCGGCATAAAGTGCTCTTCGAAGCAGAGAGGGCAGTCCCTTAACCATCCAGACCCGGAAAGAAATCTTAGAATTGAACCACGACCTTATTTAATATGAGACTGATACCGATACGCCACAGAGGTCGTCAATAACAATAAGTACTCATTGCAACGAACCATCCGATGCCCTCGTAGACCCGAAGTCCGAGAGGCCCGCGAACTGAAAAGTAGAGCGACAGTAGCACAAAACCCTCTAAAATCCTAAAAGTCATATTCCTTCAATCTCATCGCCAGCGACCGCCCTGAGCCGAGGTCCAAGCCCCACAGGCCCCTCTTGCGCAGGTTGTTTAGTTTTTAGTTTTTAAACCATTTATTAAGGCTGGAGCTCTGCTCGCCTTTGATCTGAAAAAGCCTCATAACTAACTACGTATGTCCGTGAGAAAAAAAAAATGTATTCGTAAGTGTACACAGCACAGTGTTTACTGTACTTTACTGTATCGTTTTATATAACTACCAACACTACATATAATACAAACATAACCTTCTCAAGAGCCTAACGGTATACGCCTTTAGGTCGAGTGCTAATGCCTCGTAGGTCACGATTTGATTCTCGTGTCTTGTAACTCCCATGAGTGTTCGCGGGTGTACAATCGAATGCCAAATAATCGAATATGAATTGTCGAAAACTATAAATCGAATGTCTAAATACTCGACCATATCGTACACTCAAATCGAGTCTTCAAAATACCTATATTATATATTATTTTTTTGTGTTTTTCTTAATATTCTACCAATATAAAAGTATTTAGTGCCTATATTCATATTACAGTTAAAAATCGATTACAAACTGTGTTAGGGCACTAGATTTTCGTCTTGTACAGTCAGCAAAACAGATAGGTTTACACTTAGTGAAACGTATTTTAAATTAAGATGTACATGTTTATGAGAAGAGTTTACTATTATTTGTATTTGTACATAACTAGCAGCGAACTCTTCACCCATAAAAATGATCAGCTGTTGTACTGACATAAATATATTTATAAAGGGTGACTGGTAATTAGTGACCGATACCTAAACACATGATTGTGCTTGTAGGGTGTGGACTGTATTGTAGGGTTCTTGAAATTAAATCCTTGGTTGTTTCATAAAGACGTTTGTTTATTACAGCTCTCCAAATCAGAATGAATAATACAATAAAATCGACCTATATTTATACCTCCGCGAGATGCCCGCAATCGGTGGTGGTTTGCGTGCGCCCGCGGTTACACGTTAACAAATCATATTTATTTACAATTTATACATTTCTACAAGTCCTAACTTGTCCGCATGTGAGTCGTACTTCACAGTGCTCATGATAACAAACAACTTTTACTATGGCACCAAACCTGAAATCGCGAAAAAAAATCAGCTGCTCCCTACCATGTTGACGAGTTATGTGAACATGAATGTATAGAACAGCTGTTTTTTTTTTCGCGATTTCAGGTTTAATGCCATAGTGAAAGTTGTTTGTTATCATGAGCACAATCATGTGTTTAGGTATCGGTCACTAATTACCAGTCACCCTATATACATTATTTGATACTGACGGTGTAAATCTATCTCTTTGGTTGACTGTACATTAGTAAGTGCCGTCTCCTTAAAGGAATATTTTTTGGTTAAAGATATGTCTATTTTAAATTTTTATGTAACATTTCGATGGGAGATAATATTGACGAAAAATTGTCGAGCCGTGTTTGCGCCTTCGCATAGGCCCGGTCTTCCCATGGGTGTAACAAGAGGCGACTAAAGGACATATAGCTGACGGATAGGCAGCTCCATCTATCAGCTCAAGGATACTTATCATCTTACCGCGATCATCAATCCGCCTGCCAACCCTAATTTACTAAGGTCTGTGTCAGAGGGGGCCCATATTCAGCAGTGGACGTAAACGAGCTGCTAAATCTCACCAGCTGCTTATATGTTATCTGCACCACTTTTCCTGCACTTCTCCAGGATACAGATTTGGAAAGACTGAACAGCATCGTAACTGGGTACGAGAAGAGCGTGAACATTTCCAAAATCTTGGAGGCTGATGACAAGAGACTCCTGGCGCAGTGGACGGATGACTTCCAGATCAGGAGACTGGACGCCGCCATGAAGTACAGGCTTCAAATGATCAGGCACCATGAGAATAGCGTTAAAAATAATGGGAATGTCAAGGTAAGACAAGTGTTATATTCTTTAAAGAACTCTTCTCTTCTCTCTAGTAAATATGGCGACACTTTTACGCTGAGGTGACTGCGACGCGATGGTGATTTCGTGCAAACAAACACATGGAAAAATATCATATTGCTCGTTTCAAAGAAGAATGTCCGTTATTTTTTAAATAAAATCGCTAAATCACGTGACAAATTTCAAGAACCATACACTTGCGTTAACGATTTTATGCTAGCGATCGCATCGTTCTAGTGGCATTTTGTCTAGGTCCGGTTATTTAAAGAATTTTAGGGAAGTTTTATAAAGGAAGGATCGGGAGGGTTTTTCACCAGTATATAAACATTGCAGTGGATGGATTGTCTGCACATCCACAGGAGAGACATTCGGCAGTGTACGCGGTTCTACCACGAGAGTGAACGCGACTGTTTGAGAGCCACCATCACACGGGACGACAATAACAAGGAACATGTGAAAGGCTTCGAAAAACAGGTAAAATGGCTTATATTTAAGAAGGATTTTTATTGTGAGATCGGCAAACAAGCACTCGGTTATCAGTTACCAGAGTTGATGAGTTCTTGCAATGCAAGAAGTATTCCCTTATTGAGACACACATGTTGCCTTATTGAGTTCTGGCAACATTACGCACGGGAACTCAAAACTAAATAAATTGTGTACAGTAGCGTTCAAAAGTCTAGTAGCAGTCAACTTATAGCGTCAATATTAAAAAAAATAAAAATAATAATAATTAATTTACCAAAAAAGATTGTACAGAAACAACTTTAAAACTAGTAAGCTATTATAAATACAATAAAAAATAGGAGCATCTGCAACCGAACTAGGTAAAACCTGTATCTCGGCATGCAGCGCCAAACCTCTCAAATAATATAAATTTGCGTATGAAATTAAACTAACGAGTACAGTCTTATGGAGATTGAAGAAAAGCACGTAAAAATAAAAAAAAGTGAGTTGGTGTGTATTTATGGAGATTAGTTCTACTTACGACCTTCTACTGAAGACAATTTACACACACTACTATATTCTTGCTGAGTTGCTGCTTGCACTCGACTGATATTGTCAATTTTCAATTAGGACAAGCTGTTATAAACATTGATATACTATTACCCTTTGGAACGTTTACTGTACCTGGTAGGTATCTGTATCTAGATATTAACCTTGTTGAGCAGCTCATTGGGTGTATTGCCGCTATGCTTTATCTGTCTTGAAAACATATATAATACGAGCTGCGCCCCACGGTTTTACCCGCGATACTCTGCTCCTGTGGGTCGGAGCGTGATGTTTAGTAGCCTATATGTTAATCCAGCTTATTAACTATCCCCGTGCAAACTTTCAGCCAAAATCATTTAGTAGTTTTTGCGTGAAAGAGTGACAAACATGCATCCATCCATCCATACTTACAAACTTTCTCGTTTATAATATTAGTAGGATTATGACGTTTACATATTTATATGTTTCAGATAAAGAAATGGCGAAAAGGATATAAATATTTAATTAAATTATGCAAAAGCGAAAATCCTACCGACGAGGCGAACTCTAAGCGATGTCTTATAGAATACGTAAGTTATTGGATACCGCATACTTGTGTGCTATTAACACCACAGTTTGTATATGTATAAACTCATCAGAAGAATTGGTTTTAGAGATCAATAATACACAAGCTTCCCGCGCCCGGTTTCACCCGCGCTACTCCTGTTCCCGTAGAAACTTAATTATTAAACCTTTGCCTGCCTCGAACACTGAAATATTTTTTTCCAATCGGACCCATAGTTTCAATAGCATTAAAACTTACATATTAAAATGACTTCGACGTATCCTGCATTGCGAGGAACTAGAATTCATTTTCCCATGTACATTTACCATTTGCCGTCTCCTTGCAGGAAACATTTTTATAAAAGTAGTTTAATAAAAAAACCGGCCAAGTGCGAGTCGGACTCTCGCACGAAGGGTTCCGTACAAGTGCGTACCTATTTTTGATATCAAGAATACAACAAGTAACATAGTATAAAAGTTCTTGTAGTTCGTTAAATTGTAACTTTGATCGATGTTGAATGAATGAAAGGTAAACTGCGGTTTACGGTTTATGACGTATTAAAAAAAAACTACTTACTTGATCTCGTTCAAACCAATTTTCGGTGGAAGTTTGCATGGTTATGTACATCATATATTTGTTTTAGTTTTATCATTCTCTTATTTTAGAAGTTACAGGGGGGGGGACACACATTTTACCACTTTGGAAGTGTCTCTCGCGAAAACTATTCAGTTTAGAAAAAAAATGACATAAGAAACCTCAATATCATTTTTGAAGACCTATCCATAGATGCACACGTACGGGTTCGATGAAAAAAAATTTTTTGAGTTTCAGTTCTAAGTATGGGGAGCCCCAATTTTTTTTGTTTTTTTTCTCTTTTTGTGTGAAAATCTTAATGCGGTTCACAATATACATCTACTTGCCAAGTTTCAACATTATAGTTCTTATAGTTTCGGAAAAAAGTGGCTGTGACATACGGACGGACAGACAGACAGACAGACATGACGAATCTATAAGAGTTCCGATTTTTGCCATTTGGCTACGGAACCCTAAAAAATGTAACCCCCGACGCAAAAACGACGGGGTGTTATTAGTTTGACTGTCACATCCAGTGACTACACAAAAAACCACATAATATAAACTTGTAGACTAGTAACGCCACCTACAACTCTCAAGCATCCTAAATCACGTAATAGTTTTTATTGTGTCCTGCTCAAAATTATTAATATCTTATTAAAAATCAGACTTATTAAATGAAGACGCATTATCCATTATTTTTTTTACTGTAATCTGCTTGTATGTCCTATGTGACTGCACCTATATATTTTACTAGTTTAGTAGTACCCCGCGGTTTTACCCGCGTTACTCTGCTCCAGCGGGTCGGATGGTGATGTTTTGTAGCCTATATGTTAATCCAGCATATAACCTATCCCGGTGCAAAATTTCAGCCAATTCCGTTCAGTAGTTTTAGCGTGAAAGAGTAACAAAAATCCATCGATCCATCCATTCATACTTACAAACTTTCGCGTTTATCATATTAGTAGGATTATAATGCTGTTCTAAATGCGGTGTGGTTGTTTGTGGATGCTCTGTACATCTTGAGCTCTGTTTGCAAAGTTTAATATAGTGCTGTATTGTTAATAGTCTGCTACCTGTTGCTATGTCATGGAAATCATTAAAAAAAAACAATATAACATAGGTACAAAAAATAATATGAAAATTTCAACTAATTGCTACGACTCACCATCTCACGGATCAGGTTTTGCCTCGACTATAGTCTGTAATTTAGGAATAATAATAGGCATGAGGCAAGATTTTGAAATCCTCTTGCGCAACGTGGGTAGTCATTTTCTAAGTACGAAAAACACAATATTTCGGTAATAAATTTAAATTTAACGAAGTTTAAGCCATATTTCTATTAAATTTTAAATAGCGCGCGAAAAAAGGCCTCTAGTGTCATGGCGTCGGCTATGACGTCACGCTATTGTAAAAAATGTCATTGAGTCCGCCAAACCTAACGGAGTAGTTAAATTCTCTTTGATGGTTACAATATCGTGACGTCATGCGCCGTGATTGGTGTTTCAGTCAAAATGGCCGATTGCAGTATTTTAATCTTTTATTTTATTAAAAATCACATTAATCTCAAGGTTATATATAAAAATAAATAAGTGTAATAATTTCTTTTAATATGCACGCCTATTAGGTATTGTATTTAAGGCATATTATTACCATGAGTACAGAAAAGCATGCAACATAGCTCCGGAAATTATGTTTATGGAAAAAGGAGGATCAGCACTAGGTCTTTTCCTTTATAAAAGAATATTTGTACTGTGTGTCTTAATTAGTGGATCCAGAAATAATATCACCATCGCCCACACTGAACATGGGCTTCCATGAACGGGGTTTTTGTCATTCATGGAACACATGTTCGTGTTCGGTTTAAAGCGAGCTTTTTACCACTACGCTATGGAGGTAGTCAAAAATAAATAGAATGCATGAGTTATACTTACCATCGCCGCATCGCAGAAAAAGGAGGTTACTCCCTTATTTTGAAAACTCGTACTTAAACCATTGTATTAATAATTGTAATTTTTATAATATATTTTTTTTAAGTATTATTGGAGTTCAATAATTTTGACTTATGATTGTTTTACAGATGCAAAACGACAAGTTTGACGAGGTGATACACAGATTGATTCATCTGAAACAGTTGTCTGTGGCCGATCTCTTCGAGTATTACAACCAGACGATAATTGAACTAACGGAGTGCTTGAAGTCTTCACTGTCACAGTATTTGGAGAAGATTCGGACTGTTATGGAGAATTTGGATAAATGTTATAGGATTAAAAATGCTTCATGAAGCTTGCTGGCTTTGTACATTTGTTTTTACTCATTACTGTACAAGAACTCCACAACCTGGTACCACCATCTCCATTCCACTTTAGGACAAGCAGACGTACGGGGCAGTACCATCCTTATCTTGTAGAGATTCCATCCACTCGTACCACGCGGTTCTCCTCCACCTTCATCATCCGCACTGCTAAGGTCTGGAACTCGCTGCCAGCTTCTGTTTTCCCCGAAAACTATAACCTAGGTCTCTTTAAGTCAAGAGTGAATAAGTGTCTTCTAGACTTTTGAGATCCATCATCAGCCACATCTTCGCTTACCATCAGGTTAGATTGTGGCTAAACAAAGGTATCTAAAGAAAAAAGGGAATTGCTGGTCTACCGGAAAAGTATTTTTGTTGTTCTGTTTTATAATGCCCATGTTTGAAATCAATCAATCAATCAATCAATCATTTATTAATTGCAAACACAGGTGGTTACATTGTCAGTTACATTTTATGATGTTAGGTAAATGTATAGTTCACTATGTTTTGCTTATTATAGCATGCAATTGGATACAATGTCAAAAGTCTATTACTATTGCAATATTTATAAAAATAACACATACCTATAACATAATTGGATACAATATTGAGAGTTTATAACCATTGCATTTGTCATAAACAATAACACATGATATATATCAAACAAAATATACAAATAATAATAATAATTAAATGTCAAAAAAATTATTAAATGTCAAAAAAATTAAATGGAAAAAATTATAAACAGTGTTATTCATATATTAGGCAAAAAGTCAACCATGTGAATCGGAGTTAGTAAGCATTAGGTTTACTTATTATTTATAAACTTTAGTGTACTGTCTTGCAAATATTCTCGTATCGTATAGTATGCCTTACGAACTAATAACTCAAATACGTTTTTTTTGAATTTAGCAAAATTAACTTCTAGTAAGATACTATTTGGTAATTTGTTATATATTTTTGGGGCCATTCCTAAGAAATTATTATTGTAAACCGTTTTTTTATGTGGTCTGAAACGTATTTTGTTTCTATGTCGTGTGCTATTTAAAGTATCGAAAAGTTGAAAGTTACTTTTTACAAATACAGCCACTTCAAAGATATATAAACAAGGTAAGGTAAGTATCCGGAGGCTTAAAAACAAAGGTTTGCAACTGTCTGTGGATTTCACTCCACAGATGGCCCTCAAGCATCTTTTTTGGGCTCTAAAAACTATTTCCTTATTAGTTGAGTTGCCCCAATATATTAACCCGTACCGTAAGGATGAAGTGACATAGGCATGGTAGGCCGTTACTGATGTTGATTGGTCAACTACCTTAGACAGATTGTACAGAGCATAAGAATATTGACTTAGTCGTTGACAAATACTCTCAGTGTGTGTTTTCCAAGACATGTCCCTGTCCAATATAATGCCTAAGAATTTAGTAGAGCTAGTTTCCGCAATTAATTTATCCGCATATCGTATTTGAGGCTTCGTATGATTAGTTTTTTGTTCAAATGTCATAATTTTTGTTTTGTCAAGATTTATTTTAAGGTTGTTAGCTTTTAACCAGTCAATAATTGTTACTAAACAGTCATTAATTTCATTTTCCATCGTCAAATTATTTTTACCATTAAATACTACCGTACTATCGTCCGCAAACAAAACCATCGAATAACATGTGACTCTCGGCATGTCGTTGATGTAAATGAGGAAGAGAAGGGGACCCAAGATACTCCCTTGTGGTACACCGTATTTAACTGTTCTAGGATTCGACTCGTAAGTTTGTTCTTTTTTTAATGTTACAGAGACTCTTTTAATTTGTGTATATTGTTTTCGGTTCGTTAAATAGTATTTAAGTAGTTCAAGAGCATTACCTCTGATGCCATATCTTTCGAGCTTGTCAAGTAGTATTTTACGATCTACAAAATCGAAAGCCTTGCTCATATCCATAAATAATGCCGCTACAGGATGTCTGTTATCGATATTTGTAATGACTTTTTCAAATAATTTGTAAATTGCCATATTAATGTTTTTCTCTTTTCTAAACCCATATTGCTCTTCTACTAGTATATTTTTATGTTCAAAAAATGAGTACAGTGAGTTATATATAACTTTTTCAATTACTTTTGAAAATACAGGAAGTAGAGCAATAGGCCTGTAATTTTCAGGTTCTTGTTTTTCACCTTTCTTATATAGAGGTTTAATAACAGAAAGTTTGAGCTTGTCTGGAAATACACCTTGTTCTAGGCATAGATTTATGATGTAACTTAACACTGGCGCAATAACTATTGATACCGATTTAACTATATATGTAGTAATGTCATCATAACCTGAGCTACTAGTATTGTTCAATGAGTTAATGATTTTAACAATGTCAGTGGGGGATGTGGCATTTAAAAATAAAGAGTCACGATGGGAGTCAAGTTTAAATTTATTATCATTATTTAAAGATTTTGATTCAATATTGTCAATAAAATAATTGTTGAAAAGTTCAGCTATTTGCTTCGGGTCAGTAACAGTTTGATTGTTTGAATTAATAATTTTTATCCCGTCATTCGGTTTATTGCTCTTTGATTTTTTTATTATATGCCAAGCGGCTTTACTTTTATTCCGTGAGCTATTTATAAAATAAATATTTCGGGCTTTTTGAGTCAGATGGATAATAGTTTTAAGCCTCGTGGAGTATTTTTTAAATAATAACTTATTATAAGAATTAGGCTTCTTTCGAAAATGCCATAACATTTGACGTTTTCGTTTACAACACAATCTAATACCTTTGCTAATCCATTTAGGTTTCTTAGTAGAGCAAATTTTGATTTTTCTACGAGGGAAACACAAGTTATAGAATAATTTAAATATGTCATGAAATAAGTTAAATGCTTTATTAGCGTCTGTAGAGTCATAAATTATCTTAAATGTTATATTCTTCAAACAATTCTTAAATTTTATAACGTTTTCCTGCGAATAGTCACGCTTAAATACGAACCAGTATGATAGTACACAAGTTTTTTTAATGGGACATTTTAACAGTTGAGCGGTATGATCTGAGACTGCTAGTTCAATAATTTCACATTTACTGCCTCTAACATTATGAACAATATTATCTATACAGGTACCGCTACATAACCGCGTTGGAGTGTGGACTCCTAGTTTTAGATTGAAACATTGTAAAAGATTTAGAAAGCTAGTGCAGTTATAATTTTTTTTCAGCAGATCTATGTTAAAATCTCCAGATAAAATTGTTTTTTTTCCTCGTTTAAGACATACTTCCTTCAATATACTATCTAGAGTAGAAATAAACTTACATATAGTGTTATTATCATATTTAGGCGGTCGGTAGATACACAATATGACAAATGGATGTTCAATTAATTCAACCGCGCAAATTATTTGTTATATAAACACAGTTTTTGTAAATAATTGTTTACCAATGTTGTTTACATTCAGAGTTAACATAAAGACTAGCATACTTTAGATTAAATAATCAATTTTATAGGGTTACGTAGTCCATAAGCCGTCCGGGCTTGTACTCTGCCGTTACTGCACCGATTTTCACGAAAATTGGGAGAGGGATGTATAAGGAAAATCGAAAACTTGGTTTTAAAATTATGAAAAAAAATTTTTTAGCCCCAGTATTTTTTTTAATTCACTTTTCGTTGTATACTATGAAAAGGGAATTAAAAAAAAATCGACTAACCCCATCGTGTAGGATATCGTTGGCAAGGTCTCTTGACATTCAACAAAAACTGCCTCGGAACTATGTCGATCAAACCCCCCAGTCTCGATATAACCTAATACAAAGTTTAAGTAACGTTTTTAGTAATACTATATTTTCAATTGGATAAAAAATGGTTAGCATTATATATTGAGTATATATGTTACGGCTAAAGGTAGGTGTGAACATAAACTTAAGATTAGCCGGCTAAACTTAGGTTTATCTTCGAGAAGCAGCTAAAGTTCGATAACATGTTAGTTTGCGTCGTGATATTCTAGGTTTTAATTAAATTAAACAATACCTAGGCACGGCACAAAAAGGTGTTGGGGTGGTTAAAAAAAAATAACCTAAACCAATGGAGTTGAACAGGGACTTATTCAGGTTGATCTAAGTTTAACCGCATGTGGTCGGCTAGACCAGGGTTTAGCCGGCTAATCTTAAGTTTATGTTCACACCTACATTTAGCCGTAACATATATATACCCAATAGGTTGACTATCATTAAAAAAAGGTATTTAAAATCAAACACAAAAAATAAGTATTTATACAAAAATCTCATTCTCATTTATTTCTTTATCGCTGTTAAATAATACTTTAAGGTATAAAAATATATATTTACAACTTGCTCCTTAATTAATTGACTAAATATAAAAAAAAAAAAAACACTTTACAAAATATACCAAAATTGGTACTTTAAGTAGTATTTCATTTCATTCAATTTTTATGACTGTTTCACAATAAGGTTTAAAATATGTACAGTCACCGAAGAAGACAGGTTTATACCTTCTGTATCAACTAATATAAATAAATATGTTTATGTCAGTACAACAGCCGGTAATTCTTTATAGGTGAAGATTTCGTTGCTAGTTATGCACAAATACACATAACAGTGAACTCTTCTCATAAACGTGGACATCCTACTAATATTATAAACGCGAAAGTTTGTAAGTATGGATGGATGGATGTTTGTTACTCTTTCACCCCAAAACTACAGAACGGAATTGGCTGAAATTTTTCACCGGGATAGGTTATACGCTGAACTAACATATAGGCTACAAAACATCACGCTCCGACTTACTAGAGCAGAGCAACGCGGGTAAAACCGGGGGGAGCAGCTATTGTAAATATAAAATGCATTTCACAATGTGTAAACCTACCTTCTTGGTTGACTGTACCTTACTTAAGTCATTTTTTGCTAAAAGGCAATTTGATACAGTCTTTCCAGGTATTGATAAAGTTATATAAATAAAGAATAGCCGTGTGGTTTCCGGCAAAAAAATTAACCACCCCATTGCTTCCCATGGGTGAGGTGAGGCGACTTAGGGATGAACAGCAGCAGCATCTACCAGCTCTAGTTTAGTTACCGTCTTACTGCGATCACCAATCCGCCTGTGATTATAGCAATATCCCTCAAAGACCCTAGCTTGCCAAGGTCTATGGGGTATTAAGATGTTCCATGTTCAGCAGTGGACATAAACGGGCATAATAGAAAAAGAAGAAATAAATGCAAAGTATATGCCGAAAAGGTACACAGAAGCACTCTCTAATCCCTGACTCTTATAAACCAATAGTATCATGTTTTTTTTAGACGTTATGACATCAAGATATATAACAAGTAGCTTTTACCCGTGGCTTCACTCGCATTGAAATCTATGTCCTAATGTTACTTCTAATATCTTCAAGAATATGTGTGTACAAAGTTTCATAATGATCGGTTAAGTAATTTTCGCATAAAAGCGTAACAAACTTACATTCACATTTATAACATTAGTAGGGATTAGTTTACAAGCTAAGAACTGAGAATTTATCTTCTCAATACTTAGTTACACATTTTTGGCGTGACCTGGTATTCGAACTTAGGACCATACCACACATGAAACATCTTACATACATACATATTTTTTCACTCCAAATCTCGGAGTCATCCTCGCAAAAGGTCAAATAAGATCCACTCTAAACCGACGTGCTTGTATGAAGAACGTTATGAGAGTGAATGAAGCGAAAGATGTGTGATCTGAGGTCCATTGTCTCTGCCTACCCCGCTGCGAAATAGGCGTGAGTTATGTATGTATGTATGTACGTTTTCCACTCCAAATTGGTCCCTTTATCTTTTAATTAAATTTAGCTTAATTAATAATCTATCAATATTGTATTTTGTACAATATAATTTGTAATGAAACAACAATATGTATATGGCAGTAAATACAGTTAATTAGTGAGAAAATATGATATTATTTAGTTTACTTAATTAATTAATATAAAATTGGCTAAGATTTAATGAGATTCAATATGTAATGAGAAGAATAAGTATTTTATTTAATATGAGTATAAATAAAAGTTATTTTAAAACGAGCTATAAAAGAGATTCAACATCTTTTATGTGTCATTAAGATTTTAAACTTTATTTATAGTATCTGAAGGTTCAATATGGGACAATAAATAATTCGAGTAATTTACTTACTATACTAGTACTTTGTTGATAATTTCTTTTAGACTATATATCGTTAACATAAGGTGCATTTTAGTTTTGTGTTGGCCGCTAAAAAGAAATTGTAAACTTGTTGACAATTTATTGTAGACTTTATGTCGTTGACATAAGGTGCAATATAGTTTTGCGTTCCAGTATATTATATGCAATAATTTATATTCTATAAAAAGTTACTCCCTTTAGAGGGACATTACAGATACATCATTTAATGACACAAAGCACACACAGACTCAGAACAATTATCTGTGGTTCGCACAAATAATTGTCCCTGTGGTAATCGAACCTACAGCTGGTCTCAAAAGCGATTACCGTCACCACTTAACCACCGCTATTACATAGCATCTTTATTTAATTACTATAATTTGTATGATTTTAACTAGAGGCGGAAACTATTGTTAAAACGCGACGCGACCCGATAAAACGCGACGCGTTCAAAGTGTGATTCTGGTCTATAGAAAACAATACATTTGATTCGACTCAACACGCGTCGCGTTTCATTGGGTCGCGTCGCGTTTTAACAATATGTTTCCGCCTTTAACAGTTTTCTTATGCTGGCCACACTGAAGGCTAACCACGTAATAATATGACTATGACTTGGATAAAAACGTCTTCATGACTGTATTGTTGTTGTAACGCATTCCCTATGTTATAGTTACTGTATTATTGAAGGTACATTAACTTAATAAATTGACATATCACTACATAGTATAAAACAAAGTCGCTTTCTCTGTCCCTATATCCCTATGTATGCTTAAATCTTTAAAACTACGCAACGGATTTTGATGCGGTTTTTTTCAATAGATAGAGTGATTCAAGAGGAAGGTTTATATGTATATATAATACATCAGCATTGTGCATGTGCGGAGCCGGGGCGGGTCGCTAGTCTATATATATAAAAAAATGAATCCCTATTACCCTTGGTAATCGCATCACATGTGAATGGATGGATCAATTAAGCTTATTCTATTTTTGTTATGTTTGTTATTACCAGAAGAAGGTTATTATGAAAGAAAAAAATGCACGGAGAATTAGAAAAATTAAGAAAACTTAACCATCATATTAAATTTTCTATTGTAACCGTAACCCTTTTGACTGTTTATATTTTTTTAATATAATTATATGGCGCTTGACATAACATTGACAGAATGCGTGCTTCTCTGAGTCCACATCACAGGTAAGTTCAGAGCTATCACGCCTAATTTAGTTAAACCTAAGACAGGAAAATGTCTGTCGGGTCAGTTAGTTTTAAATATTTTTTACATAAATAGTAAACGCTAAGTAGCGAAGACTTTTTTTATCAAAGTCATAGTAATATCACTGAGAAGCCATCTGGTTGTTAAAAAAAATCATGTATATTCGCTCTTTTTTAAATAACACGTAGATGTTTGAGATTTTGTCCTCACGACTTAAGAATAACATTTTGACTCTCGTAGAATAACGTCCGATCTGCAGAATTATCGATCCTGTAGATTAGACCTTATTTAAAAGAGAATAAAGTCAAATTTACAAGATTGATAGTTCTGTAGATAGAGCGTTTTTCTACGGATGAGTAGATTTAAATAATTTGTTACTAAACTAATATAAATTGGACGTTGTCAATGTATCACACGATGTATAACATAGAAATGGTAACAAAACTAAAATTATTAGCTGCAGACAGTCTTTCAGTTACATTTTTGTGTATATAGTTTGTTGTAACATTTGCTTTTGATATGTGTTTTTTTTTAATTCCAAAAGACAACTCCTGCTCTAGGAAATTTAATTCCTGTGTCACAATTCCGAACACTAGGACTCAGAAGCCACTACCATAACCGCTGAGCCACGAGTGAAAAATATTAGACCAATTGTAAAAATTTGCGATTTTCAAGTTTTTTTTTTTTGGATTTCAATTATAATAGTTGTTTGTTACATATCACCAGGGGTTCAGACTGGATAAAGTTTTAAAGATAAGTAGATTTTATCATGCGATATGCCTTTAAAAATATATACCGTAAAAATTAAGTGGACATAACACTGAATGATTTGAAATATCGAAAGACATAATTTATTTAGCGTATATTTTTTTATGCGGCATGTTCATATTAAGATTATGCCAATAAGTATATAAATCATACAATACTTCAATATACATGGGTATCATAGACAATAATAGGCATGTCCACTTTTAGATTTTGCCATGAAAATGACGATATTTCGAACTTAAAAAACAGTTACTTGATATTCTATAAAGAAAAATATAGGGGGTATAATTACTGGGGTGTAACTGCTGAAGTTGCTACGACAGGTTGTATTATGGGGATTAGTACCCACGGGGACGAGAGCTGTGCCAATCTATACTAATATGTGTGTTTGTTTGAACGCGCTAATCTCAGGAACTACTGGTCCGATTTCAAAAAATCTTTCGGTGTTGGATAGTCCATTTATCGAGGAAGGTTATAGGCTATATTTTATTACGAAGTTCCCACGGGCACGGGAGCTAGTATAAGATAATCTCAAAAGCAAATGTTACAATGTGAGTCAAGTACTGCTTATCACAAAGTTATAATACATTGCCAACATGCACTAACTACATAATAAGTTTATATTTACACTTAATATTATATTTATAATTGCGCCGCCACTTTGTGAAGACGTTTCTGTAACAAATAAATTATAATATGAATTTGTAATCTTCTATATATATAAAAGAAAGTCGTGTTTGTTACAACACTTATAACTCGAGAACGGCTGGACCGATTGCCATGGTTTTTGATTTGTTGGATTTGTTTCCGTCCCGAATAACAGAATACATTTTAAAAACAAAAGAAAGTCGTGTTAGTTACACTATTTATAACTCAAGAACGGATGAACCGATTTGGCTGAAAATTGGTAGGGAGGTAGCTAAGAACTGGGAGAAGGACATAGGATACTTTTGGGTAGGGGTAGGGTAGGGTAGGGTAGGGAAGGGTAGGGTAGGGTAGGGTAGGGGTAGGGTAGGGGTAGGGTAGGGGTAGGGTGATTGCGCCGATGATACGGCGCAACACACACTGGTCGAGTGTCCGGCTTGGGCGGCCGAGCGCGGTGCGCTCGTCACACATGTAGGTAATGACCTCTCGCTTTCGACCATCATCAAGAGGATGCTCGAGAGCGAGGGAGCATGGGAGTCGATGGCTTCTTTCTGTGAGACTGTAGTTTCACAGAAGGAGGCCGCGGAGCGGGTGAGAGAAAATGATTCCAGCTCTCATCCACTTCGTAGACGTCGCGTTGGCCGGAGGCGGAGGGCCGAAATCCGCCGTCTCCCGCCATAAGGGGTGACCCTGGGGAGCAGATAACATGAATCTGCTCCCTAGGGTCACATTCATGTAGTAGGTCGGGGATGCCACTGTGTTCTGGCAATCCCTGTAGGAGCAGGAAGGTATCCATCGCGGGTGCTTAACACTCGCGATTGAGCCATAGGGGGAGGAAACTCTAGTCCTTTCAACGGGGCGAGAGTTATAGTTGTACTCTGTCGGAGAGATAACCAAAGGCCTATACCGGTACTTGGGTCTCTCACTACCAACGACAGAAGGAGGAACACCCGGGGGCTTTTTTAGTGGGTACATCCTCTCTGTGGTGCGACAGCGCACCACGTTCTATAGAGGATGAGCCCCACATGCCCCTCACTGGCGCAGGGATCACGTATATAGTGATCCCTGCGCCAGGGAGGAAGTGCGGTTGCGCATTTTTACCCCGGTAAACAAAAAAAAAAAAAAAAAAAGAAAAGGGTAGGGGTAGGGTAGGGTAGGGGTAGGGTATGGTAGGGTAGGGGTAGGGTAGGGGTAGGGTAGGGGTAGGGTAGGGGTAGGGTAGGGGTAGGGTAGGGGTAGGGTAGGGGTAGGGTAGAAGTAGGGTAGGGTAGGGTTAGGGTAGGGGTAGGGTAGGGCAGGGGTAGGGTATAAAAGTCCACCCGTGCGAAGCCGGGGCGGGCTGCTAGTTATCAATAAAATTAAATTAGTGCTAATACAATAAATATTAAATAAAGTGAGTAATTATTTTAAATTAACAACTGTTATCTGGGGGCAGTTCCGCTAAGTTGAAAAGTTTAACTTATTTGTCTGTACTGCAAATAAACTTAACTCTATTTAAAGAAAACTAAAACTAAAAAAGCAGTTTCTTTTTGTAAAATAATATTACAATTACAAGAAGAAAACGTTTCAAATTTACTTTATTAATCAAACATATTTCTATCACTTCTTTAAATTATTAGTGGCACAAAATAATAAGCTAAGCCAACGCGAATTGATCTATAATATCATGTAATTAAAACTCAAAATCAAAGAGAAACACATTTAATTATGTGCTTTTTTAAGTTTCAATCAATGTTGTATAATATAAATATCTATCTTACCATCAGAGTGCCCCCAACCCTGAGGGTCGCGGCGGAGGCTCGGGGGTGTCCGGGGATGGCGGTTTGAACGTACTACCCTGTAATAAAATATTCAGAAAATTAGTAAATACTTTTTATAATTTCATCATGATCATCACACGCTGTAGTCCACTGTTGACATATTATTATGATTGTCATAGATAATGTTCAGATCACCCAGTGGTCGGAATACAACTATAATTCAAAAAAATATTAACATTCTGCATTAATGTTCTATATATAAGCACAATCTTTTATTATGTTTTTTGGGTTTTTCGAACCTAATTAACCGTAATTTTGAAAGAAAGAACTGGCGTAAGTTTCCATACAAACTTACGGCCCTTATTTCAGCAATTTGTAAGAATTTTTCATAAAAAAACAACTGGAAATAAGAAATATTTTCCAAAAATTTGAAATCCCAAACACTATATAAATTTCATACAAACATTAACACCCATTTAGGGATTGAATTTTGCAAAATCCCTTCTAACCCTAATTTTCTAAAATGAACCGCCATGCAATTTGGGTCTCCTAGCACTTGTAGTTTCAAATATTTTGTGGTGATTGAGTGAGTGAATGAATGAAACCTTTCCCTTTTATACATAAAGATAAAAGAAGAAGGCTCTCGGTTGGAGCGGAAACCGTAGTCGAGAAATCGCCAAAAACTACACACGTGAGTCAAACCGGACTTTAAATAAAATATGAACAATACTCACGAAAGTTATTATATAAAAAAAAGATAAAACTAATTTACCTGAAAGCCCAGGGCGGCTTCTAGAGGAGTGGGCGAGTCTCCGCCCAGCGTGGCGTAGTCTCCGAACCGTTCAGTGGTCCGACTGCCTTGTATCGTGGCGTACGTGTTGTCCGGCTGCTGTACGAATCACAAATAAGTCTAATTTAAACACGAGAAGAAGGAAATCACTTAGTGAATAGACTCGAGTTATATATTAATGATAATGTTCTAATGATTTCGTTTACCAAATATGGATTTATGATTTATAAGGACAAATACTTATATATTTCGGCAGAACATGCAAGGCGTCTTATTGTTTAGTACATTTAGCTAAATGTTCTTTGTTCTAGCTTGTGTGTAGTATTTTCTTTCTTTCTAATGTAAATCTATGCTAATATTATGAGGAGGTAAAGAACGTGACAACCTCCGTAGCGTAGCGGTATTTGGCTCGCCTTGAATCTCGGAGGTCGTGGGTTCGATCCCAGCACTGGACGGAAAATCTTTGTGTAAATTCTAAGATTTCTTTCCGGGTCTGGTTGGTTGAGGGACTACCCTCCGTGCCTCGGAAAGCACGTTAAGCCGTTGGTCCCGATTGTTATAACATCATCTATAATAATCGTATATCAAGGAACGGGCAGCAGCGTTTCCTTGTGTGGTACAACATAATACTGCGGTCACCAACCCGCCTGCCAAGCGTGGTGACTATGGCAAATACCCTCCCTCTCGGGAGGAGGCCCATGTTCTGCAGTGGACGTTATACGGGCTGATGATGATGTTGATGTGACGTTGTAGGGGGGTTATCTCTGAATCTACTGAATTGATTTTGAAAATTCTATTACCACCAGAAAGCTATTATTTATGAGTGTTATAGCTTATATTCAAATTCGCACGGGATATCAACACGGGTAAAACCGCGCGGGTGAGGTAGTTTAAGATGAAACACTTTGGTTAAATCACGAAGTTATGAACCATGAGCTTCTGCGCCGTTTCACTAACAAACTCTTCCACTTTATACATTCACTATCTTTCACCCACGTCACTCCCGTTCCCGTGGGAACTTCATAATAAAATATAGCCTATAGTATACCTCGATAAATGGGCTATCTAACACTCAAAGAATTTTTCTAATCGGACCAATACTTTTTGAGATTAGCGCGTTCAAACTAACAAACTCTTCAGCTATATTAATATAAATATAGATTATCTATCATCATCAACAGCCCGTTGACGTCCACTGCTGAACATGGGCCTCCTCTTAACAGACCTTGGCAAGCCAGGACCGATGAGGGATATTGCCATAATCACCACGCTTGGCAGACGGATTGGTGATCGCAGTAAGATGCAAATGTTGAACTAATAGATGCTGCTGCCCATCCATCAGCCATATGTCCCTTAGTCGCCTTTTACGACACCCATGGGAAGACATTGGGTGGTCTATTCTAAGTCGGAAATCACACGGCAGTAGATTATCTATACTTCTATACTAATATATAAAGCTGAGGAGTTTGTTTGTATAGGATATACTTTATTATGAAATCCCCACCGTAACGGGAGCTACCCGCGTGAAGCCGCGAGTGAGAAACTAGTGATTATCATATTTTTGTAGTGAAGTAAGAAAACAATCTTTTCTTAGAAAATGTAGAGGATCAATATACTGTACTACACATAAATGGGGGGTCACTACTCACGCTGGCAGGAGGGGGGTCTCCGAACACGTTCATGGTGAGCTCCTGCTCCTCGTAGGGTCGCAGTTTGCTCTCCAGCCACAGCGGGTTCTCCGTGGTGGACAGTTCTTCTAAGATACGCCTGCGAGCTAAACTGTCACCCTTGCTTGATTGTAAGGACGGTGGGGGTATCACCCTGGAGACAAAAAGGTAGCATAAATACTTATCACAAAGGGACAAAAAGGTTCACAGGAAAAAATCATATAAATTTAGATAAATTAGTTCATGACGGTTATAATCACTACATAGTCTAAAACAAAGTCGCTTTCCGCTGTCTTTAAAACTACGCAATGTATTTTGTTTACGCTATTTAGGGTTCCGTACCCTACAAAAAAACGGTAAAAGGGGACCCTATTACTAAGACTTCGTAATTTTTTTTTTCTATAAATAAAAAAAACTGGTCAAGTGGGAGTCGGACTCGCGCGAGAAGGGTTCCGTACCATTTTCAAGCGTCTACCTGTTGCCGTCTTGATCGAAACAAAAAAGGGCAAAAAAAAAAGTTTGCTGTATGGGAGCCCCCCTTAAATATATATTTTATTTTATTTTTAGTATTTGTTGTTATAGCGGCAACAGAAATACATCATCTGTGAAAATTTCAACTGTCTAGCTGTCGCGGTTCTTGAGATACAGCCTGGTGACAGACAGACATCGAAGTCTTAGTAATAGGGTTCCGTTTTTACCCTTCTACGGAATCATAAAAAAGTATATTATTACCAATGCTTGAGGCATGCGCAGACGACGACAAAGGTAACAATACCAGTGAATAGTACTATAAGTAAAGCAATCAACGCCGCTAGTGCCGGGTCGAAACTGTCGGGAGCTGAAACAAAAATATTATTTGTACATGAATGAATGGAAGAACGAATGAACAAATATTCAACCAAATCCATTTTGTAGTTTTTGCGTGAAAGAGTGACAAACATCCATCCATCCATACTTACAAACTTTCGAGTTTATAATAATAGTAGGATTAAGCCTTAGCTCTGTTAAATTTACAAGAAACATAATGGCATACTGTATTTATAATTTTTGTACCCTTCAAATATTGTTCTTCTTTTTGTGTGGTTTGTGCTTAATAAATATATTTTCTTTCTCTCTTCTGATTAACGTTATTTTACCTTTAGAAGTAGCACTAGCATCTATCAGCGACTCCACGCCGTACTCCTGGTAAACGTCCTTGAGCTCGTCGTACTTGGAGTCGATGGTCTCCAACACCTTGTCCACTGGGAGCACCTGGTACGTCGTAGGGTCTACTGCATGCAGGTGGATCTCACACCTGGGGATTAAGAATAAATCATATTTAGTAACAATCAAGTCAAACACAAAAATATCTTTAGTCATATATAACATTTAGAATCGTTTAAATTATGTTTTTGTGATGCTTTTTATTTACTACTACCAGTTCTGCACGTGGCAACTCTGAGAAAAACTGGCAAGAAACTTAAGAGGAATGATTTTTTCGTAATAAATAAATGGTTTTGATACAATTATTCGACTACCCTCCTATCTCTCGATAAAATTGTTACACATAAACAAATGACCATCATAACATAATCTATGAGAATAGTATACCAGGATAATCAGTGGTGGTGTTAAATGGGTGGTGATTATAGTACTTTCAAGAAAGGCACATTCAATCGTCTAATGATGAATATCTAGAATGTGTGTTTGTAACAAGCAAGAAAACCAGGAGGTATCAATTTAAATGTTATATTTTTAAATTGTTCTACCGCCTTAGGAAAGCTGGGCGATGTGGGGTGGCGGGTAGGAATAAGCATGAGATGGTGGACTGACGGAACGAAGCGGCCGTCTCCTATTATCCCCCTGCCCGTTTCGACACACGTATACCTACGGGGCAGTACAGCAGTGTCACAGACACCGAACCACCGTACCCCGATACTGCAGCTGCGACACTGATAGTAACAAACTCACCAGTCATCATATCGCTTGTCCGCCTGAACGAGCGGCAGTCTCCTGCCCGCCACCAGACTGTACCCCGCCCACTGCGACACTGATAGTAACAAACTCACCAGTCGTCATACCGCCTGTCCGCCTGTACGAGCGGCAGTCTCCTGCCCGCCACCAGACTGTACCCCGCCCACTGCGACACTGATAGTAACAAACTCACCAGTCATCATACCGCCTGTCCGCCTGTACGAGCGGCAGTCTCCTGCCCGCCACCAGACTGTACCCCGCCCACTGCGACACTGATAGTAACAAACTCACCAGTCATCATACCGCCTGTCCGCCTGTACGAGCGGCAGTCTCCTGCCCGCCACCAGACTGTACCCCGCCCACTGCGACACTGATAGTAACAAACTCACCAGTCGTCATACCGCCTGTCCGCCTGTACGAGCGGCAGTCTCCTGCCCGCCACCAGACTGTACCCCGCCCACTGCGACACTGATAGTAACAAACTCACCAGTCATCATACCGCCTGTCCGCCTGAACGAGCGGCAGTCTCCTGCCCGCCACCAGACTGTACCCCGCCCACTGCGACACTGATAGTAACAAACTCACCAGTCATCATACCGCCTGTCCGCCTGTACGAGCGGCAGTCTCCTGCCCGCCACCAGACTGTACCCCGCCCACTGCGACACTGATAGTAACAAACTCACCAGTCATCATACCGCCTGTCCGCCTGTACGAGCGGCAGTCTCCTGCCCGCCACCAGACTGTACCCCGCCCACTGCGACACTGATAGTAACAAACTCACCAGTCATCATACCGCCTGTCCGCCTGTACGAGCGGCAGTCTCCTGCCCGCCACCAGACTGTACCCCGCCCACTGCGACACTGATAGTAACAAACTCACCAGTCGTCATACCGCCTGTCCGCCTGTACGAGCGGCAGTCTCCTGCCCGCCACCAGACTGTACCCCGCCCACTGCGACACTGATAGTAACAAACTCACCAGTCATCATACCGCCTGTCCGCCTGTACGAGCGGCAGTCTCCTGCCCGCCACCAGACTGTACCCCGCCCACTGCGACACTGATAGTAACAAACTCACCAGTCATCATACCGCCTGTCCGCCTGTACGAGCGGCAGTCTCCTGCCCGCCACCAGACTGTACCCCGCCCACTGCGACACTGATAGTAACAAACTCACCAGTCATCATACCGCCTGTCCGCCTGTACGAGCGGCAGTCTCCTGCCCGCCACCAGACTGTACCCCGCCCACTGCGACACTGATAGTAACAAACTCACCAGTCATCATACCGCCTGTCCGCCTGTACGAGCGGCAGTCTCCTGCCCGCCACCAGACTGTACCCCGCCCACTGCGACACTGATAGTAACAAACTCACCAGTCATCATACCGCCTGTCCGCCTGTACGAGCGGCAGTCTCCTGCCCGCCACCAGACTGTACCCCGCCCACTGCGACACTGATAGTAACAAACTCACCAGTCATCATACCGCCTGTCCGCCTGTACGAGCGGCAGTCTCCTGCCCGCCACCAGACTGTACCCCGCCCACTGCGACACTGATAGTAACAAACTCACCAGTCATCATACCGCCTGTCCGCCTGTACGAGCGGCAGTCTCCTGCCCGCCACCAGACTGTACCCCGCCCACTGCGACACTGATAGTAACAAACTCACCAGTCGTCATACCGCCTGTCCGCCTGTACGAGCGGCAGTCTCCTGCCCGCCACCAGACTGTACCCCGCCCACTGCGACACTGATAGTAACAAACTCACCAGTCATCATACCGCCTGTCCGCCTGTACGAGCGGCAGTCTCCTGCCCGCCACCAGACTGTACCCCGCCCACTGCGACACTGATAGTAACAAACTCACCAGTCATCATACCGCCTGTCCGCCTGTACGAGCGGCAGTCTCCTGCCCGCCACCAGACTGTACCCCGCCCACTGCGACACTGATAGTAACAAACTCACCAGTCATCATACCGCCTGTCCGCCTGTACGAGCGGCAGTCTCCTGCTCGCCACCAGACTGTACCCCGCCCACTGCGACACTGATAGTAACAAACTCACCAGTCATCATACCGCCTGTCCGCCTGTACGAGCGGCAGTCTCCTGCCCGCCACCAGACTGTACCCCGCCCACTGCGACACTGATAGTAACAAACTCACCAGTCGTCATACCGCCTGTCCGCCTGTACGAGCGGCAGTCTCCTGCCCGCCACCAGACTGTACCCCGCCCACTGCGACACTGATAGTAACAAACTCACCAGTCATCATACCGCCTGTCCGCCTGTACGAGCGGCAGTCTCCTGCCCGCCACCAGACTGTACCCCGCCCACTGCGACACTGATAGTAACAAACTCACCAGTCATCATACCGCCTGTCCGCCTGTACGAGCGGCAGTCTCCTGCCCGCCACCAGACTGTACCCCGCCCACTGCGACACTGATAGTAACAAACTCACCAGTCATCATACCGCCTGTCCGCCTGTACGAGCGGCAGTCTCCTGCCCGCCACCAGACTGTACCCCGCCCACTGCGACACTGATAGTAACAAACTCACCAGTCATCATACCGCCTGTCCGCCTGTACGAGCGGCAGTCTCCTGCCCGCCACCAGACTGTACCCCGCCCACTGCGACACTGATAGTAACAAACTCACCAGTCATCATACCGCCTGTCCGCCTGTACGAGCGGCAGTCTCCTGCCCGCCACCAGACTGTACCCCGCCCACTGCGACACTGATAGTAACAAACTCACCAGTCATCATACCGCCTGTCCGCCTGTACGAGCGGCAGTCTCCTGCCCGCCACCAGACTGTACCCCGCCCACTGCGACACTGATAGTAACAAACTCACCAGTCATCATACCGCCTGTCCGCCTGTACGAGCGGCAGTCTCCTGCCCGCCACCAGACTGTACCCCGCCCACTGCGACACTGATAGTAACAAACTCACCAGTCATCATACCGCCTGTCCGCCTGTACGAGCGGCAGTCTCCTGCCCGCCACCAGACTGTACCCCGCCCACTGCGACACTGATAGTAACAAACTCACCAGTCATCATACCGCCTGTCCGCCTGTACGAGCGGCAGTCTCCTGCCCGCCACCAGCAGCGCGTGCGCCGCGTGAGCCAGCCGCGACTGTACCCCGCCCACTGCGGTACTGCAGCTGCGGGATACTACCATGCGGATAAGGGACGACCGCGATATTATCCATATCTGTAGACAAAAATATAAGTTTAAAGAAAACGACTTCATCATCATCATCATATCAGCCTGATGTCGTCCACTGCTGAACATAGACCTCCCCCATCGCATCGGTTCCCAGCGGGAACAAATGCTAGGGCCTGCAACCAGTGACTCCGTGCGGCCTATATGTGAGTGTCGGTCCATCGTGCAGGCGATTGTCTCTGACAGTTCTGATCTCCACACCGTTCTGTTCCATCAGTTCTTCGAGCTATGTGTTCTGCCTGTTGCCTTTTCAGCTTGCTAATTCGTCGAGCTATGTCAGCAACCTTCGTTCTCCTACGGATCTCTTCAGTTCTGATTCGATTACGCAGGGAAATGTCGAGAATAGCTCGCTGAGCGACTTTGAGCTTTCTTATGAGGCACACAGTGACAAACAAGGGGTTCGAACGTTGAACCACGGATTGAAAGAAGCGTTTCGACCCTTTCATTGTCTGCTTGATGGAAGACAGTTGGTGATGAGAATGTAAGTTGCGACTACGAATGAACCACAGTACCCCGGTGGCACTTCTAGTGAATCTACTTTGAACAGTTTGTAACCAGTATAAGTTTCTAGCCGCGTATTAGACTCTTGCACCGAAATCCTTTAACGATCATGTCTTATACGAGCAGTGTTGATATGATCCTTATTATTAAATGATAGTTAACGGCGTGAATTTAAAAGACAATGTAGTCAACTGAGCGTATGTCAAGGTCGTGAACGAACCGTTTTTACACTCGCTTTATAATTAAGCTTTCAGTCAAGCATTACACCTAAGTATGCCATTCAACATCAGGTGGATAGGGGACATTGGCTTGGTCTGGAATAAATAAGCTGGCAATGCCTCTGATCGCTAAGAATGGAGGAGAATTGTTGGACACATCCCAGCCCTGATGAATACAATGAATGAGTAGGCGCCCATGGTCACCGTTTACTATCGATATGACCAGTACCACTCTGTCGAGAGTGTACATGTCAGAAGAAGAGTTTATTGGTAATGAAAAAACACACAGTTTTAAACTTAATGCTTATGAATGTATGAAGGGTACTAATAACAAAAACAGTCTTTTTTGTATATCGGTCTGTGTCCGTTTGTACCGCCTTAATCAGTCGTTACTAAAAGTAACTACGGCTGCACCGATTTTGAAGAGACTTTAGCAGTATAATATAGGCTATTTTTTATTTTGTCCCGTATACATACATACATGCCTCTTTCCCATAGGGGTAGACAGACGCGATTCCTTCCACTTGTCATTCGGTTTAGGGTACTTTTAACCTGGCCGTCCTCTGAACGTGGAACGTCCGCCTTTAGCTTCCCCTGTCAACACTTCCGTTAACATTTGTCCCGTATCTACTTTTTATTTGTTATTCTTTTAATTTCGTTGATCTATTTTTGGTTAATGTATTCCGGGTAATCTCCCAAAACGGAACGGATTTTTTGAATCCAGCAATTATCTTCTGAAAACAATAAGTTTCTTGCTTTAGGCGAACCAAGTCGCGGGCAGCAGCTAGTATAAGAGCGGTTTCGCACTACGTCCGATCCGAATCCGATCTGGACCCGTGAAAATATGGTCCGTAGTGGCCGTAGAACTAATTGGTGGTGGTAATTTACGCACTAGATCCGAGATCCGTCATCCGATTTCTTTCCAAATTTCTAGACCAATATTTTCACGGGTTCGGATCGGATTCGGATCGGACATAGTGCGAAACCGCTCTAACAATAGAAGTAAGTTTTAGTAAGTTTAAGCGGCCGTAGCCCAATGATGTCGGACTTGTGATCTCCGGTTCGAACCCCACCCATTGCACTACCGAGGTGAACCCACTCGTAACACAAGCATTTTAGCTTAGCACGAGGGGTTAACAAGAATACTTGTAGTGTAAAAAACTCTGCTAGTAATCAATTAAAAATATAATAAAAAAGTACTTACGTAGACTTGGGCCTTGGCCTGTCGGTGGGGGGGCGCCAGCTCCTGGGCAATCACGTCCAGCACGAACCGGTCCGACGCGTACTCCGACATGTAGTGCGCGGTCGTCAGTACTCCTACACCACAACATTCAATATTATCCATACTTAAACTATTGAGCCACTCTAATATCTATATTCATCATCATCATCATCAACCCGTATAACATCCACTGCTGAACATGGGCCTCCTCCCGAGAGAGGGAAGGAGGGTAGTTGCAATAGTCACCACGCTTGACAGGCGGGTTGGTGACTGCAGTATTATGTTGTACCAAGGAAACGCTGCTGCCCGTTCCTTGATATACGATTATTATAGATGATATTACGGCTTAACGTGCTTTCCGAGGCACGAGGGTCCCTCAAGTAACCAGACCCGGAGAGAAATCTTAGAATTTACACAAAGAATTTCAGTCCGCCGTGGGGATCGAACACACGACCTCAGAGATTTAAAGCGAGCCAAATACCGCTATGCTACGGAGGATACCCCATACAACAATTTTTTTTCTTTTATCAATAACGGCAACAGGCACTTGAAAATGGTACGGAACCCTTCGTGCGCGAGTCCGACTCGCACTTGGCCGGTTTTTTTTATCTCACCGAACAAATCTACATACGTACATTACATAACTAAGACAGTAAAGGGAAAGGGTAAGATAAATTACGTAAGTAAGAGATAACTCACCGTCTGAACTAATATTAAAAGGCGACGGGACCACACTGCCGCTCGACTGCGAGGCCCCGAACTTGTACAAGTTGGAGGCGGCCACCATGTACACTAGGGTCCCGTTCTCTTCGAGGTCGGGGTCTGTAGCGATCACTGGGATTATCGGCTCGTTGATGCGGGCAGTGTGTTTGATTCCTGGGGAAAGCAGATTGTGTCATTAAATTAATACATATTATATATCGCAGCCATCTCTTCAAATCAGCCATTCAATGGGACGACCAGCTCGCCAATCAAACGCTGACATTTTACTGAATACCTAGGCCAATCACTTAACGTTTAACTAGTTGGCTTATAGTAGCCCTTTGAGTTTGACATAGAATCATGCAGGTGATTTAAATTAAGTTTAGGTTTAAGTTTTTTTAACCTCCCATAATCTATGATTTGGATAGTTGTCCTTTAGCCATATTCATTGAATATCACCGTCTAATTAACGGGCTAGCCGTCCATACATATCTTTACGCCTTTCTCCCATAAGGGTAGGCATAGGCAAAGGTTTGGTCACGTGGAAAGAATGGATGAAGAAAGATTGACAAAACAGGTATACATGGCAAGTGTGAGTAGCACAGTCGGAAGGGGAAGACCTCGACGAACGTTCTCTGACCAAATCAGAGACATCCTCGCAAAAGGTCAAATAAGATCCACCCTAAACCGACGTGCTTGTATGAAGAATGTTATGAGAGTGAATGAAGCGAAAGATGTGTGTAGGGATGGTAGCAAGTGGAGGTCCATTGTCTCTGCCTACCCCGCTGGGAAACAGGCGTGAGCTTATGTATGTATGTATAGGCAAAGGAACGCCACCTGTCTCGATCCTGGCATACCTCTTTCGGTTCTGCTACATTAATCAGTATCTTTATAAATCTTAGCTATTTTTTATACGTGGATAAAAAATAGCTAAGATAGTAGTAGATATTAATCACACAAGGGACATAACTCCCCCTAAAATCGTACAGGTCTAAACTTGACTTAGTGCAATCATATTAGAAGAGAGACTGACTAGCTCTTCTAAATATTCTACATCCAGAGATAGCCCCAGACGTTTGACATTTTTATCAATAGTTTTTTAAATTTTTTGAACTTTATGGAAAATATTAACTTATACTATATTTCAAAATTAAGATAAATAAAATTCGACCCCCGTAGAGACGAGTTTACAAAGAGATTAATAAATTTCGATGACCGGCTGTGGTTCCACCGTAGCCTAATTGGTTAAGGCATTGGGGGCTTAACCTAAGATGCAGGTTCGAATCCTGCGGGTGGTCGAATTTTATTAATCTCAATTTTGAAATTAATCAATCGATTTGCAAATAAAAATAGAAGACTTTCATTTGCATTTGACAAATGTCTCTTCGGCATTTTAGTGACCCCTTCCAAAATTTCAGCAGCGACCGCCCGTTTTCCTATCAGTGCCGTAAATAGGGCGGTGCCAACGGTGCTCAGGCGCAGACTATGGTAGGCGCAAGAATGGGCAGACCGGGTAGAACTATTGTATTGTTGATATCGTCGCAGTATGTGCGTTGACGCTCCCTCCGTTTTCAAAGTGCAAGAGGTTGGTGCTCTGATATTTCTGCTTGAGGATTTTAAATCAATATTTAACTATATTTGTGAAAACGTCTAGAGCGTGCATTAGCGCACATACTGTTATTTGAAATGTATATTAAATAAAATATTGTAAACAAAAGTTATTAAAAAAAAAGGTACATAAACTGTGATACAAAAGATGACGAAAAAGAAAAAGCCCGGAGTTTCTTTCTTCCTTTCTTCTCCGAGTCGTCCACATAGGTAGCTAGTGAAAGGTTGCAGGTTAGCTAGGGTAGGATTCTCGCCGGCGAGGACCGCGTTGCACCCCTACCCCTGCCCTGTGATCCAGCGCCTGTAGGCCGATCACTTCCTTTTATGTTCATAAATCTGACTTATATATCAGTGGTACCACTGGGTCGTGGTCCTAACCCATTAAGGGTGCCCCCAGGTGTGTGCCACTTAATTGTATGTTTTTTTTCCAATTTTTTCTATATTGAACTATTAAAGTCTAAAATAATTAATATGAACATAAAATTATTATGAGTAGAGAAATTAATGACCAGCTGACGGACGGACTACTTTGTCTGTAATATCCTACAATTTGCTACCGGTTAATTAAGTATCTAGTTTAATTCATAGAATAAGAATAATTGTGTAACATTGTGATTCTGACAAGTACAAGTGTATGTAAATACCTATGTGCTGAATAAATTCATTATTTCATTGATTTGCTCCTGATGAGTTCCCGCTGCGCCCCTAGTACTCGATTCCAACACATACTTTAGGTACGTATGTGTTGGAATCGAGCACTACTGAATGAAACAAAGTAGGCGTATACCTAGCATTGCTCTAGCTAGGGTACCTTTTATATATAAAAAAGGCGCAGTTTTAACAGCTAGCACAGGGCGCAGAAATGGATATTTACAACACTGTTTCCGATACCCTCGTAGACCCAAAGTCCGAAAGATCCGCTAACTGTGATGTAGAGTGACAGTTGTACAAAACTCCCCTCAACAACTAAGTCATAATTCCCCAATCCCTCCGTCAGCGACCACCCGGAACCGAGGCCCACAGCAGGCGTCCCGCCGTGCAGGTTGCGCACGTTTGTATTCTATAAACCATTTAATAAGGCTGGAACACTTCTCACTTTTTTGCCCGGTGAAGTAGCAAATACCTCGTGGCTAATTACACAAATGTCTGTCCGGAAAAAAGACAAAACCCCTACACATTGTTTTGTTTCTTCTTAAAAAAAAGAGAGAAATCCCCTTCACATAGTATTGTTTTTAATTTTAAGACTGATTTTTTTAATTTAAGATTGATAATACATGCATGGGTGTAAGATAAACACGCACCTGCATAATACACCTTCTGTTCGAACTTAGGCTCGTTATCGTTGTCGTCCAGCACCTTGACCTTGACGAAGGTCACGCTGGGGTCGTGACCTTCAGTAGTATTGTCCACCGAGTTGAGGATCGCAGCCGCGTGCTCTAGTATAGGGTTGTTGCTCGCGTACACCGTGAATGAGTAGTCTGATTGCTTTTCTCTGGGGATATAAAAATGTTTTCATTGTAGCTTAAGGGCTTCAAAGTCTGGTTTTCCAAGGGGAGGGGGGTTCCACCCCCTAGTGGGCGGTGGAGCTTTTTGTGGAAGCCGGTAGCAGGTCGAAAATGAATCAGCCAGAACCAATTTGAAGCAATTTTCTACTATAAGTCGACTTTCTAAAGCTGCTCAATGCTATAACTCAATCTGCGGCGAAGTAGACATTGTGTTTGGTGACGGGCTACCCAAATACAACAAAGTTGTTCTGGAGTTGCTGAGGTCAAATCTGGATATCAGAATTTCATTTTGTTTTCTGTTATTAAACTTTAATTTAAATTTAATTAAGTAAATAATAACTTTAAATACTTAATATTATAAAGCAATGTTATCTATATGTATAGTGCATGCCGTGGCAACTTAAACTGTTGTGCATTTAACTGTTATGTGTGTAATTTATTAAGTTATGATATTGAAATGTAACAACTACTGTTTGTCCAAATTAATAAATAATAATAATAATTTGCCGCCGTGTGGTTTCCGGCTTAGAATAGACCACCCCATCTCCTCCCATGGGTGTCGTAAAAGGCGACTAAGGGACATATGGCTGATGGACGGGCAGCAGCATCTATTAGCTCAAGGTTCACATCTTACTGCGACCATCAATCCGTCTGCCAAGCGTGGTGATTATGGCAATGTCCCTCAACGATCCTGGCTTGCCAAGGTCTGTTAAGAGGAGGCCAATGTTCAGCAGTGGACGTAAACGGGCTGTTGATGATGATGAATAATAATTTGTTGGTTATGTTATAATTTTGTTAGTATTCAAATCTATTTATCGTATGTTTATTTTTTTGATTCTAGATAGACCTTTGTTTAGCCACAATCTAACCTAATGGTAAGCGACGATGTGGCTGACGATGGATTTCAAAGGTCTAGAAGACACTTATTCACTCTTGACTTATTTTTATTTATTAAAACATGTATTTATATTATGACACAACACTATTTTTTGGAATTTTTTATTATATTAAACTAGCTTTCCGGCTTCAACCGAGTAACTTCCATTCGTGTCTTCATAATAAAATATAGCCTACCTCAATAAATGGCCTATCTAACACTGTGTATCACAACAAACACTGCGGTCACCAATCCGTCGGCCAAGCGTGGTGACTATGGCAAAAACCTTCCCTCGGGAGGTGGCCCATGCTCAGCAGTGGACGTTATACGGGTTGATGATGACACTGAAAGAATTTTACCACGGGAACGGGAGCTGCATATAAAACCGTGGGCTAGTAAATAATATGTTCACTTTACCTATCGAAACTGATGTTAGCCCTGATGATGCCCTTCGTCCGGTCCACCGTGAAGGCACCCTCCTGGTTGCCCTCCAGCACGTGGTAGTACACGCGACCGTTTTCACCAGAATCTTTGTCGGTGGCTTTGACTGTACCTGAACATAGAAAAGATAATTGTTGGGAGGCAACTGTCGCGTGCTTCACTACCTCTGTAGCCGCTTCTAGCGTCTCGTAGCGGCCGCGGCTGTCGCGAGTGGCTCGTGTGACGACACGTAGATATAGTGTAACCACTTGCAATTTGGATGCGGTTTTAATTTCTTCTTATAATAATAATAATTAGTTAATTGCAAAAAATGTCAAAGGACAGACGGACGGAATTTGCAGTCTATAGATTTGTATGATTTGCTATACCTACATACTACTGTTAGTTACCTATATTTTATAGAGAAAGAATTATCTGTTAGTTATAGTTATTTTTTTAGCTAATTTATCTTCTTATATTGTAATTTTGACAAGTATAAGTGTGTGTAAATACCTAAGTGCTTATTTCATTCAATACACAATTTGTTGAACACTTTTATTGACATTACATTATGTACTTGTAGAGTATATTTTTACATTGAGATGGGTAAATTCAAACATGGGTACTTCAACTCTTAAAGCGGTGAAAAAGGGTGGAATTTAACTACAAAGCACATACGGAACCGGAATAGATAGGTATGTACAATCAAAAAAGGACTTACCAATAATAACGCCGGCCGGTAAGTTCTCTCTGATAGTAAACATGTGCGTGGGCGATGAGAACTTCGGTACATTGTCGTTATCGTCGACCAGGACTACCGTCAGCAGACGCAGGCTCTCGAACTGCGCAGGAGTGCCATTGTCCACCGCCGCTATCACCAACTACGAAATATATGTTATAGATAAGCTTTGTTTTTCTTTGTTTTATACATACATACATACATTTAAACACGCCTTTCTCCCATGGGGGTAGGCAGAAACTACAGAGCGCTACCAGCTACGATCCTTATACACTCCCTTAGCCTCGTCCACGTTCATACATCTGGTCATACACGCACGCCGGTTGCGAGTACGACGCACCTGACCTTTCGGAAGAACATCACCTATGAGGTCAGTGTATGTCCTTCTAGGGCGTCCCCTCCCGTAGATCATCATTTACATGTTAGTAGGTACATACAATATTTAAAACATGAATAAAATATATAATATACAACTAAAAGTAGCAACTTATAAAATACTACTATTCTAAATCTATTCTACTTGGCAAGGTTCCCAGAATGCTGGCAGCATTACCTCGTTGAATGGCAATGCTTACTTGGTGTGCAAACTAAAAACCAGCATTCGGAGAACGTGCCGCATTAAAGAGGGCCGCTGCGAGGTTTTTATTAATTAATTTGGCTCCCGGTCCCCACGGTTTGTTTATACTAGAGATTAGGTGAGTTTATGGACATTCATCAGTCTGGATGACTTACATCAGGTGCTGAAGATTTGGGAGGGTGGGTGTTAAGTACTCATAAATTAAACAACAGTTTTCAAGACTAATAAATTTAGACCACCGGCACGACTCGAACCTGCATCTGCCCATAATGCCTTAACCAATTCGGCTACGGCAGAACCCAACCGATCATCGAAATTTATCAATCTTTTTTTATAACACGTCTCTAAAGAAGGGGTGGGGGGGCAGCGTTAGTTCTATTCTCAGAAGGCATAGAATAGACCACCCTATATCTTCCCATAGGTGCAGGAGACTAGAAGACATACAGCTGATGGATAGGCAGCAGCATCTATCAGCTCAAGGATAGTTACGATCTTACTTACTGCGATCCGCCTGCCAATCGAGGTGATTATAGCAACAACTCTGGTTTACCAAAATCTATTAAAAGGAGGCCCATATCCAGCAGTGAACATAAACGGACTGTTAATAATATATACGTTAGACGCACATAACAAACTCACTTTTTTTTTTTGTTGTCCGGGCGGAAATGCATTGACCCATTCCCACCGCCGCTGCAGCGTATTCGCGCGCTGGCGGTGAGATATGTGGGACTCGCCCCCTCCATAGCGTGGTGCCACAAGGAGGGGACCCTACACCACTAAAACCCCCCGGACACTCCTTCTGATCCTGACTCCTGGATATCAAACTCACCTGATACTCCGACTTATGCTCTCTATCCAAGAACGTCTTAGTCCGTAGTTCCCCCGTGTCCTTGTCTAAGCTGAACTCCGCGGTCTCCCCCACGTTCTGATTGTCCACCTTCAGGTAGTAGGAGACCCTGCCGTTCTCACCGCTGTCTTCATCCGTGGCCTTTATAGTGGTGATTAGATAGTCCGCTTGAGCTGCATTCTGTAAAGTAACAATTTGTTAAGATAAAGCTTAAAAATGTCAACATAATAATTATAGGTACATACCTATAGTCCAAGAACTACTGAACTCTCCGAGTAACGGTCTTCCAGTAAGGCTATAAATTTGAAGAACGAAGTGTGGGCTGTGTCTGTTGACGCTGAGCACCAGGATGACGTAGACGTACCTCAGGAATGTCCAGCTGCTGGTTGGTGGGCGGCTGCACGAAGTGTGGGCTGTGTCTGTTGACGCTGAGCTCCAGGATGACGTAGACGTACCTCAGGAATGTCCAGCTGCTGGTTGGTGGGCGGCTGCACGAAGTGTGGGCTATGTCTGTTGACGCTGAGCACCAGGATGACGTAGACGTACCTCAGGAATGTCCAGCTGCTGGTTGGTGGGCGGCTGCACGAAGTGTGGGCTATGTCTGTTGACGCTGAGCACCAGGATGACGTAGACGTACCTCAGGAATGTCCAGCTGCTGGTTGGTGGGCGGCTGCACGAAGTGTGGGCTATGTCTGTTGACGCTGAGCACCAGGATGACGTAGACGTACCTCAGGAATGTCCAGCTGCTGGTTGGTGGGCGGCTGCACGAAGTGTGGGCTGTGTCTGTTGACGCTGAGCTCCAGGATGACGTAGACGTACCTCAGGAATGTCCAGCTGCTGGTTGGTGGGCGGCTGCACGAAGTGTGGGCTATGTCTGTTGACGCTGAGCACCAGGATGACGTAGACGTACCTCAGGAATGTCCAGCTGCTGGTTGGTGGGCGGCTGCACGAAGTGTGGGCTATGTCTGTTGACGCTGAGCACCAGGATGACGTAGACGTACCTCAGGAATGTCCAGCTGCTGGTTGGTGGGCGGCTGCACGAAGTGTGGGCTATGTCTGTTGACGCTGAGCACCAGGATGACGTAGACGTACCTCAGGAATGTCCAGCTGCTGGTTGGTGGGCGGCTGCACGAAGTGTGGGCTATGTCTGTTGACGCTGAGCACCATGATGACGTAGACGTACCTCAGGAATGTCCAGCTGCTGGTTGGTGGGCGGCTGCACGAAGTGTGGGCTATGTCTGTTGACGCTGAGCACCAGGATGACGTAGACGTACCTCAGGAATGTCCAGCTGCTGGTTGGTGGGCGGCTGCACGAAGTGTGGGCTATGTCTGTTGACGCTGAGCACCAGGATGACGTAGACGTACCTCAGGAATGTCCAGCTGCTGGTTGGTGGGCGGCTGCACGAAGTGTGGGCTATGTCTGTTGACGCTGAGCACCAGGATGACGTAGACGTACCTCAGGAATGTCCAGCTGCTGGTTGGTGGGCGGCTGCACGAAGTGTGGGCTATGTCTGTTGACGCTGAGCACCAGGATGACGTAGACGTACCTCAGGAATGTCCAGCTGCTGGTTGGTGGGCGGCTGCACGAAGTGTGGGCTATGTCTGTTGACGCTGAGCACCAGGATGACGTAGACGTACCTCAGGAATGTCCAGCTGCTGGTTGGTGGGCGGCTGCACGAAGTGTGGGCTATGTCTGTTGACGCTGAGCACCAGGATGACGTAGACGTACCTCAGGAATGTCCAGCTGCTGGTTGGTGGGCGGCTGCACGAAGTGTGGGCTATGTCTGTTGACGCTGAGCACCAGGATGACGTAGACGTACCTCAGGAATGTCCAGCTGCTGGTTGGTGGGCGGCTGCACGAAGTGTGGGCTATGTCTGTTGACGCTGAGCACCAGGATGACGTAGACGTACCTCAGGAATGTCCAGCTGCTGGTTGGTGGGCGGCTGCACGAAGTGTGGGCTATGTCTGTTGACGCTGAGCACCAGGATGACGTAGACGTACCTCAGGAATGTCCAGCTGCTGGTTGGTGGGCGGCTGCACGAAGTGTGGGCTATGTCTGTTGACGCTGAGCACCAGGATGACGTAGACGTACCTCAGGAATGTCCAGCTGCTGGTTGGTGGGCGGCTGCACGAAGTGTGGGCTGTGTCTGTTGACGCTGAGCACCAGGATGACGTAGACGTACCTCAGGAATGTCCAGCTGCTGGTTGGTGGGCGGCTGCACGAAGTGTGGGCTATGTCTGTTGACGCTGAGCACCAGGATGACGTAGACGTACCTCAGGAATGTCCAGCTGCTGGTTGGTGGGCGGCTGCACGAAGTGTGGGCTGTGTCTGTTGACGCTGAGCACCAGGATGACGTAGACGTACCTCAGGAATGTCCAGCTGCTGGTTGGTGGGCGGCTGCACGAAGTGTGGGCTATGTCTGTTGACGCTGAGCACGAGGATGTCGACGCGCGCTGTGTCCGCGTGCAGGCCGTCGCTGGCCACTACGGACAGGTGGTACGAGGAGTTGCCGCTCACGTTGTGCGCCGGGTAGATGATACCACTATGAGGGTCCACAGTGAATACTCCTGGGAAATCCAACAATATTGAGTACTAGCATTAGTAGCGTGTACACTAAGAAAGGATTTTTCGAAATTCTTCTTCTAAGTGGATGAAAAAGACAAAGACAAAGTTTGTATAGGACATCATGATTCCTTGGTTGGACCAAGGAATCATGATGTCCTATACAATTTTCTACTTCTACTTCCAATTTGCATAAATATTTCATAACATATGGGAGACGTGTTCCATATCTTATTGAAATAGGGGGATAAACAAGGGTACAGAGTCATTTTGGGAACTGATTTGATTCAAAATTGATATCATACACCTTAGTGTTTTTCATTTAAACTACATTTTATTTTAGTAACACGTCCTGTTTGAAAAGTTTAACTTTGACACAGTATAGTAATTATTTGAAAGTTCAGCAAAAATGGCTGTAATATTGTTGTTTGCATTTTGGATGAGAAACGTGCCGTATTTTTCCATAAAACTGAATAACATGTCGTCACTCACTTCAGTGTTAGCATTATCCGAGTATAGTCTTAAATCATAAATTGAACATTCAATTTAATTTTTGATTATTTAATTTTAGTCAATCATATCTTGAATTTCTGAAGCTTTCACTGGTCTAGTCATATATCATTAAGGAGAGGATTGAAAAATACCCTTAGTATATTTATACTAAACTAGCTTCCCGCGAGCGGTTGTACCCGCGTAACTCCCGTTCCCGTGGGAACTTCATAATTAAATATAGCCTATGTCACTCAGGGTGAATGTAGCTTTCCAATGGTGAAAGAATTTTTGAAATCGGCACAGTAGTTTTTGAGTTTATTCATTATAAACATCCACACACACAAAAACACAAATCTTTCCTCTTTATAATATTAGTATAGAAGAATATTTGTGTTATTCAATAATAAGCCCCAGTGTACTTTGTATGTGTGTTCATTAAATTTACCACGACACAATCATTTTTTATTTTTTTTTATAATATTACTAGCAGCATTTTGCTGTCTACTAGTATTCTTGTTAACCCCTCGTGCTAAGCTAAAATGCTTGTGTAGCGGGTTGGTTCACGTCGATAGTGCAAAAAAAAAGTTTGAACCGGCGACCTCAAGATCCTAAGTCTGACGCCCTAGCCATTGGGCTCCGGCCGATAACAACTTACCTACATATTCTAACATTGCTAAAGTTACCAATAACATCTTACCAGGTTCACTCTGCTCCACAATCGTGTACTCCACTTTTCCATTGATCCCTTCGTCCTTGTCCTCAGCTAATATCTGCAGTATAGCCGCCGGGGGGTTGAGCTGCAGGTTCTCAGCGATGGTACTCTTGTACACTTTCTGGCTGAATGTGGGAGCGTGGTCGTTGATGTCCACTACCTTTATGTGTACCTGAAAGGGACAAAAATCTAAAATATATACGTGTCATTCACTTAAACATTAAAGTTAAGGCGCAACGTTCGCACTTTAAGTATTTATCGATGAATATGTCAGAATATTATAATTTAAGCGGCCGTAGCTCAATGGCTAGGGCATCGGACTTGTGATCTTGAGGTCGCCGGTTCGAACCCCACCCATTGCACTACCGACGTGAACCTACTCGTAACACAAGCGTTTTAGCTTAGCACGAGGGGTTAACATATACTAGTAGCCTTAAAAACTGCTGCTAGTAATCTTATTATGAAAAAAAAAGGCATTTTGAACGGTCATACTAATATAATTGATTATTTTGCGAAAATAAAAATTAACAACGGGTGTATTCTTCGATCAATAATAGTACTAGATTAAGGATCAGGAACAAAAATGAGTCGCTCAAGTGGCCACGTTTGCACACACGTAAACATCTACATTTCTTAGAAAAAAGTTATTTAATATTAACAACATCAGTTTATTATAAACCTTAATGCTTGAACATAAAGTTTAATTTATATTGCAAAATATATTTATTGAAGTCTTTTCATCAGAGAAAGGTTAGAAGCAATAAATTTAAAATGTAGCTTGAAAATAAAAAAATCATCAGTACAAATATATTTATTCTAAAATGAAACTTAATAGATAAGTGATAAGGTTAAAAACATTTTGTTTACAATTTCGTGCTTATTCTATTGTGTAACTAGACGTAGTTCTTGGTATTACATTTCAATGCTCAGGACACAGTAAGTATTGAAAGACGTAGAGTTGCAGAATATTTTTTTTTAGGTTTGTTAAGTATGGTGGCAAATATTATATTAATTTTTAACCGATTCAAAAAAGTAGTAGATACTAATAATTTTCTTGTATTTTCTTAGATTTAGTGTCTATAATTCTGCGACTGGTCAACAATTTCTTTTTTAAGTACCCTTTTCTTGGAGTGTCACAAACAGATATTAAATCTGATAATGATGCATCAGGAGACTTAAAACCAACTGCATCAGTCCGAGACACGTCATGTATTCCCGTAGTATCTTTACAACTTAAAGTTTCCGAAGATGTGGCCTGCAAAGAAACACACACAGTATATTGATAACATTTTAAAAATACCTATTATTAAATAAATGATAAAGATATTTACAAAATTTACCTGATTTGATAAATCTTTCGTCAATTTTTAAGATACACTTTTATTGGTCCGTGAATCTAAAAAAAAAGTCATAATCAACTTACTGTTTTATCAAAACGTTATCTAACACCAACTATTTTAATACTTTTTAATAATTACCTGCAATTTGGGAACCGCTGTTTTTAGTAATCTACGCCTTTGCGTGTTTCCAGTTATGTCGAATCTGTCGAAATGAATCGAACATATCCTCGAATATATACAAGGGTTGTATATTTCTTCTCCTCTTTCTTTCGAGACAATAGATACTCATTCTGCACAGCGAAAGGGATCACTAGGAAATATACAAACAAAAATAACATAAAATATCAACACTACTCCATGCATTCCCCTGTTCACGAACAGTCGATGTTTGATACAATAGTTGGTGCGTTTAGCAAACATTGGCCAAACAATTATAAAATTAGCTAACTGAATTATATTTACAATAAAGTTCTGTTTTTTTTTATAAAAATAAATTAATGATTTAAACTTACCGAAAAAAAGATATTCCTTCCAAAACCTTGGTGTTACGGTGGTTATTTACACAGTTTTTGTACGCGCACTGCGGCATTTTGACGTCTTAATGTTGGCTATGATTGGAACATACTAATTTGAAATAGAGCCACAAAAGTATTTGTGGCGCTATTTTTCGGGCCGTTTTTGAAGCGCTTATCGGGAATCTAGTACTATTATTGATCGAAGGGTGTATTGTTAATAAGCCTTAAAAGTTAATATCATTAGTAGACCAAAGAATTTCAATACAATGATAAAAATGTAAAAATTTGATTACAGATATTCACAAGGCATTTTCTATGTTTTTGACCTAATGATGACGTAACACAGGTTTGTTATTGCCACTTACTCTCGCAAAATAAATAATCTTTAAATATAACAGTTGAGAAATGCCACTATCCGACAATTTCTCCGTTAAATATCTGAAGTGCAAACTTTGCACCTTAGTGTGTGCTTTTAAGTTAAAGGTAGGCACAACATTTTAAGACACTGTTCAAGTTTTATATATATCGCAACCATCTTGTTAAATCAGCAATTTATTTGGAATGCTAGCCCCTTTATTAAACGCCGGCATTTAATTTAATGCCCAGACCAATCGTGGCTGAACTGAAATCACTTAACGATTAACTAGTCGGTTGGCACTCAAGCTTTAACTAGTTATAGTAAGCTAGTCCTATCGAGTTTGGCTGATGTAAAATCAAGCAAGTGTTACAACCAGACCCAGATAGAAATCTTAGGTTTCACACAAAGATTTATTGTCCGGCGTGGGTTTCAAACCCATGACCTCCAAGACTTAAAGCGTACCATATATATTATTTTTTTTGTTGTTCGGAGGGAAGTTCGTTTACGCATTCCCACCGCTGCTGCAGCGTATTCGCGCGCTGGCGGTATGCTAACTCATACCACTAGGAGAGAACCCTACACCACTAAAACCCCCCGGACACTCCTTCGATGGGCCGGGTACGCATGAGCAATCCGGCCCCCCGACGGCACCCGCGGCCAATATGGTGCCTGGATCTCCCGGGCCACACTAACAGTGGCCCTTTTGCCCAATTATAGGGTCGCCCGGAGTGTAGAGGCGTCCCTACTCCTCATGAAAGCGTACCAGCTACTTATCATACTTTACAAAAATGGTATATGAACTCACCGGCACACTACTGGTCCTTCTAACGTGCGCGGGCGCATTGTCCGTGGCGCCGGCGCGCAGGTGCACGTCGCTGAGCAGCTCGCGGTCGATGTCCGCGCCCGCCGCCACCGAGATGACCCCCTCCGCGGGGTCGATGGCGAACAGGGAGGAGTGCTCCCCTGATAGACTGTACGTGATCTCACCGTATGGACCTGGGGATAGTATTTAGTTTTTATACATATTTAAATTCGCCCACTTTAAGTTGTATATATGTACTCCCGTTCCCGTAAGGACTTTATAATTAAATATAGTCTTTGTTACTTCTGCGCTTTGTTTTTTTTTTTCGGACGCACTTACTTGATTACCAGGTGAAGTAGCAAAAGCCTAGTGCTTTTGCCACTTCACCGGGCATAAAGGCGTGCAGCGCTCCAGCCTTAGTAAATGGTTTAAAATCTACATAGTAAGCAACCTGCGCAATAGGGCGCCCCCTGTGGGGCTTGGACCTCGGCTCAGGGCGGTCGCTGGCGATGAGATTGAGGGATTATGACCTTTTAGTATTTTAGGGGGTTTTGTGCAACTGTCGCTTTACTTTACTTTAGTGCGCGGGCCTCTCGGACGTCGGGTCTACGAGGGCATCGGATGGTTAGCTCAAGGTGCGCCAAGCGTGGTGATTATGGCAATATCTCTCATCAACCCTGGTTTACCAAGGTCTGTTAAATGGAGTGCTATGTTCAGTAGTGGACGTAAACTGGCTTAATTAAATAAATAAAAGTAAAAAAGTTAACTAACGTATTTATATGCATAAATCATATTTTATTTGATGTTAATTATGACAGACTTACTCTCGTGTTTATGAACTATTTTTAGAGTGAGTAAAGGCGGAAACATATTATTAAAACGCCACGCCACCCGACGACACGCCACGCGTGTTGAGTCGAATCAAATGTATTGTTTTCTATAGACCAGAAACACACTATCAACACCCGACACGACGCCACGCGCGTACTGATTTACAGGAGTTGACACGTGGCGTGGCGTGGCGTTTTAATAATGTGTTTTCGCCTTAATTACTTGAAAATTTCTCTATTTTCTGATCTATTGTCATCGGTGACATCTGACATTCCCTACATTAAATAAATTTAGACCTCCGAAGCATAAGGAGAGATTGATGTGCTATTTTTTTTTATTTTTTATTGATATATATTTCGATGAGCGGCTGTGGTTCCACCGTAGCCTTATTGGTTAAGGCATTAGGGGCTATACCTAAGATGCAGGTACGAATCCTGCCAATAGTCGAATTTTATTAATCTCAATTTTACTAAACTTTTCCATAAAGTGTTCAGAACATTAATAAAAAGATGTACTTCAGTAGCATTTGGTCGTAAGTGCCAGTTTACGATAAAGGCACATACGACGAATGTTTCTGACGTATAATGGCACATACGACTTTATGCTTCTGATCTCTAAAAATATTAATAATAATGCTTGTGCTAACCTTCGTCTTTATCCACGGCGGTGACGGTGAGGAGGCGGGTCCCGGGCGGCGCGTGCTCGAGGACCCGGTGCTCGTAGGCGGGGACCTCGAACGTGGGGTCCTCGTCGTTGGCGTTGAGCACGCGCACCGTGACCCCCGCCGAGCTGCTGCGCGGGGGCACGCCGGAGTCCGTCGCGATGAGAGTGAAGTTGATCGTGTGGATTTTCTCGTAGTCGATGCGTTGCGATGTTTTAACTTCACCTGTGAAATTATTATTCGTGGAATCATTTGGTGTACGTCAGTATTCTGAATGGACATCATTACTTTATTATATGCACGGTGAACAAGCAAAAATTTACTAGTTAGTTACTAAAACGCAAAGTAAAGTAGGCGCCCAATTTAAAAGCAGCCGTAGACCAATGGCTACGGGCGTTGGACTTGCGGTCACGTGGTCACCGATTCGATCCCCACCCATTGCACTACCGATGTGAACCCACTCGTAACACAAGCATTTTAGCTTAGCACGAGGGGTTAACAAGAATACTAGTAGACTGTAAAACTACGCTAGTAAATTTAATCTCTAATGTTGTTATGTAACCCTTTGCATGCCGCTGTGTCGGCGAAACATGTTGATCCATGTAATTTTAACAACCTTGTACCGTGTTTCTGGCAAATAAATTTAATGTATTCTATTCTATTCTTTAAAAAAAGTTCGTGGCCACAATCAAGGGATCGAAGGGGGGGGGGGGGTAATGTACTTACCAGTAACATTATCAATAGTGAAGTACGGGCTCGGCGGTTGTATCACTATAGCTGATATAGGAGTTTCTCGATCAGTCGCTGTGTAAGTGTTGAGCACGGTGCCCACAGGCTGCTCCTCCACCAGCGTCTCCAAGTACGAGGGTTGAGAGAACACGGGAGCGTGACGGTTCACGTCCACTATTGTTATTATTAGTTCACCTGGAATGAGAAACATACGATTTAATTAAATTGATCTTTCCGTAGGTAAATTGCAACTACCTACGTCAGTATACGTGCCTGCGACACCAATTAATGTACCCAGTCTTTACTAAAACAAAGTCGCATTCCTGTCTGTCTGTCCTAATGTATGCTTCGGTCTTTAATACAACGCAACGGATTTTGATACTGTTTCTTTTTAGAGATTAAATGTTTCAAGAGGAAATTTTATGTGTTAGTTGCAGTGTCAGCAATGTGCAGTAAAAGATCGTTATTTGCGCTTCCTACATTCGCGATTTCACTATTCGCGGATAAAAAAATTGCAACACAATTCCTGTATTCGCGGCTAAAAGTTCCCATATTCGCAAAACTAATTGGTACATCAGTAACTGGACTAAAACAGGAAGACCTTAACTACGCTTAAGTTGTTGTTAAAATCTGTATTGCGGCTTAAAGTAAAAATAGACATGCTTTGATCATATGCGAAAAAAAAACACACCAAGAGGCATCGTCATGTTTGCAGAGCATGTGGATCAAACACTGGAAATGTGACATTTTTTTAATGAAAATTGATTCATCTACTGTCTCCTAGGAACGAATTCCATATAATCCCATATAAATTATCATTCCATACCTATTCACGGTTTCTGTATTCGCGGCATATTTACGGAACGTATACCCCGCGAATAGAGAACTTTTACTGTATCGAGGAACGGTTGATAGTGTTCGTCCACAAAAAATAAAAATGAAGATCTTCTTTGCCGGGCGAGGTGGCATGCCCGGCGGCCGTCAGCCATTTGTTGCTGTTCAGAACTTGTTCGAATTGGCTTGCGAACTTCTATTGCGCGATACAGATTAGTTGGGACGCTAGGTGCTAGATGGCGCTGCTCGTCTTATTGTAGTTCGTGCGGCTACTATAGATGTCACTACAGTATCAAAACGAATTTAACTTACCAAAAGCCTCTTGTAATGTAGGCGCGGACGTGTCGGTAACGCTGGCAGGTATGGTCACCACAGCCGCCCTCTTTCGGTCCAGCTGCTGAGACACCGATACCACTCCTGAAGGACTGATGGCGAACCACGAGTTGAAGATGCCTTCGTCCGATACCTGGGGAGGTTAACTTGATTATTGAATAACAGGTTAATGCAGCATTTTTGAAACATGCATCATCAGGCCAGGTGACATTCACTGCTGTACATGGACTTCCTCCGAGGGAGGATTTAGGGTAGGGGTAGGGTAGGGTAGGGGTATGGTAGGGGTAGGGTAGGGGTAGGGTAGGCGTAGGGTAAGGGTAGGGTAGGGTAGGGGTAGGGTAGGGTAGGGGTAGGGTAGGGGTAGGGTAGGGGTAGGGTAGGGTAGGGGTAGGGGTAGGGTAGGGTAGGGGTAGGGTAGGGGTAGGGTAGGGGTAGGGTAGGGGTAGGGTAGGGTAGGTGTGGGGTAGAGGTAGGGGTAGGGTAGGGGTAGGGTAGAGGTAGAGTAGGGGTAGGGTAGGGTAGATGTAGGACACCGCGTAGATTTTGAGGCGGTACGAAGTTTGCCGGGCCAGCTAGTTACTATTATAATTATAATAAAAACTCAGCGAATCTTAAAAACTAAGTAAGAAGAAGAAAAATTATAATTCGGTAACAATAACCTACGAACTAAAAACACAATATTTAAAAAATAAAAATAAAAGAAACAACAACAAATAGCTATAACACAAAATAAACAACAATATTTTTGCGAATTCACTCAAATTGCATATAAACACATCAATCCTAGTGTGAAGGTCATTAATAACCCGAACTGCGCGGGTCAATGGTGCTTTGGAGAGAAGGTTGGTCCTGGCGACCGGCACGGCTAGCAGCCTCCACACGTCGCGGTCTGGTACACACAAAATCAGGCGCTGCAGTACTCCTGGGTTATGCTCAATGCCACGAAGTAAATCATCAATCATCTTACTGCGATCACCAATCCACTTGCTAAGAGTGGTGCTCATTTCAATACCCAAAATAACCCTTACTTGCAAGGAGGCCCATGTTCAGCAGTGGACATAACATGAAGAAATGAACCAAAAATCCTCACCTCCTTCCCATTCGTATCAACAGCTTTCACAATGGTGTCTCTCATCTGGTACAGCAGCGAGCTGTTGTCCGCCACGTCGGGGTCCCGCGCCAGCAGCTGGTGCACTACGGTACCGACGCGCGCGTCCGCGGACACGGCGGCGCGCTGCGCGGGCGGCGCGAAGTACGGAGCCTTGTCGTTCACGTTCTTCACGTGGACGGTCAGCTCCGTGGTGCCGGTTAAGCTGGGTATGCCTGGAAGTGGGAAATTTTATATTAAACCTAGTTGTTGCCGGCGTAGTGTCTATTTAAAGAGCCTATAGATGTAAAATGATTTTAAAAAATCATAAATAATTGAAATGAAAATCTATATACATAAAAATGAATCCCTATTTTCCTTGGTCACGGCATCACACGAGAACGGTTGGACCGATTTTACTAATTATTTTTTTCTAATGTTTGTTTTTATAACAAGGATCTTACGAAAGAAAAAGTAAGAAAATTGCGCGGAAAATAAGAAAATTTTAGAATACTTAAACACCATATAAAATTTTCTAATGTAACCTTAATGCAATATAAACACACACAAATTTTGTGTTTTTTTTTAAATGTAATTCTATGGCATTTGACATAAAATCGACAGAATGAATGCTGCTCTAAGTGTTCATCATGGTTACTTCAGAACTATCACGTCACGCCTAATTTGTTTCAGTTAAGACAGGACAATGTCTGTCGGATCACCTAGTTAACTTATAAATGATTGAACAACTTTGTTTTATATTATACTAGCAGCTTATCATTTCATCTCCCTCGTAAATGTTCCCCCCGCTATTTTAGGCCGGAACTCCACCAAAGTAGAGACCAGACGAGCGGAGAGGAGGCAATCAACTCAATGCCTCGCACACTCGCAAGGCTAACCAAGCACACATCTCTGCTACAATATGCATTTCCGCACAGTTTCGGCGAATTCTCCCGAGCTTTAAAAACATCTTTTCTCGCACAACACACAGCACACCGCACACATCTCCGCTTTGGTAAAGTCCCGGCCTAACTCTGCTCCAGTGGGTTGGCACGTATTTTTTTGTAGCCTTTATAGTAATTTAGCTTCCAAACTATCTAACTGCCTGTCAGATAAATCCGTTCAAAAGTTTTTGCGTGAAAGAGTAACAAACATTTACCCATCCATACTCACTTTATAATTTACAACTCTCGTGATTTTAATATAAGTACCTAAGTATAGATTTAATAACGCTGGAGCCTTGCTGGTTTCTAAGCCCGGTGAAGTAACAAAAGCCTCGTGGCTAAAAAATCTACTTACCAAGATCTGTAGCCACAATCTGTATCCTATAAGTATTCCGCTTATCATAGTCCAACTTAGACGCGACAGTTACCACCCCGGTGACATTGTCTATGGCAAAAGCGTCTAAGGCTCCCTTCTGAATAGAGTACTTGAGTTCTGAGTTGATCCCGCTGTCCATGTCTGTCGCTCTGACTGCTGCGACCTCCGTACCTGAGGATCGGTGAAGATATTAGGTAGGCAATGTAAGCATATAAAGAAAATATACATGGACAATTAATAATATAAGCAAGCAAAAAAGGCCATAGCCCAATGGGTCGCCGTTTTGATCCCCACTCTTTGTACTACCGATGTGAACCCACTCGCAACACAAGCATTTTAACTTAGCACGAAGGGTTAACAAGAATACTAGTAGATTGTTAAACACGGCTAGTAAACTTAAAAAAAAAAAAAACAAAGTCGGCCAATAGATTTTCTAGGTGGGCATTTTTTGTTAGGTCTTAAATGGCGCCGGGCCGCTACTGTTAGAGGTATATACTAAAATTAAAATGGAAAAAGAATACGGTAACATGAAAAAAAAAGAATCTCCTTGGCGGACCACTTCTTGGCCGGCCTTGAGCAAGGCCTACGTTCATCATTCAGCATAATACGGGCTGATGATGACATTTTTTACTAATACATACCTATTGGCGCATCTTCAGAGATATCAGCATCATATTTATCCGTATCAAAGATCGGCGCGTGATTGTTGACGTCACGGACCGCGATCTCTACCCTACTCGTGGCATTGTGAACGCCATCTGTTGCCTGAAAAACCAAACATTGAGAGTAAATAATATAATCATAACATAGAAATTCATAAGGATGTTGCCGGGAAGAATGTAGGGAAATTGCATCTACACTCGTATTTTTTGGGTTCCATACTAAAGGGTAAAAATGGGACCGTATTACTAAGACTGCTGTCCGTCTATTAAGCTGTCTCAATCTCATGAACCGTGATAACCGAATAGTTGAAATTTTTACAAATGATGAATGTATTTCTGTTGTTATTATAACAAATAATAGTAAACGAAATAAACGATTTTTTATTCAGCACTTAGGTATTTTCATACACCTGTACTTGTCAAGAAAATTTACAATGCATATAAAATTAATTATAAATAGGTAACATTTACTATTAAATTGTGTTTAAATTTATTTCAGGTGTGCTAGAAGTCTGTCAGGCTTGTGTCAGTAAGCAAGCTCTTAATATTAACATTAATATCTATTTACTATATTTATTTTATTCAAACATTGTATGAATAAAAATTTTAAAAATATAAAATATTATAGCACATTTTAGAGTGCAATGACCGGTCAAGTGGCGAGATCAGACGTCCTCAGCCAAAACTCAGTAAAAATAGAATAAAATAAATATTTACGGGAGACCCCCGTAAATATTTATTTTATTCTGTTTCCATACACTGAACGGGAACTTGATATCTAAAGAAACACAATTACAAATAATATAATATTTAAAATGCATGAAATCAAGTGGATGGTGAATTATAATTTCAAAGTTCTCGCCTAGCAATATGTTAAAAAATGAAATGTACAATTTATTCGTAAGTTACTAAAGGTTAGCAAAATAAGCAGTGAGTTCAATCCTTTTTTTACTATCCCTACAATAGCCGTTCTATAAATAAACATACTTTTTAATCATAATTGTTTACGCCGTTTTTATCATACCAATTGCATAATCGCGCCACCTGGGGACGCATTAAGTTCGGTTATGTTGGCCAACCTTTTAGTAGTTGCGATGCATAGCCGAACGCCCGCCCTGTTCTTATATAACCTCAAACGGGTGTGGTCGTGAACGCGCTGTTCTTACGACTGCATTCTAACCGCATTTTACTTTTATCCTCACATTTTGGACTCTAACCGTGTGTAAGTGATAACGCTTGGTGTCTGGTGTACCCATAAACATTAACCGTCTTATTAATAAACGTGGACTAAAGAAAGATTAACTTTACTCTAAGCATCAACCCGGTACTAACAAATTTCACTATTAATAAACACGGACTAAGGAGTGATTAAGCTAATTCGACTCTAGTCTCGGTGTAAAAGTTAAACTATAGGGATACCTTGTTTAAGGACGGATTAAGCATAGAGTAACTATCTTTGACAGCTGTTTTTACTTTTTAGGTTAGATTGTAATATTGTTTGGTAAAAGTTAATTAAAATTAATAGACTATTTTAGAGACGACTTATGGCTGATAGACGAAAATAATGAGGTTCAGAATCAGATGGACTACATTCCAACAATAAGGCGTGTTAAATTATACAAAATTCGTAAGAATCCACTTGAAGAACTTGAAGCTGAATTTAAATCGAAATATAGGTTTTCTCGATCTACGGCTGTTTTTATCATTGATATGATAAAAAATGATTTAGCTGGTGATGCGAGAGGTGGTTTCATACCGCCCCATATGAAAGTTTTAAGTGCAATAAGATCTTGGGCACGCGGAGAGGTAAGAATTAGACAATCAATAAAATGATATTCAACAATCTTTGCTTCTTCTGGGTATTTGTTATGTTATAAATCTTTTATATTTTGTGAATTCAACAGATTCAAGATGACGCAGGAGATATAAGTGGTAAGGGGTATCAGCCAACAATATCACTTGTATGCAAACAAGTTGCTTTAGCATTGGTAGCAAAAAGTGCTCAATGGATCAAAATTCCACAAAATGATGCAGAACAGAGCAATGTGATAGAAGAATTCTATGCGATATGTGGATTTAGACAAGTGATTGGAGCCATTGACTGCACACATATTAGAATACCAAAAGTCAGTGGGAAATATTGGACAATATTTAGGATATAGTTCAATTAATGTACAAGTTGTGTGGTATGAAGCCCAACTGTAGCAATATATGTATTAAGTTTCTATATAATTTGTATTTTAATAAAGTTTACTCATATTATGTCATTTGTTCTTATTTAAGTCGGTATTATACCTATATTATTATTATTTTGTAACAAAATAAGCGAAATCTCACAATTCACATCCAAACGTCCATATCATAGATAATAGAAACAAACATCGTCTGTCATCTGTCACTGTCATTTGTTTTATTTCATTCGCTAGTTCATTCTTTTTATTTTTAATTTCAACGGTGTTGCCATAGATTGTCCGTTAAACCAGGCGTAACGAATGTATAGCTAGTCCGAGGTTAGTCCACATTTATTAATAACGTTATGAAAACGAAGTTAATACTTAGTTACACCAGAATTAGCTAAACCAAACGTAACTTCGGATTAAGCAAGGAGTAGGCCATTTTTATTAATAAGACGGTAAGTGCTTGGATCCTGCTACTCCACGCCATCGCCGCGCTGAACCACGAGGCTGTCTATTTGCTGAGCACTGCTTTGGAGGCTGATTAACTGGCTTACTGGTGAGTGCATGCATCCTTGGTTTGGTTAGTTTATATAATTGGTGTGAACACGGCTAATCTTGCACCCCGCTCCGCATTCTACCAAGACATCACAATTTTACCTATAGTCCGCATCACCATTCATTTCTGGTTATATTAAGCCGGATTTGAATCTTTTTATATTATATACTTTAATCACTATAATTTTTGGTCCTATCGAACCTCTCCCTCTTTATATATTACATATTTAATAACCAATAATAGTACTTACAAGAACAGTCAAATATATCTTATTCCCCTCTTCGGGCGGGGTCACTCCCCCAGTGTCGGCGCGCACAGATATCTTGCCGTTGGTGGGGTCGATCCAGAAGGGGTGGGTCGCGGGTTCGATGATTGAGTAGCGAATATCGGAGGTCGCGTCTACGTCGCGGGCTTGGACCTGAGAAGGAATATTTTTAAATGTAAATATAATAAGTAATTTGTAAAGATTATTGAATACCTTCTATTATCTTTATATTGTTCATCGTTCTGGTATTGTTGTTTTAATCGTTCTTAATAATTGGCACGATGATTTGCAATCATAGGCGGCAACACAAAATGTCACTACAGCTGTGCGATTGCTAGCAAAAAATCGTTAAGGCCGTCATTTTTTAAATACATACATACATAAGCTCACGCCTGTTTCCCATCGGGGTAGGCAGAGACAATGGACCTCCACTTGCTACGATCCCTGCACACATCTTCCGCGTCATTCATTCTCATAACATTCTTCATACAAGCACGTCGGTTTAGGGTGGATCTTATTTGACCTTTTGCGAGGATGTCTCCGATTTGGTCAGAAAACGTTCGTCGAGGTCTTCCCCTTCCGACTGTGCCACTCACACTTTTTAAATAGAATCGTTTAATCACGTGACAAATGTCAAGTACATTTGCGTAAGCGATGTTATGCTAGCGATCGATGTAGTTGCATTTTGTCTAGGCCTTCAGTATTACTATAGAAACGTAACATTAAAATTAAATAAAGATTCATCATCATCATCGTCAGCCTGTTGTAGTCCACTGCTGAACATAGGCCTCCCCCATCGATTTCCAGCGGGAACGATCGCTAGCGGCCTGCAACCACTGACTCCCTGCAACCTTTATGAGGCATCGGTCCATCGAGCAGACCGTCGTCCCTGACAGTTCGTGGTTTTCAGTTTCTGCTCCATCGGCAAAAAAGGTTTCAATGAAATAAATCAAATTTTCTATCTTGACACAGAACCTCCATACACGTCAAAATTTAAATGTATTCCTCTGAATAATAATTAATTTAAGCCTTTGATAATTATATTTACCTGCAACTCCGGCTCAAATTTAACCGCGTCTTCGTCGATGGAGGCTTTGTAGACCGACGTCACGAATACTGGCGGGTTGTCATTGCCGTCCGCCAGGGAGATCTGAAGCGACACCACTGACATCTGACCTGAACCGAAGTCATCCGTCGCCTGGAAGAAACGATTGAATGATTTAGATTTATATAAAAGGTATGATTTCATAAGCAAAATCTATACTAGTATTATAATCTACATTTATCTATGCATGAACACTTTGTTTGCTTTAACGCGCTAATTTCATAGACTAATTTAATTCTTTCAGTGGTGCATAGCTCATTTATCAAGGCCGCTATAGGTTACATTTGATTTTAAAGTTGCCACGGGAACAGGAGCTTCTTGGGTAAAATAGCGCACGGAAACCTAGTACTATGTTAAGCTGAAGAGTTTGTTTGATTGTTTCCTGAACGCGCTAATCTCAGGAACTACTGGTCCGATTTGAAAAAAACCTTTAGTGTTTGATAGCCCATTTATACTGAAGGTTATATCTTTATATATATAATTTTTCTGTGAGTGTGTATGTCACTGAACTTCTCTCAAACGACTGGACCGATTTTGATTTTTTGTGTGTGTTCAAGGGGATCCTGGGAATGGTTTAGATTCACAATTTTGTCCGCTGGACAATGTTTTTTTAATTAATTTTTAATTTATTAGTAGTTGTTGATTTTGGAATGTTTTACATTGGATCCGACAGACGGCGCTACCATCGCAGTGTCAAATTTTAAATAATATTTAGGGTAGGGGTAGGGTAGGGTAGGGGTAGGGTAGGGGTATGGTAGGGGTAGGGTAGGGGTAGGGTAGGGTAGGGGTAGGGTAGGGGTAGGGTAGGGGTAGGGTAGGGGTAGGGTAGGGGTAGGGGTAGGGTAGGGGTAGGGTAGGGCTAGGGTAGGGTAGGGGTAGGGTAGGGGTAGGGTAGGGGTAGGGTAGGGTAGGGGTAGGGTAGTGGTAGGGTAGGGTTAGGGTAGGGGTAGGGTAGGGCAGGGGTAGTGTAGGGAAGGGGTAGGGTATAAAAGTCCACCCGTGCGAAGCCGGGGCGGGCCGCTAGTTTAGTTATAAAGTTAATACACACAGGATAATACATACAGGAGTTACGCGGTTAAAAGCAAAACTTCTCTTTAATATAACCGCTTCTTACTTTATAACTTCTTTAAAAAAAAAAAACTCCCGCACTGTGGAATGTTTTCCCTGTGTCGCGGGGGACTTTACAAACACTCAATTCACGAGCACAAAGTACACCACGACTCAGAACAAATATGCGTGGTTCACACAAATAATTGTTTGTAGTTTTTAAATCATTTATTAAGGCTGGAGCTCAGCTCCTCTTTATGCCCGGTGAAGTAGCAAAATCCTCGTGGCTAACTATGTCCGTAACGTATGTCCGTTCGAAAAAAAAACATAAATATTTGACAGCAAACCAAACTCAGAACACCAGTTCTGAGAAGCCACTGCCGTAAACACTGCGCTAGCAGTGCGAAATACAAAACATTGTTTGATTTGCTAAACCATCCTCACCTTATACTGAAGGAAATAGTCCTTCCTCGTCTCATAATCAAGGCAGGGTGCCTGTCCGGGGGTTGGACAGGGTGCTACGGTGATCACCCCGGTCCTATTGTCCACGGTGAAGAACTCCGCTCCGTTACCCGATAGCTCGTACACTATACCGTCTGTGCCGAATCTGGCAAAGAAGAATTACAGTTATACAAACACTAGCTGCGCCCCGCGGTATTACCCGCGTTACTCTGCTCCAGTAAGTCGGAGCGTGATGTTTTGTAGCCTATATTTTAATCTAGCGTATAACCTATTCCGGTACAAAATTTCAGCCAATTCCGTGTAGTAGTTTTTACTTGAAAGAGTAACAAACATCCATCCATCCATACTTACAAACTTTGGCGTTTATAATATTAGTAGGATATTTATCAATGTTGATTACTGTATCAGCCTGTCGACGTCCACTGCTGAACATGGGCCTCCTCTGTCCTCTTTACAGACCTTGGCTAGCCAGGATCGTTGAAAGGTCATTTTTTATGGTAATGGACCAGGTTTATTTATACCGCAAAAGTAAAATAAGTGAGGGTAATAAAGCATTATTTACACAAAACCTTGACAAAATGATATAACTTCCTCAAGTAGTAGTTTTTGAGTTAGTATACGATGTTTAAATCGGCCGTAGCCTGGCTAGGGCGTCGGACTTGTGGTCGCCGGTTGGACTTAGCACGAGGGGTTTACAAGAATACTAGTAGACTGCAAATACTCTGCTAGTAATCTTTATAAAAAAATAAAATATGTGTGTGTGTGTGTGTGTATTCCTCACCTCCCAGTATCCCGGTCTGTAGCCCTCAGCGTCACCACCCTGGTCCCCGGAGCAGCAGTCTCCGACACTTTAGCAGCGTAAGGTTCCTCCGCGAAGTACGGGGAGTTGTCGTTCACGTCCACCAGGGAAATTGTGACACTGGCTTTGGAGGAGAGACGGGGATTGGTGTGCAATTCTTCAGCTATAACCTATAGGACATAAAATGATTTGAAAAATACTATTAATTAACAGTTTTATAATTTTATTATTAACTAGCTATAGGCTGCATCGATATTGATTTTTATATTTCTTCATTATTATGTACCAACATGATATAAAAACAAAATAAAATAAAATAGTTAAGTCCCGTTTAACCCTGCCACACCGTTTTTCGAGCGTCGTCATCGTGCCATCGTCTGCGCAGCGTCGGCGCAACGTAGACGCCACGGAGACGCGAGCGCTAGCGTAACGTTTTTTGCAAACAAATAAATGCATAACGCAACGCGTCGCCATAGCGAACTTCAAAAACAAATATAAGTACATCTAACAAGAAGCCAAAGCAAAAGCGAAAATAATATTATTTATTTCATGAATAACTTTTCCTTAGTTTTGTACATATAACATTACGTTTAAAGTAAAATATCCTCACCTCCAAGATGAACTTCCTCTGGTTGGGGTCCTCGTAGTCGAGCGAGGAGTTGAGCCGCAGCGTGACGGAGGCGCTGCCCGTGGCCCGCGCCGGCTCCACCACGAAGGCGCCCAGCTCGCCCCACACGCGCAGCGAGAACACGGAGTTCAGACCCTTGGGAGTACAAAATAATTTATTTTATCATTTGACTAGCATATATTAAAACCTGCTATTTTTCGTTGCACGGAGGGTAATCCGTCAATCAACTAGATCCATATTTGAATTTAGTAGAACTATCAAATATTTACCTCAACGCAGGAATCGTACGTAACTCTTTTATTTTTCTTTTTTTAAAGATTACTAGCAGAGTTCTGCAGTATTCTTGTTAACCCCTCGTGCTAAGCTAAAATGCTTGTGTCACAAGGGGGTTCACGTCGGTAGTGCGGTAGGGCGACCTCAAGATCACAAGTCCGATGCCCTAGCCATTGGTCTACAACCGCTTTTAACCTCTCAAGACTATCTGCATCACTAGGTTACGGATGATTGAAATACAGACAGACACAACTAACAATAATAAATAACTTCTCAGTCATACATTTGCTAGTAATATAGTCAAAGTTGAAGAGTTATTATATAAACTCTGTTGTTTGTTTTGCTCGAATGTGATAAACGCCCTCAAAACTGGTAGTCCAATTTTATTTCCAGTGTTACATAGCCCATTTTATCAAAGAAGTCTATATATTTAATTGTAAATGGTGCATCGGCGCTTGGAAAACTAGTCATCAATTTACATGGGTCTGAATAAATCATGAATCGACAATACTAAACAAAACACTTCAATAATAAGCTAGATATATCAAAATTTACAAACCACATCAGTGTCCGTAACGATCATATCCAAATTGGGCAAGGGGGTCCCAACCGGCAAGCTCTCCGGGATATCCACGAAGTACTCTCGCTTGTTGAACCGGGGGGGCTCGTCGTTCACGTCCTTTATCGTTATGGTGACGGTCGCGAGGGTGCTGGTCAGGTCAGAGATGAGGGGAACACCGTTCACTATTTCCGTGGCCTGAGAATTAGAAAAAAGCTTTAGAAAAAATATCTAATCGTAGGTATTATTATAATTCAAAAGCATTTGGTCGAATGTGCGACAGTTGCACAAAACTCTCCTAAACACTAAAAGTATAATAATTCCTCAATCTCATCGTCAGCGACCGCCATGAGCCGAGCCCCACGGGGGCCCTTTTGCGCAGGTTGCTTAGTTTGCTCTGCTCTGCTCGCCTTTACTGTGAAGTAGCAACAGCCTCGAAGCTAGGCATTTTAAACAGCATAGCAGTCTATCTATTGGCTCAAAGGTTACGGTAATTACACGATGGGTTAACAGGAATACTAGTAGAACAAATAACTCAGCTAGTAATCTCTTAAAAAAAATGGTTCATAATATGTGATACTTTAATTTTACGCCCTGCCATTGTTAGCAACTTTTATAAAATCACGGTATGTTTCTAATAATTATTGAACACTTACTCTGACAGTCAAGTTGAGTGGCGATGAGGGGTCAGCCAACGCTTCTCTGTCTAAAGGCTTAGCTGTTTTGAGCTCTCCAGTCGAGCTATCCAGCAGGAAGAAGTCGTGAGGATCTGTGAACAAAAAACATTTTTTAGTCTTTTATCATGTCACGCTAATGTTTTTTTTTTCATATGCCGCGCTGAGCGTGCGTTCAAAATTAAAGAAGAGGTGATATTTGTTTTAGCGAAAAGCAAAAAAGTACTATATTATTTTTTTATAACATATAGGACATTTGTCTGACACATAATACGATACAATATAATATAGTACGGGTGGCATGGCAACCCTAATCTACAGTATGCTTATACTGTATGCTACCTCCATTGGTACCTACTCTAAGCGGTTAACAGTATACTACTGTTACCTTGATTTATGTCCTAAAGTGATATTAAGATTAAGAGTTTAAGGTTTTGAAAATAGGTCTCTTGGCAATGAAAGTTTTTGTACGAAATTAGAAAACTTTATTATAGCATGATCTCATCTTCTAGCGGTAAATGGTAACACGAATAACTCATCTATTTTAACTGGTAAAATAAATAAAACATATTTTTATTTAGGTAAACCAATTACAGGCACTTGTAAACAATAAAACATTCATGAAAAAAAAATATTATAAATCTAAATGTTCTTTTTTTGTTAAAATTTATTTATTTATGTATTATAATTGTAAAATTTTATTTTTATTATTTTTATTTGATAGTTTTAGTTTTAGAATTATTTTGTTAAATTTAAATTACTTCTTTAAATAAAGTCTACAAAGACAATGCAGTGGTTCCGCTATTTAGTTATCAAAATGGCGCGACCACAATTCAGCTTCTTCTCTGCTCCTTCCGATGCCCTCGTAGACCCGAAGTCCGAGAGGCCCGCGAACTGTAAAGTAGAGCGACAGTTGCACAAAACTCCCCTAAACTAAAAGCCATAATCCCTCAATCTCCCCGTCAGCGACCACCCTGAGCCGAGGTCCAAGTCCAGGGGACGCCCTCTTGCGCAGGTTGCTTAGTTTGTAGTGTTTAAACCATTTATATAGGCTGGAGCTCTAAAGTCAAAGTCAAAGTAAAAAATTCTTTATTCATATAGAAACATTTAAAATATTTTAAATCATGTTCTTATGATGCGTCCCTTTCTTTTACTACCACCACCTCTGCTCGCCTTTATGCCCGGTGAAGTAGCAAAGGCAAGATAAGTAGCCTCAGGGCTAACTACACATGTCCGTCCGAAACAATTCAGTAAATGAAAAATATTTGGCGTGATCTAAAATCGAACACACTTTTATCCAGCTTGGTTCACACAGGTTCTAATACAAGGGCGCGTGCTCGTGAACAAAGCGAAGAGTACTCACTAGTAACGAGTTCTAGCAGCACGGGTCGCGGCTGTGGTTCCCACGGGCGCGTGCTCGTGAACAAAGCGAAGAGTACTCACTAGTAACGAGTTCTAGCAGCACGGGTCGCGGCTGTGGTTCCCACGGGCGCGTGCTCGTGAACAAAGCGAAGAGTACTCACTAGTAACGAGTTCTAGCAGCACGGGTCGCGGCTGTGGTTCCCACGGGCGCGTGCTCGTGAACAAAGCGAAGAGTACTCACTAGTAACGAGTTCTAGCAGCACGGGTCGCGGCTGTGGTTCCCACGGGCGCGTGCTCGTGAACAAAGCGAAGAGTACTCACTAGTAACGAGTTCTAGCAGCACGGGTCGCGGCTGTGGTTCCCACGGGCGCGTGCTCGTGAACAAAGCGAAGAGTACTCACTAGTAACGAGTTCTAGCAGCACGGGTCGCGGCTGCGCGCGGTCGGCGTCGCGCGCGCGCAGGCGCAGCGCTGTGGTTCCCACGGGCGCGTGCTCGTGAACAAAGCGAAGAGTACTCACTAGTAACGAGTTCTAGCAGCACGGGTCGCGGCTGCGCGCGGTCGGCGTCGCGCGCGCGCAGGCGCAGCGCGGTGGTTCCCACGGGCGCGTGCTCGTGAACAAAGCGAAGAGTACTCACTAGTAACGAGTTCTAGCAGCACGGGTCGCGGCTGCGCGCGGTCGGCGTCGCGCGCGCGCAGGCGCAGCGCGGTGGTTCCCACGGGCGCGTGCTCGTGAACAAAGCGAAGAGTACTCACTAGTAACGAGTTCTAGCAGCACGGGTCGCGGCTGCGCGCGGTCGGCGTCGCGCGCGCGCAGGCGCAGCGCGGTGGTTCCCACGGGCGCGTGCTCGTGAACAAAGCGAAGAGTACTCACTAGTAACGAGTTCTAGCAGCACGGGTCGCGGCTGCGCGCGGTCGGCGTCGCGCGCACGCAGGCGCAGCGCGGTGGTTCCCACGGGCGCGTGCTCGTGAACAAAGCGAAGAGTACTCACTAGTAACGAGTTCTAGCAGCACGGGTCGCGGCTGTGGTTCCCACGGGCGCGTGCTCGTGAACAAAGCGAAGAGTACTCACTAGTAACGAGTTCTAGCAGCACGGGTCGCGGCTGTGGTTCCCACGGGCGCGTGCTCGTGAACAAAGCGAAGAGTACTCACTAGTAACGAGTTCTAGCAGCACGGGTCGCGGCTGTGGTTCCCACGGGCGCGTGCTCGTGAACAAAGCGAAGAGTACTCACTAGTAACGAGTTCTAGCAGCACGGGTCGCGGCTGTGGTTCCCACGGGCGCGTGCTCGTGAACAAAGCGAAGAGTACTCACTAGTAACGAGTTCTAGCAGCACGGGTCGCGGCTGCGCGCGGTCAGCGTCGCGCGCGCGCAGGCGCAGCGCGGTGGTTCCCACGGGCGCGTGCTCGTGAACAAAGCGAAGAGTACTCACTAGTAACGAGTTCTAGCAGCACGGGTCGCGGCTGTGGTTTCCACGGGCGCGTGCTCGTGAACAAAGCGAAGAGTACTCACTAGTAACGAGTTCTAGCAGCACGGGTCGCGGCTGTGGTTCCCACGGGCGCGTGCTCGTGAACAAAGCGAAGAGTACTCACTAGTAACGAGTTCTAGCAGCACGGGTCGCGGCTGCGCGCGGTCGGCGTCGCGCGCGCGCAGGCGCAGCGCGGTGGTTCCCACGGGCGCGTGCTCGTGAACAAAGCGAAGAGTACTCACTAGTAACGAGTTCTAGCAGCACGGGTCGCGGCTGCGCGCGTTCTGCGTCGCGCGCGCGCAGGCGCAGCGCGGTGGTTCCCACGGGCGCGTGCTCGTGAACAAAGCGAAGAGTACTCACTAGTAACGAGTTCTAGCAGCACGGGTCGCGGCTGCGCGCGGTCGGCGTCGCGCGCGCGCAGGCGCAGCGCGGTGGTTCCCACGGGCGCGTGCTCGTGAACAAAGCGAAGAGTACTCACTAGTAACGAGTTCTAGCAGCACGGGTCGCGGCTGCGCGCGGTCGGCGTCGCGCGCGCGCAGGCGCAGCGCGGTGGTTCCCACGGGCGCGTGCTCGTGAACAAAGCGAAGAGTACTCACTAGTAACGAGTTCTAGCAGCACGGGTCGCGGCTGCGCGCGGTCGGCGTCGCGCGCGCGCAGGCGCAGCGCGGTGGTTCCCACGGGCGCGTGCTCGTGAACAAAGCGAAGAGTACTCACTAGTAACGAGTTCTAGCAGCACGGGTCGCGGCTGCGCGCGGTCGGCGTCGCGCGCGCAGGCGCAGCGCGGTGGTTCCCACGGGCGCGTGCTCGTGAACAAAGCTAAGAGTACTCACTAGTAACGAGTTCTAGCAGCACGGGTCGCGGCTGCGCGCGGTCGGCGTCGCGCGCGCGCAGGCGCAGCGCGGTGGTTCCCACGGGCGCGTGCTCGTGAACAAAGCGAAGAGTACTCACTAGTAACGAGTTCTAGCAGCACGGGTCGCGGCTGCGCGCGGTCGGCGTCGCGCGCGCGCAGACGCAGCGCGGTGGTTCCCACGGGCGCGTGCTCGTGAACAAAGCGAAGAGTACTCACTAGTAACGAGTTCTAGCAGCACGGGTCGCGGCTGTGGTTCCCACGGGCGCGTGCTCGTGAACAAAGCGAAGAGTACTCACTAGTAACGAGTTCTAGCAGCACGGGTCGCGGCTGTGGTTCCCACGGGCGCGTGCTCGTGAACAAAGCGAAGAGTACTCACTAGTAACGAGTTCTAGCAGCACGGGTCGCGGCTGTGGTTCCCACGGGCGCGTGCTCGTGAACAAAGCGAAGAGTACTCACTAGTAACGAGTTCTAGCAGCACGGGTCACGGCTGCACGCGGTCGGCGTCGCGCGCGCGCAGGCACAGCGCGGTGGTTCCCACGGGCGCGTGCTCGTGAACAAAGCGAAGAGTACTCACTAGTAACGAGTTCTAGCAGCACGGGTCGCGGCTGTGGTTCCCACGGGCGCGTGCTCGTGAACAAAGCGAAGAGTACTCACTAGTAACGAGTTCTAGCAGCAAGGGTCGCGGCTGTGGTTCCCACGGGCGCGTGCTCGTGAACAAAGCGAAGAGTACTCACTAGTAACGAGTTCTAGCAGCACGGGTCGCGGCTGTGGTTCCCACGGGCGCGTGCTCGTGAACAAAGCGAAGAGTACTCACTAGTAACGAGTTCTAGCAGCACGGGTCGCGGCTGTGGTTCCCACGGGCGCGTGCTCGTGAACAAAGCGAAGAGTACTCACTAGTAACGAGTTCTAGCAGCACGGGTCGCGGCTGCGCGCGGTCAGCGTCGCGCGCGCGCAGGCGCAGCGCGGTGGTTCCCACGGGCGCGTGCTCGTGAACAAAGCGAAGAGTACTCACTAGTAACGAGTTCTAGCAGCACGGGTCGCGGCTGTGGTTCCCACGGGCGCGTGCTCGTGAACAAAGCGAAGAGTACTCACTAGTAACGAGTTCTAGCAGCACGGGTCGCGGCTGTGGTTCCCACGGGCGCGTGCTCGTGAACAAAGCGAAGAGTACTCACTAGTAACGAGTTCTAGCAGCACGGGTCGCGGCTGCGCGCGGTCGGCGTCGCGCGCGCGCATGCGCAGCGCGGTGGTTCCCACGGGCGCGTGCTCGTGAACAAAGCGAAGAGTACTCACTAGTAACGAGTTCTAGCAGCACGGGTCGCGGCTGCGCGCGGTCGGCGTCGCGCGCGCGCAGGCGCAGCGCGGTGGTTCCCACGGGCGCGTGCTCGTGAACAAAGCGAAGAGTACTCACTAGTAACGAGTTCTAGCAGCACGGGTCGCGGCTGCGCGCGGTCGGCGTCGCGCGCGCGCAGACGCAGCGCGGTGGTTCCCACGGGCGCGTCCTCGGGCAGCGCGCCGCTCAGCGCGCCGCTGAACACGGGCGGCGAGTCCTGCACGTCCAGTACCTTCACCTCCACGTGCGCTGAGGAGTTCTGCGTTCCATCCTGGGAATATCAAACACGTTTATAAAGGAACTAACTATTACTTCCATCCTGAGAAGAACAAACACTTTTATTGTGAAACCAGCTCTAAGTTCCATCCTGATAAAAACATAATTGTGGAACCAGCTGTAAGTTCCATCCTGAGATTAACAAACACTTTTATTGTGGAACCAGCTGTAAGTTCCATCCTGAGAAGAACAAACACTTTTATTGTGGAACCAGCTCTAAGTTCCATCCTGATAAAAACATAATTGTGGAACCAGCTGTAAGTTCCATCCTGAGAAGAACAAACACTTTTATTGTGGAACCAGCTCTAAGTTCCATCCTGATAAAAACATAATTGTGGAACCAGGTGTAAGTTCCATCCTGAGATTAACAAACACTTTTATTGTGGAACCAGCTGTAAGTTCCATCCTGAGAAGAACAAACACTTTTATTGTGGAACCAGCTCTAAGTTCCATCCTGATAAAAACATAATTGTGGAACCAGCTGTAAGTTCCATCCTGAGATTAACAAACACTTTTATTGTGGAACCAGCTGTAAGTTCCATCCTGAGAAGAACAAACACTTTTATTGTGGAACCAGCTATAAGTTCCATCCTGATAAAAACATAATTGTGGAACCAGCTGTAAGTTCCATCCTGAGATTAACAAACACTTTTATTGTGGAACCAGCTGTAAGTTCCATCCTGAGAAGAACAAACACTTTTATTGTGGAACCAGCTCTAAGTTCCATCCTGATAAAAACATAATTGTGGAACCAGCTGTAAGTTCCATCCTGAGATTAACAAACACTTTTATTGTGGAACCAGCTGTAAGTTCCATCCTGAGAAGAACAAACACTTTTATTGTGGAACCAGCTATAAGTTCCATCCTGAGAAGAACAAACACTTTTATTGTGGAACCAGCTGTAAGTTCCATCCTGAGAAGAACAAACACTTTTATTGTGGAACCAGCTATAAGTTCCATCCTGAGAAGAACAAACACTTTTATTGTGGAACCAGCTATAAGTTCCATCCTGAGAAGAACAAACACTTTTATTGTGGAACCAGCTCTAAGTTCCATCCTGATAAAAACATAATTGTGGAACCAGCTGTAAGTTCCATCCTGAGAAGAACAAACACTTTTATTGTGGAACCAGCTGTAAGTTCCATCCTGAGAAGAACAAACACTTTTATTGTGGAACCAGCTGTAAGTTCCATCCTGAGATTAACAAACACTTTTGTTGAGGAACAAGCTATAAATTCCATCCTGAGAAGAACAAACACTTTTATTGTGGAACCAGCTCTAAGTTCCATCCTGATAAAAACATAATTGTGGAACCAGCTGTAAGTTCCATCCTGAGAAGAACAAACACTTTTATTGTGGAACCAGCTGTAAGTTCCATCCTGAGAAGAACAAACACTTTTATTGTGGAACCAGCTGTAAGTTCCATCCTGAGATTAACAAACACTTTTGTTGAGGAACAAGCTATAAATTCCATCCTGAGGCCTATGTCACTCAGGGTAAATGTAGCTTTTCAATGGTGAAAGCAATTCATTCCTCTTTATAATATTAGCATAGATATAGATGTATATATGGATAGTTACAGAGGCGATGTTAAACGTAGACGATGTGAACCAACGTCTACGACCTACCTTGCCTCTCACCTCACAGAATACGTTACCTAAAAGCTGTTTCATCATCATTATCATCAGCCCGTAAACTTCCACTGCTGAACAGAACACTTAGCTGGCGGGTTGGTGACCGCAGTATTATGTTGTAACACACAAGGAAACGCTGCTGCCCGTTCCCTGGTTTTCGCTTGTTATAGATGATGTTATAACAATCTGGACCAAAGGCTCAACGTGCTTTCTAAGTCACGGAGGGTAGCCCCACAACCAACCAGGCAAAGAAAATGGAACTTAGAATTTACACAAATATTTATTTTCGGGCGTAGGGATTGAACCCACGTCCTTCGAGGTTTTTTTTTTCGTAAGTTACGTACTTACGTCGTTATCCACGAGGCTTTTGCTTTTTCACCGGATATAAAGGTGAGCAGAGCTTTAGCCTAGATAAATGGTTCAAGAACTAAAAACTAAGCAACCTGCGCAAGGCGCCCCCTGTGGAGCTTAGACCTCGGCTCACGGCGGTCACTGGCGACTAAGCTACAAATTCTTTAAATTTCTTTACATTTTTTATAAGAGATTGGGTGTGCTTTATGTCTGTGTATTGAATATTTGTCAAGACCTCCGCAACACACGCATTCATTTACCTAGTGCGGGAGTTGTCTTAAAAATAAAACAAAATACATACATATAAAGTGATCTCGTATTCTGCTCAGCACTACAGCATCCTTTATTTCATCATATCTATACACATTTCTGCTGCATGTATCATATCTGGCATCACGGACATAAGCTCTGCCTTCGGAGTCTATTCCTATTACTTCTGGTGCGAAACAGCTTTGCAACAGTTTACTTCACGGTCAATTTTACTTCACGTAAGAGCCGGTATAAGGCAGTGGCTCATAACGGCTGGGATTATGAGTTTTTAGTATTTTAGGGAGTTTTGTGCAACTGTCGCTCTACTTTACAGTTCGCGGGCCTCTCGGACTTTGGGTCTACGGGGGGATGGTTCTTTGCAAACTAAGGGTCGGGAGGCCGGGCGTCCTTCGAGGCTGACATCACTGTACAAAGGTTAACATATAAATACTCACAGTAGCATACAACTGATACTGGTAGAACTGCTTATCATTATAGTTGAGGGGTTTCCTCAGCACCAGCGCGCCAGTATACTGATGGGCTGTCGAGCTGGTGGTCACCACTTCAAAAGTCTCGCACGCTTCGGGCCACTGAAACAATTAATATAAGCTTTTTTAGCCGCAAGGCTTTTGCTACTTCACCGTGCTCCATCTTTATTAAATGGTTTAAAAACTACAAACTAAGCATCCTGCGCAAGAGTGCGCGCCTTGTGGAACTTGGTCCTGCGCCTTATTTCTCATTTTTAGAGTGTCCACCTGTGTGCAGATAGATGGTAAAAACGGTGGCTATGAATTTTGGAATATTGGAACACTTGTTGATATCCTATTGAAGTTAAAGTTAGTATATCTACACTTACTTGTTTTTCATGAGAGAATCAAGGTTTTGTATTAATCAATACCAAAAAAGGCAGTGTTATTCTGTTAAATGGAGCTCAAAATTTTAATGAATGCTAGTTAACTTAAGTTTAGTTAACACTAATTAACTTAACATCGGTTAACTTAACATTAGTTAACTTAACTTTAGTCAACTTCACATTAGCTAACTCTGAACTGACCTGTTCATTGGGCACACAGCCCACCTCCAGGTTGTCTCCGACAGAGTCCTTGTCCTCCACCTGTATGTTCTGTAATATAGTTGTGCCAATCTGTTCGTCTTCTGGCACGTCTACTTCGTATGGACTCTGAAATTAAAACATTTTTATTTTATTTTCAAAACAAACATTGACAATAATAATAATCTATAGGTACAAATAATTCAACTCATCTATCCGCTTCCTATCTTTAATATTTAAAACGAAATTTTTTTTTCTATTAAGGGCAAACCTTGTGTACCTTACCTATCCTAGGTAAGGTGTACGTATGCAAAGCGCGTAGCTGAGTTTTTTATGCACCTGATATTAAGTGGCATAGGTTTAAATACAGATTTACAGCACTAGCCTTTTTAATTCATCAACCCTTTGCCATTCCTCTCCCTGTCCTAGGAATACGTGTCGAGAGTTTAATTACATTCTGGTTATAATAGGAGTAATAATTGTCAATTTGTATAGTAAATTTAGGAAAAATAACACAACAAGAAATAAGAAGGACATCGGGATCACATACCATCGGTACAGTGTCTTTATTCTTTACAATAATGAGTCGTCGCATTAAAGTACTTATAGTTTTAAGGTAGCACGGTATTTAGTTGAGCTATTTATCAAAGGTATTTTGGACGGTCGAGCAACTCATTGAGTGTACTTATGTTATTACTAGATCTAAGCATAATCTCGTTTTACATGCTACACGTCTCCACAAAATTAGCAATTCTTTTATGGGGCAATGTATACGCTTCTACAACAAACTTCCTAATAATGTAAGAGATCTTTCTACAAACAAGTTTAAACGATATGTCAAAGATAAATAATATAAAAAGGCTTATTATAAAATTTCTGATTATGTCATTGACAAAACTGCCTGGGATTGATTGATTGGCTCTGAAACAATACTGCTTTATTATTGTAAAATAATATTTATAATGAAAAAGGATTCCTCCGAGTTTCTTGACAGTTCTATTCAGAGTTGCCACGTCCAGAACTGGTGTTAGAAAAAGAAAGGGACGGATTATAAGAACATTATTTAAAATATTTTAAATGTGTGAATATAGCATTTTTGACTTTGACTTTAGCCTATGCTCTACCTCTAAAACTTTATATTATTATAACAGTTTTGTATTAAACGCAAACGATTTTTACAATTCGCCATTTTAGATTACAGGCAGTAGCTACTCACATTTTTAAATATCGGTGGGTTATCATTTTCGTCCAACACGATGACAGTGACAGGTTCCGACTGCACCAAGTTCTGTACTCCCTCAGGGTCCTGATCTTCTATTGACACCAGGAACTTGATTGTATCTTCAACCTGAAAATAATAGCGTTATTATTTGTTTTTTCCAGCGAGTTTTCCTTTGGTATGTCAATAAGCATATCTCTACAGACTGTTATCCCGTTTTTTATTCTTCATAGATTACTAGCAGAGTTTTGCAGTCTACTAGTGTTCTTGTTAACCCCTCGTGCTAAGCTAAAATGCTTGTGTTACGAGTGGGTTCACGTCGGTAGTGCACTGGGTGGGGGTCGAACTGGCGATCGCAAGATCACAAGCCCGACGTCCTTAGCCATTGAGCTACGGCCGCTTTCATTTTAACCACCCAAGCCGTTTTTTTTTTAAGTCTAGTCTATCTGTCCCTGTTGTCATGCTGATTCAGTTCCAGGTACCTTCCCATATGGCGGAGGGGGAGCATCCGAGGAGGTTTTTTTCTTGAGCAAGTAAATTACACCTATTCAAGCTATAAGATACGTACTTCCCCAGTGGAATCAGGCTTTTGCTACTTCACCTGGCATAATGGCGAGCAGAGCTCCAGCCTTAATAAATGGTTTAAAAATTACAAACTAAGCAGCAAGAGGGCGTCCCCTGTGGGGCTTGACTCAGGACCTTGGCTCAGTGCGGTCGCTGGCGATGTGATTGAGGGATTATGATTTCAGATTTTTTAGGGGAGTTTTGTGCAACTGTCGCTCTACTTTACAGTTTGCGGTCCTCTCGGACTTGGGGTCTTATACCCCCTGACAAGGACGGATATATTTGAATTATCTTACCTCTCTATCTAGCGGTCGATTCAAAGTGACGTCCCCAGTATCTGGGTTCACAGAAAACTTGTCCGTACCAACTAAATTGTATTTTATCTGAAAAAAAAAAGAAAATGATTAGTCACAAACAAAGTCAAAACAAATTTATACTAATATTATAAAGAGAGAACATGTGTGCATCTCAATCAAGGAGAAGCATCATAATCATCATCATCATCATCATCAGCCCGTACAACGTCCACTGCTGAACATGGGTCTCCTCCCGGGGAGGGTATTTGCCATAGTCATCACGCTTGGCAGGCGGGTTGGTGACCGCAGTATTATGTTGTAACACACAAGGAAACGCTGCTGCCCGTTCCTTAATTCATAATAATAATTCCTTGGTATACGATTATGATAGATGATGTTATAACAATCGGGACCAACGGCTTAACGTGCTTTCCGAGGCACGGAGGGTATAGTCCCTTCAAACAACCAGACCCGGAAAGAAATCTTAGAACTTATACAAAGATTTCTTGTCCGGCGTAGCGATCAAATCCACGACCTCCGAGATTTAAAGCGAGCCAAATACCGCTACGCTACGGAGGTTGTCAAGGAAAAGCACGCGATTTTGAGGTATTCCTCGAAGCGCTACCATTTTGAGCCGCTCCTAATGAGGCGCTCCTTTTTAGGGTTCCGTAGCCAAATGGCAAAAAACGGAACCCTTATAGATTCGTCATGTCTGTCTGTCTGTCTGTCTGTCTGTCTGTCTGTCTGTCTGTCTGTCTGTCTGTCTGTCTGTCTGTCTGTCCGTCCGTATGTCACAGCCACTTTTTTCCGAAACTATAAGAACTATAATGTTGAAACTTGGCAAGTAGATGTATGTTGTGAACCGCATTAAGATTTTCACACAAAAAAAGAAAAAAAACAATAAATTTTGGGGTTTCCCATACAAAGAACTGAAACTCAAAAAAATTTTTTTCATCGTATCCATACGTGTGGGGTATCTATGAATAGGTCTTCAAAAATGATGTTGAGGTTTCTAATGTAATTTTTTTCTAAACTGAATATTTTGCGCGAGAGACACTTCCAAAGTGGTAAAATGTGTGTCCCCCCCCCTGTAACTTCTAAAATAAGAGAATGATAAATCTAAAAAAAATATATGATGTACATTACCATGCAAACTTCCACCGAAAATTGGTTTGAACGAGATCTTGTAAGTAGTTTTTTTTTAATACGTCATAAATCGTAAACCGCAATTTACCTTTCATTCAATCAACTCGAACATACGCTTTTTTATTCTTGATATCAAAAATAGGTACGCACTTGTAACTGATACGGAACCCTTCGTGCGCGAGTCCGACTCGCACTTGGCCGGTTTTTTTTATTCCTCGGAGCGCTCCTTTTAGTTTTACCTTGAAGCCATTATCATCATTTTAGTTAAATAATAAACTAAGACGTTAAGACTAAAATATTATTAAAATAATAACTTAAATACTTGTTTAATTTGAAAATTTATAAAATATGATAATTATAGATAATAATACTAAATACTAAATTATTGTTTTGACTATTTGCAAGTGCCTGTAATAGGTTTACGTAAATAAAAATGATTTTTATTTATTTATTTTTATTTTATTTATTTTTATTTATCATCTAAGTTGCTTAACTTTTGGTTTCGATGATGATGATGCACAAATGAGTTTTTAAAAATCATCGATAATATAATTTATTAAGTTTACTTCATGCACTTCCCTATTTTTAAACGTGGGTAAGCTTCAAGGTTTTCTTCAATTTTAATATTTTTAATTACTATCGGGAGGCGCTACTAAAAGGAGCGCTCCGAGGAATAAAACTGGAGCGCCTCAAAATGGTAGCGCTTCGAGGAATACCTCGCGATTTCGGCCGCGTAGCTCCCATTGCCGTGGGACCTTCATAATAAAATATACACATACATAAGCTCACGCCTGTTTCCTAGCGGGGTAGGCAAAGACAATGGACCTCTACTTGCTTCGATCCCTACACACATCTTTCCCTTCATTCACTCTCATAACATTCTTCTTACAAGCACGTCGGTTTAGGGTGGTACATAATAATTAAATAAAGACCATATCTTTCCTCGATATGAGGGCTTAGATAGCCCATACAGGGTGTCCCAAAAGATTACGTAGCTGGGAAGGGGGGTGATAGGGATGGTCACAAGGGTCACCAGAAAAATATAAAAAATTCCCTCTGGGTGTTTAAAAAAATAAATGGCATTTTTTAAAAGACTAAAAATTTTACACCTTGTGCTAACTGTACCTACAAATATGGCTGTATTTAAAAAAAATGCTGTTATGTAATCTTCAATAACAACAAGGTCATCAACATCAACATCAAAAATAACAAGGTGTAAAATTTTAAGTTTTAAAAAAATGCAATTTTTTTTTTAAATACCCATAGCGGATTTTTTTTTATTATTCTAGTGACCATTGTGTCCACCCCTGTCACCCCCTTTCCCAGCTACTTAACCTTTTGGGACACCCTGTATATCGACTGAAAGATTTTTTTAATCGGCCCGTAGCCCAGTAGTTCCTGGGATTAGCGCGTTCGAACTAACAAACAAATTCTTCAGCTTTAGAATATAGATATAGATAAAACCTAAACAGCTTAGGGGCACCATGTTTGTTGCCCCGGGGCCCTTGATCAACTTATTACGCCACTGCTTAAAGTTACACTACAGTAATAAATTTCTTACCGGAAGACCCTCAGGGTCTGTTCCCTGCAGCCTGTATACCACAGTCCCGACTGGCGTGCTCTCTGACAGAGCTAGGTTGTTCATGTCTTGTGTGAAGACAGGCAGCATGTTCGTGGACCCTGGAAACGTGATAATAGTTTTGGTCAGAAATTATTATATTAAAAGAGATTACCTAATTAGATCTATAAATTAATACGCGTAGCAAAAACTTCCTACTACTTTTTGCGAACATTGCATGGGCGGTCCCCCCTCGTCCTCCTGACCCTTAGTTTGCAAAGAACCATCTGATGGCCTCGTAGACCCGAAGTCCGAGAGGCCCGCGAACTGTAAAGTAGAGCGACAGTTGCTCAAAACTCCCCTAAAATACTAAGGTCCGTATTAATAAACCGATATCAGCGTAAGAGTAAGATCTTAAGACCCGGTTTGAGATCCAGGCATATAAATAAACAAAACTTAAGATGCGGTTTAATACTCTGTCATCACTTGAGATCGTGTTGTATAATAAACAATACTCGAGTTTCAAGAGCGGTATTAAGATGCGTCTCAAGATCATAATAGTTGAGTTCAGTCGATCCGTGACTTAAGATCGTGAACTTGTAGTGGCGGGAACTATGGACGTCGAAAATATTTTTTCCGAAATTAATTATTACGATTAATTAGACTATTATGATGATATTATATGGCCTTTTCTAATTCGATTACCTAAAGTTTATATAAGGGACGCGACAAATCCCTTCGAATTACCTCTGCAAAACTTTAAAAAACGATTTCGTTTTTACCAAGAATCAGTGCTATATATTGTATCGTTGATAAGAAATTATTTGGTGAAAATTTATTATTATATCTTTTTTAATATATCTAATTATTTTTTTCTGTCGGACTAAATACATGTTTTTTCGAATCCATTTTATTCAAGTATTTAATAAGTTTAGCTAAGTTATAAGTAAACAAATACGAAACACTTGACTGGTACACAACAGGTAGACAACCTCCGTAGCGTAGCGGTATTTGGCTCGCCTTGAATCTCGGAGGTCGTGGGTTCGATCCCCACACTGGACAGAAAATCTTTGTGTAAATTCTAAGATTTCGTTCCGGGTCTGGTTGGTTGAAGGACTACCCTCCGTGCCTCGGAAAGCACGTTAAGCCGTTGGTCCCGATTGTTATAACATCATCTATAATAATCGTATGTCGAGGAACGGGCAGCAGCGTTTCCTTGTGTGGTACAACATAATACTGCGGTCACCAACCCGACTGCCAAGCGTGGTGACTATGGCAAATACCCTCCCTCTCGGGAGGAGGCCCATGTTCAGCAGTGGACGTTATACGGGCTGATGATGATGATGATGATGATGATGACTGGTACAACCACAGATTATAATTAGGTATGTGACGCGTAATGACAGGCATAGGTATGCGTTTTGTTGACTTGTAAAATTCAATACTTTTTGATAATATTGTGTTTTTAGGGTTCCGTAGCCAAATGGCAAAAAACGGAACCCTTATAGATTCGTCATGTCTGTCTGTCTGTCTGTCTGTCTGTCCGTCCGTATGTCACAGCCACTTTTTTCCGAAACTATAAGAACTATAATGTTGAAACTTGGCAAGTAGATGTATGTTGTGAACCGCATTAAGATTTTCACACAAAAATAGAAAAAAAAACAATAAATTTTGGGGTTCCCCATACATAGAACTGAAACTCAAAAAAACATTTTTCATCGAACCCATACGTGTGGGGTATCTATGAATAGGTCTTCAAAAATGATGTTGAGGTTTCTAATGTAATTTTTTTCTTAACTGAATAGTTTGCGCGAGAGACACTTCCAAAGTGGTAAAATGTGTGTCCCCCCCCTGTAATTTCAAAAATAAGAGAATGATAAATCTAAAAGAATATATGATGTACATTACCATGTAAAATTCCACTGAAAATTGGTTTGAACGAGATCTTGTAAGTAGTTTTTTTTAATACGTCAAAAATCGTAAACCGCAATTTAGCTTTCATTCAATCAACTCGAATATAAAAATATAAAATAACATTTCATTTCATAAACATACGATTTTTTATTTATTCTTGATATCAAAAATAGGTACGCACTTGTAACTGAAACGGAAACCTTCGTGCTCGAGTCCGACTCGCACTTGGCCGGTTTTTTGATAGTGTTTAAAGATTAAAAGTATGAATGCGATAAAATTTTCTAAAAATGTAATCGATATAAACCGAAGAAGAAATTTAATTCGTGCACACACAGAGTTAAACATTATACTTCTACTAAGAAAGTACTAAACGTAATGAACAAAAGATGAAATAGTTCGTTCATTGTGACGTAGTAAGTCTTAAGATCAGGATTTCATTGGGTGTCGAATTACGAATCTTAAGATCGTGGTGTTAAGCTCGGTATCATCTGAGATGCTGTTGATATGGGTTTATTAATTAGTGTCGACATTAAGATGCTGGTCCCATCTTGAGAACGTATCAACTGATGCCGGTCTTGAGATCACGTTTGAGACCTATCTATTAATACGGGCCTAAAAGTCATAAGCCCTCAATCTCATCGCCAGCGACCGCCCTGAGCAAACAGGAGGCGCCCTCTTGCGCAGGCTGCTTAGTTTGTAGTTTTTAAACCATTTATTAAGGCAAGTGCTCTGCTCGCCTTTATGCCCGGTGAAGTAGCAAAAGCCTCGTGGCTAGCTAAATAAGTCAAACCGAAAAAAAAAATAGCTTGGGCGGAGTATGACATTTCGCACACATATAGTTTACTAGCTTCCTGCGCACAGTTTCAACCATGTAACAACCGTTCCCGTGGAAACTTCATAATAAAATATAGCCTATAGCTTTTCTCGGTAATAGGCTATCTAACTCTGAAATATTTTTAAAAATCGGACCAATATTTTCTGAGATTAGCGCGTTCAAACAAACTATCAAACAAAATCTTCAACTTTATATAGGTATTAGTATAGATAAAGACCAGCCATAAAGTTATTGTCCGGATTCACCGGCGCCCATCAATCATATCGATATTTACCGTGGATTTTACAAAATGTTCTCACATACAAAACTTGTCCGCATAAAAAAAAGCAAATTTTGGTTTTACCAATTGGTAAAGTCATAATCAAGATGAGGTCGCAGGACTCCTCCGCAATCCTCGTGCAATAGTGACTGTGAGTAGCAGTTTTAATTATTAATGAGAGCCTATTTTCGCTATAAAAAGTAGCCTTTGTCCTTCCTTAGGTTCTCTTCTACCTGTGTACAAAATTTTATTAAAATCGGTTCCGTACTTTTGGCATGAAAGGCAGACAGACAAACAGACAGACTTTCGTATTTAAAATATACTAGCGACCTGCCCCGGCTTCGGACGGGTGCAATGCTGATGTATCATATATATAAACCTTTCTCTTGAATCACTCTATCTATTAAATAAAACCGCATCAAAATCCGTTGCGTAGTTTTAAAGATTTAAGCATACATAGGGATATAGGGACAGAGAAAGCGACTTTGCTTTAAATACTATGTAGTGAGTAAGGATTAGATACCATACACACTTAAAAAATACGCACTAGCTACAAGATATAGTTTAGACTAAAGACAAAAGGTTGGCTAAGTGCGCTAACATTTATGTCTAACCTAGTATCGTGTGATTCAAAACGATAAAACTAGGCTTCAAAATAAAATTCACAGCCAAGGAAATTCAAGGTTGCTTCACAATTGTTTTTCATAATTCTAATAATTTTATTGGATTCCTAAACGACATGTCGTGACAATGCATGTGTGTGTGTGTCTATGTGTCTCACATACGTTGCATTGGTCAATGCACTAAAAGATTTACGCGATGGAAACATTCACACGATTAAGTGAGTGAGTGACTGAATTAGAATTCGTCATCAATCACTGTTTTAGTGGACATTTACTGCGAAAAAAAACGTGCAAAAGTAATTAAATTACTAATTCACTTTCTTGTGCTATCTTCATACAAAACTGGCTATAACTTGGCCGTAATATTAGTATTTCCATGGAACGGGCAGCAGCGTTTCCTTGTGTGTTACAACATAACACTGCGGTTACCAACCCGCCTGCCAAGCGTGCTGAGGAGACCCTTGTTCAGCAGTAGACGTTATACGGGCTGATGATGTTGATAATTATTAGTATCTACAACTCAATTTTTTTTTTCTTTTTAGACGGACATTTGTATAGTTAGCCACGAGGCATATTTTGCTACTTCACCGGACATAAAGGTGAGCAGACCTCCAGTCTTATTAAATACTTTATAAATACATCTCGAAGTATGGACAGTACTCCTATTATGTTAAACTATATCGCTGCTTTGCAAGAAAGACGACACTATTCAAAAAGTGTAATACATTACATTAAGATTTCAGACATAGAAATACATTTCTATGTCTGAAATCTTAAATTCTGTTTTTCTAAAGTTACTCTTTTTTAAAAGTGTTGTAGTGGTTGCATAGAAGCCTTCTGATGCCCACGTAGACCCGTAGTCCGAGAGGCACGCGAACTGTTAAGTAGAAAGTAGAGCGACAGTTGCACAATAGGTACTCCCCTAAACAACTAAAAGTCATAATGCTAATGTTCCACAGTGGAAGGCTTCGTACGCAGGTTGCTTAGTGTTAATGCAAAAACCATTAACAAATAAAAAAAGTAATAAACCACATTAAAAAAAAACTCAAACCATAGAGCCAACCGAAAAGCGCGCGAAACGAAAATTTAAAAAGAAATTAAGGAAAAACAAATGAAGAGAGAATCGTCCGTCCGCACCGCGTGCAACCGGTTTTTGTATATTTTAAATAATAAGATAGGTAGTTACAACCGGCAATGAACCTATTATGTATACAGTCCACCATTTCTTTATACTTGGACCTTAACACTTAGTTTGTCAATTATTAAGGCTGGAGGTTGAAGTTGAGTAAACTTAATGCCTGGTGTAGTAGCAAAAGCCTAAATCACAGATGCCTCGGGTATAATCGCTTCAAACGAGATTAAAATATACCGTACCCTCATTCTGCGAGGAATATTTTAATATTGATTGATTATTTCTTCATTGCAAAGTAGATTTTTAGAGGAACGCCAAACAACCATAAAACCGCCTTACACTATCGCTAGCTAAATACCTTATTACACATCTCTCTTCATTGATTTGTGTTAGTACCTATGTTTTTCACAATGATTGCTGCCTACACAAAAACCGTATTCGCGTGCTTTAACCAAAATGACCTTTAACAATGTTATTTAAAGTCGAAAATTGAACATAGACTTTTGCTCCAAAAACCCATATTGCACAATGAAATTATACATGAGTGGTACTTACAGTTACATATTTGTGAAGAAACATAACATTACGATAATCATGTTAACTGCCCGTTCCGGTTTTTAGATTTTTTTGTTATAGTGTTAATTAGATTTTAACCGCATATACGTCTGCATAGATTTAGCCAGTCTCTGTAGGTATTCTAACACTCGGCGCTGGCTAGCCAGTTCCTTTGCTTGAACTTGGCTTGACACGCTGCCGCGTATTTAAATTTATAAAGTACTAGCTGCGCCCCGCTGTTTTACCCTCGTTACTCTGCTGCAGTGGGTCGGAGCATGATGTTTTGTAGCCTATATGTTAATCCAGCGTATAACCTATCCCGGTGCAAAATTTCAGCCAATTCCGTTCAGTAGTTTTGGCGTGGAAGAGTAACAAACATCCATCCATACTTACAAACTTTCGCGTTTACAATATTAGTAGGATGAAAACTTTTCTTTTTTTTATTTATTTAGCCGCATGGAATACCAACAGCGCATTATAAAATTGAAAGAAGCTTCAGTGTACAGCATAATGCCAATTACAGGTCCTCGCTCACATATAGTTTTTTTTTTTTTCGGACGGTCAGTAATTTGTGGTTATCCACGAGGTTTTTGCTATTTTACCTGGCATAACGGCGAGCAGAGCTCCAGCCTAGAAGAATGGTTTAAAAACGACAAACAACGCTAACTGCGCAAGAGGGAGCCCGCTGTGGACTTGGACCTCGGCTCAGGGCGGTCCCTGGCGGGGAGATTCAGGGATTATGACTTAGTTGTATAGGTAAGTTTTGTGCAACTGTCTCCTGTGTTCTCCGACGGGTCGGATAGAGTGGTCTCTGTGTAGTGGTCCTACTTTCTTGTAATCTGCGATTGTCCTGTTACATGTCAAATATTGGGCTTATAAGTAAGTAACATGGAAATTACATAAATACCTGAAGCAAAGCAGAGAGCTGCCCAAACCATAAAACACCTCCATCGCGTCCCCATCTTTGGTTATCTGTAACAAAAAAACACAATTTTAATAAATCTGGGCCCCGCGATTTTACCCATAGCAATAACACATCATCAGCCCGTATAACGTCCAGTGCTGAACATGGGCCTCCTCCCGACGGAGGGTATTGGTATAGTCACCACGCTTGGCAGGCAGGTTGGTGACCGCTATTATGTTGTAACACACAAGGAAACGCTGCTGCTGTTCCTTGATATACGATTATTATAGACGATGCAGCGATGTTATAACAATCGGGACCAACGGCTTAACGTGCTTTCTAAGGCACGGAGGGTAGCCCTCAACCAACCGGACCCGGAAATAAATCTTAGAATTTACACAAAGATTTCTACGCTACGGAGGTTGTCAATAATAATAAACAGTAAGTCATAATCCCTCAATCTCCCCGCCGTCCCCTGTGGGAGGTCCAAGTCCCACAGGGGACGCCCTCTTGCGCAGGTTGCTTGGTTTGTAGTCCTTAAACCATTTATCTCAGCTGAAGTTCTGCTCGCCTTTACGCAAAGCTGGTGTAGTATGCAAAAGCTTCGGGGCTAACTAAATTTATCGTTCCAAAAAAAAACAGTTAACTTGACCTTTTTCCGCAGAACGTGCAAGATTACTATTTATTTTGTGTTTTTTAAATTTATTTCTATTAACCACTTATCTTGGTTGCTGTGCCGAAATACATGTATTTATTTTCATACTTTCTAATAAAAGAAGATTGTTTCAATCCTGGGATAAACAGGCAGATAGCCTTTTTGTCTCGGCATATACATCTGGGGGCACGGCAGTGCCCCCCCAAGTCGAGTAAGAAAGAAAAAAAAAAAAAAAAAAAAAAAAGGTGCACGGCCGTACCTATCTTTTCTCGAAGCAACTCAGCCGATTTTCGACCCTCTATAACTTCGTTGTGGATGAAGATAGGAGCCTGAAATTTCAGAACCTAAGCAGGCTTTGTAAAACTACAGCATATTTCAAATTTCATTCAATTTGAACCAGTACTTTAAGAATTATAACTACTCAAAGTTCGGTAATTTCGGTAATTTTGTCACTCGCTCACACGTGATTGACCGATCATCAAAATGTTTAGGCACTTCTAGCAGACGTAGAAGCTTCAAATTTTGAGTACTAGTAGAGTTTAGTGTAAAACTCATGGGAAAATTCCAACATTTTGCAATTTCGGTCCAGTTGTTAAGTTTCATCAACTGCATTAATAACTTTGTTATTTCTTATAAATGTATAGAATTACAAAGTTACATTTGCAGTCAGTGAATCAGTGTAAATGAATATGTATGATTTAATGGAAGAATAGGTGTAGATAGGGACCTAGATGCGATTATGTTGAAAGGTGGTGGCTAAGTGGTTACGTTAGTTGCTCCAGAGACCTGGTTTTCTGCGTTCGATTCCCACCCGGGACAATTATTCGTCTGAAATTAAAACAGTTGTATTGAGTCAGGGGGTGCTTTGTTTTCGTTAATCTATCGAGCGGTGCGACCTTTGCGACACAGGGATTAATTTAACAAATAAAAAAAAATCGAAGGAAAAAAAAAAAAACACAATGGAATGTAAAAGCAACTGTGCTATGAACGATAGTATACAAACAGGCCGCGGCCCCTTGAGAAGTAGGGACCCCGTGTACTCTGGCATCCCTGAAACTGGTTATTTGGACCCAGGAGAGCCCGCAACACCATTTGAGTCGCGGACCCTGCCATAGGGTATCCCAGATAGGCAACAGTTCCTGGGCCCCTCACCAATTGTGGTCAGAGGAGTAATCGGGGGTTTAAGTGTTTTTCTCTTAAGGTATGATTTGCATTCCACTGCTATGGAGAGGGCGAGTCCCACATACCCCACCGCTCGTTCGGGAACGCCGCAGTGTCGGAGGAGATGCGTAAAATTCTTGCATTCCCCCCGGACAAACACTACGGTTTCCACGCTTCCCGTTCGTCACAGAAAGACGGTCACTTTCTTTCTAGTAATTAACAAGTCTTACTGCGATATCGCAGGTATACACACACACCACGTTTTATTTATCTGACACAAACTGTATTTGCATATTCATTTTATCAAATATTTTTTACACAGTTTGATGTTAACTAGGTAGCTTTAAATTTACTTATGTACATATTAGCTTGTGGCCGCGACTTTGTCTCTGTGGAAAAGTTACTTTGACCCGCGACATAGATAATAATTTCCCTAGTGCGGGAGCTGTCTCAAAAAAGCCAAAATCGGAAATGTGCCAATGTTACATTAAAAACAGTTTAGTAATTTCTTTATTTAAAAACCTTTGACAGTGAGGTCGTGAGTGCCATACATAAGTTCATGTTAATCCTCTGTTAAGCTTGATGTTGTAGTTTTCGATTAGGTACATTGACAATATTTATAATGAATGAGAGATAACAATTTTGAATAAGGATTAATTTTAAATGACGTTTGACGAGTGCGACGAATATCAAGTACACGACGCAGCTGCTCTTGTTACGTATGGTGAGTGTTGCCATGCCAGCTAGGTACGTGGGTATTCATATATTCGTAAGTTAAGTTATTTTGTAAATAAAGGCACCGAGTTACGAGTCTGGACGGTTTACATTTAATTTAAGTCTACTTTGGAACGATTAAAGCGCAGGAATCCTCCATTTGTGCATACAATAGACTAAAACCGGCCAAGTGCGAGTTGGACTCGCGCACTAAGGTTTCCGTACCATTTTCAAGTGCCTACCTATTGCCGTTATAGATATCGAGCAAAAAAGGCCGCAAAAAAGTTTGTTGTATTGGAGCCTCCCCTTAATTATTTAATTTATGTTTAGTTTGTTAATATAGCAACAGAAATACATAATTTGTGAAAATGTCAACTGTTAAGCTATCGCGGTTCTTGAGATACAGCCTAAATCCGTTGTAGGTATTCAAAAAAATTATGTAAATTGTAAAGCAAAGGAAAAAAGGTACAACTATCTACAAAAAGAAATGAGATGCCATCAAAAACATACTTGTAAAAAAACCCAAGTCTCGTAACGCAGTTCTTTTACAGTTAAAAGTTGTGAGATCTATGTAATACCAAGTCGGTTAATTTATTCAGTCCCTACTTAAGGGACCTTCTGTCTTAAGCTATTACGCAACTATCTCACCTAACAGACTTAAAATGATCTTATCAAAATTCAAAACTTTTATGTTATGAATATTAGATTGACTTGGCCATCGCAATAAACACTTGTGAGACACATTCTAATAGTATCCGATGGCCAAGTTAATTTATTATTTAAAACTTAAAAGTTTCGAATTTTGATAAGATCATTTTAAGTCTGTTAGGTGAGATAGTTGCGTAATAGCTTAAGACAGAAGGTCCCTTAAGTAGGGACTGAATAAATTAACCGACTTGGTATTACATAGATCTCACAACTTTTAACTGTAAAAGAACTGCGTTACGAGACTTGGGTTTTTTTACAAGTATGTTTTTGATGGCATTTATATATTCATCTATACTAATATTATAAAGAGTGTGTATCTTTGTAATGAATAAACTCAAAAACTACCGTGACGATTTCAAAAATTCTTTCACCATTGGAAAGCTACATTCACCCTGAGTTACATAGGCTACATTTAATTATGAAGTTTCCATGGGAACGGGAGTTACGCGGGTGAAACCGCGCGGGAATCTAGTTAAATATAAGATTGAATGAATTGCCTAATTCGAACATCAAGTATAATCAATATCTGTGGGATAAATTTAACTGCTCCTTCCCAACCAGCACTCACATAAGCACACCAGTATCACTATGCCCGGTGAAGTAGCAAAAGCCTCGTGGCTAACTACATATGTCCGTCCTAATAAAAAACACTCCAGTACCTATTCTATGTATAGATCTATTCAACTAGTACACAGTTAATTCAGGTACCCAGGATGTTTTCAATTTGACCTCTCAATTAAACGGACGGCCTTGATACGACCTCTTGGGATAAATGTTAGTAGGTACAGTCAACAAAACAGATATTATATATTTTTTTTACCTACATTTATGTAGTTAGCCAGAAGGCTTTTGCTACTTAACCGGGCATAAAGGCGAGCACAGCTACAGCCAACCATTTATTTAAAACTAGCTGCGCCCCGCGGTTTTACCCGCGTCACTCCGCTCCAGTGGGTCGGAGCGTGATATTTTGTAGCCTATGTGTTAATCCAGCTTATAGGCTACCCGCGTGCAAATTTTCAGCCAAATCCATTCAGAAGTTTTTACGAGAAAGAGTAACAAACATCCATCCATCCATACTTACAAACTTTTAATAACGCGTTTATAAAAATATAAAATAAAAATAAAAAAAAGTTTTTATTCACGTAAACCTATTACAGGCATTTGTAAATAGTCAAAACATATTTGGCTTATTTTCGATTTAATTAATCAATTTTATTTGTTTATTGATACGTATAATAATAGTTTATATAACTTTAGCCTAAAAGCTGTCAGGTATGAAAGTACAATATTATTTTATTATTTTATATCTATGATTAAATCTAAGTTCTGTCCTTTGAGTATGTTATTATTTAGACGGACCATAAGTATCTCGACGAACGCGCTTTAGTGCTACCACCGGATCCAATACGCCCCAAATGAGAAGATCCGGCGAAACAAACTCAGTGGGGTATAATAACAAAGAACTACAAAAAGGGCGATCGCTGGCGGGGGGATTGAGGGTTTATGACGTTTAGTTTTTAAGGGAGTTTTGTGCAACTGAACTTGCTCGAACTCTGGGGTCTACGAGGGCATCGGAAGGTTCTTTGCAAACCAATCAAGTAGGGACCAACTTAACGTGCTTCCCGGTACTCCCTCAATCAACCAGACCCGGAAAGAAATCCTTGATTTTACACAAAGATATCTTATATCGACAGAGCTAGTTTAAACTATCGTATTGGAGTCGAAAACTTATAAAATGTTTAACGTTACCCACGAACTTAATTTCTAACCAATACAATACGGTACTACTGCACTATTACACGGCAAAAGTAGGTATATATCTACAGTGCAAGTGAATCAACTAATAAGAACAATTTTAACGGAACCACGAGAGGTGAGGTGGAACGGTCATGGCTGCTGAGTGCTGACCTGGTAATTAACCCGTAGCGTAATCAAGTGGACACTGCTATGTGAACTGCAAAAATCTATTACTTACGGTACATCGGGAGATATACTATACATATTTAAACCATATACCTAATAAATTATTTAAAAACGAGGTATTCCTCGAAGCGCTACCATTTTGAGCCGCTCCTGATGAGGCGCTCCTTTTTTATTCCTCGGAGCGCTCCTTTCAGTAGCGTCTCCCGATAGTAATTTAAAATATTAAAATTTTATACCTTGAAGCCACCATCATCATCTAAGTTCCTTAACTTTTGGTTAAGCAACTTCGATGATGATGATGCACAAATGAGTTTTTAAAAATCATCGATATAATTTATTGCGTTTACTTCATGCTCTTCCTTATTTTTAAACGTGGGTGGGCTTCGAGGTTTTCTTCAATTTTAATTACTATCGGAAGGCGCTACTAAAAGGAGCGCTCCGAGGAATTAAACAGGATAGCGCCTCATTGGGAGCGCCTCAATATGGTAGCGCTTCGAGGAATACCTCTTAAAAACACGTGTAAGATTATGGAATGTACTGCCAATTCAAAGTAGTGCTACTTTACACCAACAAATTTCCGTACCTGCTATAATGCTGATTTTCCACCAGAGGGGCGAGACGAGACGAGGAGGGAATTGAAATCGCACTGACCCTTTTCCACTAAAAATAGCCATCGCGATTTTCAGGTAAAAACACGCTAATAAGTAGCAATGAACAACAATAAGCATCTCGCGAGAAGCGTGTTTTTGTTGCAAAGTAATTTATACTCTATATCGGAAGTAATACGGTTCATTTTTACACAAACAAATATTTCAATTCACGCCTCGCCTCGAATCATCTCGCCACACTGTTTGCACCAAAGATGCGCTGGGAGAGGATTGAAAATTTGCCATACAAATTTCAATTCCCTCCTCGTCTCGTCTCGTCTCGCCCCTCTGGTGGAAAATCAGCATAATAACAATTAATTATTCATATATATTTTTATTGTTTTAATTGTCTATCCCACGCATCCTTTTATTTTCGGATGGACATACGTAGTTAGCCACGAGGATTTTGCTACTAGCAGCAGAGCTCCAGCCTTAATCATCATCAACAGCCCGTTTAGGTCCACTGCTGAACATGGGCCTCCTCTTAACAGACCTTGGCAAGCACGGATCGTAGAGGGATATTGCCATAATCACCACGCTTGGCAGACGGATTGGTGATCGCAGTAAGATATAAACCTTGAGCTAATAGATGCTGCTGCCCATCCATCAGCCATACGTCCCTTAGTCGCCTTTAACGACACCCATGGGAAGACATGGGGTGGTATATTCTAAGCCGGAGACCACATGGCAAGCCTTAATAAATGGTTTAAAAACTACAAACAAAGCAACCTGCGCAAGGGGGCGCCCCCTGTGGGGCTTGGACCTCGGCTCAGGGCGGTCGCTGGCGATGAGATTGAGGGATTATGGCTTTTAGTATTTTAGGGTAGTGCAACTGTCGCTCTACTTTACAGTTCGCGGGCCTCTCGGACTTCGGGTCTACGGGAGCATCGGATGGTTCTTTGCAAACTAACGTTACGTTAACACATAACCCAGAATTCATATATAAATCAATACTATTTGAATTTCTTAGTTGCCTTTTTGTTTTTTTTACAAATTAAATATCTCCTTCAAAATGAGTTAATTTTTTCATCAGGTGTAATCCTAAATAGGTTAACTAGCTATTGTTTGCTAAAATAAACGTTTTTCTTACGCAACTTATTCAAAAACCTTGCACTTAGAAGAGCTCACACACAAATATGGCCATTTTTCATGGTTAAGCCTTAATTGTGACATCTTTACTAATAATAAAGCTGAATAGTTTGTTTGTGTGTTTGCTTGACCAGACTTAGGAACTACTGGACCAATTTGAAATAATTTTTAAGGGCCAATTTATTAAAGGAAGCTATATTTAATAGACCTATAGACCGATGGACTGATGACCTACGAAAGGTAGAAGGAGACAATTGGATGGAGACAGCAGAAGATAGAGCACAATGGAGACAGTTGGAGGAGGCCTACACCCGAGAGGGGCCATGACTTAATATTACTATTATAATTTAGAAGCTTTTTTTATCTTTAAATTTTATTGTATTTTGTATTTTGTTATGTTAGGATTAAGTCAAGGAAAAATAAAGGCTTATTATTATTATATTTAATTAGTAAGTTCCTATGGAAATCGGAGTCACGCGGGTAAAACCGCGTGCAGGAAGATAGTCTAGAATTAATGGGTACACATCAATCATAACCACTTAAACGTCCGGGCGATGACAGCCGCCTAATGGTTAGTGTTTAAAAAAATTTAATACAACTCGTTGAAATACCCATAATGTTAGAGTCCTTGCGATTTTGTTTGTGCCACGTGGTCGGATTGCACTGCTGGGCTAAGCAGGTCACTTTGCATTGTAAGAAGAATCGAAACTCTGTCGGCCACCTACAAGAATCTAAGATGATCCGAAGGCATGAAGAGACATAGTGTCCGACGTAATCCCCGGGACCTGACATGATGGCGGTTACACGGTGTCCTACGTTTAGTCTCGCAATTAACTTGTTAAAAAATTAGCACTTCGTAATGATTCTATAGTCAACCTGACCTCGCAAGAAAGGAATTTACCCATGCTTTCTCTTTCTATTGCCAACAATTTTCCCAACAAGAACATTCCTGCAACCAATTCGATTTCATACCAAAATGTCTCAATACTAAGAAGAAAAGTATACCACATGTAGAAATTGTAATTAAAAGTTTAAAAGTTTTGCTCTGCTAATAAGCACACGGTAACTGACAAAAACTGAAACCAGATCGTTAGAACAATGCGTTGCACAATGCACAGTTTCGCACAATTACATCACTTTTAGTAAAGGCAAGGCTTACAGCAATCCCGTGTGAGAGCAAAATTACGGCTTTATTCTTTATAAATTAAGTAATTTACATTTTTAACGCTTTGTCTCAACATTCAAGGATGATTTTGTGATTTTTTGGTTTTCGTGTGACTTATTAAATTAATTGTTTGGCTATGGTCATCTAAGTTTCAAGGCAGAATTTAACAAGTGTGCAATTAAACTAATTTTATTTCTGTAGGTATGGTTTAAGCTTGAAATAAAATCACGAATTTAATTGTTTATCGTAGTTGTTTAAAACTTATGAATAAGAAGTAAAAAATGAAATTAGTACGTAGACATGAAAACTTATATCATAATCTATACTAATATTATAAAGAGGAAAGATTTGTTCGTTAGTTTGTATTGAATAGGCTCCGAAACTACTGGACCGATTTTAAAAATTCCTTCACCGTTGGAAAGCTACACTATCCCCGGATGACATAGACTATTTTTAATTATGAAGTTCCCACGGGAACGGGAGTTACGCGGGTGGAACCGCGCGCGGGAAGCTAGTCCTTACTAATATTATAAAGGTAAAAGTTTGTATGTATGGATGGATGGACGTTTTTTGCTCTTTCACGCAAAAACTACTGAACGGATTTGGCTGAAAGTTTGCACGGAGATAGTTTATAAGCTTGATAAACATATACGCTACAAAATATTACGCTCCGACCCACTTGAGCAGAGTGACGCGGGTAAAAATGCGGGGCGCAGCTAGTATTTAAATAAAATTATGTTCAGTCTATGAGCTTAGCATTACATTATATTGTATACACGTAGCATACAATATACGTTCAACTTGGCAATTTAATTTAGTCCGACTTACAATTATAATAAATGAATTTAAAGATCTTATCAGTTACAAAATAATATCCGCTTGTTGCAACTTCACATGAAATATGCTTCCTATTACATTAATACAATATATAAAAATCTCAATTACTTCATGATTACCCTTTTCTTTGCGCTAACTTAAATAGATCTACATTTTTTCCAATTAAAATAAGCAAATCGATGACTTTTGTAACTAAGTATTCGCATAATAGTTTTTATTTTTATATATATATATACAGGGTGTCCCAAAAGGTTAAGTAGCTGGGAAAGGGGGTGACAGGGGTGGACACAATGGTCAATAGAAAAATAAAAAAAAAATGGCATTTTTTTTAAAACTTAAAATTTTACACCTTGTTATTTTTGATGTTGATGTTGATGACCTTGTTGTTATTGAAGATTACATAACAGCATTTTTTTTTAATACAGCCATATTTGTAGGTACAATTAGCACAAGGTGTAAAATTTTTAGTCTTTTAAAAAATGCCATTTATTTTTTTAACCACCCAGAGGGATTTTTTTATATTTTTCTGGTGACCCTTGTGACCATCCCTATCACCCCCCTTCCCAGCTACGTAATCTTTTGGGACACCCTGTATATTACTTTGTACTTTCACTGCAAGCAAAATAGGATATATCTCACCAATATATTACCACCAATATTCAATCCATATTATTTACTAACTCCCATTTCCGTAACAATTTTATGATTAAACATAGCCCTTCCTCGATAAATGGGCTGTCTAACACGGATATTTTTTTTCATATCAGTCCTATATTTCCTGATTAGCGATTGTTCAAGCAAGCAAACTCACTCTTCAGCATCTATTAGTATACATTCAATTATTAATATCTGATTATAACCTCTCAAAATAGCGCGATCGTTCAAGCAAGCAAACTCACTAAGCATCTATCAGTAAAATTCAATATCTTAATCTACCTTAACAAAATAGCGCAAGAGAGCTAGTAATGATAAAAAAATAACAAAAATAGAGCAATGAATCGGTTTGAACACCTGTGGTCATCGCACTAGATGAGATGAGGTAAACTGGTTACATAACCCTCGGTGACAGCAACCTGTTCACCGAGACTGGATTCTTTTTACCCGCTAAACGGTTAGTTGTATAAAGTTATAGGCGGTTACAAAAACTAACTTAGACATGAATTAAAAACCTGCCGCTTAAGTGGTTCTGTATTACCGTGCAATATTGAGATCGCGAACGTAAAATTATCATATACTATCTGCACCCCGCGGTTTTACCCGCGTCACTCTGCTCCAGTGGGTCGGAGCGTGATATTTTGTAGCCTATATGTTAATCCAGCTTATTAACTATCCCCGTGCAAACTTTTAGACAAATTCATTTAGTAGTTTTGGCGTGGAAGAGTAAGAAACATCCTTCCATCTATCCATACTTACAAACTTTCGCGTTTATAATATTAGTACTTGGGATATATTTATATTTTTATAATAGATTACCCACTAGCAGAGTTTTGCAGTCTACTAGTATTCTTGTTAACCCCTCGTGGTATGCTAAAATGCTTGAGCTACGAGTGGGTTCACGTCAGTAGTACAATGGGTGGGGATCGAAACAGCGACCACAAGATCACGCACCCGACGCCATTGGGCTACGGCCTCTTCATTGAAGAAAGAAAATGTTATCGACATATTTTTATTTATACTTCAGTTAATTTAATTTAAAGACAATTAATGTACACATATGGTAAATATTTCATGTATTTACCCTCCCACAGTTTATAAGATAAAGATAAGTGGCAGACAGACGGATGGATAGATAGGATAACTAAAAACGATGTCCATATTAAGTTCATTTACCTGGTGTTTATTTTTGTATTGATAAATGTTAGTACAGAGCGGTTATATGTTTCAAATGGTAACAAGACCAATTTCTATCAGTGTTTTAAACTTCGTAAACTTCGTAAATATATAAAATTTCGAATATAAATGTTATGAATTTCCGTCGTATTATTCATTGCTTAATAATTACTAGTCGCCCAGTGTTTGAAATTCGAACATAATTAAAAAGCCTGGTACCTTCCTAGAGGTATAATATAAACTAGGTACCTATAAGTGTGCGAAATTTAAAATTCGTCAGTTAAATTTTCGTAAAAAGGGGAACAAAATTTTCGCTTCACGACGAAAATACTTATACAGGGTGTCCCAAAAGATTACGTAGCTGGGAAGGGGGGTGATAGGAATGGTCACAAGGGTCACTAGAAAAATAAAAAAAAACCGCTCTGGGTATTTAAAAAAAAAAATGGCATTTTTTTAAAAACTTAAAATTTTACACCTTGTTATTTTTGATGTTGATGTTGATGACCTTGTTGTTATTGAAGATTACATAACAGAATTTTTTTTAAATACAGCCATATTTGTAGGTACAGTTAGCACAAGGTGTAAAATTTTTAGTCTTTTAAAAAATGCCATTTATTTTTTTAAACACCCAGAGGGAATTTTTTATATTTTTCTGGTGACCCTTGTGACCATCCCTATCACCCCCCTTCCCAGCTACGTAATCTTTTGGGACACCCTGTATAAATGGACCACGTAACAAACATATTAGAGATGTGACTAATATATTCGTAATAGATACAGGTATTATAATACAACCCATGTATATTAATATTAGGTTAGGCGAGTTTAGAGTAATAGGTTACCAGGTATCAGTCAAATAACAGGGAAGCGTAATAGGCGACTCGCCTCGCTAATCTACATCGCACTCACTCGCCGAAGAGTGAGCGAGATGACTAGATTCGAATCACCGATTCACTTCTTGTAATAGGCATACATGAATAAAATAATGAAAGTGCATATTCGCGAGAATCTTGTATTTAATATTAATTATCATGGAGAATAATCGCAGGTATCAATATTAGATAGAGTAGCTAATAATGAATCGGTTCCCTAATATTTGACTAATACCCAGTAATAGGTATGGTATCATAATATACGATAACTCATATGTTCAATAATAGGATTACCTAAAATTTCCCTAATATAACATCTCTTTACATATATAATTTAATATCGTCGATGATGTCCTTTAGCTTAATTAGCCATTTAACCATCTATATAGGCACCTAATAAAGAAAATTCCTTGTATTTATACTCATTTACTAACTTAATCCGAAAAAACTTTTCTTCCCCCACAGTTTTTTTTCAGCCGCAATCTTTATACACAGTACACAATAATAAGTAGCAACAATCGCACAGTCTAGCAGAGCTAACAGTAAGGTAATAGTGGATGGTGTAACGGTCAGGTCAACCGCAATGAACCACGGTTGCTACACCAGCCAATCGCTGCGGTAGTTTTGTTACACATCAGATATTATTCAAAATGGGACTCCTTAATGGACCTTGAAAAACCAGGGTCGTTAAGGGATATTGCTGCTAACACTCTTGGCAGGCGGATTGGTTATCGCAGAAAAAACGGAGTATCTTTGAGCTGAAATATGCTGCAGCCCCATCAGGGTATGTTCCTTAGTCGCCTCTTATGACACCCATTAGGAAGATATGGGGATATGGGGCAATCTATTCTGACCGGAAACCAAACATTGTTTTGTATTGTTGCATTGATCATTGCGAAGTATTTCAAATTGCCTGTAGGTAGATTTGTATGAGGGTAAAGTGATATTATACGAGGGTACGGTGGTTACTTACCTATCTAGTTAACAGGAGTTTAACTTACATGAAAGTTCACCTACTCATATTTTAGACTTTACGCTCCGTTAGGTATTTTTTTCGGACAGACATAAGTATGATTTAGTTAGCCAGGAGACTTTTGTTAGTTCACTGGATATAAAGGCGAGCTGTGTTCCAAATTAGTAAATGGTTAAAAACTAAAACAAGGTAAGCAACCTGCGTAGGAGGGCGCCCCTTGTGGGGCTCTTCAATCTCGACTTAGGCGGTCGCTAGCGCGAGCATTGAGGAATTATGATATTTAGATTATATATACCTATAGATAGGTAGAAGAAGCAGATTAAGAAGAAAATAGTAAATTTATGTTTAGATGGGTTGTAAAATTGTGACGCACGATTTTGAGCAGATCATAACCATGACTAACCAGTAATTTTGTGGAACGCAAAAACTCAAATCTGTTCCATCCCATCGTTTTCTAGCAAACGATTCTCCAATTTTATTACAATTCAGATTAGTAGGTAAGTATCTTTTTTCACTATAGGTATCATTGTTTCCAATGAATCAGGTAAAGCTATATAACGATAATTTAAATAAAACGAGAAGATAAACTAGCCTTACGAATGATTATGTAAGTACATAATGACTTACAGTGAGTAGCCGACTCAATTACACACGCGTATTAAAGTAGCGTTTAATTGTTTGATAATAATTACAATATTACCTAATTATATGTAATGGTATGGTGGTTTAACATAGATTTAAGTATTACAAAACATTACTTAACTACAACATCAGCCCGTGTACGTCCACTGCTGAACGTGGGCCTCCTCTTAACAGACCTTGGTAATACAGGGCTTTTAGATTTTTTTGAAAACTCTGGGCATAAAAGCGAGCAGGACATTTAGGGATATTGCCATAATTACTACACTTTGCAGGCGGACTGATGATCGCAAGATGGTAAGACATCTTGAGCTGATAGATGATGATGTAGTAAAATAAACGGCCAATCAAACGGACATACAAAATAGCCTTATAATATTTGCTATCTATCAGTGAAAGTCAGGTTAAAATCGGTCCAAGAGTTCAAGCAAACAACAAATAAGCTCTTCAGTTTTATAATATTAAAAGTACACATACATAAGTTGAAATAATGAAATTTATTCAGCACTTAGGTATTTACATACACTTGTACTTGTCAAAATTACACTGTATAAGACTATATCAAACAAAAGTATCAGTTAAGTAGCTAAAAACATTCTTAAAATTATTTGATATTACAGAATTTTTAATCAGTCTGTCCGCCTGTCGTACGATAACAACAAATGTACACATTATAGTAAGATACCTTAGAGGTAACAGGTCTAAAAATGCCAAGAATCCGGCCCAAATCTTAGTGACATCCACCTGAGGGCACCCTTAAGGGGTTAGGACCAACGCTCAGGGTGCCACTGGAGTAAATAGTAGATTTACGAACAGTGGTGGTGATCGCTGGCACGAGATCACAGTTCGGGGAATAAGCAACAACGCGGTCCTTGGTCATGCCGTCGAGGATCCTACACTAGCTAACCTGCAACTTTTCACTAGCTACCTAAGTGGACCCGGAGTAAAAAGGAAGAAAGAAACTCCGAGATTATTTTTTAGTCTCTTTTGCTGTTTCGTTTTTTTATGTCAATTGTAAGTAGTATTACAAAAAAATAATTGTTTTTACCAAATTCGAAGTAAAAGAATTTGCAACCAAGTACAGTTAGCACAAAAAGTTTATCTTGTGTAACTCGTGTGTACAACACATTGACCCCAAGTTTACAACTAGGCTTAAGTGGAGAATGTGTAGGTATAAATGTTGGTATGTCGTACAGTGAATGTTGTTCATGTCCATTTCCTGATAACTTATGGAGAAAACAGTGATGTGTGTGTGATTACTTGTACTTTTAGATCCCGTGGCAGTTGTAAAATGGTTTTATAATCATAGCTTGTGATGGAACAATCGAACGAATGCAATTATGTATTTTTTTAAATGGGCTAATTTGGTAATGAATATTACTTCAGAAGATCTCTACTTTACAGTCATCATCATCATCATCATCATCAGCCCGTATAACGTCCACTGCTGAACATGGGCCTCCTCCCGAGGGAGGGTTTTTGCCATAGTCACCACGCTTGGCAGGCGGATTGGTGACCGCAGTGTTATGTTGTTATACACAGGAGAAACGCTGCTGCCCGCTCCCTGGTTCGTTTGTTATAGATGATGTTATAACAATCGGGACCAACGGCTTAACGTGCTTTCCGAGGCACGGAGGGTAGTTCTCAACCAACCAGACCCGGAAAGAAATCTTAGAATTTACACAAAGATTTCTTGTCCGGTGTGGGGATTGAACCCACGACCTCCGAGATTTAAAGCGAGCCAATTACCGCTACGCTACGGAGGTTGTCCTACAGTATTTGACCAATATAACTCATCGTCATCATCATTTCAGCCGTAGCGTTGGAAGCGGCCTGCATCCACCGTGATCCCGCGACCTTTACCAGATCATCCGTCCATGTTGACGTCGTACTACGCTTGCCGACCCGCGGGCTCCATTCAAGCCATCAATAAAATTGTGTTTGTCGGACGACATATGTAGTTAACCAGAAGGCTATTACTACTTCACCGGGTATAAAGGCGAGCAGAGCTCTAGCCTTAATAGATGGTTTCAAAACTACAAACTAAGCAAGCTGCGCAAGAGGGCGCCCCCTGTGGGACATGGTCCTCGGCTCAGGGCGGTCGCTGGCAGGGGTTTTGTGCAACTATCGCTCAAAGTTACAGTGCTCGGGCCTCTCGTACTTTAGGGTATACGAGGCATCGGAAGGTTCTTTGCAAACTAAGGGTCGGGAGGCCGAGAATGGACGCGTAGCGTTCGCGGGCGCACTCTTCTCTGGCGGGTCGGATAGAGTGGTATCTGTGTAATGGTGCTAGCTGTTATTGGTAGTGTAATTTAATGAAATATAGACATTCAATTTTCAAAACCACTGGAGTTTTTATTTAATACCGTATATGTATAGGTTAAACAAATATACTTTGTTGTATCCATAGTAAGGTTACCTAGCAACCCAAAGGATGATTCACCTTACAACCCCAACATCCTACAATGAAGTAATTATTATGAAAACAGTGAATTGTATACAAAAACATATGTGCCCCTTGTAACACCAACCACCGTACAATAGTGGGAACCGTGTCACCCACTTGTAAACAACTCGTGTGAATCCGCTAATAATTGTGTTAGAAACAATTAAATAGTATGGTCTCCAACTAATTTTACATCGATAGCGAAGTGTGAAGAAATGGATTCGATTTGTTTGTTTTAGGAAATTTACCTTCACTGCTAACTTGTTGTTTTCATTAGTTTTTGGTGTCAACTGTACCTACTAGTTTTGTATTGGAAAAATAGTACCTATTAGCAGGCCTGTCTCACTCCCCGTGTAGTTAGTGAAACCGTAGGTACGCGCAGCGACCCCTGTCCAGGAGACAATTCAATAGGCGCTCACAAACGAGCACGCGTACGAGTAGTGACGCGCGTACGAACTTTGTTAAAAGTGGAGTAACGAAAAAACGCAAAAAAAAAATCTGTGCTATTAAGCTCGTATCAGTGGTGCGAATAATCGTGATCGGATTGCGACAACGCGACTTATTTTAAAAACATCCCTTTTATAAGGTGATAGTGCTAGGTATAGTAAGGAATACTTTCCATACAAAATACGTTTCTTTCGAATAAGTCGTCCCCTGATACTAGCTGTAGGTACTGAGAATAACTCCCGTTGCCCGTCGATCAACTTACGATTCGTAATATTTTCTATTGACATTATATACTTCAAAATCGGCTCAAAATATATGATTGCTATATATATAAACCGTAAGGTAATGTCGTGCCGTGTGGTTTCCGGCTTAGAATAGACCACCCCATGTCCTCCCATGGGTGTCGTAAAAGGCGACTAAGGGTCATATGGCTGATGGATGGGAAGCAGCATCTATAAGCTCAAGGTTTACATCTTACTGCGATCACCAATCCGTCTGCCAAGCGTGGTGATTATGGCAATATCCCTCTACGATCCTGGCTTGCCAAGATCTGTTAAGAGGAGGCCCATGTTCAGCAGTGGACGTAAACGGCCTGTTGATGATGAAGGTAATGTTGGTTAGGTGTTACACAAATACTTTTCCCACTGCGGGAACCGATCGTTAGACCTCTCACACCGCGGCATCTGCTCGACCTCTCCCTCTCACACCAATGCTTATGCCGTTAGGTTACGAAGGTATCCATTACAATTATTTCCTTACAATAATGCGAAGAAAGTGTGAAGATAGCAGTACCTACCAATCGATTCGGTTTGCCTGATTACTCTCATCACTTGAAAAGCGGTCTGTTATTACTAAACTACTTACCTAATTGGTATGTACCTAATTTGAATAGAATAACACTGTGCTTCTCATTGAAAATACTTAAGACGTTATATAACGTAAGGCAAAGACGCATAAGAGACTAGAGACGGTTAAGGCACGAAGGCCTCCTCCGTGCCGCCTATGTGTAATTCACGACACCACGAACATTTTGTATGAAATAACGTTTCGAAGCGACAACATGTTTTCGCTGCGTCTTCGCCTTACGTGGTTTAATTTACTAACATTGATTAAAAAAAGGTAATTTTACTTTAAGAAAATCGCAAATCGGTAGGTCTTTGCGTTTCTTACGCACATAACTACCTACATAGTTTGTAGTTTATAAACCATTTAATATGGCTCCAGACACTACTTATTTATGCTTAGGAAAGTAGTAAAAGCCTTGTAGCTAACAACATTATCATAGACTAAGCGACCGTAACTCAATGGCTAACGCTTCGGACTTGTGATCTTATGGTCGCCGGTTCGATTCCTACCCACAGCACTACCAACGTGAATCCACTCGTAACACAAGCATTTTAGCTTAGCACGAGGGGTTTACAAGAATACAAGTCGACTAGTAATTCTTAAAAAATATAGACTGGATTCTTAAGAAGAGTCTATGCATCATAACTTAATATAAAGATAACATGCCGAATGCGAAAATCGTGCGTTTAAAATTGAATTTAACTCGACTATTAAGTTATTAACGCACATTTTTCATTTCAGTTAACAATCCATCAATGATGTTTACTGTCCCCGCTTTCTATTTGCTCTGTAGTATATAGTTTTTTCACAAAAACGTTTTCACTGGTTGTGCAATAACAAATATGTCACGGATTTTTATTGTTTCGTTTCATAATAGGTTAGAAGAAAGCGAATGGACAATGCTACCGGTTGGCTTGGCTTTGTGGGGTATTCAGGTCGTGTACCAATGATGGTATAGTCGATTATAGTTGTGTGTTTGTGGGTAGGGTTATACTCAGAGAGTTAGGTATTATATCCCATCAGGGTCATGTATCCCATAGTCATTTGTTTGACGCTGCAACCGCATCATAGACGATGGTTTTGTTGAAAATCAGCGCACTGAGACCTTTTAGACACGTTAGCGACAGTTATATTAATGAAAAACTGTTACGTAAATTTCAAAATTGAGATATATAAATATGTAATACAATATTTATTGTATATATTTTGTGTTTTTCTATGACTTTTTTACCGTCGATTATAGCCGACGTAAGCGCACGAGTATTGTCGTTCAAAAAGGTAAAAAAAAAACATTTGTTTCATTTCCTATTTCAAATCTTCAACAAAAACAATAATAAAGCAATGAGATACAAATTAAAACACCAATGCATAATTAATTAAATATTACAGTTGCACGTAAAACATTAGGTATTCTTGAAATCATTACCGCATCGTAATTACTCGTAATACTCATAATTATTACATTGTAATGTCTGTAATATTAATGTGTGTTTTTTACGTAGTTTATGCGATTATTGAATTCATACATACTTACAAGATGTTCCCAACCTTTTGTAAACTAGTCACGTGTATTAAAAAGGTTGGTTTATATGGATGAATGGATGGATGGGTGGATGGATGGGTGGATTGATGGATAAGTTATTTTGTACTTCTGCTACTACCGCCCCCTTTACAAGGAAAATAAATTCATAATAACTAATACTTAAGTTTATTACAAAATTTATGACAGTACTTACCAATCTGCAATATTTTTATGATAAGTAAAGTAAATTGTCACGTGTAATTGAATAAACCTTTATTATTATAACTCGTACTTTTTCTAATTGTTTTTACCCGCGTTTTACCCGAGTCACTCTGCTCCAGAGGGTCGGAGCGTGATATTTTGTAGCCTATACATTAATCCAGCTTATAAACTATCCGCGTGCAAACTTTCAGCCAAATCCATTCAGTAGTTTTTACGTGAAAGAGTGAGGCACAATTTACACCGCCGCGGAATAGAATGGAAGCGACTTTTTGCAACGAGACTGTACATAGCATAATGAACTTTATAACACACAAATTAAATAAGAGCCAGAAAATAGGACGCGCGTCTTCCGTGGAATCCTCGCGCATTCTCGAGAATTCTCTGGTGCACTTTTTGACAATTGACGCTTCGACTCCGTTCCATTCCGCGGCGGCGTAAATTGAGCCTAACAAACATTCATCCATCCATCCATACTTACAAATTGTCGCGTTTTTAATATTAGCAGGAAGTAGGATTCCAACTAGGTACCTCAAGCAACTACGTGCTTTACTTGTGTACTAAAGACGTGTATACTTTTAATTAAACACGGAGATTAAAATTACATAGATTTTATAACCATTCCTTTGTTAAAGTTATCTAACTATAAACGAAGTCCCCAGTCAATCACGTAACACGTAATTCCGATCATTGTACTGTAATTAAGTAATTGACTCTTAACGGTTTTAATTTCTATTGTAATTAATTTTATAATTGCTTTATACATTAAATAGTCATTTAAGTGTATTTAAAACAAAGTCGCTTCCCGCTATCGGCATGTCCCCATGTTGCTTAGATCTTTAAAACTATGCAACGGATTTTGATGCCGTTTTATAGATAGAGTGATTCAAGAGGAAAGTTTATATGTATAATGCATCTGAATTGCATCCTTTGATTTTTTGAGTTTGTAGTTTTGTGTTTATTCATAACAAACATACACACAAAAATACATTTTTTTCCTTTTTATAATATTAGTATATATTGCACACCATAAGTGAGATAATTGTTACGAAAATAAAACCAGTCCAAAGTATGGACATTGTGTGGCTTAGTTTGAAATGGAACTATCTCGCAATGCGGTCGTAAATAACGTAATCAATTTGTGAATTACTAAATAAAAAAAAAATTATCACCATTACTTTAATAGCTTATGAAGTAAAGCATATTTTAGCACTTAAGCGTGTGTGCAATATTATTCAACTTACGCATTTCATTTTTGTAAGTAGGTACACGTATTTTGTTGTATTGTTTTGGTTGTGGATCCTCTCATATTTTTTCTCCATAATTAAACAATTGCTAGGGCGTCGGACTTGCAATCATCGATGCGTTCAAACCCCACCCATTGCACTACCGACGTGAACCCTCTCGTAACACAAGCATTTTAGCTAAGCACGAGGGGTTAACAAAAATACTAGTAGACTGCTAAACTCTGCTAGTAATCTTTATAAAAATAAAATAAGAACAGTGTAAAACCATATTCATTGGCAATTAATTGTTTTTAAGCGTTTAACATATGTGTCCTAGTAAATATGTTCTCCCACCATGCCTCCGCATTAAGTTCGAGATGTTTGCCAGACACTTCGCACCTATTGGCACAAATTCTTTGAGAACAATCACGACTACATAAACATGATTCTTGTTTTACCATAATCGTTGTGTTCGTGCAAATCAAGAATTACTAATGTAACAACAATTTATTGCATATAACATAGGCATTTGTATTCTTGTGCTAGAAGCTGGCTGACCTTGAATTAACCAGATTCTGGGCACGCCAATCCGATAAACGGTGCACTCGAGATAATATGAGAATGGAAAGTTAGTACTTGCTTCTGCATTAGTTGTAGGGTAAGCACATCATCAGCCCGTATAGCGTCCACTGCTGAACATGGGCCTCCTCCCGAGGGAGGGTATTTGCCATAGTCACCACGCTTGGCAGGCGGGTTGGTGACCGCAGTAATATGTTGTACCACACAAGGTAACGCTGCTGCCCGTTCCTTGATATACGAATATTATAGATGATGTTATAACAATCGGGACCAACGGCTTAACGTGCTTTCCGAGGCACGGAGGGTACCCTCAACCAACCGGACCCGGAAAGAAATCTTAGAATTTACACAAAGATTTTCTTTCCGGCGTGGGGATCGAACCCTCGGCCTCCGAGATTTAAAGCGAGCCAAATACCGCTACGCTACGGAGGTTGTCGGGCACGTATTATACTAATCCGATTCAGATTACTTGCGCCCAGTGGAAAGAATGGGACTTCTTGATCCTATAGTCTTTTAGTCCTATAGTCTTAGGCTTTGGCTATTTTTTTTAGGACATATATTATGTAGTCAGTCACGAGGCTTTTGCTGCTTCACCGATCATAAAGTCGAGCAGCGTTCTAGCCTTATTAAATGGATTAAAAACTACAAACTAAGCAACCTGCACAAGAGGGCGCCCCTGTAGGACTTGGACCTCGGGTCAGGGCATTCGATATATTGGAGCACTCCTTTCATTCTACTCATTAACTAGTCTTGCCTGATTCACTGTAAAACTCATTGATTGACAAAAAGAATTTCGTGTGAATCTTGACACTACATAACAGTGAAAGGAAAACAATAAAAATAATTAAGAAAGTTAATCTTGTAAGTTTTGTATTGGCACAGAAGGGTCACGGGCCCCACGTGGTCTTTAACAACAGTCGGAGTTTTTTTTTTTTTTTCGGACGGACATTATAATATGTAGTTAGCCCTGAGGCTTTTGCTACTTCACCGGGCACAAAGGCGAGCAGGGCTCCAGCCTAGATAAATGGTTTAAACACTACAAACTAAGCAACCTGCGCAAGAGGGCGTCCCCTGTGGGACTTGGACCTCGGCTCAGGGCGGTCGCTGACGGGGAGATTGAGGGATTATGGCTTTTAGTTTAGGGGAGTTTTGTGCAACTGTCGCTCTACTTTACAGTTCGCGGGCCTCTCGGACTTCGGGTCTACGAGGGCATCGGAAGGTTCTTAGCAAACTAAGAGTCGGGAGGGAACAGTCGGAGTATAATACGGGCCTGTTTATTGGTAAATTGGTTTTGTGAGATAAATTGAAGATACAGAATGTAGGGCTCCCAGTTAGACTTCTTGATTGCCGATTACTACAGACAGTAATAATTACAGAGCTTCCTAGTCGTAAAACTACAGATAAACTAGGCTTAGTTATTAATTCATATACACAGACATGTTGCGCCGAGCCCAAATAAATTGTGATAAGGGCAGGAGAATGATGACAACCAATGTCAACGGCGGATCGAAGGAGTGTCCGGGGGGTTTAAGTGGTGTAGGGTCCTCTCCTCGTGGTATGAGTTTAGCATACCACGCTATGTAGAGGGCGAGTCACACATCCCACCGCCAGCGCGCGAATACGCTGCAGCGGCGGTGGGAATACGTAAATGCATTTCCCCACGGACAAAAAAAAATAAAAGGAGAATGATGACATCGATATATATACCTAAGTAATTAATTTTTTGCCAACACTGAATATGGCCAATCGTTTGGTGGTTTTTCTTTCCGTACGTATATGTGTTTAGCCCTGAAGCTTTTGCTTCTTCACCGTGCACAAAAGCGAGCAAAGCTCCAGCCTATATAAATTGTTTTAAAACTATAAACTAAACGACCTGCGAAAGAGGGCGTCTTCTGTGGGACTTGGAGAGATTGAGGGATTATGCATTTTAGTTTTTTTTTAGGGGTGATTTGTGAGTTTACAGTTCGCGTACCTCTCGGACTTCGGGTCTACGAGGGCATCGAAAATTCGTTTGTACCATAAGGTCAACTTTGTACGGGGAATTTCTTATCTTAATGAGTCCAGGGACACGCAGAAGAGCAAGAAATTAAACATTGCACATTAAATAACAAGCACGTTTCAAACGTGACATTCTTTGTTATTTTATCAGATGAATGAAATATATCTTGTGAGGCTATTTAATATGTATCTTGTACATCTTTAGCTAACAGAAAAAAACAATGTGTACCAAAGATAAAATATATAAGAAACACTTACTTATTTAGAATGCTTTTTTGGCAAAACTCCAACGTTAGCGACAAATGAAATATACAAATACGGATCCAGGATACACACCGACATGTTCTTGTTTTCTAAAAGAGCTTGTTATTTAGCGGACAATAAGATCATGAAAGTATATAAAGTGGAACAACTTTCGGTATCAATGATACTATTGTCATCAACAAACACAAAGTTCGAAGCCGTTCAATGTATCTACTAAGGCATCAAGTTGATATTCACTTCGGAGAAGGATCTACTTTGCCCTAAAATACTTGAGCTTGTTGAACAGAAGTTAAGATATACAGTATACCAGATGATGAAGTACATAAATCTAGACCTCAGAAGAATAAAGACTAATGTACTATTATCTTCAGAAGCATTTTGTCGTAAGTGCCAGTTTATGATAAAGGCACATACGACGAATGTGTCGGACGTATAATAGCACATTCGACCTAATGCTTCTGAGTTCTAGATATGTATCTCAACTTCTAAATAAACTTTATTAAAATAAAAATAGCACAGTTTTGACACACTACACGTACATACTCGTTAACTCCCCTTCCCTCGTGCTAAGCTAAAAATGCTTGTGTTACGAATGGGTTCATATCGTGTAATGCAGGGTTTCCTAGGGATCGCCATTCGACGGCAGGAGGTTCGTGACAAGATTTACGTAATGACGGCTTGAAAATTCAATACGCGGTCCAAAATGATTCCAAAAATTGAATCCATTTGCGACAAGAAACAAGCACACCCATCACATTAATATTAAAAAGATACTTCTTTTGGCACTTTATTTGTTACCTTTTATTCAAATAAAAACCTTATTTTCTTCAACAGTCAATTTTATTATTTTCTTGGGGGGGGGGGATTTAATTAGTTAGTTAGGGGTTCGCTTTCACCTGGAAATTTTAACAGGGGTTCGGAGCCGAAATTTTGAGAAACCCTGGTGTAATGGGTGGGAATTGCAGCGGTAATAAATATATTAGTAGGTACCTAATAATAATTCAACTTCTTCTTTAGTTAGTTAACAAACTTTAACATTAATATCGCCTCGGACTAAGTTTGCCCATATTGGGCAAGCGCGTTCTTCGAGCTTGTTTCACTTGTAATCAATGGCGAGCGTAACGGATAACAGGGTCGGGATTTCGGCGAAAGTGTCGTTCGCAGGCGCGAGGAACGCGAACGGATGTGGAGTCAGCCAAAATTCCTGGACCACCGAAACTGACGAAAAACCCGAGGCTCTTAAAAACCGTAAAAAGACAGATCCATTTTTGGGAGGATTTTAGGTTGTTTGTTGAATCATTTTTATTTCATTCAGGCAATCCTTAATATTGCAGATTTAGAAAATAGAATTGTTATCGCACTTTTAGCTTAACCTTAAGTATAAAATATATTTAAAGTAACAGGTTTATTTTGACTCGTACCGCTATCAAGAGAATGGCATTTCGGCAGACATCTTGGGTTTAAACTCGCCAGCCTCAGGTACAACGCAAACAGGTTTCTCGATAACTTCTAGTAAGTCATGAATAATGTTAATTTCCGCTAAACCTCGACGTGAAAGACTGGTATTTCTCTTATCCTTATATATACCTAGTTGCTAACTCAGTAGGTATCAGTAAATGTAAATATAACTTCGATTTAACTTTATTTATCTAGGAATATTTAAACAACCTCCTTGGCTATAAGTTTCGAAGGTCGATCATCTCCCCGGTCAAGAAATCTTTGTGTAAAATCTAAAGGTGGGTATAGACTAGACCAGGGGTGGCCAACCGGTCGATCGCGATCGACTAGTCGATCCCGGCAGCTATTACAGTAAAAAGTGATATTTTAGTCTACAAATACGTGCCACAGACGCAGAAATATAGTGTTTGTCGTGTAATAATCTGAAAATATAGATATTTATCATTCGATTGACTTATACGATACGTGATTCAACGTTATGTATGCCATATAGTCGATCGCACACTGTCAAAAGTCGATCTTAGGTCTTATTAAGTTGGCCACCCCTGGATTAGACCATTTACTTGTAACAGAAGATCGATCATTCACCATTTGTGACATCCGTAAATTTGAATATTGTGTAAAAAGGGCAAATTGTTTGAGATTATGTTACAAGTAAATGCTCTAGTTTATACTCACCTTAAGATTTGTTTCCGGGTCTGGTTGGTTGAGTCTACCCTCCGTGCCTCAAAAAGTACGTTAAGCCGTTGGTCCCGTTAGTTATCATCTATGACAATTGTATAGGTACCAGATAACATGCAACGGCGTTCACCTATGTATATTCTGTACACAATACTGCGGTCACCAACCCGCCTGCATAGCGAGGTGACTATGGCAAACCCCTCCCTCGGGAGGAGGCTCATGCGCTGTGGTAGATGTTATACGGACTAATAATGATGATACATAATATAGGTAATTAGCAATAATCTGTTTTAATAGTTATTGTATATGTTTATAAATATTATAACTACGAAATAAAAAAATATGTGAAATAACCAATTTTCTCAATTCATTAAAGACTAAATTATAATTTAACTGTTATTCAATGACATACTTTGTAAGTCGCGGTCTAAAAATCAAATCGCCGTAGTTTCGATTTAAATATAAAATAAATTTATGGTTCGTTAATTCTTAACTGCTATTGACTAGCAGTTATTATTAAACTTACTATATAGCGAAATAATTCCACTGCATTATTATCATGTAATAGGTAGATATTAACATGGATATATGCTTTTTAAGTGACGAGTTTTTAGACTTAAACAAAAAAGTTAAATGAAAAGTAAAGAAAGTTTCTTAAATAATTTCGATTTCATTAAAAAGAACTTCCGAACAAATGCAAAATTTACTGTCATGTGACAGTTTGAGTCTGAGCTATGTAGCTCAGACTCAAAACGTCATCAAACAATCTAAATTAAAAACCAAATATCTAGTGTTAATACTGCAAAAAAAATTTTAATCTAGATATTTGGTTTTTAATTTCGATTAGTATGGGTTTTCCGCAAAGTAACGCCTGATTCCATTAAATATATGTCATCAAACAAGTTGATGAGGGTGGTAATCGAACCCAGATTACCCGTTCTCATAAGCAACTACCGTAATTCGTTTCTCTTTTTGGATACTATCAGAATACTTTAAACTCTACGCAACGTACTTAGGCTAATCCCACATTGAGCATGCGCGTTCCTCGAGCGTATGAATGGGAGCGCTTTGCTCCTGACCCCCTCACATGCTTGAAGATCACGCACATCCAATGTAACGTTAACATTATACCTACGAATGGTCAATTTGTGATATCGCCGCAGATACTTCAATACCGCGTATGTGGCAGTTGCTAATAAGATGTAATTTCGTGTGTCAACATATATTGTTTTTATTTACGTTTTAAAAGGAAAAAATCCAATTTGCTACATTTGATTTTCAACCTTATTATCTATTGTCTCTTACGCGGTATCGTAGTATCACAGACATGACATTTAATGTAGTTATGAATACGGAAAGAAAGGGAAAGCAAATGTCACGTACTGAAGTCAAGGACGCAGACAGAGATAAATTGAACGAACTATATCGATAACAACTCATAGGAGCAAAGACCGTATCGCAACTAAATGAAATCATTCCTTTCAATCAAGTTTCTTTCTCATTTAATTAAAATGATTTACATTCAACGATCCAGCGATCCTTTGTTAACACCTGTCCTATTAATATTATGATCGGGAAAGTTCGTATGAATGGATGTATGCCAGTGAACGGATTTGATAGAAATTTTGCTCAGGGATAGTTTATAAGCTGGATTCAAATATATTATAGTCGAAGTTTTATAATGTATGCTGAACATAAAGAATGGGATTTACACAGACTGATGATACATCGTCACCCTCTGTAGCGTAGCGGTATTTGGCTCGCTTTAAATCTTGGAGGTCGTGGGTTCGAATTTAGGGATGTCGATTCTTTCCAAAAAAGATCGATTTTTAAATCGATTCGAATCGTGACCTAATGAATCGATCCACAAAAAAATCGACGCCAAAAAGATCGATTTCTGAAAAATCGATCTTTTCTTCAAGTTTTTGTTTATAATGTTAAATTAAATTATTTTTTTGTAAATAAATCTATTTTATTAAAAACATGACACATATTATAATTTAACGATCTCTTATCAGTAAAATCAGGTGATTCGATGATAAAAAATATTTTTATTACCATATCAAAAGATCAGATCAGGCATAAAATAAGACATTTATTTTTTTATGTATTGGTTTACAAAGTTAAGAAAATAGATAATGTAGCTTATAGTTCCCAATGCTTAATTTCTAAACTTTTTAAAAACAACAGTCTGTCATAAAATCGAATGTCGATTTTTAAGGGTGAAATATCGATTCACTGAATCGATTCAGTACTACATATCGATTTAAAAAATCGATCTTTTTGGCTCCAAAAATCGATTCTTCGATTAATCGATCTCAGATCGACATCCCTAGGTTCGATCCCCACACCGGAAAGAAAATCAATGTGTAAATTATAAGATTTCTTATCGGGTCTGGTTGGTTGAGGGACTATCCTCCATGCCTCGGAAAGCACGTTAAGCCGTTGGTCCCGATTGTTATAACATCATCTATAATGATCGTATATCAAGGAACGGGCAGCAGCGTTTCCTTGTGTGGTACAACATAATACTGCGGTCACCAATCCGCCTGGCAAGCGTGGTGACTATGGCAAATACCCTCCCCCGGGAGGAGGCCCATGTTCAGCAGTGGACGTTATACAGACTGATGATGTACCCACATCGTTACAAAAGAGTAATAGCCAAGCTAAGCTAAGAGACTTTGAATACTTCTCCAGGCAAAGTTTATATATATATGCTTAAATTTTAGAATAATATTTTATTTAATAATAACAAGCTTCCAGCGCGCGTAAATCCCGTCCCCGTCGCAACTTCATAATTATATAGCCTATTGCATTTCTTGACAAACAGGCTCTCTAACACTGGAAGAATTTTTCAAATCAGACCAGTTGTTCCTGAGATTAGCGCTCTTTTTTTTTTCCGGTGGGACGCATTCCCACCACCGCTGCAGCGTATTCGCGCGCTGGCGGTGGGATATGTGGGACTCGCCCTCTCCATAGCGTGGTATGCTAAAGTCATACCACGAGGAGAGGACCCTACACCACTAAAACCTCCCGCACACTCCTTCGATCCGCCGTTGGCGGGGGTCGGGTACGCATGAGCAATCCGGCCAATGAGATTAGCGCCTCTAAGCAAATGCTGTATCTGACCTCCACCAAATTACCGTACGGCTCAATCAAGTACAAGTACCCAGACATAAGTTCAGGCTGGCTGACCCATTTTGCAGCTTAAATAGCATGAAGTGAAACCGACTTTCTTCGGATAGCACGTGGTTCCTTGTAACAATGACTGGTTTTAACCCAAACTGGTTGGGGCATACAGTTTCATTGGTACCATACCGGTTTGCTAGGAAGTCTGGGTTTCACTGGAATTCGTAACTAGCTCTTTTTATGTATCTACTTAAATTCAGTTATTTTATTACGTTTTTCATGAGTATGTCTCTATGATGATTTACAATAAATTAAAAAAAAATTGCCATCAAAGATTGTTGCGAACTCTTTTAAATATAACCTTTTTAGTTTTATATCTTCTTTTTTTTATAATTTCTAATTTTAAATATTTTGACAGTACAAACTTGATTAGACTGTGTCACGAGATAACGTAACTTTGATTTCTTGCTAAATAATTTATTAAATATATCCATAATTCTTCATTTATTCATCTCCTCAACAAGATGCTTATAATGTTTGTGGAACTATTTGACTAATATAAATAAAGAATTTTAATTAATTAATAATAAATTACTAATGAAAAAAAAACAGTAATTGCTGTTATTAGTAGAAAAATCATAATTTCAATCGTATACCAGAGAACGGTCAAGAGCTTTTTTATGGTAAAAACGGCACCCTATTACTAAGACTCCGCTATCCGTCTGTCTGTCACCGGACTGTATCTCATGAAGCTAGACAGTTGAAATTTTCACAAATCCATGTATTTAATATTTATGTTGCTTTAATAACAACAAATACTATAAACAGAATAATAATATAAATATTTAAAGGGGGCTCTCATACAACAAACGTGGGTTTTACGCCGTTTTTTGCTCGATATCAATAACTAAAACGCTTGACGCTTGTAATGGTGTTTTAATAATCTAATAGGTATTTGCGGTGTATCTTATTAATCGAATTAAAAAAAGGACGACGTTCTATATTCAACTGTATTTTATTTTTCAATCTTACATATTAAAGAATGAGACAGACGAAATAAGAAGATAATTTAAATTGAAAATCGAACACTGGCTGTCTGTCATTTATGTTCTACTAACCGCCTATTTCATTTAAAGTTAGATTCTTTCAATTCCAATTTTTAATTTCTTTTAACATTTTTAAAAGAGATCGTTTTATATAAACTTATAACTTTTTTAGGTATAACTGTAAAAACTGATAGCCTAGCCGCCCTAACTAGAATCTTTGTGAATTAATTATATGTACCACAAAAAAATCTTCCAAGTCTATTTATAAATATTTAGACCGATGATCTTATCAAGGAACTGCATTATTAAATCTAACTAGCTGTGAAATTAGGCTTAAAGCTCAAGTACCAATCAGCTTTACCTATGCACTAAGAATTCCATAACACCGATAAATGCAAACGTGTATCAGTAATTGTTCTAAATGGACGATTAATTGCCTCAAAAAACCGAGTATTTTACGAACAAAAATCGTATATGTACACAACCACAAGAAAGTCAAGCATCTAATTTGATCTAAAATGGTAGGGTAGGGTAGGGGTAGGGTAGGGGTAGGGTAGGGGTAGGGTAGGGGTAGGGTAGGGGTAGGGTAGGGGTAGGGTAGGGGTAGGGTAGGGGTAGGGTAGGGGTAGGGTAGGGGTAGGGTAGGGGTAGGGTAGGGGTAGGGTAGGGGTAGGGTAGGGGTAGGGTAGGGGTAGGGTAGGGGTAGGGTAGGGGTAGGGTAGGGGTAGGGTAGGGGTAGGGTAGGGGTAGGGTAGGGGTAGGGTAGGGGTAGGGTAGGGGTAGGGTAGGGGTAGGGTAGGGGTAGGGTAGGGGTAGGGTAGGGGTAGGGTAGGGGTAGGGTAGGGGTAGGGTAGGGGTAGGGTAGGGGTAGGGTAGGGGTAGGGTAGGGGTAGGGTAGGGGTAGGGTAGGGGTAGGGTAGGGGTAGGGTAGGGGTAGGGTAGGGGTAGGGTAGGGGTAGGGTAGGGGTAGGGTAGGGGTAGGGTAGGGGTAGGGTAGGGGTAGGGTAGGGGTAGGGTAGGGGTAGGGTAGGGGTAGGGTAGGGGTAGGGTAGGGGTAGGGTAGGGGTAGGGTAGGGGTAGGGTAGGGGTAGGGTAGGGGTAGGGTAGGGTAAGGGTAGGGTAGGGTAGGGGTAGGGTAGGGTAGGGGTAGGGTAGGGTAGGGGTAGGGTAGGGGTAGGGTAGGGTTAGGGTAGGGGTAGGGTAAGGGTAGGGTAGGGTAGGGGTAGGGTAGGGTAGGGTAGGGGTAGGGTAGGGGTAGGGTAGGGGTAGGGTAGGGGTAGGGTAGGGGTAGGGTAGGGTTAGGGTAGGGGTAGGGTATAAAAGTCCACCCGTGCGAAGCCGGGGCGGGCGCCGCTAAAAAGATGCAGCGCAGCTTGGATGCCCTACCAGAATGGCTTAAGAAGTGGAAATTGTCGGTGAACGTGGGTAAAACCCAAGCCATCGTCGTGGGACGCCACACCTATCTTCCACCACCACTCCGACTCCAAGAACAGGAGATTGTGTGGTCCCCGAAGGTCACGTACTTGGGGGTCACAATCGACTGCTACCTCCGTATGACCCCGCACGTGACCAAAGTCGTCGGCAAAAGTCGAGCCGCTCGCGCACAGCTAAGGCCGGTGTTAGCGTCCCCGCTCCCTCTGAGGGCCAAACTGGGCGTATATAAACTTTATATACGCCCGGTGATCACCTACGCGGCCCCAGCATGGTTCGTCCTCACAAGCGAGGCGAACCGGAAGAAGCTCCGTGCGCAGCAGAATCTCACGCTGCGCACCATTCTCAACGCGCCTCGCTACACGAGGAACGACACCATCCAGAGGGATCTGAAAATGCAGTCGCTGGACGCCTTCATCGAGCACCTCGCCGAGCGGATGTTCGACCGCGCCGACGCCTCATCGTGGGACCACATAAGGTCCATCGCTCCGCATCACACACGGCCCCCTGACCGAAGGAGACTCCCTAGGGATCTGGTGCCGGGCGACACAGTCGCTCCCCCCGCCCCAGGCGCACCAACGCCGGGGCAGCTTACGGGAACCTCCTAACGTAGTCGGCGCACGGTCGTAGATCGGCTCCTGCCGGGCCTCACCACACGGTGTCTCACCCGGTAGGGCCTCGATCTCCCGGCGCCGTGAAGCATAGGAGGTTTCATTTCCCCCGTGACAGCTGCCCCGGGCCACAGCCCGGGCGCCCACTCACTGCGGCCACCAATCACCAGTCCCTAGGGACATGATCACGGGTATTACCCACCTCAACCACCTGCCTGTAGTCACAGGCAGCGTTTGAAACCTCGGTCAGGGGGCAATACGCCCCGATACCGACTCCTCGGCGCCCTTGCGGGCGCCTGAGAAGTCTTCAGCGATAGCCGGGGCGGGCCGCTAGTAAAGTTATAAAGTCTTCCTTCTTTCATTTATAAAAGAGTGATAGTGTATAGTGTTCGTACCCCTCACACACCCTCTTCGAGGACCAACAGCAGCGAGCCCTGCTGAGCTACGACTCGTAGGCGTTACAGTACATACACAGTCTTTAAACAGATGGACGGAATGTCGTTACCCCATCCATACTGCCTTGTAAGCGCTCTTCCGATACAGAAACCCTAGAAAGATGTCGCCACATTATTGACTAATATTTATATAAATAGTCATCTTCATCAGCCCGTATAACGTCCACTGGTGAACATGGGCCTCCTCCCGAGGGAGGGTATTTTCCATAGTCACTTGGCAGGCGGGTTGGTGACCGCAGTAGGTATAATGTTATACAAGGAAACGCTGCTGCCCGTTCCTTGATGTAAGACTATTAAAGATGATGTAATAACAATCGGGACCAACGGCTTAACGTGCTTTCCGAGACACGCAGGGTAGTCCCGCAGCCAACCAGACCCGGAAAGAAATCTTTAGAATTTGCACAAAGATTTCCTGTCCGGCGTGGGGATTGAACCCACGACCTCCGAGATTTAAAGCGAGCCAAATACCGCTACGCTACGGAGGTTGTCCATAAATGTCAACTTATCCAAAACGGAACCAAACCAAAGTGACATCGCTTCGCCAAATCATACGGCTACTTTAGTATAACGTCGTGACACATAGTTAACATAACGGCAGTTAGTATACTTGAGATAAACACGGTACAGCTGTGACCGACTTCTGGAGGCAGCATATAATTAGTGCCTGCCTGACCGGTTCTAGCAAATATATTTGAATATTTGTAGTTATCGCTGTGAATTTGAATGCCAGATTCGATGAGACTATGGCCGGATTCTTGGAAGTTAATTTTATACCTGTTCCCTTTAAGTCATCTTACTATTATGTGTACATTTGTCATTTATCGCACGACAGACGGACAGACTGATAAAAAAGTCTGTAAGATCAAATAATTTTAACAATGTTTTCAGCTACTTACGTGATACTTTTGTTAGATTTAGTCATATACATACAGTGTAATGTTGACAAGTACAAGTGTATGTAAATACTTAAGTGATGAATAAATTTCATTATTTCATAAATTAAATGATTGTGTCTATTTTAGTGTACGAAGAAACAGGAGACCTAATTTCAAGTTTCGAGCAGGCACGATAGTTTTGTTTTTTTTTTTCTGACGGACGTTAATCTATTTAGCCCAGCGGTCGGCAACCTTTTGGCATGCCTGGGTCACAAGGTGGCAAAATAAACTGAAGGCGGGCAGTTGTGATATAAACATTATAAACCCTAGATTCTACCTGATGCCTACGTATAATTGGTGATAGATAGAATGAAAATCTCAATTTATTCGTTCGCGGGCAGAGCGAAAAGCGTTATTAAGGATCCACACTATACGGTATACGATCGATCGCGATTAGTTCATGCATTTACCTATATTTATTACTTATTTACACCGCTGAGTTAGCCAGAAGGCTTTTGCTACTTCACCGGGCATAAAAGTGAGCAAAGCTCCAGCCTTAATAAATTGTTTAAAAAGTCTAATCTAGCAACCTGCGCAAGAGGTGCATCCTGCTCCCTGTGGGACTTGGACCTCGGCTCAGCAATGATAACTTTAGATTTTTAGGGGATGTTTGTGCCAATGTCGTTACTTTTTGATATTTTGTATATTATTATTGTAAATTGAAGCGCCAAGCCCCATTTGTCGGTTGTGTACCTTTCATTTACTCTGTCCTCTGTAAGTTTCTCTACCTACTTCTGCATACAACTCCTATATTCTCCTATACATGCTCCATGTATGTTCTTCGAGGTCCCTCAAGTCTCCTCTGTCCTTCTATGTTTTTGTCTTTAATGTCTTTAATATCGCAATGACTCAGAATAGTTGAACAAAGCTGAATGCAATTTGGCACACAGTAACTTCATTGTCCGCGTCCACGCCACATTATATTCGATTAGATACCACTCTGATGATTTTATTGAAGGCTAGATTTCCGCGCGCGGTTCCACCCGAGTAATTCCCGTTCCCGTAGGAATTTCATAATTAAATATAGCCTATATCACTCAGGGTGAATGTAGCATTCCAATGGTGAAAGAATTTTTGAAATCGGCACAGTAGAGTTTGAGTTTATTAATTACAAACATACACTCAAAAATACAATTCTTTTCTCTTTATAATATTAGTATAGATAAGTATAATATACTTATATTTATCTATACTAATATAAAGGGAACGTCAACTTAAATAGATTAGACGAAATAATAACTGCACTTAATGACGTTATGCCAAAATTATTTTAGACCTTTCGACTTGGCTAGTTAAAGGGCACCCATAAAATATACGACTAAAATGTAGATGGTAGTGAATATAATCAGAAATCTATAATAATTATATAAAAAGATAGAATTTGTTTGTGTGCTTCACCGCAGGAAATACTGTACCGATTTAAAAAAAATCTGTAAGTGTTAATAGCCAATTTATTTACGAAGGCTATAGGCTACATTTTATTATGAAGTTTCTACGGGAACGGGAGTTACGCGGGTTTCATCGCGCGCGGGAATCCAGTACTTAATATTTCCAAATTAGGTATACAAAACTCAAGAAGTTAAGGCAATAACACTAACGAAATATAATAGTTTACTTTTGTATTGTCCATCAGCTTGTTGAGTCTGTCGATTTAATACAACTTCGTGGTCGTTTACTAATATATCTCAATGGTGGATCAAATGTCTTCGAGACCACGAAACCATCGCCCACATTGACCACGCTTTACCTACTACCGTGAGAATTTAGAACTAAAACTTGTTTTTTTTTTTCGTTTAGTTTGGTTTGCTTAAAGTTTATACACAAATATGAATAACTTAGTATGGATGTAGAACTAAGTATTTGGGATATGCAGACAGCTTCTCGAGTACCCAGCTCTATCAATTTATTTAATTATTTAAAACTTTCTTGCACAATAATGGACCTAAGTACAGAGGCGGACTTAATGGCTTGCTGCATTTTCTACCAGTCAACCTTAGGGTGATGCTAGAGAAAAATAAAATTAAATGTGGTAAAAAAAAGAACAGAGTCCATAAATTATTAAATAAACACAACATAACTACTACATAAGGGGCCATCCATAAAGTACGTCACATGTAAAGGGGGGGGGGTCGACGAAGTGTGACATGGTGTGACAAGGGGAGGGGGGGGTCCTAAGTTTTGTGACATCACATTTCAAATTTAATAAATTGAAACGCAAAATTCGAAATATTAATTTTAAACTAAAAATTATTTAAAATATTTAGATGTAAATTAGAAAATTGAAAATTTGTGACGTCACACTAGGGAGGGGGGGTCTAACAAATGAGACCAGCTGTGACAATGAGGGGGGGGGTCTAAAAATCATTAAATACGTGTGAAGTACTTTATGGATGGCCCCTAATATTCAATAAGTATGATAACTAGTGCGATAATAATAAGCTAATAAGCCAAATAGAAAAAATAGCCTCTATGAAGAATGTAGCCAGAACGATGAGTCGGGCATTGAAGTAGGCGATTATAGAAAGATAAAAGATATTTACTTTGATTAGTATGAAGGTATTGAAATTGAGAAGATAGGAGGAGAAAGGAGAGTCTAATAAAGAAAACAAAGTACTAAGTGCTCTTAGTGTCCTGCGTTTTCGTTTTGGCAACCTCTGGAGTTAGCTGGTGGAGCTAACGTGGTCATATTTACGCCTAGATAAATGATTTAAAAACTACAAACTAAGCAACCTGCGCAATTCCCCTGTGGGATTTCCCCCCCTATCCCCTGTTGGTCCTCGGCTCAGGGCGGGTCGCTGACGGGGAGATTGAGGGATTATGGCTTTTAGTTTTTTTAGGGAAGTTTTGTGCAACTGTCGCTCTACTTTACATTTCGCGGCATCGGAAGGTTAACATCGGAAGGTTTAGAAGTCGGTCGAGTTTATTGAGTAGATCTACATTCAAGTCAAAGTAGCAAACATCACCATAGTCGATTATAGGAAGGATTAAGAACTGCACGAGCATGATATTAGAATGTGTATTGTGTATTTATTTGAACCAATGAAAACCAAAAGTTACCGTAAGTTTCTTAATAATTTTAACTGAAGGTTTTACACCTGGCACAGATTTATCCGAAGACTCGACACTAAAATATCAAATAGATCCTTCTAGATGCCAGAGAAATACTGCCACACAGAAAACCGCGGCGGAGGTCAGTAGGTTCCAACCACAATGGCCGCAAGACATTCAATTTACTCCACATTTAGGCTGGATACACACAGACTGGTGTTCGTTCGCGGTCCGATCTCGGTCCCGGATTACTGCGCGTGGTTTTACCAACGTGACTCCTTATTTAAGCCCATACCTTCCTCGATAAATAGGCTATATATAACACTGAAAGATTTTTTCAAGCAAACAAACTCTTTAGCTTAATATATCCGGAATTTTCACGTGTCTTGTCCTGGTAGCCATCTCTTCGCTACATAGTATAAAACAAAGTCGCTTCCCGCTGTCTGCCTGTACATAGGTACAGGCAGACAGCGGGAAGCGACTTTGTTTTTTGTATGTTTAGATCTTTACAAACGCAACGGATTTTGATGCGGTTTTTTTTAATAGATTGAGTGATTCGAGAGGATAGCTTGTATGCTAGCTAGCTGTGTTTTTGGATGGCTATAAAAAAATGATTTCTACGAGAGATATTTGAACTTTAAATCACTCTGCTGTAAAGTTTACTCAATGTCGCTTAATGATGATTGCCTTTCAAGCGTCGATATGTATAATACATCAGCAGTACACCCTCGTGCGAAGCCGGGGCGGGTCGCTAGTAAATATGCAAAGTAAATAAATCCGACTTAGCTTTTATTAACGGTTCAAATCTGAATCGTGAACTGAGTCAGAATGTTTAATGACATCAATCATGATTAGATTTTGTCAGACCGAGATCGGACCGCGAACGAACTGTGATTAAATTAAACTATAGTGAAGATACAGCCTTATAGTTGACAATGTTTAATTCCATTTCAATGTGATATTTTATAAATAACAGTATTAATTCACATAGAGGTTTAACTGTTATCTACACTAATATTATAAAGAGGAAAGATTTGTACCTATTTTTGTATGTTTGTAATGAATAGGCTCAAAAAGTACTGGGCCGATTTAAAAAATTCTTTCACCATTCGAAAGCTACATTATCCACGAGTAACATAGGCTAAATTTTATTTTGGAAAAAAATAGGGTTCCGTAAGATATTTGGGTTTTTCTGACACAAGGTGTAAAAAATCAACCAGAAAAGTTACTTATTTTGCGTACGCTGCCTAAACTATAAAAGATAGAACCATAAAATGTTCTAATTAATTATAGATCTTATAAATATCTACAAAAAAGTCCGCGACACGCTATACCTATCTATGTCGAGTGAGGCACAACGACCATTTTTTTATTTAGATATCTTGAATTTTTTTTGGACTACATTTAAACGCGTTTATTTTACTCATGCTATTAATCCTTATCAAAATAAATTATTTCATCACTAAGTACAGTTTATGTAGATAATATTTGGTCTTTGAATGATTAAAATTGGACGTTTGGTTTTGAAGTTATGGCGAAATTAAAATATTACGATTTCTGCTGCACGGCCCGTTGCGAAGTCTAATAATTTTCGTGCGATTTTTTTTAGATTTCGTTCTTAAAACTACACCTACGCAAAAGTTCTTCTCAGAGCTAATCAACAGTTCTTCTCAGAGCTAAACAACAGTTCTTTTCAGACATTTGAAAATGCCTAAAATGCCTAATCCCTAAAATGCCTATTAATTACATCATTAATTATATTTCCATCATTAACAACTTTAACATCCACAGAAAGACAATCCGTGCAGCCTGCGGATAATGACTGCGTTGACGATGTTTATGTCGGTGTCTGTGAATTGACCTGGGAATCATTTTGCTGACCGTGTCTTTCCTGGGTAGGCTTTTTGCAGCGGTAACCGACATCCGCACGGAGCCGCGGGCGACCGCAATCACTACATCACTACATATTATAAACAAAGTCCCCTGCCGCGTCTGTCTGTCTGTTCGCGATAAACTCAAAAACTACTACATCGATTTTCATGCGGATGTTACCAATCGATAGAACGATTCTTCCGGAAGGTTTACGTATATGATTTGTTTAGTTTATGTGTACATTTGACTAATATATATTGATATTTGTCAGAGGTGTCGGAAAAAATTAAGCCATTTGGGAGCTTTCAACGAAAACGCTGCCTAAACCCTATGAGATATAACAAAACAATGTATGGTGGCAAATATTCTTCTCTTTTAGATCTACAAAAAAGTCTGCGATAGCATATGTCTATCTTTCAAGGTTAACTTGCTATATCCATTATATCTTAGAAAAATGATAATTTCTAATGCGGTAATTGTAAAGCTAATCAGACGGATTCAGTATTTATCCTTATCATTTTAAATGAGTTAATATTCTTAAGCATTTCATGCAGATTATTTTACCCCTACACTATATACTTTTAATGAATAACTCAGAAGTTATCGCAAAATAACAGCGCGTGTTTTAGGTAGGCCTAATTTAATGCGATTATGCGCGCTCGATCCTTAAGAATTATAGGGCAAATTTTTTGTTTTGTGTTCGTTGTAACTATGATGGATAGATACTTGAATACCTATTTATTTAGTGTTTGTTGTATTGTTTGTCCTGAAGAGTATTGGTATTTCATACGATAAAAGTATACCCACCTACTTATTTCACTGAGTTTTAGTAGGTCATCATCATCGTCAGCACGTATATCGTCCACTGCTGAACATGGGCCTCCTCCCGAGGGAGGGTATTGCCATAGTCACCACGTTTGGCAGGCGGGTTGGTGACCGCAGAATTATGTTGTAACACACAAGGAAACGCTGCTGCCTCTTCCTTGATATACGATTATTATAGATGATGTTATAACAATCGGGACCAACGGCTTAACCTGCTTTCCGAGGCACGGAGTGATGTCCCTCAACCAACCAGACCCGGAAAGAAATTACACAAAGATTTCATGTCCGGTGTGGGGATCAAACTCAAGACCTCCGAGATTTAAAGCGAGCCAATTACCGCTACGCTACGGAGGTAGGCCGAATGCGATTATGCGCGCTCGATCCTTAAGAATTATAGGGCAATTTTTTTGTTTTGTGTTCGTTGTAACTATGATGGATAGATACTTGAATACCTATTTATTTAGTGTTTGTTGTATTGTTAGTCCTGAAGAGTATAGGTATTTCATACGATAAAAGGGTAGGAGTTGGGTAGGGGTAGGGTAGGGTAGGGGTAGGGGTAGGGTAGGGGTAGGGTAGGGTTAGGGTATGGGTAGGGTAGGGCAGGGGTAGGGTATAAAAGTCCACCCGTGCGAAGCCGGGGCGGGCCGCTAGTCTATATATATAAAAGAAAGTCGTGTTTGTTACAACACTTATAACTCGAGATCGGCTAGATCAATTTTCATGGTTTTTGTTTCGTTGGATTTGTCTCCGCCCTGAATAGCAGAATACATTTTAAAAACAAAATAAAGTCGTGTTAGTTACACTATTTATAACTCAAGAACGGCTGAACCGATTTGGCTGAAAATTGGTAGGGAGGTAGCTAAGAACTGGGAGAAGGACATAGGATACTTTTGGGTAGGGGTAGGGTAGGGTAGGGGTAGGGTACGGGTAGGGTAGGTGTAGGGTAGGGGTAGGGTAGGGTAGGGGTAGGGTAGGGGTAGAGTAGGGGTAGGGTAGGGGTAGGGTAGGGGTAGGGTAGGGTAGGGGTAGGGTAGGGGTAGGGTAGGGGTAGGGTAGGGGTAGGGTAGGGCAGGGGTAGGGTATAAAAGTCCACCCGTGCGAAGCCGGGGCGGGCCGCTAGTAATATAATAAAGGAAGGCAAGTTTTCAACATCAATTTAAATATTATTCTTATGAAAATCTGTTGTATTCTTGTAAGTATTATATTTTTTCTCACATCGCCCGTTCGCACGGATGCAAATTATGGGCGCGTAAAGTAGGGTTGCTATAAATGGGTCGGATTGCTTATGCGTACCCGGCCCCCTCCAACGGTGGAAAGCAAAGCAAAGAAAAAAAATATCCCACCGCCAGCGTGCGGATACGCTGCAGCGGCAGTAGGAATGCGTAAATGAATTTCCCCCCGGACAAAACGCGTATTGCGAAAGAAGCAGGGTTCTTATTTTTTTGGTTAACGCGCCCACCGGGACCATTACCTTGTTGGCCGGGACACCGGGACATGACGCTCGTATGGCAACCCTAGCGTAAAGACATCTGTATTGCATTGTTAATGGTACCTACTTCATTAATATGTCATGTTTATATGATATTTTTATTTTTTGGTTAACGCGCCCACCGGGACCATTGCCTTGTTGGCCGGGACACCGGGACATGACGCTCGTATGGCAACCCTAGCGTAAAGACATCTGTATTGCATTGTTAATGGTACCTACTTCATTAATATGTCATGTTTATATGATATTTTTATTATACATTTAGTTGCTGTAAACCACTAACTATATTATGTATAACCCACCCGTGGGAATAGTTTTATAACTAAGGATAACTTTTTACTTTAAATGCAATTAAGAAAATATGGTCCGTGCCTCGGAAAGTACGTTAAGCCGTTGATCCCGATTGTTAAGGCCTTTGTTTGTTTGGACATATGTAGTTAGCCACGAGGTTTTGCTACTTTACCGAGCATAAATTAAAGCATTGTTTACTTAAATTGGTTTATCAGGAAACGAACAACACGTATATTGTATTGTATACCTTTGTAAATTCGGCTCATTCCACTTAGCCCCAAATATTGTAACGCTACAACCCCAAGTCGCCTTTTTAGGAAAAATCATCGTACTAATATTATAAACGCGAAAGTTTTAAGTATGGATGGCCATCCATCCATACTTATAAACTTTCGCGTTTTAAAAACAACAAACTTTCAGTCAAATCCATTCAGTAGTTTTTGCGTGAAAGAGTAACAAACATCCAACCATCCATACATACAAACTTTCGCGTTTATAATATTAGTAGGGTTATACGTGTGTTATGTCATAAGAAACTAATACTAAAGTATTTTATTTATTTATCCTTGGTCAAAAAGTATCGACTTTTTCCACTATAATATCCGCAAAATGCTAGTATAATATGACAAAATATGTTAGGAATTCAACCAAACACGTGATAACTTACTGGGTTTTTAAAACAGCTGATTCAAGTGAGTACAGCTGTAATAGTCTGTCTAACATTCATAGTTAATCATTTATATTGTTCATTTTTCTGAATATTATCTTAATTGGCGCCTTTATAATTATATTAATTTCTATAGTAATGAGGCGGCATCAAGGGCTTGATTCTGGATTTTTTATCATTTGTCATAACCTCAACAGTTGGTCATTAGGTATGTAAAAAGATGGTCGTCTACTAATTTCAAAAGATCAGCCAATAAACGCCAAAGGTATGTGGTAGAAGTCGGTAAAATATGAATATAAGTAAGTAATTAGTAAAAGTACAATGTCACTGTTGCACCCAACCACAGTCTATCGCACAAGTTGGCCTGCCCTTCATGCCCTAACTGCTGCACGATGGGATCTGATGGCGGGAACTATATAGGCCATTGGAGTGGCGACTTACTGGTCACAGGTAGCTTTGGTTGCTATAGCAATAGGTCTTACTGTTAACCATAGTGGTGGTACATAACTGACATATCTACAGTCAGTTTTACACATTTGGTGATCTAATAATTGAATCAAATCATATGATGTTATATGGTTCTATCAGATGGCTTCTGGGTGTCCGATGCCCGCGTCAATCCGAAGTCCGAGAGGCCCACGAACTGTAAAGTCTCTCAAAATCTAAAGGTTCAACTGTCGGTCTACGATAGATGAACCTTAAGATCTTATTATTGTTGTTTATGTAGATAACTAAACAATAATTTGGAGCCAGCAATCACATACCACGTTCTTTATCATCTTACATCATCATCTTAAGGGTGTGGCAACCCTAGAACTAGCTAAAATACCTATTATATAACTAACTGCACTTACGTAACCAAAGGTTTAAGTACTTTCTAGCCACACCAACTGATCTAGACTACTAATATTCAATCACAAGCAACTACCTTCACCTCGTCTGTATATGATTCCCTTCTTTTCTAATTGATAGATAAAGAGGTTTTTGGTTTAGGTGTATAAATAATCGTCGTTTTGTTGTAAAATGCGGAAATGTCTCGATGATGCAAGAAAATGTCAGTAAAAATTCATGCTGACTTTGAGACTGATCCCACGACACTATTAAGCTTTTAAATGGATTTAAAAGATTGATATAATAAACTTGATAAATGAAATATAATATATCTATTACTGTACAGTTAATAGCCGTATAGCCGTAGCCCAATAGCTAGGGGCGTCGGACTTGGATCTTGTCAGAAGTCCGACGACTACCGACTTGAATACACCCGTAACACAAACACTTTAGCTTAGCACGAGGGGTTAACAATAATACTAGAAGACTGCAAAACTCTGCTAGTAACCATTTAAAAAATTAAAATAAACATGAAACACTTGTTTGTTTGATTCTATTGAATATGCTCGGGAACTACTGGATCGATTTCAAAAATTCTTTCACCATTACAAAGCTACGTAATCCAGGAATAACAGCTATATTTCATTATGAAGTTTCCACGGGGACGGGAGATATCTGGCGCGGGAAGCTTGTTATAACAAAAAAGTAAATATTACCTTGCCTACACTGATATTATTCTGCTTTAGATTCATATCATTAGCATGTAGTCGTTCCTCCCACGCAGAGCTCAATGCGGGGGGTCTCAATGGTTCCACTACTTGACAATGTAATTGTACTCGAGTATTTTGCAAGCAAACCTATGATAATATATACCTACCTTTTTTTTCGGAACGGGCATTTGTGTAGTTAGCCAGGAGGCTTTTTAGCAAAAGCCTCCTGGCTAACTACACCACGAACCACGGCACGGTCCCACAGGGGCCTCTTGCGCAGGTTGTTTAGTTTGTAGTAAACCATTTATTCAGGCTGGAGCTCTGCTCGACTTTATGCCCAGCCCAGGTGAAGGCTACTTCACCTGGGCTGGGCATAAAGTCGAGTCGAGTAAGATCGCCCTGAGCCGTGGTTCGCGCTGGCGGCAGAATTGAGGAATGATGACTTTAGATTTTTAGGGAAATTGCGTGCAACTGTCGCTCTACTTAACAGTTTGCGGGCCTTTCGGCGTTGGTGTCTAAGAGGGCATCGGAAGGTTCTTTGCAAACTAAGGGTCGGGAGGGCGAGGACTTTACTTAGGTAAAGTATAGGTAACTACTAGAATACCTACCAACAACACTGCCCAAAAACCATCTACAGACACTCCATTGAAATTCTTCAGATATAAAATTAGCAGATTCGAGACCCAGGTAGATTAATAAGAAATTCTACGAATACCAAAGATGAAATCGTGTGGACCAATACAATGACTTAAAAATTCTTGGTTCGTGGAACATGAAACAATGGCTTTGTTATTCTCAGTACCTATCTCTAAATGATCTAAGCACGAATTTAGCGGAAAAAAATAAAAGGAGCGAAGTTGCTTATGGGTGTTTTTGTTCTCCAAGTTTTCGGATTACAATAGACCTTTTTTTCTGACGGACATATGTAGTAAGCCCAGAGGCTTTTGCTACTTCACCGGGAATAAAGGCGAGCAGAGCTCCAGCCTAGATACATGGTTTAAACCCAAACTAAGCGCGCAGGTTGCAAGAGGGCGTCCCCTGTGGGACTTGGACCTCGGCTCAGGGCGGTCGCTGACGGGGAGATTGAGGGATTATGGCTTTTAGTTTCTTTAGGGGAGTCTCTCGAACTTCGGGTCTATGAAGGCATCGGAAGGTATTACAATAGACAACTCCATTTCTTCCCATGAGTTTCGTAAGAGGTGACGAAGGGACATACACCTGATAGATAGGCAGCACTATCTGTCAGCGTACTCAGCTCAAGGCTACCAACTACTATGACCATCTAACTACACGTGGGGAAAGTAATCATACTAATGTAGGGTTGGCATAAATGTTACGGCTCTGACCGGGACAAAAGGACGATAAGACAAACAGGAGCGCGTATAGCGAACGAAGCAGGGTTCTTATTTTTTTTTTGGTTGGGCGCCCTTGCCTTTTTGGCCGGGACTCCGGGACATGACACTCGGAACCGGGACATGTCCCGTCGTACCGGGACGTATGGCAACCTATACTAATATTATAAATGTGAGTTTATGTGACGCTTATACGCGAAACCATTGAGTAGTTTTCGCATGTAAACGTCATCTCCTGATCATCTCATGACACTTTGTACATATTCTTGGGGGTATTTTAAGTAACATTGGATAGGTACCTACTGTCAGTCAATGCAAGCGAATCCGCAAGTAAAAGTATGTATATAATATAGGTTTCTAGGTATATAATTTAAGGAAGTAGGGATTATTTGTTACTAGCCGCGCCCCGCGGTTTTACACGCGTCACTCTGCTTTAGTGAATCCGAGCGTGATATTTTGTAGCCTATATGATAATCCAGCTTATAAACTATCCGCGTGCAAACTTTCAGCCAAATCCATTGAGTAGTTTTTGCGTGAAAGAGTAACAAACATAGCTACATAGGTACATCCATACATACAAATTTTCGCATTTATAATAGGTATTAGTAGGATTAATGATCAGATGATTACTTAACTCACTTATCGGGTAAGTATCGAATTAACTAAGAATGGACGCGTGCTTAAAACAGTTACGCTAAATTGCCAATTAATGATAATTACCTACAATGTAATAATTGAGCCGCTTGGTTATTTTCTCTCGTCGTACATTTGTGCGTGACAAACGGCGGAGAATGGCAAATGGGGACCTTTGCCGCAAGGTCGCTTGCTCAACCTGACGTCTGCTATTTATTTATATTATTTATATATGTAGGTAGGTATAACTGACTGTCTATCTCGTGATATGAATCATACGTGGATAGTATTGACCGTTATATCCGGGTTCGACATTTTTCTGAAACCTACAACATACATACATAAGCTCACGCCTGTTTCCCAGCGGGGTAGGCAGAGACAATGGACCTCCACTTGCTACGATCCCTACACACATCTTTCGCTTCATTCACTCTCATAACATTCTTCATACATGCACGTCGGTTTAGGGTGGATCTTATTTGACCTTTTGCGAGGATGTCTCCGATACCTGTCTTGAAACCTACAAGTAGGTATTAAAGACCTGTTTTTTAGGTCACCAACAGAAATATAGAAATCTATTTTTGCACCAGCAGTTGTAGTAGGTACCTACCTACCTATTGTGAGAAAATAATTAATGTAAGACTTAGTACGTAATTGTGTACCTAGTAGGTAGGCAGTTACTGAGAAATAAATGAATAAGTTATGAAATTTAACTTGACGAGATATTATTTTGTGTACCAAATTCCGATTATGGTAGGAATTTAGCACTTGGGCATAGGTATATTGAGGTAAGTAGTCACCTAGGTAGGTATTCTAATTTTAAATTAGGTATGTTCCTTATTTAAAATTCGAATTTTACTGTCAATTTTTGGTTCGAATAAGATCACAGCTATATAGATTCCAAACCTACCAATAGTTTTGTTCTCTCTGGGCACCTAGGTAGGTAGGTACCTACTTCAAGTTAAACTAAGCAATATTTACCAATGTCGGTAAGGAAATAAATATTTCCAGGGGATTTAGGTATTTTATGCAAATGTCTTGTCCTTACCACGAACACAACAAAAGTGAATCAACCAAATCGGTGAAGTCGTTCTCAAGTTATGCATATACCTACATACAATAAATACCTATTTGGTAATTAATTTTTATTCTATACTACTTAGACAGGTAGGTTATAAAAATGTATGTAAGGTAGGTAGATACCTAGTAGTAGTACAGGTCAATTGGTTTGAGAAGATTTGCCTTTTCCAATCATTGTTACTGTTTACCTATTTACCTAGGTATATGATAAAATTTGGTAACTGCACGTACAGTTTATTCCTTAACACTCTTGTAGGTATTACAAAGCAGTAATACCTAAGTGTGATTCAACAATCTTACGAAATAAGTTAGTATTTCTTACCTATAGTGTTATAAGCTGTTAGGTAAGTGCCTACACCATGGTTACTATAGTTACATTATTACTTACATCGATAAAAAGTTATTCAAAATCACATGTGACGTAGCATCCTGTAGTTTTTACACAGAAAACCGGGTCTAGCCGTGTTCAAATTCGTATAAAACCAGAACTTCACAACACAATACCGTTATTTCAACAGATTAACATCACAGAAAACACGACAATTGAACACAAAAACACGGAAAACAACACTTAGTATTCTAACACAGATCCACTTTATAGACTTTTGAGTAATATTTAACTTAAAATACGATAAAAATAAACTAAAATAAGTAAGCAACTTATACGTGACCCGCCGCGGTGGAATTTGGCTCAACAACTGGCAAAAGGCAACCTGTGTTTACGATAGGTTCCATTGACACAATAAAGTCTGTCTCTTTCTAATCACTGTCATTAACTTGCGGAAGAGAGAGAAGGGAAATGTAACCGTAATTGCAATTACTATGACCGCGATGCTAGCGCCTCTGTCAATATAAAATGGAACTAAATAGTAAGTAAGTCTTCGAAGACATTGACTAAGTTAATTGGTTACATTACTTAGTCGATAGATAGCGTGACAGGCGGTAGTATATGTAGTTCCAGATGTTAACAATAGATGGCGTTCTACATAGAAGTAAAATTTATATTCTTATATTTGTTTTAATACACCGATATCGTGTGACTTTTTAGTTATTTAAATTATAAAAAATATACTCAATATTTAGTCTCCTGCGAAAGACTAAATATTGAGTATACTTATCGTAATTTACTTGTAATAAAATATATTTATTTATACCTGAGTATTTTTATTTAATTTTAAGTAGGAGGAAGGCTTATTACGTAACGGTAAGACTAAGTATGATTTCATTAAAATGTCGTAATTATTTTTAGTATTCTGAATGTTTTTCCCATGAAATTGTTACTATAATAAATAAGCTACTTACATTAAAATTTACGTTACTTAAGTTTCGCCAAACCAGAAATAAGTAAAGGAATAGAGAGTGCACATGTGTGTAAGCAAACACAGGGTGCACATGTGTGTTTATCTATCATATACCTATATTATTATTAATTCCTGTGCAGGCCAATATCCTTAGGTAGAGATAATAATAAAAAATAAAAGTAATAATTCCTCAATTGACAATATTTCAATAACATGCCTTTTTTTTAAATTAGATCAAAAATTAAGTAAACCATATATATTTTTTTTAATTCGTAAGGTTTTCGTTATAAAAAAGTTTATTTTAGTTTGGTTCGTTCTAAATAGACCTAAGCGAAGGATGACGTCATTGATTGACGAAATTATTCGTGGTTTATAGAATAGTAGATAGCCTAGTAGGACTAGGAATGGAACCTAAAACATTTAGTCTCAGACGCTATTGTAACCTATGAGTTGCCCTTAATTATTTCTCCCCACCTTGTCGTGCTCCCAGGGGCATTAATGTTTATCAGCCAATAATATTTACAAACGACATTGGAGCACTATTCGCCTGTATGCTCACTGAAGTAGCAAAAGCCTCGTGGTTAACAACATATTTTATGTGGATCATTAAAAAAAACAAACTACACTGTACGTAGGTAGCTACTCAACCTGAGTACCTACTAACAATATTTACCTCTGAATAACAGTTTAAATGTTAAATATTATTATTATTTAACACAGGAACAACATGCGATCCTTAAATGCCTCCCAAAATTAAAGGGAAAATATACAAGGCAATTATCAGACCTGTCGTCATGTATGGATCTGAATGTTGGGCAGTAAAGGGAACGGATAAAAGAAGACTGCATGCGAAGAAGATGCGAATGTTGAGATGGATGTTCGGAGTAACAAGAATGAATAGGATTCGAAATGAGTATATAAGAGGAAGTCTGAAAGTGGCGCCAGTGACAGAGAAATCGCTTAGGATGGTATGGGGTGACATGCATGTGACGAAAAGAATGCTAAATATGAAGATGGAAGGATATGTTGGAAGAGGACGGCCAAAAAAATATGGATGGACTGTGTGAAAGATGACGGTCATGTCTTAGAAAGGTATCAGCATGGAAGAGACCGTGAAACGGGCCTCGGAAAGTACGTTAAGCAGTTGGTCCCGATTGTTATAACATCATCTATAATAATCGTATATCAAAGAACGGGCAGCAGCGTTGCCTTGCGTGTTACAACATAATACTGCGGTCACTATGGCAATACCCTCCCTTGGGAGAAGGCCCATGTTCAGCAGTGGACGTTATGCGGGCTGATGATGATGATGATGGAAGAGACGTCTAATAGGGAAAATGGAAGAGGATGACATATTGCGCCGACCACAAATAATGGGAGCAGGGCAGGAATATGATGATTATTATTATTAAACACCATTATTGTTTACCCCCTGGGGGTGTATGTTCGTAAGGGCAGACTTGTTGATTTGATGGATAAAATAAGTAGACATTGTTTCTTTAACTCGAGTATTAGATAAATGTTTTTTTTTTATTATTTTAAGATTATCATTAGATCAAACACAACCTCCATAGAGTAGCGGTATTTGGCTCGCTTTAAATCTCGGAGGTCGTGGGTTCGATCCCCACGCCGGACAGGAAATCTTTGTCTAAATTCCAAGATTTCTTTCCGGGTCTGGTTGGTTGAAGAACTACCCGTCCGTGCCTCGGAAAGCACGTTAAGCCGTTAGTCCCGATTGTTATATAACATCATCTATAATAATCGTAAATCAAGGAAAGGACAACATCGTTTCCTTGTGTGATACAATATAATACTGTGGACACCAACCCGCCTGCCAAGCGTGGTGTCTATAGCAAATACCCTCCCTCGGTAGGAGGCCCATGTTCAGCAGTGGACATTATACTGGCTGCTAGATCATACGTTGTTGATAAATTAAAGTTATTAGGAAAATCGTTCCAATTACAAAATCGATGATATAATTACAATGAGATACGTGTAGGCACAATTGAATTATGGTTACCATATAGTTACCATAAAAGTATATACGTAGATAGAATCTAATAAGAAATACGTCTATCTGCAACAACGGTCGCTGCACGACTGAGATCATTAATACTGTACGACAACAGATCGGCGCATGCGCTGATCATTTCACTCTCTATAGACATTGGTTAACAACCTTTTCTATGACTTATTATTATTAATAATAATTTAAATGATGTAGACTTGTGAAAAAAAATATAATGTTATTTGTATTTGTTTGAACTAAAGAACTTTTTGAAAGAAGAAGATTTTATACCTAAAACTTCCCCATCTATACTAATATTATAAAGCTGCAGAGTTTGTTTGTTTGTTTGTTTGTTTGTTTGAACGCGCTAATCTCAGGGACTACTGGTCCGATTTAAAAAATTCTTTCAGTGTTGGATAGTCCATTTATCGAGGAAGGTTATAGACTATATTTTATTTTCAAAAAAGTTGGGGATCCGTAAGAAAATTGCGTTTTTGTAACCCAAGGTGTAAAAGCGAAAACCTATTTATGCGTGCGCTGCAAAAACTATTGACAATAGAACAAAATGATGTACTACGGGTTTGTAGGTCTTATTAAGATCTACAAAAAAGTCCGCGAGAGCATATATCTAACTATCATAGTTTAGTCACAATAACCGCTTTTATGTTCATAAAAAAATATTAAATCGTCTGAAGAAAGAAACTACGTTAAATGTATATCGTTATATTAATCCTTATCCAAATTAAGCATAATGTTATTAAAGGTATTTATGTAGAAGTAAAATACTTTTTGTTTTATTCCAATCGGACATTTCGTTGAGAAATTATCACGAGTATAAAAACGCAAGGAATTGGTACCTAATAAAGAGTTATTTGCCGTAATAGATAAAGCTGAAGAGTTTGTTTGCTTGAACGCGCTAATCTCAGCAACTACTGGTCCGATTTGAAAAATTCTTTCAATGTTAAATAGCCCATTTGTCGAGGCTATATTTTATTATAAAGTTTTTATGGGAACGGGAGTTACGCGGGTGAAACCGCGCGCGGAAAGCTAGTAATCTTAATAAAGAAGTTGCTGCACAGTCTGGGTACATTGTTACGGTAAAATATAATTTAAGCTGATTATTATTAAACGTCATATGCCGATAACAATACAAAAAAAAAAAATCGCCATCCACCTGAGCCGAGGTCCAAGCCCCACAGGGGGCGCCCTCTTGCGCAGGTTGCTTAGTTTGTAGTTCTTAAACCATTTATTAAGGCTGGAGCTCTGCTCGCCTTTATGCCCGGTGAAGTAACAAAAGCCTCTTGGCTACCTAGGTAAGACAAACCGAAAAAAAAACAACAAAATAAGACAACAGTAAAATCCCTAAAAAAGATTTTGTATAAAACAGTAGGTGATAAACATCCTTCCATCCGTCCAAATTTCCGCGTTTATAATATTAGTAAGATTATTTATGTATTTTTATTTTGTTCTCATTAATTATATGATAGATATATTTTGTAAAAAGGTAATCAGAGAGAAGGGATATGCAAAATTTGTGAAGGACATTATCGCCCTTTCAGCTTTAAAACCCTCAGAAAACGTGGCTCACGAGCTAATAGCGTTAGAGAGAAATATAGCTAATTAGCTATATAAGTGGTATAACTTCAGATACCTTCCACCTGGTGATGAACTTCCTTGGCTGACTTGGAAGACTGGTCAAGTCGGACGAAGCCGGGAGAACATGAACAGGTGGTGGGTATACATAGCTCAGAGGTTGCGTGTCCGTGTGGTATCTCCCCCCAGACAATGGCGCACCTCCTATTCTGCCCTGCGTGCCCCAACACCTGTACACGTGAGGACCTGTGCAACGCCGCTGATAACGCTGTGTCAGTGGCCGAGTACTGGTCTTCTCAAATTTGAACGCCAGGTCGACACGAAAAGAAGAACATCAGATTCTTTTATCAAAATGATTTTTATTAAAAAAAAACACTCAATCGAAAAACCGATATGTGTCAAACGAAAACAAACTGATAGAAATGTATTTCTAACTAGCTTTCCGCGTGCAGTTAATGCAGCAAAATAAATGAGTTGGGTGGGTCGGGTTTCGGGTAGTTTTAATTAATTAGTTTGTTATGGACGTTGTCGAACCTAAATTACTTTTAATTTATGTAATAGTTATTGTTCTCAAGTAAGCGACAAATTATGTTTTTATTGAGAATAAAGTTTCTTTAAACCTAATCCTAGTTTCACTCGCGTAACTCCGACTCCCGTAAGAACTTCATAATTAAAAGCTATAGCCTTCCTCGATAAAAGGGCTGTCTAACACCTGTATAGTTCCTGAGATTAGCGCGTTCAAACAAACAAACAAACTCTTCAGCTTTACATAATTATTAAGTAAAGATTAATTATTTCGGGATCCAAGTAATACAAATGCCATAATTCATCGCATAACCATCTATTATTTAATCAAACTTTCATACTTAAGTTCCTTCCGTCATCGGCACACTATTCGAATAATTTTGCATTACAAAAATTTCCCTTATACGTGACAGCAAATAAATAAATCGCCGTCACTCTCAATTTCCTTCCTACATTTTACCCCTCACACAAAATGTTGCAGACCCCCCACCTCAACGTTTTCCCAGTGGGGGCATTAGGCGCCGGCGCACTACGGAAAAAAGTAAAAACACAATCTTTAGTTGCTAATAAAGACGCGAGCGCAGCGCGCACTTTTTTCAAACCATTTCTAATTTCGACACCGTCGCGAACGTACGTGTTTAAATTCGAAATAAAACAAAATATAACGTTCGATTTATAAATTTTCAAACGTCGAATGGCAGACTTTTACCGCGTTTTTATTGGCCGTTATGATGATTGATAGTGATGTTTATGAATCGTTAAACGTTGATACATATCTTGGAGTAATGTTTTTAGATTATTAGCGCAAATTGTGCGTGGATATGATATAATGATATAACGTTTATCGTGCAAAATAATGAGTATGACGCGTGCAAGCTGTTCTGTGTTCATTGTAGTTTTGTTGGTGATATTTATGGACATCTGTGATGGGTACAGCCCTAGAGGTAAGGACTTTTTTTATTAGTTACAACTGGGTGCGTCGTTCTTTGGTATTGGCTTTTGGCACTCGGAAAATAAATCCTTGTGTCGTGAAAACTTTAAAGCACACACAAAATACGAATGCTATGATAATCACAAAGCTTATTAGAGTGATTATTTAATCACATATTATGCAGGTTACATGCAAAGGACAGGGAAAGTTAGTTTTTTTTTTTTTTGCTAAAAAGACAAAGTTTTGTTTTTCTATTTTTTATTGCAAGCCAATCTTTATTTATGGCAGTTTAATACCCAATCACAAATGACTTAAAGAAGTAAGCGCCAAGAAGACTTGTTTATAGAAACGTAAATAAGTTAATTATAATCGCGTTTTTTTCAACGTCTATTTATAAGGACATAAACTCTTTCATTTTCCTACAATAGACGTCACTATATTTTTTTTTAAGAAAATCGTGTTGACTCTGTAATTTGCGTGATAACCCTAATAATAGGAGACTCCTTAATAATTAAAAAGGGTCATTGGGTCAGAGGGTTCGGTTTATTAGTTTAGGGGCGAATTATAAAATTTTAACAAAAAAACCGACTTCAAAGAAAGAAGCTTAAACGATTGTAAAAATGCACTAAAGAGCATAAAATCTCCTAATCAGAACCTAATCAAATTCTCATCAAACAACCCTTGAAGCCTACCATTTAATGCAAATCTAAGACTTATTCGGTTTTGTCATGGATGCCATTATCAGAATTAGACCAAATTTAAATGGGACCACACGAGATGCACTAGCTTTCAAATAAAAATAATGATCAAAATCGGTCTACAGTGTTGAAAGGTCTGAGGTAACAAACATAAAAAAATACAGTTAAATTGAGAACCTCCTCCTGCTGAAGTCGTTTAAAAATAGTTTGGAGCTAGCTATCAACGTTTAGGTCCTGTAAGCCAGGCCCAGGAGGCACACACGGGAAAACTTCTTAGATTTTGGCACAGGCTGCTCCCAGGACATCAAAATGTTTTGAATCCCGCAACGAATTTCATCAAAAAGTTCATAGTTAGGAACAGACCTTACGGGTAAGGCTGGAAATAGGTGGCTAGTGCAGTATATATCAGCTGTACTGGCACTAGTTGTCCTTGTCTTTGGACCCTATGCTACTTAACGTCTGATGGATTATTTGCTTGATCAGGAATAAAAAAATCTAAAGTTAAATAAATAATATTAGATAAATCGGCATTTCTACATCATCATCAACGTCCCGTATTAAGTCCACTGCTGAACATGGACCTCCCGAGGGAGGGTATTTGCCATAGTCACCACAGCGGGCTGGTGACCGCAGTACTATATTGTAACATAAAAGAAAACGCTGCTGCCTGCTATAGATGATATTATAACAAACGTGATCAACGGCTTATTGGGCTTTCCGAGGCATGGAGGGTCCCTCAACCAACAAGGCCCGGAAATAAATTTTATAATTTACCTACACAAATATTTCTTGTCTGACTAATATTTCATCTAGACTAGACTAAGGGTACCCGCCCACGTCAAAAAATCGGTGACTGACTTTTTGTAGGAGTAAATAGAACGTATTGATTGCAATATTATAACGCACACGTCTACTAAAAGTCGTTCAGAAATAAAATCGGTGTATCCCGACCGATCCGATTGTCGGTGTAAATGGAACGTCCGGAAATGTATGCGTTAAGGCGCGGTGAATAGACGACTTTTACGTATTAGTTTTGTCACTATTGCTCCGCGTAGAAATGAAAGAGAAGCGAAGAGACGCCGCGATGGCGCAACGTTTCGTTCGAATCGTTCGAGTTATTTAATACATTAATCCTTGCAAATATCTTATTCCAATCGATAAATAAAAACAACAGTTCCCTTTATTATTATATATTACATCACTGTTATTAATATTATCAAGATTTGTTTATAAATAATACAGTTACAATTGCTACAATTTCAATTTAAATGGTTATTTTATGGTTTTTTTTATTGAGAAAATTTACCGAAAACGTGTTTTGAACACAATAGGGGGACCATTGTGTTCAAAACACGTAAATACACCATAAATATGATCAAGATTAACATATATATTTTTTTAGCTGCTCTAAAATGTAAACATTTGGCTAAAAATCTGTTTTGTGAAGCCTATTTTGACTAAGTGCAGCGCCTTAACGCACACTGCTCCCCGACAGTCGGCCGCTTGCACTTGCCAAGAGGAAAAATCTGTCCGATTATCGGCCCTACAAAAAGCGAATTCATACCTACATGACCTTAAAATGAATAATTTATAATATAAGTTCATTATAGATTGCGATACAATCTTTTAGTTTCCCCTGTCATCATACCTCGGAACCAGTAACCATCATACAGTAACCATTAAGTCAATGCAGTCAAGTTATGTGAATTACGTAAGAGTTGGAGCTCATTGCGATACGAGCACCGATTTACCGATTATCTATGGTAAGGTAAAAGGGCATTGGACGATCTTTTATTTACCATAGAGAATGAACGGAATGATAATGCACTGATCTCATGAAGATTAAATGTTTTGAAATAGGTACATAAAACACATTTAAGTTTGTTACTATCATCTTTGTTAATTGAAAGAAGAATTCAATTAATCGTAATAATTTATTAAAAACTGTTAAAATAACTATTATCTATATCTATATATATAAAAGAAAGTCAAAAAAGTGTTTGTTACAACACTTATAACTCGAGAACGGCTGGACCGATTGCCATGGTTTTTGATTTGTTGGATTTGTTTCCGTCCCGAATAGCAGAATACATTTTAAAAAGGGTAGGGTAGGGGTAGGGTAGGGTAGGGTAGGTGTAGGGTAGGGGTAGGGTAGGGGTAGGGGTAGGGTAGGGTAGGGGTAGGGGTAGGGTAGGGGTAGGGTGGGAGTAGGGTAGGGTTAGGGTAGGGGTAGGGTATAAAAGTCCACCCGTGCGAAGCCGGGGCGGGCCGCTAGTCTATACTATAAATCTGAAGATTTTGTTTTGAAAAATTATTTTATCGAGAAAGGCTATATTTTATTATTTGCTATAAGTATTTTATTTTGGCGTATTTGAAATTAAATTAAGTCTTTGCTATGTTCTTTATAAATTTATAACTCTTAAACTATATGAAAGACAACTGATCAGACTGTATGTATGCTTCAATAGTTAAAAAAATGTAAATCTGGAGGAGCGCTCCCTATATTCGATACCTACTTGAAACTACCATTTCCGTCACAATTTCATGCTGCGAGTATGGAATCACTGACCTATATACTAAAATGTACAAATGATTAATAAAAGATTTCTAAAGATGAAATAAATAATGATCTCGGAGTTTCTTATAGTCTTTCTTCTCCGGGTGTCACAAGGTAGGTAGATAGAGAAAGACTCGTAGGAAGCTAGGATAGGGTCCGGTCGTCCTCGCAAGGCGAGGCTCCCGACTCGTTCTACGCTTCTGACCCGATCCCAGCCCCCGCTGGTTGATTTTAATTATATTTATGTACGCGACTATCACATGCCATAACAACATTGGTAAACTTTATTTAATAATATTATTGATGAAGTGTAAATTAATTTTTTAGTCAATTTTTTTTTTTGTCATTAGGTATCATTATATTTCACATATTTAAATGTTTTTGACCACTTTATGGACTAACGTCACTGTCACTAACGTCCCCCTTAGAGACGTGCTTTGAAATATAGTATAAGCAAACTATTCCATAAAGTGTTCAAACACATTTAAAAATGTGAAAAACGGGCGGAGTCATCTTTTAATATTGAATACTAAATGTAACTTTGGAGATATTTTTCGAAGTAATACGAACCATTACCGATAGATGGCATTAACGTCCCCCTTAGAGACGTGTTACAAAGATATTAATAAATTTCGATGGCCGTCTGTGGTTCCACCGTAGCCCAATTGGTTTAGGCATTAGGGGCTTAACCTAAGATGCAGGTTTGAAACCTGCCGCTGGTCGAATTTATTAATCTCAATTTTGAAATATCATTGTATTTGACTTATATAGTACGATCGATTCGACTACATTATTAACATTTATAAAATATATTTTATTGTAATGGTAAATCCATGTAAATCAACATGCGGGTGGAATGATACACTTCAGAATGGCGCCACTTAGGTACTTTGTTCATAATGGTGCTTCCACACCGCTGTTAAAAATGTTTTATAAAATATATTTATGCTAATAATTTCTAATTTTCTAAAATGTTGTCATGTCACTTAATGTTAGTAAGTGTTTAAAAAATTGTAACATAAAAAGCGTTTGTTAACATCCAATTTGTTATCATCAAAATTTCAACCAATTCCGTTCAGTAGTTTTGGCTTGAAAGAGTAACAAACATCCATCCATCCATACTTACAAACTTTCGCGTTTATAATATTAGTAGGATGACATTATTTGTAAACCAAAACTAAAAGCTTATCCAATGATCGATAGTGTAAACGCCTCGGAACGTAAATGTAAAGGGCGAATCGATGTCATGTTTTAAAATATTTCTAAAATCGATTGTAGGAGCACTCGAAACATCTAATATAACAGTTCCTTTCAGGATGTAACAATACTTAGCATTTGTTAGGGTTGGAAAATGAACCCGCCGCCTACCGCCCTAGGCTCGGCCTCGGGGAGTGGGGGACATGGGCCCGCTCCCTTCGAGGCTGACCCATGAGGAGTAGGGACGCCTCTACACTCCGGGCGTCCCTATTATTGGGCAAATGGGCCACTGTAAATGTGGCCCTGGAGATCCCGCGGTACCATATTGGCCGCGGGTGCCTTCGGGGGGCTGGATTGCTCATGCGTACCCGGCTCCCGCCAACGGTGGATCGAAGGAGTGTCCGGGAGGTTTTAGTGATTGGTAGGGTCCTCTCCTCGTGGTATGAGTTTAGCATACCACGCTATGGAGAGGGCGAGTCCCACATATCCCACCGCCAGCGCGCGAATACGCTGCAGCGACGGTGGGAATGCGACAATGCATATCCCCCCGGACAACAAAAAAAAAAAGGGTTGGAAAATGTTTTGAGACATTTTTAACAGCAGTGTGGGAGCACCATTGTAGACAGCCATCGCATAGTGTTACGATATCTCAGGTTATTTTTTTCGGACGGATATAATATGTAGTTAGCTACGAGCAGTGGCGTAGCTATCGTAGGTCCAGGTGGTGCGGTGCACCAGGGCCCCGGACCTCAGGCGGCCCTCTAACCTAAGCTTTGAAAAGAGCGGGTCAGCTAACTCGCTAGCTCTTGAAGCTATGCCTGGGGCCCATCTAGCTACGCTCTGGCCACGAGGCTTTTGCTACTTCACCAGGTATAAAGGCGAGCAGAGTTCCAGCCTTAATAAATGGTTTAAAAACTGCTAACTAAGCAATCTGAGCAAGAGGGACTTCAGGAATTGATTTAGACTCCTCTGGTCTATCCCGTAATCTATATTGGACTAAAGAGTTCACAACGAAGTATTATTATCTTTTTGTAAATATATTAATATGTTATAAATTGCTGAAGAGCCTAAATAAAGCATTCCAATGTGTCGGTCTCGGTATGAATTTGGATAAAACTTGTTCAATGAAAATACCACGACGAGACCAATTTATGTCAAAGGTTCGATGCTCGAAGTAGTTCAAGAATATAAATACCTTGGACACATGTCCATGGATAACATTATCCGGGTTGGTAAAAACAAATTCGAAAAAGAAGTCGATAGAAGGATCCAGTTGGGCTGGGCGCCTGCAGTTCGACCTCGTTTTTCTATAAACTCAATCCTTTTTAATTATTATTCTTTTGTAATTATTTTTTCTGTTTCCTATAACTAAATACATTGCTTTTGATTAGTTATGTCAGGTCATTGAGATTGTACCAATACTTTTTTTTTGTCGTTAAATACATTTATGAATTCATATTCTCATTTATTTAATACTAGCGACTCGCCCCGGCTTTGCAAGGGTGCAATGCTAATGTATTATACATATAAACCTCCCTCTTGAATCTTACTATCTATTAAAAAACCGTAACAAAATCCGTTGTATAGTTTTAAAGATCTATGCATACATAGGGACGGACAGACAGGGAAGCGACTTTGTTTTATACTATGTAGTGACAAACTTCTTCCTAATTTAATATAACCTATAGCCATTCTCGATAAATGGGCTGTCTACGGCTGAAAGATTTTTTTCAAATCGGACCATTATTTCCTGAGATTAGCCTTCAAGCCAAACAACGACCAAACCTTTAAGCTTATATTTTAGTATAATTACAGCCTACTGCTTTTAAAATCTCCAATTCAGCATTAAATATATTTATAATCGTTAACCCCCACTGCACCTAACTCCAGCTTTAGTAGGACTTCTTCTTCCTGCCCTTATCCCATATTACTTGGGGTCGGCGCACCACGTTTGTTTCTTCCATTCTGTCCTGTCACCCGTCACACTATCACTAACTCCTTTTTCTTTCATATCACTCTTCACACAATCCATCCATCATTTCTTTGGCCTTCCTCTCCATCCATCTACATGTATACTTAAAACTCTTTTAGTAACATGCGTTTCATCCTTCCTCTTCACATTACCATACCAAGATTAACGATTCCCTTTCAACTTTTCAGTCACTGGCGCCACTTTCAAAGGTTTAGTAGGACTGATCGCAGGAAACCACAACAGCTGGCGACCCTACCTAACAACAGTTTCACTTTTCTAATAATATTTATAGTTTGTACCCAAGTCTCCAATAATAGGTTTTCCCTTTAAATGTTGCAGACAATATCTCATAATGAATGCTACAATCTAGACTACGGCAAAGCCAGTGTTGCGTGGCATAAAAAATTGTTTAGAATTAAGTGTTCGATAAATATTCTTGTGTAAAGTTGGCAACACTACAAGTCCTGCTTATCTTGTAAGCGGCAATCAAATAGGTAAAGTTTCTTTAATATATACTAATATTGTAATGAGGTATGCTTTGGTTGTTAGTTTACATTGAATAGGCTTCGATACTACTGAACCGGTGTTAAACGTTCTTTCACTATTAAAAAGGTACGTTATCTAGGAGTATCAGCTACATGCAATGATGAAGATCCAATGGAGACGCGGGTTATAATCGTGCGTGGGAAGCAATTGTGTAAAATAAACATTAGTATTTAACCTCATATTATAAAACAAAACTTTCCATGTACCTAGTTTCTGTTTGGAAGTAGAAAATATAAAAATTTCAACTGTATTTTGTTTCACCCGCGTAGTTCTCGTTCCTGTAGTCATAACATAACATAGTATAAAACAAAGTCGCTTCCCGCTGTCTGTCCTTAGATTGGACTCAAACCTCTGGGGACTAAAAGCCTTTGGTTTTAGAGGTTTGGATCCCTCTTGCGCAATCATTTAATTGATGGATTGCTTTTGCATACCCGGCCTCCGCAAACGGCGGATCGAAAGAGTGTACGGGGGGGTTTTAGTGGTGTAGGGTTCTCTGCTCATGGTATGAGTTTGGCATACCACGCTTTGGAGAGGGCGAGTCCCACATATCCCACCGCCATCGCGCGAATACGTTGCAACGGCGATGGGAATGTGGAAATGAATTTTGCCCAGGACAAAAAAAAAACATCAGCCCTAATTGCTTTTATGTTCGGTGATGCGAAAAAACCTACGATAATCAACCTGTCGATAAACACAACTTCCAATAAACACTTCAAAACACAAACAAACTGAATATGCAACAAAACCAGTTTATTATTATTTAACTCTGAGTTACCAAATTCATTGTCACCGTTACAATAATTACGTAACTTAGGAAAGCTGGTAGAAAAACATCGGATGACGTCACGGCTATCATTACAATTCAATAGATCAGTTTCTCGGGTAATTTCATTCTACTTGGTATAAGACAACCTGTATTTGGCTCGCTTTAAATTTCGGAGGACGTGGGTTCGAATCTTTGTATTAATTCTAAGATTGCTTTCCGAGTCTGGTTGATTGAGGGACTACCCTCCATGCCTCGGAAAGCACGTTAAGCCGATGGTCCCGATTGTTATAACATCATCTATAATAATCGTATATCAAGGAACGGGCAGCAGCGTTTTCTTGTGTGGTACAACATTATACTGCCGTCACTAACCCGCCTGCCAAGCGTGGTGACTATGGCAAATACCCTCTTTTAGGACGCCCATGTTCAGCGGTGGACGTTATACGGGCTGATGATGATGATGAAAAAGAAGCATCATCTTACAGTTGGGAACTAAATTGAATATAAATGTAACATGATAAGAAAAAAGTAAAATTGCATTTTTTTTTATTTTTTTTTATTTTGTTAATAGACAACTCCCGCACTAGGGAAATAAATCCCTGTGTCGCTTTACAAACATTCATTTCACGGACACACAGAACACCCAGACTCAGAACAACTATTTGTGGTTCACACAAATAATTGTCCCGGGTGGGAATCGAACCCAGAACACCAGGTCTCAGAGGCAACTATCGTAACCACTGAGCCACCGGTGCAGTCTGTCTAATTATTATGTCATATATTGAACCATATGTATAACGTTGTATAATGCATTTTTTTTTAATTCCTGACCAGGCATTATACCTTCCCATCTAATGTTCAGTTGCATAGGGGTCTTAAAACAAGGACAGCAGATGATATGTACAACAATTAGCCTCCTTTATGCTACCGGCCTGGCTAGCATTTTTCATAAAAACTGTAGATTAGAAGGTCCGCACAAAAACACTTGTACGACTTCAAAACCCTATAAAACAGTTAAAAGTGGCTAAACTACCATCAATACTAAGTCATTTCACGTTGCAAAGAAATAACCATTGAACATTACAACTACTATTTTCGAAACTATTAGATCATAAGGAAATGCGGTTGCTGTAATCAATATTTATTTGATAATGGCGATGTCTGTACATCTGGGCTTAATAGTTTTACCTTTTAGATCTTTAATTGCTATAACTGATGTGTTAACTACCTTTATAAACCACTGGTATTCAATAAATGCTTACTGCATTCATTAAATAATATTTTAATATAAAAAAACGGTCAAGTGCGAGTCGGACTCGCGTACGAAGAGTTCATTATCCGTATCATTTTCAAGAGTCTACCTTTTGTTGTTATTGATATCGAGCAAAAAAGGGCAAATAAAATAATTTGTTGTATGGGAACCCCCCCTTAAATATTTATTTTATTTAATTTTTAACTTAAAATTTCAAAGGTCTAGCTATCGCGGTTCTTGAGATACAGCCTGGTGACAGACAGACAGCGAAGTCTTAGTAATAGGGTCCTGTTTTTACTCTTCGGGTAAGGATCCCTAAAAAGCCATCGTTTTGATCATATAATATCTGATTACAGTTTATTATATAGCTAGTTATGTTTGTGTTTTTAAATAATGTAATATTTTAATAATGTTGTTATATGTTCTAATTCTGTTGTGTTTTTTAGAAGTGTATGGTTTAGGTTTAGTTTAAGTTCTTAGCTGTCGCATTAGGGTAAACCCTGTAATGATAGTTTAAGGTGTATGAATAAATAAATAAAAAAAAAATAATAAAAAAAAAAATGTTATTTATGTGCGCAAGACGTACTTGTTTTATTATTTAACTAACTTTCCGCGCGGTTTTACCCGCAAAGCTCCCGGTCCTGGGGGAACTAGGTATATAATTAATATAGCCAATATTACTATTAGATAACGTATTCTAATATATTTACCTTTCATAAGATCCTTCTCTTGACAATAACAAACACAACAAAATAAAGATCAGCCGTTCACGCGTGATGCCATGACCAAAGGAAATAGGAACTCTTTTTGATATACTGGGTGAATTTTTTTACCGTCTTGATAATAGTATGGTGTGTTGTGTAAGTGGAATAGAATCTATAGACCACAGTATATTTGCACTAGTATTTCGGTAATTAGAGTTTCGGAAATCTTATAAATTACTTAAAAGAAAAACACTCTAAATAGCGCGTGCATTATAATAAAATAGGTGTCTATAAGGCCTAGGTCGCAATCACAGATTAATGAAAAGAGTGAGCGAAATAGCGTAACTACCTACTTAGCTAACGATTTTCACTCTAAGTCAGTAAAAAAAAAAGATAAAATAACTATGATATATACAACGCGATAATATTACATTTCTATATTTCCCGACGTTTCGATCAAGTTACATTGATCGTCATGTCTGCCCGCGACCACGATCAATGTAAATTGATCGAAACGTCGGGTAATATAAAAATGTAGTTTTATCGCGTTAATACCTGTGTGCTATATATTAAAATTATGATACGTGAAAGTTTAAAAGTTTATAAAATAACTACGCCTTAGAAATCTATTTCATATACGCGCCCTATTATTTTCAAGACGGTAAAAAAGTCACCCAGTATAGATACTATCATTTGTCAAAGACAGTATCTGATCTAATTCTACTTGTAATTTATTTAATGAGCCTAATAATGTCTCGATACAAAAGATTCAGCATAAGATAAAGCCACGGTAGTGCTCGGCCATCGATTTAATCTGATCTCAGACATTTCTACGAATTGAACGATTAATCTGACAAATTAGATTCACTTTCCCACTACAGTTTTAAATGTAATGTTTTCGTTTGAGGAAAAAAAAATAGAATAGATCAAGACTCATTCGTTATGACTGAAAGGTGATAAAAAGAAAAAAATTGATCACTAACAAACTGTGTTAGTATTCGTATTTTTTTTTATTATTAAATTATTTTTGTCAATTCAGATAACTACTACAGTAAAAATTATAATGAAAGGTTTATTTTTGCATTCGAATTTACACTATAATCCAGCTAAGGAGGTGGCTATTTACAGAAATATTACACCATACTCTAACTCGTTGGTACAGCAGGATTTACTTTACGGGGCAATGACAGAAAAAAGAAAGAAAATACAGTAAATCAGCACAACACACAATATATTACACAGCAAACATATAATTAATGTATAAAACAATAAGACGCCTTGCATGTTCTGCCGAAAAAGTCGCCACCTCAGCATAGGCTAGGCGATACCTAGCGCTGGTTTTCAGTTGGCAACTATTCTGCCAGCATTCTGGGAACCTTGCCAAGTAGCATAGATTTAGAATAGTTAGCATTTTATAAGTTTGTTTTAGTTTAGATTAGCTTATTTTAGTTGTATACACTGTGTGACACGAGTTGCTAATGCAGCGACTATCATCAACAGCCCGTTTACGTCCACTGCTGAACATGGGCCTCCTCTTAACTGACCTTGGCAAGCCAGGTTCGTTGAGGGATATTGCCATAATCACCACGCTTGGCAGACGGATTGGTGATCGCAGTAAGATGTAAGCCTTGAGCTAATAGATGCTGCTGCCCATCCATCAGCCATATGTCCCTTAGTCGCCTTTTACGACACCCATGGGAAGACATGGGGTGGTCTATTCTAAGCCGGAAACCACACGGCTGCGATGCAGCGACTAAAAAAATAAAAATAACGCTAATTATTAACTTAACGAAATTATTTATTTACAAGCGACCTTTGTAGGACTAGGTATATATAAATGATTTTTAATAGCATTAAAATAAACAGATTAAAATGACTTCGAACATATGTGTTATGGGCAGGAGGAGTAGTACGCTAGTACCTACACTAGAGCTTATTTTACCATGTTTAATAATTTATCATTGCCGACTACTTGAGGATTTTTTTTTTGGCAAATCATACTTCCAATTATTAGTGAGTATTACTAAAATAAAGAACTCAAATGTAATTTGTATTGTGCAATCAGAAACAGTATTAATGGATCATACCGACGAATAAGTAACCATTATCAATATCTACATCTAGATTTAGGGCTCAAACACAATTTTCTTTCAGTTTGTATGCTTTCGGTCCTTTTTCTAATGATCGAAAGACAATACGGAACACAGTCCACTCCTCCGAGGATTACAAGACAACCTGCTTTCTCTAAAGCATACAGAAGTCACATTACATAACTATCGGACTATTAAATAATGACATAATTACATAACAATACGACAATAGTCACGCCTTTAACAATATAACCTCTTAAGGTCTGTTTACACAGACCGGCTTGAAGAGTATCGGACTGACATTTTTTTTTACACAACTCCGTGTTAAAAATTATATGCTTGGGACTAATAGAAGCTGTTCCCGACCCTTAGTTTGCAAAGAGCCAGCCGATGCCCTCGTAGACCCGAAGCCCGCAAGTTGCACAAATCCCCTAAAATACTAAAAGTCATAATCCCTCAATCTCACCGCCAGCGACCGCCCTGAGCCGAGAACCAAGCCCCTCAGGGGGCGCCCTCTTGCGCAGGTTGCTTCGTTTGTAGTTTTGAATCCATTTATTAAGGCTGGAGATCTGCTCGCCTTTATGCCCGGTGAAGTAGCAAAAGCCTCGTGGATAACTAAGTATGTCTATCCGAAAAAAAAACTAATAGAAGCCGACCAAGCCGTTTCACAAAGATCGGCTTGAAAAAGACTGTTAAAGCGAATGCGTTTGGAGCCGGAGAGATGCTCGGAGCAATACTGGTTCTCTCGTAAAGAGTTCTCAATCATCGGACCCGATAGCACATCAGCTTGAAAAAGTACACACTTGGACCCGATCGCTTTCGGTGGGCTTCTCAAAAAGTTTTTTTTTAATACTTTACTTCCCCCTAAGAGACGTGATATAAAGAGTTTGATGAATTTCGATGACTGGTTGGGTTCCACCGTGGTCGAATGTTTAAGGCGTTAGAGGCTATACCTAAAATGTACGTTCGAATCCTGCTGGTGGTCTAAATTAACTAATCTCAATTTTAAAATGCTATCTTTCTTTATCAGTAGCAATAGAAGATAAAAAATAAACCTGATCAATAATCCAAAATGTATTTTTTTATTTAAGAAAATACATCTACCGCACTACGAATAAGCACTGTATGGCGGAGAACTTTACAGTGTATTTTAATTGCGATCAAAATCAACTCTCATCCATATGCCGTTCTATGTGAATGAACTATTTACAAATCAACATAAAAAAATGGTCTCAGTTTCACATCGCAGCCCAAAAAACGAACGCAAGGCCCTTTCACACTTATGTCCGAACAAAAACCCAACAATCGATACTTAGAATAGCTAAGTACTGATGGATATCAAACACAATCCACCATTAGAACAAAGACCACAATTTTCACTCGTCGTTTCTTGCAATTGGTGCATTAGCAAAAGATGAGAAATGTATGTGAATCGATTGTGCGCCAGTCCATCAGTATACGTATTTGTAAAATGTGTATTTGATGATATGACTCAGTCACGTCATGTTTATTGTCGTTTGTGTACTTTTTGAGCGAAATGAATAGGTACTAGATATTTCATAATATGAGCCTGTTGTCGTCCACCTATCATCGATTTAGAGTACATTACCGCTTTAACCATCAAGGCAATCTTAATAAATGATCTAAGGTATATAAGAGACTAGCTGCGCCCCGCGGTTTTTCCCGCGTCACTCTGCTCCAGTGGGTCGGTGCGTGATATTTTGTAGCCTATATGTTAATCAAGCTTATAACCTATCCGCGTGCAAAGTTCCAGCCAAATCCATTCAGTAGTTTTTGCGTGAAAGAGTAACAAACATCAATTCATCCATCCATCCATACTTACAAACTTTCGCGTTTATAATATTAGTAGGATGGTGTCACCTCCAGGCGTTATTTTTGTAAAAGTTTCATTAAATAAGTTTAAACTAGCTGTCCTGCGCAGGACCTTGACTTACAATATAGCCTATGACACTGGCTTATAATGTGGCTTGCTATTAGTAAATGAATTTGCAAAAATCGGTTCAGTATATCTAGATATTACCCCCTGCAACCACACAAACCTTAACCTCTTTATAATATTAGTGTAGATAAAGTATATCTTGCTCCCCTACTTCATCCCCCCTCGTCCTCCCGACCCTTAGTTTGCAAAGAACGATCCGATGATCTCGTAGACTCGAAGTCCGAGATGCCCGCGAACTGTAAAGTAGAGCGACAGTTGCACAAAACTCCTCTTAAATACTAAAAGTAATAATCCCTCAATCTCATCGCCAGCGACCGCCCTGAGCCGAGATCCAAGCCCCACAGGGTGCGCCCTCTTGCGCAGGTTGCTTAGTTTGTAGTTTTTAAACCATTAATTAAGGCTGGAGCTCTGCTCGCCTTTATGCGTGGGGTCTAAAGTCTAAAGTCTCGTGGCTAACTAAGTATGTCCGTCCGAAAAGAAACCCTCTACTACAGTATAAACATTCGAGCTTATACTGCAGTACAGTTCCGCAAACCGGAGTTTTGCATGTAACAGCAGCGCACGCGGCGTGTTCCGTGCAAAAGTAAAAGTTATGTGAGTAAGAACAACCTTGACCGAAGAAATGGACGCATGGCATCAATACTTTATTGATTCTCAAGTTTACTAGGTTCTTTTGAATAAACTTCTTTGCTTGATATTGGGACAGTTATATCCAAATTATTTATATTGATACTTTATCATCTTCATCAGCTCGTATAACGTGGACATGAGCCTCCTCTTGAGGCAGGGTAATGCTATAGTAACGACGCTAGGCAGGGTTGGTGACTTCAGTGTTTGAACACACATGAAAACGCTGCTACCGGTTCCCTAGCGTTCCGTAAAACTGCGCGTGAGTGCAGTTATTTAATATACTCCAGAGTCGGATGTACTTAACGCCGTTTTGGGCTGCCCAGGGCCTCGTGTATACAGGCCCTATGCATCCACGAGTCTCTAATGAAAATAATAGGTGATGTTTTGAATAAAACAACCCATGTGCGTGTCGTTTGACAAATGGCTATTAGTTGAGGGATTAGGGGGGCCCGTATGTAGTATTAGCCCAGAGTCCCTCAAATTTAAGATCCGCCCAGGTCCGTCTCGCGCGGTTTCAATCACGCCTATGCCACGCCAATCACCTTTGCCTACGTCTCTTGCCTATTCCCTTGAATACGCCCATATTTACGTCCCCATGCCTACGCCCATAATACAAATGTAAGAAACGTACAAATATATAACGGTATTTCTGTATTTTGTCCTTCCTTGTATATTGTGTGTAATATTTTTATAACAGAGTGAAAAAGGTCGGATTTAGACATATTTTTGAGCGAAATGATCACTAGATATTTCATCATATCAGCCTCTTGTCTTCCACTGTTGAACATAGGCCTCACCCATCGATTTCCACCAGAAACAATTGCCAGCGGCCTGCTTCCACCGACTCCCTGCGACCTATGTGAGGTCGTCGGTCCATCGTTCAGGCGGTCGTCACACGTTGCGCTTACCAGTTCGTAGTCTCCACTCGCGAACCTTTCTAGATATAAAGTCATAGTAAGACTTTAAGTGCGTTTGCGCGTAATCTTTAAAGTGTCTATAATTTGTATAGTTTATTATGCAGAAAGACTAATAACTATTGAATATAAAGCTATCAACTCCGAGATAGTTGGCTATTCAGCTTTTAATTATCGTAATCAACCAACAAGCTTGGCAGGCGGGCTGGTGATTAGTAGACGGCGAATTCTTGAGGTTACTTTATAATTAATAAAGCCTATGATAGTCCTGCACAACGTAGTTTTCTAATGTTGAAATCGGTAGTAAAATGAAAGAAAAGCTATATTAATATTATAAAGAGGTAAAGATTGTGAGTTTGAGACGTTGTTATCTCTGAACCTACTGAACTGATTTTGAAAATTCTTTTACCAATAAAAAGCCACGTCATTTGTGAGTGTTATAGGCATATGTTTTAAGTTAAAGTTACCACGGGAACGGGATCTGCGCGGATGAAACTGCCCGGGACTGCTAGTGCCATATAAAACGCTCTTTTAAATGGCTTCATCTTTCATAGGACCTCTTGTTACCAAATACAAATGTTATTAAGAACCTCTGCCCTTGATTTAGGCCGATCTCATATGTTGATGAGCGCTGCGTGCTCGACCCGTGTTACTACGTGCGTGCGTGCGTGTTACTCCCAGGTTGAGGAACGCTCACGTCACTCAACCTTTTTTCGGATGGATCTTATGTAGCCAGCCGGGAGGCTTTACTTCTTTACCGGGCATAAAGGCGAGCAGAGCTCCAGCCCTAATAAATGGTTTATAAACTACTTACTAAGCAACCTGCGCAAGAGGAAGCCCATGTGGGACTCAACTCAGGACGGTCGCTGATTGAGAAATCGTGAATTTAGATTTTTAGGGGAATTTTGTGCAACTGTCTTCTCGGTCAACATCAATTTTGATCCAAAGGCAGTTTGTAGTTTCAACTCCATTGCATCTTGTAAATTACCCATCACTACTGTATCTTTAGTTAGCCACGAGGCTTTTGCTACTTCACCGGGCATAACAACTCTATCTAAAATAAATAACACAATAACGTAATCCAAGCAATCAGCCCCTAGTAATTTCAGACGTCAATTTCTCAGCTTTCTCTCCGAAGGTCGCGGGTTCCATGCCGGCTATGACACGACGCTCAATCGAAGAGCGAATTACACATTGTTTATGGTGTTATCCCGTTGATGGGGTTTTATTAGGTGTTAATGTGTTGGTTGATGAACCGGTTAGTGTTTTATACTATGGTGGTTGGGATCATATACATACATAGCTTGGATTCTGGAGATCTAATATCATCTCATCTATAGGTACATATATAAAGCTGAAGAGTTTGTTTGCTTTACTATTTACTTGAACGCGTTAATCTCAGGAACTCATGGTCCGATTTAATAAAAAAAATTCAGTGTTAGATAGCTATTGGCTATCATCATCAGCCCGAACAACGTCCACTGCTGAACATGGGCCTCCTCCCCAGGAAGGTTTGACCGCAGTATTATGTTGTAATACACAGGGAAACGCTGCTGCCCGTTCTCTGGTATACGCTTGTTATAGATGAAGTTATAACAATCGGGACCAACGGCTTAACGTGCTTTCCGAGGCATGGAGGGTAGTCCCTCAACTAACCAGACCCGGAAAGAAATCTTGGAATTTACACAAAGATTTCTTGTCCGGTGTGGGGATCGAACCCACTACCCCCGAGACTTAAAACGAGCCAAATACCGCTACGTTACGGAGGTTGTATTGGCTATATTTTACTTTATTGTATTATGAAGATCCCACGGTAACAGAAACTGCGCGGGCGAAACCGCGCGCAGTAAGCTAGTAGTTATAAGATAAGATTCTATAGCCATTTGTGGTCGCAGCCAAATTCATTGAAGAATTGAATAATTCGCCATAAGCAACTATCACTTTAGAAGCACACCTAGTATGGTCACCATTGAAAAAAAAACAGCACAAAAAAACAAAGTAAACAAAAGTAAATAAAAATGTTAAAAAAAGATTTAGAGGCGACCGTAACTCCTTCCTTTATGATTCCTTTTTATTTTCATTTTTTCAGTATAAAAAAGTTGATTATGTAACAAATAAGATAAAGAATAGATAGCCATATTTTACCTTTATTATAATAACCTAAGCTTTCAACCAATTAACCAAAACGGCAAAAAAATGTAATTAAGAAAAATGAACAAAGTCCGCACTAGCTATGCACTTTTAATCAAATGCATCTTTCATAATTATGCTAAGAACCTTCCGATGCCCTCGTAGACCCGAAGTCCGAGAGGCCCGCGAACTGTAAAGTAGAGCGACAGTTGCACAAAACTCCCCTAAACTACAAGCCATAATCCCTCAATCTCCCCGTCAGCGACCGCCCTGAGCCGAGGTCCAAGTCCCACAGGGGACGCCCTCTTGCGCAGGTTGCTTAGTTTGTAGTCTTTAAACCATGTATCTTGGCTGGAGCTCTGCTCGCCTTTTTGCCCGGTGAAGTAGCAAAAGCCTCCTGGCTAACAAAATATGTCCGTCCGAAAAAAAAAGCATCTTTCATTAAGGTTTGATGGAAGAAAATTAATTATTGAATTAAGCTCGCATTTGTACATGTTGTTTCCGTTGTATAAACTTTATATTAATTATTTACTGTAAACATTAAAATAAAAATAAATAAAAAATAAAAATTACGATATTCTATCTAATTTGTTTCAAATGGATTCTTCTTCATCAACAGCCCGTTTACGTCCACTGCTGAACATGGGCCTCCTCTTAAAAACCTTGGCAAGCCAGGATCGAGAATAAAATCATAAAAAAAAAAATTGTTCATCCAATATTCACAAATCGAATATTCGAACTGTGTTTCCAAACCCATTAATTAAGTCATGTTACTACAATTTAACTATTCGAATAATTTAAAATCTGATTATTACCACATCAATACATTAAAATGAGCTCTTTCAATATATTAATAATCTATATGTAATTTGCGTGCACAAAACGTAATAATTGTTAAGTCAGACTTAATTTCATAATCAATTTGAGCCATCACAAATATGAATTACGGTTAATAAAATATTCACCAAATCAAATTAACTTTTGATTAAACTCGAATCAAAAGAAAGTGATTCTTATTTAATCCCTCAAATAAATAAATAAGTTATTTAATGCAATCAAAATAAACTTAACTATAATTAATTTATACTATACAAATATGTTATAATGCTAAAGAGTTTGTATTTGCTTGCTAGAATGCGCTAATCTCAGGAACCACTGGTCTGATTTGAAAAAATCCTTCAGCGTTAAATAGCCCATTTACTGAGCAAGGCTATAGGCTATATTTAATTATGAAGTTACCACGAAAATGGGAGCTGCGCGGGATAAACTGCGAGTGGGAAGCTAGTATAACATATACACACGGTGCTGCTCATCAGTTCTGGTACTTGAACTTGGCTTGACACGCTACCTTGGTACATTTTTCGGCCATGGGCCAATGGGATCCCGGGGAGGTGAGTCTGCGGGGCAAAAGATCTTTGTAGTCTAGTGACCCTTGCGTTACATAATTCTGCTTCCAACCTGGATATAGGAATATAGATTCACCTATTATATTAATATCGTTGTAATAACGACAAAATACTAAATCATTCTAGAGCTCAGAAGAATAAGGTCGGAAGTATCATTATACGTCAGAAACATTCGTCGTATGTGCCTTTATCGTAGACTGGCACTTACGACTAAATGCTTCTGAAGTATATAGTACATATGTCTTTATACTTCTGAGCATTGTAAACGTAAGTTACAAAACCTTTAATAGTACAGCCATTACTATAATATATCAATTTAAGAACTCTGTATTCAATAATCGTACCATTACGTAATACATTGAACGTCGCTTACGGGCATAATTGTAGTTCAATTTGTAGTAAAGACGCAATGGAATGTTGTGATTGTTATTTAATAGTGTAGTAATGAACTGTATGAATAGAAGTTTTCATTCATTGTCTAGTTTGATGGCAATCAGTTAAGGTTTGAAAGCTTTCTTTGGTTGTGAATAACATAAATTGTATTATATTGCTTTTTTTTTAAGTTTACTAGCAGAATTTTGCAGTCTACTAGTATTTTTGTTAACCCCTCGTGCTAAGCTAAAATGCTTGTGTTACGAGTGGGTTCACGTCGGTAGTGCAATGGGTGGGGTTCGAACCAGCGCGACCTCAAGATCGCAAGTCCGACGCCCTAGCCATTGGGGCTGCGGGCGCTTTTTTAAGTGGAAGACCATATAGACTTTATAGAGGTTTATTAGCTTGAGTAGTATAAATTATTATATTACAATTTAGTGAGTAGCGGTTTTGGGCATGCACTAGCCCACATACTTTTAAAAAATAAATAATTAAATGTAATAAATAATGAATATAGAAAAAAATATAAATCAAGTAAAAGAAGACGGAAAAAAGAAAACCGGAGTTTCTTTCTGAGTTTCTTCTCCGGGCCGTCCACTTAGGTAGCTAGAGAAACCTGTAGGTTAGCTAGGCTAGGGTCCTCGCCGGACAGACCGAGGACCGCGTTGGCCCCCTGTCCCAATCCGATGATCCAGTGCCTGTAGTCCGTGCCAGTGATCATTCCCTCTTTTTATATTATTATTGTCACAGTAATATTTCTCATAGCATTAGCGATGCCCTGAGCCGTGGTCCTAGCCCATTAAGGGTGCCCTCAGGCGTGTGTCGCTTATACGTAAAAATATTGTTTAAAGACGTGCCTCTTTCTATAGAGTTAAATGACATTAAGATTTTGATTATAGAGGTAAATATTGTTGTAACTATACATATGACGTGACGCTGGACTGACAGACAAGTCATTAGGTAATCCGCAAAAGATTTTAGTTGCGATATTTTTATATTTTTGTATATATTCATTTGGTGACTATAATTCGGTTTAATTCGCGATATTATCACTTTTATCGAATATCGGAACGCAGGATGACTGCTCTGCACTGGAAAAATATTGTAAATATACCGATAATATGCATTATAACTCGATATTAGGTAAAATATGCAAGTACCATGATCAACGGATAATGGCTTAAATATGCCAATGCATATGCAAATATGCAAATGCATATAATCCGGTCCCTAAATATTAGCTCAGCACGAGGGGTTAACAAGAATACTAGTAGTATGTAAAAACCTGACCGCGGCCCTCAGCAAAACATACAGATTAAATTGTTTAGGTACCTGTATATCCATCGAAGAGCCGGATTGCCTTGCATACCCGGCCCACCAACCACGGACGGAGGAGTGTCCGGGGAATTTTTAGTGGTGTAGGGCTCTCTCCTTGTAGATGCTTTGTAGAGGGCGAGTCCCCCCATACCCTTTGCCGGAGGAGATGTGTAAATGCATTTCCCTGCAGACAAAAAAAAGGGTACCTGTATATGGACACACAGTTATCTACCTATAGGTACTGTATGCAAATTATGTATCAAAATATTTGACACTATAGCTCCCCGCATGTGGTAGGTACCCGCATACCTCCCGTTCCCGTGGGAATTTCATAATATAGCTTTTGTCAGGTAAAGATAGCTTTCAAACGGTGAAAGATTTTTTATAATCGGTCAAGTAGTTTTGGAGCCTAATCAGAACAATTCATCATCATCATCATCATCATCATCAACAGCCCGTTGACGTCCACTGCGGAACATGGGCCTCCTCTTAATAGACCTTGGCAAGCCAGGATCGTAGAGGGATATTGCCATAATCACCACGCTTGGCAGACGGATTGGTGATCGCAGTAAGATGCAAATGTTGAGCTAATAGATGCTGCTGCCCATCCATCAGCCATATGTCCCTTAGTCGCCTTTTACGACACCCATGGGAAGACATGGGGTGGTCTATTCTAAGCCGGAAACCACACGGCAAACATCAGAACAATTAAACAATCAAATCTTACCTCTTTATAAAATAGTACAATAGGATATAAATGTACCATATTCAATTATACAAACTATTTTTTTTAACTCTGGGCTATGGTAGTTGTCTTGAATATACCAATAACTTTAAAAGAGTTCTACAGACTTACATATTCCATGGATAAATCAAAAACTGTAAAGTCCAACAGACATGTAACGAATTAAAGCATTGTCTTGTCAAAATTTTATTAAACCTGCTTATTATAGATATATTTATCTATATATCTATATAAAAATGAATCCCTATTTCCGACCGACCGATTTCGCTATTTCTTTTTTTGTTGTGTTTGCCATTGTCAGCAGAAGGTAAAGAAAAACTTAAGAAAATTGTGCCGATACTAAGAAAATTGAAGAATATTTAACCATTATATTAAATCTTCTAATGTAACCTTAGAGCTTTGACAGGGTTCCCTCTATCTGGCAGAATTTTAATGCTCCGAATTTTATTTGGCGTAACACACTTGGCATAATCTTCTTTAAACGAATATTTTTAAGGCATAAAAATGACTTAACTGGTTATACTATAATTGTTTTTTGGTCGAATGTTTATAGGTCCGAATTTAAATGGCAATGGCATACTTTTAAGCTGGCAGAATTACCTTTGGCAAATTTAAATTCTGCATAATTTTGTTCATCATAATGTTTATTTAGAGCAACAATTATTCGGCATACAATGAAAATAGTAGAATTTCATTTGGAATAATTTTAATAGGATGACATGTGAGTTCACCAAAAGTTACCTAATTCACAAGAGAATGAATAGATATTTTTTTCAATTATCACATAGATATGTAGTGTGAAAAGAAGATAAAACTGAAATAATAAACCAAAAGATGATTCTAATTTGTAAACTTCCTGAGTTATGATAGTTCTGCCTTTTAAATAAAATAAAAATAAATAAAAATCATTTTTATTTACGTAAACCAATTACAGGCACTTGTAAATCGTCAAACATTATTTGAAAATTAATTATTATTTATCTTAAATTACATTTGCTGTTTATTTATAAACCTATTCAAATTACTTATTTATAATTAAATTAATTATTATAATTAATGTATATTGTCGCTAGGAGGCAAAATGCTTGTTCTGTCTATATTATGCCAAAACAATTGTCATTATTTGGGTGGACCATGAGCATATAACGACGGACGCGCTTTAATGCTACCACCGGATCCAATGCGCCCCAACTGAGAAGATCCGGCGAAACAAACTCAGTGGGTTACTCTACCACCGGTTTCAACACGGCCCACATGAGGCGGTCCGGCGAAACATACTCAAATGGGCAATTACGCGGGGTTTAGGTCCAGTTATTTAATTTATATTTTAGTAGGCACACACATTTATTGCCCTAACGGTTGTCTTGTTATTATTTGTTTATTTTTGCTCAATAAGATTGAATGATATTGAGACAGAACTAGCGTTAATTAATAGTTAAGGTATGTAAAGAAGTCAATTACAGACAGTTCACAGGATAATACACAGTTCTAGTCACAACTATTGTACTTGGCTATATTATTATGGTCTTCAGTGAGGTAGGTGCAAAGATGGTACCGAAACCCAAACGTCTTTATCTTCAATATAGTTCTGAATACTATAGTAACCTTTTGACATGAGAACAGTTTTGACATGTGATTTAAATCTTGTATCAGGCAAGTCTGTAATATAATTAGGGAGTTTATTATAGAACCTAATACAATTTCCCATAAATGATTTATTCGTTTTGCTAACTCTAAATCCTGGAACAGCAAGTTTATGTTTATTTCTAGTATTAATATTATGAATGTCACTTTTTTTACTATATTTATCAATATTTTTTCTAATAAAAAGAATATTTTGGTATATATACTCAGAGGGCACGGTAAGTATATTAATATTTTTAAAAAGGTTACGTAGGGAGTCGCGACTACCTAATCCATACATGGCCCTGACCGCTCGTTTTTGTAATACGAATATAGTATTTACATCGGCGGCTGACCCCCACAGCAGAATTCCATAAGACATAATGCTATGAAAATACGCGAAATACACTAGCCTAGCCGTGGCTAAATCGGACAACTGTCTGATTTTCCACACAGCATACGAAGCTGAACTTAATCTACCAGCGAGTTTCTCAATATGAGGGCCCCATTGTAGTTTAGAATCTAAGGTAATTCCTAAAAATATGGTTGAAGTGACCAAATCTAATGTTTCTCCATTCAATGAAACTACTGGGATGGAATTGATTACATTTGGTAGAACGAATTTGACACATTTGGTTTTTCCTGCATTAAGCAAAAGATTATTTGCGGAAAACCAGTTTGCAATTAAACCGAGTGTTCGATTATGTTCAATTAGATCAGTATTTTTTCTTTTAACTTTAAAAATCAATGATGTGTCATCGGCAAACAGAACAATGTCTGATAATTCATTAATTAGGTATGGGAGATCATTTATATAAACTAGAAAAAGAAAAGGACCTAAGATTGATCCCTGGGGCACCCCCATTTTAACAAAATGCCCTTCAGAATTCACGCCGTCTATAGATACTATTTGTTTCCTATCTGATAAATAGGATATTACAAGATCAAGTGATTTATCACAAACACCATAATATTTCAACTTTAGCACGAGCGTTTCGTGATTTACACAATCGAATGCCTTGGAGAGGTCACAAAAGACTCCCAGAGCATCCTGCGAACCCTCCCAAGCCTCCAATATTGATTTAATCAAAGTACTTCCCGCGTCTTGAGTTGAACGACCCTTCGTGAATCCAAACTGCTTGTCGTGCAATATCCCATTCACATTAAAATGAGTCAACATTTGGCCAAGCATTATTTTTTCAAAGATTTTGCTTAATGTTGGTAGTATTGAAATAGGCCTATAATTAGTCGCATTATTAGAGCAACCTGACTTAAATATAGGAACAATTTTGCTTAATTTCATTAGGTCAGGAAAAACACCATCAGTTATAGACTTATTGAAGATAGCCGCTAGAATTGGAGCAATATTTTGTATAACGGTATCAATAACTTTTACTGAGAGTCCCCACAAGTCTTCAGTACCTTTTATTTTAATAGTCCGAAACGCCTTTACGATATCTATATCATTGACTAGTTGGTAACTGAATTTGGGAACATTTAAATTAATATTTGCTTTAAGGAGTTCTTCAGCATCTTTCGGGGATGATGAAAGATACTTGGTAGTTTCAATCGGAATATCAGTAAAAAATTTGGCAAAGAAATTGACAACCGTATCCTTGTCTGATACCAGATTGTCGTTTATATCTAACGTTATTGATCTATCTTTAATTTTATTCTTACCAGTTTCAGTATTTATCATTTGCCAAGTAGACTTTATTTTATTATCTGATTTTTGTATTTTGTCTCTTATATATATTGACTTAGCATGTATACATACTTCTTTAAAAATACTTGAATATTTCCTAACATAATTTGGAAAATTTTCATCAGGTGTAAAGGACCTTATGTCATACAGTTCAAACAAAACATCTCTACTCCGCTTTATGCCTTTAGTTGCCCAAGTACTAAATTTCAACTTATTTGGGTCAATCTCTATATGCTTAATTTTGCAAACCCTTTCAAATTCCTCATGTATACATTGGAATAATGTATTATACATAATATTACAGCAACTTGAATCTAAGGTAACTTTATTTAATCTTAATTTTAAATTATTGCTAAATTGGTCTAGATTTTTCTTTGAAACTGATCTGAAACGAATAATTGACTTGTCAAAAGTAACTTTATTATTTAATTTAACTATTTGACATTTATGGTCAGAACGAACACCAGATACCAGGCATTTATCAACTACTTCAAAGTTTGTGACTATGTTATCAATGCAGGTAGCTGTTGTCGATGTGACCCTAGTGGGCTCAGAATATAAAACACTAAGATTAAAAGACCTAAACAGACAGAGAAGATTATTTTTCTCTAGTGAATCCGATAGAATATTTATATTAAAATCACCGCAAATGATAACTTTTTTATTGCTTTTAACTAACTTTTTTAAAATATCTTCCATAGTTTTAATAAATAGCTGAAAGTCTGATGATGGAGGTCTATATACACATATAATATAATAAAACTGTATTTCAGTACAAGCTATCTCACATATTCGTTCCACGGATAAATTACTGATGTCTTTCCGTTCCTTAAATTTTACATTGTTCCGTATTAGAATAAGTGCACCCCCTCCCTCAGCCGATACCCTATTATAGAAGCTAGCAACTGTATAGCCATTCACATTAAAACCCATTTTGTGTGCCTTCAACCAGGTTTCTGTAAAACATAAAACATCATTATTGAACTTTTCTGTAAAAAGTTCTATATCTAGTATTTTGCCAGAGAAGCGGTTAATGTTCTGGTGAGATAAAACCAAAAAATTATCACACTCCTCCATTGTCTCACTTAAAGGTTTAAATTACTATCTAAATTGATTTTAGTAACATTACTAAAGTATTGTAAAAATATAGGCTTTGTCATACTATGTATGACTGTGTTAATATGAGTTGCTAATAAAGTAGCAATTACTTTTAATGACTTTTTCAGGACATACACTGTATTCCTGGTCACCTTACAACTAATCATAAAGCTATTTATATCAAAAAATATAAATTTGTCACTATAATGACTGACCAAAAATTGTATGTGGTTATTCAACATATGAATATATTTATTGGTACTGTCAGGCATGTTATCTATATAAGGGAAGGCACACAATACTATCTTACTGCAATTCAAATCTAACATCCTAGTAAAACTGTCTGTAATGTCTTTCTTGGTGAGGTTTTTACAATTTCCTACTAATAATGTTACGCAGGACTTATCACTATGTTTTTTATCAATTATTTTATCTACTAAATCTTTGAAGTGCAATCCCGGAATACAACAATTATATGAGGGGAGACTTAGCTTGTTATTTAGCAGTGACCCCAGGCCTTTACCTATGTCATCTGTATACAAAACTGATGTGTAATCACATTCAGTATGTACCGGAGAGGTACAGTTTGAGTTAGTTTGAGGTATATGCTCTAGGTTTGTACATAATTGAAATGGTACTTCACTGTTGTTAATGGATATAGAACTACTTGTTAACTTTACAGAGTTACAACTACACACATTAGCCAAATCTTGCATTTTACTTTCAAAAGATTTGTATTTGCTGTATGTGACCGCTAAGGATTTTTCCAATGTTTTTATTTCAGTCAGTAAGTCCTTAGTGTCCTTTTCATATATATTTTTACTATCCTCTAATTTAATTTGATAATTTTTAAGCTTACTAAGTAAAGTCCTGCGTTCTTTTGATAATTTTAGTATATAATTTTTTAATTGGTTATTATTTAAGGATCTAATGTTTGGCTGGTAGTCAACAGAGTCATCTCCAGTCAAATCTATTGTTAAAGTTGTTTGTACAGGAATATGCTCCGAATCACAATCTGCCATATCTTTGTATTTTGTTTGTATTACCGAAGACTCATTCTTTATACTACTTGATTGTTTGCTTCTATAATTTATCAGTTCAATCTCAAGTTCATTAATTTTATTTAGTGCCTGTTCATAGAGAGATCTACATTCATCAAAGGACTCCGCCTCTACCCGCAGTCTGACACACTCTTCAGAGGTAGCTTCTAAGTCTAGAGTGATTTTGACTAATTCTCTTTTTAATAATGTGTTGTTATCAATAATAATCTTAATTTCCACTTCATTGTCCTCACGCTCTTGTTCTAGCTTTTGACATTGGTCTTTGTATGTCTGTAAGTCCTTGAGCGCCGACCTCAATTTATGTTCAGCAACCTGAGCTGCGGCCATACTGCGGGTCTGCATGTTGGTATTGAGGACAAGAATGGGCTGAAAGTAAATTTAAAAAGGTGAACAAAGTACTAAGAAATAGAAAAGTTTTAATGATGAATAAAGTTAACAAAGACAGGAGTTACTAAGTGAGTGTAGAATAAGAAACAAAAGAAGAATGTACAACACAATATGTCAGTAAATTCGTTTAATAATTAAGTTAAATGATATATGTTGGGGGTTTTTAATATTATATTTGGTTACCCCCGTTTTATAATTTATTTTTGTTAAATGTAGTTGAAAATATTAACTATTAACCTATTTAACTATGGGCAAAGCATTAATGTGTAGTTAGTGAGTATTGAAAGTAAGTTTATGTGTGGAGCCAAGGGTGACTATCGATTTAGTGACTATCGATATGAAATTTAAACTTAAATACGATTCTAACTATGAACTTTCTGAAATACGATGTTTCTACTCCTTAATTATTATGGATATGAAGTTTATGCCAAACGATGGCTCTGAATTAAAAAAATATGCGTTTCAATGTATGACAAATGAGTGTAAGATTTTCAGCAAAAGCGTAGACCGCTTTTGACAATATAAGTTTTTTTATATAATCTAATGGTGTTTGACATTGACATAATGCGTGCTGCTCTTAGTTCACATCACGGTTAGTTCGAGCTATCACACCTAATATTAAAAGTTCCATTATTATATCAGGGCGTCACGAACCGTTTAGTTAAGTTAACATTAAGTACATTAGTATGCATCAAAACACCTATTGCCGCAACTCAAGGAGAGATTTCCCTGGCACCTCAACTCTCCATTCTTGCCAGCTATTACTTCCTATGGACATATAATATGATTCCGCAGCCGATTCCTATAGACAGCCATTACTTCCGATTACATAACATTATAATGAGCACAACTGTAGACAGTAATACGCGAAGGAACGCGTTTTCACTACCGCCGTGACTTGATTCTATTGATATGACTTGAGCAATGAGAGGTAGCGGGTTCGAATAACTTTAATGGTGATATATATTAGTGTTATATGTCTTTGGACTGCTGTTGGAATTTATTCTGAGAGTAAGTCGACAGTGGTTTCTATGGACCGACATATTAACGAACCGTGTTTTCGGCGAAACTGGGAATAGAGATTTCTTTTAACTTTGATTATGTATATAGTGATATAGTACAAGCGTGTTTCTGTCAACCGTTCCAGGCTCAGGCATCTCCACCACGGGGTATATAGAACGTAACTCCCCTCTCAATAACGATGAAATGCTAATCGTACCTCGTGGGACGTAGAACGTAAAACGGTTCTACCCACGAAATCCCACCGGATGCTCCTTCAACGCCAGCCACCTCGAGATGCACGACATCTGCCCTCTGGCGCTATGGCGGTGCCATCCAGAAAGCATATCAGGGCTCAATTTAAAAATCTCTCATTCAAATCTATCTCGATAACGTATGTTTTTGCTCGATAAGTATAGAAGATAAGTATTTCTAATCCATTACAATCAAATGCAATGATCATAGATGTAAGTTCAAGAGGCTTACTAATTGTAAAGTAGAGGTACAGTTCCACAAAAACCCCCTCCACCTGTAATCGTTTAGAACCGAGGTCCTAGTGGTCCTATACGGACCTGACACACTTTATGCCTGGTGAAGTAGTTTAATAACTTTTTTAGGTATTAAAATAATCGGAAAAAAACAAAATATACTGGATCATAGAAATCCAAAGATACTTGCTTAAGTACCGGCTTGTTTCAACATAAATAGGTATATAGGATTTACTATGGGGAACTACTTTATGGTACATGCAGAAAGTTTTATGTATTGAAATCTTCTTGCACAAAGTCTAATAGTAGCGAATAAGAATAAGAAAAACACAGAGAACTTTCAGGGGCGAAGGGAAGTGAGGCCATTCGAAAAAAATCCGTGTACAGAAAATAATATTTTTTAGTGAAAATTTACACTAATAATATCACTAAAGATAGAAAATACTTACTTACTTACTTACTTCGCTGGCTCAGCGACCCGAAGTGGATCTTAGCCTCCGACATTATCCACCCATTCTTCTCTATTCTGTGCCAAATCTGACCAGTCGGGCACTTCCAGCTCTTTCAGGTCTTTGGCGACTTCATCCTACCAGCGATATCTCGGACGCCCCACCGGGCGACGCCCGGAAGGTTGGCCGAGATAAGCTTTCTTTGCTGCTCGATCCTCTCCCATCCTCTCCACCTGTCCTAGCCAACAACCGGGAGATAGAAGAGCTAGTGTCCGAGCCGAACATTATTGGAGAAATAAAATCTTCCCGACATATATATAAAATTATAAACATACGATGCGACCCTAGCTCGATGTTATCTAAAGACTTTGTAACGGGCAGGTAGAAAACATAAAATAAACGTAAACTAACTGATTGATTTTGACATTTAATTGTTTCATTACTGTTTGTTAAATGTCAAGTTACAATGTCGGTTGATTAATAGACTTAATTACTTAATTGCAGACATATTGTCGTAATAGGATAATAAATAAATAATCAGTAGGAATCAAGCACTATTAAAAAATAATATATAAGTATCTTGCTTTACGTACTAAGTATACCAATGCATCATTTATAGGTAGTATAGTAGCTGCACCCCTGGTTTTATCCACGTTACTCTGCTCCAGTGGGTCGGAGCGTGATATTTTGAATCTATCCGTTTGCAAACTTTCAGCCAAATCCATTCAGTAGTAGTGGGATATATAGGATCAATTAATATGTGAAGCTAACACTTATTTTTAAACTATGGTCGGATATCGGCCTCTTGTCGTGATAGTGGGAATGGTCGCCCGACCACTTGTAGTATGTTGAATTAAACGATATTTGAGATTTTATAGACATATTTCTGTCAAAAAGGCTTTAGGGTTGTAATATTTAATTATATTAATCACCGACCTCAAAATCAAACCCGGGACCTTCGTAGTTTTGTTTATATTTGGCCCAATGAGGCAGTCATAATAGTTACTTATCATAAAATTAGTAAGATTTTTAGATATACGATGATAGCATCATGAACTTACAACTTATTCTCAGAAGTGTTAAGAGTGTATACAGCGTATCCAGTAATAAACTACCGCCCACCAGTGGTCAGTTTCGTTAGACCCGCAGTAGAATTACGTAAATAATTTGGCGCCTAAAATCCGCCATTTTTTATTTTGATGTACCCAGTGTCACTCTCACAGTAAACACAAATCTAATGACACCTCTCAGGCTTAAATCTTAAATCTTTGGGATGGGTCTGCTAGATATCAGCTGGATGCGCTGGACTCATTGGAGCGCCGAGCGAAGAGAGTCATAGGCAATAACTCACTTGTGGAGGCAAGTCTTCAGAGCCTCGAACACCGTAGACGAGTAGCCTGCCTATCGGTTTTTTATCGGTTACATTTCGGGGAGTGTGCGGAGGTTCTACATAACCTGATACCCCCTTCACCCTTCCATCACCGGACGACCAAGCGCGGAGAGCGGTTTCACCCTTATGTTGTAGACATTCCTTCAATACGCACGAAGCGATTTGCTTCTTCTTTCATAATGCGGACGGCTAACGAGTGGAATTCTCTGCCAGGGTCAGTTTTTCCGGAACGCTATAATCTGGACATCTTTAAAGCTAAAGTGAACAGACACTTTCTAGGCACGCGTGTATCATCTTAGGCCTTATCTTCGCCTGCCATCAAGCGAGATTATGGTCAAACGTAAGCATACAGATAATAAAAAAAAAAGGCTGCAGAGCGTGCCAAACAATTATACATACATAAACGTTAGACATACTCTCGAAAAACATAACCCTCCTTCTGCTTGTTGCTCATTGGTAGCTAGTTGTCAACAGCCTTTGAGTATTCACATATAGAGTTCGAGTATCGCTGCGATCCGTTGTGTCGTCTGAAAGCAGGTTTAATGTACGAGATGGCGCCTTTAAAGTAAAAATAGATAATTCAATTTATTTTATTTTAGTTTAACTAATAATTTTTGTTACTACAGGTACATTTTATTCTAAGTATCACAAAACATTAAATTAAAATTAAATTAAATTAAAATTAAAAATCATTTTTATTTACGTAAACCAATTACAGGCACTTGTAAATCGTCAAACATTATTTGAAAATTAATTATTATTTATCTTAAATTACATTTGCTGTTTATTTATAAACCTATTCAAATTACTTATTTATAATTAAATTAATTATTATAATTAATGTATATTGTCGCTAGGAGGCAAAATGCTTGTTCTGTCTATATTATGCCAAAACAATTGTCATTATTTGGGTGGACCATGAGCATATAACGACGGACGCGCTTAAATGCTACCACCGGATCCAATGCGCCCCAACTGAGAAGATCCGGCGAAACAAACTCAGTGGGTTACTCTACCACCGGTTTCAACACGGCCCACATTAAGTACATATAGGTCGCCAACTTAATAATTAATTCTTAATATAACAATACTTTTTTTAGTCAACATACTATCCAGTTTGTTCTTACACGTGCCGTGTGGGCATTATACTCGAAATTAATTACTCCGCTGGAGAACGAAGGTACACTGATATAGCTCAATGGATTAGCCAGTTAAAGTCGCAATGGGCACGGCACATAGCTCGAAGAACTGACGGCCTAAGGGGCAGAAAGGCTTGTGAGTGGAGACCACGAACTGGCAAGCGCAGCGTGGGACGACGTCATAAAGGTCGCCAAAGGGAGCCAGTGGATGCAGGCCGCTATCTATTGCTGAAAATCGATGAAGGAGGCCAATGTTCAGCTGTAAACGGCTTAACTGATATGATGATGAAATCTGATGAATGCATAGTATAATGCTATGGCCATGATCTTCCACTAAGATTGATTAACATAGTTACCAAGTAGAGATTGATTAAAATACTTACAGCATATCGAAATGGTAATACGCAAAAGCATGTACCAAGTAAGACGGCACCAGTGACTTAGTAGTTACGGTAGTTGTTTCTGAGACCTGGTGCTTTGGGTTCTATTCCCACCCGGGACAATTATTTGTGGAAACTTCAGAGAGTTGTTCTGTGTCTGGGTGTGATTTGTGTCCGAGAATTTAGTGATTGCTAAGTCCGGGGATTAATTTCCCTAGTACGGGAATTGTCTATTACATATAAAAGAAAATTGTAGTCTTTGAATTAAACCCGCTGCTTTTCGATTCTAAATTCAACAATGATCTATCCGGTAAGTATAGCCGCAAGCATTACTAAATCATTTTATCTTTCTATTCAAGTACTATCCAATAAACTTCGACAAATTGCATAATGAACCCTATACCAATTACTTTACAGTAGTTTATGTGTAATCAATAAATCAAATAATGATCTTTATCGTGCCCAATAATTTCTCAACCAATTCCGGATAGAGGAAGCGAGTTCAGGTTTCAGGAAGTAACAGTATCAAGTCGCTGTACCCGCTAACAATCGTACATTCAACCTGGTAATCGAACCTGCACCATTTTCACGAACTAGTGCGTAATGAAAGTAAAAGGAAATGGGTGAGAGAGATGGAAAGCGTGTAAAGAGGTTTTCCGATCACGCGCCGATTTGCGCTTGCGCATCGTATCGTTCTTATTTGTTGTGTGTTTTTGCTGAATTTTGCCGTTTTAAAAGTTTACGTGCAGTTCGTCAAATGTTTTTCTTTGGATATAGTTTAGTTAACTATTAGTTAATCAGCTTTACATACATACATTTTTTTTCTCTGTCCAGTAAAGGTCTCTGCCTAGAGACCATTTCCTTCCACTTGCTACGATCTTGACTTATCACTTTCGCCTCATGCATGTCCTTCGGTTTAGTGTACTTTTAACCTGTCCTATCTTAAGAATATCGTCGATTTGATCGTGGAATGTCCGCCTTGGTCAACACTTAATCAGCTTTAGATCTTGGATTATTACTTGCACACTAAGATATGCTATTAAAATTAATGTTTACAAGCAATAAATAACGTAACTTTATTAAAGGCAATTATAATTCAATTGCAATTGACAAATTAATACGATGATAATGTTATTAAAGTCTTGATTTATGTCGATTACCAGTTAGTCAAGGATGTGTAATTATATAAGTAGCTTGTATGTGTTGTTTACGTTAACGCTAAAGAAGACATTATGAAACATTTGAGAATGATGTTAAAATATTATTAAATTTTAGTGCGTTCATTTGTAATTACCGAATATAAAGAAGAGCAAAACACATAAAAATAATCTAGTAACAGAATTAAATGAAATATTTATAAGTAATAGATCTTTTAGTCAGTCAGAGATATCTCCAGACTACACTTTTGCTACTTCACCGTCTGTAAAGCCGACCAGGGCCCCGAGTATACTATCGTAATGGCGTTCCCATGAACTGTCAATGACAGTTCAATGGTCGGTTTTTTTCGACATCATAATGGTGTCACTATGACGCCACGACTACATTAGCGTAGTTGAATATAATAATAAATGATATATTTATAAGTTTTGAAATCGCCTAAATAAACATTACAATAACCATCTCCCCTGCTACTTCTGTTGACGGACTTTTTCTGCGGAAGCAACACCGACTGCCATTCCAGCGCAGACACCATCATGATGGCACTACTGTGGCACAATACTTAAAAAAATAGCAGACTCGGCCCCCTGAGCTCCAGAAAGGCAGAATTATAAATTCATTATAAATAAAATCTATACGGAACTAATATAAAAAGCTGAAGAGTTTGTTTGCTTGATAGCGCTAATCTCGGGAACTACTGGTCCAATTTGAAAAAATATCTCAGTGTTAAATAACCCATTTATCGAAGAAGGCTATAGACTAAGAACGATCCAATATGGAATGGTTTTACTAAGAACTTTTTTCATAAGTTTCCGTCCGTTTCCTTGTTAAGCAGAACATTATACGGCGGTCACCAACCCGCCAGTCAAGCGTGGTGACTATGGCAAATACCCTCCCCGGAAGGAGGCCCATGTTCAGCAGTGGACGTTATACGGGCTGATAATGATAAATGATGATTTTTAGAAGTTACATGACCTAAATAAAATGAAATAATCATTTGATATGCAGTGTACATCGTAAAAGTTCCAATTATGTATTCAGTTCAAAACGTACCAGCAATATCCATTTAAACGCATCAATTGCTTATTGTTAAATTTACGTAACTTACGTCAGAACTGAATTTATGTGTGACGTAATCAAATCGGAATATTGTTCCGACCGAAATGAAAACCACAACGTCTACAATAATAAGCAATAAATAAGTAATACAATTACTAACTTTCATTATAATTTGTTTTATTTTGATTGAAAGTTCGACTCTTATTGACAATTAGGTGATTTTTTACGTCGAAGTAGGTATTGCCATTTTTTTGCGTTATGTATTAATGCAATTTATTTTAGTGAGACAAGTGAAATTTCTTGTTTCATAAAGTATAATAATAAACGTAATGAAAAATCCTTACTTATTATAAATTCGAAAGTAACTTTGACTGTCTGTTATTATTTTACACTTAAACTATTGACCAATTTAAATAAATGGCGTTTTATTGCTTAAATCATGCTTAATGGGGTTGAAATTTGTATTAAAGTTCGTTATCACTATTCCACGTGGACGAATGTTCCCGATATAAAGTTTAAATGTTGCTGAAACATATCGTCGATGATACTGAAATACCGCGCAAGTAACAGTAACTAATAAGGTGCAATTTCATCTGTCAAGAAATACTTTTTTATATATGTATTAGAGGATAAAACATCAATTTGCTACATTTGATTTTCAACCTTATTAATTGTGAGCATTTGTATCTTAAGTTTCTATACAAAGGGACAGGAATGTTTCCACCCTTTGTGGAAAACCTTCCCTAGATCCCAAGTTGAAAGAATCTGCAAACTGTTAATTAGAGAGATTGTAGCACAAAACTGTTCAAAAGGGCACTAACAATTTAAGTCTATATTTACAATATCAGCCCGTATACGTCTACATTTGTTCAACCCTGCTAAACGTGGACCTCTTCTTTTCATAATTTAGGGATATTGACATAACCACCGCGCTTGGCAGGCAGATTGTGATCGTAGTAAGATGGTAAGTAGTCCCTTAGTCACCTGCATACGATGCCAACGACTGGGAAGTAATCAATTACCAATTCTCGGACCTGCCATAAAGGCGAGCAGAGCTCCGGCCTTAATAAATGGTTTAAAAACTACAAAATAAACAACCTGCGCAAGAGAGCGTCCCCTGTGAGCCTTGGAACTCGGCTCAGGACAGTCGCTGGCGAGATCGAGGGATTACCATTTTTAGTTGTTAAGGGGAGTTTTGTGCAACTATCGCTATTACAGTTCGCGGTTTTCTCGGAATTTGGGTCTACGAGGACATTGGAAAGTTATTTGCAAACTAAGAGTAGGAAGACTATGCGGGAACTCCAAAGAGTAAGATTACAGATATAGACAAAGCGTTTAATTCCTCGGGCGCAGCTATTCTATTAGGTTTAAAGAAAATGTATTCTCAATAAAAACATAATACGTCGCTAACTTGAGAACAATAAATATAACATCACTGAAAACTAATTTAGGTTCGACAATCTATCACAAACGAATTAATTAAAACTACCCGAAACCTTACCCACGCAACGCGCATATTTTGCAAGTAATGTCCAGTTTGCGATTAGATACTGGCTGAGTTTTGAATGCATTGAATGAGTGTAAGCTTCTTACGCGTGAGGGTAATTTATTGTATAGCTGTGCTCCTTCAAATGTAAGCCTTTTTTGCAACATAGTTGGTTCTGGTTTTTGGTAAAACTTATAAAATCAGACTGCTACCATTGTCAACATGACTGAACCAGTTCGTCTAAACGCCAGCATCCGGCTCAATAAATCCCCAAGTCACGTAACATTGTTACGACACAGCAATGTTACCTCCGCAATTACTTTTACAAGAACACAATTCAGCTTTTTGTTCAGACTCATTCCTTTTTTGTCCGATTTCACCGAGCGACCATTCTTAACTAATTCGGCGCTTCAACAATTTGACTGAGATGTTATTTAGTTAGTCATCTGGACAATGGCCTGTGGCTCTCAAAGAGTTGCGGTGTGTGGGGTCATTTGTCATGTCTTTGTGTTACACAAAGGAATTTGTTGGTCAAATTATGGTTTGAAGAAAACTGAAAGTGCATTTGGTGGCGGTGAGTTATGATTTAATTTTTGAATTATATTAAATAGCTATTCATGAGCTGAAGACTATTCATATGAATTCAACTCGTCACTTTTTCACTCACAATAATATAGTAAATTGTCCAACTGATTTCAATGAACTTGCTAATGAATATTGTAGGTTTTCTAAATAGAATCATATATCATAATCATAAGATCTTAGAAGATGTACGTAAAACCTAAATAAAATGTAGTACTATTAAGCATCACTATTACAAAATATAAATAGTCGCTTCCCGATGTCTGTCTGTCCCTATGTATGCTTAGATCTTTAAAAATACGCAACGGATTTTTTTTAATAGATAGACTGATTCAAGAGGACGGTTTTTGTATGGTACATCAGAATTGAACCCACGCGAAGCCGGGGCGGGTCGCTAATAGTATATAGACAGGTAAACGCTGCTGCCCGTTAACTTGTATACATATATGTAGCCAGACATACGTTCCAATGTGCCAATTAGCTTAGTTTCGTGGTGCCATTTTTCAAGCCCGGGTACCGTATCTCTTTTAACTTATTATTGATTATAACAATATATCTACACAACAATTCAAACCGACACTGTCCAGAGAAAGCTGAACCTCTCCTGTCGACCTCACTAACCATGATTGATGACATTTCCTGACATCTGAACTTCCGTGCCCACAGTTTTGTATTCAAAACGCTTGCTATGCTTCAACGGACATAATTGGAGACCCCGCCACAAAAGTCTTAAGTCACTCTTTGTTCCCTTTAGAATTTAAACCGTAACTTTATATGTTTAGGGTATACAATCGTGTGTGGCGGAGAAGTTATTTATTTCGTTTTATCAGATGATGATTTCAATTGTGTGAGTAATTACTTTCGTGGACCGTATTGATGGACAGTTTTGAAGAAAGGCCTTTTGTTATTTGATTCTACTTTAAAGTGTAATATGGAACTGTAGAAACTGCAGGTCAATTGTGTAACTTGCCATAGCAACGCGACAGCAGATTGCTAGTAAAGCTAGATATTAACTATAGCAGCAATTTACGGCAACGTAAGAAACAATCCTCGGGCCTCTATTGCCCTCAGGTGTATTCCACTTAGATATAGTGTGACCACTTGCAATTTGGATGCGGTTTTAATTTCTTCTTATAATAATAATGATTGGTTAATTGCAAAAAATGTCATAGAACAGACGGATGGAATACGCAGTCTGTAGATTTGTATGATTTGCTATTGCCTACCTACAACTGTTAGTTGCCTATTCGGATATTTTATAGAGTAAGAATTATCTGTTAGTTATGGGTTTTTTTATTAATTTATCTTCTTACATTGTAATTCTGTCAAGTACAAGTGTATGTAAATACCTAAGTGCTGAATAAAATTCATTATTTCATAATCGCAAAATGCCCAAAAATCACACAATGTCATAGCTATTATGACAATGTGTGATAGTTTGGCGTTATGCGATGAATCTGTTATCACAGTCGCTTTTTTTTCATAATTATTTGCATTTTTTAATATAATATTTTTCATATTATTTTTAAATACATTTTTTGCTTAATAACATATAGGTACCTAAGTTTTGTTCAAAGAAGAGCAAAACAAAGCATGTTTGATGCATGGGAGCTCGGAGAGTGTTTAGTATTTGTTGTTATAGCGGAAATCATTATCATCAGCCCGTATAACGTCCACTGCTGAACAAGGGCCTCCTCCTGAGGGAGGGTTCTTGCCATAGTCACCACGCTTGGCAGGCGGATTGGTGACCGCAGTTTTATGTTGTAATACACAGGGAACGGCTCGCGGAATCGGCTTAACGGCTTAACGTGCTTTCCGAGGCACGGAGGGTAGTCCCTCAACCAACCAGACCCAGAAAGAAATCTTAGAATTTACACAAAGATTTTCTGTCCGGCGTGGGGATCGAACCCACGACCTCCAAGATTTAAAGCGTGCCAAATACCGCTACGCTACGGAGGTTGACGGCAATAGAAATATACAATTTGTGAAAAATTCACTGTCTAGCTGTTATCATGGTTATGTTCATTAGATACCGCCTGGTGACATCCAATTACTATTAATTAATATTTTTCGCAAATAATAATTATCCGTGCCTTATAATATTAGCCCGTATGTAGCCAAGTGGCTTTTGCTACTTCAAAGGCATACAGGCGATCAGAGCTCCATCCTAAATAAAATGGTTCAAAAACTACAAACTAAGCAACCTGCGCTAGAGGGCGTTGTGTGGCTTGGACTTTGGGTCAGGACGGTCGCTGGCAGGGGGATTGAGGGATTATGCTGTTAGTTTTTTAGGGAAGTTTTGTGCAACTGTCGCTCTACGCTACAGTTCGCGTCTACGAGGGTATCTGAAGTTTCTTTGCAAACTAAGGGCTCTACTCCATATTTTTATAAATTACTAGCAGAGTTTTGCAGTCTACTAGTATTCATGTTAACCCCTCGTCCTAAGATAAAATGCTTGTGTTACGAGTGGGTTCACGTCGATAGTGCAATGGGTGGGGTTCGAACCTCAAGATCACAAGTCTGGCAATGGGTGGGGTTCGAACCGGCGACCTCAAGATCACAAGTCTGACGCACTAGCCATTGATTCTTTAATTGAAATAGATAAACTAAGTTGAGGTATCTCCCGTTATGCTTGCTACCAGTAGTTTATTATATGTATATTAAATACAATCGCAAGAATGAACTCAAGTAGTTTAACCAACTAATCAAGCAGGTCATCAGAGCCACTGCACTGTCTAATTGTTCAGCATACAGATGTACCTAATGATAAAGCACTGAAGAGATATGTATCAAGATTTCTGACATCTCATTATTGACAGGTATGTTTGATTTGCTAGCGCCATGTACAAGTCGTAAAATAACGCACTATCGGCGAAGGTCGTGGGTTCGATTTCCGCTCCGGACAAAAAGTAATGAATATAAAGTGCATCTGTCGTAGAAATCGTAGACTTTATACATTCTCATACTCTGACTATTGTCGAATCCGCCAGCAGATCGCTCAATGCACACAAATGTACCTTGAAGGAGTTATGACTATGTAAAAATTTAAGATTTTTATGTTTGTAAGTTCCTATTCCTTAGTATAATAGTATACTATAACCAACCACCATAGCGTAGCGGAATAAGTCTCCCTTTGAGTCTCGAAGATCATGTGTTCGATCCCCACACTGGACAAGAAATCTTTGTGTAAATTCTAAGATTTCTTTCCGGGTCGGGTTGGTTGAGGGACTACCCTCCGTGATTCGGAAAGTACTTTAAGCCGTTGTTCCCGATTATTATAACATAATCTATAACAATCGCATGCCAGGGAAACGGGCAGCAGCGTTTTCTTGTGTGTTACAATATAATACTGCAGTCACCAACCCGACTGCCAAGCGTGGTGATTATGGCAAAAACCATAAATAGGTGTCGTAAAAGGCGACTAAGGAACATATGGCTGATGGATGTGCAGCAGCATCTATTAGCTCAAGGTTTACATCTTACTGCGATCACCAATCCGTCTGCCAAGCGTGGTGATTATGGCAATATCCCTCTACGATCCTGGCTTGCCAAGGTCTGTTAAGAGGAGGCCTATGTTCAGCAGTGGACGTAAACGGGCTGTTGATGATGATGATGATGATTTATTACATTGCTTCAGTATACATGGAAAAGACTGCTCTCTAATAAAGAAAGAAAGAAAATATTTTTAGCTAGCTTCCCGCTCGTGGTTTCACCCGCATAGGCACCGTTTCCGTGGGGGCTTCATCATGAAATAAAGCCTATGTAATTCGGAGTTAGTGTAGCATCCCAACGGTGAATTTTTTTCAAATGGGTCAAGTAGTTTCGAATCCTTTTCAATACAAATAAACAAACACTCAAATCTTTCCAACCTTCTGCCCTCGTAGACCCGAAGACCGAGAGGCCCGCGAATTGAAAAGCAGAGCGACAGTTGCACAAAACTTCCCTAAAATACAAAAAGTCAAAATCCCTCAATCTCATCGCCAGCGACTGCCCTGAGCCGAAGTCCAAGTCCCACAAGGACGCCCTATTGCGCAGGTTGCTTAGTTTGTAGTGTTTAAACCATTTATCTAGGCTGGAGCTTTATGCCCGGTGAAGAAGCAAAAGCCTCGAGGCTAACTACATATGTCCGTGCGTAAAAAATACATATCTTTCCTCTTTATAATATTAGCAAAGATGGTCAGTACATTTAACGTCCACTAATTTTATTGAATGTATACTTATATACTTATTACTTTGATAGATAACTGATAAAATTCTATTGAGTATAATTAATCATTCGTTCCGTCTGTCTTGTATCATGTCATATTATACAGGGTTGATACGACAGAGGGGCTTTCCTTTAAACTGCATATACTAGGTAACATTTCCAAGCTCTGTACCAAAAATCAATTCAATAGGAGCAGTAGTTTAGTTGCAAATGATTTTTTAAGTTTTTGCGCCGTTTGAACACGATGTATCTTTCCTTAGGATGCGTTGTTGCCGCTCTGACGCAAATCATTGCAAAACATCCCGCACCGGCGCGCGCGGCTTTGCTGGGTCAGTGAAATTTATTTACAAAGGGTGGTTACGTTTTACTCTGATTTGTAAGCTATTTAGTTTGTTTGAAAGAAAAAAAATCTCAATTTGGTTGCTTTTTATTTTTAAACCGTATCGGTTTAATAAAAAACACGTACAGTAAACGTAGCGTAATTTAATGCCCCTCTGTCGTATCAACGTTGTATGTAGAAAATTCAATTCATTCAGTGGCGTGACTAGGGTTGCCGACTATACTGTTAAAAACATTACTGTTTTTCACTACATTATACTTTTTACTGTTGAACAAAAATAAAGTACCTATACAAAATACTGTTTTGAGCATCAAAACGCATAACACATAAGTATTGGACTTAGACGCTGACCCAATCCTTACTAATCCTTATCCTTACTAATATCCTTACTAATATTATAAATGTGAAAGTAACTCTGTCTGTCTGTCTGTTACGCAATCACGCCTTAACTACTGAAGCGATTTAAATGAAATTTGGTACAGATATAGTCTAGAGCCTGAGAAAGGACATAGGCTATATTTTATTATGAATTTCCCAACGGAACGGGAGTTACGCGGGTGAAACCGCGCGCGGGAAGGTAGTTAATAATAATATCTTTATTATACAATAAGAATTAACTAACATAAGAAAAACAATTTCAGTCAAGTGTATGTGCGGAGCTGGTGTCTGTTATAGATAAACACCTGTATTACAGATCACCAGGTCCTCACCCCACGGAATCAGGTATAACATAACAAAGAACTTAAATAGTGACACGTGGAATAGGACCTGGTGATCTGTACACCAGGTCCTCATCCCACGGAATCAGGTATAACATAACAAAGAACTTAAATAGTGACAGGTATAAAATAATTTAGAAAGACAAGATATTACTTTAGTATCTAGATGCTCATTCGCCTCCTAGCAAGTGACTGGTGTGTGTATACCTAGATCTAATTCTGTTAGTATATATTAATGAAGTAGTTCCTCCGTGAAACTATAGTCCCGGTTTTGCAAACAGTCCGGCTCCGCACGGATACAATGCTGATGTTTTATACATATAAACCTCTTGAATGCCTCTATCTATTAAAAAAACCGCATCAAAATCCGTTGCGTAGTTTTTTTTTATTGCCTTCAGTGGCAGACCTGATGGTAAGTGTTAACCGCTGCTCATGGACTCAAGCAATGCCAGGGAAGCAGACTGTCATTGCACACGCCGCTGCCTACCGTGATAGGAGTGCTCTCTTTAAACCTCGTTTGAAGAAGGACATGTTATAGCACAAGGGAAACACCGCAGCAGGGAGATCATTCCACAACTTACACGTCCGTGGAAGAAATGACCGCTGAAAACGTACCGTACTGGACGGAAACGAATCCAGGTAAAAAGGATGAAGCCTGTTGCGACACCGAGTGCTACGGTAATAGAAGGGTGCCGCTGGTACCAGGTCGAATAGTTCCTCGGAGCATTCCCCGTGGAAAAGCCGGTAGAACACACAGAGGTAACCAAAGTCCCTCCGTTGCTCTAGCGACTCTATGTAGTTTTAAAGATTTATACATAGGGACAGAGAAAGCGACTTTGTTTTATACTATGTAGTGATGATACTCAAAACGTCAAGTATGACTTGTACCTACTCTTCATTTTTTATAAATGCTGTTCAATATTCTTCTCAGACCTAAATATTACTCATTTCTTGTAAAAAAAAGTTGGCAACCCTAGGCGTAACTCGAGGGGGCAAAATGATACGGGGCTTAGTTCGGAAAGGACCCAAGGCCCTTTTAATTTTACTAGTGGTCAAAATTCGACCATAATGAAATAATATATAAGCTATATAAACTATAAGTGTGCGAAATTTCATTCTCCTCCGTCCTCCGCAATTTTCGTAAAAAGGGGACCTACAGAGTTTTTGCGTCACGTAGAAATTTGTTAATCTATAATAATATGTAGATTGATAAATTTCTCATTTAGATTCAACGATTACGAGGTCATGGTGTATACAGGGTTATTTTTAAAACACCAACAACCTTTTGGGGAATAGAAGTACCTACTCATGATTATGAACAACTTTTAATTGATTTGTAATGATTAGGTATGAAAATAAAATCAGCTGTTCCATACATTTTGTCGAGGTAAGTAAACATAAATGTATGGAACAGCTGATTTTTTTCGCGAATTCATGGTTGGTCCCATAGTAAAAGTTGTTCATAATCATGAGTACTTCTATTCCCCAAAAGTTGTTGGTGTTTTAAAAATAACCCTGTATATCAAAGTACAAGATTGATCTCCTTAATTAGTTGAGGATCCATGATTATATACTAGTCTTGGTCCGCGTAAAATACGGTTTTTTATTTAATTTACGGCACAAGTCAGGTCTAAATTGGTAATACGGTTTTGGAGATAAGTCGGAATACACGGACAAACAAATAGGCAGATAAAATAAGCCATCGCTTTCTACCAGTTCTGTGATAGTCCCGTCAAAATTGGTCCAGCTATTACTGAGATTAGCCGGAACAAACAGGCACACAGACAGTTAGACCGAATATTGTGCTCTTATTGTTAATAGCTAATTTATGTACATTTATTAATAATCTTTCATTTATAGGTACAGAATTATTTAAAAAAATACAACTTTAGGTACTACTTTCACTGAGGTCTGAGACACTACAGAAAGCCGCGTGGCAAATTTATTAGATGGCTCCAATAAATTAGCCACGGGGCTCAGACGGTGTAGTTACGCCACTATCTTATGTGATTTCGTATAAATAACATCACTTACTAATTGGCTATCGAGTATTAATAGAATGTAGTATATCAGCTACTTGTATTATGTGGGTTTGCTTGTTAGTCATACAGTTTTCACTTCCGCAAGAATACTTGAATGAAAATAGACCGATGGATTCCTAAACAAAATAATTATTAATAGTCGATTAAATAAATCTACAACCTCCGTAGCGTAGCGGTATTTGGCTCGCTTTAAATCTCGGAGGTCGTGGGTTCGATCCCCACGCCGAACAGGAAATCTTTGTGTAAATTCTAAGATTTCTTTCCGGGTCTGATTGGTTGAGGGACTATCCTCCGTGCCTCGGAAAGCACGTTAAGCCGTTGGTCCCGATTGTTATAACATCATCTATAATAATCGTATATCAAGGAACGGACAGCAGCATTTCCTTGAGTGGTATAACATTATACTGCGGTCACCAACCCGCCCGCCAATCGTGGTGACTATGGCAAATACCCTGCCTTGGGAGGTGGCCCATGTTCAGCAGTGGACGTTGTACGGGCTGATGATGATGATAATGATGATGAAATAAGTCTATACTAATACCTAGCTGTGCCCCGCGGTTTTACCCGCGTTACTATGATCCAGTGGGTCGGAGCGTGATGTTTTGTAGCCTATATGTTAATCCAGCGTATAACCTATTCCGGTGCAATTCTGTTAAGTAGTTTTGGCTTGAAAAAGTAACAAACATCCATCCATACTTACAAACTTTCGCGTTTATAATATTAGTAGGATATAAAGCTGAAGAATTTGTTTGTTAGCTTGAACGTGCTAATCTCAGTAACAACTTATCCGATTTGAAAAATTCAGCAATATTTTTATTCCACGTCTTTAAGGTGAACGTAGATGCCATGTTATTTTAGTTACTTAGTTATTTTTTTTAAATAGACAACTCCCGCACTAGGGAAATAAATCCCTGTGTCGCGTCGCGGGGGACTTCACAACCATTCATTTCACGGACACACAGAACACCCAAATAATTGTCCCGGGTGGGAATCGAACCCAGAACACCAGGTCTCAGAGGCAACTATCGTAACCACTAAGCCACCGTTGCAGTCAAATGTGTTGAAAATCCTGCATATATTATAAACGAGAAAGTTTGTAAGTATGGATGGATGGATGTTTGTAACTCTTTCACGCAAAATCTACTAAATGGATTTGGCAGAGAATTTGCACGCGGATAGTTTATAAGCTGGATTAACATATAGGCTATATAATATTACGTTTCGACCCACTGGAGCAGTGTAACGCGGGTAAAACCGCGGGGCGCAGCTAGTGGTTAATATTACTTAACTTTGGTATCATAAGTAGAGCCAACTTAGATAAAGCGAAATATATTTTTTTTAATACTGCTGAACATGGCAACAATGCTCCCCTTTAGGAATGTCCCGTACGTATAATGCTAAACATGGGCCATTCCTGAAGGGGTGCATTGTTGCTATTGCCACCAGAACTGCCCAAAACAGTTTCATATTATACGATTGACATAAATGATCTTACGACAATCAACACCAATGGTGGCAACTGCGACTATAGAGCAGATTGAAATGAAATATACGTCATTTACAATGCATTAACACTTGTAAGAACATTATTTTTATTTAATTAAATTAAAAAAAAAACAAAATTGAGGCGGCCTAAGCTAGAGCGTCGGACTTGTGATGTTGTGGTCGCCGCGCCGGTTCGATCCCCACCAATTGCACTACCGACGTGAACCCACTTGTTACACAAGCATTTTAGCTTAGCACAAGGGGTTAACAAGAATACTAGAAGACTGCAAAAACTCTACTAGAAAATGTAAAAAAAAAACATAAAAAAATATATTTTATTGTATACCTACAGAAAGTATTCAAGTATATGGTATGAGTATAAATGTATGTGTATCAAATAAACTATATATTAAACTAAAACTATATATTTATAATCTTAATTTTCAACTCATTAACAATAATTAACTTGGCCTAGCCCATGAGTGTATTATAAAAACGAGAAAAAAAAAAAAAAAATCGCGTAGTTTAAGAAATTAGATCAACCATCGCTGTAAAGCGATCTGTTATGGCATTTTAACAACTGATCTGCTTCGTAATCGCTGTTTTTTCATGTATTCGAAAAAAATCTTTTATTAAACTTTTTTTTCGTAACCAATTAAAATTTAAATAAAATAGGCAAATAATATTGTGTATTTTTATTGTTTTTAATTATCTACAATTATATAATACTAGCGGCCCGCCCCGGCTTTGCACGGGTGGACTTTTATACCCTACCCCTGCCCTACCCTACCCCTACCCCTACCCTACCCTACCCTTACCCTACCCCTACCCTACCCTACCCCTACCCTACCCCTACCATACCCCTACCCTACCCCTACCCTACCCCTACCCTACCCTACCCTACCCTACCCTACCCTACCCTACCCTACCCTACCCTACCCCTACCCAAAAGTATCCTATGTCCTTCTCCCAGTTCTTAGCTACCTCCCTACCAATTTTCAGCCAAATCGGTTCAGCCGTTCTTGAGTTATAAATAGTGTAACTAACACGACTTTCTTTTGTTTTTTAAATGTATTCTGCTATTCAGGGCGGAGACAAATCCAACGAAACAAAAACCATGAAAATTGATCCAGCCGATCTCGAGTTATAAGTGTTGTAACAAACCCGACTTTGTTTTATATATATAGATTATTTACAGGATGTTGCCATTGCGGGGTGGGTGTTAATCCTATTTGGTTAACAATGCCAACACTGGTTGTATAAATATTAGTATTGTAAAAAGTAATAAATGACTTCTGTCACTCTTGTCATGTAAGAAGAATATAGTCGCTGTCATTTCAAAAAGTCGTATTTTAAATTAGTGTGTGTTTTTTTTCTTAGCTGTATGCGTAGTACGAAACGTGATCTTTCATGTGTCAAAATGTCATAGTAAGGGTTAGCTAATCTCATAAAAAATGTTTTCCTAGTCGAAACAGTCACAGAAAAAAACAGTTTTTGTGTTTTCTGAAAACAGTCTGTTTTCACATACGATTTATTAAAATCCACTGCTATTATTTGCCTATTTTATTTTAATTTTAATTGTTGGCATTATTAACCAAATAGGATTAACACAATATATAGATACCTAAAAACATTATTGGACAACGAAATTCCTCCCATTTTGAAGTCATTTGAGCACAAAATAGATCGGAACCCAACGTCATTGCCCTTCATAGCACATGTTGTCAATGACCCGTTACCTCACGAAGTGAAAGTCTATCACTGATGTATGATGATGCGATGTTGATGAGTATGTGACTTGCAAGTTGCATATGCACTCGTTACGGCATTGCACCGCTATCATTTGTTAAATTGTTGTGTTGAAAAAGGTTTTAAAAGGAAATCTTATCTATACTAATATTATAAAGCTGCAGAGATTTTTTTTGTATTATTGTTAACCCCTCGTGCTAAACTAAAATGTTTGTGTTACGAGTGGGTTCACGTCAGTAGTGCAATGGGTGGGGATGAAATCGGCGACCACGAGATCACAAGTACGACGTCCCAGCTATTGGGCTACGGCCGCTAATGAGATACTAGCTGCGCCCCGCGGTTTTACCCGCGTTACTCTGTTCCAGTGGGTCGGAGCGTGATGTTTTGTAGCCTATATCTTAATCCAGCGTATAGCCTATCCTGGTGCAATATTTCAGCCAATTCTGTTACGTAGTTATGGTGTGAAAGAGTACCTAACAAACATCCACCCATCCATACTTACAAACTTTCGCGTTTATAATATTAATAGGATAATGATATTATTATGGCGCCCCTTTTTACTTTCTACGCACACTTTGGGAACTCCTGAGATAAGGGATTTCTACTTTATTCGAGTTAGAAATCCCCGGGTCCTAAGGTCATAGTAACAGCTCGTCTGGATTTGCCTCCATTATAGTTTTATTTCGCTATTACCTGTGCTTTTACCCAAGTTAATTTGGTTTTAGAGTGACATTTTATAGACTAGAAACTTGACCAAGAAATTATATACGAAATGAAAATATTTATTCAAATCCGCACCCTTTTTTAAATAATCTGGATAATTTTGTATATTTTAGTGTTTATGGTAAAAGTATTTCACATTAAGACGCATAGTTACTATTTCTAGAGCTCACAAGGCTGTGGCCATGAACTCAGCGACTAGCGGAGCGGCGCACGAGCGATGCGCGCCTGTCAAACATTGTCGCTGTGTTCGTGGTCTAAATTATGCTAAGTTTTTAAACAAAAATGCAAATCATCCAACAAGTAAAATTTAACGGTGGATATAGTTAACTGGAGTGTCAACACGTTCTTAACATCACCTACTTACATATAACGTTTATGACTAGTTACGTAAATAAGATCGCGGGTTAAAGCGCATTGTACACTGAGCGTCGTTTTTTCGGATTTAGCCAGGAGGCTTTTAGCTACTTCAAAAGTAGCATGGGGCAAAAAGGCGAGCAGAGCTGCAGCCTAAATAAATTGTCTTGCGCAAGTTGCTTAGTTTATAGTGTTTAACTACAAACTAAGCAACTTGCGCAAGAGGGCGGGGACGCCCTCTTGCGCGTGGCGCGTGTGGGACTTGGACCTCGGCTCAGGCCGGTCGCTGGCGGGGAATTGAGGCATTATGACGTTTAGTTCTTTAGGGGAGCTTTGTGCAACTGTCACCCTCCAGTCCACTACAGTTCGCGGGTCTCTCGGACTTCGGCAGACCATTGGATGGTTCTTTGCAAACTAAGGATCGCGAACTGTTCTCCGGCGGGGCGGATAGAGGTAAATCCGTGCCCGGAGCAGTGATGGGCAAAAAGTAATTAGATTAATAATTACAAATTACAGTTACATTGTAATTTGTAATTAAAATACTTTCGAACAGATTACTTAAGTAACTAATTACAATGAGTACTTACTGTAATTAAATACAAAGTAATTTAATTGCAACTTAATCTAATTACATTATAACAGATTACATTATAACAGATTACCTACATATTATAAGTAAGATGATAAAACGTAATTACACATTTATATTAGTAATGGCCGTGATGAGAAACCTGCATCTTATAAAAAAAACTTAATGGTGTCGTGGGACACCAGGTAGGAACGAAGTTCCTTCGGCTAATGTAGAATCGACACAATTTGCAAAAGAAAAATCGTGCTCAATTTTATGTAGGTTTTCTTGATTTTTCTCTTAAATTTTGCTGATTAGTTTTTATTTAAGTACAGGAAAGTAGTTAGGAAATTCAGTATTTTAGGAAATAATAAATTAAGTAAAATAACCCCCCCCCCCCGCGACCCCGCACATATCCTTACTACTTCCCGATGACGCCGCGCCGTACGGTTCTAACTTGCAGAACCTACCTACATCGCAGCCATGCGATGCAAGCATGCGACATTTCAAATTCAACGTTTTTACAATTACAATATAATTGAATACTATGTAATTAGGTTACATTGTAATTAAATTATTTTGTAATTAAATACATTGCAATTAATTTCATAGCACATCCAAAGTAATTGAATTACAATGTAATTGAATTATTATGTAATTAGATTACATTTTAATCAAATTATTATGTAATTCAATTATTAATCAGATTACTTAAGTAACTAGTTACGCCCATCACTGGCCCGGAGTAAAACCGTTTAGTTTAAATAATTAAAAAACGAACCTTAACTTTTACTAATTTATTCATTCAATACATGTGCTTTTTGAAATCAATCAATAAATACGCTTAGTAAAAGTTATGGTTAGTAAATCGACAAAGTTTCAAGAACATATCGTGTACTCTACACGATATGTTCTTGAAACTTGATTTAAGAATAACATAAAATAAACGAAATTATCATCATCACGGTACTACCCCAAGACACCTCATTTGAAAATATTGTGATATGCCCCGCAGTTTTACCCGCGTTACTCTGCGCCAATGCCATGCAATTTCAGCTAATTCCGTTCAGGAGTTTTGCCGTTAAACAGTAACAAACATCCATCCATCCATACTTACAAACTTTCGCGTTTATTATATTAGTAGGATTTTTATAAAAGGCTTAAAGTAAGTTTAAGTCGACTATATTCTGTATTTATTTACGATACGAAAACAATACCATCATAATTATGTATGAACATTAATAATAAAAAAGTGGCTAAGTAGAAACTCATAGAAATAACGTTTCAATGTACTACTTCAATGCCACCCCATGTTGGAGTGTCGTTAAAGGCGACTAAGGGATATACGGGTGGTGGTGGTCATGTGGCTCAAGATCAACATCTCACTGCGATCACCACTCCGTCTGCCAAGCGTGGTGATTATGGCAATATCCCTCTACTATCCTGGCTTGCCGAAGCCTGTTAAGAGGAGGCCCATGTTCATCAGTGGACGTAAAAGGGCCAAGATCGTGTCGGCCACACACTAAAAAGTTCCGTTTCAACATTGTAATAGGTTATCTCGAGACTGAGGGGTTTGATCTACATAGTTCCAAGGCAGTTCTTGTTGGAATGCAAGAGAACTTTCCAACGATACCCTACACGATGGTGTTAATCGAATTGAATTTTTTTAATTCACTTTCTGAAATAAACATTTTTCATAATTTTAAAAACCATTTTTTTTATCTTCGGTGCAGTAACGGCGGACTGCGGAACCCTAAAAAAGGTTTACTCAGTAACCGCCGCTCCTTAATACACCTACACGAATTATGTAAATGATACCTAATACTCGTATACTCGTTTAAGAGTGTTCAAACATAACTGAAGTAATACATTACATATATCTAATTTCACTTTTCAACATGTCACTGTACATTAGCATAATATTTTGTACGTTACTTTCGTTTAAAAAAGAAAACAATCTCCGTCGCGTAATGATAAAAAGCTGGCTTTAAAGCGGGAAGGTCGCTGATTCGATCCGAATAAAAGATCTTTGTGTAAAGTCTTGCATCTGGTTGTTCTTTTTAACATTGTTTTGGGTCATCATCAGCTCGTATAACGTCCACTGCTGAACATGGGCCTCCTCCCGGGGAGGGTTTTGCCATAGTCACCGTGCTTGGCAAGCGGATTGGTGACCGCAGTATTATGTTGTACCACACAAGTAAACGCTGCTGCCCGTTCCTTGATATATGATTATTATAGATGATGTTATAACAATCGGGACCAACGGCTTAACGTGCTTTCCGAGGCACGGAGAGTAGTCCCTCAACCAACCAGACCCGGAAAGAAAATCTTAGAATTTGCACAAAGATTTCTTGTCCGGCGTGGGGATCGAACCCACGACCTCCGAGATTTAAAGTGAGCCAAATACCGCTACGCTACGGAGGTTGTTTCTTTGTGAATGTAATCAATAAATTTATTTTTCTTTCTTTCTTTCATGTCTTTTCGGGTTTGGTTCGTTGAGGGACTATTGTCCAATGTCCATGCCTCGGGGAGCACGTTAAACCGTTGCTCCCAATTGTTCAACAATCGTATACCAGGGAATGGGCAGCAGCGTTTCCTTGTTTCCTCATTTCCAACATATTTACAACTGCGGTCACCAATCCGTCTGCCAAGCGTGGTGACTATAGGAAATATCCTCTCTCGTGAGGAGTTCCATGTTTAGCAGTGAACATTATACGGGCTGATGATGAGACGAGAGATGTTAAAATCAGTTTAGGCAGGTGTAAAAAAGCAGCCAGGTCGTAAAATCCGCCGCATTACATACGGCTAGCCGTTATCAAACAAGGCCGTTATGAAATTCGGCGGTACAATAATTAGCTGAATTGAATGCGGCTGAATGAAACGTTATACGTTTTTATTATGTTGAAAAGCTGTGTTGATTTTTTTCCACCCAATCCGGCGTTATAAAAAACGGCTAGCCGTATGTAAAGCGCCTTACCTATCTACTACGTTGATACACGTTCGTACAAAAAACTGGTCAAGTGCGAGTCGAAGTCGCGCACGAAGGGTTCCGTAACATTTTCAATAGTCTGCCTGTTGCCGAGCAAAAAAGGGCAAAAAAATAAAAATGGTTGTATGGGAGCACCCCTTAAATATTAATTTAATTTAATTTTTAGTATTTGATGTTATAGCGTCAACAGAAATGCATCATCTGTGAAAAAAATTAACTGTCTAGCTATCGCGGTTCTTGAGATACAGCCTGGTGACAGACAGACAGACAGCGAAGTCAGTCACCTTAAAAACTATGTTAGTCCAGTTTACAGTTTAATTGCTGTAAGTTTACATCGTTATTACTTAATATAAACTATTAGATTAATTTTAATGGTATAATAACTGTCAGTTAGTGTCTATTACGCAATTAAAATGTACAATTTAAGTAATTATAGCAAATACTAGGACAAGAATCCGTTATCGAGCATTTTGCTAAAACCTTAATTATCACCAATCAATGCTTTCTATATTAAAACATAAAGCTGAAGAGTTTGTTTGTTTCAACGCGCTAATCTCTGAAACTACTGGTTCGATTTGAAAACTATTTTAGTATTAGATACCCCATTTATCATCATCAGCCCGTACAATGCCCACTGCTGGAACATGGCCTCCTCCCGAAGAATGGTTTTTGCCATAGTCACTACGCTTTGCAGGCGGGTTGGTGACCGCTGTATTATGTTGTAACATACAAGGTAATGCTGTTAAAGATGATGTTATAACAATCGGGACCAACGGCTTATCGTGCTTTCCGAGGCACGTAGGGTAGTCCCTTACCCAACCAGATCCGGAAAGAAATCTTAGAATTTAAACAAAGATTTTTTGTCCGGTGTGGGGATCGAAACCACGACCTCCGAAATTAAAAGCGAGGTTGTCCCTCGGAGGTGGCCATTTATCGAAATTAATTATTTTATATACATATTAGTGCTCTATCAACAATATAATATACTAGAATTCCGCGCGCGGTTTCACCCGCGTAGCTCCAGTTCCCGTGGTAACTTCATAATTTAAAATAGCCTATAGCCTTCCTCGATAAATGGGCTATCTAACATTGAAAGCATTTTTCAAATCGGACCAGTAGTTCCTGAGATTAGCGCGTTCAAACAAACAAACAAACTATTCAGCCTTATATATTAGGTATTTAGTGTTATATACTGATTTATTTAGTTACATTGACGTTGTATCTACATAATAACACACATAACTCAACGGTCGAACAATATAAACAGCCCGAATAGCACACATTACGTGCTCACATGCTAATGGGAAATACTAGTTAGCTTTGAATGTAATGAATGCGTAACGAGACATTACACCTTTTTACTGCGTCGTTGGGTAACTATTGTGTACTTACTACTTAGTTCCGTCATACTGTCTGTCCTTCCGGGGAAGTCAAAGTCAAGTCAAGAGTGTTTCAACTGCTTAATATGGGACTCTCTCGAAGGGGGTGTTGCCGAAGTCACCACGCTTGACAGGCGGATGGGTGACCGCAGAATTATGCAGAGTACATACACTGGACTTTCCGGGTCTGGTTGGTTGAGGGACTACCCTCTGTGCCTCGGAAAGCACGTTAAGCCGTTGGTCCCGATTATTATAACATCATCTATAATAATTGAAGGAACGGGCGTTTCCTTGTGTGGTACAACAAAAAACTGCGGTCGCCAATCCGCCTGCCAAGCGTGGTGACTATGGCAAATACCCTGCCCCGGGAGGAGGCCCATGTTCAGCAGTGGGCGTTATACTGGCTGATGATGATGCACTGGTAAACACTGCCCGTACGATTTACGATACGATGCTTTCCGAGGCTCGGAGGCTGGTCTCTTAACCAACTAGACCCGGAAAGAATGAAACTATGATTTTACACAAAGATTTTTTAAACGGAGCGGTAATCGAAGCCACTACTTTTATGGACTTATTCCAAATCGACGCAAACAAATTAATTAATTGAAACAAAAATTAAATGTTATATTAACACCAAGCCGTGTGTTTTCTTGAGGTGAAAGATATTTAAAATCAGTAATTTTCTATTTACTTATGGTATTGTAGCGCCCGAAGCCCAATGGCTAGAGCGTCGGACTTGTGATCTTTTGGTCGTCGGTTCGATAGTCACCCATTGCACTACCGACGTGATCCCACTCGTAACACAAGCATTTTGGCTTAGCACGAGGGGTTAACACGAATACCAGTAGATAGCAAAAGACATCCATTATTACAATCTTAATACTAGGTACTTACTATAAACTTAACTAAAATATTTTTTCAATTGGTAAATTGTGAATGCTAACTAAATAATTAACTGGACCAACATTTATTGGACATGCGCATCGCAATCCGGCAGAACAAACTCAGATGAGTATGTTTCGCCGGATCGTCTCGATGAGGCCGCGCTGAAACCGGCCGTAGAATAACCCCACTGAGTTTGTTTCGCCGGTTCATCTCAGTTGGGGCGTACCTATTGGATCCGGTGGTAGCACTAAAGCGCGTTCGTCGAGATACTTATGGTCCGACTGACTGCACCAGTGTATCAGTGGTTACGAAAGTTGCCTTTGAGACCTGGTGTTCTGGGTTCGATTCCCACCCGGGACAATTATTAATGTGAACCACAAATAGTTGTTTTGAGTCTGGGTGTTCTATGTGTCCCTGAAATGAATGTTTGTAAAGTAGTGCGGGAGTTAAATAAAAAAAAAAAAAAAAAAAACAAAAGACTAAACAATAACATACTCAAAGGACAGAACTTAGACTATTCAAGCATAGAAATAAAATAATATTGTATTTTCATATCTGATAGCTTTTAGGCTAAAGCTAAATCAACTATTACAATAAGTTGCAATAATCAAAATAAACTTAATTAACTTAACACAGTAAATTGATAAGTCAAAACATAGGTTACGTTATATGTTTACGCGAATAAAAACTTTTTTCTTTTTCTTTTAAAACTTGTTTATTTGTAACTTTTCATCCGGATAGATCCCGATCCTCTCCAATACTGTGGCTTTCTATTGGTTAAACAATTTCCAAAATCGGTTCAGTAGATTTAGAGATAAGCTTCCATCTACAACCACACAAACATATCTATTAAACATATAAATTAGTATATTAAAAAGAACATCAACATCTATCACTCAAGTTTATTTTATTATTATGTAAATACATACACTTACTACCTACAATATAAGATGTAAATAAAAGCAAAATTTACCGGAAAATTACAAAATCATACGATTACACGATTCATAACGATAATTGTCTATTTGGCAAGCCACGGAGATATGAGCCGCTAAAAAACTTGCTGAAATATTTATGAGATAAATTGAGATTTGGTCACAATGTCAGCGGGTGCTTACAAAATTATTCGCTGCTGTGACAAGACCGGTCATTGTACGGTCTGCGCGGGATGCGAAGAAATAAAAAATTTATAAGAGTTATAAGCATACTAGTTACTACTCAAACGACCGTTCCCGTGGGAGCTTCATAATTAATTATAGCCAATAGCCTTACTCAATTAATGGGCTATCTAACTGTTCTTCCGACGAGATGAAAATATTGTAAATCATCATCAGCCCGTATAACGTCCACTGCAGAATATGGGCCTCCCCGGGAAGGGTATTGCCATAGTCACCACGCTTGGCAGGTGGGTTGGTGACCGCAGTATTATATGTAGTACACAAGGAAACGCTGCTGCCCGTTCCTTGATATACGATTGTTATAGATGATGTTAGAACAATCGGGACCAACGGATTAACGTGCTTTCCGAGGCACGTAAGGTAGTCTCTCAACCAACCAGACTCGGAAAGAAATCTTAGAATTTACACAAAGATTTCCTGTCTGGCGTGGGGATCGAGCCCACGACCTCCGAGATTTAAAGCGAGCCAAATACCAGAGAGTAATATTATTTAATTATTTATTTTAAAGTGAAATCAAAAACTCTAAAAAATATTGATGCAATATATGAAAATCATCATCAATATATTTACAAAAGGAATTAAAAAATAAAATATTATAAAACGTAATATACTAAAGGGTTTGCAACAGGGTATTTTACATATGACAATCGGCCGTGGCATTTAAACGATATCGGACATAATCAAAAAAAAAAAAAATCTTTTTAGAATGGACTTAAATATAAAAATATATTGGAGTTCCAACGGTAAAGAAAATCTTCGCGGAATATTGTGAATGTGTTTTCAATAGTAAAAGTATTTCTTTTCATCTCCACGACTTCCTTTACGTCTCTAAGTAAGAGTCGATGAGAATTAATTTAGCATTAATCTCGATGAAAACTTAATTGTTGTTACCAATTACTACTATCTGTTTGGAAACCATTCAACAAAGCAACTGCTGCTAATAAAAGTAATCGCTAATCGCTAATCGCTATCAGTGTGACCTACCTCTTCAGTAAACCGTGAACAGTCGCGTGCTAATCGCCGCACAAATCAGTTCCTCGAAGTAAAAACTTACACAAACACACAAAATTCACACGATTATTATTAGATTGTAAATGACAATTAGTTGATTTCGTTTTTATTTATTTACTCAATGTATTCACTTTGCAGTTAATTGATAAATTAATCTATACTTATATTATAAAGAGGAAAAATTAGTATTTTTGTGTGTATGTTTGTAATTTTATTCATAACAAACATGTCAAAAAAATACTGTGCCGATTTCACATTTCTTTCAATTTTTAGGGTTCCGTAGCCAAATGGCATAAAACGGAACCCTTATAGATTCGTCATGTCTGTCTGTCTGTCTGTCCGTCCGTATGTCACAGCCACTTTTTTCCGAAACTATATGAACTATAATGGTAAAACTTGGTTAGTAGATGTATTTTGTGAACCGCATTAAGATTTTCACACAAAAATAGAAAAAAAACAATAAATTTTGGGGTTCCCCATACATAGAACTGAAACTCAAAAATTTTTTTTTCATCGATCCCGTACGTGTGGTGTATCTATGAATAGGTCTTCAAAAATGATGTTGAGGTTTCTAATATCATTTTTTTCTAAACTGAATAGTTTGCGCGAGAGACACTTCCAAAGTGGTAAAATGTGTGTCCCCCCCCTGTATCTTCTAAAATAAGAGAATGATAAATCTAAAAAAAATATATGATGTACATAACCATGCAAACTTCCACCGAAAATTGGTTTGAACGAGATCAAGTAAGTAGTTTTTTTTTAATACGTCATAAACCGTAAACCGCAATTTACCTTTCATTCAATCAACTATTATTAACATCGATCAGAGTTACAACGAACTACAAGAACGTTTATACTATGTTACTTGTTGTATTCTTGATATCAAAAATAGGTAGGCACTTGCAACTAGTACGGAACCCTTCGTGCGAGAGTCCGACTCGCACTTGGCCGGTTTTTTAATGTTAGATAGCCCATTTACTGAGAAAAGTTATCAGCTATATTTCATTATAAAGTTCCCACGGGAATGGGAGGTACGCGAGTGAAACCGCGCGCTGGAATCTAGTCTATAATATAAAAATGAATCGCAAAATGTGTTGGTAAGCGCATAACTCTACAAAGCCTTGACCAATTTGGCCAATTCTTTTTTTTTAATGTTCGTGGAAGTTCAAGGATTGTTTTTACGGCGAGAAAAATTCGAATAATTGCCTGAAAACCCCTTAAAACAGCCTTTTTCTTTTTCTCATACAAACGTTTTCTAACTAAAATGTAGAGTCAATTTGAGCTTTATTTTGTGTGTGTTTTATGAATTTTTTTGCCAAGATTTTTTAGGGTAGGGGTAGTGTAGGCTAGGGGTAGTGTAGGCTAGGGGTAGTGTAGGGTAGGGGTAGTGTAGGGTAGGGGTAGTGTAGGGTAGGGGTAGTGTAGGGTAGGGGTAGTGTAGGGTAGGGGTAGTGTAGGGTAGGGGTAGTGTAGGGGTAGGAGTACCGCATAAACGAAGTCTCTACGGCCCAGTTTATTTTATACAAATGTTTAGGTCTTTTATGTATCGATTGAGGCAGTACGAAGTCTGCCGGGTCAGCTAGTTTATTAATAAAAGTATTTTATGGAGTTTTGTTCTCTGTTTCAGAATGTGGAGTACCTCTCCGTCGCCACACGCGTCAGCCTCGAGAGAGATCAGCTGGTCAGCTGCGGATCATCAAGGGTCGGGAGTCCAAGCGAGGAGCCTGGCCGTGGCAGGTAAGTAGATGTGAAAAGAAATGAGTGGCTTTAAGTATGAAATCCTTGCTGAGCCCCGCGGTTTTACCCGCGTTACTCTGCTCCCGTGGGTCGGAGCGTGATGTTTTGTAGCCTATATGTTAATCCAGCGTATAACGTATCCCGGTGCAAAATTTCAGCCAATTCCGTTCAGTAGTTTTAGCGTGAAAGAGTAACAAACATCCATCCATCCATACTTACAAACTTTCGCGTTTATAATATTAGTAGGAAGTAGGATAGAACTCATAAATTTCATAATTGTGACGAATTAGATATTAAAATTGAAGTATAAACCGCTCTTAATAGCGGCCGTAGCCCATTGGCTAGGGGGTTTGATCCCTACCCATTGAACTACCGACGTGAACCCACTCGTAACACAAGCATTTATCTTAGCTCGAAGATTTAACTAGAAAACTAGTAAAGTGCAAAAGTCTGCTAGCAATCTTTTTAAAAACATATCTTTACATATATAATTCTACTGTACGTGTGTATGTCACTGGACTCCTCCTAAACGGCTGGACCGATTTGAATGATTTTTTTTGTAATCGTTTGGGTCGCGCCCTGGATGGTTAAGATTCACAAATCATATATGTATTAATATATTATCATGCTGGACAACGTCTGTCGGGTCCGCTAGTCTATGTATAAAATTCTTGCTGGATTATTCGAAGCTAGGCCAAGCTTTGTGAATATAATTTTCTTCTTATAATGAGTAACCTTTTTGTAGAAATGAATGATGAACATGAATGATGGGTTATAACTAGATTACTTGGCGATAATGTATAAGAAAGTTCCTTATTTATAATGTAGAACAGTACTTTTCAAAGTGCTTTAATTAAGGGTCGCAGATAGGTCTACTTTCATAACAAATTAAGATTTTAATAAGGCTTATGTTCTAAAAACAAAATACTTTGTTTTTAATGTTTGTTTCTGTCTGCTTGTTACGGCTAATCTTAGTAACGGCTTGACCGATTTTGACGGGCATTCTTTGGTAGAAAGCAAAATACAAGTTTTATACAGGGTTTCCCAAAAGGTTAAGTAGCTGGGAAAGGGGGTGACAGGGGTGGACACAATGGTCACTAGAAAAATAAAAAAAATCCGCTCTGGGTATTTAAAAAAAAAATGGCATTTTTTTAAAAACTTAAAATTTTACACCTTGTTATTTTTGATGTTGATGTTGATGACCTTGTTGTTATTGAAGATTACATAACAGCATTTTTTTTAAATACAGCCATATTTGTAGGTACAGTTAGCACAAGGTGTAAAATTTTTAGTCTTTTAAAAAATGCCATTTATTTTTTTAAACACCCAGAGGGATTTTTTTATATTTTTCTGGTGACCCTTGTGACCATCCCTATCACCCCCCTTCCCAGCTACGTAATCTTTTGGGACACCCTGTATAGTATACATTTATTTTGTCTATCATCTTTGTAGTGTGTGTTTGTGTGATGTTAGTTTCTCTTTAACGCACAAAATAACTGGACCGAGTTTGCTGATATTTTGCACCGGAATCGTTTAAATAGCTACATCAACAAGTTCACGTAAGTGGACGGCCTGGAGAAGAAACTCAGACTCCAGGATTCTATTTTCCATAAACATTTTCCTGCAAGAGGAAACTCAACTACAAAATTAATTTACTACTTAGAACTTACGCATTTATTAAATACTAGCTGCGTACCACGGTTTTGCTCGCGTTACTCTGCTCCAGTGGGTCGGAGCGTGATGTTTAGACTTTCTTATATATAATGTATAACACACAGGTATAAACGCGATAAAAATTACCTTTTTATATTACCCGACGATGTTTCGATCAATGCGTTATCGCGTTAATACCTGTGTGTTATAAATTATAGTAAGTACTCATAATATTTATCCTGTTTGTTTACAGGTGTCGTTACAACTGCTGCACCCTAACTACGGACTGATCGGTCACTGGTGCGGGGGAGTGCTGGTGCACCCTCTCTGGCTGCTCACCACCGCACACTGCATCCATAAGTATAGACCTTCTTGTAGTTTCTCTTATCCTTCTTCCTTGCTTTTTATTTACTTACTTAGCTTAGATATGCTTTAATAAATGTAATCAAACTTTGACTTACTATGTTCTATCTATCAGTGCTAAGTAGGAAAAAATTACATAATTAACCAATATAAGTGCCTTGGAAAGCACGTTAAGCCGTTGGTCCCGATTGTCATAACATCATCTATAATAATCGTATATCAATGGTACAACATATTTCTGCGGTCACCAACCCGCCTGCCAAGCGTGATGCCTATGGCAAATACCCTTCCTCGGGAGGATGCCCATGTTCAGCAGTGGACGTTATACGGGCTGATGATGATGATGAACCAATATAATTGGTTTCACGGAGGGCTCAGAGACACACGAGGCAAAATGTGTAACAGGCAAAACTACAAATAACATGTTTAATAATAATCCATATTATTAAGCTCATTGAGAATATTGCTGTTATACATTCTTCAAATTCCAGTGAACTCTTCAACCTCCCAGTACCAGCGCTGTGGACAGCAGTGCTGGGCGAGTGGGACCGAGCTGAACAGCGGGGGGCCTACGTACCCATAGAGAAGATCGTTCTACATCATCGGTTCCATAACTATCAGCATGATATTGGTAAGTTAGTTATATATTATAGTAAACAGATCCACGACTATGACACGAATATTCTGCGGCTACCAACCCGCCCGCCAGTTGTGGTGACGCAAACATCAAGGGAGGTTACTAGTCCGTTAGCCATGTCCATGAAAATATTTAATAAATTACCAGACATCATCAGAAAAGAATCCAAAATGAACATATTTACAAAAAAAATTAAAACTCTAACTCTAAACGTAAATGCTATTATAGCGTAGATGAATATTTGAAATATAACTTAAAATAGTAAAATTTTCTTAAAAACAAAAAAAAATAATTCCTCAGTCCTATTTTGCTGTGCCCGACAGGGTCCATGTGAGCCTTATATATTAACATTTTAAGGACAAATGTACATACACTACCATGGAAGTAAGTTTTCGCACACTACTTGTATTCTTGTTAAACCCTCGTGCTTGTTATTAATAAATAATATGGTAGTATTTTCATTTATTGTCTGTACATAATGTATACTTTTAAATCTGGACATACTGCTTCTCACATAAGAATAAGACGTTTTCGTACTTCCTTTGTAATTCCACATAATATTGTAATCCGGTGTAATCTTAATACCTATAAACAAATATACTGCATTGTATTTATCTTGAACAATAAACTGCGGTGCAATAGAAATCTACAGCATTTATTAATTCAGACCTTCAACAGTCCACGGAGACGTCCCACCTTTCTTCAGTGCTAAGTGGGTTCATGTCGGTAGTGCAATGGGTGGGAAACGAACTGGCGACCACAAGATCACAAGGCCGACGCCTTAGCCATTGGTCTACGACCGCTTTTTACTATAGGTGGACTAAAGTTATTTAAAGCTGAATATGATGGATCTTTATTAAGTCTTGACTATTGCTATCTATCGGTCGCTATAAACATACATAATAAGACTAATAAAGTTTTTATGACAGAAGGCTCTGAGAATGTTCAACAAACAAAACTGCATTGGCAGGGCGGTGTTGCCTTCAGTGTTACTATCGAAACGTAAAATAAAAAAAAATAAGTGCTATTAGAAGACTCTTATTGATAAAATGTACATGTCAAAATGATCTCTAGCGCCTTGCAATAAAATGTAATTTAGGTTGAACGAACAGTCGTGTCTATCATATATTCGAAGTTATTGTAATCTGTAATTTTAATTTAAGTGTATACATAGATCGATTGTGTTACCAAAAATAAATCATTTCACTGAATATAAGCAACAAATAAAAATCACGGTGTATACAGGGTTATTTGTAAAACACCGGTAACTTCTCAGGACTACGTTACTAACATCATAATCAACAACTTTTGTTCTATGACTTTAAAAAATTCATCATATTTTAATTCATCAGATCTACACACAAAAATAAAAATATTTAAATTCAACGCTCTAAATGTTACGAAGTCTATGCGAAGCAAAAGAAAGCGATAGTACCGACGAACAAAAGTTGTTGTTTATGATCTTAGTAATATAGTCCTGAGAGGTTACCGGTGTTTTACAAATAACCCTGTATAATATTGGTAAATAAATTAAAATCATGTTAAAATCTCTTATTTTACATTTCAGCTCTCATGAAGTTGACAAGACCAGCTGACGTCAGCACTGGCAGTCGCATCCGAACTATCTGCCTACCTCCCTTCGAGCCACCAGTAATCAACTTCGACCCAGATAAGAGCAGCGGATTCTACATGCGTCCCGAATCAATCCCAGAGCCCGTCAAACGAAAACCAAAGCCACCAAAACCTAACCCCGATACCGCAGTAAAATATTTAGAGAAGCTGAATAACTTGACAAAGAACATATTTTCAGGCTTTGTTAGCAAGAAACATAAAAATCTCAGATACAACATTAGAGTTTCCAATGATTCAAACCGACAACCAGATAGGAAAAGTGCAGATGAATTGAGAAAATCTGACAACGAAAGAGGGAACAATGACTTGATTTACGACAGTGCAACTTTAGACAGCGTTGTCAAATTAATTAGAAACCGACTTCTTAATGACGATTACAAAGTAAATATTAAACGGAGTGATAAAAAACTGATGTTCGGTGAAGAAATAGATCCGTTCATAGATGATAATAATAGATTGGACTTCAAAGATGAGTGTTATACCACAGGTTGGGGTAGAGAACAGACTAATGGCACTTTAACTGATGTTTTGTTGGAAGCTGAAGTACCAGTTTTACCTTTGAATCTTTGTAGAGATAGATATGCGTTGACTTTGCCTCTGAATGAGGGGCATCTGTGTGCTGGGAGCACAGATGGAAGCACTGGCGCTTGTGTGGTAAGTAACAATGTGTTTCAATTGAAATCTAACAATAATTAAGGCTCAAAGTGAATGAAACAATAGCCGTACTTTTACAATACAATCATATTTTGTTCTTTTAGTAACATGTAGAAATATTTACCCGCGTTCCAATTCCGTGGCGCGGCACGTCGAGCGGGCAATAAAATGATAAGTATTAGTTAAAATAATTATAAAAGAGATATGTAAAGGCTAAATAGGTAATAGGCAAAAGGGCGCTTCTTACTATTTTCTCTTACATTGTATGCGTAAGAACGCATGACGTAAGAGATGAACTTTTTTAATTTCGAAATACTTCATTTAATAACAAAAATATAAACTGTTTTCACTAATATGAAGCTTCATTTAATTAGAAGAATTTTAATGAAGTGCGTTTAAATTTTGATCCTAATCTTGATGGAGTGAGACAATGCACAAGTATAGTTTTAATGTTGCTTATAATTATTAGAACACGTTTTAAATTATGTAAACCATACCCAACATGCTTTTTTATATTCTTTTCCGTGTAAAGACTTACTTTAATTTTTATGAGGTGATTTAAATAGCAATTAACGTGTGTAACATGAAACACTATGACTTCAATCTGATCCGACGGTTTAGATGGTGTGATCTGGTTTATTGCTATTTCAAGGACATGTTTTATAGTTGTTTTAGTTTTTTAAGTATCTTTTATTATATTTCTGCATAAATTATTTTTATTTTCGGTTGATTTACAACTTTGGTCTACATGTATAGACAGAAAGAATTGTCAAGTTACGTTTTAACGAAACTTAATAAATTAGTCAATTAACGGAGTGCGGACAAAATTGGTACAAGTGTGCAATATAAGAAAAGTGCAATGTACCTATGTAATGCAAATAATGCAAAACAGTCTTGTCCAGCCATTCGTTTGCCTTGCTTAATATTACCATAACGAATTCTGACGCGTTTTTTTGAGTGTACAAGTAGAGTTTTTGCACACTACTAATTAGTCTTATTAATCCCTTATGCTACGGTAAAATGTTTGTGTTATGAGTGGGTTCTGGTCGGTAGGACAATGAGGGGGATCGAACTGGCGTCCAGATGATCGTAGGACCGACGCCGTAGCCATTGGGCTGCGGCCACTTAACTTGTATCACTTATAAACAGACAATATTAAACTACATAGTAAAAGCCTTCTGATAATTATTCAAGATAACAGCTTATGCATTCTACAACTGTCAAATTTACCGTTAATTGCAATGGTAGGCCATTAATTGAAGACCAAAAAGATAATCAAAGCAAAATCTACGAATATTTCTCCAAATAAGACATTCCGGCTTAAAATAACACTTTGCACTTTTAGAGGTTTGAATTACTAAATACTTAAAACAAAAATTAAACCAAATTATTTCGCAACTACTCCGAAACATTACGTCTAAAACTTATCTGATTAAACTGAACCGTTCTAAATTACTACATCAAGAGCATATCAGATCATGTCCGTTGATTGAAACGAAGATATTGATTCAGTTATATCTTTGTAAAATACTTATAGTAAGTTACGCTATTAGTAAGCCTTATAACCATTATAATGAAAAACAGTAGTAGGTATTAGGATTTACAAGCAAACTGTGTGGAAAGATTCTCGTCGTGGACGGTAAGAATCCCATGTGCTTCAATGGTGGAAGCAGTTGAATAGATCTATTGATTACTCACTAATGTCCTCTCGACGCTTAGTTTGCAAAAAACCTTCCGATGCCCTCGTAGACCCGAAATCCGAGAGGCCCGCGAGCTGTAAAGTAGAGCAACAGTTGCACAAAACTTCCCTAAAATACTAAAAGTAACAATCCCTCATTCTCATCGCCAACGACCGCCCTGAGCCGATGTCACCCACAGGGGGCGCCCTCTTGCGCAGGCTGCTTAGTTTAAAGATTTTAAAAATGTATGTCCGTCCGAAAAAAAAATCTCATCGACAGTTCGTCACTTCTAATATTTTTTACCACATCTCTCCTCCTTAATTTTGTCACGAAAGTTTTGCTTAAAATCTGACATTTATTCCGCAGCCTGAGAATATTGCAGTCGCCAGTCACGTTATTATAGTTATAACTTTTCAAAAAAGATCAGAATAAACAATATCTAATAAAGATGATCAATATAAATAGATACATATTGTCTCCCATAGGGCTAGGCAGAAACAAAGGAACGCACCTGTCTCGATCCTGGTATACTTCCTCCACTTCTTCCACATTCATCAGTCTCTTCATGCGTGCTCGTCGATTTAGTATAGATACTTTTGATTAGGCCCTTTTTTAATACGTCGTTAATCTGTTCGACATACAGTAGAATCCGTTTAGTACGACTTCGCATACAACAAACAACCGTTTATAGCGACGTTAGTATAGGCATATGTTTGGTTTTATTAAGAGCCTCTATGAGAGTTCATCCGTTTATTACGACTTCGCTTATAACGAAAGACCGCTTTTAACGACGGAATTCTACAAAAATGACCTGTTACAACGACGAAGATGAGACACGTGTTTACAAATAAAAAGTAGATTTCATATTTCGTAATGTATAGGTGCATTAGGTGCACATTGTGAAATAATTATTTTGATTTCATGTTTTTTGTCTCTAATAATCACATACATATTATTATTTATAAACATTATATAGTTATTAGTATTTAATTATTTTTATTAAAAAAAAACTAACATTGAAATTGTATGTTCTTTTAGTACGTCTTCCGGTTACAACGTCGTAATATCGTAGGTCCCTTGGCCGTCGTTATAGCCGGATTCTACTGTATTTATGATCAATATCTTATCAAATCAAATTGACGTGACCTCAAAATCTTGTTCATCACTGTAGCCCTATCTGATGGGTACATTTTAGAATCATTGTCTCCAATATAATTTACCATTTATTTTATCCATGTTTCCAGGGTGACAGCGGAGGTCCTCTACAGTGCCGGTCTGGTGGTCGGTGGGAGCTCAGGGGACTGACGTCCTTCGGCTCCGGATGTGCGCGGCGAGGGGTTCCTGATGTCTACACCAATGTAGCTCATTACGTCTCCTGGATCTATGCTCATGTGTATGCTAGCTAGTATTCGATTTATTGGTTACTTTCACAGAAAAGATAAGGTTAAACACCTAAGGACTTCTTTGGTTAATGCAAAAGGAAGATTTTATTGTTATTGTCTAAGAGAAATAGGAATTCCACAAAACACTTTTCGGAATTCCATACATGCATGCAAAATGTATGCAAAATAAAACAGGAAGGACAAAATAAAAAATATGAAAAGATTGTTAAAACTCCGATGCGTGTTTCACCCTTTCTCGCAGCATCGTTTATCGTTATATGTACTCTGTGGAGAGACGAAGCACGCATCATGTCTTCAGCTTCAGGCTAGGAAAAAAATTACCCACTTTATAGCCAATGTTGACTTCCTTGGTTGTTTTGTACTTTTGACACAGCTGCTTCTGAAATGTCATGGTCTAAAGCCACTTTGGATTGTTGTACTGAGTCTGAGCGTGCTTTTTGTGTGTTAATGATGTGTTTGTAATGTTCCCTAGAACAGAGATATTGAGACAGTTGCTTCTCAGAACAGTTGTATAGGATTCCATTCTAGACTGATGTTATCAGTGAGCTGTATGTCCGTAAATTATTCTTACGTTAAAAGAACATTTAAAAAATATGTGGTGATATGTTCTTAACTTTTTGTGGAGGTATGTAAATTGGGTGACACTGGATTTGCAAAGGAAATGTTTTTAGTAAAAAACAAATGTATTTAACTTCGTGTGTGTCACTTTAAATTAAGATTTATGATTACCATTTTGTACATATACCCTCTAGTCTCTTATAATAATTATAATTTATTTTAAATTATTATCAAATAATGTTTCTTAGATTAAGATACCTATAATAAATTCTTAAATCAGTTACCGAGAGATTCAAAATAATATTAATTATATATATATACGAATGTTTAAAATTTAATTTAAGACAGTTGCAGTTTTATGTTAATACCTATATATTTTTTAAATATTTTATTAGGTATATATACTATTTTTACTGAGCAGAAACACATTTTGTGTATTTATTAAGCAAAAATACACAAAATTACTAGTAAACAAAAAAAATACTCATAGTTTTTAAAATCTGTTTTAACTGCCGTTTTTAATGATTATGACAGTAGCAGGGTTTAATAAAATAAATAAAATTGATATAAATCGCTTTTTCAAATAAATGTTAACGAATGTTTTTATTTATTACAACATTAAGTTAACCTACCATTCAATACAACTGTGATTTAATTACTTATTAATTATAATTACATGTTTAAAAGTTTAATTTTATATGATATTTTATTACCTACATCAAATAAGGTTAATATTAGGATATGTATGTAAATAATTGTAAATACATAAATAAATCAAGATATTTGATGTCTCTTTCTCTCATTGTTGAAAGAGTGTGATAGAATATGTTGTAGTATTAAACTATGTTATTAGTGGTACAGTCAGAAACATAAATCGCTTAACACTGACGTAGTCATTGTTACGCAATATGAATTGAAATGTTCTATATTATAAGTATAAAGTTATAAGGATAGAGTTTATTTTTGTAAACACTGATTAACTAAAACCTATTATTAATGCTCCATAAAATTTGCCTATTGATAAGAGCCAATTACAATGTTAGATATCATGTTGATGTGCCCGACAGGTTTCATAATTGTTACCAATAGTGTTGTTGTTATTTTGCCACCTGTACAGTGTTAAAGAAATATTTTCGGTTGTTTATAAAAGAAACTATATGTAATTGTAATTATAATGGCACTAGCGACCCGCCCGGCATCTCACGGGTGCAATGCTTATGTATTATACATATAAAACTTCCTGTATCTATTAAAACAAAACGAATCAACTGCGACGTAGTTTTATAGACAGACATTCAGAGAGGGAAGTGACTTTGTTTTATACTATGTAGTGATACTATATTATGGTAGGAATAATCATTAAGTATTGTGTTAAACGAATTATGTTGCTGACTGTACCGCAACCTCTTATTTATTCAATTTGTCGTTCATAGCAATTATGAAACCAATAAATTGTACAATTTGTTAAAAACATTAACAAACTTTCAGGGCGTTAAAGTACTGATGATTTTAAGCAACTTTTATTATGGGACATACACTGAAATAGCGAAAAAAAAATCAGCTGTTCCATACATTTTGTCGAGGTAAGTGAACTTAATTGTATGGAATAGCTGATTTTTATTCGCAATTTCAGGGTTGGCCCCATAGTTAGTCCCAGGAGATGCCGCGGTGCCATACATATGCGTGCCCGGCCCCCGCCAACGTCGGATCGAAGGAGTGTCCGGCGGGTTTTAGAAGTTGCTTATAATCATCAATGCTTTCACCCCCTGATAGTTTGTTAATGTTTTAAAAATAACCCTGTATATTTACCTAATAATGTAAATAAAATACCATTATTATTTAAGAAATATTTTTATTTCAAAGTATAAAACACAATTCACCATCAGTCTACTAAATTAAATATTTACAATTTATTAACAATTAAAACTAATATATTAACTAATACTAATATCACAATTTCTAGTAAGTATAGTACCTTTGAATTAGAAACAATATATACAGGGTTGATACGACAGAGGGGCTTTCCTTTAAACTGCCTATACTAGGTACCATTTCCAAGCTCTGTACCAAAAATCAATTAAATAGGAGCAATAGTTTAGTCGCAAATGATTTTTTAAGTTTTTGCGCCGTTTGAACTCGATGTATCTTTCCTTACGATGCGTTGTTGCCGCTCTGACGCAAATCATTGCAAAACATCCCGCACCGGCGCGCGCGCGACGTTGCCGCTTTGCTAGGTCAGTGAAATTTATTTACAAAGGGTGGTTACGTTTTACTCTGATTTGTAAGCTATTTAGTTTGTTTGAAAGAAAAAAAATCTCAATTTGGTTGCTTTTTATTTTTATACCGTATCGGATTAATAAAAAACACGTATAGTAAACGTAGCGTAATTTAATGCCCCTCTGTCGTATCAACCTTGTATCTACAAATATATTATTGTAAATTACTTTAATACTGTATTAATATATTTATTATTATGAATACAACATTAAAATATAGATATTAAAATTTAATAAAATATATATAATATCTGATCAAAACCAACATTTTGAATTCGATAGCTTTTGAGTTTATATATCTACAGTTATCCCAGCCATTTTAGGCCAATCTCTGGGGAGACTAGCCATATGCGCAAGACATATTAAAGTGCACAAGTGTGTGCGCAAACACATGTGCTCTCTCTATTCCTTTACTCTCAAAATCCGGTGGAACAGTTTTAACAGTTTTTTTATGTCTACTAGTATTCTTGTTAACCCCTCGTGCTAAGCTAAAATGCTACTGTTACGAGTGGATTCACGTCGGTAGTGCAATGGGCGGGGTTCGAATCGGCGACCACAAGATGACAAGTCCGACGCCCTAGCCATTGGGCTACGCCCGCTTCGGTATACCGACACGATCTGGATAATTTCAAGTAACACCATTGGTCGGACAATAATGAACTGATCAATGGTCACACATTACTGCTGGATCCATGAGTTTGTTAAGAGATGTTTTGAGAATAAGTTTATACTAACAAGCTGTACCACGCGGTTCCCGTGGAAACTTTAACTTAAAATATAGCCTATGACATTCACAAAAGACGCGGCTTTCTATTGGTAAAAGAATTATCGAAATCGGTTCAGAAGATCCAGAGATTACCCCCTACAACGGCACCAACTATACCTCTTCATCATACTAATATAATAAACGCGAAAGTTTGTAAGTATGGATGGATAGATGTTTGTTACTCTTTCACGTAAAAACTACTGAATGGATTTGGCTGAAACTTTGCACGGGGATAGTTAATTAGCTCGATTAAGATAAAGGCTACAAAAAATCACGCTCCGACCCACTGGAGCAGAGTAACGTGGGTAAAACCGCGGGGCGCAGTTAGTAATATATATGAGTATAGATAAAATATATTCTACAATAGTATTGCTATATATATATATACATTTATACATAATAATATATACACCACTACCTTTCAATCAATGAAACTGCGAGTGCTATATTTTTTTAATGAAATATGGCGTCTTTATGATAATCTTTATAAATATCACGTGAATTTAATTTCATAAAACCTAAATATCTTTCTTATTTAAGAACCAGCTTAGTTAGAATTCAATTAAGTTATCGGTACTGCCGGTCGTGTCGGTAAAATTGTCTCCGCTGATTTTGTGGGTAAAAGAATACAAAGGACATTAATTGGTGTTTCCGGTGGCCGATACGGATGTATGGATAAATGTATGTTTGTTACTCTTTTACGCAAAAACTACGTAACGGATTTGGTTGAAATTTTGCAAGGGTATAGCTTATATAGGCTGAACATATAGACTACAAAACATCAGCCATTGGAGTATAGTAGCAATCGAATGCGGTTTAAAACCGCATGGAGCGCTTCTATTATAGCCTAAAACTAAATTCACATATATGTTACTTCTAATATCTCCAAGAATATGTGTACGAAGTTTCATGATGATCGGTCAAGTAGTTCTCGCGTGAAAGCGTAACAAACAAACTTACATTCAGATTTATAATATTACTAGCGACCCGTCCCGGCTTCGCAAGGATGCTCTTGAATCACACTATCTATTAAAAAAAAACGCATCAAAATCTGTTGCGTAGTTTTGAAGATCTAAGCATACATAGGGACGGACAGACAGCGGCAAGCGATTTTGTTTTATACTATGTAGTGATAGTAAGATAATTATTGCACTCGCAATTTAACTTTTACATTATTATTTAATTACCTAATGAGCAAATTTTCAGATGCGATCATTTACCTTAAATTAAACCGCCAGCGGAAATACCTTATAAATTATGGCAAAGTACACTAAATCAAGTTTGCCCGGGCAATGCGTATAAACATGGCCATCTGCCCACAATGCCCGGGCGAAGTGAACACGCATCGCGTGTTTTACCCGTAACAATTATTAACTTATGTCAATAAATGGTTACTATTTACAATTTATAATAAATATAGAAGTCTAATAATAAAGAAATAAAATTTGTGTGTGTAACTGAATAGTTTGTAGAACGGAATGAAAAAGAATCCAGGGCAGAGGTGAATGAGGATGGCGTTGGAATCATCATCAGCCCGTATAACGTCTACTTGACTTGTGTCTCCATCGAGGGGGCTTTTTCTATAGCATCCAAGTTTGGTTGTACATTGTTATGTAAATTATAATAAATAGGTAAACGCTATTCGTATTAGTTACGCAAACAGACCCGGAAATAAATCTTTGATTTCACATAAAGATTTCTTGTCCGTCGCGAATCGAACTCACTACCTCCGAGGTCTAGTGTGAGACATAGAACTACAGCTAGGCCACAAACGACAACCTCTGGATTCAAATTCATTCCATTTTTATTACAGTCTTTGAAAATAATTATAATAAAAGTTACATAGATTACAACTTCAACAATCATTTTAAAGTATATTCTTTTAATAGATTAGTTTCAACAATGTTGATGAATGATAATAGTAATTCCACTATCTTATTTCTTTTGAGTGGAATTTAATTTAATTAAATAAGAGTGATAGAATTCATGAAAATTAACTAAAAACGATATATAAGTTATGATCAACTGTGCAATTATCATAAAAAAATTATGATCGATATTTTTTTCCAAAGTTACATTACCTAAATTTTGATGAACTGAATATTTCTACTATTACTGTACAGTACAACCACATCTCTAAAATACTTGTCTCAAATAAATACCTATCAAGCAACAAACCAGTATAAAACGGGGCTAATAACATTAAGGAGCACCACATTTACTTACATATATACATTCAAACTTAAAAGTAACTCCATTGCAAAACATTTCACTCAAAATGGTGGACAAGTCACCAAATGTTTGTCCTGTAAAGGCATTCGGAATGCGTAGTTTCAAAATGAACAGATAGATTGCTGCTCTTTGCATAATTACCGTTAACTTTGAATTTAGACACAATTTTAAATATGCAATAAACTAAACATCTTTTTAATTATTTGTTTTACTACTATTTCTCTCCAATCGGCCTTTTATCAATCCCATTTGGATCAATAACTTGCTTCCAAAAGATAGGATAGGATTGCGCTATGTGGGGGTAAGCCTTACTTACACCTACACAGATAAGATGATCTATCTGTATTAGTAGTGTCTCTGAATGTCTTTTTTTAAGTTTACTTTCACTCTAATCATCACCCTCATCACTTATCAACAAGTCAACAAACTCACTTTCATCTTCATTAATGGCTAATAGAGAAACTGCTTCCTTGGCAAAATCTTCATCATCAGGTGTGAAACCAATATTTTCTACGACACTTCTTTTTCTTTCCATGCTTCTCTTTCTTTCCATACTCCTCTTCCTAACAATAGGTAGAGGAATATCTTTGGGTTCGAGGATCTTGTACCTAGGTTTCCAAATACGATGTAAACCTTGAGCTACTAAGAAGAGACCGATGAAAAATATGACGACTTCAGTGACGATGAGGAGGGGAGGAGCGATGAGGAGTCGAAGTCTGAGGAGGGAGACAATGTCTGAAGGCGGCGTTGGACAGTGCTGGAAAGAAAGAAATACATTACATCAATTAAGAAAAGGAAAATATATTCTTGAAATTCGACCACAGTTATCTAGTAATTACTGATGATTGATAAAATTATTAGGTTGTATAAATTTGCAGTATGTTTTTAAACACTTTAATATTCTGATTTCTGATGGTGACACTTACCAATGAGAACCACATAAGTGGCAAAACTTTATCCTTCAGTGGTTCCGTGAGGGGGTTTCCTTTGCTAGTCCGCACTGCCAGGTTGATTTGGATCTTTATGGAGAAATTAAGAGGAGCGCCGATGGTCTGCAGAAATAATATTATTCATTTTAAGTACGTGAATCATCATTATACTGGCTGACTTCTTTTACCGTCTTGAAAATAATAGGGCGTGTATGTATATGAAATAAATGTCTAAGGCATAGATTTTTTTTTTACTGACATAGAGTGAAAATTGTAATGATACAAATAGGTAACTAATAAGGTAGTTACGTTAGTTAAAATAGGTGCCTATAATACCTAGGCCGCAATCACATATTAATGAAAAGGGTGAGCTAAATAGCGTAACTAGATAGTTAAGCTCACCCTTTTCAGTACTAAGGTAGGTTTTTAGGTACGCATTTTTACCGTTACGATTTTCACTCTATGTCTCTCTCTTGGACTTTAATATCATATAAATATCACGCCCTATTATTTTCAAGACAGTAATAAAATACAACTAGTATATTTAAATTATCACATTACTGAATATCTGAAGAGACTTTTTGGAGATTTAACAATATAGTATGATCTAACAAGTCTTTGTGGCTTTAGTTCCCTGGTGTTTACGATTCTCTGGTCTAGGCATTTGATTACAATTCAAACTTCTCACGTTACAGGGATTACATTTCTTATTGCAGGAATAAACTAAATGTGTCAGACGGTAATTCACGAGAAGTAATTATGAAATCTTAGTTAAGATCTTTGCCCAGATCTCATTTGTTTAAAGTCCATGTGACTGATAATAATATAAAATAGTAGATTGTTTACTAGGGAGCAAACAACTATTTTAAAGGCGAGAGTGATTTTTTTTAATCCAGAGCGGAGCGAAGGATTCTAGAGTAGAATCCCGAGCGGAGCAAGGGATTCTTAACTAGAATCCTGAGCGCAGCGAGGGATTAAAAGTATGGCACTCGAGCTTAAAATAGTGTTGCTCCCGAGGTGGACACTCTACTTTTTATCACCCTCTATGAGAAAATAAGTAAGTGCAACTTATGAACAAGAATTTATTTACGTACAATGAAGAACCATAAGACATAATATTACTTTCACTTGAGGAAGACGCACTCATTTTTTATAATTCTAAAATCTGAATATGAATCAATTACGAACGAAAGCAGAATGCATTTAATTTCGCGCGTTGTTTATTTTTCATCAACTTTTTTTAAATTTGGCGCGCGCAGTTTTCCAGCCAGTCACATATTCAATACATTGTTCCCGCATGGTTTGTGATTCACCTCTTTGCTGATTGAAAAATTATTAACAATATCCACATTCTAAATTCAAATCAATTTTGGTCCCTAAGGGATTAATGAGCTATTTTGGTCCCTGTTTACGAGGAATGAACTAGCTCTTTTTGAATAGATGTGATAAAAATAATATTTTAAAAATTTAGATTTGGAAAAATGACAGAATTTTTCCTAAAAAGGTATTAAAATGTAAAAATACTTACGGGCTCCATCTCCAAAAATGAAGTGTGCTTCGCAAGGTCTGGGTACATGCCTTCGAAGCTGGATTGCTGCTCAGGATCGGTATCCATGAAGTGAGGCTTCGATAAAGCGATAGGAAAACCTGTAGATACAAAAATAAAAATAATGCAATAATTTAGGATTTCAGTAAATACTTTTAAGTTTAAAGCTTTTTTTGTTCTTTTTACTAAAACTTAATAACATTGTATTATATGAAGTGAAAACTTGTGATCCGGTTTTCTCATAATCCCGACTAATTAATATTAGTCGGGATTAGATATCAGAGTACTTTCGAATTTATAATTAAATTCGAAAGTAACTCTGCTCATTTGTAACACTTTTATAATTACACTACTGAACTAATTTTTATGACATTTGGTACTGAAATATGCTAACTTTTACTTAAAAAATACTTGTCGTAATTACCTCTTGCGGACTTTTTCGTCGCCAAAAGCTAATATAGGACAATCAATCTTGTTTTAATGAAGGGTATAGAATGTTTTTTTTTACTAACCATAATAGCACTGACTGACGTCCACAAAACCTTCGGGTAGACAGTTATCAGTACAGTTACAAGCGTATGGAGATGTGTTGGAAAACGCAGCATCGTCCATTTGGAACCTGGAATTAAAATAAAGACGTTAAGTTTGAAGCCATTTTAATAAAACTTAAGTATTTTTTAACGGACGGGTTTATAAATTTATTTAATATTCATATGGAGTCAGCCTCGATGCTTTTGCTACTTCACCGGGCCTTAACACGGGCAGGACTCAAATCTTATTAAATTAACACCAGTGTTATAATGAATATTCTTGAATCTAATTGGGTGATAGAATGAAGAACAGAGTGATTAGAAAACGTTGTAGTATGGTTCAGACATATCGAGAGAACGAATGAAGGAGACTCACAAGTAAAATTTATAGGCCGAATGTGAACGGAATTGTTGGAAGGAGATGACCAAGGCGGACTTTCTACGTTCATATCGAGAATGTTCTTAAGATAGGCCAGGTTAAAAGTCCCCTAAACCGAAGGACATGCATATTAATGAACGTAGAAGATGCGAAAGCGGTATGTGAAGATCTTAGCAAGTAGAACGACGGTTTCTGTCTACCCCTATGGGAAAAAGGCGTGAAATGTATGTATTGAATCTAAATAATTTATTTGAAAATAACTTACAAATAAGAGTTAATTCCTATACTACTCGTGCGCTCCTCTTGAAACGTGAAGGGATAGTTTCTGCAAGCTTGTTTTCTGAAGATTGCGAAGTTCTCGCCTTTTGGATAGTTTGGTGGCAGCATTATACCTTCGTATGAGCCCTGAATCCTGTTGCAGGGAATACTGAAAACATAAAATACGTTTAGATAAATGAACTTTGGAACATGGAATATGCAAAAAGACGCCTTTGAGGTAGACTTATATAAAATAGGTTGTTGTATAACATTTAGAGCAACAATTATTGTAGAATTGTCACTGTCGCTAGACATAATTCTATGCCTTTTTTCATCATCATTCTTGTATTTGCATGTACCAATACGAGAATATCTTCTTTCAGAAACTGGAATACTTCTATTCATTAAAATAATTCTTTTGATTATGAGTAATTTTTGCCTACTTTCCTTTTATAAATATTCAATTAATCATTCTGAAGTATAATACAACTTAGTTACCTGGTCTCCCAATCCGTGTACCCCTGCTCGATCAGCCCCGTGGTGTTATCCCACTTGTTCAGGGAGTATTTTCTGCTTACATTCCCCAGTTCCACTTCAATCCATTCCGTCTTCTGTTTATAGAACTGAAAAACCAGATACAAATGAATACAGAACCCAAAACTCAAAGTGAATCTGATGATTTAGGCCGAAGAACATTTATTAATTTATTTTATACTAACTTCCCGCGCGCGTAACTCCCGTTCCTGTGGAAATTTTATAACAAAATATAGCCTATGTCGCTCAAAGGGAATGTAGCTTTCTAATGGTGAAAGAATTTTTGAAATCGGCACAGTTGTTTTTGAGTTTATTCATTTCAAACATACACACAAAATACAAACCTTTCCTCTTTAAAATTCTATTAGTCTAGATGGGTGTATATAGGAAGTAGGTAATTGTGCTTAAACCGATTAAATTGTACAACTAATAAAATAAGACTGAATTTTATAAACTTAAGTTGAATTTCGTCACGTCCTAAATACATTTTGGCTAAAACATGATATACAACAAACGCTATAGCATATAGTTGTTTGAAAGCTACAGATAATTTCCAGCATTGCGAATATGCCGATATGACTCCCGAGGCCTTAACCTCAAAGTCCAACAGATTATCGTTTTTGGTGGCAAATAGCAGAAATTTGTTAAAAAAATACTTACCCTATCAAGCAATCCGATCGTTTCGAAATCAATCCATCCGGGCAGGAATTTGTTGGCAATAGTAACGATTGGGTCTTGGTAGCCCCAGAACATTTCTTCAACAGTCAGTTTCTTGAAGAGTTTGGATCCTATAGCTGACATGGAGTAGAAGGCTCCTGCGTTCGCGAAGTAGCCAAGCTTGTCTGCTGCCAGAGTGCTTATTGCCTGGTAAAATGAGAAGTCGTGAGCTGTCACGAAAATTTCGAAGACTGGAGATACTGTCTTTTTTTGCCGTTCCTGATGCTCAGCGATATATTACAGTCAAAACTTATAATCGGTCAAAACCACTTTTGACTGCAAAAATGGCAAAATTAGTTTTTACGGGTCCATATTGGCTCACATGAAATTCCAGAAACGAGATGCTCTTAGGTCGAAGGTTAAAAAAAAACACCAGGATTCCAACTTCTGTAGGTTAGGTTAGAAATGTGACCACAACGCCAGATCCAAATTCGATACAAATTATTATGATTTTTGCAGTCAAAAGTGGTTTTGACCGTAACATATACAATTTTTCAATACCACTAAAAATTATAGATTGAAATCTGTCTTCGAACCTTTGATAGTAGCACTCGTTCGTAAAACCTACTTAATATTTTATTACATTGTAGTAGAGCTCGTTTAGACAACCTCCGAAAGCGTGGTGACTATGGCAAAAACCCATGTTCAGCCGTGGACTCTATACGGGCTGATGAAGATGAGAGCTCATTTGGCCATATGATTGCCGTCTTTTTAATGCAACTTTTATTGTAAAACACATCATATTATGTCAATTTTTAAATTTTTATGCTGTTTTTCGATAGTCTTAATACTGATGGCAAATTGTCCTAGCAATTATTAATTAGCAATGATAAAACATCACAGAATATATTCACTTGCTATTTTCTATAGCAATCGGATGGAAAGCGTATATAGTAAATTGATTAAAATAGGCTTTCTGCCTCATCAATGATAAGAAACTTTTGCAGTAACTTAGCTCCTATTAAACTTATATTATTAATTAATAAACCAATCTATGAACAATAAATATTATGTATTATTACAATAAAGACAACCACCATTGCGTAGCGGTATTTGGCTCGCTTTAAATCTCGGAGGTCGTGGGTTCGATCCCCACGCCGAACAGTAACACATCTTTGTGTAAAGATTTTTTTCCGGGTCTGTATGTCTGAGGGACTACCCTCCGTGCCTCGGAAAGCACGTTAAGCCGATGGTCCCGATTGTTATAACATCATCTATAATTATCGTATATAAAGGAACGGGCAGCAGCGTTTCCTTGCGTGGTACAACATAATACTGAGGTCACCAATCCGCTTGCAAAGCGTGGTGACTATGGCAAATACCCTCCTCCGGTAGGAGGCCCATGTTCAGCAGTGGACGTTATACGGCCTGATGATGATGATGATGATTACAATGAAATCTTCAACATGCTTCATAACCAAAGATAATTTAAAATCGTTGGCAGGTATCTGACACTTCAACGGCTAGTTTACGTCCACTGCTGAACTCAAGTTTCATTAAAGGATATTGCCATAATTTCCAAGCTTAGTGGGCAGATTTATGATCACAATTAGCCCTGAGCTGGTGCTGCCCATCCAGCAGTTGAAGGTAGGTATATTCCTTAGTTGCCTTTTACTTCGGGGTGGTCTATTCTGAGCCGAAAAGCAAACGGTATCATATTCATCGATGGGAATATACAAATAAACACAAAGGTACTTACAATTAGTGGTATATTTGGTATATTAACATTGACATCGTTTGTGTCAGCTATAGACTCCTCCTTCAAGTATTTGAGCTTCAGCTTTGGGTTCATCGTCATTATTCCTAATTCCTTGTCTATCTCTATATTCTCATTTGTTCTCATTTCTCTGAAACAATACAATAAGATGTTTACGATTTTTGGTTATTAACATACACCATCTTCGTAACCTGCTGATTTGTTGAAAACAAAATGGCATAAGTAGCCTCCTCTCTCTTACGATATCAATTTAGATTATATCTAACTGACTTCGCACGGGTGTATTATACACATAAACATTCCTCGTGAATCACTTTATCTACTAAAAAAAACTGCATCAAAATCCGTTGCGTAGTTTTAAAGATCTAAGCTACCTTTGTATATAGGTACAGACTGATAGCGCGAAGCGACTTTGTTTTATACTATGTAATGATATCACTGTGCCCGACAGGGTTCATACTAACAAACTTAAAGATTATATTCCTTTAGACTAAAAACTAAAGTGAACAGATACTTTCTAGGCAAACGTGTATCATCTTAGGCCTTATCTTCGCCTTCCATCAAGCGAAATTGTGGTCAAACGTAAGCATATACTAAATAAAAAAATAAAAAAATGTATTTGACAGAATTTTTGTACGGAAATTTTGTCAATACATATTAAGTTTTATTCATTAATTTGTATCTAGAGATTGAATAATTAACTCTAAAAACAATTGATTAACTTCCAACTTCAAACTAACCTTCAATAAAAAAAAAACGAATTCTATGCTACTAGGAAGCATTCCTAGAATACTGGAAGCTTTGTCCTACTGACTGGTAAAAAAATACTTGATAATGATAAAGAGGTACCTACTGTGTAATATTAATAAATGACAACAAAAAAAAGATAAGTACCATAGATGAAGACGTTTTATCTACTAACTTTGGTAGTAAGAATAACACTTGAGGCTATGAGTTCACTTGGTAATGTCAGATGTATTTGATGATTTCTCAGGGCCGCATTTTGAAGTCCGGAGGCCCCGGGGCAAAAAAGAAGAAGAGCCCCACTGGCTACAAATTACTTTCACATTACATGTGTAGAAAATTTGAAGTATGTACATACTTTTCAGGACGATTTGAATTCTGATATTTTAATGATTGTTTTATTTAAGTTAACAAGTATAGATGTAGAACCGTTATTACAATATTTAAGAACTATTACATTAATCATGATTCTACACCGCCGAGAACATAAATAAAAGAAAAGTTGTAGAGTTTATTAATTCGTCAGAATTTGAAAGATTTTAATTTTAATATCTCTATTGTGGGGGCCCCTCTATTGTGGAGGCCCCGGGCAGTTGCCCTGGATGCCCTCCCTTAAATCCGGCCCTGTGATTTCTATTAACATTACTTAATCAAGTGAATATTAAAAGCCAAGTATTGTTAGTGCATATTACTGTAAGTGTTGACATACACAAATTTTCACCAAACCAAACAAAAATAAGGAAATATAATACATTGAAAACAGGCCTGAAGTTAGTTTGATATATGCGTGCAATAAATGCATATGAAAATGAGGTCTCGTGCAGATTTTACGTGATAAAATGCGTTTTTTAGTATTATAAGCAAAAAAACATACACCCTCCGTATCGTAGCGGTATTTGGCTCGCTTTAAACCTCGGAGGTCGTGGGTTCGATCCATATAACATCATCTATAATAATCATTCGAACGGGCAGCAGCGTTTCTTTGATACTGCGGTCAACAACCCGCTTGCCAAGCGTGGTGACTATGTTAATTACCCTCCCTCGGGAGGAGGCCCACGTTCAGCAGTGGACGTTATACGGGGTGATGATGATGATGAAACCTTTGTTTATGAAATGCTACTACATTTGACAATGATGTGTAGATGCAATTTTAAGGTACCTATGAATCATGATAACGGGAAACCACATTATTTAGGCGAGGTCGTGGTATAACCCACCGATTAATTCCAAGGTATTCTGACTGAAGATAAATTATTAAAAAAAAAAAAATTAGCATTTATAAGAATTGTACTGATATTTTGAACTAACGTGAACCACTTATCTCCATTAGAAAACCTATTTAGATCTTAGACGAGAGCCTTAAGCTCGTGCACTGCTTTATTACAAATGACCATCGCAATAGACTAGGACCCTGATCCTGTTCTTGAGCGACAGATGCACAAAACTCCCCTAAAAAAAAAACTAAAAGCCATAATCCGTCGGTCTGAGCCGAGGTCCAAGTCCCACAGGGGACGCCCTCTTGCGCAGGTTGCTAAGTTTGTAGTGTTTAAACCATTTATCTAGGCTGGAATTCTGCTCCTGGAGATCCCGCGGTACCATATTGGCCGCGGGTGCCGTCGGGGGGCCGGATTGCTCATGCGACCCTCGCCAACGGCGGATCGAAGGAGTGTCCGGGAGGTTTTAGTGGTGTAGGGTCCTCTCCTCGTGGTATGACTTTAGCATACCACGCTATGGAGAGGGCGAGTCCCACATATCCCACCGCCAGCGCGCAAATACGCTGCAACGGTGGTGGGAATGCGTCAAAGCATTTCCCCCCGGAAAACAAAAAAAAAAAAAAAAAGGCTGGAGTTCTGCTCGCCTTTATTCCCGATGAAGTAGCAAAAGCCTCGGGGCTAACCGAAAAGAAACCCTGATTATTTCAAAAAACGCTTCAACGGACGGATAAATTGACAACCTCTTTGGCGTAGCTTGATAAGTTTCGCTGTTAGTAGTCGCGGTGGTCGTGGATTCGATCCCCATGCCAGGTCTGAGCTGGAATCTAAGATTTCCTTCCGGGTCTGGTTAGTTGAGGGAGTACCCTCCTTGTCTCGGAAAGCACGTCAAGTCGTTAATCCCAATTGTTATAAGATAATCTGTAACAATGGTTCACCAAGGTCGTAACACACAGAGAAACGCCTTCTCTGTGTGTTACGACAAAATACTGCGGTCACTAAACCCATCTGCGTGGTGACTATGGCAAACATTGAAAGAAGGCCTATGTTCAGCAGTGGACATATACGGCCTGATAATGAGATATTTTGGACAATTCTGGTTAATGATTAGTTGAAGTGATTTTCCATTGACGCACCTTTCTTCTTTTAAATAGCTAGGTATTGACATTCTATTATTTCTCGATTGGAACGATTCTATGTGTTCACATCAATCATCTATATATATAAAAATGAAACCCGTTTTCCGTTGTCACGACATAACATGAAAACGGCTTGACCGATTTGGCTGAAAATTGGTAAGGAGGTAGCTAAGAACTGGGAGAAGGACATAGGATACTTTTTAGGTAGGGTAGGGTAGGGTGAGGGTAGGGGTAGGGTAGGGTGAGGGTAGGGGTAGGGTAGGGTTAGGGTAGGGGTAGGGTAGGGTAGGGTAGGGCAGGGGTAGGGTAGGGGTAGGGTAGAGGCAGGGGTAGGGTAGGGGTAGGGTAGGATAGAGGTAGAGTAGAGGTAGGGGAGGGTAGATGTAGGACACCGCGTAGATTTTGAGGCGGTACGAAGTTTGCCGGGCCAGCTAGTATTTAGTATAATAAAAGTTGTACGAAAACAATTCCTAGTTTTTTTTTATGATAAATGACGTATTATTCGCTTGAAAAAGGTGTTATATATGATGTTGCTAAACATTTCCGTATTACCCACTTATATTGTTTACAACTTCTAAGAAACTTAACGACTATTATTCATACTATAAACAAATAATTTCACACCTATGCTATTCATTCCTCGTAATTCTGTATATTAATCATTCTTTGTGAAAAAACAGTTGCCGTTTTTAACTGTGAATCTATATAGAATTGCGAATTTTTCTACCTTTTTCGTACGGACATGTCTATTTAGCCACGAGGCTTTTGCTGTAATTTATTTCATACCAGTGGTATTTGCTTCAATACAAATAATGGTATAAGTTTATCAGGGCGGAGGGATTGTACAGTTTCAAAATCGGGGTTTGCCCAAAGTAACTATTCTATAAAGTAAATATAAATAAAATATTTAGCAACCGTCAGTAAGGGTAGAGTGGAAACCTACCCCATATTCGTATACTACATAATTATACTAGATATTCTGGGCCGGATTGCTCATGCATACCCGGCCCCCGCCAACGGCGGATCGAAGGAGTGTCCGGGGGGTTTTAGTGGTGTAGGGTCCTCTCCTCATGGTATAGGTAAGTTAGCATACCACGCTATGGAGAGGGCGAGTCCCACATAGCCCGCCAGCGCACGAATACGCTGCAGCGGCGTTGGGAATGCGTAAATGCATTTCCCCCCGGACCACAAAAAAAGGGATAAACCCGTTTACTTAATTTTGTTAAGAAATTTACTGTAACTTTTGGTTAATGTTAAAATACATATTCTAATACCGACAAAGTTTCACGAACACGTTGTGTGTAGTTAAACTTGTAACAAACGGAATTACCCCCGTCTCGGATTCAACCCGACACACCTTATTTAAACTTATTTGATAATTAAACCAACATTAAAATTTGCAATTACAATGTACTCGTACATACGTTATTTTCAAGTGACAAATTTCATTAATTTTTTGCGGAGTTTACGCCACGTAACTTCGCAATGTGCTAAAAGATCACGATAGCGCATAATCAGACAGGTTATGTTTGTCATTAACCTCTAAGGCTGGTTGCGCACGTGCAATTATTATACAAAAAAAAAGTGCAATACAAGAATTTAGATTTTAATCGCAATTATTTCAAAAAGGTAGAGGTTATATATTTTGTTTATACAGCTTTTACGTACTGTTCAGGTTTTAGTTGAAAACTGCATCACCACGTAATATAAAACAAAGTCGCTTCCCGCAGTATGTCCCTATGAATACTTAGATCTTTAAAACTACGGATTTTGATGCGGTTTTTTCAATAGATACTGATTAAAAAGGAAGGTATAAAATAAAATAATAGGAATAATATATCACCCGTATGAACCTGGGGCGGGTCCCTAGTAAAATATAAAAGCAACATACAAATCTGATAATGAAAAAAAAAAAAAATTGAATTAATGAATTTATGCGAATAAACCCCTGTGAAGAAAAAGGCAGCTACATTTTTTGTCTCTTTTTTGTTTTTGATAAGCCTTTTAGAACTTTATTCAAGAGACAGCTTCTGGCTCCCAGTTTCACCTGCGTAGTTCCCGTGGGAATTGCATAATTAAATATAGCCTATAGTACTACTAAATGACGTAGCTTTCTAAGGGAGAAAGAATTTTTCAAATATTTTTTCTTCATAATATTTTTAAGATAGATGACTAAGCGATATTATATTGCGATTTTTTTACATGATGGTATACATGTGATTATGAAATCGCAAGCACTTGTCATAGAATTGTAGGAAGCCTTACTCGAACCTACGTAGAATTTCAAACACTGTTACGAATTAAGCGATATTTCTGTAATCGTGACAAAACGCGTTACTCCTAAAATAGACCGAGAAGAATATACGATACTTGAAGCTTTGGGTTTGATTATCGAGTCTATGATTCTAATATATGATTTCGCTTGAATTACAGATTTGCGCTTAAATAGGTAGTACGGGATGATCCCTTTCATTATTATTGTAATTATGATTCATTAGCCCTGAGCCGAGGTTTAAGTCCCACAGGGGACGCCCTCTTGCGCAGGCTGCTTAGTTGATATTGTTTAAACCATTTATCTAGGCTGGAGCTCGCTTTTATGCCCGTTGAAGTAGCAAAAGCCTATGGGGCTAACTACATATGTACGACCAAATAACAAAAAAAAAATGATTCATTGGGACAAATCTGTCAATACTGACAATCTTAACATAACTCATAAGTTAGTAATTAACCCAAAGTAGCAAGTTAAGTTTAACAGTCAGATATGTTTGTAATGATACATCGACAGTTTCATTGCCACTAATTACTATCTGTGCGTCATTAATTTTGAAACGGCCGTAGCCCAATTGCTAAGGCGTCGGACTTGTAATCTTGAGGTCGCTGGTTCGAGCCCCACCCATTGTACTACCGACGTGAACCCACTCATAACACAAGCATTTTAGCTTAGCACGAGGGGTTACCAAGAACACTAGTAGACTGCAAAACTAGTAATCTTTTTATTAAAAGCTTTCAGTGTTAGAGAGCCCATTTATCGAGGTAGGCTATAGGTTATATTTTATTATGAAGTACCCACGGGAACGGGTGATGATACGAGAGAAAACAACACTAGCTAAAAAATATGGTAAAACAAATACCTAACACCTAATTGCTAAATAAGAGCAATTATTGTGCGATATCTAGTGTCGCGTTGCTATTCCTAATACGTAATAACCCTGCGGGCTGGTTATATATTATCACTACATAGTATAAAACAAAGTCGCTTTCTCTGTCCCTATATCCCTATGTATGCTTAAATCTTTAAAACTTCGCAACGGATTTTGATGCGGTTTTTTAATAGATAGAGTGATTCAAGAGGATGGTTTATATGTATAATACATCAGCATTGCACCCGTGCGGAGCCGGGGCGGGTCACTAGTGCATATATAAAGTAAAGTAGAGCTACAATTGCACATAACCCCCCTAGTAAATTAAAAGTCATAGTCCTTCAATCCCCTCGCCTAAGCCGAGGTCCAAGTCCCACAGGAACTCTCTCTGGCGCAGGTTGCTTAGTTTGTAGTTTTTAAACCATTTACTAAGGCTGGAGCTCTGCTCGCCTTTAGGCCCGGTGAAGTAACAAAAGCCTCGTGGCTAACTATACATAAATGCCAGTTTCGGACATATAGAAAGAATGAATGAAAGGAGACTAACAAGTCAAATTTATAGGGTGAAGTTGGAAGGAGAAGTTCAAGGCGTACGTTCCACGTTCAAATCGAGGACGTTCTTAAGAAAGGCTAGGATAAAATCCTAAGCCGAAGGACATGCATGAGGAGATTAATCAATACATATAAATATTTAAAAATGGCAATTAGAGGATTGCTAATAAGTTTTTGGGCCCCTCTGAGCTCAGCACTGCCCCGCCCACCGCTTAGGTAGCTACGCCAGTGTCTGCCTACCCCTATGGGAAATAGACATCAATAGTAATGTGTGTAATGTATGTAATGTATGTAATGCATGTAATGTATGTATGTAATAATACTTACTGAAACTTGAAAGGGCCGACTTCTTTGACCTTTAAAACCTTTTCGGCCCCGCTGAGGTACTGCTGCACGTTAGTGTAGTTGTACACATACATGTCTGAGAATAGCTCATACGTTGGGTTCTCCCACATTTTGTACAGAAACGAACCTTCTCTCATCTCCAGAAACTGCAGACAAACAAACAATAGTATTAGTATAGTACTTCTAGATATCAATCACTGCGGCCAAATTCTACGGAGATCGATATGCGCCGGACGTATTATAATGCATTAGTGTGTGCGTAAACACAAATGCGCTCTATATACCTAATTATATAAAAATTATATAAAGCAGCGGCCAGACCCGGCTTCGCACGGGTGAACTTTTATAGCCTATGTTACTTTGGCATAACGTAGCATTCTAATGGTGAAAGAATTATCGAAATCCGTTCAGTAGTTTTTGAGTTTATTCGAAACAAACATACAAAAATACAAACTTTTTCTCCTCTTAATATTATAAAATATTAGTATAGATAAAAGCTGTCCCGCGCGGTTTCACTCGCAAAGATCCCGTTCCCGTGGAAACTGTAACTTAAAATATGGCCAATGGCACTCAGAAAAATGACATAGCTTTTTATTGGTTAAAATTTTTTATTGGTTAAACAAACTCACAAACTTTGCCTCTTTATAATATTAGTAAAGAATCTATATTATTATATATTAATTAATATATGTATATTTGTATGTTTTTGCTTTCGTTAAACGAAACCTTGAATTCCCGTGATACGATGGTGTTGGGTTTTTACAAAGAAACGACGTCCTCAAACATGCATTTTGGGAATACTGTTCATGTCTTACGTTTTAGTTTTTTCATATTTGCTAATATGCGTCAGTTTTTTAATGTCAATCTCGTCCATTCATTATCATTTACCTATGTAAATTAATGTTGGATTTTCCCACAAAAAGAACCTAGTATATTACATAACTAGCTGCCCCCCGCGGTTTTACCCGCGTCACTCTGCTCCAGTGGGTCGGAGCGTGATATTTTGTACCCCATATGTTAATCCAACTTATAATCTATCCGCGTGCAAACTTTCAGCCAAATGCATTCAGTAGTTTTTGTTTGAAAGAGTTACAAACATTATCCATCCATCCATACTTACAAACTTTCACGTTTATAATATTAGTAGGAAGTAAATAACAACTTGTGACTCGAAGCGAGCGCGAGCGCAAAAACCAATTAAATATAAGAAAGTTTCATTTGTCTTTGGGTTTGAAGCCGTTGCAGGTCACCAATTTTTAGGGTTTCGTATCCGAATGGTAAAAGCGGGAAAAAACCAAGACTTCGCTGTCTGTCTGTCTGTCACCAGGTTGTATCTCAAGAACCGCGCTAGCTTGGCAGTTGAAATTTTCACAAATGTGGTATTTCTATAACCGCTATAACAAATACTAAAAACAAAAAACAGTAATTAAGGGCTCCCATACAACGAACTCTGTGCAGCACCTTTTGAGTTTATCGTAATAAAAAAACGCCTTTTTATTTGCGATAAACTCAAAAAGTGCTTCACATTGTTTTATAATATATGTTGGTATTGCCAAAATATATTTACAAACATCGGACGTTTTTATTACATGATTTTATATTGCTTATATATAATAAATTATAATTGTTTATAGATGCTAAAAGTGTGAAAACCAAACGGCGATCAAAGTGCGTCAATCAACGACGTTATAAAATTAACACGTTTTAATTATCGTTAAAACTATGAATAAACGTGCCAAAGTTATGATAATTTACAAATTTATTCATATATTTATTTATTCAGAATTAAAAGAATGATCTTTTTATTCTGAATATATATAAAACCAGCTGCGCTTAGTGGTTTTACCCGCGTCACTCTGCTCCAGTGTGTCGGAGCGTGATATTTTGTAGCCTATATGTTAATCCAGCGTATAAACTATCCGCGTGCTAACTTTCATCCAAATCCATTCAGTAGTTTTTACGTGAAAGAGTAACAAACATCCATCTATCAATCCATACTTGCTAACTTTCGCGTTTATAATACTAGTAGGATGGATCCCTGTTTCCCTTGGTCACGGCATCATGGCCAATTTCGCTGTTTCTTAAGAAGGTTCTTATGAAAGAAAATATTAAGAAAATTGCGCTGAAAATTACAAAATTTAAGAATATTTAACCACCATATTAAATTTTGTAATGTAACCTTAGCGATTTTGACAATATAAACTTTTTTATTGTTATCTTAATCTTATGGCGTTTGACATAACATTGACAGAATGCGTGCTGCTCTTATAGACCAGGGTAGAAGCCTTTAAAAATAATGAAAAGTGAAAAAAAATTATAATAGAATGAAACCCATTAGAAAAGGAGGGAAATATGATAAAAATGAAAGGAAAAATAATTTACGGGCGATCTGAGGTTGGGAAGGGGATGGGGGTGAGTTTTTAAGGGTAAAAAACGGTTTTTCTCGATTTCCGGCAAAACTAAAAGTCCTATCGAAAAAAGTCAAATGGAAAAGTTGTAGATAATAAAAAGATCTAAAACTTTTGTATTTACACTTTTTTCACATAACCTCAAAATTTATGTGAAAAATTCAAAAAAACAAGTTTTTGGTTTTTTATTTTTATCTTTTACAAAAAAAATTTTTTTTTAACGAAATTTTGTGAAAACTTACCTTTTTATGTCCCAAATACGCTGTAATTTATTTAATTAAAAATATTGATTTTTTCACCTTATTTTGAATTAATATCGAAAAAACACCCTAATTTTCAATCGAAAATTCACCCGTCAAAATATCAGCTTTTTTCAAAAAGTTGGTGTGGTTTCTGTTCGTTAAAATCTCTACTTTCCGATGGTGAAAAAAAAAAAATATGTTACTATGGTAAATCTTCTCAGAAAACGCAAAAATTAAAAAAAAACTTGAATTTGAAAAAAAAATTTTAATTATTATAAATAATTTTGAGCTATTTATTAAAATTTAGACTTTAATTACTCGAAAAACGTTAGATTACATGTGACGTTGATAACAAAAAAATTGCAAATAAAAATATACTACTATAATTAACAAACAAATAAGTTAATTAAATTAATATTTAATAAGACATCTTCAATATTTGGAGAAAGTTGTCTAATTTTCTTTAAATTATATGCGTAGATGCTTATTTATAACTATTTTGAGATAAATTATATATATACCTGAGTAGATATACCTGAGTGACCTACGAAAAATTGTAGCCCATCAAAAGGTATTTCGTGGAGAAGTGGGGAAGGGGCTAGGCGGGTCTGGGTCTTACTACATACATACCTACTATTATATACTATATATTTCGTAGCAGCTGTTACAACCGCTAGCCTAACCAGTATTCGAAATACAGTACAGTATACAACATCGTTTATAAAAATACACGTGCACGCTGAGTTTCTTGAAGATAATTGTGACAAGTTTACTTAAAAAACAATAAAACTTTTCGAATCTGCATAGGAAGGTAAATACTATCTCTATTTTTATCTGTATCAATCAACTCAACCATAAAAATCGTAATATTTTCTTTAAAAAATAGAATGCTTAACTTAACATAACCTAAAGATTGAAATTAAATGATATTTTAGTACAAGATAAAAAAATAATTATCTCCTTAATTTTGCACAAACAAATTTAGTTAATCCCATGAAAAAAAATATATTTCAAAATCTATAAAAAATATATAAAATATATATCGTAAATATATTTCTAATAAAACAAACTTTTGGCCGATTTTCATATATATTTTATACTTTTTTATAGATTTATAATATATTATTTATACATTTTGACATTGATTTCTTTAATATTTTTTTTTTCATGGGAGTTTATTCACGATTAAATAGTGAAGACATTATTAATTCGATTTTGTCTTTTCAGATTATCAGTATGGATGAATCTGTTTGTATCATTTGCAATAAGGCAGATGATAAGCAAGTGTATGCAATAAAAAAAGCAGCTTTGAATCGTTTAGTGTTATCCAGCAAAAAAAGAATCGACAATAAATACAAAAAATTTGAGACTTTGACATCAGCTTTTATTCATCGAAGTTGTCAAAGTCAATATAATGACGAGACCGTGTCAATATAATAATATAATTTTTTAGATGAAATTATTTTGTTTTTTTTGAATTTTTGCATTTTCTGAGAAGATTTACCATAGTAACATATATTTTTTTTTTACCATCGGAAAGTAGAGATTCCTACGAACAGAAACCACACCAACTTTTTGAAAAAAGCTGATATTTTGACGGGTGAATTTTCGATTGAAAATTAGGGTGTTTTTTCGATATTAATTCAAAATAAGGTGAAAAAATAAATATTTTTAATTAAATAAATTACAGCGTATTTGGGACATAAAAAGGTAAGTTTTCACAAAATTTCGTTAAAAAAAAAAATTTTTTGTAAAAGATAAAAATAAAAAACCAAAAACTTGGTTTTTTGAATTTTTCACATAAATTTTGAGGTTATGTGAAAAAAGTGTAAATACAAAAGTTTTAGATCTTTTTATTATCTACAACTTTTCCATTTGACTTTTTTCGATAGGACTTTTAGTTTTGCCGGAAATCGAGAAAAACCGTTTTTTACCCTTAAAAACTCACCCCCATCCCCTTCCCAACCTCAGATCGCCCGTAAATTATTTTTCCTTTCATTTTTATCATATTTCCCTCCTTTTCTAATGGGTTTCATCCTATTATGATTTTTTTTGGTTTTAAAAATTATCGACCCTGGACTATTAGTGCACATCACGGTTAGTTCAGAGCTATCACGCCCAATATTAAAAGTTCAATTGAATACAAAGAATTAAGTTAAGGCAGGACAAAGTCTGTCGGGTAAGCTAGTTATTATTTTTAAACGGTTATCGAGATTTATTTCACGAATTGCATTATATACAACAATAGGTATGAAGATTAAAAAATTATAATGAGTCCGTCAGTAAGTTAGATTACTAAAAATATTGGACATATATTTTTTTATTAATCAAATCAATAAAAATTGACAAAGATACAAAGCAACAACAAACTATAAAGTTCAGGAGAGGGGGGCTGATTGCTCATGCGTACCCGACCCCCGCCAACGGCGGATCGAAGGAGTGTCCGGGAGGTTTTAGTGGTGTAGGGTCCTCTCCTCGTGGTATGACTTTAGCATACCACGCTATGGAGAGGGCGAGTCCCACATATCCCACCGCCAGCGTGCGAATACGCTGCAGCGGTGTTGGGAACGCGTCAATGCATTTCCTCTCGGACAAAAAAAAAAATGGTGGGTTTCTGATGTCACAACTGTACTAGGTAAAATTTATGTATGCTTAAATCTTTAAAACTGCGCAACGGATTTTGAAGCGGTTTTTTTTAATAGATAGTGTGATTGAAGAGGAAGGTTTATATGTATGATACATCCGCATTGCACCCGTGCGAAGCCGGGGCGGGTCGCTAGTTCTAAATATTTTGTTTGAGAAACAAAAAAATAAATACGTGTCCAATATTTTTCGGTAATCTAACTGACGGAATTAATAATTTTAGTTAATACTATATGTTGTATATTAATATTATGTGTGTACAATTTCAGTTATATTCAGAAAGATTATGAGTACATAATATAAAGCGGGCGAAAGCTAGTTTTGCATATAGGTAACTAAAGATAATTGATTCTGTGTCAACTAGCAATAGACGTGCAAGCTTAAGCATATTGCTCAGGTGTTAATTTTATGCTTGATCACGGGCTATCATTAAAGCCCCATTGCCCATCTATAGGTTAAGTTGCCTAATACAATGACCATCCGAAAAAAATAACTTGCAGCAATCCGCCTCTTAAGCGTGTGATGATAGCAATATCCCTCAACGACACTGGCTTGCCAAGCTCTGATAACAGGAAGCTCATGTTCAACAGTGGACGTTAGCGAGCCGATTAAGTAAATGAAGTGAATCGAAATTTTGATTTGGACGCCGTATTATATTAAAAACAATTTAATGATCACTCAACTTAATTATACGTTGATCAGTAAATCTTAACCGCAGGCCACACCGCCAGCGGGCGGACGAACGAGTTAGGCGGGCGTTTCACCTCTTTTACATACCTACTTCGGTTCACACCGCGAGCTACCGACTAACCTACGTCAGCGAGGCGAGCGAAGCTAACGAAATATCCAACGATTCCAGCCAAGCTACTCGTTCACCTCGTTAGGTTAGGTTAAAACTACGACTAGGCGACCAGTCGCAGTCGCTGGTCACCTACAAGCGCAGTTGGCGCCAAGTGGGGGAGGCACTTTTGCGGGGAGGCCTTCTCCGGAGGGAGTCCATTTGGCAGATGTGGTACAATGGCACTGGTTGCGATCTTTCGAGACCCAGGCCATTGCTGCGAACATCAGAGTCTGAGGTGAGACTACGCGTGGTGTTTTAGCGTGGTTAAAGACCCGCACAGTCCCGTCGTCATCCCAGGACGACGGGCAGTCGGTTTTCTACTTCTTCAACCTTCTAGGAGGGAGAAGAGGTAGATATAGGCTGAAGCGATTTGCAACACGTAAAACAAAAAAAAAAAACAAAAATTAACCCCAAAGCTCGCCAATATTCTGCATAGTTAAACTATATAACCTCCGTAGCGTAGCGGTATTTGGCTCGCTTTAAGTCTCGGAGGTCGTGGGTTCGATTCCCACGCCGGACAAGAAATCTTTGTGTAAATTCTAAGATTTCTTTCCGGGTCTGGGTGGTTGAGGGACTACCCTCCGTGCCTCGGAAAGCAAGTTAAGCCGTTGGTCCCGATGTTATAACATCATCTATAACAAGCGTATACCAGGGAACGGGCAGCAGCGTTTACTTGTGTATTACAACATAATACTGCGGTCACCAATCCGCCTGCCAAGCGTGGTGACTATGGCAAATACCCTCCCTCGGGAGGAGGCCCATGTTCAGTAGTGGACGTTGTACGGGCTGAAACTATACAAGTTTCCTTCTCTCGCTTCGCCCGCCCGCCTAGCTCGCTCGCCCGCCCGCTGGCAGTGTGGCCTGCGCTTTAAACGCTGCAACATTAATCATGATCTTGTGTAACTTCAACATTGTATCTAATGACCAATCATATTTTCCTGAATGATGATGTCAAATTCCTAAGTTATTGCAGTTATTAACGTATAATATGTTTGCGTGCGCTTTTCATGTTAATTTTCTATTTTCCTTGTTAGTATAGTATAATTAACTAAATTAAACTTGTCGCGGATGCGTTAATAATTTTATTATGCATAATCGACGTTCAATTATTAATACTATGTTAGTGATACTGAAGGATTCAGGTTCGGAAGATCCAGATATTAACCACTATAACCTTAGAAACTCACAAACTTCTCGCTTTTATAATATTAGTATAGATAATGTAAGTCCGATAAGAACTTAATAATTAATTAGATAGTCACAATAAGTGACTGCACGCGGCCTTCACTCTCGTAGTTCCCGTTCCCGTGGGAACTTCATAATTAAATATAGCCTATGTCACTCAGGGTGAATGTAGCTTTCCAATGGTGAAAGAATTTTTGAAATCGGCACAGTAGTTTTTGAGTTTATTCATTAGATACACACAAAAATACAAATCTTTACTCTTTATAATATTAGTATAGATAGTATATAGTATAGACTTAAGTATAGATACTGAGTCTTACATTATAATTAATAGTTTCAATCATAGATCCACTTGAAATATAATAAACCTGTTACTTAATAATATAATACTTAAGTTCAATGAATTACTTTTCAATTGCTTTTTTATGTTTTGAGCGGAAATGACGTAGGTATAAACAAATTTTATGTATTCGTAAGAATATATAATTAAAATCATATGTTCACAGGGGATACAAAATTACTGTATTTAATTTAATGAATCTTGATACATGTTTAACTAGTGTAACCGCGCGTCTTTATCTGCATGGCTATCGTCCTCTTAAGAAACAAAAGTTACTAGGTTATATCATATCAAACCATACGTTTCATATTATGTAGCCTAGTAGCTTTATCATATCAAACATTACCATATATAACGAACTATTATTTTATATATATTTTATTTTAAAGACGGTAAAAAAAGTCACCAAATATAACGATTTTCAGTGTGAAATCCGGTAAGTAATTCGTAAATCTGAATCATACTCCAGGGCTAGTATCAACCCTATCCCCCGCCTCAACGTGAAATGGGGTGGGTTGGGAAAACGATCCCGCCTCTTACTTTCCGTTTTCCATCTACAAGCCCCGCCCAACGACACACAACTATATAACCTAACAAAAAACGATTGAATTCTATTTGTATATAAAGATAAGTCTATCTTTAGAAACGTTTATTATGTACTAGCTTCCCGCGCGCGGTTTCACCCCCGTAACTCCCGTTCCCGTGGGAAATTCATAATAAAATATAGCCTATGTTCTTTCTCAGGCTCTAGACAATATCTGTACCAAATTTCATTTAAATCGCTTCAGTAGTTAAGGCGTGATAATTAATAATTAATAATAAATAATATGTTCTTTCTCAGGCTCTAGACTATATCTGTACCAAATTTCATTTAAATCGCTTCAGTAGTTAAGGTGTGATTGCGTAACAGACAGACAGACAGACAGAGTTACTTTCACATTTATAATATTATAATTTATAAGTAAGGATAACTCACGAGAATTAATACGACACCTGGCTTAGATGATGTTTATTTAAAGTACTGACAGCAAAAAGTTTTGAATGTTATTTATTTTTGTCTGCGTCCGAAATAATATAGTTAATTATAGTTTAAATAAATATTGTAAAACGAATTACTCCAAATTGCATGCATTTCAAGCTAACGCTACTGCATGACGAGAGCGGGGCATAGGGCAGGATGGCGGGAGGGTTAATTTATGAGCCAGGTATCATGTAAATTCGCGGGAGTTATAAGTACATACAATGTCATACAGGATATTGCACAGAATACAACTGTTTTTGGAAAGCCAATGTGAAGTAAAGCGGCCGTAGCCCAATGGCTAGGGCGTCGGACTTGAGATCGTTGGTTCGAACCCCATCCATTGCACTACCGACGTGAACCCACTCATAACACAAGCATTTTAGCTTAGTACGGGGGATTATTAAAAATAGAAGTAGGCTGTAAAACTGTGCTATTAAAATTAAAAAAAAAAGTCGTGTATTTGTTACAAAGCCGCGGCGGCCATATTATGAGGAGATCAGTCAACTGTGCTGGACGTTAGTGCACAAGTGTTAGCGCAAATACTGATGCACTCTCTAGTACTTTACTCTCAAAATCCGGTTGTACTGACACTACCAATAAGAGATCAGGCACAGAACTTACAACTTACAAAAAAACCAACAACTTTCTAACTTCCTGACTGAATGTTCTCGAAAGAAAATTTCTTGTATACAATTTTGTCTGTCTCGAACCCGAGACCTCGCCTACAGTCGAAAATGTAACCATTAGACCAAAGAGGCAGCCGAGGTCATACACCTATTGACACAAGTACTTCTGCCAATGTCACAGAATCGCCGACGCCGGCAGCCTGTCAGAAATTTGACGTTGACATTTGACAGTTTGTAAATAGTGATTGTAAAAATAAATTTATTTTGTTCAAATGTCACGTGGAATGTGACCCTATGCCGCTTGTTTGTCAGCAATAGTTGCGTAGAACTCCCGTGACATTATTCTATGTATGGCGTCTGTGAATTGTTCGTTGTATTCTCGTATTTTTACGATATTTGAACATGTTATTACGGATGCAGACAAAAAATAAACATATTTGAAAACTTAGTATGGATGGAGTGCAAAAAAAAATTATAATAATAAACAAAATTGAAAACTGAGTGTAAAATAGTTTTGAATGATGTTTATTTCTTGTTTGTGTACGTAATAACATGTTTAAATATCGCGAAAGTTCTATAAAACAATCAATATCTATGACCAAATGTAACAATAGCTGAAACTTCACAAAAATATTATAACAGTTATAAATTACTAGCGACTCGGGGGCTTCGCACGGGTGCAATGCTGATGTATTATACATATAAACCTTCCTCTTGAATCACTCTATCTATTAAAAAAAAACCGCATCGAAATCCGTTGCGTTGTTTTAAAGATTTAAGCATACATAGGGATATAGGGTCAGAGAAAGACTTTGTTTTATACTATGTAGTGATTTCAAATTGTTTGCATGCTAACGCTACTGCAAGAGCGGGGAACATTGTTATAATTATTGGTAGAATCTCTTTAAACTACCTTTTTCGGGTTCCATACCAGAATTCTATTATAAGCCGCGCCAATAAAGAAACGAATCTAAAATGGCGTCCCCGAATGTCACTGACAGATGATAGGGTCAGCAAATAAAAAGAAAGATAGAAAGAAAGTTTGTTTATTGTATATGTAGGTAAAATACAATTGTTAGTTTTATGTGTTGAAATGTGTAACGTATACAAAAAGATAAATAATCTTTCATAAAAATTAGAACTGTTTATTTGCTTACTTTTCTTTAGCATTTTTTACCTTAACCGCTCGCAAGTAAGTCGTTTTTTTCCGTTAGCTTTCTTTACGGATTTCTTTTTGCATGCAGTACGCGCCGTGTGTGACTAAGATATCATCATTTTAGATTCGTTTCTTTAATGGCGCAGGTTATACTAAGACTTCGCTGTCTGTCTGTCCGTCTGTCTTTCACCAGACTGTATCTCAAGAACTGCGATAGCTAGACAGTTGAAATTTTCATAAATGATGTAGTATAGTACTGTTGCCGCTATAACAAAATGATGTTAATACTTACAAAAAATGGTTATAAATCACTACATAGCATATAACAAAGTCGCTGTCTGTGTGAAGATATGTATGCTTAGATCTTTAAAATTAAGCATCGAATTTTGATACGGTTTTTTTTAATAGGTAGAGTGATTCAAGAGTTTATATGTATAATATATCAGCATTGCACCCGTGCGAAGCCGGGGCGGGTCGCTTGTATATTATAATGTTGTTAGTCCACGAGTCCGTCTCGCACTTGGCCGGTTTTTGTATTGACGTGTATACCTACGTCACTTTGTTCGTCAATAAGTTTTTACATTGTATAATAAACTATGAACTGCTGAAAAACATGTAAAAGCAACGCGCGTAAAGGAAAAATCTAAGGGTTGCTACCCATCGTAAAATAAAAATAAGTTTAATTATGCTACTCGAACTGTACCTATAAGTAGTTTATGAAGAATCTTGATTGCAACAGTGATTTAGTGGTTACTGTAGTAAAGCTTCTTAGACTTAGTGATCTAGGTTCAGTGCCCACACGGGACTATTATTTGTATCATCATCATCATCATCAACAGCCCGTTAACGTCCACTACTGAACATGGGCCTCCTCTTAACAGACCTTGGCAAACTAGGATCGAAGAGGGATATTGCCATAATCACCACGCTTGGCAGACGGATTGGTGATCGCAGTAAGATGTAAACCTTGAGCTAATAGATGCTGCTGCCCATCCATCTGCCACATGTCCCTTAGTCGCCTTTTACGACACCCATGGGAAGACATGGGGTTGTCTATTCTAAGCTGGAAACCACACGGCACATTATTTGTATGCACCACGAGTATTTGCTCTAAGTCCGGAGTAAGATAAAAAAAAAGATAAATAGAAAGAAAGAAAGAAAATACATTTATTTATGGCACATACAAGGAAACAAAAACTGAGAAATTGATAATTTCGACTACAGTTAAGTATATGCATTAAATGGGCACTGGCTTCAGCATTAAGCTACTTTAATAATCTTAAAGATCATTGCGGCAGCGCTACTTTTCTAGCCAGTCCCAATTTTTACACCACGTATGCCAAACATCAAATAAAAATAAAATAAGTATACAGATAAACATTGAAGATGATTTAGCAGCATCAGCGTCCCGTCGCCGGCGAAGGGGTATGTGGGACTCGTCTTCCTAATAGCGGTGGTATGCTACTCATACTATGAGGAGAGGACTCTTTCCCACTAAAACTCCTCCTCCGTCCGCCATTGGTGACGGGCCCAGGAAACCATGGCATATGCTAACCCTTTTTTTTTTGTTGTCCGGGGGGAAATGCATTGACGCATTCCCACCGTCGCTGCAGCGTATTCGCGCGCTGGCGGCGGGATATGTGGGACTCGCCCTCTCCATAGCGTGGTATGCTAAACTCATGCCACGAGGAAGGACCCTACACCACTAAAACCCCCCGGACACTCCTTCGATCCACCGTTGGCGGAGGCCGGGTACGCATGAGCGATCCGGCCCCATGAATGCTAACCCTAAGACAAAGCAACGTAACTCCGTGTAAGTAAATACATAAAGTATTTATGCAAATGAACATAACTTAGTTGAAACTTGTAAAATTATTTACTTGTCGGATTGGCAATTATTTCATATTTTTTCTTGCATTTAGTCAAGGACACTTCTCAAATTTGAACGCCAGGTCGAAACGAAAAGAACAAGAAGGACATGTCAACTTCAACGTCCACGTCCACTGCTGAACATGGGTCTCCTCTTAACAGACCTCAGTTTTGCTACTTTACCGGGGCATAAAAGCGACCCCTGTGAGGCTTAGAACTCGGCTCAGCGCGGTCGCTGGCGATGAGATTAAGGGATTATGACTTTTAGTATTTTAGGGGGTTTGTGCAACTGTCGCTCTACTTTACAGTTCGGGGGCTGGAAACAAACCATGTGCAAGGGTAAGATAATGTATTTTTTTTTTTTTTTTAATCGGCAGTTTAATTGAACCTTTTTGCCATTTTAAGTTGATGATGATTTTAACATGTTTTTTATAGGTAGTGTGTTGAAAGATAAAAGATTAATTGCTTAAAGGTTCATTAGGTTAGTTAATAAGTTGGCTTGTATTAACTGTTGTTAATTATGGCGGTACGAAGTTCAGTGCCCGGGTCGTTAAGTTTTTATAGGTATGCGCATTCAGAATTTTTGTTAAGTCATGGTTAACTTAAGTTTTAGTAAGCTTGCCATGCGCGATTCCACTCGCATAACTCCCGTTCCCGTGGGAACTACACAATTAAATATAGCCAAAGATTTTTTCAAATCGGTCCATTAGTTTCGGAGCTTAATTAATACAAACAAACATTCAAATCTTTCCTCTTTATAATATTAGTAAATAGCTTCCCGCGTGCGGTTTCGCTTGAATAACTCACGTTCCCGTAGAAACTTAATAATTGAATATAGCCTAACACTAAACTATTTTTTCTAATCGGACCAGATTAGCGTGTTTAGGTAAACAAACAAACTCTCCAGTGTTATATATTAGTATAGACTCCTAATACAGATTTGATTTCGTATATGATTTTTTTTATAACCTCCGTAGCGTAGAGGTATTTAGCTCGCTTTAAAATCTCGGAGGTTGTGCGTTCGATCCCCACGCCGGACAAGAAATCTTTGTGTAGCTTCTAAGAATTATTTCCGGGTCTGGCTGGCTGAGGGACTACCCTCCGTGCCTCGGAAAGCTAGTTAATCCGTTGGTCCCGATTGATATAACATCATCTATAACAATTGTATACCAGGGAACGGGAACGGCAACGTTTCCTTGTATGTTACAATATAACACTGCGGTCACCAACCCGCCTGCCAAGCGTGGTGACTATGGCAAAAAACCTCCCCTGGGAGGAGGCCCATGTTCAGCAGTGGACGTTGTACGTTCTGATGATGATCATGATGATTTCTTTTGTTGTTTTTTTTTTAAATCAGTTAAAATAATAATATTAAAATTACAACCAACGTACATTTTCCGCCATTGCTACAAAGATTTTTTAAAGCAAATTTTTATTAAACAACATCCTGTCAAATGAAATACGACCTTTTTTTAATATAAATTAAAAAACTTGCTTAGGCAGGCGTGTGATTTCCGTCAGGAGGCACTGGGTGTCATGCATTAGCAATTTCCTGTGGGCCCCAGGGGCCTAAGTCTACTATCGTAACGTCATGTCTACGGTCGGTTTTTTGCAGATTTGGTAATCTACTAATCCAAAAGACAAAGGAAACCGACCATCCAGACGTCAGTGACAGTTCCACGACACACTATTACGATAGTAGACTCAGGCCCCCAGGAGGGTTCACCAAACACTAGTAATGGGCCCCTATTACTATCAGTATCGTTGGTAGAAGTTTTAATGTGTAGACCAAAGGGTCTAGACATTAAAACTCTTCCGAAGGACGACGTTAAGTCTACAATTTAAGGGTCTACACATTAATAAAGTCATGCTAATATTATAAACGCGAAAGTTTGTAAGTATAGATGGATGGATGGATTTTTGTTACTCTTTCACGCCAAAACTTCTGAACGGAATTGGCTGAAATTTTGCACCGGGATAGGATATATGCTGGATTAACATAAAGGCTACAAAACATCACGCTCCGACCCACTGGAGCAGAGTAACGCGGGTAAAACCGCGAGGCGCAGCTAGTATAATATAAAGTTGCTTTCCGCTGTCGGTCCCTATGTTTAGATCTTTAAAACTACGCAATGGATATTGATGCGGTTTTTTAATAGATACACTAATTGCTAAGGAATGTTTATATGTCCATCAGCATTGCACCCGTGCGAAGTCGGGGCAGGTCGCTAGTCTATACTAATATTATAAATAGGTAAAGTTTGTGACGATGTAGGGGGTAATCTCTGGATCCACTGAACCGATTTTAAAAATTCATTTACCTATTGAAAGCCACGTTATTTATTAGCGTCATAGGCTGTATTTTAAGCTTAAGTTTCCACGGGAACGGGAACTACGCGGTTGGAACCCCGCGGGACAGTTATCTATACTAATATTATAAAGAAGAAAAAATCATTCACCTTTGGAAAGCTGCACTATCCCCGGATGACATAGGCTATATTTAATTAAGAAGTTCCCACGGGAACGTAAGTTATTTAAAATAAAGCTGAACAAATCAAAAGGTCTACCTCTACAATTAAGAGTCAACATAAACATGTGTCTCAAATAAACAACGTTATATCTCCATTTTTGCATAAAAAACCCAGTGGTTATCTTGAAGCACGTGCGTACAGCACCTTCGTCTACAGGTGACAATTAACCTATATCACTTAATGACGGTAATTGATGCAACTTATGCGCAACCACGTGTTGCTTACGTTTGATCTGTGCCCTTTGACTGTGGGCACGTAATGAAATTGTGGGCAATTAGCTTTTTATTGTTCACAACACGAGGGCTTACGGATCCTTACTTGAATAGGTAAGTTCTATATTGATTGTATTACAATATAAAAGGCGAAAAGACTAGGAAAGCGATAATAAGCCTCCGTAGACAACCTCCGTGGCGTAGCGGTATTTGGCTCGCTTTAAATCTCGGAGGTTGTGGGTTCGATTACCACGCCAGATAGGAAATCTTTGTGTAAATTCTAAGATTTCTTTCCGGGTCTGGTTGGTTGAGGGACTTCCCTCCGTGCTTCGGAAAGCTCGTTTAGCCGTTGGTCCCGATTGTTAAAACATCATTTATAATAATCGTATATCAGGGAACGGGCAGCAGCGCTTCCTTGTGTACACAACATAATACTGCGGTAATAAGATGATGTTATAATAATCGGGACCAATGGCTTAACGTGCTTTCCGAGGCACGGAGGGTAGTCCCCCAACCTACCAGACCCTGAAAGAAATCTTAGAATTTACTCAAAGATTTCCCGTCCGGAGCGGGTAACCAAAAATGGGACGCGTAGATAGATATTCAGCCCCAGAACGGGGAGAGTGGGAAGCTGGACACATCATTAAATTGTAGGGAGTCAAGAAAGTGCGCGCGTGAAAGAGCCAAGAGCAAGTAGCGCCCGCATCTGTCGTAATTCGCTCCATATAACTAAGGTTGGTGGGAGCATGGGAGGTGGTGGGTAAAGTGTCCGGAGTGGGGATCGAACCCACGACCTCCGAGATTTCAAAGCGAGCCAAATACCGCTACGCTACGTTGTTTTATAAAACAACTACGTAGCGAAATATAGTCTTCAATAATTGTTACAATGCCGGCATTTCTAATAACCGGAATATTTGATTCACAATGTAATCTATTTGTTACATATAATTTCATAACATTGTTAACCTAAATAATTTATCTTTTCCTCGTGTACAGTAAAAAAGTAAATTTTATAATTGATACAGTTAAATGTTTGGTTTGTTTTTACAGATCACACACATTTTGTGTACTTTGAAACGGAATTGTCAGCCTAAACATTTGTTTATTAGTTGTTTTGATTATCGGCTACACACCAAGAACGTCATTTTTTCAAATACAGATTTTTAGGGTTCCGTAGCCAAATGGCAAAAAACGGAACCCTTATAGATTCGTCATATCTGTCTGTCTGTCTGTCCGTTCGTATATCACAGCCACTTTTTTCCGAAACTATAAGAACTATAATGTGGAAACTTGGCAAATAGATGTATGTTGTGAACCGCATTAAGATTTTCACACAAAAATAGAAAAAAAACAAAAAAAAATGGGGTTCCCCATACTTAGAACTGAAACTCAAAAATTTTTTTTTACATTAAACCCATACATGTGGGGTATTTATGGATAGGTCTTCAAAAATGATATTGAGGTTTCTAATGTCATTTTTTTCTAAACTGAATAGTTTGCGCGAGAGACCCTTCCAAAGTGGTAAAATGTGTGTCCCCCCCTGTAACTTCTAAAATAAGAGAATGATAAAACTAAAAAAAATATATGATGTACATAACCAAACTTCCACCGAAAATTGGTTTGAACGAGATCAAGTAAATAGTTTTTTTTTAATACGTCATAAACCGTAAACCGCAATTTACCTTTCATTCAATAGCACTTGCAACTAGTACGGAACCCTTCGTGCGAGAGTCCGACTCGCACTTGGCCGGTTTTTATTTTATCTTTTCATTAGTTGTAATGTTTAGAAGTGTTAAAGGAAGGTTCTAGCAATCGTGTGCATTTTGTCTGTCTATGTGATGACATATAGCACGGAGAACCGATGACCGTTGGGGCCGAAAAGTTCTCGAATGGAGACCGCGGATCGGCAAGCGTAGCGTAGGATGTCCACCTACTACGATGGACGGATGATCTGGTTAAGGCCGCGGGATCACAGTGGATGCAGACCGCTTCTAACCGCAACAACTGATCTATGAGGGAGGCCTATGTCCAACAGTGGACGTCCTACGGCTGAAATGATGATGATGTGATGCCGTGGTGCTGTATTATTAAGATATGTATGATAAGTAGTTTTACAATATGGTTGGAGTACTGATCGCCATTTTGCTCGGTGATAAAGCAAAAGCCTTGTAGCTAACTACATACACCCATTCCAAAATTGATAATTCTAATGAAAGACCTTTTCATGTCTTTCACTTATCTATTGCATCTTGTATTATTGCTACAATACTTACGATCGCAACACAGCACGCGAGCACCGTGACGTTTAGATACATAAATAAAATCGTGTATATAGACTAAATTACAATCCACACTCTTTTTTGTTATGTACTGAAAATATTTAACCCAAATCATGTACGTTTTCGTACTAAGTATAAAAATATTCATTAAATAAAATAAAAATCATTTTTATTTACGTAAACCAACTACAGGCACTTGTAAATAGTCAAACATTAATTATAAAAAAATATTCATTATATTTGTTATTTATTTATATCTATAAAATTAATATTTTATATATTATTATATATTTATGTGTTATTATTATAATTTATTTATATTGTTCTTAGTGACGCAAAATGCTTGTTCTGTCTATATTATGCCAAAAATAAAATTCATTATTTGTGTGGACCATGAGTATACAGGGTGTCCCAAAAGATTACGTAGCTGGGAAGGGGGGTGATAGGGATGGTCACAAGGGTCACCAGAAAAATATAAAAAATTCCCTCTGGGTGTTTAAAAAAATAAATGGCATTTTTTAAAAGACTAAAAATTTTACACCTTGTGCTAACTGTACCTACAAATATGGCTGTATTTAAAAAAAATGCTGTTATGTAATCTTCAATAACAACAAGGTCATCAACATCAACATCAAAAATAACAAGGTGTAAAATTTTAAGATTTTTAAAAAATGCCTTTTTTTTTTAAATACCCAGAGCGGATTTTTTTTTTATTTTTCTATTGACCATTGTGTCCACCCCTGTCACCCCCTTTCCCAGCTACTTAACCTTTTGGGACACCCTGTATAACGACGGCCGCGCTTAAATGCTACCACCGCACCGGATCCAATGCACCCCAACTGAGAAGATCCGGCGAAACAATCTCAGTGGATTACTTTACTACCGGTTTCAACACGGACGTGCATTTTTTGGGTTACATAGTTTTAATTGTAAGTGTGCAGTATAAACCCACAATTTTAATTTTCATAGCTTTAGCAATGCCCTGAGCCGTGACCATAGCCTATTAAGGGTACCCATATGTATCGCTTATACGTAAAAATATATTACTATAAACCTAAATTATATTACGCATTAAATCATATAATTATTTATTTTTTACTATACCTATGACGTCATACTAGACTGACAGTCCGATGATTAGCTAATCCACAATTGATTTTAGTTGCCATATTTTGTATTTAACTATAGTATTAATATTATTGACAAGCACAAGTGTATGTAAATACATAAGTGCTGAATAAATATCGTTTAATTTGTTTTGATTCACTCAAATTGATAAATTGTTTGTGTATAAATGAAGATAATATTCTTATTTATTATTTAACTTATTTCCTAATAATCTATAAATAAACTCAAGATAACAGCACAGACACAATATCTTTCTATATTCATCTCGTTTTTAAGGAAAGTGTCACAATTGTGATAAAAAATAGGGAAGTTTGTGGTCAATAGATCAGCGATATGGTAAGTAACGAATACAAATAGATAAACATAGAAATGAGAACACCGGAAACCTAGAAAATTCGGTCGTAGATATATCTTCATTCACTTATACCAGTAGGGGGACCACGGGGATCTAGATGGGGGTCTACTTTGGCGTAAAAAATGTGTTTATACCTAGTGTTACAACTATTGACCATCGAAACTAGTAAAAGTTAAAAGGGGGTCTACGACCAATTAGATCAATGGCTACCAGGGGTCGACGATGAACTCGATGGGGGTCTACTTTAACTTAAACAAAATGATTCACTAGTTGTAAGTATGTAATATGATAGAAATGGACCAAAAAGGGCTCCATCGAAACTATTAAAGTTTTTAAAGGGGGTCTACGAGAAAAGTAGTTTGGTGGCCTTGGACTGATACCACATTGTTCCTTAGTGTGGTCAGCCTTACATGTCATCACATGTTTTTTTTGTTTCCCACTGAACTTTAACTGACTTTTTTACGTAATTTGTAAAACGTTTGTAATAGTGTTGCCTATCGATAGTCGACTAACGATATACTATCGATAGCCTATCGATAGTTGACGTCATATCAATAGTATCGATAGTCTATCGATAGTATCGATAGTCTATCGATAGTATCGATATTAGTGATAGTATCGATACTATCGAGGACCAATGTGTGTTTAGGAGCAATACTATCGATAGTATCGATAGTTTTGATCATTTAATGCAACGATACTATCGATAGTATTACTTTAAAAATATCGATACTATCGATAGTATTATAATGTAATAGTATCGATACTATCGATACTATTGCTTTCAATCAATAGTATTAGTTAATTTGTGATATCGATAGTATCGATACTATCGATAGCACTATCGATATTGTTACTATTTTTCGAGGTCACCTATCGATAGCGAAACTATCGATAGTTGGGCAACTCTAGTTTGTAAGTGTTACAGCAACAGTGGTTCTTGAGTAAGTAGTAGGTATATCTATTGCAATGGTAAAAGAAATCATCAATTTTTTTTTTTAACGTACATTTTTTTTTTAATCTTTTATTCAGAACACAAAATCAAAATCACAATTAAATTGTTTCTCGCCAAGCGACAGAGCTGGTTCGCGAGACGCGCTCGTTTACATAATATTAAAGGTATATCACAATTATTATTGTACCTACTATAATACTTAAATATTTTAAGTTCTTTAATCTATGTTATGAGGCTTTTGTTACTTCTCTGAGCAAGAAGGCGAGTTACAGCCTTCTTGAATTGTTTATAAACTACAAACTAAGCAACCCGCCCAAGAGGAACCTGTGGGACTTGGACCTAGGCTCAGAGCGGTCGCCGACGGAAGTAAATCATTAAAATGACACCTGATATTCCCAAGCAACCTCATAGTCTCAAGTATTGTTGTTCTTGTTCGTTAATATTACTCAATCCGACAGCTGTTAACTCAATGTTAGTCTAAGTTATATAACTGAATGTAACGAACTCGCCGCATTAATTCAGTACAACGGTTCATTAACTGCTACCTATTTTGACGGCAAGTATGAAGTGTGTTGTAATGTACACGAAAACTGTGTTTCAGTTGTATCCAATATTATTTTATCTATAATCCATTCTATATCTCATCATCATCATCATCAGGCCGTATAACGTCCACTGCTGAACATGGGCCTCTTCCCGAGGGAGTTTTTGCCATAGTCACCACGCTTGGCAGGCGGATTGGTGACCGCAGTTTTATGTTGTAATACACAGGGGAAACGCTGCTGCCCGTTTCCTGGTTCGTTTGTTATAGATGATGTTATAACAATCGGGACCAACGGCTTAACGTACTTTCCGAGGCACGGAGGGTAGTCCCTCAACTAACCAGACCCGGAAAGAAATCTTAGAATTTACACAAAGATTTCTTGTCCGGTGTGGGGATCGAACCCACGACCACCGAGATTTAAAGCGAGCCAATTACCGCTACGCTACGGAGGTTGTATTCTATATCTATACTAATAAATAAAATAAATTTATTCAGCACTTTGGTATTTACATACACTTGTACTTGTTAGAATTACAATGTTACAAGATAAATAAAAAAAAATAAAAAAAAAAATGGTTGCCTGTAAAGTCGGTTTTACGGGCGAAGATTTTACGTGACAACGTCTTTTTCTCGGTAGAATATTTATTGATATGAATATAATTAAATTGCACAATAGGAACAAGGAATTGAATGAAAATAAGAATTGCACAAATTTTAACTATAGAAATATATTTTGTTTACTAAAACATTGTACATGTACATGTACCGCGAAGCGAACCGCGTCGAGCGTTCGCGCCGTTACTGATTCAAAGTGTATTTACTAGCAAACTATTGCAGCTATAGCAAAGTAAAACCTACCAGTATCAAGCTGAATTATTAAGGAATCAAAATATGTACTAATTAAAGTTCAACAATTAATCTGCTATTCACAAAAAAATAATTAACTTAACAATACGGGTTAAATTTACGCAAAATATTTCTTTTAACAAGTTTTAACGAATCATTTTTTAATTATTCGCAATGTTTTTTAATAATAATTAAACTAGATTAAATAATCTTTTTTTTGACACCAATATCTTATTACTTAAAATGAACAGTGTAGCCCATTAAACCAAAATAAAAAACGCGTTCCTGAAGTAAACTAGATCGACCTAGATTTCGTCTCCGATAACGAAATTACGGCAAGATGGCCGCCCGCCTAAGGATTTTACACACGACTTTAGGATTTGTTTTAAAATAAATTATTTTTATTCTAAATTTAGGTGATAGTCAATTATTGTAGATATGTTTTATAATTCTTAAATAAGTAATATAAAATAATAAAAAGTTTTTTTTTTATTTTTTATAATGTTATTTTGTAGGTAGGCGTTATTATACTCGTGATAATATCTAAACTAAATGTCCGATTGGAATAAAACAAAAAGTATTTTACTTCTACATAAATACCCTTGATAACATAATGATTAATTTGGATAAGGATTAATATTACGATACATATTTTACGTAGTTTCTTTCTTCAGGCGATTTAATATTTTTTATTAACATAAAAGCGGTTATTGTGACTAAACTATGATAGTTAGATATGTGCTCTCGCGGAGTTTTTTGTAGATCTTAATAAGACCTACAAACCCGTAGTACATCATTTTGTTCTATTGTCAATAGTTTTTGCAGCGCACGCATAAATAGGTTATCGATTTTACACCTTGGGTTACAAAATTGCAATTATCGTACGGATTCCTAATTTTTTTGAAAATAAAATATCGCCTATAACCTTCCTCGATAAATGGACTATCCAACACTGAAAGATTTTTTGAAATCGAACCAGTAGTTCCTGAGTTTAGCCAAATAAAATAAGCGGGCCTCTCTCTCGTTCGGTGACTCATCGTAACGTTACCGAGCGTTACACTTTTTCATAAGTGCCTCCCAGTCACAACCTAATTTAAGACGTTGTCACGTCAAAATCTATGAAACATTGACTGAAACTTACAAATCTACAGACTACTTAGTCCGTCCGTCAGTCCTGTGACATTTATTTTAGTTATCCAATTATTATTATCCTAATAATATTATAAATTAATTATATATTCACGCTCGGCGTACAGGGTATGGATGGAAAGACTGCTATGGCATAGCTTCCAATAGGTTAAACGCCATCTTCCGTAAGGTCAGGTCGTTGATTTCCGCGTCACAACATAAAAATATCATCTTACACAATAGGCAGTATGAATTGAGTAATCGTAACCACTATGCCATCGAAGCAAATAAACTTTTACTTTTTATTTGGCTTGAGGAATTAACGAAATAAAAAACCCTCATGCTTAATGATTTCATACATAACAGCGCACATAACTGCGATATGTTAACTGTATATAGGTTGCTTATATCCTACTCATATTATATGGATGGATGGATGTTTGTTACTCTTTCGCGTAAAAACTACTGACCGGAATTGGTTGAAATTTTGCACCGGGATAGGTTATACGCTGAATTAACATATAGGCTACAAAACATAACGCTCGGACCCACTGGAGCAGAGTTATGCGGGTTATACCGCGGGGCGCAGCTAGTGTAGACATGAAACAACGCCCGAACGCGTTACATCATTACATCGCATTAAAATGATTGTGTTAAGTTATCGTTGTATTGAAAAGTAGAGCAAGATATATGCTTTAACTAGCGACCCGCCTAATGTATGATACATACAAACCTTCCTCTTGAATCACTCTATCTATTAAAAAAAACAGCATTAAAATCCGTTGTGTAGTTTTAAAGATCTATGCATGCATAGGGACGGACAGACAGGGAAGCGACTTTGTTTTATATTATGTAGTGAAGACAACTCAATTGATCCCGGTATCGCGGGGGAACTTACAAACATACAAAATACACCCAGACACAGAACAACTATCTCTGGTTCACAAAAATAATTGTCCCGGGTAGGAATCCAACCCAGAACGCCAGGTCTCAGAATCAACTACCGTAACCACTGATCCACCGATGCAGACATGTTCCAGCAATCCGCGCGCGGTTTCACCCGCGTAACTCCTATTCCCGTGAGAACTTCATAATACAATATAGCCTATAGCCTTCTTAATTAAAAGGGCTATCTAACACTGAAAGAATTTTTCAAATCGAAGCAGTAGTTGCTGAGATTAGCGCTTTCAAGCAAACATTAAGGTAAAAGAGACCTTTTTTCATAGCTTATGAATATTAATTATATTCATAAAAATAAAGTGTCATTATTCTAAGCTCGTTTCAAATTGATTGCTACATGTATAAGTAGTGACGTATAATAACATAATATATCTTGATGTTACTAACCTTTGCTTCAAATGATGGTAGCAAAAACTATACCTACGTCATAGACCCCAAATATTAATTATCATCATTATTCTAAGAAGATTATCTATATCTTAAATACTAATATATAAAGCTAAATAGTTTGTTTGTTTGAGTGCCCTAATCTCAGGAACTACTTGTTCGATTAATATAAGTCTTTCAGGGTTAGGTTAGGTTATTGAGGAAGATTACAGGCTATATTTAATTATGAAGTTTCTACGGGAACGGGAGTTACGAGGTTAAAAATAATAGAGGTATCTAAAGCTGAAGAGTTTGTGGGTTGTTTGTTTGAACGCGCTAATCTCAGGAACTAACGGTCCGATTCCAAAAAATTCTATCAGTGTTAGATAGAGGAAGGCTATAAGTTATATTTTATTACGAAGTTTCTACGGGAACGGGAGTTGCGTGAGTGAAACGGCGCGCGGACGTTAGTAATAAATAAGAACTAGATGAAAACTTCAGGTGGCGTACCTAAGGGTCGGATTGCTCATGCGTACCCGGCCCCCGCCAACGGCGGATCGAAGGAGTGTCCGGGGGGTATTAGTGGTGTAGGATCCTCTCCTCGTGGTATGAGGTTAGCATACCACGCTATGGAGAGGGCGAGTCCCACATATCCCACCGCCAGCGCGCGAATACGCTGCAGCGGCGGTGGGAATGCGAAAAAGCATTTCCACCGGACAAAAAAAAAAAAAAAAAAATTGGCGTACCTAACAGGTAAAAAAATTTGAAACATTTTAATTAAGACTGACTACCTAATTGATACCCAACAACCTCCATGGCGTAGCGGCATATGTCTCGCTTCAAGACTCAGACTTTTTGGGTTCGATCCCCACGCCGGACAAAAAAAACTTTGTGGCAATGCTAAGATTACTTTCCTCCGTACCTCGGAAAACACGTTTAGCCGTCGCGTTGGTCCCAATTGTTATAACATCATCTATAACAATTGAATACCAAGTAACAGCCAGCAGCGTTTTCCTGTGTATTACGACATAATACTGCAGTCACCAACCCGCCTGCTAACTGTGGTGACTATGCTAAAAATCCTCTATCGGGAGGAGGCTGAAGTTCAGCAGTGGATGTTTTCCGGGCTGATGATGATGATGATTTAATAGATTTGAAGTGCACTTAATGTATGTACATCCTATCATTAAGTGTTATTCTACTTGAAATGTATTATTGTAGTTAAAAACTTTAGTATCTGACGGTGTTAGACAAAAAGCCTAGAACCTGCGTCATAAACTTTAATTAATATCAGTAGTAATTCATGATTGATTGACAGTTTGTATCCTGTTATATACAGCGCGAACGAAATAAGTAAGTTTATGTACAAAGTAATGAGCGCGTATCCCGCCATTAAAGGTAATAGTTTGGCGGGAAGATGATAATATGTATAAAACCATTGTATTTTATGTAACTTATGTTTAAAAAACAAAAAAAAAAATTACAATTACTATGAATATTATAAATACGTTTTTTAGGGTTCCGTACCCGAAATATAAAAACGGGACCTTATTACTAAGACTTCGCTGTCTGTCTGGCTATATCTCGAGCACCGCTATAGCTAAACAGTTGAAATTTTCACAAATGGGCCTCCAACGTGCTTTCCGAGGCACGGAGGTTAATAACTCAACCAACCAGACCCGGAAAGAAATCTTCGAATTTACACAAAGATTTCTTGTCCGGCGTGGGGATCGAACCCACTCCCTCCGAGATATAAAGCGTGCTAAACACCGCTACGCTACGGAGGTTGTCGCTGCATTCAGAAGCCAGTAATTACAATAATTATTATAAAAATAATAATGATTTAACTAAAGAAAAAATAAATATAAGTACTATTTACGCCTCAAAACCACCAAAAATGACTATAACGATCACATCTCATTAGTTTTGCGAGATCCGAATATAAAAACAACCGAATATTTGTCAGTGTGTCGCAGAAATACAGGTTTAGTGACGTCAACGACGATCCTTGTAAATCTTGTAATACATTTATACAGGTTTTAAGTTAAATAACTTGTTCTGACATGTTGCCAATTAAAACAAAAAAAAAGTTGACAAATTAATAGAGTTTGGTCATACATCTAATTATCTTAAAACTGATGGTATATGACAACCTCCGCGGTGTTAGTCTCGCTTTGAGTCTTGGAGTCTGTTCGATCCCCACGTCGGGACATCAATTTTTTGTGTAAAAATCTAAGATTTCTTTCATAGTCTGATTGGTTGATATACTATCTTCCGTTCTTTGGAAAGCACGCTAAGCCGTTGATCCTAATTGTTACGTTATTTAAAACAGTTGTTGGGATTGGCAGCAGCGTTTCCTTGTGTGTGTTACTACGTAATACTGTGGTCACCAACCCACCTGCCAAGCTTGGTGATTAGACCTCCGTCAACCCATGTTTAGCAGTGGACATTATACAGGCTGATGATGATGAGTAATATTGGACAAAGTTATTTTGTAATTAATGTAAAAAAAAAATCGCAGAATACAACTGTTTTTTTTTTACATGAAGACAACCCTCGCACTAAGTAAATAATTCCATGTGACTTTACCGAGACTCGGAACATCAAAAGCCATAATCCCTCAATCTCCCCGACAGCGACCGCCCTGAGCCGAGGTCCAAGTCCCACAGGGGACGCCCTCTTGCGCAGGTTGCTTAGTTTGTAGTGTTTAAACCATTTATCTAGGCTGGAGTTCTGCTCGCCTTTATGCCCGGTGAAGTAGCAAAAGCCTTAGGGCTACTTTTTAGTAGTGCTGCTTTTTTTATGCCATGAAACTGGTAGCAACGTTTATTTATATTGCTTTAAGCTTTAAAAAGTGACCCCCTTCTGAAATGTTTTTATAGAGAAATGTAAATTTACGCAAATCTCATTTATTGGGCCGCGGCGAGTCGCGCGTGGCGTTTGGCGGCGCGGTCCGCACTAAATCAAACATATGACGTTGTATGACTGCGTTTACAAGAGAAGATCTTGGACGCGTGCGACACGACGCTTCTTCATAATTACGGCCTTAGATGTCCACAGGTAAAAGGCCAATTGAACTAAGCGACACCGTAGGCGATCTTGAATTACATACTTTATGTAATCCTTTCATAAAGTATAATCCAATATAGCTAAGGTGTTGCTCTACGTGCACTATTAATAATGACGAAATGCTAGTAATCAAACTTATAAAATATGACAGCTTTAAAGAATGTTTAATGAAAAAACTTTTGACGTTCATCCTTGAACTTAAAGTTTAATATCAATTTATATTCAATTGAATAATTTGATAAATTAATGTTCTACGTGTTTTAGTGAATCATTAATATTATTGCTTAAGTTTTTTTAAGCCGTGTGGTACCAGCTAAGAATAGACCACCCCATATCTTCCCATGTGTGTCGACAGGGACTAAGGGACATTCAGCTGATGGATGGGCAGCAGCATCTTTTAGTTCAAGCTTACTAACTATCTTACTGCGATCGCTAATCCGCCTGCCAAGTGGAAATATCCTTCAACAACCCTGGCTTTCCAAGATGTGTTAAGCGGACCATGATCAGCAGTGGACGTAAACGAGCTATTCAAGGTGTTTTTCTAACATCATCATCAGCCTGTTGTAGTCCACTGCTGAACATAGGCCTCCCCTATCGATTTCCAGCGGGAACGATCGCTAGCGGCCTGTATCCACCGACTCCCCGCGACCTTTATGAGGTCGTCGGTCAATCGTGCAGGATGGTGTCCTACGCTGCGCTTGCCAGTTCGTGGTCTCCACTCGAGAACCTTTCTGCTCCATCGGCCGTCAGTTCTTCGAGCTATGTGTCCTGCCCATTGCCACTTTAGCTTGCTAACCCGTTGAGCAATGTCAGTGACCTTCGTTCTGCTGCGGATCTCTTTATTATTGATTCGATCACGCAGGGAAACTCCGAGCATAGCTCTTTCCATAGCTCGCTAAGCGACTTTGAGCTTTCTTATGAGGCACACAGTAAGAGACCACGTCTACTACACTAGGTACGTCCATATGTCATCACTGGTAACGCACATTGATTGAAGACTTCAGGCACTGAGGTATTTTGGAAAACGCTGCCCAGCCGAATGTTATAAAAAATACTTTGTTTTTTTAAGAAAACACGTATTATTTTAAACATTTTTTCCAATGGTTAAGGGAATGCCCACTATAATCTTTAAATCACTCCTATCGTAAATTGAAAGACAAACAATATATTTTATTATGTAGAATCGGACACAAAACAAGATTTTGAATATATTTAAATGTGATTAATATCTTGTACTTCTGATTAATTTGCTTAATATTTATTGTTCAAATTACCATAGATTAATGGCATGATTTTCGTGCTTTGCCCTTGTCCAAGTTCATTATTCTTTGTTCGTTTTACGGTTTCTAACACAAGTTATTAAGCGAACATAACAAAGATTTTGTTAATATGGAATCATGTGTTACTTCGCAGAATTCCATACTAATATTAATTAGAAACACAAAATACTTTATATTTTTTAAAGATTACCTGCACACTACTAGTATTCTTGTTAACCCCTCGTGCTAAGCTAAAATGCTTGTATTACGAGTGGGTTCACGTCGGTTGCAATGCAATGAATCGAACCGGCGACCTTATGATCGCAAATCCGACGCCATTGGGCTACGGCCGCTTATGTAGAAAGAATGTATTAGTAAAATGAACTATAGATATTTGTGTTTTCATGTTGTCTGTCATCTATCCTACTAATATTATTAACGCGAAAGTATGGATGGTTGGATGTTTGTTACTCTTTCACGCCAAAACTACTGAACGGAATTGGTTGAAATTGAGCTGCGCCCCGCGGTTCTACCCGCGTTACTTTGCACGTACTTGCACTTGGATCGGTTATACGCTGGATTAACATATGGGCTACAAAACATCACGCTCCGACCTACTGGAGCAGAACGCGGGTAAACCCGCGGGGCGCATCTAGTTATGTATATATTTTTAATATGACCCTTTACAGCATGTAATTTTTAATAAATATTTTCGAAGATATTACTGATTGAATGCAGGGGCATAGCTGGACATAGCGGTTGCGGCACCGGTACCGAGTGGGAAACTGGGGCGCGGCGGCGCGACGCGTGCCTATAAATAGCATTGCACCCGTACGAAGCCGAGACGGGTCGTTAGTTTATTATAAAATGTTATATGAACTGGACTTACCCAAGTTGTGACAATATTTAAAGGGTTAATGGCTGCCATGATGACTGCTATCACCATCAGGAGCAATCCATACGACAGCTTGAGCACAGAATCTAGAAACAAAATAACATTTTAAAATACATCGAACCTATGTCTACTAAAATTGCATTTAGTATTTCATCCAAATGGAAACTAAATTAATTAAATGAATACATTTATAAAATCTGTGGTAACTGTCCTCTACATTCCTTAAGGTTAATTTTTTAATTGTAAGATAAAAACTAACAAAGGAGTTAATTTTTTATTTCAAATAATTTCATATACAATTTAAATTAAGTGGGTATTTCGTTTTAAATCGCTATGGTGGAATGCCTATGTTTTGAGATTTAGCGCCGTGTATTTTATATTAATGCATACTTTCTTATAATTAAGTTTAAAGGAGAAATCGATGATGTGTTCCCGTGTTAAGAAAATACCAACTCTGGTTTATGAAGCACTGTAGTTAGTAAATTAAACTGTAAAAAATTTACAATGTCAATTTGTCAACATTTCTATTGATATTTTTATTTAAGGGGTTATAATTTAGTCCTTAATCTTTTTAAGACTTAGTCCAGGGTTTCTTAAACTGGGGTCCATGGACCCCTAATCGACGCGGACCCCCGTTATTTCATGAATACTAAGGGTCGACGGTTTGACTAGCGTAAGGCCTCGTCCTGGACGCCAGCGGGCGGAGCGGGCGGTACGGGCGACGGCACGCGCGTCTTTATCAAAGTTCATAGATTTGTGTGAAGCTGTTCTAGACGACAGCGGTGCGGGCGGCAGGTTTTCCTTAGGCACCGCCCGCACCGTCCGCGCCGCCCGCTCCGCCCGCTGGCGTCCAGGACGAGGCCTTAAAGTTGTTAAAACGTATCCACAACCCTAGTGAAGACAGAACATAAAAATGGGTACTTACGTCGTTTTGTGACTGTGAAGTTTTGTATTTTCATAATAGATATTCGCCCCTTACTGGGGACTTGTTGTAAGGTACCCACGACCATTTTGGTAGCGTCTTGACGTTTTTTAGCCCCTCTGCAACAAAGAAAAAATCTAAATAAAAATGTACATTTAAGTTTTTTTATTTAAGTATTTATAATCAAGGTAAAACATAGAGCTAGATACGAAATATATCTTTCGTGACTCTGAACTCTTCTTAAAACCATCTATTTGATATAGATGGTTTTATATGCGGATATTTATTAAAGGCGCGAGGCTTCTTCTATTTCTCTGCATTTACAGTCATACCCAACAACTATGTTTTTTAGATAATATAATCTTAAAAACGTTGGTTCACGATCCGTCTACATCTTTCCAATTGAACTCTACCAATAGGCGTGATTAAAGATTTAATGTTTTTAGGGGAAAGTACATATAAAAAGAAATTATTACACTTATTTATTTTTATATATAACCTTGAGATTTATGTGATCTATATATATAAAAGAAAGTCGTGTTTGTTACAACACTTATAACTCGAGAACGGCTGGACCGATTGCCATGGTTTTTGATTTGTTGGATTTGTTTCCGTCCCGAATAGCAGAATACATTTTAAAAACAAAAGAAAGTCGTGTTAGTTACACTCAACTTATTTATAACTCAAGAACGGCTGAACCGATTTGGCTGAAAAATTGGTAGGGAGGTAGCTAAGAACTGGGAGAAGGACATAGGATACTTTTGGGTAGGGGTAGGGTAGGGTAGGGGTAGGGTAGGCGTAGGGTAGGGGTAGGGTAGGGGTAGGGTAGGGTAGGGGTAGGGTAGGGGTAGGGGTAGGGTAGTGGTAGGGTAGGGTAGGGTAGGGGTAGGGGTAGGGTAGGGGTAGGGTAGGGGTAGGGTAGGGGTAGGGTAGGGTAGGGTAGGGGTAGGGGTAGGGGTAGGGTAGGGGTAGGGTAGGGGTAGGGTAGGGGTAGGGTAGGGTTAGGGTAGGGGTAGGGTAGGGTAGGGCAGGGGTAGGGTATAAAAGTCCACCCGTGCGAAGCCGGGGCGGGCCGCTAGTTTTTAATAAAATAAAAGATTAAAATACTGCAATCGGCCATTTTGACTGAAACACCAATCACGGCGCATGACACGGTTTACGGTTTAGGTTTGGCGGACTCAATGACATTTTTTACAACAGCGTGACGTCATAGCCGACGCCATGACACTTGAGGCCTTTTTTCGCGCGCTATTTAAAATTTAATAGAAATATGGCTTAAACTTCGTTAAATTAAAATTTATTACCGAAATATTGTGTTTTTCGTACTTAGAAAATGACTACCCACGTTGCGCAAGAGGATTTCAAAATCTTGCCTCATGCCTATTACCATTTGACCATTTATTTTATACTAGTCTCACTAGGGCCCCGGCTACGCACGGGTCCCATGCTGATGTATTATACATATAAACCTTCATCTTAACTCACTCTGTCTATCAAAAAGAAAACGCATCAAAATCCGTCGCGTAGTCTTAAAGATCTAAGCATACATAGGGAGGGACGGACAGACAGCGAGAAGCTTTTTTTTTAGGATAAATGGTATAAACACTACAAACTAAGCAACTTGCGCAAGCGGGCGTCCGATGTGGGACTTGGACCTCGGCTCAGGGCAGTCACTGACGGGGAGATTGAGGGATTATGGCTGTTAGTTTCTTCAGCGGAGTTTTGTGCAACTGTCGCTCTACTTTACAGTTCGCGGGCGTCTCGGACTTCGGGCCTACGAGGGCATCGGAAGGTTCTTAGCAAACTAAGGGTCGGGAGGACAGCGAGAAGCGACTTTGTTTTATACTATGTGATTTGTTCAACCGCGTATATTCCGTTCCCATGGAAACCTCATCTAAAAATAGCCTTTGTTAGTCCTGGATAAGTAGCTACATATCTAATTGTGAAAGAATGTTTAAAATCAGATCAGCCGTACCGGAGATTACACCGAATATACAAACTGACATTATTTATAATATTAGTATTTTTATCTATTCTAATTTGTTATAATCTTGGATAAAGAAACTTTCTAACAGTTATAGAAATCGGTTCATAGTTAACCTTTAATCTTTGAAATATGCGTATAAATAATATTTTATAATAACCATAAAATATGAAAAACACACAAAAAAACACGTTTTAAAATTCATGATAGGTGATAAATTCGATATGTCTAGTCGTATGTAGGTGTTAGGACCTAAAGGGCGCGGTCCTGATTGTCACTTGACCAGTTTTTGTTTTTTACTTTTCGCCTATAAGGAGCTACCGAAATATATGCCATCCCTTCAAGGGTGTATCGTGATTACGATACTTAAGTATAACATAGTAATACATACTTTATTTGTCCATGTAAAGCGTAAACTGTTAATACATGTTTAATTGTTTATATTTAATTAGCGAAGTATCTTCTTTCCTCGTTGGATTATTAAATATTTTAAAGACATTATTAAAGAAAGCATATGTTATTTCTGGATAAAGTAAAATTCTATTAGTGTTTGATTTAACAAAATCCGTCCAATAGTTTTTGAGTTAATTCGTAAGAAACAAAAATGTTTCTTTATAATGTTTTACTTAGTAGAGATGAAGATTTTCATCTTCATCTATACTAAGATGAAGATAAAAAATCTTCTCCCAAGACCAACTTTGTGTTGGGAATATTCCACATTGTGAAGGGAGGCTTACCTCGTGCTTATATTATGTATTTTAATATGATTTTAATTTTTATAAAATTTTATTTTGCACAAACAATTCTTCATCCACGTAATCACTAAGCTTGATGTTATTATTGTTAAAGGGATGGCACATATTTTAGAAGCACCTTATATATATTAGAAACTAATGGTTATGGCTTTGATATATTACCTTAATATTTATTTTAATATGTTTATTTTACCATCGAAACCACCGTAAGTTATTAATAACTGCGAAATTATAAATTTGACACATTCTTATTTAAACTTTGATTCATAATAAATACAAATAGTTAATTTTATGTAGCAACAATTCATAAAACATATTAATATATTCATATTTATTAACAGTAGTGTTATACGTATAATAGTTTTTACTTTAGTCATCATCATCATCAGCCCGTACAAGGTTCACCGCTGAACATGGGCCTCCTCCCTGGGGAGGGTATTTGCAATAGTTACCACGCTTGGCGGGTTGGTGACCGCATTATTATGTTGTAAATGCTACCACATAAGGAAACGCTGCTGCCCGTTCCTTAATATACGATTATTAAAGATGATGTTATAGTAATCGGTTCCAACGGCTTATAGTATGTGCTAAGTGCTTTCCGAGGCACGGAGGGTGGTCCCTCAACCAACCAGACCCGGAAAGAAATCTTAGAATTAAAAAAAAGATTTCCTGTCCGGCGTGGGGTTCAATCCCCACGCCGGACAGGAAAGGAAATTTAAATCTCAGAGGTCGTCCTCTGAGATTTAAAGCGAGCTAAATGCCAATATCTTCGGAGTTTGTCCGTAAATAGCTTTAAAAGAATATTTAGTTACTTTAATTTAGATAGATTTACATTTTGGGTACCGAAATCTTTAAACTTGGGGGTCATTATGACCCCAGTTCGCATGACGCCCGGTTAAACAGTATTTGAGTGCTATAACCTCAAACACAGTAATATCATATAATTTTGATATATTATATCTAATGCCTTATCGCAAACGAAACAAAAAACAATAAAAGTTCTTTGTTTCAAATTATACATGAAATCTACTATAACGACTATATAATGATAGGGTATACTAAATATTTAATATGATACATTGCGAAAAAAGGATCGGGTTTTTTAACTATTGTCTATACAACAAAATGGGCACTAATTGCTATTATGTTTGAGCTACGCATTAAAAAAAATATAAAAAAAACATAGATATTCAAGGTTTACGACTAACAGATTGCAATAAACATGATTTATTTTACTATATCCCGTTCCCGTGGAAACTTTAACTTAAAATAGCGTATGACACTCACAAACGACGTGGCTTTCTATTGGTAAAATAATTTTCAAAATCGGTTTATTCGATCCAGAGATTACACCCTACAACGTTACAAACTCACAAACTGTACCGCTTTATAATATCAGTATCGATTAGCAGTAGGAACTGGGGTCTAGCTAGCCGCAGGGGGTCATCTCAGATTGCGAACTAGTGACCCCTTATTGAACAAACTTTAAGTAAGGCTGACCTATAGGAAAGTTAGAAAAAATAGCAGTAAACCAATAAAATTAGACTTGAAACAGAATTCAATTTTTTTTATGGATTTATATGGTTTTCCATTTATGAATAAAACATATACCTAAAACTAAAAGTAGCTCATCATCAACATCAAAACTCCGTATAGCGTCCACTGCTGAACATGGGCCTCCTCCCGAGGGAGGGTATTTGTCATAGTCACCACGTTTAGCAGGCGGGTTGGTGACCGTAGTATGTTCTAACACACAAGGAAACGCTGCTGCCCATTCCCTGGTTTACGATTGTTATAGACGATGTTATAACAATCGGGACCAAAAGCTTAACGTTCTTCCCGAGGCACTGAAGAAAGTCCCCCCTCCCTCAACCAACCAGACTCGGAAAGAAATCTTAGAATTTACACTGATGTCCGACGTGGGGATACATAAGTATATACCTAGCTTATCTATATATATAAAAGAAAGTCGTGTTAGTTACACTATTTATAACTCAAGAACGGCTGAACCGATTTGGCTGAAAATTGGTAAGGAGGTAGCTAAGAACTGGGAGAAGGACATAGGATACTTACTTACCCTACCCTACCCCTACCCTACCTTACCCTACCCCTACCCTACCCTACCCCTACCCTACCCCTACCCTACCCTACCCTACCCTACCCTACCGTACCCCTACCCAAAAGTATCCTATGTCCTTCTCCCAGTTCTTAGCTACCTCCCTACCAATTTTCAGCCTAATTGGTTCAGCCGTTCTTGAGTTATAAATATTGTAACTAACACGACTTTCTTTTGTTATTAAAATGTATTCTGCTATTCAGGGCGTAGACAAATCTAACGAAACAAAAACCATGAAAATTGTTATAAGTGTTGTAACAAACCCGTCTTTGTTTTATATATATAGATGTAAGGTGAATTGTAAATGTAAGGATACCGTTTAGTAATTAAGTATTAGTTTGTATGCCATGATCGAATATGGCTAATGTGTGATACATAAATTTTAATAGTAACATCAGTACATACACCACATTTTTGCAAATAAAAATTGATGATTTATGAATAAAATCTTTTCTCTTTATAATATTAGTATAGAGGTATTGATATACCTTGCCGTGTGGTCTCCGGCTTAGAATAGACCACCACTTCCCATGGGTGTCGTAAAAGGCGACTAAGGGACATATGGCTGATGTATAGGCAGCAGCATCTATTAGCTCAAGGTTTACATCTTACTGCGATCACCAATCCGTCTGCCAAGCGTGGTGATTATAGCAATATCCCTCTACGATCCTGGCTTGCCAAGGTCTGTTAAGAGGAGGCCTATGTTCAGCAGTGGACGTAAACGGGCTGTTGATGATTGATATACCTACTCGTATGTTGATCTTATGCTAAGTAAAACGTAGGTGTTGAAAAGAATAGTAAAATATTTTAACATATCCAATTTCCTTAACGGCTTATCATAATAGTTCCATAACAATAAAAATATAGAATATATTATCTTTTTATATATTTATTTCGACTTATGGTAATCACGCTAGATATAACTATAACCTTATGGTTAAAAAAATAATAAAAATGTACTTAAATTTGTACTAAGTATAATAAAGCGGCCGTTGCCCAATGGCTAGAGGTCTTGTGGTCGCCTGTTCGATTCCCACCCTATCGAACCCACTCGTAACACAAGTATTTTAGCTTAGCACGAGGAGTTAACAAGAATACTAGTAGACTGTAAAACTCTGCTAGTAATCTTTTTTAAATATATATATGGGTAAAGCTGAAGAGTTGGTTTCGACGCGCTAATCTCAGGAACTACTGGGCCCCGAGTCTACTATCGTAATGACGTGTCTATGAACTGTCACAGTTCAATGGTCGGTTTTTTTCCCATTTGGTAATCGACTAATACAAATGACGCCACAATGGTGTCATTATGACGCCACGATGACATTAGCGTAGTTGAATATATAACAAATGATACATTTATAAGTTTTGAAATCGCCTAAATAAACATTACAATCTCCCTAACCATCTCCCCTGCTACTTCTGTTGACGGCCTTTTTCTGCGGTAGCAACACCGACTGCCATTCCAGCGCCGACACCATAGTGAGATTAGTAGATTACCGTTTTTGGCATAATGATATCATGACGGCACTACGGTGGCACAATACTTAAAAAAATTGCAGACTCGGCCCCCAGGTCCAATTTGAAAAAATCCTTCAGTGTCAATCTAGCCCATTTATCGAGGAACGCTATAGGCTATATATCATCATGTCACTAGCTAGTTATTAAATCAAAACAATAACGAATGTTATCATAATATTTGACACCATCTACTGTTAAGTAGTCCGGAGTGGAAATCGAACCCACGACCTCCGAAATTTCAAGGAAGCCTTACACCGTTACACCACAGAATTTATAAGTACACTATTCTAATAATAGTGTTATTGTTTGTTTCGTTTTTATACCTAGATACCTAAGTAGAAGGCATAACTTTATATATTTAGTTCAAATATAACATACATACATATATGGAAGTATTTAATGGAAAACATCCGTAAACGTCAGACTAAACAAAATGCCTACAAAAACAAAAGTACTATATGGATACTAAAGCTGTTATGTATGCATCAGCTTGTGAACGTCCACTGCTGATCATGGACCTCCTCTTAACAGACCTTTGCCAGACCTAGAAACCGAAACCTGAACCATAGAATCGCTCGTTTCACAGAAGAATCAACTAATTAATGCCCCGCGATAACCACCACTTCGTAAATCTGCTCTTCACTCCGGTGGCACCCTGATCGTTGGCTTCTAACCCCATAAGGGTCGCTTAGACCTGGCCGGATTCCTGGATGTTAATTTTGTACCTGTTACCTTTAAGGCAACTTACAATAATGTGTACAATTGTCATTTATCGCACGACAGACGGACAGACGGATTAATAAATCTGTAAGATCAAATAATGTTAACATTGATTTTAGCTACTTATGTGATACTTTTGTTAGATTTAGTCTTACGCAGTGTAATTTTGACAAGTACAAGTGTATGTAAATACCTAAGTGCTGAATCAATTACATTATAATTTTTGAAAAAGAATCACTTACTTAATCACGTGGCAAAATTCAAGTATCCATACATTTGCGTAAGCGATTTTCAGCCAGCGATTACTACGCTGCAGTGGTATTTTGTCCACGCCCTCTGAATGGCTTGGCATTATACAGTTCATATTTCTATCAAAGAGCTTCAGAAAATGTCACAGAAATATGAACTGTAATTCATACTAACACGTTTCAATTTCCTCTACCGTATTGTGGCCCGTAATGTTTTCCCGCGCGATCTTTCTGCTGTCGTTGCATTTTATCTAGGCCCTAATCGTTCTTAAATCTTCTGACGTCATCATTCATCGTTTTTTGAAGCTTTTTATATATTTGAAGAATTTATATCTACGTGACTCTATTCAAAACAAATTAATGCCGAATATTACGCAATGACGGTTTGATGGCCGGTAACCTCTTGAACATTAACTTCCGTTGAGGAACAATAACAAAAAAACTAGACAAAAACAGAGATAATTTGGTAAGCCATTTAAAAAAAAAAAGAATTTGTTTTTTTAAATGACTTACCTAATATGGCGATGGAATTAAAAAAAAAACTTATTGTAAACCGAAAATTAACAAATAACTTTACGTTTGAATAGAGAACCTGTTAAGAGAATAGACAAGAATTTGTTTTTTTTATGTACATGACTTAATACGGCGATGGAATAATAAAAAATAAAACTTTTTGTACAAAGCGATTCACGAATGCAGTTATGAATGATATTAATGAATTTATATTTAAATATTATATTTGAATCTTCACCATATAATTGGCAACTTGTATTCATATAATTATCTATTTTTGTATCTAAAAGATTAATTATGATTCACACAGTTTGTGTGTGTATTTACTATCTGTTCTAAGCAATCTTGCCGACATAGAGGCAGCCTATCTTCACAATGCTTAAATTTTTAAATCACATATTCTCATGTTATTGTCATAAATAATTGTAACAAAAATGCTTGGGATTAAATCGCTCCAATCTCAATGCAAAATAAAGTATTTTGTTATTAGGTTAATAAAAAATTGTGATGTATTATTAGATTTTAAAAGAGGGTTCTACTGAGTTTTTTGGCAGTGTTTCTCAGTAGTCGCCATGTCACACACTGCACGGTAGGAATAGGAAAAATTATGACGATTCCAAACAAATGTAACCATTTTTACGGAATAAATGAATTTTGAATTTGAATTTAATATATTAATTGTCATAATGTTTAATTGTCGTAATAGACTTATTTTTATTAAAAGGTACGATCGATTCGTCTACATTATCCATAAATGTTTTCATTTCATTCTATCGCCATGGCGAGGTCATTCCTAAATATTCCGCTACACTTCATAATACACACTAGTTACAAATCGTCCTCCTGCCCTGCTCAATATGTTGAATCATCTCCATCATCAGCCCGTATAACGTCCACCGCTGAATATGTGTCAAACGGGCAGCAGCGTTTACAACATAATACTGCGTTCACCCAATCTATGGCAAATACCCTCCCGAGGGAGGGGAGGGTATTTGCCATAGTCACCACGCTTGGCAGGCGGGTTGGTGACCGCTGTATAATGTTGTAAACGCTGCTGCCCGTTCTTTGATATACGACTATTATAGATATTGTTATAGTAGGTAATCGGTACCAACGGCTTAAAACCAACCAGGCCCGGAAAGAAATCTTAGAATTTACACAAAGATTTCCTGTCCGGTGTGGGGATCGAACCCACGACCTCCGAGATTTAAAGTGAGACAAATACCGCTGAGCTACGGAGATTGTATGTTCAATATGTCATCTCAATATGTCATGTCTCTTCCATTTTCCCCTATAAGACGTCTCTTCCATACTCACACCTTTCTTAGACATGTCATCTTTCATACAGTCCATCCGATGCCCTCGTAGACCCGAAGTCCGAGAAGCCCGCGAACTTTAAAGTAAAGCGACAGTTGCGCAAAAGTCCTTTAAAATACTAAAAGTCATAATCCCTCAATCTCATCGCCAGCGACCGCCCTGAGCCGAGGTCCAAGCCCCAAAAAGGGCGCCCTCTTGCGCAGGTTGCTTTGTTTGTAGTTTTTAAACCATTTATGAAGGCTGGAGCTCTGCTCGCCTTTATGCCCGGTGAAGAAGCAAAAGCCTCGTGGCTACCTATGTAAGTCCATACGAAAAAAAAAGCAGTCTATCCATATTTTTTATGGCCTTCCTCTTCTTGAACTAGTAACAAATAAAATCTAAAAAATCACGGTCAGCACAACTAATTATACTAATTAGCGTTGCAACCATAAATGGAACATAAAATCTAGGAAATATGAATAAACAACACACACAAATCATAGGCAGTGTTTTTAAGGAATATTCCGCAGATAAATATATTTTAGCTAAAAACATTTAAGTATATTTTTTAATTGTTAGTTTTTCGCCAATTCACAAGGGCATGTCACACGTATGTGTGTTTGCGACAGGAAGTCGTCTTAATGCGTTTCCGTCTTTTAGTAAATATTACTAAAAGGTCGGCTTTAGCTAATATTTAAATATAACGGTAAAAATTATTTTTACATGGTAATACTTTTTTTTGACCAACATGAACTGTTGCTCTACTTTACTGGCTTGCGAACGAGTAGGTAGAGCAAACTCCGTAGCGTAGCGGTATCTGGCTCGCTTTAAATCTTTGCGGACTTGGGTTCGATCCCCACATCGGTCAAGAAACCTTTGTGGAAATTCAAAGATTTATTTCCAGGTCTGGTTGGTTGAGGGACTACCCTCCGTGCCTCGGAAAGTACGTTAAGCCCGATTGGTTGGTATCGATTGTTATTATATTATCTATAACAATTGTATACCAAGAAACGGGCAGCAGCGTTTCCCTGTGTACTACGACATCAAACTGCGGGCACCAACCCGCCTGCCAAGCGTAGTGTCTATGGCGAAAACTCTGCCTCGAGAGGAGGCCCATGTTCAGCAGTGGACGTCATACGGGCTGATGATGATCAGGTAGAGCAGCGGTCCAACCTTTTGGCAGACAAGGGCTACAAAGAGGCAAAATAAACTACAGGTACTGGTAATACATATTTAGGTGGTCACATCACATCGAAAAATTTACAATTTCATCCTCATTTGTTCGTTATTGGGCAGAGTGAAGCGCGTTCTTAAGGCTGGATCTTACACGGACGTATAAGGTCGATCGCGGTACGGTTACAAAACATTAACGGGCCTCAAATAAGAAGTCCGAGGGCCGCATGCGGCCCGCGGGCCGCGTGTTGCCGACTGCTGAGGTAGAGCAACAGCTGCACATATATCCACTCGAAGTCTAACAAAACATAATTCCGCATTCTGAGTCGTGATCTTCCTAAGCCTCTGAGATGATTCATCCTTTAGGATGAGTCCTCTTGCGTAGGTTACTTAGTTTGTAGTTGTAAGGTTTCGCACATACATGCGAAAATGCCTAATCTCCGTTAAGATTGGCAGCCGTAACCAAAATCGGACTTATGATTCCATATATCAATATACTAGCTTCCTGCACGCGGTTTTATCCGCATAAATCCTGTACCCGTAAGATCTTCAAAATGAATTATAGCCTTATAGCCTTCCTCGATAAATGGGCTATCTGTCACTGAAATAATGTTTCTAAACGGACCTGTAGTTCCTGATATTAGCGCGTTCAGGCAAACAAACTAAATTTTCTTTTTATATTACTGTAGAAGTATAGATAGATTATGGAAACTTAAAGTATTCTTACTAATATTATAAACGCGAAAGTTTGTGAGTATGGATGGACAGATGTTTGTTACTCTTTCACGCAAAAACTACTGAATGGGTTTGGCTGAAACTTTGCACGGAAATAGTTAATAAGCTCGATTAACATATAGGCTACAAAAATCACGCTCCGATCCACTGAAGCAGTAGTCTATAAAGCAAAAGATAAGTACTTTTCAAAAAATTTGTATTATTTCGTCAGTCAAAGTGTCAGTAAAAATTCCACTGAGTTTTAACTGTTATTTCAAATATCCTATTTAAATATGGATGTTAGTGCTTTTATTTCATTTGTCTCAATTGTCAACCTGGCTAGAATACTAATAGCAGAGGCCCAATCTTATATCACTATATAATCTATACTAATAATGTTATACAGAGGAAAGATTTTTATTTTTGTGTGTATGTTTGTAATTAATAATCTCAAAAACTACTGAGCCGATTTTAAAAATTCTTTCACCATTGGAAAGCTGCATTCACCCTGAATGACATAGGCTATATTTAATTATGAAGTTCTTACGGAGACGGGAGTTACGCTGGTGAAATAAAGTCGCTTCCCTGTCTGTCTATCCCTTTATTTGCTTATATGTTTAAAACTACGCATCGGATTTTGATGCAGTTTTTTGTAATAGATAGAGTGATTCAAGAGGAAAGTTTATGTGTACAGCATTGCACCCCAGCGATGCCGGGCGGGTCGCTAAACTCGCTAGTTATGTATAAGCCGGATTGATTCGTGCGTACCCCGCTCCGGCCAACGGCGGATCGAAGGAGTGTCCGGGGGGTTTTAGTGGTGTAGGGTCCTCTCCTCGTGGTATGCGTTTAGCATACCACGCTATGGAGAGGGTGAGTCCCACATATCCCACCGCCGAATATGCGCTACAGCGGCGGTGGGAATGCGTAAATGCATTTCCCCCCGGACATAAAAGAAAAGGGTCGCTAGTTGTGTATACTCTGCCGTATTTATGCATGTATCTCTCTGAATTATATCACTTAGTCTATGTTTGCACCGCTTTAACATTTCATGTCAACCCAACGGTTGTCTAGTCGATAAAAATGCCTCATGCCTGTAGCATAAAATTAAATATATATCTAATAATTTGAGGTATTCCTCGAAGCGCTACCATTTTGAGGCGCTCCTAATGAGGCGCTCCTAATGAGGCGCTCCTTTTTTATTCCTCGGAGCGCTCCTTTTAGTAGCGCCTCCCGATAATGATTAAAAATATTAAAATTTTATACCTTGAAGCCACCATCATCATCTAAGTTGCTTAACTTTTGGTTAAGCAACTTCGATGATGATGATGCACAAATGAGTTTTTAAAGATCATCGATATAATTTATTACGTTTACTTCACGCTTTTACTTTACGTTACGTTTACTTTACTTCATTTTAATATTTTTAATTACTATCGGGAGGCGCTACTAAAAGGAGCTCTCCGAGGAATAAAACAGGAGCGCCTCAAAATGGTAGCGCTTCAGGAATACCTCAATAAATAATAATTTACTTATTTTCTTTAAAATACAACTCTCGTACTAGTGAAGTTAATCCATGTGTCACGCGGAAGAAGTCACGCCTTTTTTTCTGGACGGTCTTATTTAGGTAATTAGCTACGAGGCTTTTGCTACTTCACCGGGCATATAGAAGAGTAAGGCTCTATAATTATTAAAAAAAGTTGCGGCTAAGCGTAATATTAGTGTGAATGATGCAGCCCGATCGTATAACCCGCCGCATTATATACGGCTACCCGTTATCAAACAGGGCTGTTTTGAAATGCGGCGGTTTAATAATTAGCCGGATACAATGCGGCTGAATGTAATGCCATACAGTGAGTAAATAGCCTCGTTAAACACCATTGGTTTAGGTTTGGTTTTTTTTTACCACCCTATAATGAATTCGCCATTTAAAAAAAGGCTAGCCGTATGTAATGCGGCGGATTGTACGATCTGGCTGCGACATGAATATAAGCTACAGCAATTTACTCGATCAAATGTTTTTACTGTACTGTATATTATCATGTGAAAACGTTTTTTTCTGACAAATTGTCGAGTAAATTCATCCGTTTTTTGTTCAACTAATGAGAATTTAATTGTTAACAAATTTATAGCAATTTGTGACTTTTTGTTCGTGTGCTAACTTGTTTACTTTAATATGAGAATTTCATGAAAACATTGTTTCTAAGCAATTATTTATTTATTCGTTTATTTAATTTAGTATTTCCGTTAATACGTTAAGAAACTACTTGAAACTCTTCACGAAATGGATTTTTTTAGTCAAGGATCATTTCTTTTTGATGGATTTTTTAATTATTCTTAAATAACAATAACTTTTTAATTGCATTTGTATTATTGCGGTGTCGGCTCATTTACTGTTATGTCCTACGACTTTTTTTTTGAATGATAAAAGTGTTTCAAAATTCTCGTAGGACGAAAGGGCCGTGGGACAAAACATACTATGCCCGGTGAATTGCAAAAGCCTCGTGGCTAACTAAATATGTCCGTCCGAAAAAAAAGACAAAAAAAGGGACAACATTGAATGCGTCGTTTTTATGCCCTCTTCCATTGTTTTGTTTTTATTATATACTTGATAATAATATATACCGCCCAATATAACCTTCCTAGATCACCTTATCTGAGAACCATCATCTTACATGCCTATATAATAATATATAAAGATAACCTATAAAGCTACAAAGTTTGTTTATTTGCTTGAATAACTTCGCTAATCTGAGAAACGACGGGTCCGATTTTAAAAATTATTTCAGTATTATATAGTCCATTTGTCAAGGAAAGCTATAGGTTACATTTTATTATGAAGTACCCATGGAAATGCGAGTAAAAACGCGTTCGGAAGCAAGTAATTTATAATCTATTTGTTAAAGACTTCACAAAAACGTTTTATAAGATCCAGAGACCCTTTAACCTTACAAACTCATAAGTTTGACCTCTTTATAATATAACTAAGAGTTGTTAAGTTGTATGAAATTAAATGAAAACGTTTATTGTTAATGTACATGAATCGATCGTACTTATTATAAATACCCAACTAGCAAAACAGTCTCAGAACTCGCACTTTTTAAGAGTGGTAGGCTTAAAGCGCTCTTATATTTGTTTTAGAACATACCATCGATCCTATATTACTTTTAGACAAGCTGGTATGGTCTCAAGAACGCTCAGTCTCATAACCAAATCTCATATATGTATATAAGAGCATTTACTAAGACTGGTTGCACTTGAGAAAAACTTGCTCTTATATGGGTATTTTCTAAGCTCGTTTGATTTTATATTAGACTTGTTAAATGCTAATGTAAGATGTCAGACTAATATCAGCATAGCATAAGAGTACTGTGAGTACGTGCATTTCTGATCTTATTTGAAACTAATATAAGATCAATAGCACTGGATAAGTATGATATTAGAGTGATTTTGGACAACATATTTACAATACAAAAGACAAGACCTATTTAAGAGCGTTTGATCTTAGATCGATTTTGGGAATAACTAATTTTAATAGTTTTAAGAGTAATTTTGCAAACGCGCGGGCACTGCTAGACTGGTGCGCACCGCGCACCACTCCTACGTACGCCGCTCCCCGCGCCACCGCCGCCCCGCCACCGCCACCCGCGCGTTCTTTTTTTTTCTCTCTGTCGATTTAAGGTTTTATGTAAAATTGCGAGGAACCCTAATTTATTCCAATATGGAGTTATCTTTAGTAGTTATACCGAATGCTAAAATTAGAGTAAACAATCTTACATTAGTCTAATAGTGCATTTGTAAAATGCAGCTATACTAATGGCGACACTATCAATACAAATTAACAAATAAAATAATTTAACGAGAACACGAAATACCTTATTTAACAAGGCGCATGAATTTTGAAGCGTAAAACGAGGTCTAATTAACAGTAAATAATAAATTCCAATATGATTACTGACCGTAAAACTACTTTAACTCGTACTTTTATACTTTTAATATAGTATAAACATTAACTTCACGCAACTTTAATTTGTTTTATTTTAATTTCCAACACTCACACGAACTTTTAAGTTGGATCTGACGTAAAATTCTCAAAATATTCTAACTTTAGACCAATATAAGCCTATGCAGGCTTATAAGATACTTACGTAAAAGCAATATTAGCCTAAGTCGGCTTAAATTAATTTTGGCTACATTTCAGTAAGTGCAAACAGCATTCAATTAGACTGATATTAGATCGATATTAAACTAAATATGCTTATAATTAGTGCCCAAACCCAGGCTTATATTATTATATAGGAGCGATGTAAGATCAAAAAAACAGTAGTCTTGAGATTGTTGTAAGCCTAGTTTTTGCTAGTTGGGTACAATGATAAAAAGATACAAAGAAAAAAAAACTTTACTAATTAATTAGTATACATTTCAACAGTAATGTTATTAAATAGAATTTGAATCCACCAATGTGGCATGTGATAGTCGCGTATTATAAATTTTAATATAATTAGAATCAACCAGCGCGGGATTAGGTCATAAGCATCGAACGCGTCGCGAAACTCGCCTTGCGAGGACGACCGGACCCTATAGTAGCTTCCTACGAGTCATTATCTACCTATGTTGTGACACTCGGAGAAGAAAGACTATAAGAAACTCTGAGATAATTCTTTTTGTCTTCTTTTAAAGTCTTTGATTAGTCATTTGTACAATTAATAAACTATACTAAACATACATAATATAATCAAATGTTTGTTTTTCATAACATTCGTATGGATGTCTTATATTACTTTTATTTTAGCATACCACAACGAGTTTTTTCGTCGGATTCTTAATATATTTTGTGTGTACAAAAACTGTGATATGTCCAATTATGACATATAGCATATTTGGTAATTTATATACCTGCTTAAATATGTAATTGATTAGGATATCATAAAGTTCGTTCGTCCTTCTTCCACGCTGAGATGTCGTGACCGATTGATGTACCTAGTGAAGATCACATGGACCGAAAAAGATTGAAGGCATATATGTTGCAGTCAAGAGCCTTAGCCAGTCAAAAGTACTTTTGACTAGCAAAATTTGTCAAAAGTAGTTTTAGGTTAGGTTATGTTTAGTTAGTTTTGACTGATTTTGCTGGTTAAGAGTTTTGACTGCAACATATATATATATAGGTGCTGACCAACCTTTATGGATTTGAGAATGTCTTGGGTAGCAGAAGATAAAGTAGAGGACCACATTTTTTACAAGACAAGTAGACTAGTGGTCGCCCCGTGGTCAAAAGTCTACCATAATTAAAAAAAAAAAGTTGATTTTATTTTATTGAAAATCTATTTTATCTTCTTTTACCCAAAGGTCGAAGAAGTAGACGCGACGCCCCATTTATCCGTAAAGGAGACCTTAATTAGGCAGAGTGTGTAAATCTACCAGCCCTGTGCTTACTTGTGTTTGTTCCTGAAGTCGTGTTAGTCGTTTCGTCGGATTATAAAAGTTAGGGAATAGAAAGCGCTTGAGTTTCTGGAATATACTATGTCAATCTTCTTTGCGCTCGCCAGTCACGAATGATATCTAACGAGCCCTTAGAGTCAGCTGAGATAGGTGTATTTTACGAGAAAAAAAAACGCCGTAATTTTTTTTCCAGGCCCGGGACTCAATTCTCCAACATATGTGTCGCAATTACCCAGGAAATATTAAGAATTTGAATAGTTTAATGCAAATCTAAATCAAAGATTTAATATTAAGTCATTTGACCGGTTTTCGCAACGGAGTATTTTGCTCAATTTATATACTAGTTTTTTTTTTTTTATAAAATTCTGTTGTAAACGGTTCTATGTTTACTGCTACTATCTAGATTAAATAAATATTTATAGTGTTTGTAGCAATATCGGAGGATGTAGGTATCTTTTGTAAATTACGAAAAACGTAGTCCAAAAATAAGAGGATCGATGGAAGCATTAGAATTGTTTATGGTAATGCTGTTAACCTTTTGATTTGAGCTCAAAATCTTTTGTACAATAATGTTAATTAATATTGTTTTTGTATAAAATCATCAATAATTATAAATAGACGAAATGTAAAGTTTCTTGGGTTTTTTTTTGGGTTTGGGTTCGATCCCCACGCCGGGCGAGAAATCTTTGTGTAAATTCTAATATTTCTTTCCGGGTCTGGTTGGTTTAGGGAAGTCCGGAAGTCCTTCGTGCCTCGGAAAGCACGTTAAGCCGTTGGTCCCGATTGTTAAAACATCATCTATAATAATCGTATATCAAGGAACGGGCAGCAGCGTTTCCTTGTGTGGTACTTACAACATAATACAGCGGTCTTACCAATCCGCCTGCCAAGCGTGGTGACTATGGCAAAAACCCTTGATCGGGAGGAGGCCCATGTTCAGCAGTGGACGTTATACGGGCTGATGATGATGATGATAAAATTATCAATAATTATAGATAGACTAAATGTAAAGTTTTTGATCAGGCAGGCAAGATTTATACACTTATATAGGGTGACTGGTAATTAGTGACCGATACCTAAACACATGATTGTGCTCATGATAACAAACAACTTTAACTATGGCACCAAACCTGAAATCGCGAAAAGAAATCAGCTGTTCCATACATTCATGTTCACATAACTGGTCAACATGGTAGGGAGCAGCTGATTTTTTTTTCGCGATTTCAGGTTTGGTGCCATAGTAGAAGTTGTTTGTTATCATGAACACAATCATATATTTAGGTATCGGTCACTAATTACCAGTCACCCTATATACATACTGGCGTAAGTGGGTTGTATTGCCGTTGCCCGTCGAATCAAATGTAACCATCGATTTCAATCAAACAAATGTAACCATTTTTACGGAATAAATCAATTTTAATTTATTTGAATTTCGAACAATTTGTTATTTGTTTTTCCTGACAACATGGCGACGGATTTACGGTTAAGATGGCGGTCTTGCGCCTAATCTCTCTTTGGTTGTTTAATTAACCATGCCATTGGATTTTAAGAGTAATAGAATAAATGCTGTGCAGATGGATTCCTAAGAGCGTAACCTCGATATCAACTAGGACTATAAGTAAAGTAAATTAAAATACTCTTTTTATTACATCTATTCAAAAAGAGCTAGTTTATTCCTCGTAAACAGGGACCAAAATAGCTCATTAATGCCTTAGGGACCAAAATTGATTTGAATTTGGAATGTGGATATTGTTAATAATTTTTCAATCAGCAAAGAGGTGAATCACAAACCATGCGGGAACAATGTATTGAATATGTGACTGGCTGAAAAACTGCGAGCGCGCCAAATTTAAAAAAAAGTTGATGAAAATTATATTTTATGTCTTATGGTTCTTCATTGTACGTAAATAAATTCTTGTTCATAAGTTGCACTTACTTATTTTCTCATAGATGGTGATAAAAAGTAGAGTGTCCACCTCGGGAGCAACACTATTTTAAGCTCGAGTGACATACTTTTAATCCCTCGCTCCGCTCTGGATTAAAAAAAACACTCTCGCCTTTAAAATAGTTGTTTGCTCCCTAGATAAACAATCTACTATTATTGTACTCCCCGGTATACAATAAAAGGTATTTTTCTTTTTGTTTATTCCTGAATAAACATAAGAAAAGATACTCTGCATAATAATAAAAAGAAGTTCAAATAGTGGTCTTATAGCTGCTGCAATTTCATCCAGAAAACCTCAGCACGAACTTGTTAGAGAAAATCAGAGCTGGGTAGCATGGGTGTAGCAACTGACTAATCTATATATATAAAAGAAAGTCGTGTTTGTTACAACACTTATAACTCGAGAACGGCTGGACCGATTGCCATGGTTTTTGATTTGTTGGATTTGTTTCCGTCCCGAATAGCAGAATACATTTTAAAAACAAAAGAAAGTCGTGTTAGTTACACTATTTATAACTCAAGAACGGCTGAACCGATTTGGCTGAAAATTGGTAGGGAGGTAGCTAAGAACTGGGAGAAGGACATAGGATACTTTTGGGTAGGGGTAGGGTAGGGTAGGGTAGGGTAGGGTAGGGTAGGGTAGGGTAGGGTAGGGTAGGGTAGGGTAGGGTAGGGTAGGGGTAGGGTAGGGGTATGGTAGGGGTAGGGTAGGGGTAGGGTAGGGTAGGGGTAGGGTAGGGTAGGGTAGGGGTAGGGGTAGGGTAGGAGTAGGGTAGGGGTAGGGTAGGGCAGGGGTAGGGTATAAAAGTCCACCCGTGCGAAGCCGGGGCGGGCCGCTAGTAAATATATAATTATTAACCTATATAAATTATATAGGTATACAAAAAAATACTACAAAATTAAACTATAAATATATATCAATAGGTATATTGATTTTAAATAACATAAGTAAAATATAGTAAATTGTGCAGATTTTTTCTGCTGACAACCGATCCAGACCGATATCAAGTCGCGGTTTCCTCACCGTTGGGTAGCTCCGACCACTGTCTGGTGAAATCTGTGTCTGTCTACTCGCCACCCGATCCCGATCTCAAGGGGACTAGGCGAGTATGGCGATACAAGTCAGCAGATTGGGATGAGATGCGGCATTTCTTCGCGTCTTACCCTTGGCTGCGCTTATGCTTCTCTTCAGACGACCCGACTCGCTGCGCGGAGGCTGTTTCTGAGGTGATATGTCAGGCTATGGAATATTTCATTCCATTTTCTGACATCTCACTCCAAGACAAAGCCCGTCCATGGTTCAACGCTGAGTGTGATAGTGCTGAAGCACATAAGCACTCTGCTTACCAAGCGTGGGCGGATGCTCGAGCCCGCAAAGCGCCAAATATTCGGAAACTGAAGAAAGCTTACAATAGTGCTGCCAAGTCTTGCAAACGTGCCCTACGCAAGGCCCGCTTTGACCATATTGGCCGCATTGGAGCCAGACTAGCATCTTACCCATCTGGGAGTAAAGCTTTTTGGTCTCTTGCCAAATCGGTCGAAGCCAATTTCTGTCGGTCCTCTTTGCCGCCACTGCAGAAGCCGAACGGTTCATTAGCTCACACCGCCAAAGAGAAAGCAGACTTGTTTGCGTCTCTATTTGCGAAGAATTCACAACTAGATGCTGCTGGTAAAAGTCCACCCAGGCTACCACATTGCACTTCCACTATGCCTGAGGTGCACATTCGGCAAAAAGTGGTACTTAAAATTCTCAGCACTCTAGATGTGAATAAGGCTAGTGGGCCTGACGGCATTCCTGCCATTGTCTTGCGGTCATGTGCGCCTGAGTTGTCTCCTGTTTTGACTCGCCTCTATCGTTTATCCCTGAAGACTGGTCTAGTTCCAGCATCCTGGAAGATTGCCAACGTTCAACCGATCCCCAAGAAAGGTAGTCGTGCCGACCCTGCCAACTACCGACCAATCGCAATCACCTCCATACTCTGTAAGGTTATGGAGCGTGTTTTAAACAACCGTCTCCTGGCATACCTGGAAGACAACGACCTCCTCAGTGACCGTCAATTCGGATTCCGTCGAGGCCGGTCTACTGGGGATCTTCTTGTATATGCTACTCACTTATGGAGCGAAGCCATTGAGAGACACGGTGAGGCTCTTGCCGTGTCTCTTGATATCTCTAAGGCTTTTGACAGGGTTTGGCACGCAAGTCTCATTGGTAAGCTTCCGGTTTACGGTATTGCTCCCGTACTTTGCACCTGGATTCAGGATTTCTTGAGGGGAAGGTCGATTCGAGTTGTCATTGATGGCGCCTCGTCCGATCTTCTTGGTATTAATGCCGGTGTCCCTCAGGGATCTGTTCTCTCCGCGACTCTTTTTTTGCTGCACATAAACGACCTGCTAGTTACTCCCGGTATCTTTGGGTATGCAGACGACAGCACAGTCTCGGTGAGATACTTGTCTGATGCGAAGTCGGGGTCAATGGTCCAGTCGTTCAGGGAGTCGATGATTGAGGGGGTGAACTCGATCTTGGAGGCTGTTTCCTTATGGGGTGATGCCAACCTGGTTGGGTTTAACCCCTCAAAAACACAGGCATGTCTTTTTTCGGCGAAACGGAGTCCATTCCAACTGACTCCGACTTTCCGGAATGTCTCCGTTCCGATCAGCGACCATCTTGAGCTCCTAGGGCTTGACCTCTCTTCTAATCTAAACGGTCACTACATCGAGTCCATTGCAAACACTGCAGCCAAAAAACTTGGCATTCTCTCCAAGGTGAGGCGGTACTTCACATCGGAGCAGCTCTTAAGTCTTTACAGAGCTCAAGTTCGCTCCTCAATGGAATACTGTTCTCATCTTTGGGATGGGTCTGCTGGATATCAGCTGGATGCTCTGGACTCATTGGAGCGCCGAGCGAAGAGAGTCATAGGCAATAACTCACTGGTGGAGTCAAGTCTTCAGAGCCTCGAACATCGTAGACGAGTGGCCTGCCTATCAGTTTTTTATCGGTTGCATTTCGGGGAGTGTGCGGAGGTTCTACATAACCTGATACCCCCTTCACCCTTCCATCACCGGACGACTAGGCGCGGCGAGCGGTTTCACCCTTTTGTTGTAGACATTCCTTCAATACGCACGAAGCGATTTGCTTCTTCTTTCATAATGCGGACGGCTAAGGAGTGGAATTCTCTGCCGGCGTCAGTTTTTCCGGAACGCTATAATCTGGACTTCTTTAAGGCTAAAGTGAACAGACACTTTCTAGGCAAGCGTGTATCATCTTAGGCCTTATCTTCGCCTTCCATCAAGCGAGATTAAGGTCAAACGTGAACATATAGGATGCAGTAAAAAAAAAAAAAAAAAAAAAAAAAAAACCACCAAAGGGGCGAGACGAGACGAGACGAGGTGGGAATTGAAATCGCACTGACCCTTTTCCACTAAAAATAGCCATCGCGATTCTCAGGTAATAACACGGTAATAAGTAGCAATGAACAACAAGCATCTCGCGAGAAGCGTGTTTCTGTTGCAAAGTAATTTATACTCTATTTCGCAAGCAATACGGTTAATTTTTACACAGACAAATATTTCAATTCACGCCTCGCCTCGTCTCGTCTCGCCACACTGTTTCCACCAAAGATGCGCTGGGAGAGGATTGAAAATTTGCCATACAAATTTCAATTCCCTCCTCGTCTCGTCTCGTCTCGCCCCTCTGGTGGAAAATCAGCATTAGACGTAGTTACACTTTCATATTTTTTATTTTATCTTTGGTTTCTAAAGAGGTCTTCTAACTGTTGGAATAATGATATAGGTAAGTGTCTTTTATTTTATGTTTATTCTATAGAATTGTATAAAAACGAGGTTAATTAGCACTTTGATAATTTAAAAATCTATTCAAGTTTAAACAAACGGTGCTTTTTCGTAAAAAGTACCTACTTGTTTTTCTGAAATTGGGAAAACCCCAATATTTTTTTAGTGGTAGGTAGGTACTAGTAAATGTCGGGGTCGATGTTCATTATAAACTCAATAAATATAAATAATATAATACAGAGAGTATTAGTGTTTAAATTCTATATATTATAGTTTCCTAGCTGCGCCCCGCGGTTTTACCTGCGTTACTCTGCTCCAGTGGGTCGGAGCGTGATAGGCTGAATTAACATATAGGCTACAAAACAACCTATCCCGGTGCAAAATTTCAGCCTTTTCCTTTCAGTAGTTTTTGCGTGAAAGAGTAACAAACATCCATCCATCCATCCTACTTAAAGCAGAAATATTTTTTTAAATCAGACCAGTACTTCCTGAGATTAGCGCGTTCAAGCAAACTAACTACTCAGTCAGGTTTATATATGACACATCAATAAGAATATTGAAAGAGAATTTAGTGTGAATATTATCCTTACTAGTTACTAATATTAATATTATAAATGTGAAAGTAACTCTGTCTGTCTGTCTGTTACGCAATCACGCCTTAACTACTGAACCGATTTAAATGAAATTTGGTACAGATATAGTCTAGAGCCTGAGAAAGAACATAGGCTATATTTTATTATGAATTTCCCACGGGAACGGGAGTTACGCGGGTGAAACCGCGCGCGGGAAGCTAGTATTTTATAGTTTATCATATATAATGTTCATTCATCAATACTAGATGCTCAACAAATTGAAGAAAGGTATATCATTCTAATCCTGACTCAGAGCAGTCTGACTTAGACTGCATGTTGTCCGTCTATTGTGTAGCATTTAGGTCTATTAGAATGCCAATTGAAATCTCAATGTTATATTCATTTTGCCGTGAAATTACTATGATAAAAGGAAGTTTAGTAAAGTTTGTAACTATAGTGTTATTAAATACTATGCTTAGTTTTTTTGTAAAAAATATTAAAATAAACTGCGGATTCTCATTCATCGAAATGCGATTCTCACTCTCTTTTTCACTGAATGAAGAGATTTCTATGAAAACAAGAGTGTTATGGGTATTAGGGGTAAGTCGGACTCCCCTCTTTATATCGGTAATATGCTAACCATACGATGGGGAGAGGATCTACCCACAATAGAACCCCAGGCACTCTTAAATATGCCAGTAATGGAGCAGTAGACCGTAATCTTCATGCAGTTATAGTTTATAATAGTCCTTGACCTTTTTTTTGCTGTCCGGGGGGAATTGCATTTACGTATCCCCTCCGCCGCAGCAGCAAAGGGTATGTGGGACTCGCCCTCTCCATAACGTGGTATGCTAATCATACTACGACGAGGAGAGGACCCTATACTACTAAAACCCTCCGGACACTCCTCCGTCCGCTGTTGGTGAGGGCCGGGCGATGCAATCCGGCCCATATAGTCCTTGACCCAGTAAATAACTGTTTCTTGTCTATCAGAGAGATAGAACACACATTAATAAATCTAGTTAACAATTAAATGATAGTATATAATTATAGTGCAAACAATTATAAATAGTGCAATAAAAAACAATTAATAAGTGTTATCTATCACTAATTACCTATTTTTATTTATGAAAGCAATGTATTAATAGATAAACGGACAACAATTTCTGTGTTTTTATTGTCTGTGGTTCTTAAAAACAAAGATAAGAATAATATAAACCGTTTATTTTTAAATAATTGCGATTTATAATTAGATTTCACCGGTGATTTAGTGGTTATTATAGTTAGTTCTGAAACTTACTGTTCTGGGTTCGATTCCAACCCGGAACAATTATTTGTGTGAACCCGAGAAAGTTGTTCTGTGTCTGTGAATACATTGTTTGTTAAGTCCCCTACGACTCAAGGATTAATTTCCCTAGTGCGGCAGTTTTCTTATAAAAAAATGGTTTGTATAACAAAACAGGAGGCCTTTAAAAGCGAAGTATATAGCTAGATTTGCAAATGATACGATTAATTGAGCCTCCTTCCCCTATTTTATGTATATTTTCTGAATAAAAAGTATCTTAGGTAAAAATATACCTAAAATATCCATTCCATGCCTCCTTCTGTGACATTACTTGTCTACAGAAGGAGGCAACCGCCTCCTACGACCTCTCGCTTTGAACCATCTTTGAAATAATAGTCGGCAGCAAGAGGTCGTCTCCACAATGAAAAAAAATATTTTTTTTCATTGTTACATAGGTTACACTACCTATTCCCTGGTAAACAAGTGTACGATTGTTCTGTCCTCTTTTTGACGACGTTGTTTAACAAACTAAGTGCAATAAGAAGATGAGAGTAGAAACACTATGTAACCTACATTAGCCGAATATTTGCGCAAGCTGCGCCTGCGCAGGCTGTCTACATATTGCGTTAAGGACACATAATTAAATGTGTTTGTTAATCAGCTTAACGATCAAAAGCTACTAATATTATAAACGCGAAAGTTTATAAGTATGAATGGATGGATGGATGGATGTTTGTTACTGTTTTACGCCAAAACTACTAAACGAAATTGGCTGAAATTTTGCACCGGGATAAGGGCGCTGGATTAACATATAGATAGGCAAGAAAATATCCCGCTCTGACCCATTGGAGAAGAGTAACGTAATCATATACCTACGTATTGTTTTCCTGTATACTTCTTTCTAAACAACTAAACGGACTTTGATGGATTGTTTTGTGTATTGAAGTCCCTGTATGATTATATTTACATTTTGGTAGTGAATACGATAAATTGAATTTATTATTTACAGTTATTAATGTTGTTTGTTTGTGTTTTCCTTATCCAGGAAACCGAATACATATCACAGATGGTGCCCTCCGACCCTCAGTTTACAGATTCCGATGTCCTTGTAGATCCGAAGTCCGAGAGGCCGTGAACTGTTAACTACAGTGACAGTTGCACTAAAATCCCTGTAAAACTCAGCCACCTCCATGAGTCGGAATCCGAGACCTACTGGAGACGCCATTTGCGCAGCGCAGGTTGCTTAGTTTGTAGTTTTTTAAACGATTAATAAGGCTGGAGTACTTTTTTTTTTGTACGGGGCGAAATGCATTTACTCTTTCCCACCGCCGCGCGCCGCTGCATCGTATTCGCGCGCTAGCGGTGGGATATGTGGGACTCGCCCTCTCCATAGCGTGGTATGCTAACTCACACCACGAGGAGAGGACCCTACACCACTAAAACCCTCCGGACACTCCTTCGATAAGCCATCCGGCCCAAGGCTGGCGCTGCTCGCCGATATGCCTGGTCGAAAAAGGCCGGAGGATATTGGGGAAATAACGCATAAAAGCACCCTCCATTTCCAAACCGTTTTATAACTAGCGACCCGCCCCATGGCGTCGGACTTGCGATCATGTAGCCACCGGTTCGATCCACACCCATTGCACTACCGACTATAACATTATAGATGATGTTTAACGTACTTTCCGAGGCACGGAGGGTATTCCCTCAACCAGCCAGACCCGGAAAGATATCTTAGGATCTACACAAAGATTTCTTGTCCGGTGTGATCGAACCCACGACCTCCGAGATTTAAAGCGAGCCAATTACCTATCATTTATAATATTTAATCATTATACTCGAGATGTGTAGCTCGCGAATGAATCCTTCAATTGAAGTACTTCAGTTGGAATCACTCTGTATCTCTTTCGTTCAGTGCAGATTCATATACTTCAATAGTTCAGTTTAGTCCATTTAGTTCACAGTGTTAACATTCTTATATTCAATATAATACGTACACAATATTACTTAATGCTTTTAAATGAAAGCTCTATTTTTAATTTGTTTGACTGCACCGGTGGCTCAGTGGTTATTATAGTTGCCTCTGAGACCTGGTGTTCTGGGTTCGATACCCACCCGGGACAATTATTTGTTCTGAGTACACAAATAGTTGTTCTGAGTCTGGGTGTTCTTTGTGTCCGTGAAATGAATGTTTGTAAAGTCCCCCGCGACACAGGGATTTATTTACATAGTGCGGGAATTGTCTTAAAAAAAAAAGAAATTAAAAAAATATCTTAAAGAACTAATACAAAACAATATAATCATTCTCGTTATTAGTTCATTGCACGATCGGTGATCATTTGAAAGACCTGCGAAAATTGATTCAAATGAATCTAGTTCATAAACTGAACTAGTGAAGTAAATGAATTCGATGATCGTTTGAAGGACATGCGAAAACTGATTCAAATGAATCTTGTTCATAAGCTGAACTAGTGAAGTAAATGAGTGATATAGTTCACTTAGTTCAAATGAAGTATATCACTCTTTTCACTTCAATGACACATTTTGCCCATGTCTACATCTATATATATAAAAGAAAGTCGTGTTTGTTACAACACTTATAACTCGAGAACGGCTGGACCGATTGCCATGGTTTTTGATTTGTTGGATTTGTTTCCGTCCCGAATAGCAGAATACATTTTAAAAACAAAAGAAAGTCGTGTTAGTTACACTATTTATAACTCAAGAACGGCTGAACCGATTTGGCTGAAAATTGGTAGGGAGGTAGCTAAGAACTGGGAGAAGGACATAGGATACTTTTGGGTAGGGGTAGGGTAAGGTAGGGTAGGGTAGGTTAGGGGTAGGGGTAGGGTAGGGGTAGGGTAGGGGTATGGTAGGGGTAGGGTAGGGTAGGGTTAGGTTAGTGGTAGGGTAGGGGTAGGGGTAGGGTAGGGTAGGGTAGGAGTAGGGTAGGGTTAGGGTAGGGGTAGGGTAGGGAAGGGGTAGGGTATAAAAGTCCACCCGTGCGAAGCCGGGGCGGGCCGCTAGTTATACATAACTTTATCTATTAATGTCGTCTGTCTAGTCACAACTATAAGAATAGTTAAAAAGATAATACATTAAATATAATCAAGTAATTAAAATAATATTAATGGTAATCGGAAGCAATAAAAATTGAAATTAATTATATTGCAGTTCCATTAGAAGATTATTTTTATAATAAATGATTCATATTTATTTAAAAACAAGGACCTAAGCACAAATATTATCTATAATTGATTCAGATACCTATAGATAAATTGGAACTAATATGTTTTAAGATACATTGAATATTTAGTAGTAGACGATGATATATAATTAGGATGTTTTTTTTTTTTTTTTTTTACTTTATATAGGCTTACGTTTGACCATAATCTCGCTTGATGGAAGGCGAAGATAAGGCCTAAGATGATACACGCTTGCCTAGAAAGTGTTTGTTCACTTTAGCCTTAAAGATGTCCAGATTATAGCGTTCCGGAAAAACCGACCCCGGCAGAGAATTCCACTCCTTAGCCGTCCGCATTATGTAGGAAGAAGCAAATCGCTTCGTGCGTATTGTAGGAATGTCTACAAGAAAAGGGTGAAACCGCTCGCCGCGCCTAGTCGTCCGGTGATGGAAGGGTGAAGAGGGTATCAGGTTATGTAGAAACCTCCGCACACTCCCCGAAATGTAACCGATAAAAAACCGATAGGCAGGTTACTCGTCTACGGTGTTCGAGGCTCTGAAGACTAGCCTCCACCAGTGAGTTATTGCCTATGACTCTCTTCGCTCGGCGCTCCAATGAGTCCAGAGCATCCAGCTGATATCTAGCAGACCCATCCCAAAGATGAGAACAGTATTCCATTGAGGAGCGAACTTGAGATGGTGGATATTTGATCATAGGATACCTATTGCAGTCCTATGTAGGGATCGACCATCTGCGTGGATGCAATAATAGTAAAGTTTTTTTTTTTTTGGAGTGACATACTTAGTTAGCCGGTACGAGGCTTTTCCTACTTCACCGGGTATAAAGGCGAGCAGAGCTCCAGCCTTAATAAAAATAATAATAGTAAAGTACACAAATGTGTGCGCAAATGCAAGCGCATTTTTTCTTCAATCAGAAAATCCGGTGGGACTGTTTTACCGACACGACCGGAAGGATCGAGAGCTGAACGTTCTTCCGAATTTAGGGAAGTTAAATGTTTATCGCCTGCACCGACTGGTGTTCTGGGTTGGATTTTGATCCGGATAATTATTTGTGTGAACCTCAGATAGTAATTCTGAGCCTGGGTACTTTGTGTCCGCGAATTTCACTAGTAGTTGGTAGAAGTGGTTTCACAGGGAGTTGTCTTTTAAAAAACAAAATCTGCAAAATATTTCTTGAAACTGAATTTTTAAGCCTGTCTCGAATTCGGAACCTCACTTGTTATTGGACTAGCGACCGTCATAATTCGCATTATATTCGTCATAATCAGCATGTTTTAATGTGAACGTTATAAATAATGTGGACATCAATAACATTAAAAAAGGAAACTAGAACAGGCTTTAATTTATATATAAATCTATGTAGATATACTGCTACAAAGTCATATTTAAGTGTCTAAAACATAGAACTTTTATTTACACAAAAATTAACATTAATAAATTAACTTAAAATGACAGTTAATCGTCCTACACATGTTGAGTATTCTTGATTTTTCGATACAATTTTTAATTTGGTAAACATATATTTTAGATTTAATCTCAGTTCATATTACCTATTAAAGGATATTCAGGTTTTGTTTTTTTATCTAAGAAACATCATTATGAATTCGTGTTGAATCGCTATAGATAATTATTAACGGAAACAGAACTGGATGTGGTAAAAAATATTGTTTTCTCACAGTCAAGTAATGAAACTTGTTATTACTTTTATCGAAATCCTGAAATGTAGTTGTACCGAATCCACAACCACAACCATCTCTTCTATAATTATAGAAGAGATGGTTGTGGTTGTGGATTCGGTGGTTCTTTATATATAATTATATATAAAGATGCAGAGTTTGTTAGCTTGCGCTTGCAAATCTCAGGAATTACTGATTCGATTAAAAAATATTTTAGTGTTTGATAACTCATTTATCGAGGGACGCTATAGACTATATTTAATTATGAAGTTCCTACGGGACCGGGAGTTAATCAGGTGAAACCGAGCGCTGGAATCCTTTATTTTATATGTTTAATTATTTTTACTATTGTCAGTTTTTGAAACAAATATAAGTATATATATGTTACGGCTAAAGGTAGGTGTGAACATAAACTTAAGATTAGCCGGCTAAACTTAGGTTTAGCCGACCACATGCGGTTACATTTAGATCAACCTGAATAAGTCCCTGTTCAACTCCATTGGTTTAGGTTTTTTTTTTAACCGCCCCAACTTCTTTTTTCTCCATGCATAGGTATTGTTTAATTTAGAGTTGAACAGGGACTTATTGAGACCTTAACCGCATGTGGTCGGGTAAACCTAAGTTTAGCCGACTAATCTTAAGTTTATGTTCACACCTACCTTTAGCCGTAACATATATACCATAGTTCTGCTAGACCAGAGTTTATTATTTTATATATGGAACTAGCTGCGCCCTGTGTCACTCTGCTCCAGTGGGTCGGAGCATGATATTTTGTAGCTTATATGTTAACCCAGCAAATAACCTTTCCTGGTGCAAAATTTCAGCCAATTCCATTCAGTAGTTTTGGTGTGAAAGAGTAACAAACACCCATCCATCCATACTTACAAACTTTTGCGTATATAATATTAGTACGATTAGTTTTAACAAATAATTCGTATTGAAATATTGGGAAATAAAATGGAACCTTTAAATATTTAACGCCATTAAGGCCTGGAAATACTGATTCGTTATATACGTAGTAAAAATGGTTTATTCTCATACATTAAGAACAGCTCAAGATATTGTGGTTATGTAATTATCGGTTATATGAAATTATAAATATTTTTGGAAAACCCACCAGAGAGTAACAGATTGTAAAGTGTTTAAAAAGTTTATTGTTATAATTGTTGAAATTATTCTGCTAAAAATAATTATATTATGCTAAAAATATATTTATGTATTTTTGATTCATTATTAAATTGAATTTGTTAAATTAATTTAATAAAAAATGCAAATAATCATGGATCAATTTCATTGGCCCAAAATTTTATAGATTGGACACAAACTAAAATAAATAATCACATCTGTGCCTACGCCGGTCAGCTCCTCTATTTTCTTTACTCGCCGGCCGGCGAGACTTGCACTGCATAATATCTGTTACGCCCACACCAGCGTTACTTAATGGGTAAATAAATCGTGAAAAATGACTTAAATATTATGCAAAAATTCAAATTCAAAATGTTTATTTGCTAGAATATGGTAACAATCGTACATAATTTATCCAACACATTGTGCCACTTATGGCGTGCAAATAAACTAATGCATTAATGTACTTTCTGTAATTATCATTTTTTTCAGTATAACATTATGTAGGTAAGTACCTTGTCTACGAGGCTTTCGCTACTTCACCGAGCATGGCACTGGTTTCAAAACGAAGTAACTTCCGTATGAGGCCTCGCCTCTACACTCCGGGCGTCCCTATTATTGGGCGAATGGCCACAATAAGTGTGGCCTAGGAGATCCCGCCCCCGCCAACGGCGGATCAAAGGAGTGTCCGGGGGTTTTAGTGGTGTAGGGTCCTCTCCTCGTGGTATGAGTTAGAAAACTACGCTATGGAGAGGGCGAGTCCCATTTTTTTTTTCGGACGGACTTATGTAGTTAGCCCTGAGGCTTTTGCTACTTCACCGGGCACAAAGGCGAGCAGAGCTCCAGCCTAGATAAATGGTTTAACACTATAAACTAAGCAACCTGCGCAAGAGGGCGTCTCCTGTGGGACTTGGACCTCGGCTCAGGGCGGTCGCTGACGGGGAGATTGAGGGATTATGGCTTTTAGTTTAGGGGAGTTTTGTGCAACTGTCGCTCTACTTTACAGTTCGCGGGCCTCTCGGACTTCGGGTCTACGAGGGCATCGGAGGTTCTTAGCAAACTAAGGGTCGGGAGGGCGAGGGGGGACGCGTCGCGTTCGCGGGCGCACTCTTCTCCGGCGGGTCGGATAGAGTGGTCTCTGTGTAGTGGTGCTAGTTTCTTGCAGTCTCTGTACTGCTAGTTGGTAAGTTGTGAAGGCGAGTCCTACATATCCCACCGCCAGCGCGCGAATACGCAGCAGCGGCGGCGCGGAGGTGGGAATGCGTAAAAGCATTTCCCCCGTACAATAAAAAAAGGGGTATTGAGGAATAATGACTTTGAAAAGTAGGTAATGGGAGCTTTGGGAGACTGTCAAATCTTCTCCATATACTTTTAAGCCACGTCAAATCTAACATTTCCTTATGCGCGCAATATTCTTAAGGATCCTTACCTTTTCGTATTTTATAATACCTACTTAAGAATACAGATATCGTGCTTCATTGTTTAAAGAGGAAAGATTTGTCTGTTTGTATTGTATAGGCTCCGAAACTATTGGACCGATTTGAAAAATTCTTTCACCATTAGAAAGCTACACTATCCCCGGATGACATACGCTATATTTAATTATAAAGGCCCAGGTTCCCACGGGAACGGGAGTAACGCGGGTGAAACTGGCGCGGGAAGCTATTATTTAAATATATTTCAACGACATAGTTAGTCTAGCAATAATATGTTTAACTGAAACTAGCGAGATCACCGGTCACTTGAATATGAGAGTACCTAAAGTAATTGAAAATGCACCTTTGTTTGTGCACACATTTTCTCAGATTATATTTACCTAAAAGAGGATTAAGTATATATTTTTAAATATAATTAGATTAGTAGTGTCCAAGTATACGATTGTTACTTTAATTATTTAAAGAATGTAAACTAGTTTTTGAGATGAACTCGCGACCTTTAACATACAAATCTAAATGCTGACTAAATTAGCATTAGATATCGTACTTTAAAAATCCGATCTAATTTCTTAAAAAACTAACTTTTGACGTTTAACACCGTTTGGTTTGTTATAGTAATAATTATTTATTTTATGAGCATTAAATTTTAAATTAATTAATAATTGTATACATTTTTAAATATATTATATATATTTTTAAAACTTAATCTTTTATTTCCAATTATGAATAATAAAGATTAGACTTTAATTTCATTTCACTTCGTAAATCGAAGTTTTGTTTGTTTTAAAAGTAAAAATTATTGATTTATGTTTATCATCACATACAAACCGAATATCTTTAACTTAATCAATTTCTATTGGTGTGTATATATATTTTTTTTTGCAATTTTTATTAAAAAATTTTAAGACCTAACTTTACTTTTGAATTAAATTCAAATTTCTCTCATTTTTTTACACTTTTAATATCACCATCATAATCTTTTAAATAGTTACCATTATTAATACCACTAAATATAAATAATTATAACATGCTATCCCTACCTTTATCACAATAATCACACAAATCCAACCAGGTACCACCAAAAGTAACGTCAACACAAAAAAAAATTACTTAACACTATCGCGTGTACACGAACTTCGCGCAATAAAGACTGGACGCGGAGTGGCTATGTGCCTTGCTATATAGTCAAACCGACCATATTTATGACGCACGGAGCTTTGAGACGGCGGTTTTTGTACTTGTTTTTCTAATATATACAAAGCTTATTATTAAAGGAACTAGCTAATGCCCGCGATTTTGTCCACGTGATATTTGTTATTCCTTCGGTTTTTTAACTATCACATCACATCCCATCTAGTTTTCTGTGATTAAAAGTATTTAGGATGTAAGGTGTGGTACCTTACATCCTAAATAATTTCATTTAAATCGGTGCAACAGTTTCGGAGAATTGGCCCGTATAAAAAGACAGAGAAACAAAAAAATATATAAAATATTTTGCGTCTTACATCCCCCTGACTCGGTTTTTAGCGTGTTAATTCTATGTGCAGATTATGTGTAGGTATAGATTAAAGGAATTTGACATACATTTATTGTGGCTATATTATTGATTGTTTTTTTTTTAATTTCACTGGTGTACAAGGACCAATTGAGAATATTAAAGTCGTAAGTTAGAAAATATATTTTTTAAATTATTTAATTAATAATTTTATTTTTTCGATGGTATGTGGAAGACATTCATTAATTTAAATAAAATAGTTTGTATGTTAAGCAGGTCGTCTAGTCAAGCATTTATATGAATGAAATATTTTAAAGAAATGCTCCATGACATTATTCATTTATTTTAATGCACATTTTATCTATATTAAGCTAAAAAGTTTGTTTGTCTGTTTCAATACGCTAATCTCAGTGTTAGATAGGCCAGTTATCGAGAAGCAGCAGTTTTAGGTATCAGTTTAGTAAATTTTGTACTTATTTGTAACATACATAAATAATCACTTTCCCTCTTATATAAATACTAGCTACCCGCGTAGCTCCCGTCCCCGTGGGAACTTCATAATAAAATATAGCCGATGTTCACCGGAGATAGTGTATCTTTCCAACGGTGAAAGAATTTTTCAAATCCGTCAAGTAGTTTCGGAGCTTATTCAATTCAAACAAACAAATAAACTCTTTTAAACTCCTTTGTATGGTCCCTTCCTCGGTTGTCTGGAAGATATCACATAAGGCCGTCAATTGTACCTATCTAATTTTAATTTTAGTTTTAAGTTTAGTTTTAAGTCCTTTTCTGTATTTTTCTCTTTGTGAAAGTGTACAATAAAGAGTTTATCTATCTATCTATCTAATCAAATCCATCCTCCTTTTAATATTAGTATAATAATTTATAATTAAGTGAGTTTCTCCGTTTTCTCAGAGCGCTGGTTTTTACTTTGCACAGCAGGCAAGCATTGCCATTTAACGGGGTAATGCGGCCAACAATCTGGGAACCTTGCTAAATAGAATAGATTAAGAATAGTAGTATTTTATAAGTTAGTTTTATTTTAAATTAGCTACTTTTAGTTGTATATTATGTATTTTATTCATGTTATTATTACAATATAGACTAATACTTCCTGAGCATGAATGAGCAGAAAAATAATATAAAAAAAATAATATAAGTTTAAATAAAAGTAAATTTATACCTAGTATGAATTTTGTAATGTAACTGTAGTATTTAGGTACTATTTTATCTTCTTAGTCTACAAATGATATTAATACAGTAACAATATAACTCTAATCATTATTCTGGTAACGTGTTGAAAACGATGCTCATAGCTCACGTACAACACGTGAACTTGGCGCTCGTAGTAAATACCTAAATACTTCTAATTTAAAAAGACAAAATATCTAGTGTTAATTCCCCTAAAAATGTGTCTATATGCTGTAATGCAATTTTCGCACCGCCCTCCCGCCCCCAAAAATTATGCACATGCAGGAAGGAAAAATAAAACGTGCAAAAATACAATCACCAGCCGAAGACCCGACACGTGTTTCGCTCCTCCACGGAGCAACATCAGGGTGACATTGACTTCGAACGCTAGTGCGCAAATTTACGCAGAGATTTTAGATATTTTGTCTTTTTAAATTAGATTAATATGGATTTCCGCAAAGTAACGCCTGATTCTATTAATTACCTAAATACTTATAAAAAAAGTTCAACATTCTATATAAAAATTCGACAATCATTAAAAAATATATAAATATTCTGCACGCCTTCTCTATATCTATACTAATATATAAAGAGTTTGTTTGTTTGCTTGCACGTGCAAATCTCAGGAACTACTGGTCCGATTTGGAAAATTATTTCAGTGTTAGATAGCCTATTGATTGAGGAAGGCTATAGGTTTATTATGAAGTGTAGGAACGTTCTACTCGGCCGTGATATCTGGCGATCTTACACACAATATTAATTGAAGCGGCGGTAACCCTATGGTTAGGAGAGTCAAACTTTCGATAATCTGGTCGCCGGTTCGACCACCCATTGCACTACCGATGTGACCCCACTCGTAACACAAGCATTTTAGCTTAGCACGAGGGGTTAACAAGAATACTAAGTAGTGCGCTAAACTCTGATATTAAACAAAAAAAAAATCAATGGTCGTATTTTGCATCGTTACTCGAGCAGTTCATAATGTAGTAAGGCTTTAGGCTGATCCCTCATGAGTGTGCATGTTACTCGAGCGTGTGTCACATGTGGACGGCGGCGGGGGCGAACTCGGCGCTTGAGTCGGTCACGTGCTCGAAGAATGCACATGTTATGTGGGGTCAGCCTTAGGCTGCGTTTCCACCAGAGATGTGCGAGGATGCGTAGCGAGGGATGTGTTTGTAAATAACCAATAGAATCGCTTCATTTACCTCGCCTCGGTCAGCACAGCTCTGGTGGAAACGGCTCAGCGGAGCTAGATTTTTGCGCATACAAAACAAGCGAGGTACGTGTGCGAGGGATGTGTACGAGGGATGTGTTGCGAGGAATGTGTGTTGAGAAGGATGTGTTGCGAGGTTTGCGCATACTGTACCGCGTACGACTACTAGCACTAACGACAGCAAAGCGAGAGTGAGCGTGAGCGGCAGGCAGGCGTTCGCAATACTCCGCTCCCACTACACCGCACCCCCGTCGACACATTTCACAGCTTCGCAACGCATCCTCGCACCACACATTAATGCGCATTTTTACACCTCCGCTACACATCCTCGTAGGCACATTTTCATCGCACAGCTTTGGTGGAAACCCCCACACATTTTCACAGCACAGCTAGACATCCTCGCACGACACATTTCCATCGCACGTCTCTGGTGGAAACGCAACCTTAGAGAAGGAAAACAATACTTTAGGTGGCTAGAGAAAGATTGCAGATTAGCTAGGGCAGGATCCTCGCTGGACCGACCGAGGACCGCGTTGCTTCCCTTCCCTGCCCTGTGATCACGTGCCGTCACCCGTTCCATTGTTCACATACACCCTTGATAAGTTTACTCTTAGCTCCAGTGACACCTAGAGTCGCGGTTCTAACTCCTTTAGATTATAGGTACATATATGTATATGTATGTGAGTGTTTATATTTATAATCACTTCGGATTTCCTTTAAGTTGATTTACCTTAAGCATTTTATGAAATTGTTTACATCATCATCATCATCAGCCTCTTGTCGTCTACTGCTGTTCATAGGCCTCCCCCATCGAATTCCAGCGGGAACTTGTTAGCGGCCTGCATCCACTGACTCCCTGTTATACAAATAACTCATATAAATTGCAGGACGTCTGTACTACACGGACGAATTATATAAATCTGCAAAATTTGTAAAAAAAAAGAAATGTAAATCTGGAGGAGCGCTCCCTATACTCGATACTTACTTAAAGGTTTCATGGTTTCCGTCACAATATCCTGCTGCGAGTACCTACACATCGATGTATGGGGATCACTAACCTAGATACTAAAAATGTTTTTAAAAGGTGTACAAATGATTAATCACAGACTTTAAAAGATGACAAAAGAATGATCTCGGAGTTTCTTATAGTCTTTCTTCTCCGGTTGTCACAACGTACGTAGATAGAGAAAGACTCGTAGGAAGCTAGGATAGGGTCCGGTCGTCCTTGCAAGGCGAGGCTCGCGACGCGTTCTATCCTTCTGACCGAATCCCAGCCCACGCTGGTTGATTCTGATTATATTTATAGTACGCGACTATCACATGCCACATTGGTAGATTTAAATTATATTTAATAACATGACTGTTAAAATGTATACTAATTAATTCTTTTTTCTTTGTATATTTTTATCATTGTATTTGACTTATAATAAGTACGATCGATTCGTCTACATTATCAATAAACGTTTTCATTTCACTTCATTTTCATTTTCATTTCATTTCATTTCATACAAAGTGATTAAATAATTAAATGATGCTATGTTAGACTTAGTCTTAAACATTGTGGTTTTGACAATAATAAGTTAAAAACCAAGGCTGACGTTCCACGTTTTTAAGAAAAGCCAGGTTAAAAGTACCCTAAACCGAAGGACTTGCATGAGGAGACTAATGTATAAGAGGCGAAAGTGGTTTTTCAAGTTAGTAGCAATTGGAAGGCAGTTTCTTTTTGCGGGCACAAAGGCGAGCAGAGCCCCAGCCTTAATAAATGGTTTAAAAACTACAAACTGAGCAACCTGCGAAATAGGGCGCCCCCTGCGGGGCTTGACACCTCGGCTTAAGGCGGTCGCTAGCGATCAGATTGAGGGATTATGACTTTTAGTATTTAAGGGGAGTTTTGGGCAACTGTGGCTCTACTTTGCAGTTCGCTGGCCTCTCGGACTTTGAGTCTACGAGGGCATCGGATGATTGGGTTTAAAGGCAATCTCTGCCTACGCCTATGAGAAAAGGTGTGAATGTATGTATGTACAAGTGTATGTAAATACCCAAGTGCTGAATACACTTCATTGTTTCAATATAATTATTGATTCTTTCTTCTTTAGACAACCTCCGTAGCGTAACGGTATTTGACTCCCTTTAAGTCTCGGAGGTCGTAGGTTCGATCCCCACGCCGGACAACAAATCTTTGTGTAAATTCTAAGATTTCTTTCCGGGTCTGGTTCGTTGAGGGACTATCCTCCGTGCCTCGAAAAGCACGTTAAGCCGTAATTGGCCCCGATTGTCATAACTTCATCTATAACAAGTGTATACCAGGGAACGGGCAGCAGCGTTTTCTTGTGTATTATAACATAATACTGCGGTCACCAATCCGCCTGCCAAGCGTGGTGACTATGGCAAAACCCTCCCTCGGGAGGAGGCCCATGTTTAGCAGTGGATGTTGTACGGCCTGATGATGGTGATGATGATAATTGATTCTTTCTTTATGTTTATGGGTGGAGGTTAACCTAATTCTATTATGTTTCTATTAAAATATATGTTTTTAACAACAGAACTGTCATTGAGATCTCTAAAAACCTTTTAGTGTCATTTCTAAATAAGGATTCGTTACGTGTACAAATCTCGTGGCACTATTTAAAACATTCAAGGTTAAAAAGTCAATATTTTGGCGGTTGAACATACCAATAAAAAGGACTAAAAGAATTCATATTTGAAACACATTGTTTTTTTTATTCTACACTAGATTCCCGCGCGCGTTTGCACCCCTGTAACTCCCGTTCCCGTGGGAACTTTATAATTAAATATAGCCTATGTCACTCAGGATGAATGTAGCTTTCTAATTGTGAAAAAAAAATTTGAAATTGGCACAGTCGTTCTTGAGTTTATTCATAACAAACATACACACAAAAAATACAAATCTTTCCTCTTTATAATATTAGTAAAGATATAATAGATTTTTAATACACATAAATAAGAATAAAATAAAGATAATGAATCTCTAGTTGTTTCCCGCGCGCATTCACCCTCATAGCTCTAGTTCCCGTAGGAAATTCATTATTAAATATAGCCTATATTACTCCTATATAACGCTTACAACATTTTTTTTGATCCATCCACTCGTTCCGGAGCAATTAATATATAAGCTTATAAACAAAGAATCGAAGCCTCCTTCTTTGTAATACTAGAGTGTCTAAATATTGTTTAATTTTGATATTAAATTGGAAATGATTATAAAAATCTTCGTAATGTATGTGACTCTCTTTGTCCAACGGTGTCCAACTTCTGGAAAATCAAGATGGTCAGGTTTTTTTTTGGACGTACCTAGGTTTCCGCGGCGCTTTTGCTACTTCACCGGCGTAAAGGCGAGCAGAGCTCCAGCCTTAATAAATGGTTTAAAAACTACAAACTAAGCAACCTGCGCAAGAGGGCGCCCCCTGTTGGGCTTGGACTTCGGCTCAGGGCGGTCGCTGACGATGAGATTGAGGGATTATGACTTTTAGTATTTTAAGGGGAGTTTTGTGCAACTGTCGCTCTACTTTACAGTTCGCGGGCCTCTCGGACTTCGGGTCTACGAGGGCATCGGATGGTTCTTTGCAAACTAATGGTCAAGAGGACGAGGGGGGACGCGTCGCGTTCGCGGGCGCACTCTTCTCCGGCGGGTTGGATAGAGTGGTCTCTGTGTAGTGGTGCTAGTTTCTTGCAGTCTTTTTACTGCTAGTTGTTAGATTGTTATCTCGTCTTCTGGGTAATCTAGGACGCCCCGAGGCCAACGGTGTTTACGACGCTTTGTGGGCAAAGGCCTATAGTCAGATGCTGCAACAACCAACGGGTTTGGGTGTTGCTCCGCAGATTCGAAGAAGCGTTCCGAAGCCTCTTTCATCCACTGCTTGATGGAAGGCAGTTGGAGGTCGGACGATGGTCAGGGAAAGTCAATGAAATTAAGAAGCCACTTACAAAGTCTCGGAAAAATTTAGATTTTGTTATTGTTTCTATCTTAAAAGTTAATCAACTGCCAAATACTAGCATAATAAAGGAAGGAGTGTTTTTATTTACACACACACATACACACTCAAACACACTCACAAAGAGCACGTCATCATCATCATCATCAACAGACCGTTTACGTCCACTGCTGAACATGGGCCTCCTCTTAAAAGACCTTGGCAAGAGGATCGTAGAAGGATATTGCCATAATCACCACGCTTGGCAGACGGATTGGTGATCGCAGTAAGATGTCAACCTTGAGCTAATAGATGCTACTGCCCATCCATATGCCATATGTCCCTTAGTCGCCATTTACGACACCCATGGGAGGACATGGGGTGGTCTATTCTAAGCCGGAAACCACACGGCACACGGTATGGAAAGAGCACGTACACCTCATAAATTTTAATGAACTTTGTCCTTTCAATATTACTTAATGAACGTTATTCATGTTGTTTTATAAAAATTAGTTTATTCCGAGGTGAGGGTCTGGTGATCCGTCACACAGGGTTTCCCTAGTATGGACACCAGTCTCTCACAAAGGGTCATGAAGGTTCCTAATGAAAGTTTAATGTAATTTAAAATGTAAACGCCTTTGTGAAGAGAGAAAAAAATAAAAAAATAATTATTATATTATTTGTACGTAATTAAATCTTACAATACGAACACTTAGTTATTTATGAGTGGAATAATTTATTTTATAAAGAGTTTCAACCAAACAGGAATAGACATGAAGACCAATAAAAACCATTTAGTCCATCGGTTAGATTACTAAAAAATATTGGACACGTATTTTTTTATTTACTAAATCAATAAAAAATTACAAAGATCCAGAACTATAATAAACTATAAAGTTCAGGAGAGGCGTTTGCGACGTCACTACTAGGTAAAATTGTACCTAGAAGTGACGTCACACGAAATTTCAACGTACTAAGTATATCGACGTTATTATTTGTTTGAGGAATGAAAATAAAATTACGTGTTCAATATTTTCTAAATGGCTTTTTTAAAGTCTTCATGCATATTAAATTATTTAAATAAAACTGCGTGAAGTACTAACTGGAAACTAGTTCAAAATACATACATAAGCTCACGCCTGTTTCCCAGCGGGGTAGGCAGAGACAATGGACCTCCACTTGCTACGATCCCTACATACATCTTTCGCTTCATTCACTCTCATAATATTCTTCATACAAGCACGTCGGTTTAGGGTGGATCTTATTTGACCTTTTGCGAGGATGTCTCCGATATGGTCAGAGAACGTTCGTCGAGGTCTTTCCCTTCAAAAGTAGTGCAAAATTAAACTATGTAAATACGAAATATCAGTCATTGAATAAAATTACTTCAAAACTGATTTTTCATTTCTTAATATCTCACTTTCACCTACTTTTTTTATTTGTAAGTATCTCTTAATATTTTGTCAAAATAATTGGAATTTAAAAGGGCCATGATTGCTCAAGCCACTGCCAGCGTTGGGTTCGAACCCGCACCTCAGAATCTCAAGGCAGGCAGCATTTAACAAAGAGTTTACACCACGTGAGTCATCTTTGTAATAAATCTTTCGTTAATTACCTTTTATTTGTGACTCTATTATAAAACTATGTTATTTGTTGAGTTAAAAGAATCATCGGAATTTACGAGTCATCATCATCAGCCCGTACAATGACCAGTGATGAACATGGACCTACGAGGGAAAGTTTTGGTAAAGTCACCACGCTTGGCAGGCGGTTTGATGACAGGCCGGATTGCTCATGCGTACCCGGCCCCCGCCAACAGCGGATCGAAGGAGTGTCCGGGAGGTTTTAGTGGTGTAGGGTCCTCTCCTCGTGGTATGAGTAAGCATACCACGCTATGGAGAGCGCGAGTACCACATATCTCACCGCCAGCGAATATGCTGCACGGCACTGCATACGCGCGGTAGGCATGCGTAAATGCGTTGCCCGCCGGACAACAAAAAAAAAAGGCAGTTTGATGACCGCAGTACTATATTGTAAATTGTAACACACAAGGAAACGCTGCTGCCCATTTTTCTTGTATTTACTTTTTAAAGATGATGTTATAAGAATCAGTAGCAACGCCTAATCATGCTTTGCGAGGTTCGTTATATAGTCCCTCAACCAACCAGACCCGGGAAAGGAAACTTTGAATTCACTTCCTCCGAGACTCAAATCGCAACACCATAAAGGTAAAATATACGGGTACGCACTTAAAATACCGCTAAATCTATACATATAATAAAACTGTAGAGATCGAATGTATATAGAAAGAAAATGCTTAAAACCGAGCCGAGGATGTTTTTCTTATCCAGACTTTTTTTTTGTTTTTTTTTCTCTGCCTGTTTGTACGGGCTTATCTCCGAAACTGTTGCACCGATTTAAATGATATTTTGCATGGTGGTACCTTAAATCCCATGTCAACATTTTAAATACTTTTAATCACAGAAAATTATTAAGTTCCCCTGTGGTAGTTAATGTTTTGAGCACACCGGATGCGTATGCGTAGACGTAAGCGTAGACGTGCACGTACCGCTGAGTTGTAATGTATGGAACCGTATGAGACAGGACACACCGCTTGCGTAACGTAGCCGTGCGCGTAGACGTAATGCGTAGCCCTACGCAATGCAGCTCCCAAGAAAAGAAAAGAAAAAGCTCCCGTTGCATGATGACGTTGTATTCAATGGCGCGCCTTATTGGACGTCACACCGAGCAGCAAAGGTACGTGCGTGTACACGCACGTACCTTTGCTGTGCGTAGCCCTACGCGCGTAACTTGCAGTCAGTTGTATTTTTTTACAAATATACTGGCACGTAGTGGTGTTTTGTATTGTTTTTATAATGAATAGAAAAACTTATTGAAATTGTGCGTATTTATGAATGTATCTACAATCCAAAAAGTAAATTCTACAAAAATGCATCGTATATATATATTCCGCAGGATTATTCTGGCACAATAGTATTAATATTGCTTCTTCCTCGTCATGTCAGACATCGTGCACAACACAACCTTCGAAAACAGAATAAAATATGGCTGCCGCAGCCGGGTACGCAATAGGCCATGTGCGTTGCGTACTCGGCTCGGATGCGTAAGCGTATGCGTAACCCGGTGTGACCTCGGGTTACGCCGTAACTCCGCACGTGTCTACGGCGTGATTACGCCGTAGTAACGCATACGCATTCGGTGTGCTCGAGCCTACTGAAGGAATAACAAACATCACGCGGAGAAAGTCGCGTGCATCAGCTAGTATCTAAATAATATTTTTTTGTTGTAAATACATTAATAATATATAATCTTTGGCGTGTGTTAGTTTTCTTTGTCCGAAGGCACGTGTCAAACCACAAGGCTTTGTTATTTTACTAGGCAAAAAGGTTATTTAATGGTTTTATAAACTAGAAACTAAGCAACCTGCGCAAGAGTGCACCGCCTATGGCACTTGGACTTCGGCTCTGTGCGATCGCTGGCGGGGGAAGAAAGAAATTCGATTTTTTACTTTTTTATGAGAAGTTTCATATACTAGTTTTATATTCACGGCTAGATATTGGGATTTTATTAGTCACCACGCTAGACACGGTGGTTGGTGACCGCATTATAAAGTTCTTATGCATAAGCGATTTCATTTAAATAAATCGGTCAATCCGAAGAAGCCATTTTCTTTAACAAACCGACATATGGCCGAGGTGAGTTGAGCCATGAGGCTTTTGCTACTTTATGTTTTTTTTTGTAATACTTATTATATTTAAATTTGTTCTAAAGTCAAATCAAGTCTCTGAAATCTATAATGTTATTATTAACAGGACAGATATGATGATGATAAGGTGTTTGTAATATATAGAATCGGCTCCGAAACTACTGGACCGATAAAAAAAAAACTTTCATCATTAGAAAGCTACAATATCCATTTAATGAAAAATTTCCCGCGGAAACGAGAGCAACGCGAGTAAAACCGCGCGGGGGAATCCAGTATGAAATAAGAATAACTTCATCAGACGTACATAATCCAACATGGCGGATTTCATTTTATTCTAACCTAAAATGTATGAATTACTGACTAACTAACTCGATAATCAAATTAGAAAAGGTGACCATGCATTCAGAAAGTCATTTGTCAAAACAAGAGATTAGTTAATGTCCCGAAACTAGGTGGTAGATTGTGTAGAAGTTCCTCGGTTGAGTGACGGTCCCGTCATCCACTACCCCGCCCCGCGCCGTCCGATGTGTTGTCAGCCTTAGTCTTTGTCTCAATTCAAAATATGTATGTAGGTAATATAACTAACTGTTAGCTTCTATTAAGGAATTTCACATATTTATGTTTATTGCTTAGTTAGGCTAAATATATTTTATAGGTACCTACCTAAATGATATTGTAAGCAAAAATGTTTTTAAAATCATAAAAAATTTATTACGCGTAGGCTACGTAATTAGCGTCAATTTTATTAATGGTAGTGTAGGTTTATTTAAAACTCTGTCTTTACCTGTACCTACCTAGTATCGAACCACACGTACAGTCAAACAAAGAAATAGGTGTACACCGTCAGTATTAAATAAGGTAAATTAATTTGTTTATGTCAGTACCTACTAAATCAGTAATTATTTATGGGTGCAGCTGTGTAATAATGCACATATACGTGTACATATACAAGGTGTAACGGAAAGGGTATATACATAGAAAGAGCAAGGCTTCTTTGCATCATAACAAACGATGTGTCAAGGGTTTCAACTCAAAATAAAATAAAATAAAGTCAGTATTATTTTGCAAACAAAAGATAAAAATGCGGAACCCTTTATTCAGAAATACCAGGAGTAAGAGGTTTATTTTTACTTGCAAATAGTTCGTTGACATCGATCAGCTGATTGAGTGCTAGTGATGTATTTATTTCAATTTGAAAAGTTTGGTTTCTGGTATCTATGAATTTAAAAAATCATTACTTCCGGACTTTTAGAGATAGGATTCAATAACTCTTGCCATATCGTTTGTTATGATCCAAAGAAGCCTTGCTCTTTCTATGTATATACTCTTTCCGTTACACCTTGTAGGTATACATTTAAAATGCGTTTCACAATGTGCAAAGCTATCTCTATTGTTGACTGTACCGAGAACACTCGACAACCTAGCGACAAAATGTGGTCAAATAGTGGTGAAATGTTAGTGTCGCTGCAGATTTTTACAGTTGCTTTGTGGTTGACAAAATTTGATAATGGTTGCGATGACGCAACTTGTGTCTTAGATGAGGCTGCCAGCTAGTTACCGTCGTGGCTTCTTCTTCTTCCTGCCCTTATCCCACATTACTTGGGGTCGGCGCAACACATTTGGTTCTTCCATTCTGTCCTGTCACCCGTCTCACTATCACTAACTCCTTTTTTTTTCATATCACTCTTTACACAATCCATCCATCTTTTCTTTGGCCTTCCTCTCCCTCTCCATCCATCTACATGTATACCTAAAACTCTTTTAGTAACATGCGTTTCATCCCTCTTCTTCACAGTTACCGTCGTGGCTAATGGTTGCTTAATTCAAGGACATGGCTTTTGCTACTTCACCGGGCATACAGGTGAGAATAGCTCCAACCTTGTTGAATTGTTTATAAACTACAAACTGAGCAACCTGCGCAAGAGGGCGTCCTCTGTGGGACTTGGACTCAGGGCGATCGCTCGCCCTCCATCAGCGACATCCCAGTCCTGAATCGAGGGATTGACTGAGTGGTTTCCGGCTTAGAATAGACCACCCCATGTCTTCCTATGTGTGTCGTGAGAGTCGACTAAGAGACATACAGCTGATGAATGCGCAGCTGCATCTATCAACTCAAGGATACTCACCATCTTACTGCAATCACCAATCCGTCAACGACCTTGGCTTTGACAAGGTTTGTATAGAGGAAGCCCATGTTCAGCAGTGGACGTTAACGGGCATAACCTACAAAAATAGGGTTTGATTTCTTGTTTGAAAAAGACAAGATCAAAGTTAAACATTTTACATTTTTACATTGGTTTGTAGTGGTGTAGATCTCGCGATAATTCCCTGTACCTATTGCGAGAGCTAGGGCCTTCCAGATAGTAGTAAAAGGAAGATAGAAAATACATTTAATAAAGCACTACACAAGATATTATAAAGCAAACATTTAGTAATATGTACAAAACAATAAGACGCCTTGCATGTTTTGCCGAAACAGTCGCCACCTTAGCATAGGCTAGGCGATACCTAGCACTGGTTTTCAGTTGGCAACTCGAGTAGTGGCCCACGCACGAGAGATGCTACACTTAAACAGATTAGCTATCTTTTTTTTTCGGTTTGACTTACGTAGGTAGCCACGAGGCTTTTGCTACTTCACCAGGCATAAAGGTGAGCAGAGCTCCAGCCTTAATAAATGGTTTAACAACTACAAACTAAGCAAACTGCGCAAGAGGGCGCCCCCTGTGGGACTTGGACCTCGGCTCAGGGCGGTCGCTGACGGGGAAGATTAGGTACCATTCATGCATATTTGTAGGGAAAAACAAAATAATAAATGAATAGAATACGTATATATAGCTTAACGTCAAACGAAAATAAATAGATTAAGGATTTGTCCTTATCCTTACTAATCTATAATCTATATAGGGGAGAGTCGGTTATATCGTACCACTTTTTAATTTGAATTAAATATTTTGACTATGACAAGAGTATTAATAATTAATGAATATGCAATAGAAAGTTTCATATTTTACCTTGCTAAGACAGAAAAATCAGTTCCATACGTTTACTCTAACATCCTTATAAATGCTTTTTTCTAAAGGACTGCCATCGGTACGATTTAGCCGACTAGTCATTTTAATCGTACCACCAAGTTTTTAAATCGTTCCATAGGTGTTTAAATCGTACCACTGAATTAAAGAGAGTAAAATTTTCAACCAAATTATTTATTTTAGCTCTTAGGTAATAAAGGAACATTAGTTTTAACTCTTAGGGAATATAGGAACATTATTTTAACTATTAGGTAATAAAGGAACATTATTTATGCCTAACTTTTAGTTAATAAAGGAACATTATCTTTAACTAATACGGAAAAAGGAACAATGTTATCAACACGTCTATAAGCTTTCTTATAAGAATAAAATCATTGTACTTTAGTATTGAGATCAATCAATACAGCTACAATAAGGATTATTAGAACATACAGTATAAATTATATTAATAAAGTAACGTTACAATATAAACAGTTTTGTTAAGAACTATATTTGTAATATAATGATTATTACAAATAGTATTGAGATCAATCAACACAACTATAATAATAATAATAATGAGAAAATACAGTATAAATTATATTAATAAACTAACGTGACAATATAAACAGTTTTGTTAAGTATATTTGTAATAATGATTGAGCATAGCTCTTATTGGAAACAATCATCGCAAATGTCTGGATTCGAAGTACACGTCTCATGTAGCCACCGCAGACAGCGAATGCATTGAATCCAATCAACCTTTAGGCCCTTTTTATCATAGTAAGAACGATTGCACTTTCCACATACATTTTCGAGATCATCATCGCTGTCATCATCATCATCTAATTCTATAACAAGTGTCTCTTCTGAATCATTGCTAAACAAATATGTATAAATTTCTACCTAAGAAATTTATTGTAAATAAATAATTTATGACATCGTCAACTAATGCTACAATAGATACTAGAGTAGTACATTATTTATGAACTAAGATTATAAATTTTACATTCAAAAAGTTTTCTAACAATATTAATAATAGAAAAAATGGATAAAATTAATTAGTTATTTCCATTCCGTGCGTTAAAAATAAACGTAGAACTTAACAATTGCTAGGTATCATTACATATTATGATTGTTTCGGTGATCTTTCAACTTGGCCGCAGCAGGTTGTGAAACACCTCTAATTGGTCTCAGTTTTATGACCGTGCCATACAATCATGCTTCAAGTTTTTGCGCTGGAATAAATTATATAAATCATTTGTGTACGTCAATACTTGAAGATTTTTTTTTACGCATTTTTTCGTTGATTGTGCGTAGGTATAAATGTGTCACCGGAAAATAATAAGAATCGTAACTTGATAAATTTTCTAGGTAGCTGACAAACTAAGGAAGTTCTTCTTCTTTCTGCCCTTATCCCATATTACTTGGGGTCGGCGCAACACATTTGTTTCTTCCATTCTGTCCTGTCACCCGTCACACTATCACTAACGCCTTTTACTTTCATATCACTCACACAATCCATCCATCATTTCTTTGGCCTTCCTCTCCCTCTCCATCCATCTACATGTATACTTAAAACTCTTTTAGTAACATGCGTTGCATCCCTCCTCTTCACATGACAATACCAAGATAAACGATTACCTTTCATAAACTAATAATGATAATAATAATAATGAAAATAATGAGGTTACGGGTGGTTAAAAAAAAAACCTACACCAAAGGAGTTTAACTGGACTTATTGAAGTTAAAGTTTTCTTGTTTTGTTATAACAGTAGCATAGTCTCGTTTGGTTAGGGTAGGTCAAGTGTGATAATAATTAAGTAAATAATGTAATAATTATGCGCGTCCACTGAAACTGCCAACTAAGTACATTTTACAACATGAAAAAACGCGAATAAAATAAAATTATGATAATAATTTCGACTGTATTTTTTTTAGTTTTCATTACACATCTCCACCAATTTAGTAATAGGTAGCGGTAGGCATTTGGCATACTAGTTTGTTATGCTCAACATATTACGTGGAATTGGTCCATATAAGGTTTCCAAATTGCTCCTGGGGCACTGGGAACTGCGATTCCTAGACAAGGGGCACAAACCCCTTGGTGGTGCTCGACCACTCCAGCGATCGCCCCTAGCCGAGCTCCAAGTCCCACAAGGGGCGCCCTCTTGCGCAGGTGGCTTAGATTGTAGTTTTAAACCATTTATTTAGGCTGGAGCTCTCCTGGCCTTTATGCCCGGTATAACAAAAGCCTCCTGGCTAACTACATAACGTCCGTCCGAAAAAAGGCTAACCTGGGTCCGGTTCCTCCCTGCGACCTCCTTCTGGGACATTACGCGTGTGGGAAATGTTGGCACTGCCTCTTATATTTCTCCGGCTCCGCCTCTTATCTTGCGTTTGACGATCTTAGAGTCGATATGATCACCAGCGAGCGGTCGCATCGCTGGGGTAAAGTTCGTTTAGCACAGATTAATAAATTAGCGACTAGCCATTGAATCGCATAATTACAGTTGCATGTTGTTCAATGCGTTATTCGTATGCTCTTATCGTTGTGTTGAGAATACAAAAAATTTGTTGGACGGTGCGTAGATGTCAATTTCCGAGCGGATTGCTGATCATACGTAGGTAGGGTCACCAGATGAAAAAATCAAAAGTCCGGAGTAAAGGCCTGATTTCGATTGAAAAACCCCAGATTATTTTTACAGTTTGACAATTTTCTCTCAAACGTACGTTTAACAATTTAGAAAAGTCGTAATATAATCGTTTTTATACACTGCGGATATCGCAATTTTTCACCAAAAGAATATTATTTTTAGTTTGTTTAACTTTTTATTAAAGAGATCTTTAAAATGTAAGCTGCATTTCATTGAAAATTCTAATAATCCTGATATTTCATGAGATTAGCCAAAATCCGGCCGCAATTCTGAGAAGTGTCCAAAAATCCTGAAATCTCAGGACAAATCCTGAGATATGGTAACTAGAGATGTGTAACTCAGGAGTGATTCGTAAAAAAGATTTAAATCCGTCACAAAAGATGTATAAATCAGTAACTCCCTCGTTTCCTCAATACATCTTTAAATCTTTAACTCTTTAACTCTAAGGTTCATTACAGATTGATTGAACATGAAAAGATCTAGAGTGAAATGACTATTGCAGGATTAGGCGACACAAAACGAGACGGAGAATGATTTGTATGTTCTAAGTCTGTGTATGCGTACTACAATGATCCTTGGCATTTTTATTGAATCTCGCATGTACGAACAAAACTATTTCTTCCATCTTGGTCACAAAGTGTTAAATCTAATGTGAACTTAGGATCGCTCATAATTTCGTTGATTTTGTTTACATTTTTTTAAACATTATTTTTTATAAATAAATAATTATTTAAAGATTAGGTCGTAGGACCATCAATCTTTAAAATTTCTTATCGAAAAAAAAAAAATGATTGACTAGCCCATCAAAATGCAAGTGAATGATTCAATTCACCCGCAGAAACATTGAAAGATTAGGTGAGTGAGTGAGTTATTTAGAAGATGGGAGTTATCTGGGATTGAAAGATTTAAAAGAGTGATTTAAATCTTCTTATCAAAAAGATTTATAAATCTCTGTTCCTTTAAAAGATTTATTTTGCGCATGTCTAATGGTAACCATATACGTAGGTAATCTCACTGCGTACGAACTCCGCACACCTTAATAATAAGATGTAATCTTTTGTTTAGCAGACATAATCTGAATCATCATTAATCATTAATATGATTTTAGCTTAAAATCATAGGTAGGTTATGTCATGATTACCCAGCTTTCAACTTTCTCCTAAATTTTAGTTTTTTCCCATTTAGAAATCGTAGACGAAAATTAGTTTTTATAGATAATTTATTGCAAAACAATTAAATAAATCAAGAACAGATGTTAAAACAATAATTTCGAATCGATGCTATTCAAAGATTTATTGCTAAATTATGATGAATACTGACGATTTCAGGATGTAATAAGGGGAGCCAATTTTATTTATTTCTTTTCGGACGGACATATTTAGTTAGCCAGGAGGCTTTTGCTTTTCACCGGGCATAAAGGCGAGCAGAGCTCCAGCCTAGATAAATGGTTTAAACACTACAAACTAAGCAACCTGCGCAAGAGGGCGTCCCCTGTGGGACTTGGACCTCGGCTCAGGGCGGTCGCTGACGGGGAGATTGAGGGCCTATGGCTTTTAGTGGTTAGGTGACCGGTCTTCAATTTTATACAGCACTAGCTGAAAATTTTTTTTTTTTTTTTTGTCCGTGGGGAAATGCATTTACGCATTCCCACCGCCGCTGCAGCGTATTCGCGCGGTGGCGGTGGGATATGTGGGACTCGCCCTCTCCATAGCGTGGTATGCTAAACTCATACCACGAGTAGAGGACCCTACCAAAGCACTAGCTGACCCAACAGACGATATCCTGTCTAAAACTAGACTAAAACTCTATATTAAATTTTCTATGAACTTTTAATATGAGTGATCTCTGAACTCTGGACTAACCGTGATGTGCACTAAGAGCACTACTAAGAGCATTCTGTCAATGTTATGTCCATCGCCATAAGATTACATAAAAAAAAAATATTATCAAATGCGATAAGGTAATAAAGAAAATGTAATATTGAGGTTAAGTTTTTTTACATTTTCTAATTTTCCGCGCAATTTTCTTATTTTATTATTTTGTAAGTACCTTCTCCCGATAATAACAAACACAAACAAAAATAAAATAGTGAAATCGGTCCAACCCGGGTTCACCCGTGATGCCGTACCAAGGAAAATAGGGATTCATTTTTATATATATAGATAGATAGATATATATATATATATATATATATGTATCAAAATGTTCGTCCAATATTCTTAAAAAGTAATCTAATTTCAATACTTGATCATATTTATATATGGGATAAAATATAATGACCACCAAAAATATATACTTGCCACCAGAAAAATAAAGTCTAAAATTATAATAGTACTAGCTATTTTAGTCACGACTGCACTTCAAATTGTATTCGAACACCAAATGTAGTTAATGATCACCAAATGTAGTTAATGATCACCAAATCTTAGCGAGCAAATTATTGCGCTATTTCTACCTTAATAAAATCAATGAAAAATGACAATCGGTTAGGTTAGGTTAGAGCTGCGGCCATACAACGCACGAGCCGAGCGAGCGAAGCGAGCGGTGCCGCGGCAGCGGCCGGCGAATGCCAGAACCGAATAGTAAATTAGTAAAACATTTAGGTACTTTTGGTGATCATTTACTACTTTTGGGTTAACAATGATTTATTTGGAGTCATTTTGCTTAAATACGATGGCGAAATGTTAAAACTTTGGTTACAATTTTACATTAAAATGCGGGTTTAATTTTGGTGATCTTTTTCAATTTTTCTGATGGTAAGTTAAACATAAGCCTTTATATATCTTACATATAATAAAACTGTAGAGGTCGAATGTCTACATAAAAAAACAACGCTTAAAAGAATCAGGGGGATGTTAGAAGTAAAATAGAACACATCCAGATTTTTTTTTTGTTTCTCTATTTGTTAATCTGTTTGTACGGGCTAATCTCCGAAACTGTTGCACTGATTTAAATGAAATTTTGCATGGTGGTACCTCTTATCCCCGGTCATTAATAAGTTACCGTGGGATAGTTAAAGACCAAAGGAATTACAAACATCACGCGGACAAAGTCGATGACATCAGCTAGTTATAAATATTATTATTATTTATGATATATCTATATCTGCTATATATAAATGTACAAATAAATAAAATTGATCTGTCTGTTTGTAATACAAAAATAAGTATCTAAAGGGTGTAAAACAAAACACCGTAAAAAAAAATGCGAAGTACCTATATAAGGCTAATTTTTATTTTTTTAGTCTATTTGTTTGTCCGCCCCATCTCTAAAACGGCAGTACCTACCAATTTCTACAGGACTAAACTGGTAGAAAGCAGGAAAAATAATAATATAAAGAGTTACTCAGCCTTGTTTTGATTTATTTATTTATGCAAAAAAACATCAATTTCCTTACTTAACGCACCCGAAGTGACAGGATTTTTTTAGGGTTGCGTATCCGAAGGGTAAAAACGATACCCTACTACTAAAACTTCGCTGTCGGTCTGTCACCAGGCTGTATCTTCACAGCCGAGATAGCTAGACTAGACTAGATAATTTTCACAAATGATGTATTTCTGTTACCGCTATACCTAACAACAAATATTAAAAATAAAATAAATATTTAAGCTGGGCTCCTAAACAACAAACGTGATTTTTTGGCCTTTTTTGATCGATACTAATACCGGCAACGGTAGGCACTTGAAAATGGTACGGAACCCTTCGTGCGCGAGTCCGACTCGCACTTGTTTATAATTAACAGACAGGTTGCAGGTAAAAAAACAACGTATATTTTAAAGGTTCACTTCGTCTAAAGCGAAGTTGAGAGAAGCATGAATAAACGAAATGAAATTAGTGTTTTAAATCTTCTGCTTCTGAACAAATGGTACACAAACACTCTCGTTAAAATTATTACATCCATACTAGTCTATCTATGTATATTAATATTATAAAGAGGAAAGATTTGTATTTTTGTATGTATGTTTGTAATGAATAAACTCAAAAACTACTGTGCCGATTTCAAAAATTCTTTCACCACTGGAAAGCTACATTCACCCTGAGTGACATAGGTTATATTTAATTATGAAGTTCCCACGGGAACGGGAGTTACGCGGGTGAAACCGCGCGTGAGAAGCTAGTAATATTTTAAAGAAGTAAAGATTGTGAGTTTCTGACGTTGAAGGGGTATATAGATATCCCCCTTCAACGTCAGAGATCTCTGAATCTACTAAACTGATTTTGAAAATTCTTTTACCAATAGAAAGCCACGTTATTTGTGAGTGTCATAGGCTATAGCATAGTTTAAAGTTTCCACGGGAACGGGAACCACGCGGGTGACACCGCGCGTGACAGCTAGTAAAAATATAAGTGACGATATACTTCATTGAATTTTAGCAACCATTAAGTTGAGACACCAATTTTGAGGCCACAGTTTTATAATGTTTTATTATTAAAATAAAACCTTTTTTTTAGCCCCGAGGCTTTTGCTACTTCACCGGGCATAAAAACCACACAACACCACAACAACCTCCGTAGCGTAGCTGTATTTGGCTCGCTTTAAATGTCGGAGGTCGTGGGGTCGATCGGATATCGGTCGAATGATTTCTTCCCGGGTCTGGATGGTTGAGGGAATACCCTCCGTGCCTCGGAAAGCACGTTAAGCCGTTGGTCCCGATTGTTATAACATCATCTATAACAATCGTATACCAGGAAACATGCAGCAGCGTTTCCTTGTGTGTTACGACATAATTCTGCGGTCACCAACCCACCTGTCAAGCGTGGTGACTATGCCAAATACCCCCTCCCTCGGGAGGAGGCCCACATCCCATGTTCAGCAGTGGACGTTGTACGAGCTGATGATGATGATGATGATGATGATATCTTCCTATGGGTGTCGTAAGATGACTTAGGGATATACAGTTGATGGATGGGAAGTAGGTTTTATCACTTCCTTACATCAGTGATATCAGTGGCACCTCTGGGTTGTGGCCCTAACGCCATAAGGGTGCCCCTCATCCGTGTGTCACTTAATTGTATGCTTTTATAAATTCTCAATATAAAGCTATAACAATTAATGTAAATATGAACTTATTATGAGTAGAGGAATTAATGACAAACGGACAGACGGAGTACATTGTCTGTAATGTCCAGCACTTAGCAGCAATTAGCAGCACTCACAGGTTGCACTTGCTAGTAATAGTTACCTAAGTAGTTTTATTCATAGAATAAGAATAATAAGCTATTAATTACAGTTATTTTTCATTGTGATTTTGACAAGTACAAGTGTATGTAAATACCTAAGTGCTGAATAAATTCATTATTTCATTACGACCTCCGTAGCGTAGCGGTATATGGCTCGCCTTGAATCTCGGAGGTAGTGGGTTCGATCCCCACACCGGACAGAAAATCTTTGTGTAAATTCTAAGATTTCTTTCCGGGTCTGGTTGGTTGAGGGACTGTCAAGCGTGGTGACTATGCCAAATACCCCCTCCCTCGGGAGGAGGCCCACATCCCATATTCAGCAGTGGACGTTATACGGGCTGATGATGATGATGATGATGATTATCAGTACAAATTTATTTTCCATCTTACTACGATCAGCAATCCGTCTGCCAAGCGTGTTGATTATGGTAATATCCCTCAACGGTCATAACGGCTTGCCAAGGACTGTTAAGAGGAGGCTCATGTTCAGCAGATGATGTAAAGGGGCTGTTGAAGTCTTAAATAAGTAAAAATAAATAGTCATAAAGCAAAAAAATCTGGTACAAACTTGCTACTGTTGTTAGGGTCAATTATTGTAACCATTTTTTAAATCAATTGACCTGGAAGTATCTATGTCAATGTTTCGATGGCTTTTGTGTTATATGACATAGTATGTTTGTTTAATTTATTTAGTACAAGTATTCAAATATTAAGTATCATTACAGTAAGGAGTGCTTCTCAAACTGTATTTAATTCCCACACAAGGTAAATAAATTCTCGTAGCGCAGGGCACTCTACAAATCCGCAGGCGGCGCCCTAGGCTCGGCCTCGAGGAGTGGGGCAAATGGGCCACTGTAAGTGTGGCCCAGGTGATCCCGCGGTACCATATTGGCCGCGGGTGCCGTAGTGGGGCCGGATTGCTCATGCGTGCGCTATGGAGAGGGCGAGTCCCACATATCCCATCGCCAGCGCGCGAATACGCTGCAGCGGCGTTGGGAATGCGTAAATGTATTTCCTCTGGGACAGCAAAAAAAGGCGACTTTACAAACACAGTCTGACTCAAAATAAGGATCTGTGGTTAACCCAAATGATAATCCTGGGTGGGAATCGAACACAGAATACCAGGACTCAGAAACAGGTTACGCGACCACTGACCTTTTCGGACGGACATACGTAGTAAGCCACGAGGCTTTTGCTACTGCACCGGGCATAAAGGCAATCAGAGCTCCTGCCTGAATCAATGGTTTAAAAACTATAAACTAAGCAACCTGCGCAAAAGGGCTTCCCTTGGACCTCGGCTCAGGCGGTCGCTGGCGATGCGATTGAGGGGTAACGACTTTTAGTATTTTAGGGGATTTTGTGCAACAGAAACTCTACTTTACAGTTCGCGGGCCTCTCGGACTTCGGGTCTACGAGGGCATCACTTTGTAGTCACTTTGCGTTCTGCCACTCCCTAAGTGGCGGCGGGCGCGGCGTGTGCTACAGTGCAGCACGATGACACTGCTGACTAGCACTGCGATTACTATAAGACAACCACCAGTAGCGGAAAAGCTTTTTTTCTTTATCAGCCCATTAACGTCCACTGCTGACCATGGACGTTCTCTTTAACATACCTTGGCACGCCGTCGTTGAGGTATATTGCTATAATCACCACGTTTGGCGCGCAAATTTGTATCCTTGAGCTGATAAATGCTACTGTTCTTCCATCAGCTGTATGTTCCTTAATCGCCTCTGGGCACCGCCACCTATGGGCAGACATGGGCTGGTCTAGACGGAGCCGGAAACCATATGACTAACTAGTGATCAATCGCAAAGCCTTTTTTTTCAGATTGTCTTACGTTGGAAGCCACGAGGCTTTTGCTTCTTCACCAGGGATAAAGGCGAGCAGAGCTCCAGTCTTAATGAATGGGGAATCGCAAAACCAAAACAAGAAATAGTAATAGAAGACATCAAACTTTTCCTGATCTCTGATTGCTACAAATATCAAATTTCACTAATTATAATAAAAACTAAGAAACATTTAAGATTGGCCGCCTTCTATACATTATGATCATTAAGAACGTGGAACCCAATGTTCAATGACGCACGCAAATATAATTTACTTGACCGGTTTTCGAACTCGCATTAGAATATATCCATGTTAGGTTTTAAATTAGCAGGTAATTCCGCTTTTAAAGTGTGTGACCCAAAAACTGAGACTGATTTACATAACACAAACAGATTTTAGATGAAAAATAGGAATTGTCAAGTGATTTATTATATTTTCGACGAACATAAGTAGTGAGGCTTTTGCTTCTTCACGGGGCACGGCTGAAATCTTCTTTATTGGTTCAAAAACTACAAACAAAGCAACCTGCACAAGACGGCGAACCTTGTAAGACTTTGACCTCGACTCTGTGCGGTTGCTTTTAGTGGAGTGTGCTAACGTTTCTCTATTTTACAGTTAGCGAACCTCTCGGACTTTGGTTCGGAGAGGATTGGAAGGTTCCTTGCAAACTAAGGGTCACGTGAAATTTTTCCCATTCTCCAATATCTCTTATGCCAATTGTAAAGCATGGCAACGGGCATTTTTTCAAGGGTGAACATCCGTTTGCCACAAGGCTTTTACTATTTAACCAAAGGGAATGGGCAGCAGCTAGCTTAGTACAAGAATATAAGAATTTCGACAAATGTTGAATCTATGATAAAATGCCTTTTAACCAGCGCTTACAGATGTTACAGTATATATGGCATTTCATCCCGGACAAAAAAAGGGGCGTAACTAACATCGTATTAGCCGTATCATTGATAGGAGTCTCGGGTTATCAGAGTCCCGGACGTGTGTAGAGGGCCTCTCCAACAAGTTTCAAACGATGCCCGTATATCAAAAAAATTAGAAACACGTGTATGTTACATGCCGTGCTATGGGTTAGAACTAGTCATTATCATCAGTCAGTTTTCATCCACTGCTGAACATAGGCCTTCCCCATTGATTTCCAGCGTGAACGATTGCTAGCAGCCTGTCTCCACTGACTCCTTGCGACCTTTATGAGGTCGTCGGTCCATCGTGCAGACGGTCGTCCCACTGTGCACTTGCCAGTTCGTGGTGTCCACTCGAGAACCTTTCTGCTCCATCAGCCGACAGTTCTTCGAGCTATGTGTCCTGCCTAGTGCCACTTTAATTTGATTATCCTTATTAGAACTAGTGTTGAAGCAAAACTAGTTTTTTTAGCCGAAACCGAGATTTGGCCGCGCTGGTTTGCAGGCACGAGTTAGCTGCCAATTTTACCGAATGACGCTTGAAAACACTGGAGACTCGGCGGCGCCGAAAGTTTGGGCTATATTTCGCTTGAAACCGAAACTAAGGCCAAAATTGGCAGAAACCGAAATTTCGGTCGGTAACTATTTAGAATCTCTTTCGAGTTATTTGCGTGAAGCTAGTTGTTTTGGGTCCAGGTGTATATTGTGACTGTACATTGATAAGAAAATTATAGTTCAATTCACCATAGACAGATTTAAAGCCGGATTCAATTGGCTAATACACTTTTTAATTACTAACTTTTTGTTTGTTGTAAATTCTATTTGTAAAACTCATTGTTTTCAATTGAATATGTTAGCTATCCTATATTTAATGTTATTACGGATAACATCTTAGGTGAATGAACAACAACATAATATTTGATTGTGGCAATTGACAATATCCAAGATGGATTTTTTGCGGGTCTATGCCATGGACCGTAGAATGACGCACATACATTAACAGCAAAATAACTGTTATTACTGTATGGTGTGACGTACGACTGCATAGCTTGAGGTCCCGAGCTCAATTCCCGGAGGAATTTTTTATCGAAATCATAGTCATATCGTTACGTTACAACTGATCAGACTGCAGTCTTGTTTCTATATATGTAAATCTTTGGGAGCGATTTCTGTACTCGATACCTTCTTGAAATTATCATTGTTGTCTTCACACTTTCCTGCTACGAGTGCCAACATATCGATGTAGAAAATGATTAATTAAAGACTTTAAAATATGAAAAAAGAATTAGCGATCTCGGAGTTTCTTTAAGTCTTTCTTCTCCGGATGTCACAACGTAGACCAGGTAGATAGAGAAAGACTCGCAAGAATCTAGGATAGGGTCCGGTCGTCCTCGCAAGGCGAGGCTCGCGACAGTCGCGACGCATTCTATGCATCAGACCCGATCCTAGCCCGCGCTGGTTGATCTTAATTATATTTATAATATAATAAGCGACTTTCACAAGCCATAACAACATTGGTAAATTTTATTTAATAACATTATTGTTGAAATGTCAACTAATTTATTAGTCAAGATTGTTTTTTCTTTTTTGTTTTCATTGTCACTGTATTTGACTTATAATAAATACGATCGATTCGTCTAATGTAGACGTCAATAAACGTTTTCATTTCATTTCATATGATTACTTACCTACTTTAGGGTTATATTGACCCATTTTTTTCTTTTGTTTTTAAAAATAGAGATAAATAAATTTTGATCACCGGCAGGACTCGAGCCTCCATCTTAGGTGTAGCCCCTAATGCCTTAACAAATTCGGCTACGGTGGAATCCCAGCCGGTTGTCGAAATTTATCAATCTCATTTACAACACGTCTCTAAGAGGAAAGTTAGTGCCATCTATCGGTAATGATCAACATTACTTCGACAAATATCCAAATTTGCATTTGGAATTAAATATTTAAAAAAATATATTAATCTCAACTTTGAAATTAAGTACTTAAACGGTAAAATTTTCCCTTACATATTCAAAAGTTTAAAACACCTTTAATATAGACCTTTGTTACTGTATAGTCCGATCAATCTAGACATAAAAATAGTAGTCAAATACGGAAAGCTGAAACTTCGTGGAGAGCTTGGGATTACCATGAGAAAGGAAGTTTTAAAAGTCCCCATTAATCCCATGTGCGCTACAAAAGTTATTCGGGGTCAAAGGTCAAAATTTGAGATTTTATTCGAAAACGATAAGTTTTATCAAAAAACCAAGCTCTTCCCGAAGTTTCAGCTTTCCGGGAAATAATGTTATTTCAAATGTCTTTATTGACCGGTCTAGTATTATTGAAGCAACATTAACGTAATAAATTTAAATATTAAAGTATTTTTTGCATGGATAGTAAACGCTGAGGAGCTAGTCATTTTTATGAGTCTTAGTAATATCATTTTATGATTAGCCACCGGGATAATATTGAAATAGAGAATTGCCTGGGCACATAGGTACTTTTTTATTGAGATCCTTCGCGTAAAGGCAAAATTACGATTTAACTTAATTCGCAGGATGTGGATTGATGTTTATGAATTATAAATAAATAAATAAAAATAAAAAAAAACTGAAAATAACATAAAATAAAAAAAAAATCTTTTTATTTCAGACATATTTGGTCCATAATACTGTTACTGTAAAAAAAACTAATTTAAGTATTTGCCGCCCTCTGGGGCCCCGGGCACACGTACTTGTGCTTGAACCCAGTGCCCCAGAAGGGTGCTGTCCAGCTTGTGGCTGAGCATTATCAGGATATGTTTTTTTTAGGTCTGGCACCTTGACAACGTATAACATTTTTAGCAGTACCAACATAAGTATTAAGTAAGTAGGTTTGTTGGTCTCATCCAGTATCTAACTATTTATAACTTGATTATTTATCTAACAACTGTTAATGTCGAGTGCGCAAACAGTACTAGTGTGTGCCGAGGTGTTAATTATTCTATACTTGAAGCAGATAAGGGGACGTCCATTAAGTATGTCACACGTAAAGTGTGAAATGGTGTGATTACGGGTGGGAAGTCAAACGGAGGAGTGACCGGATTTAGTGGTGTAGCTAGGCCTCTCCTTGTGGTATGACTATAGCATACCACGCTATGGAGAGGGCGAGTTCCACATTCCCCTTGGCCGGCGCGAGAACACTGCAGCGCCGGAGGGGATGCAAAAATGCATTTTGTACAACAATAAAAAAGGGTGGGATGTCTTAAGGTCCAATATATATCTAGGTAATTATAATTAAATATCTACTTTGATGTGGATTTAATAAAAAGTTGTCATTTCAATGGAAATTCGGCTGATTTTGGTAGCGTGACCGCCGTTTACCATTTTCGTTTCATAATTTTTTGATCTAAAACTGCTAAACATGTGACGTCACACTTTTGAAGAGGGAGTCTCATAAATATGACCAGCTTTGGAGGGGGGATAATTGTTTTTTTTTTATTGACTTAAGATGCAGATTCGAGATTTATTAATCAAAATTTTTGTCACGTACTTTTTGGATGGCCCTGTATAAGGTCAGAGGTGATAATATAACAATAAATGAGGTGTCGCGGGAAACCCAATAATATGATATATAATATGCAGCTTGAAATAATGAAAGACAATACCTATGGATGGATAGATAGGTAAACTCCGTAGCGTAGTGGCTCGATTTAAATCTCGGATGTCGTGGGTTCGATCTCCACGCCGGACAAGAAATCTTTGTGTAAATTTTAAGATTTCGTGCCTCAGAAAGCACTTGAAGCCGTTGGTCCTGATTGTCTATCATCTGTAACAATCGTATACCAGGGAACAGGCAACAGCGTTTCCTTGTGTGTTACAACATAATACTGCGGTCATCAACCCACTACCAAGCGTGGTGACTTTGACAAAAACCCTCCCTCGGAAGGAGGCCCGTGCCCGTTCAGCAGTGGATGTTGTACGGGCTGATGATGATGATGCGGCCAACAGGAATATGGGTATTCCTGTTACTGTATGTTCCTGTATTTTAGGCATTCCTTTAGGGGAATGCATCTTTTAATTGTATATGTTGCAGGCAAAACTCTTAACCTGTTAAAAGTACTTTAAAAATAAAATAAAAAATAAGTTAAAAATCATTTTTATTTACGTAAACCTATTACAGGCACTTGCAAATAGTCAAAACAATAATTTAGTATTTAGTATTATTATCTATAATTATCATATTTTATAAATTTTTCATATTAAACCAGTATTCAAGTTATTATTTTAATTATATTTTAGTCTTAACGTCTTAGTTTATTATTTAACTATATTGTGTCAAATAGCTTGTTCTGTCTATAGTAGGTTAGAACAATTGTCATTATTTAGGTGGACCATGAGTATATAACGACGGACGCGCTTTAATGCTATCACCGGATCCAATACGCCCCAACTGAGAAGATCCGGCGAAACAAACTCAGTGGGTTATTCTACTGCCGGTTTTAACACGACCAAACCAACATGACCAACGAAACATACTCAAATGGGCAGAACGTAGGTTTTGGTCTATTTAACAAGCAAAATCAGTCAAAACTAACGTAACTTAAAATTTCTTTTGACTGATTTTGCTAGTCAAAAGTACTTTTGATCGGCCTAGATTCTTGACTGCAACATATACATGTATTTTATGCAAAAATGTAAAATACTGTTTAATTAATGAATGCGCCTACGTTATGTATGATATTTTTATAGTAGGTAATGAGCAAATTTACCTATATATGTGAGCATAAAGTCGATTTGCTTACTACATGAAATGGTCTAAATTCATTATGTGAGCAATTTTGATCAATCAATAAATAGTATTACATTTCACGGTTTAGTCCTCGACTTTTTCTCGACGGCGGATCGTATTAATAGGGTATTATAACGTATTAATTTTTGTTGGTTTGTTTGAATTGAATAGGTTTCGAAAATACTTGACGGGTTTGAAAAATTCTTTCACCAATGGGAAGCTACCACTACAAGCTACAGCTTAAGGATCCTTACTAAAAGGCCAATATAACCCAAAGTGTAAAAAAAATACCAAAAAAATTCATTACATCGCGTGCGCTTCGAATTCAATTTATTATTGAATGAGAGATACGCGGGTGAACCGCGTGCGGGAAGCTAGTAATATATAAACCGGAAGAGTTTGTTTCTTTGTTTGCTTGAACTCACTAAACTCAGGAACTACCGGTCTGATTTGAAAAATTCTTTCAGTATTAGGTAGCACATTTATCGAGGAAGGCTATAGACCCTATTTAATTATGAAGTTTCTTTGGGAACAGGAGTTACGCAGGTAATGGGACCGCGCGCGGGAATTTAGTAATTTAAAAAATAAAAATGCAATTAATTGGTTAATGGGTATTGATATTGATAAAGATGTTAAATGTCAACCGAAAAGTAATAAAACTTACCTATCTACTTACCTTAATAACTTATCTAGTCTATTATGCATAAAACTTCTATTAAAGTATAGTCTATTAGTTTATTAAAGTAGTATATGAGATTGAAGTATAAATTAAAATTTGTAAAAATTTGTAAAATTTTGTAACCTTAAGTTTAGTAAGTAAAAAATAAAAATGAAAAAATTACTGTCCTTTACCACGCCGTGGCGACTTGTAAATAAAGCAACATTTAGCACGAAATTGTAAAACATGTATGTAATCAATGTATTAGTGTATGTTTTGTTAGTTGTCCTGAATAAATAAATAAATAAAACTATTCGACAAAACTCATAAAAGACGTTATATTTATGTAAATAATTCGGTCCTAATTAGATACTTGTATACCTAACACTTTTTTTAAAATGTCAATTTAATCAATTATATCGAAATCTTTACTAATATTATAAAGAGTAAGAATTTGATTGTTTGTTTTCATTGAAAAGGCTTCGAAACTACTGGACCTATTTTAAAAAATCTTTAACCATTAGAAAGCTACGTTAACCAGGAGTAAAATAGGCTATATTTAATTACTAAGTTTCCACGGGAACGGAAACCACGCGCCCTCCCGACCCTTAGTTTGCTAAGAACCTTCCGATGTCCTCGTAGATCCGAAGACCGAGAGGCCCGCGAACTGTAAAGTAGAGCGACAGTTGCACAAAACTCCCCTAAACTAAAAGCCATAATCCCTCAATCTCCCCGTCAGCGACCGCCCTGAGCCGAGGTCCAAGTCCCACAGGGGACGCCCTCTTGCGCAGGTTGCTTAGTTTGTAGTGTTTAAACCATTTATCTAGGCTGGAGCTCTGCTCGCCTTTATGCCCGATGAAGTAGCAAAAGCCTCAAGGCTAACTACATAAATGTCCGTCAGAAAAAAAAAGAAAGATTGTATTCAAATTGTTTGTTAGTATAATTAGACAACGTAGCGGTTTAAAAGAAGATGAAGTGACAAAAATTGAAAAGAGTATGCTTAGATGGTTTTATCAAGTACAAAGGATTAATGAAAGGCGAGTAACAAAGGTATTTACAAGGCTCACTCTATTTACACTCACATCTGAGTGAAAACGCCGGGAGGGGACGCCCTAAAAGGACATACACTGACCTCATAGGTGATGTTCTTCAGAAAGGTCAGGTGCGTAGTACTCGCAACCGGCGTGCGTGTATGACCAGATGTATGAACGTGGACGAGGCAAAGGGAGTGTGTAAGGATCGTAACGTTCTGTAGTTTCTGCCTACCCCCATGGGAAAAAGGCGTGATTATATAATAAGTTGTATAAGTTGTTTTTTAGTACAAACAATTGTGCACTGAACCATCGAGATGCTGTCCGCAACTTCGTCCGCGTTAAATAAGGATTTAACAAGCTATCTACTACTAACTAAGCTATGACGGCACCGGGGGCTCGGAGGTTGTGGTAGTTGCTTCTGAGACATGGTGTTCTGGGTTCGATTCCCACCCGGAACAATTATTTGTGTGAACCACAAATAGTTGTTCTGAGTCTGGGTGAGCTTTGTATCCATGAAATGAATGTTCGTAAAATCCCCCGCGACACAGGGATTTATTTCCCTAGCGGAAGTTGCCTTTTAACATAACATAACATATCTAACAATGAAAGTCTCGTCTAAATCGGTACTATTGTTTTGGATATTAGGCGCAATACATAGACGAACAATCAGACCTACAAAAAAAAAATAGCTTATACCTTAGCAATTTACCAGTACGTGTAAAGGCGGAAACATATTAAATTAAACGCGACGCGACCCGATGAAACGCGTGTTGAGTCGAATCGAATATATTGTTTTCTATAGACCAGAATCACACTATGAACACCCGACGCGACGCGACGCAACGTGTTCATAGTCTGTTTCTGGTCTATAGAAAACAATACATTTGATTCGACTCAACACGCATCGCGTTTCATCGGGTCGCGTCGCGTCGCGTTTTAAACAATATGTTTCCGCCTTAAGTCTCGCTCGAATCGGTCAAGTCGTTACATGTGAAGTGACAATATCTAATAAGGTTGATGATCGAATGTACCATATGAATACTTTGTTATTTGATAAACAAATAAAGAAACGACTCTATTAGTACCTACCATATATATACATTCATAGGCATTTATTAAAAACCTGAGAATTTTCCATGACTTACAAACAGACACTTCAATTTTTTTTTCCTATTAATCTCTCTTGCTAAGCTGAATTGCATGTGTTACGAGTGGGTTCACGTCAGCAGTGCAATGGGTGGGGACTGAACCTGCGACCACAAGATCACCAGTCCGACGCCCTAGCCATTGGGCTACGGCCGATTTTCTTTGTATAGAAAGACTTTGTTTTCTTCGTCTTTCGATTATATTGCCTTCTCTTTCCTTCGGAGCTATGCTCGCCTTTATGCCCGGTAAAGTAGCAAAATCCTCCTACATTAAGGCGAAATGCATTACTCATCCCGCACTGGGATAGGGTTTACCCGTTATAACCTCCCGGGGCCTCATCATCATTACCATCAGCCCGTTTAACGTCCACTGCTGAACATGGGCCTCCACCCGAGGGAGGGTATTTGCCATAGTCACCACGCGGGTTGGTGACAGCATTAATACGTTGTAGCCTCGTGCCACACAAGGAAACGCTGCTGCCCGTTCTTTGGTATACGATTACGATTATACATGATGTTATAACAATCGGGACCAACGGCTTAAAGTGCTTTCTGAGGCACATCCGTGCCTCAGAAGGCAGTCCCTCAACCAACCAGACCCGGAAAGAATACTTTGTATTTACACAAAGATTTCCTCTTCAGCGTTGGGATCGAACCCACGACCTCCAAAATTGAAAGCGAGCCCAATACGCTCCGGAGGTTGTCTCCCCGGGGCCTGAATGGGCTGAAATAATATAACTAGCTTCTGCTCGCAGTTTTACCCGCATATCTGACGTCACCGTTGGAACTTCAAACTTAAATACAGCCTTTAGGCTTCCTCGATAAATGGGCTATGTAACAATGAAATAATAATATTTCAAATCGAACTAGTAGTTCCTGAGATTAGCGCGTTCAATATTAAATTATTATTATTAAGAGCCTACGTTGTCCCACTGCAGGGCAAAGACCTCCTTTTCCTCCTTCCATCTATCGCGATGTAATACGATTAATGCCAATCCTTTAAAAAATAATCCAGCTCATCTCGCCATCTTCTTCTGCGCCTGCCGCGTTGACGTTTCCTGCCTGTTGGGCTTCATAGAGTGGTTATTTTAGCCCAGTGCTCCTCCAGCATGCGGCAGATATGGCCGCGTTAGGGCGTTCAAGCAAACATAAAAACAAACTCTTCAGCTTTATATAGTGTGACTGGTAATTAGTGACCGATACCTAAACACATGATTGTGCTCATGATAACAAACAACTTTTACAATGGCATCAAACCTGAAATCGCGAAAAAAAATCAGCTGCTCACTACCATGTTGACTACTTATGTGAACATGAATGTATGGAACAGCTGATTGTTTTTCGCGATTTCAGGGTTGGTGCCATAGTAAAAGTTGTTTGTTATCATGAGCACAATGATGTGTTTAGGTATCGGTCACTAATTACCAGTCACCCTATATATTAGTATAGATATGTTCTAGGCCGGATACCGGATACGGCATCAGATGCCTATACCTATATGTTAATTTATAACAATAGCCAAATATTGTAGGTTTATGGAAATGGCTTATGACCTTCGTAAGTTATATTTAGTTTTGATAATTTATTAACAGTTTTAGATAATTAATGTCCACCGGATATTTGCATTAAATCATGTTAATATATTGTCGTGTATCTTAAGGTCCTCTGTGACACTGTCCTTGTTAGTGTTTTATGTCCCTTAATATTAATAATTTAATAATTTTAAAATTTTCCACACTTTTTATATAGGTTGAATAAAATACATAATATACAACTAAAAGTAGCAAATTTAAAATAAAACTAACTTATAAAATACTACTATCCTAAATTCTATTCTACTTGGCAAGGTTCCCAGAATGCTGGCAGCATTACCCCGTTGAATGGCAATGCTTACCTGCTGTGTAACGTAAAAACCAGCATCAGCATTTTAAATTGAATACATCGTATATCGTAATAAAATATAATTTTGTAACAAAGTACCAAATTTAGAATCAAACCGCTTTTATAAGAAAATCATTTACACAAGAAATGACAATCAAGCCGCTTGTTAAAAGAATTTTTAACATTTTACAATAGAAAAAAACATAATAAAGTGCTTTTTTTTATTAAAATAACATTCTAATATGTTCTGAGTGGCTTTTTGCGTCCGATGCAAAAAATTGCGCAAGTACATAACCACTCAGTGACCAATAACGCACTCGCGTAAATCGGTTCAAACATGGCTAAAAACACTTTTAATCGACTTACATTTCAAACAAAAACAACTAAATCAAAATTGCTTCACCTGTTTGGGGGTAACGATGCCTCAGACAAACACCATACATACACCCCTCCCCCTTTTTTTTGCGACGGAGGTTAAACATCATCATCATCAGCACGGGCTGCCATGGTTAGCAGTATCCGTTATACGGATAACGTATACTGCTAAACATAGCAAAACAGCGTTTTTCTATGTATACATAATACGGTGGTCACCAACCCGCCAGTTAAGCGTGTTCTACCTATGCTTAGCTTTGTACGGGTTGATGAAATAGATGAATCATAGAAAAGCCATCAATTCGACAATATTGGACATAATTATTATGAGTAAGCGAAGTTTTTTTAGACAGCACTACGAGTTATTTACATAGTGTCTTTAGGCCAATAAAATAAACTTAAAACACATGCCGAAGTCCGTAAATTTTATTAACCGAAATTCCAATATTCTTTCCGTCAATGGAACCCAAACAAAACTCCCATAACATGCGGTTTCTCATTAGAATATAATTGCTAATAACCCATCGAATTTACAACCGAGACACACCTTAAAAAAACAACAAACATACTACGTCACAGCCGCCATCTTTTCCTTAAACGTCAAAACTGGTTTCCCGCGCGCGGTTTCACCCATGTAACTCCCGTTCCTGTAAGCACTTCTTAATAAAATATAGCCTATAGCCGTACTCGATAAATGGGCTATCTAACACTGAAAGCATTATTAAAATCGAACCAGTAGTTCCTGAGAATAGCGATTTTAAGCAAACAAATACTTTAAGTATCAGTGTATACAAGGTGCCACGCGCGGCTTAACAGCATATCTCCCATTTCCGTTGGAACTAAATAATTAAATATAGCCTATAGCCACCCTCGATAAATGGTCTATCTTACACTGAAATAATTTTTCAAATCGAACCAGTAGTTCCCGAGATTATCGCGTTTAAGCAAACAAACTCTTTAGTTTTATGTATCCATATTAATATTATAAATGGGAAAGTGTGTGAGTCTGTTTGTTTATCCGTCTTTCACGGCAAAACGGAGCGACTAATTGACGAGATTGTTCAAGTAATGATAGTTGGAGGGATGGAGATTTTGCTAAAATGGTAAATGAAAGTTTTTATGGAGCCTTTCGCAATTATCAAGGTAGAAAGCAAAAAAATGTTATGCGGACTATTTGTCACTAACAAAAACATAGTGCATCATTCATAATTTTTTTTTGTTGGAAATCGGCCTCTTACTCGGGTGAAACCACACGGGGCAACTAGTTAGTATAATGTATTAGTTTGTCCGGTCGACTGGTCTGTGACGTCAGTATGCTAAGATCAATAACAGGTATTCTGGCTTATCGTCGTCCGGTCTGAATCTGACAGGGCCGGTTTACCTCATATCGCGTCTTTTTTTTTGTTGCTTTAATTGCCCGTTTACGTCCACTGCTGAACACGGGCCTCCTCCCTCCTCATTTCTAACCTTGGCAAGCTAGGGTCGTTGCCATAATCATCACACTAGGCAGGCGGTTTGGTAATCACAGGAAGAAATATAATAATATATAAATAACCTCGATCACGCTGCTGCCCATCCATGTCCCTTAGTCGCATCTTAGGTACGACACCCATGGGAAAACCTGGGGTGGCTTAATCTAAGCCGGAAACCACACGGCTGCTCATTTTTCCCACCATTCGGCTCAGTAAAACCAATTTATTCTAAGAGTAAAGTTGTATAAAGAAATTAGCTTCCACCACGCGGTTTTACCCGCGTAACTCGCGTTCCTGTAAGATCTTCCTAATTATATATGTTGCAGTCAAAACTCTTAACCAGTCAAAAGTACTATTTACTAGCAAAATCAGTCAAAAGTACTTTTGACCGTATGCTTTAGTCAATAATACTTTTGACTAAAACAACAGTTAAAAGTACTTTTGCCCAATGGAGCTGGTTAAAAGTACTTTTGACTAAGTGATTCCGTCAAATGAGTCAAAACTCATAACCGGTCAATACCACTTTCGACTGCAAAATCAGGCAAAACTAATTTTGACCAAACGTTAAAAATTTTGAATTATCTTAGGTTAGTACTAATAACCAATAATTTTCAGTCAAAACAACTTTTGACCAACCTGTTCAGTCAAAAGTACTTTTGACTGGTTTAGAGTTTTGACTGCAATATATATATATATATATATATACTAGCTGACCCGGCAGACTTCGTACTACCTCAATCGATACATAAAAGACATTTGTATAAAATAAACTGGGCCGTAGAGACTTCGTTTATGCGGTACTCCTACCCCTACACTACCCCTACCCTACACTACCCTACACTACCCCTACCCTATACTACCCCTACCCTACACTACCCCTACCCTATACTACCCCTACCCTACACTACCCCTACCCTACACTACCCCTACCCTACACTACCCCTACCCTACACTACCCCTACCCTACACTACCCCTACCCTACACTACCCCTACCCTACACTACCCCTACCCTACACTACCCCTACCCTACACTACCCCTACCCTACACTACCCCTACCCTACACTACCCCTACCCTACACTACCCCTACCCTACACTACCTACCTAAAAAATCTTGGCAAAAAATTTCCAGTTTTTAATTAACAAAATAAAGCTCAAATTGACTCTACATTTTAGTTAGAAAACGTTTGTATGGGAAAAAGAAAAAGGCTGTTTTAAGGGGTTTTCAGGCAATTATTCGATTTTTTCTCGCCGTAAAAACCATCCTTGAACTTCCACGAACATTAAAAAAAAAGAATTAGCGAAATCGGTTCAGCTGTTCTCGAGATTTGCGCTTAGCAACACATTCAGCGATTCATTTTTATATTATAGACTAGCTGACTCGGCAGACTTCGTACTGCCTCAATCGATACATAAAAGACCTAAACATTTGTATAAAATAAACTGGGCCGTAGAGACTTCGTTTATGAGGTACTCCTACCCCTACACTACCCCTACCCTACACTACCCCTACCCTACACTACCCCTACCCTACACTACCCCTACCCTACACTACCCCTACCCTACACTACCCCTACCCTACACTACCCCTACCCTACACTACCCCTACCCTACACTACCCCTACCCTAAAAAATCTTGGCAAAAAAATTCAAGTTTTTAATTAACAAAATAAAGCTCAAATTGACTCTACATTTTAGTTGGAAAACGTTTGTATGGGAAAAAGAAAAAGGCTGTTTTAAAGGGTTTTCAGGCAATTATTCGAATTTTTCTCGCCGTAAAAACCATCCTTGAACTTCCACGAACATTAAAAAAAAAGAATTGGCCAAATTGGTCCAGGCTTTGCAGAGTTATGCGCTTACCAACACATTTTGCGATTCATTTTTATATTATAGATAGATATAACACTGAAAGAGTAACACGGAGACAGACAACTTATTTGTTTGCTTTACATATTAGTACAGTTTAATTGTGCACTATTATTATGTCGTGCGAAGATGGCCAATCTCCTTGGATGTTGGCCGCCGTCACCGAAGTCAGTCGGACTTTAATATTATAAATGTTAAGTACGGCACCTTTGTTTTCTTGGACTTCGGAGTTACGAGGGCGGAAGGTTCCAGTGAGGAATTATGACTTTTTGTGTTTTAGGGGAGTTTTGTGCAACTGTCACTCTTCTTTACATTTTGCGGGTCTCCTGAACATTTGCTCTACTAGGGCATCGGAAGGATTTTTGCAAAATAAGGGTTGGGAGGGCGATGTGGTGGTGTTAGTTGCTTGCAGTCTCTGTACTGCTAGTTGGTAAGTTATGATCTTCTTATTTCCGAGGCCGACGGTGCTAAGTACGCTTTGTGGGCAAAGACCTATGGATGCTGCTACAACTTAAGGGTTTGAGTGCTGAGCCGCGTATTCAGAGAAGCTTTCTGATGCCTGTTCATTCACTGCTTAATGGAAGGCAGAAACCGTGGAACAAAAAGCTATACGTCACCTAACCAAAACAGGAAAGCAGCCTTTGATTCTACATAATTTTTGCTCCGTATAATGATAGAGTAATTCACTGAACACAATTATTATTTAATGGATTAAAAGGAAACAATTAAAAGATGACGCAGCCCTTATTAGCTTCGTACAAAACATACACTATGCATACGTCATACCCCGACCTCGGGGTGACGAGAAAGATCATTGTTGAAGTATTATACGTCGCAGGTAGTGGTACTGTCGCCAGAGGTTGATAAACTGAGACTTTTCAAGGCATTTTTTTGTTAGGAGATATTATGACAAAATGGCAATAGTAGATAAACTTTCACTTTTTGTTAAGCAAATTAAATTAAAATCTGTTTCAAAAAGTACTCCCTGTAATTTTCTATTCTTTACATTACTTAACACCTCTAATACAGCGGTGAGGTCTGTAGAAGTTTCTTCTCTTTATTGCCATGGTATGCTTCTCCAAACGCCAGTGTTGGGGACATCTGAAACTAAATAATAATATCATTAAACATACTAATCGTGTGTTTTTACCTACGCGGCTTATGATTCAATGCAAATATTTAATTAAATAAATCATGTAACTCCTGGTTTAGTACTTAGCTATCCTTTTTTTATTATTATCATTCTACTTTCTATTTTCCCCTACCACATGCCACCGAGTCCAATCCTATCTTACTAATATTGTTTTTTTATATTATTATTTTTGATATTAGTTCCACGTTTTTACGTCTATTCTTTGCAAATAAGCAAAACAATTCTCTGTTTTTATATAGGTAAGTAGAGATAAGTTATATTGGTACAGATGACAATGCTTCAAACACAATATATGACGTTAATTTACACAAAGACGCTACAGAGTGTAATCTTAAAAACGTCCATATTTTTGTTGGTTCCGTACAAAATTATGACTGTATCAACCCTGACCTACACAACTTAATTCACGCAGTAATACGTGCTTTTTTCAATAAGAAAGCACCCGAGAGATTGACCTTACTTTCCCATCCTGGTACCTACCTACCTACCCTTCCGTCAACATTTTAATAATTTCATACCCTACTTGCGCAATATTGTATTTATCTCTTTAAGTACTATGTAATGATATCTTCCTTCCTTACTTATTTAATAAGTCAATGGACTCAAAGAAAACAAAATATTTAAAACCTTAATGTACCTAAGTTTGACATTTCGAAAACGTTTTTTTTTTTTTATTAACCCGTAACTGGATTGGCGTTGTGATCAAACCGGTTTAGTTTAAGTTCTAAGTGTCAGGCCAGTTTGTGACGCTTTTGATGCCATCTGCAAGACAACTAATGACAGAAAGCCCTGTTATCATCATGGTAACGATGGTCGGCAATGACCGGTCAGATCCCTACACCTTGCTCCCCCTCCAAAGCCGGACAGTCCCCGACTGTGTGCTGCGCCGTATAGTTGACGCAGCCATCCTGGTGATACCGAGTGCTCTTGAATTGCCACGTTGCACAGGTAATGGGCGAAACTACCTATGGCCATGACCACGTGGAATGGCTTTATCATAATTAAATTCATTTAAAATCTAAATCATATACAGTACCCTTGATAGTGGTTATGTATTTGATAATGGGTATGTGTTTGTGTCTAAATATGCCATATTAAATTGGTGAGGATTGGGAGCCACATTAATTTATAAGAACCTCGCAGAGGCTCTGTTTAGTCGGTACGGTCCCCGAGTGCTGGTATTTACTTTGTACAGCAGGTAAGCATTGCCATATATCTATGCCCGGTGAAATAACAAAAGCTTCAAGGCTAATTATATAAGTCCGTCCGAAAAAAAAAACCACTCCCGAAACCTTACCAAGTAGGTAATATAGGTTTAGAATACCTAGTGAGTATTTTATATGTTTGTTTTAATTTAAATAAGATACTTTAAAAATATACTTAGAATTATCAAATCAAATCAAATAATTTGTTTGCTAAAATATTAGCCTTTCGGCGGCGTGCAAAATTTTACTGTTATTTAATATTATCTCTGAAAACCAATAAATCATTGCAATTAAAGATTATATATATGCTGACATATATAAATAATAATATCTAATATATAACAAGAATAATTTAAGCTTAAGGAATTTAATCTCGACAGCCACTTTGTGAGTTTTTTTTAATGACCGGTTCATGTGAACAGGTTTATGACCGAAACGAGTGAATTATCAAAAAACCTTTACTATAAATATTGTATTTTTATATTATAAAGAGCTTCCAAAATTTGTATATATTGTCCATGTAACAGTATTGATAGTAAAGAAATCTATAAATAATGAACTAGAGAAATTTACTATTCATTACATTTATTTGGAATAGTCTTGTTCCCAAATCACTTAGTAGAACCCTCTTTTTCAACAAATTACTTGTCATAATCACAATGTTTAAGTCGTAAACTAACAAAGCATCACATAAACTAATGATACAATATAATGTATGACTAAAATGTTTGCGATTTTTTATAATTCGTCCGTCTTTCTGTGTGTCTGTCCTGCAATTCATTATGATAATTTCTATAACATTTATTTATCATATAAAATTATTTTGAAAGACCGGCCAAAGTGATATAATTATATAAATAGTATATTTTTACACACACATATACATACCTATTTCTTCATTCTTCTTTCTTTGTCCAATTTATACTTCTATGGAATGAGTTACCTCTTGGAATCAGGGTGGATAAGAATCGTTTATCATTTAAGAGTAAAGTACGCTTACTTTCATATCAGCAAACCACTCTGAGAGTGGTAGCAGCGATGAGTTGTTCTCCTTTGAGTTTGTATACTATAGTATTATATATAATAAACTAGCGGCCCGCCCCGGCTTCGCACGGGTGGACTTTTATACCCTACCCCTGCCCTACCCTACCCCTACCCTAACCCTACCCCTACCCCTACCCTACCCTACCCCTACCCTACCCTACCCCTACCCTACCCTACCCCTACCCTACCCCTACCATACCCCTACCCTACCCCTACCCTACCCCTACCCTACCCCTACCCTACCCCTACCCTACCCTACCCCTACCCTACCCTACCCTAACCTACCCTACCCTACCCTACCCCTACCCAAAAGTATCCTATGTCCTTCTCCCAGTTCTTAGCTACCTCCCTACTAATTTTCAGCCAAATCGGTTCAGCCGTTCTTGAGTTATAAATAGTGTAACTAACACGACTTTCTTTTGTTTTTAAAATATATTCTGCTATTCGGGACGGAAACAAATCCAACAAATCAAAAACCATGGCAATCGGTCCAGCCGTTCTCGAGTTATAAGTGTTGTAACAAACACGACTTTCTTTTATATATATAGATATAGTATCCATCTTTACTATAGTATTTATAATTAAATATGTATAAGTGCCGTGTGGTTTCCGGCTCAGAATAGACCTCCCATGGGTGTCGTAAAAGGCGACTAAGGGACATAATAATATGGCTGATGGATGGGCAGCAGCATCTATTAGCTCAAGGTTTACATCTTACTGCGATCACCAATCCGTCTGCCAAGCGTAGTGATTATGGCAATATCCCTCAACGACGTGGGATATGTGGGACTCTCCTCTCCATAGCGTGGTATGCTGAACTATGAGTTCGCTGGCGGTGGGATATGTGGAACTCGCCCTCTCCATAGCGTGGTATGCTGAACACATACCACGAGGAGAGGACCCTACACCACTAAAACCGCCCGGACACTCCTTCGATCCGCTGTTGGCGGGGGCCGGTACGCATAAACAATCCGGCCCAATCCCTCAACGACCCTGATTGGCCAAGATCTGTTAAGAGGAGCCCGTGAACATCTACTGCTGAACATGAGCCATGTTCACGGGCTGTTACAATACCTACGGGAGTTGTCTTTTGTCTTTGAAAAACCTATCTACTGCTAAAGTTATGTCTTATACATATTTAAAACATCTCATAAACGGTTTTTTAGTTATGTTAATGCAGGGCTCGGAAAACGAAATCTTTTTCGGAACGGTTCTCACTTAAAATACCTAAAGAACGAAATGTTTCGGTTACGTTCGAACGGAACGTTAAAAATAACGTTTTTGAAGAAGATCAAAATTATATCGTTCTTGGTTTTTTTAACGTTTTAAACCGTTTTATTTCATTCATTTCTTATTCTCATTTAGTTAGTAGGTTATTACATATTTAACTGCCACGCTCGTGGTCGAGTGTCTTCGTTTGCTATTGTTTATGTGTAATATACTTAGCTGTTTACATAGGTAAATAAAGTTCAATAATAATCGAGTAAGAGAGAGAACTATGGATAATTCAGGAAGGACTTACTTGTCAATGTTTTTCTAAATAGTCGAATATTTTTAAATCTTTACAAAATACGCTCTAAATTTCGTATAATTATATTCTGTTAATTGATTTAATTTTTTTTAGATCTTAATAAGACCTACAAACCCGTAGTACATCATTTTGTTCTATTGTCAATAGTTATGCAGCGCACGCACAAATAGGTTTTCGATTTTACACCTTGGGTTACAAAATCGCAATTTTCTTACGGATCCCAATTTTAAAAAAAAATTATGTATAGCCTTATAAGGCTTATCGCTTACTTATTATTATGCCATATCGTTTGTTATGATCCAAAGAAGCCCTGCTCTTTCTATGTATATACCCTTTCCGTTACACCTTGTATAGATTCGAATAATTGCTTTAACAGTCAACAAACCATAGCGGACGTTAATGATGATAAGGTGTATTTAATTTTGAATAATATGATAGGGTTTTAAGTAAATTGAATATTTCAGATGTTAATCCCTTTACAGATTTACCATACAGTCAACCAGTGTTTACTGAAGCAGAGGATGTAAATCCAATTACAGATTTACCAGACAGTCAACCAGGGTATTGTGAAGTAGAGGATGTAAATCCGATTACCGATTTACCAGATAGTCAACCATTTTTTATTAAAAATGAGTAGGAAATATTGACAAGTAATTACCTAAGAATTTGATTAAGTGCCTTAAATGTAGCAGAGTTTTAATTATAGATACAGTACTGTTAAATTTTGCACAAAAATAATGTTCGAAATACTTTAATGGTTTATATTGTATCTACGCCCTCATGCAATAATCCAATAATAGCCAATGCCTGAAGGGTTTTTAAAGTCAAATGGAGGAATATTGTATTACTTGATCTTATTAATTATGACATGTATCTCAATCCCTTTCTTCACAATTACACCAAAAAAACATTTCCAGTGTTGGCTAATAAAAGCCAACACTGGAAATGTTTTTTTGGGATTATTGCATGGAAGCGTCGATATATTTTATATATATCGGCGCTTCCTTATATGTGACATTTATTTTATACTAGCTTCCGCCCGCGACTTCGTACGCGAATCCTGTTGCTTATGCCAGCGACAACGGGATCGTCAAAATCAAAGATCTGAAACGTCTGTTGTCGAATTGAAAGGCCCGGGACAGTTATTCAGAGAATGTCGAAGTCGATCAGAATTCAAACGTTCGTTGCGCCAGTCGCGCATCACGTTCCGCACTTGTCTCTAGAGACCTAGAAGCAGATGCGTAGATACGCTGAGAACTCAAGCGCAATTCTCTATCCGTGAACGTCTGCAACTCGCGAGACAATGTATGATGTTCACGATCAGCAGTCAGTCGCCCATTATATTCTTCACTGGTCTCTAGAGACCTGGATATAGATACGTAAATACGCTGAGAACGCAGACGTGCTTTGCGATCCGAAGAGGTTTCCATGGAGCGAGTTGCAGCCTGATGTTTTCGAACAGCATCAAGTCTCTCTTCACGCTCTTCGGGAGATTCTTGGGATCTTGATGATCCTCAATCGTTTAGCTCCTTTGGAACATTGGGAAAAATTTGACCTATTTCTAAGCATGGTTAAAGTTTTATTCTGAAGATACCTGATCAATTAAAATCTAAGTGACTGCTCCCCTGCGTTGCCGGGTAGGCTACCGTGTCATGAAGATATATGGAAAAGGAAATTAAACACTCAAATAACATAAGCCCGAAGGCATATTTATTCGACAAAATAAAAAAATGAATGGGAGTTTTGGTCAGAAGAGTCAAATTTTCAATGATTCATCGAAAATCAGTCCTAAACTGTTACCGCCTTCACCGCGTCGAGGTACTCCCAGCTTGTGTTATTTTATAATTATACAGTCAAATTAGTGATAGGTTTGATCTCCTGATGTGGAAATCATGTTTCTGATCTTCGATTTTTATAAGTCAACAGGAAATGCCCATCAAATCAAACAACTTTTGCTAAGACGTCATTCCTATATGTGTTATGGTGTAGCTGGGCGCTTCGAATTCCACAACAGGTGTTCCAGATCTTCAATTTTTATACGTCTACAGAGAGTGCTCATCAGACTGAACAACTCTTGCTAAGACGTCATTCCTATAAATGTTATAGTGTAGCTGGGCGCTTGGAATTCCACAGCAGGTGTTCCAGAACTTCAATTTTTATGCGTCAACAGAGAGTGCTCATCAAGCTGAACAACTCTTGCTTAGACGTCATTCTTATATATGTTATAGTATAGCTGGGCTCTTGGAGTTCAACATCGGGTATTCCAGATCTTCAAATTTATTCTCTCAGCAGAAATTGCTCATCACATGGAACAATTTTTGCTATGGTACCATTTTTGTATCTCTTATAGTTTAGCTGGTCTGTTACGGTTCTGCATCAGGTGCTCAAGCGACCAAGATAAATTATAGCCTATATGTTGCCCAGACTTAATACCTATACAACAAAAAAAATCATTCAAATCCGTTCAGTAGTTCCGAAGATTAGCGTGTACAAACAAACAGACAAACAGACAGATTATTTTTTTTGGATTCGTGCTCTATTACTGTTTCTAAACCCCCCTCAATTATTATTTTTTAATATATTCAATGTACAGACACAGTATTTTTACTGTTTTATTTCATTGTTAAATACGCACAAACACAACCAAGGTACTAAAGTATTAACAATATATATCTTTAATATGAAGGAAAGTAAACGAACTTGGCCTAAGCGTCCGGCGTCCTCAGTAAACAAGCGCATCGGGATGAATGATAGAATCAAACCAAATAAGCTTAAATAAACACGTCAACCTAGCGCGTACGCCGCTCGCGGCGCACGCCATACGGCTTGCGCGGGGCGGTGCGGAATAAACCGGTTTTCGATAACGTTCTCATTTCGTTTTCGTTCGAACACAATGTTGTGCAAGTAACGGTTGGAAACGTTTTAAGAACGTTATTTTAAATAACGTTTCCGAGCCCTGTGTTAATGGCTAAATTCAGTAAATGACTTCTGCCAGTAGGTAATTACGTTTATAATCACGACGTACAAACAATAATTGTGGTATTGAGCCGATTTCCGTGCTTCCTACTTTGTAATTTGTTATTGTAAATGCTCAAGTTTGAAAAAAAGCAACAATTACTAACAGTTAATCATTTTGGCGTAATTTGTATGGTATTTGGAATAGCGGTGCTTTTTAACATAGATTAGTATCTAAGGATATCGTCCTGAAAACCTTACCGTACCTTAACTTGAACCGCGGTTATATAGTAATACAAATATTGTTATTTTTTATTAAGATTACATCATCTGTAACAAGCGTATACCGGGGAACGGGCAACGAGTCCCCTGTGTATTACAACATAACACTGCGGTCACCAATCCGCCTGCCAAGCGTGGTGACCATGGCAAAAACCCTCCCTCGGGTGAAGGCCCATGTTCAGCAGTGGACGTTATAGGGGCTGATGAGGATGATGATGATTAAGATTACTAGCAGAATTTTGCCACTCTACTAGTATTCTTGTAAACCTCTCGTGCCAAGATATAATGCTTGTGTTACGAGTGGGTTCACGTCGGTAGTGCAATGGGTGGGGATCGAACCGGCGACCACATTACCGCAAGTTACGCTCTACGGCTACAGCCGCTTCGATGTATTGTTATGTGTAAAGCTATATAATATAATAAAATAGTTATATTATTCGATGCCCTCGCAAACTGTTGAATAGAGCGACATTTGCATTAACCCTCCTAAACATCAAAAAGGTTCCGCATCTTGCTCCTCAGCAACCTAATCCACCGGGGGCGCCATCTTGCTCAGGTTGCTTAATTACTTCTCATGGTTCAAACTACCAGGGGGTTTGAGGATGTAGGCCAGGTAGTGCTATGAGTTCCATCGCCAAGGGTCCTACATACATTTCGACCGGCGCGGAGACGGCACAAGTTTCGCTTTTAGTCTCAAGTCAAAGAGAGTCACGTGGTCGTGGGTTCGATCCCCATGCCGGATAAGAAATCCCTCGTGAGTAGGCCCACGTTCTGCAACGGACGTTATACGGGCTGATAATAAATCTGGTTTAAGATCTTTTTTTTCTCAAAAAGAATACATTTTCACTTAGGTACATGAGAAATCATTATTATATAAAAACTACATACTTATATTTTAATTTGTTTCGGGCAGATGGCTTACATGATTCCAATTTAACATTAATTACAGCATAACATTACTAATTTTATTAATAGATACACCTCATTAAAATTATATCAATTAAAAACAAATAAAAATTAATATAAACGAATTACAATTAAAATTAATGTAATAAAAATAAATAATTATGATGGGTAATTCTACCTCTATATAAATCATTTAATTGTAATTCGGAAAATGCATTATTGTTAGTTAATATGCTTGCATCGCGGTAAGCGCATGTAGCATGAATGACCCTTATATTATTTTAGCAGCAATTCTACTCGAATTATTGCTATTGAAAAAGTATCAGGTGCTAATATTTCTTAAAAGTAAATAGCTATTATAAGCCTTGTATGTTTGCTATTAATATAGTTACAGGAGTTTAAGAATGAATATTATATTTTATTAAGACTTCAAAAGTAGACATGCAGTTGTATGTATTGTAAATGGTTTGTATGTTTTTAATATACAAACGATTTTTGGTCATATTTTTTTACTAACGGATACGATATCCGTTAGTAAAAAATTATATAAACATGCAAAGAAAAAATGAGCAGAAGAAAATGGGCATTTTCACTTTTAAGTGTACAAATTTTATAGCAAAATAAATCATGGGCATATGGTTTAATTTATGGAATAAAAAAGTAAATTATTCATTTAATTGATGAATTCATCTGAAATACAGGTAAAACACGTATTAATTATAATTCATTTATGCGTATTTCAAATATTCATAGTAACTTTTTTGGCATGTCCCACCCCTTGCCCACATTGAATTGACCAAAATTACTAAAATACTTCTACGAATACCTACATTTAAAAGTTTTGGTGTGTTCATAGTGTATATCTTTGTCGTCACATAAATAAAATTTATACAATTTAAACTATAATAACACAGGCCACAATACGTTTTCAAAAAATGTTCTAAATTTATACCGGTCGGACATGTCAGTTTAGTGACGGATCCAGTTCTTCAAATGGTTGAAAAATTCTGGCGACCACCTTGTGCCATAGACAAACAAAAAAATTATTTAAAAGAATAGTAAATGTTTTTCTTTTTAATATTTTTAATAAGATACGACAAAGCTTTTTGCTGGTGACCCCCCGAGTCTGGATTCCCCTGGGGGTCTCGACCAACAGATTGAAAAACACTGGTCCAAAATAACCCCGAGGTGAACGGGTCATTCTCAGACCACAGCATTAGACTGTTAGACTGTTTTAACCGGTCGGTGACTCACGCGGATGACAATGGCTTCTAGTACAGTGAAATGTGTTAATTGTAATATTGTCATTAACGAACTTTTAGCGTTTTTACGAAATGTGTTGGGCTTTATGGATGAGCAAAGCATACATCAACTTTGTACAACGTCTTTTACGGCGGATGATATCGTGAAAGCCAAATCACTGATATTCGAATCGCTACCAAATGCGAAGAAGATGCCGATTAGAAGAAAAGACGGGAAGAAGAAGATTTCACGTGATCTTGATGATATCATAAGACTAATGACGACCACGGAAGAAGAGTTGATTCCAATATTCGTGGCAAAGGAACTGCATAAACTTCCCCCAGTAACTTTTGATCACGTAGATGCGACCAGGCTCCTGAAAGATATATTGAGACTACAAAATCAACTCAGTGTGCTGGAGAAGAGATGTGTGACTACTGAAAGGTTTGACGTGCTTTGCCAAGAAATTGAGGACATGAAACGCTCATCAATGCGTGATAATTGGCCATCAAACAATTATGTGAATAAAAGACGCGGGGCATGTTTACAAAGTAGCCCAGCTGACAGTGGACCTTTGGGTCTTAATTATGTGCCTACACAAACAGCTGATGAGGTTAACGACCGTACAAAATCGGCAAGTCATTCCCCGACAACTAGAATTTTCGAGGAACGTGCTATCTCTTTCTCGCAGAAACTAAAAGATGCGACAGATACACAAGGACACGCGAAGGCGCAGGCGGCGATGCGAGCTTCAAATAGTGCGAGCGAGAACGCTTTTGCGCCGACCCAAGGACAACGTGAATGTACGGCAATGAGCGAGAGGCATGAAGGGCGCACAGAGGACGAGGCTGCCATCGCGGTCTCTGAGCAGCGCGGCGACGACGGCGACGTGCGGGGCGCGGTAGAACGATCCCCGCCCGTCATCGACAGTGCGTCAGGAACCACAGCAGCGAAACATCGTGCAACGTTTAATTCGAACGTGCCAACATGTCCGCAATTGATTGCGAAGGGTATGACTACGCTGGAGCCCGAGTTAAGTAGTGAGCAAAATACAGAGTGGACGTTAGTGCAAAGAAAAACGTCAAAACAATATAAACTGTTTGGCCAAAGAGGTCGCGCAGTTACGTCCCCAGGTGGAAAGTTTAGGGCAGCGGATGTAAAAATACCGTTGTTCATATCAAATGTTAGTGTTGAAACTAGTGAACACGATATTATTAGTTACATTAAGGAGAAAACTAACGAAGTTGTGTCATTAAAAATGATTAACATGAAAACGTCTAGAAAATATAATGCCTTTAAGTTATTTGTTTCTAAGAATAAGTTGGAATTATTTTTAAATGACGAGTTGTGGCCAGACGGCATAACATTTAGGCGTTTTGTTCGGTTTATGTATATAAACAACAGAAACAAGTTATAGCTTGATAAAACCTTTCATTATGAACCAAAATAATATCAACTGTTGTAAGATCATTACTTTTAACTGTAAGTCTGTTAAGCGATCGATCGAAAGTGTACGAAAGTTATGTAATGTGTGTGATATTATATGCCTCCAAGAAACATGGCTTCTACCCCATGATATTCCCATCTTAAGTACCATATCAGATGAATTTGAATACACGGGTAAGTCAGCCGTTGACACAACTGCCGGGTTACTGATTGGAAGGCCATATGGGGGAGTAGCCATTCTGTGGAGAAAAGGTGTATTTGATACGGTTACTGTGTTAGAATGTAACAGCAGTCGCTTGGCGGCCGTTAAAGTTAGTATTGGCGGGCGCTCGATTATGGTAGTTTGTGTGTATATGCCGACGAATTCGCCCGATAACTTGCCTATGTTTACGGAAGTGTTAGGTGAAATCAGCGCAGTGGGTGCGGGCGGTGGGGTCGAGAGTTTATTTATACTGGGTGATTTTAATGCACATCCAAACGAACTGTTCTTTAGGGAGCTAGTAAGTTTCTGCACAGATCAATCGTTTGTATGTGCTGATATTGAAAAGTTGGGAATAAACTCTAGTACCTATACTTTTATGAGTGAGGCACATGGATGTACGAGGTGGCTTGATCACTGTATAGTCTCTGTGTCGGCTTGGGCTGCAGTGAACAAGGTTACGATAAAAGAGGACGTATAAACGTCAGATCATTTACCACTTTGCATTGAGTGCGACTTAAATATAGTAAGACCTAAGGTAGTAACAACTCCAACTCCTTGCAGTAAAGTAATTTGGGGGGAACGAAATGAGTCGCAAATTGACAGGTACCGTGAGCTATGTAACAGTAGACTGCGTGAAATTGATTTCCCTCTAGAATTTCAAGAGTGTAGCCATGGTTTTTGTGATTTAGGCCAGCACAGAGCCATTTTAGATGCATTGTATGATAGAATAACACAGACATTAAGTGATGCAGCCGAGCAAACTCATGAAAGGGCAGGGACAGTTGGTAGAGGTAGGAACCACAAGACATTGTGCGGGTGGAATTACCATGTTAGGGATGCACACCGAGAGGCCAGGCTTAAACATGAAATGTGGGTTTTACAGAATCGGCCAACCTCTGGAGTTATTTTTGACCAAATGCGAGTAGCTCGTAACACCTTTAAAGCTCGGTTAAAATGGTGTCAAAAGAACCAGGAGCAAATCAAGATGGACATGATAGCAAAAGCAAGGGCAACAAAAAATTTCCCCAAGTTTTGGAAGTACACGAGTAAGCTTGATATTAAGCCTGGCCTATCGGTGAACGTCGATGGGAGGAGTGATCCGAGGGATATTGCGAATATGTTCAAGGAACATTTTTCAGTGCGGTCTCCTCTGGGTCCCTCAGTAGGTATGATCAGTGCTGGGTCTGGAATTCAAGGAGATAAGTCATTAATGTTCTTTCCGGCCAAACAGGTTGCCACATTAATTAAAAATATGAGCAGAGGCAAGTCTCCCGGACATGACGGGCTCAGTATTGAGCATTTCAGGTTTGCTGGGGTGCATCTGCCGAGGGTTTTATCGTTGTTTTATTCCATGTGCCTCAGTCACTCTTATTTGCCGGCGGAACTAATGAAGACACTGGTGGTTCCCATAGTTAAGAACAGGACGGGCGACATATCCGATAAGTCGAACTATCGACCTATATCTCTCGCAACCACATTGGCAAAAGTGCTGGACGGTATGATTGATTCCAAATTGAAAGAATTTTTATCCGTGCATGACTCACAGTTCGGGTTTCAACCTGGACTGTCAACGGAAAGCGCCATAGTAAGTCTCAAACATACCGTCCAGTATTACACTGATCGTAGGACGCCGGTATATGCCTGTTTTCTGGATCTCTCCAAAGCATTCGATCTGGTCAATTATGATGTGCTCTGGAGGGACCTTGAGGACAGGGGTGTACCGGCAGGAGTGCTCAGGATCCTACAGTATTGGTATGGGAACCAAGATAATGTTATAAGGTGGTCCAATGCTCTCTCCGGAACATACAAATTGGAATGCGGTGTGAGGCAGGGTGGTCTGACATCTCCAAGGCTTTTTAGTGCTTATATAAATGACCTAATCGTGAACCTCAGCAATATGCGGGTGGGATGTAGCGTTCATGGGGTTAAAATAAACACTATCAGTTACGCGGATGACATGGCGTTGCTGGCGCCGACGGCTGGTGCGGTAAATGAAATGCTGCGGGTTTGTCAGACATATGCTGCCTCGCACGGACTTGTGTATAATGTAAAGAAATGCGAATACATTGTCTTTAAGGCCGGCGGTAAATGTCCAGATACTATACCTGACATTACCCTAAATGGCTTGAACGTCAAAAGAGTGACAACATTTAAATATCTAGGGCATATTCTCACCGACGACCTTAAGGACAGTGTTGATATTGAAAGGGAGCGTAGGGCTCTGGCGGTCCGAGGTAACATGTTGGCCCGAAGATTCGCCCGGTGTAGCACCTTAGTGAAGATAACACTGTTTAAGGCATATTGCCAGTGCTTTTACACGGGGAATCTTTGGGTCAACTATACCAAAAGAACGCTGGATGACCTACGCATACAGTATAATAATATTTTTAGGATGCTGTTGGGACTGCCGCGTTGGTGCAGCGCTTCTGCTATGTTTGCGCAAAACCGAACTGACGGATTCCATGCCGTTATTCGGAAGAAAACCGCGTCGCTGCTGTCACGGTTGCGGGCGAGTGACAACAGCATTCTAAAAACTGTTGTGGAGAGTGTCGACTCACCGATAATTAAAAGTTTTGTGAGAAGGATAATCACTGAACATTAGTTTGGGGAGGTCCTTTTCACAATACTATTTACCTACTCTGTCTTCCATATAATATATTAGTTACTAACACTAGGAATAAGTAATTTTATTGTTTTCTTTTTTACTAACACTATGGATCATTGTTGTCTGCAAAATAAAGAATATTATTATTAGACTAATTTATTATCAAACCAGGCCTTTTGTTTAGTAAACATATTGGATATGTAGATCGGTTACAACATTCTATTTGCATGTAAGAACAATAGGTGCATAATACATAACAATGAGCATTATGTAGCAGAGGTCTATACGTTATGCAGTGGCCGAATAGTTTTCAATCATATTCTATGTGTATTTATATGTATAAATCTCGGAAGTTTGCTGCCCGCGCGGCATCTTTGTATTAAAAAAAAAACTCCGTGTTCTACATTCGCCTTTGCTGTTAGATAAAAAAACTATGACGATATTTACACATAATGTAATCTCAGAATGTATATTAAATGAAATATAGTAAACGAAAGTTATTAAACAATATATGATACATAAACTGTGATACAAAAGATGACGAAAAAGAAAAAGCCCGGAGTTTTTTTCTTCCTTTCTTCTCCGGGTCGTCCACCTAGGTAGTTAGTGAAAGGCTGCAGGATAGGATTCTCGCCGGCGAGGACCGCGTTGCGCCCCTACCCCTGCCCTGTGATCCAGCGCCTGTAGGCCGAGCCACCGATCACATCCTCTAATGTTCATAAATATGACTTACCTATATATCACTGGGTCATGGTCCTAACCCCTTAAGGGCGCCTGGTGCACACACCTGGTGTCACTTAATTGTATGTTTTTGTTTTTACTAAACGTTTCACTAAAACCTATAATAATGAATGTGAACTTAAACTTATTATGTGTAGAGGAATTAATGACAAGCTGACGGACGGACTACTTTCAAAAGGATTTTCAAAAGGTTTAAACTTTTTGTTCTTCATTAAACGTAAATTATAGGTTATAATTTGTGATCTCATTGCATTATTGCATTTATTTCATTGTCACTAAAATGTTGATTGTTTCTTGTTAATTTTAAAAATAAACATTGATTATTGTTGGTACAATGTTGTTTAATTTGAAAAATATACTTGATTATATTACATAATATTAAAATACTGGTTACTAACAATTTGCCGTATTTGATACAAAAAAAAACGTATTTTTTTCAATTATTCTGCACAATCTTGAAAATCCCGAAAATCTTGATTCGCGACCAAGATCTCGACCCGAATCTCGACAAGATCTCGAACTGACCAATCTTGATTCAGAAAAAAGACGCCAAGATCTTGAATAGCCAATCTTGGTCCAAGATTGCATTCCCTAGTCTCGAGTCAAAGAGAGTCACGTGGTCCTGGGTTCAATCTCCATGCCGGACAAGAAATCCCTCGTGAGTAGGCCCACGTTCTGCAGCGGACGTTATACGGGCTAATAATGAATCTGGTTTAAGATCTTTATTTTCTCAAAAAGAATACATTTTCACTTAGGTACATGAGAAATCATTATTATATAAAAACTACATACTTATATTTTAATTGGTTTCGGGCAGATGGCTTACATGATTCCAATTTAACATTAATTACAGCATAACATTATTAATTTTATGTTTTTACTAAACGTTTCACTAAAACCTATAATAATGAATGTGAACTTAAACTTATTATGAGTAGAGGAATTAATGACAAGCTGACGGACTACTTTGTCTGTAATATCATACAATTTACTACCTGTTAGTTAAGTACCTATCTAGTTTAATTCGAAGAATAAGAACAATTGTGTAACATTGTGATTCTGACAATAATTACAAGTGCATGTAAATACCTAAGTGCTGAAAATATTCATTATTTCACTATTTATTCAGATCATTGGTATTTATTTACAACTGTTACTTGTTACACAGGCAATGAGATGTTGGCAATCTTGAAAGCTTATTACAATTTATGTTTACCGATTATAAATTTATTATATACGCTGACCGGAGAGTCGTTTTCCTGTGACTAAAACTCTTAATAAATTGAACTTTTAATATTAGGCGTGATGGCTCCGAACTAACTGTGATTTGCACTGAGAAATTCAGTTTTTGACATCCGCTTTGTGAGAAATAATAAATTAATTATTTTATATGTATTTTAAAAGATAATTTAAGTCTATTTTAACAGCATAATATACATATTATTCTTGCTTATCAACTATTATGGTGCAACATATCAGCGAACTTATCGAAGTATTTTTTGCATGAAATATCCACAAAACCTTTGCGTTTCTAATATTAATGGGAAACAACAAGAACAGAATACATAGATTTTTATCAAAATTGTTATCGTTAGATAAACACAATCTAAAGAAAACTCATTTGCAAACACAATATTATTTTGTTGGCATATTTGTTTTTTCTTTATATAATATAGGTTATCTAGTGATAGGTATTTCGCACGTCTATCTATATCAGATAGATATTGCAGAGTAATCCTACTAATATTATAAATGCGAAGTTTGTATGTGTGGATGTATGCTTTCACGCAACGCTGTGATGTACAGCAGCCGCACCAATTACAAGTAGACGAGCAGCGCCATCTACCACCTAGCATCCCAACTAACCTGTATCGCGCAACAGAGTTTCGCAAGCCAATTCGAACATATACAAGTTCTGAATATCAACAAATGGCCGTCGGCCGCCGGGCAATCCACCTGGCAAAAAAGATCTTCAATGCTGTGGAGGAACAGCACCAACCGTTCTTCTACAAGTTAGACACGAGAGACCATCCTAAATTGACCATCCAAGACTAACACAGGGGCGGGGGTGTACTATGCCAAATATTCAAATATCAATTGATCGACCACTATAAATCGAACGTCTAAATACTCGAACGTTCATAACATCGAATGGTATTAAATCTAACATTAATTACATCGCACTCTCAATACATCGAGTGTTCTAGATATCAAACGTTTGTTTTATCGAGCGTTCAAAGACATTTATTTATTTTATGATTGTTATTTGAAATGCCTTATAGTAGACGTGGTCGTTATTTCACGTAACTAGTGCGTTATTTCATACACACGTTATGCCGTAGCCGTATCATGCAGTATAGCTACACACTCAAGAAAGTGATTTAATTTAGTTTCGTTTCGTGTGTAACTGTATAGTTAGTGGACGTTTTTATGTAAACAATCACAGTAGCTGAATGAAAATAACTAGCTACAAAAATAACTCATTTTATAACAGGTGACGCCGACCAAGTAACTGGTTACGTTACGTTTCTTGAAAAAGGCGTAACGACCCACACCTACCTTATAGTCGCTTCTGGCACGCGCCACTTGAACACTCGATTGTATTTAGAATTAACCATTCGATGTTATGAACGTTTGACTATTTCGACGTTCAATTTATAGTGTTCGATCAATTGATATTCGATTATTTGGCATAGATACACCTTAGGGGCGGGGGCGCCGATTATTAGACACAAGTGATGACCCCACAGTGTGAGACTTGGGCCTCTATTTAGGATGGTCGCTTCTCAAGCCTACATCACAACCAACAATCACTTTCAAGAGACGTTAGCAGGTAATTTCTATAATTTGTTTTACCGACGTATTTCAACGTAGAAGTCTCGGTAATTTTCCTTGATTGAGATGACCTTAGCTGCGCAATATTAATTCTTTACGTCCAATTATGTTAAACAGATCTTTATTATTAAGAATGAGTAATTTTAGATTGAGACTTTAGTTTGTGATACTAAGCTATAATCATTATCATCATTGTCATCATCATCATCCATCTCTTCTATCTCCAGAGGAATGGTATTTGCCATAGTCACCACGCTTGGCAGGCGGGTTGGTGACCGCAGTATTATCTTGTACCACACAAGGAAACGCTGCTGCCCGTTCCTTGATATACGATTATTATAGATGATGTTATAACAATCGGGACCAACGGCTTAACGTGCTTTCCAAAGCACGGTGGGTAGTCCCTTAACCAACCAGACAGATTTCCTGTCCAGCGTGGGATCGAATCCACTAACTCCGAGATTTAAAGCGAGCCAAATACCGCTACGGATGTGTGCTGGCTATAATAAATTCTGCCAGTTCTTGGTGCCTCCATCACTGGAGTTTGGAGAACTGGAATGTTTTAGTGGGTAAACCTTCTCATTGCGGAAAAAAAAACCGGCCAAATGCGAGTGGGACTCCCGCAAGCAGGGTTTCGTACCATTTTCAAGTGCTTGCAGTTATTGATATTGAGCAAAAAAGGGCAAAAAATCACGTTTGTCGTATGGAAGCCCCCCATATTTTTTTATTTTTTGTTCTAATTATATTCGTTGTTATAGCGGCAACAGAAATTCATAATTTGTGAAAATTTCAACTGCCTAGCTATCGCGGTTCTTGAGATACAGCCTGGTTACCTGGTAAAGACAGACAACGAAGTTTTAGTAATAGGGTCCCATTTTTGCCCTTCGGAAAAAAGGCTAGCCTCTCTGAATGTTAGTAAATATTTCGTAATCGATAAATAAATCCTGGTTTACCTTATCAAGGTAGAAGACAGGTATTAAGGTAAGGCACTTAACTGGACCTAGACGTTTAGAAATCGTTAGAAATCCAGCCCAGTGTAATGTCTGACCTAACCAGATAGTTAAGTACCTACCAAGCAAGTTCTGTTGGCCAATACTTGGTACCTATCAATTTGTTTTTCCATTTATGTTTCTTAACTAGTTTAGTAATTAAGCTCTAACAGTACCTAGTTCAGAAAAAAGTTTTGTAAACGTCAGCCAAACCAGACTTTACTTAAGACTAGCTGCGGCCCACGGTTTTACCGGCGTTTATCTGCTCCAGTGGGTCGGAGCGTGATGTTTTGTAGCCTATATGTTAATCCAGCGTATAACCTATCCCGGTGCAAAATTTCAACCAATTCCGTTTAGTAGTTTTTGCGTGAAAAATTACAAACATCCATCCATACTTACAAACTTTCGCGTTCATAATATTACTAGGACTAGCTGTCCCGCGGGGCTTCATCCACGTTGGATCCCGTTCCCGTGGAAACTTTAACTTAAAATAGAGCCTATGACACTCATAAATGACGTGGCTTTCTAGTGCTACAAGAATTTTCAAAATCCGTTCAGTAGATCCAGAGATTAACCCCCTACAACTTCACAAACTTTACCTCTTCATAATATTACTATAGACTAGCTTTCCAATTTCCAGGGAGACAGAATCCCTTCTGCGTCCTAGGATATCTCTTCATAAGCCTTTGTTACTCGCTGATAATGTCGATGTCAGTGGCCGAGTACTGGTCTTCTCTTTGAACGCCAGGTCGACACGAAAAGAAGAAGATGAATGTATCTTTTTATGTCTTACAGTTTTGAGTTTATCTAGTCCAAGTTATGTATCATACGGATCTTTTATCTTAATAATATAAGCGTAAAAATCATTGCAGTTATTACCCGGAGATGTGTCGGAAAAGCTAAAGTAAATTTCACGTAATTATTGGTTTTAAGGCAGTTTTTGAACAAAATTAAAAAAAGACAACACTAAAATGCTAAAAATTTAAGAAGTAACAGATAAAAGATAAAATGAGTACAAATATTTTTATCTATAACATCTCGCGTTAAAGATAAAAATAATATTCATAGCAACAAAATACCAAAAATAACATGCGTCAAAAGTATTTATGTATACAATTCGTATATATTCTAAGAATTCATTGTACATACCTACTTACTAACACACCTGATAATGTAAATATAAAAACAGACGTCGTCGTCGAGTCGGTATTCATCGTACATGCAACAAATATTCGCGGAGAAAAAGTCAAGGTCGCAAATGTTGGCAAAAAGAAGCTGCAGCCTACCAACAACCAAACAAAACACGATCCATTAAATACATAATCCTTATTCAAACATAATAAGGTTGATAATGAAACACCTATCAAATTATTGGCGGTAAACAATGCTGCTATAGCAATTACGCATGACAACAAACTTAGTATAGCGCACGACGCAACACAAGTCACACGCGTACTAGCGTTAATCATAACACTAAAAATATAATGAATATAATCTCGCTAGCGATATGGACGTTAGAAAAGAATTGTTTTATAGTGTACACAGCGTTAATAGTTTGTTTTATAGTGTTCACCTTGTATCATAAGAATAAATTGGACGTGTATTACAGTGAGAATTCGAAAAAGCAGAAGTTGGCGCCAAGCGGGACCGGCGGGAGAGGTCGGTGACATATTTTTTTTTTTAAATCCATCAGTCCGTGACTGACTTGAGCAGTAAAGAATAAGGAGTTTTTATATATTTTAGTAATGAGGTAATATTTTACGAGTAGTGGCTATTATATATTTTCTGTGATAAGATTGTTTTCAGCAATTATGCGTTAATTTAAATTAAAAGGAAAATACATGTCGATTCCTCTAAACATTTTTGGGCGGAATATTTTCATTTCTTTTAAACAATTAAGTACTAGAAATATTGTTGCACACTACTAGTGCTAATTATACTTACATTAATTTTGTCTTTTCAATTCAAATTATACCGCAAAGTAACGCCTGATAAAAATTCTTCCTAATTAAATTTGATAAATTTTCATTCATTTTGTGATGCGAGGAATAGGATTTAGTGCTTAGTACCTAAATAAATTAATAAAATTATATGAATCCAATTCTCAATTATTTAATTGACCTACCTACACTAAATGATTCGTTTCCTTAAGTTATAAATAACAATATAAATCACACATTCGTGCATTATGTACCTATATTACAAAATTTAAAAAGGTATATTTTTCAAAATAGGTAAGTACCTACCTACTGTGTCCCAAAAAAGTAACTGATATAAATATCAGAGATGGGCCGACTAGCTGCCGACTAGTCGGGAAAGCCGACTATTCGGCATCGTTTGTAGTCGGCGACTATTCGGAAAAATATGCCGATTATGATCGGCGCATAACAAATGAAATAAAACAAGTAATTTGTACTTGTTTTATAATTTATAAACATTACTTAGAGTATTTATCTAAAGTTACAGTCTTTACAACATAGGAAAGTATTAATCAGTCAGTAATTAAGCTCAGCGGCCGCGCGATGACTAAGTCGAGTGATGACGAAAAAGCCTGAACCTGAGCCTGAGCCTTATTAGAATGATCGGCATTGCCGATTAGTCGGCCGACTAATCGGCATTTAATTTTTGAAAACCGATTAGTCGGCTAGTCGATTAGTCGGCAAATACTATAGTCGGCCCATCTCTAATAAATATGTATTAGTAGTTAATTGAATAAATTAAATTTAGTATTCATTCAAGTAACCAAAATAAATATAGTAATTCAAATTCAATTCAAAAACATTCATCATTAACAGCCCGTTTACGTAAACTACTGAACATGGGCCTCCTCTTAACAGACCTCGGCATGCCAGGATCGTAGAGGGATATTGCCATATTCACCACGCTTGGCAGACGGATTGGTGATCGCAGTAAGATGTAAACCTTGAGCTAATAGATGCTGCTGCCCATCCATCAGCCATATGTCCCTTAGTCGCCTTTTACGACACCCATGGGAGGACATGGGGTGGTCTATTCTAAGCCGGAAACCACGCGGCATTCAAGATGATAAATAATTAATTGATGATAAAATTCGTTCAAAAATATTTAGCGAAACCGACACAGATTACCTATATGAGCCTATATCGGAAAAAATATGTTGAAATAAAAACTATGAACATAAATACATTTATTTTAAAAGGATATAAATGAAACAAAATCTGTTTATTTATTTATTTTTATTTAAAACTTAATTACTTACTAAATAGTTGTTATACTCCATAAAAGATAGCTTGATCTCTGTGACAGCTGTCAGTAAAATCACGCCTATGAAGTTTTGAATTTATTAGTATAGACAGACAGTACCTGCCAATGTCATATTTTATGGGCATGCCGACCTAATTAGTGATGGGCGATGAATCATCGTGGCCATCGACTATAAACTATCATTATTTACATATGTAAGAATTCATAATAAATTTACAAGATTGCTCTAGCGATTCAGAAACTGAATCTGATATGGATTTGATGTGTACTCCTTTATTTTTATTTTATTTTATTTATTTTATTAGGTCAACCAACAACTGTTTACACCAATACATTTTACAAATACATAAAATTAAACCAAACAGTGACCAGTGCAACAGTTACTTAAAGGTTAACACCACATGCATAATCGATTGAGAGCAAGAAATAATTTAATTAGGTCTAGTTAATAACAATATAAATTAGAAAAATTAAGACATTATTAGTATGAAAAATTAAATTGAGTAATAAAATTGTATAAAAATAAAGTTGATAATAAATGTATTTAATTTTAAAATATTTGTTTATTTGAGTAACGTTTGAAATTAAATTAAACCCAATTATATGTTACATTATCATCAATAATAGTAAGAAAAGTCGATAAGTACTATTGACATATTTTGTTTAAATCTTAACAACCATATGAATGTCACTATGACATAGGTATGTCGCAGAGATCAAGCTATCTTTTACGGAGTACAGGTGGGTTTATGCTAGAAGCATTATCGTCCAGTCAACACGGGTGCACTATCAGATTCGTATTAAAATGACCGTTTTATTTGTTTATGTAATTTAATAGTTATTCCTCAGTGTATCGGAAGGGTATTTATTGCTATCATTAAAAAACCTGATAAGGAGTGATCTCGTTACATTGAAGTCAGTACAATTGAGAGATTGTTTTAAAAATTAGTTATTAAATAAGCAAATGAATCAAAATTGACATTGCGATCAAGAAAAAATATATTTGTGCAAGTGAGAGTATGGACTCGCGCACAAAGGGAACATTTTGTGCGCGAGTCCATACTCTCACTTGCACAAATATTTTACAAAACATCTTGTTGAGTATCACCTACTCTTGGTTATGATATTCAAAGCAAAAAAACAGGATTCAAATCACGTTGGTTGTATGGGAGCCCAAACAACCAACGAGATTTTAATGCTGTTCAAATATTTATTTTATTTTAATGTATTTAATTATTTATTTCTAAAGTGAATCTATAAATATTCTGTGAATATTTCAAGCGCCTACATAAGCAGTTTGAAATGGTTCATTTTTTCAAAACCTTAAAATAATAATAATAATCATCATCAGCCCGTACAACGTCCACTGCTGAACATGGGCCTCCTCCCGAGGGAGGGTTTTTGCCATAGTCACCACGCTTGGCAGGCGGATTGGTGACTGCAGTATTATGTTGTAATACACAGGGAAACGCTGCTGCCCGTTCCCTGGTATACGCTTGTTATAGATGATGTTATAACAATCGGGACCAACGGCTTAACGTGCTTTCCGAGGCACGGAGGGTAGTCCCTCAACCAACCAGACCCGGAAAGAAATCTTAGAATTTACACAAAGATTTCTTGTCCGGTGTGGGGATCGAACCCACAACCTGCGAGATTTAAAGCGAGCCAAATATCTCTACGCCACGGAGGTTGTCTAATAATAATAAAATGTTGCATTCGTAACTATAACAACAAGATATACCTATATTATGTAAAGTTCACAAAAAATGTCAGTTCGACCGAAGTCGGTCATGAACAGACAGTAGATAATATAAATAATCAATTAGATTATAATTCATTTGTCGTTTGACTTTATCGTCTAATACAGGGTTTCTCAAAGTAGGGTACGCGAACCCCTAGGGGTTCGCCATTCGACGGCAGGGGGTTCGCGACCCGGATTGCTCATGCGTACCCGACCCCCGCCAACGGCGGATCGAAGGAGTGTCCGGGAGGTTTTAGTGGTGTAGGGTCCTCTCCTCGTGGTATGACTTTAGCATACCACGCTATGGAGAGGGCGAGTCCCACATATCCCACCGCCAGCGCGCGAATACGCTGCAGCGGTGCTGGGAATGCGTCAATGCAATTCCAACCGGATAAAAAAAAAAAAAAAAAAAAAAAAAAGGTGTTCGCGACAAGATTTACGTAATGGTGGCTTAATAACTGGCAGGCGTTTTCTTCAACAGTCAGAAATTTTAACAGGGGTTCGGGGAGCCGAAAGTTTGAGAAACCCTGGTCTAATAGATATGCGTTTTTTAAATGTTATAATATAATGCACGACAGTGTCTTTAATATTTATAACACAATGAAACGAATATGCAATAAACTAAATTCCATATTCGTTTCCTTGTGCTCCTATAATTTTATTGTCAAAACAATCCTTCAAAATTGAGATTAATAAAATTCGACCACCGGCAGGATTCGAACCTGCATCTTAGGTAAAGTCCCCAATGCCTTAACCAATTAGGCTACGGTGGAACCACAGCCGGTCATCATTTAAGATGCAGGTTGCTGCCGGTGTGGTCGAATTTTATTAATCTCAATTTTGAAATATAGTATAAGGTAATCTTTTCCATAAAGAGTTAAAAGCATTTAAAAAATGTCAAAACAATCAGTCCATTTTTTGGGTTTCCAAAATGTCTGCCTCAAGTATGAAGGCGATGACGGCTGCTTCATACTTTGAACGAGCGGCGTCGGACTTGTGATCTTGTGGTCGCCGGTTCCATCCTCACCCATTGCACTACCGACGTGAACACAAGCATGGTAGCTTAAAACTCTGCTAGTAATCTTAAAAAAAATATAAGTTAAATGCGTGATCGTGATGCGTACAAAGTGTAATGTCCCGTTTATTATTTAAGAGCTTAATTACAGTTTTTACTAATGAAAACATAGCTATAATGAACCACTTTGGACGAGCCAGAATTGAAAAATAACACACTGTAGCAGCTGTTATAAGTTAGCGGACCATTATGAATAAGGGGGTTGATCTTAAAAGTAGGTAATTTGGCCATGGGGGTCTGAGGTAACAGTTCATTTTGGAAAGGGGGTCACTTGTCCAAAATAGTTTGGGGATCCCTGATCTAGACTGTATTTTAGATTTTGAAGAATAAATCAATCGCTTTCTCGTCTAACTTGCCGTGCCGGACAGGGTCCGGAAATGAATATAATTACCTATGTCCTGATCCGGTCCGGATCCGGCATCCGGCAGCTGACAAAACAGAAAAACACAAAGCAAATATTTTTGTACTCTATGATCTTTCTGTACTTTAAACTCTAAGAACTCAGAAGCATACGATCAGATGTGCCATAATACTTACGTCAGAAACATTCGTCGTATGTGTCTTTATCGTTATTAACTTACACTTACGACCAAATGCTTCTGAAGAATAGGAGTACATCCTTTTTTCTGCTGCTGAGTTCTAAAACTAAAGATGATTCTAAAAAAAATACACAAGGTTGTATGCTCGTTGTTTCTTAGTGTGTCTGGTTATCATCGATAAACAGGAAAAGGTTATCGCAGTTATTGAGGACACGGTACGCAGCCATTAACAAAATAGGGCAACATCTGTAATTCTAATTACAGCTAATAGTATGCTAAGCAAACTACAGTCAATATTCGAAGATTATATAGGTATTTGGGACTATGGGGCAATGGATCAAGCAAGAATCCAGCGCTTACACACCTTATCTATACGAAGAGATTTTGTGTTTTGGTTTGAACGCGCAAATCTTTGGAACTAAAGGAGCGATTTGAAAAATTATTTCAGTGTTATATAGTACATCTATCGAGAAAGGTTATTAGGTATATTTCATTATGAAGTTACTACGGGAACGGGAGTTACGCGGATGAACCCGCACGCGGGAAGATAGTGTAACCATAAATGGCTACCAGCTTCAGCTTAATGCTACCATTAAGCTCGGTGGTTCCAAAAGTGTTCCAGGTAGAACGCCAGGGGTCCAAAGAAGACTCCACGCGGTAGCCCCGTCCCCGTCTCTTAAACATCACGCGTACGCTATACTTTTTTATCGGAGATGGATTTAAAAAATAAGTGAAAAAGTGGAATTTTACCCCTAAGAATCCAATTAGGAGCAATTCCACCCCTTTTCATCCAATAGAGGTGGTCAAATTAATGCGGAGATATCTAAATCTACCCGGACGGAGTGCGGGCAGCATCTAGACTGTATTTTAGATTTTTGAAGAATTAACTATCGCTTCCTCTTCTAACTTGCCGTGCCGGACAGGGTCCATACTTTGTACTGGTTTTGTCTTTGTCTTATACATATGGTGTGCAATAAATGAATATAATTATGTCCTGATCCGGTCCGGATCCGGCATCCGGCAGTTTAGGCTTTGCGTTGATCACGATCATTAACGCACAGTCTATACTGCCGGTCCTAGGGGGATAGGGACAGGGAGAAAGGATTTTAAATCATTCCCCCCCCTTTAAGGGTAAAATGAGTGACGAATTTTCCAATAATTCCGATCGTTGCTTATAATTGAATCGTATATTTCAGAAAGCCCATAAGTCATATTTTTTCATCTGTTTTAACCAAGCGGGGGTATTGCGTTTTTGTATTTTTATAAGATAACTTCATATAATGTCAAACAAAACAAACAAAAACGAGGAAAATTAACTTTGCGAATCACACATTGTGGTTACGTTGTTGATCCAAAAGGGCATTGATCTAAATATTGCGAAGATAAAATGTGGTTGTAATGAAATTGACCCGGACTGTGTGGTCGCGAATATAGGACAGAATAACATCATTATTATGATTACATTATATTATCGTTTAGTGTGTCGTTTACATTGAGATTTGCTCTTGGCATGTAAACTTGATCTAAAATCATTCTTGAGAAGTGTTGCCAGGTGTCCCGATTTGCGCGGGACGTCCCGATTTTCAGGGGTCTGGGGACGCGTCCCGATTTGTACCTGATCGGGAGGCTAAAAGTCCCGATTAATCAAAAAAATGAAAAAGTTACTTAAATTTAGGTAATTAATATAATACTATACTTGTACTAGTACCTAGTTTGAAACGCAATAGATTAAACCCAGACTTAAAAACCCCTTTTTTTTGTTTACTGTCCCGATCTGCAACCCTAAATTCCGATTTTTTTGACCTCATGTACCTCTTTTTTTCGGATTGACATACGTAGTTAGCCACGAGGCTTTTGCTACTTCACCGTGCATAAAAGCGAGCAAAGCTCCAGCCTTAATCCTCATGTACCGATATAAAACAAATGTACCTGGCAACACTATTCTTGAGTCCTAAAACAACGTGAAAATCTAGCTTTCCGCGCGGTTTCACCCGTATCTTCTGTTCCTAAGGAACTTCGTGATTGAGTATAGCATATAGATTTTCTAAATAAATGCGCTATGTAACATAAAAAGAAATTTAAAAATCGGACTAGTAGTTCCTTATCTATACTTAATATAATAAAGAGGAAAGATTTGTATGTAAGTATGTTTGCAACGAATTGGCTCAAAAAGTACTGGACCGATTTTAAAAATTCTTTCACCATTTGAATGCTACATTATTACTGATTAATATAGGCTATATTTAATTATGAAGTTACCACGGGAACGGGAGTTACGCGGGTGAAACCGCGAGAGGGAAGCTAGTATTATATATAAAGCCTTTCTAAAGTACTTACTTATTATCCTACTTCCTATTTCTATAATTTTTATTGTTGTTTCATATTTGCTACGTGTGTTCACATATATGTTTTTCTTTCTTTCTTTCTTTCTAGTACTGATTTTTTTATCGGCCAGTAGTCCCTGAGATTAGCGCCTTCAAGCAAACAAACTCTTCAGTTTTATATAATACTAGCTTCACCTGCGTAGCTCCCGTTCCCGTGGGATCTTCGTAATGAAATATAGCCTATAACCTTGTTCGATAAAGGGACTATCCAACACTGAAAGATTTTTTGAAATCGGACCAGTAGTTCCTGAGATAAGCGCTTTCAAACAAACAACATCTGCAGCTTTATAAAATGAGTATAGATTAGTATGATTTTTTTATTTCATTTAAACAACTATTTATCGAAATACTCATTACTTGAGTATATTGACTCACTGCAGTTAACTAATGTTGACATGAAAGGTTAACTAGGAGATAAAACTTGTTGATCTTTGTTCCTTCTAACTATAGAAATGTATGCGAGTTATAATAAAGCGTTTGTATATACGGGGCTTCGAAAATACATGCCATCCCTATAACGTTTTCCCCAAGTAAGTCCTTTTCCCGTGGGAAATTTATAATAAAACTAGCTGCGTCCCGCGGTTTTATCCGCATCACTCTGCTCCAGTGGGTCGGAGCGTGATATTTTGTAGCCTATATTTTAATCCAGCTTATAAACTACCCGCGTGCAAACTTTCAGCCAAATCCATTCAGTAGTTTTTACGAGAAAGAGTAACAAACATGCATCCATCCATACTTACAAACTTTCGCGTTTATAATATTAATAGGCTTTTTTTTTACTATATATAGGCTTACGTTTGACCATAATCTCGCTTGATGGAAGGCGAAGATAAGGCCTAAGATGATACACGCTTGCCTAGAAAGTGTCTGTTTACTTTAGCCTTAAAGATGTCCAGATTATAGCGTTCCGGAAAAACCGACCCCGGCAGAGAATTCCACTCCTTAACCGTCCGCATTATGAAGGAAGAAGCAAATCGCTTCGGGCTTCGTGCGTATTGAAGGAATGTCTACAACATAAGGGTGAAACCGCTCGCCGCGCCTAGTCGTTCGGTGATGGAAGGGTGAAGAGGGTATCAGGTTATGTAGAACCTCCGCACACTCCCCGAAATGTAACCGATAGATAAAAAACCGATAGGCAGGCTACTCGTCTACAGTGTTCGAGGCTCTGAAGACTTGCCTCCACCAGTGAGTTATTGCCTATGACTCTCTTCGCTCGGCGCTCCAATGAGTCCAGAGCATCCAGCTGATATCTAGCAGGCTATATATAATGTTAGTCCCGGATAATGTTCCATTGTAATACTTAATGAAAGTATTTTTAAAATTTAAATGTTATTAAAGGAAATTAATAACAACAAGGAAAGTAAAATGCAAAGAATTAAAAATAATATACTTAATTATAACTTATATTCAAAAACATAATGCATATCGATTCAGTAGTTTCGCAGCCTTTTTAATACAAACAAACAGGCAATCAAACCTCTTCTCTTTTTAAAATTATAGGAGCAGTGACGGATTTATCCGCATGGTGGTGCGTTAACCATAAACAATAGTATTCCCAAGGAGGATTGGTGTCAGGTTGTAATCCCTTACAACATATTTGTTAAAAATGAGAAACGCCGACCCCAAGTAATATGGGATAAGGGCAGGAAGAAGAGTAGGGTCGGCAAAATTTGAATAGCCTACTGGCGGCAAATGTGTAAGTCCGCCACTCTATAAGATCATGTACTTATTAAGGCACTGAAGAAATTTTCTTTAGCGTAATACAAGCTTGAGATTAATTCCACGTTACCAATGGAGGACGACAAAGTTAGAAAAAACTAAAAAAAAAACACATGTATAATACTTTAAATTAATTTTTTCTTAAAAAAATAATATTGATTATTTAACATAAATTTCTTCACGACCGCAGAAGCTGTTGAAACGGAGGGCATATATTTTGGAAGCACCTTATTCACCGTGGTTTCTTTATGGCTGTTAATATCCAGTGAATTCTTGGGATTAAAATCGATTTATGTATTATCTATTTATAAGTAGGTATACTTACTTTTTTAGTACCCGTAAAAATTGTAGTAGTAATTCAAATATCTTTGGAAATGTGTCAGGCCTTTTTTTATGCACAGACGATACGTATTTAGCCACGAGGCTTGTGCTACTACACCGGGCATAAAAGCGAGCAGAGCTCCAGCCTTAATAAATGGTAAAAAACTAAAACTAAGCAACCTGTGCAAGAGGGCGCCCCTGTGGGGCTTGGACCCCGGCGCAGGGAGGTCGCTGGCGATGAGATTGAGGGATTATGACTTTTAATATTTAAGGGAGTTTTGTGCAACTGTCGCTCTACTTTACAGTTCGCGGGCCTCTCGGACTTCGGGTCTACGAGGGCATCGGATGGTTGTGGCAGGGCTGCCGGTTCATACTTCCTAGATTACTTGTATAACAAGGCACTAGAGCTCATTTTCCCATGTACATTTAATTTTGAAGCTTTAAGTAATACTGACAACATTCGTAACGTAGCGGTATTTGGCTCGCTTTAAATCTCGGTGGTCGTGGGTTCGATCCCCACACTTGACATATCTTTGTGTAATTTCTAAGATTTCTTTCCGGGTCTAGTTGGTTGAGGGACTACCCTCCGTGCCTCGGAAAGCACGTTAAGCCGTTGGTCTCGATTGTTACCTATAACATTATCTATGTATAACAATTGTATACCAAGAAACGGGCAGCAGCGTTTCCCTGTGTGGTATAACATAATATTACTGTCACCAACCTGCCTGCCAAGCGTGGTGACTATGGCGAAAACTGTCCCACGAGAGGAGGCCCATGTTCATTAGTACGGGCTGATGATGATGATGATGAAGTAATACTGATGGAAAATTGTTCTGCCAATTATAAGCAACGTTAAACCATCATGGTGAATATTTATTTATGGCTTTAACCAACTCCAGCCCGGATACCATCGACTGCTGACCTGGGGCCTGAGTCTACTATCGTAATGGTGCATCGTGGAACTGTCACTGACGTCTCGATGGTCGGTTTTCTTTGTCTTATGGATAAGTAGATTACCAAATGTGCAAAAAACCGACCATCGAGACGTCAATGACAGTTCCACGACACACCATTACGATAGTAGACTCAGGCCCCTAGGCTACCTTGAAGTAGGTGTTGCCAGTAACCACGCATGACAGACTGCGGGTGGGTGACCGTAGTATCATGTAGTTACTCAAACTTCCTGGTATTTCATTATCGTAGATGACTATAGATTGTGCCTGCACTTTGGCTGCGTAGGAATGTTCTTTATTGGAGCAGAAGGGTTCTCGAGTGGAGACCACGAACTGTCATTGGCGACCGCCTGCACGATGGACCGACGACCTCAAAAAGGTCGCAGAGAGTCAGTGGATGCATGCCGCTTTTAATCGTTCCCGCTGGAAATCGACAGGGGAAGCCTATGTTCAGCAGTGGCCGACAACACTGCTGCTGACTGATGATGCTTGTGTTACGAGTGGGTTCACGTCGGTCGTGCAATGGGTGAGGATCTAACCGGTGACCACAAGATCACAAGTCCGATGCCCTAGCCATGGGGCTACGACCGCTTCGAATCATTGGTCCACATATACCTACTGGAGGTAAAGAATGCAATTAAGTGATGGTTTTTCACGATGGTAGTGCAATGGTTGGGGATCGAACCGGCGACCACGTGATCGCAAGTCCGACGCCCTAATCTTTTTTTTTCTGACGGACATATGTAGTTAGCCCCGAGGCTTTTGCTACTTCACCGGGCATAAAGGCAAGCAGAGCTCCAGCCTAGATAAATGGTTTAAACACTACAAACTAATCCACCTGCGCAAGAGGGCGTCCCCTGTGGGACTTGGACCTCAGGGCTCAGGGCGGTCGCTGACGGGGAGATTGAGGGATTATGGTTTTTAGTTTAGGGGAGTTTCGTGCAACTGTCGCTCTACTTTACAATTCGCGGGCCTCTCGGACTTCGGGTCTACGAGGGCAATGGAAGGTTCTTAGCAAACTAAGGGTCGGGAGGGCGATGGGGAGACGCCCTAGCCATTGGGCGCTTAACCTATAGTTCTTCAAAGAAAAAATATTTCCATTTCAGTTCCGGTACTTTCATTTATTATCTTTGTTGTAGTCTGGTAACTGCTGCCGTGAACACGCAAGCGATTTCCAATTAAAATGTAACGAACGGTAGAACTCGCATGCCCCGCGGTTTTGTCTGCTGTTGTGCTCCAGTGAGTTGTGAGGTTTTATAGCGGTAAAGATTACACTCTATACTACCTTTTGCCCGTGACTTCTTCCGCGTGGAATAGTTGTTTCAGGCTGGCCCCGATTTTAAAACATTCGTCATTTGTACTACGCTCCTGTTGGTCTCAGCCATTATTGATCGGACCACATGATCACAAGTCTTACGCCCTAACCGGCCGAGCTTGTCTGTTTGATCGCGTAAATCTCAGAAACTGCTAGTCCGATTTCAAAAATTATTTAAGTGTTAGATAGCCCATTTATCCAGGAAGGCTATAAGCTATATTTTATTATTATGTTGCTACGAAAACGGTAGCTAAGCGGAGCTAAGAAGCCGCGTGCGGGAAGCTAGTTTTTTTTAATATACGTTTTATTCAGTTCTAAAATTAACTTACATAATCTCTTTATTTCTAAGTTAATAGAATTCAGGTTTGAACTCTTTTAATTGTTGTAAGAATATTTGATTACAATAGAATGAAATACAGAACACAATTGAAATTAACTGGGTAGTAGGTATTCTGTTCGTCAAAATAGGGCAGCCTCATTAAATTAATTACACCATAGTGTTGTCTTTTAAATTAAATATAGGTATACAGGTTGTTAGTTTAAACACCGTTATCCTTGAAACCAGTGGTTTTGTTTCACTTACAAAACGCAAATTAAACGAAAAAAAAACGATTTCTTTTTCAAAATTTAAAAAAAACTGTCCGGATGGGCCGCAGCATCTTTCAGCTCAAGGGTACTCACAATCTTTCTGCAACCACCAATCTGCTGCCAGGCATGGTGATTATGTCTATATCCCTCAACGACCTGAGGCATTAGACAAAATACCATTACAGCGGATTGATCGCCATCATAAAATCTATCTACAAGGTTAATGAAATCTGAACATCAAAGAAGAATCAATCAATGAATGTTTTTTTTTATGGGACTAATCCCATTCACTCTCCCACCACTGCAACTCCTGTGAGCCAGTATCAACAGTGGCACACACTGGAAATGGCAATGAGCACCGAGGCTCACCAAGTCCCGGGAAAAAGTTAAACTGCCTTGGGGCCCGCGACGAATTTAATCAGAAAGAGAATGCTTGTGATGAATTGTTCTTTCTCCAATGAATGCTTGTCATTTTCGATATATAATCGTTTAATGACGTGACATGAAATGTCAATTAGGCTGCCAGATCGAATAACCATATTATCGACACAATTAGTATATTGATTCGCGATTTTCTGCTTTAATTTTACTTAAGACACGTTTCTCCATTTCACGCCTGACATTGGCAGAATTGTCGTCATTCGGCACATTGCCATTAAATAAAAGAAGAAGAAGAACCATATTATCGGGAGAAAATAACAAAGTTTCGAGATTTTGGGACTTTGGTCGGGAGATACAAAAATAAAATAAAATTAAATATACTGAAAACCTGAACATTAAGAAAGTAATTCATTTTTATTATTTGACATTAAATGGAGGCCTAAAAAAAAGAGCTGCGTCAAGTGATGCTGGGTCTTTAAGAGAAGCTTCCGGACAGAATTTGCTATTTTAAATTCAAACAATTTTCGAAAATTATTGTTTTATAAAATTAAGTGTTTTTTCGGGAGGTTTTTTATTTCGTCGGGAGGGTATCCAAAAATTCGGTAGAATCCCGCCAAATCCCGACCATCAACCTAGGCATAGGCATAGGCAACCCTAAGTAGGTACCATACATTTGCGTAAGCGATTATATGCTAGCGATAATTCCGCTGTAGTGACATTTTGTCTAGGTCCTCTAGCTTGCCAAGGTCTGTTAAGAGGAGGCTTATCTTTAGTGGACGTAATGTGACTGTACTTACCATATATAACTCTTGACTTAGCTAACCAAATATTGATTTTTCTATATACTAACGGCGAGTGGACAAGGACAAATATAATTAAGTTTTAAAACTAACGTACAAACCAGTCACGCACACAATTTTAATCAATATATAGTAGACTACCGGTCCGCCCCGGCTTCGCACGGGTGAACTTTTATAGCCTATGTTACTCAGGGACAATGTAGCATTCTAATGGTGAAAGAATGATCTAAATCCGTGTAGAAGTTTTTGAGTTTATTCGTACAAAAATATACAAATACAAACTTTTCCTCTTAATAATAGTAAGTAGGTATAAATAGATAGAGCCATTTATTACGGCAGTGAAGATATTTCTGTTTTTTTTTGTTTTGCATTGTTTAGTTAAATTTTTATTTGCTATAAATACTACAAAATTAAATATAGTTTATGTCAATAAAGATTTTTTCGATAAATTTTTAACATGTCACGTCGCACGTAAACATATTTTTTTCAATTATAAATGTACCTCATATCAGTCCATGAAAGTATACGATTCATATTTCGCTTAGCTGGTTTGTATCCAATTATTTATTTATTATTAAGGTAGGCACAACCAATATATACCGATAAACAATTATTATTGTTTATCGGTATATATAAAAACGACTCGAACGACATCGCTAATACTTTTTTTGTTTTGGAAAATTACAAAATTTACCCGCCATATTATATTTCATGAAATTTTATGACGTTTGACATAACATTGCCACTTGACAGAATGCATGCACATCAAAGTTAGTTGAAAGCTATCACGCCTAATTTAGTTTCAGTTAAAACAGGACAATGTCTGTCGGGTCAGCTAGTCTATACATAAATAATTCAAAAAAAATCACAGGCTAACACAGCATGCACAAAACACCAATAAATGTAATGTATTAAGTATTTCTCTTTCCCTGCCAGGGTCTATGGGGGAGGTCGTTATCACGACGATCGGAAGGCAGATTGGTGATACCAGTAAGATAAATGCTGCTGCCCATCTATCGGGGGGCCGAGTCTGATATTTTTTTAAGTATTGTGCCATCGTAGTGCCATCATGATATCATTATGCCAAAAACGGTAATCTACTAATCTCACTATGGTGTCGGCGCTGGAATGGCAGTCGGTGTTGCTACTGCAGAAAAAGGCCGACAACAGAAGTAGCAGGGGAGATGGTTAGGGAGATTGTAATGTTTATTTAGGCGATTTCAAAACTTATTAATGTATCATTTGTTATTATATTCAACTACTCTAATGTCATCGTAGCGTCGTAGTGACACCATAATGACGTCATTTGGATTAGTAGATTGCCAAATGGGAATAAAACCGACCATTGAACTGTCATTGACAGTTTATGGACACACCATTACGATAGTAGACTCGGGGCTCTTAGTCGTCTCTTATAGTAGTAGGAGGGTAGTCCCTCAATCAACCAGACCCGGAAGGATATCTAAGGATTTACACAAAGATTTACTGCCCGGCGTGGGAATCGAATCCACGACCTCCTAGATTTAAAGTGAGTCAAATACCGCTACGCTACGGAGGCTTTCGCGATTGTGAACACACAATCTTCATATTTTTTTATTTATTGGCAATCAGAATCCCCTGAGCACACGGCTTCATGTGATCATTGCGAACAGTGGACTGACGTGATCTGGATTGACTGCATGTGTAATGTGACAACAATCCAAATCAGTTTATTTTAATCTACCGCGATCACGGATTTCGATCCAGATTGAGCGTGTAATGTCGGCCTATGACACCCATGGAAAACAGGCTATGGGGTGGTCTGTTTTAAGCTGAAAACCACACGGCTATAGAATTCTATTGTCCGTTATCGAAATAAATTATATTAGGTGTTCTTTTACACTGTAGCAATTAAGTCCTGTGTCGATCGGATATTACAAATACTCAATTAAGGGATATAACGTACATTCAGACTCAGCTTAGAACAACTATGTGTAGCTCAGACAAATAATTTTTTGTCCCGAGTGGCAATAGAACCCAGAATACCAGGTTTCAGATGCAAACCGTAACCACGCAATCGCCGGTGCAGTCGCATATTTAAAAATAAATTTCATTCCACACAAATCTAATAAAAATGTTTCGAATTACCTCCACTTACGTATAATATATATTTATCGCGTCAGGTATACCATTTCACTACATCAAGCAATATTAACGCACGGTGATAATAAAATCGATCTGTTTACATTATTTATCAACACGCCACGCGAAGGTCGGGCAACTTATGATTATGAATATTATTCAACTAGCTTCTCACGCGCGGTTTCACCCGCTTATCTCCAGTTCCCGTAGTAAATTCATAATTTATTATAGCCTATAGCATTCCTCGATAAATTGGCTATCTAATACTGAAAGATTTTTCGAAATAGGACCCGTACTTGCTGAGATGAGGGCGTTAACAGCTAGTAAATAGTGTACAAGTGTGGCTGTTTTAGTGGTGTAGCGTCCTCTCCTCGTGGTATGAGTTTAGCATACCACGCTATGGAAAGGGCGAGTCCCACATATCCCACCGCCAGCGCGCGAATACGCTGCAGCGGCGGTGGGAATGCGTAAATGCATTTCCCCCGGACAACAAAAAAACAAGGTGCACTCTCTATTCTTTACTCTCAATATCCGCGTAGACCACCTCCGTAGCGTAGCGGTAATTGGCTCGCTTTAAATCTCGGAGGTCGTGGGTTCGATCCCCACACCGGACAAGAAATCTTTGTGTAAATTCGAAGAATTCTTTCTGGGACTGGTAGGTTGAGGGACTACATTCTGTGCCTCGGTAAGCAAGTTAAGCCATTGGTCCCGATTGTTATAACACCATCTTTATTATACTTTCTATTATTTATGTTATAAATGATGTAATAACAATCGGGACCAACGGGTTAACCTACTTTCCCAGGCACAGAGGATATTCCCTCAACCAACCAGTCCTGGAAAGAATTCTTAGAATTTACACTAGAGGGCTCGAGACGAAAGCAAGCCTACGCCAAGGATGCTGAGTGTTTGTGTTGTTTTCAATTTCTACCCGGCGTGGGGATCGAACCCACGACCTGAGATCTGAGACTTAAAGCGAGACTAATGCCGCTGATCCCGCGGAAGGTTGTGTGTGTTGTTTTCAATGTAACTTGTACGATATGTAGGGGGGTCACGTGACCCCTCAGACCGTGCCTGGTCAAATCATATCATAATTACAAGCCGTGTCATTACGATACACGTTTATGATAACCAGTATCACGACAATACATTAACTGTAGTTTAAGTATTTAACTAATGTATTTAAAATTGTTGCAATATATTATATCTATGTACTTGTAATTATATATGGACGGTTAGGGTTCCGTACCCGAAGGGTAACAACGAGACCCAATTACTAAGACTTCGCTCTCTGTCTGTCTGTCACCAGGCTGTATCTCAAGAACCGCGATAGCTAGACAGGTGAAATTTTCACAGATTATGTATTTCTATTGCCGCTATAACAACAAATACAAATATATTTTGTTGGCCCGGATTGCTTATGCGTGCCCGATCCCCGCCAACGGCGGATCGAAGGAGTGTCCGGGGGGTTTTAGTGGTGTAGGGTCCTCTCCTCGTGGAGTTAGCACACCACGCTATGGAGAGGACGAGTCCTACATATCCCACCGCCAGCGTGCAAATACGCTGCAGCGGCGGCGGAAATGCGTAAATGCACTACCCCCCGGAAAAAAAATGGGGCTCCCATACAACAAACTTTTTTTTGCAGTTTTTGCTCGATGTGAATAACGTCAACAGGTAGGCACTTGAAAATGGTACAGAACCCTTCGTGCGCGAGTCCGACTTGCTCTTGGCCTTTTTTTTAATAATATAGGTTTATAATAATTTTATCGCTAGGCAATGTATTTTTAATAAGTGTATTGAAAATGAAAAATGAAAAAATGAAAATGAAAACGTTTATTGATAATGTCGTACTTATGATCGTACTTATTATAAGTCAAATACAATGATAATGAAAAAAAAGAATAATCTTAACTAATAAATTAGTTTACATTACAACAATAATGTTATTAAATGTTATGGCATGTCCGTAATTAATCGCTTATTATAAAATATAATTAAGATCAACCAGCGCAGCGCGGGCTGGGATCGGGTCTGAAGCATAGAACGCGTCGCGAGCCTCGCCTTGCGAGGACGACCGGACCCTATCCTAGCTTCCTACGAGTCTTTCTCTATCTACCTACGGTGTAACACTCGGAGAAGAAAGACTATAAGAAACTCCGAGATCATTCTTTTTATTTATTGGAAACAATATTATTGTTGTATATGGTTACGGCTTAGAATAGACCATCCCATGTCCTCCCATGGGTGTCGTAAAAGGAGACTAAGGGAAATATGGCTGATGGATGGGCAGCAGCATCTATTAGCTCAAGGTTTACATCTTACTTCGATCACCAATCCGTCTGCTAAGCGTGGTGATTATGGCAATATCCTTCAACGAGCCTGACCTGCCAAGGTCTGTTAAGAGGAGGCCCATGTTCAGCAGTGGACGTTGTACGGGCTGATGATAATGATATGGTACAGAAAACGAAAGTCGTTGAAACAATAATCACTACATACTATAAAACAAAGTCGGTTCCCGCTGTCTGTCCCCATGTATGCTTAGATCTTTAAAACTACGCAACGGATTTTGATGAGGAATGTTTATATGTGTAATACATCAGCATTGCACCCGTGCGATTAGTATTCCAAATAAATAATATATGAATATTTTGAAAATCAGTAGTAGGTACCAGAGATAACCCCACAAACTCACAAACTTTACTTCTTTATAATATCTATACCAATATATAAAGCTGGTGAGTTTGTTTGAACGCGCTAATCTCAGAAACGATTTAGGTATTGTTCCGATTTGAATAAGTCGTTCAGTGTTAGATAGCTCATTTATCAAGAAAGGTTAGGCTCGGCGCAAACGGGCCACCGACCACAGCCACCGGTGGCCAGCGACAGCCACTTAACATACTTTTTCATATATTTTGTATAGACGCACCGCACACGTGTAGCCGGTGGCGGCCACTTGCTACTATATGAAAAAGTATGATAAGTGGCTGTCGCTGGCCACCGGTGGCTGTGGTCGGTGGCCCATTTGCGCCGAGCCTTAACCCTTAAACTAACAGAGGGTATGTTTAGAATTCATTGGTTTTGATCTTTATTACAAGTGCATAAAGTTCAAAATATGGTGGGAAATAATTTCCCTATATTTGAATAAGGGTAAGGCTATATTTAATGATGCAGTTACGGAAACGGGAGTTACGCTAGTGAAACTGCACGTGAACTAGTTATTATAGAAAACACAAGTTAATTGACCTCGTCAGTCGCTTCCCTCGCCGCCGCCGCCGGTAGGTAACAAACACTCGGGGAACACGCAAGCCAATGTGGGTTCAGCCTTAGTGTAATCTTTAATGTTATCTTATACTAGCTTCCCGCGCGAGGTTTCTCCCGCGTAGCTCCCGTGCCCGTGGGATCTTCATAATAAAATATAGCCTATAACCTTACTCGATAAATGGACTATCCAACACTGAGAGATTTTTTTAAATCGGACCAGTAGTTTCTGAGATTAGCGCGTTCAAACAAACAAACTCTGCAGCTTTATAATATTAGTAGATATAGATATTAATATATAAAGCTGAAGAGTTTGTTTGTTTGCTTGAACGCGCTAATCTCAGGAACTACTGGTGTGAGGAAGACTATAGGCTATATTTAATTATGAAGTTCTCAAGGGCACTAGAGTTACGTGGGTGAGACCGCGCGCAGGAAGCTAGTATTTTTAAACAAAATAACAATTATTAAAAATAAAAGAAGAATTGAGTTTTCCTGCTATATTTACAACCAACTTTATACCTTTCAGCCCGTGACTTCCCAGACGATGGAGATGACGACCCTGAGCTGGTGCCAGCCATCCCCGAAGACACCCCTCACATTCCTTACCAACCTCCAAAGAGGTCGGACGAGGAGATCCTGCAGAGGTCACGTGATTACTATGAGCTGATGGCCCAGAGGAGGACAGTGAGGAGTTTCAGTCCGGAGCCCATTCCTCAGGAAGTGCTGGACAACTTGATTAAGACTGCTGGTAAATGGTTTTATATTGAATGCATATTTTAGTTCCAACTTCTTTTCCATATTGTCTCTATTATTTTGTTTTCCAAAGTAGGTCATTCGTGTACAAGAAATAGAAACCAAAGAAGAAGTTATGAACGTTCTAAAAGTCTTAAGGGTTACTTCGAGGACCCTGTCCAGACGAGTATAAACACAACTATACGGTTTCTTTATTGACTACGGAATCCTACAAAGTGCTAAAGTGTAAGTGTACAATACAAAAACCTATCTACAATATATACGCAAAAAAAACCAGACAGATAGACTTTATACTAATAAAGTACTTAGGTATAAATAATAAATACCAGGGCGGTCCTGTAAGTTCTTAGCCTCAACACAAAATGGCGCCACTGTCGTATGAAGAATTTGCTACTTAGGTATGTCTTTATGGATCCTCTTTTAACAGGAAAATTAAATATACTTAGTTTAATAACGAGATTCTATATCTATGGTTTGACACTTGGCATTGGATGACAGACTGTTTTGAAAATCAAGAATGTTGAATTTAATTTAGTGAAAGCCTTTCCCTGAAGACCACACCAGAAAAACTGCACTGAATTTAATTTACAAGTTTGGGAGTGGCAATGCTAAAATTTACGATTAATATATTTTAATATCGATCATGCATCCAAGCACTTTGCGCACTGCCATCCTGATATCCTTTGTCATTATATTCGGAGTAAGTTATTTACTTTATCTCCGAATTCTGCATATTAAAAGGCAGAGATATTACTTAATCCACTCCACTATTGATGATGAAGACTATAATATTACCTACAATGATTATGTGATGCAAAGGTTTAGTGAGAAACGAAAAACAATGACACACATCCTCAGAACTAAAAGAGAACTTAAACATAAAAATTTGAACCGAAAAATATTCAACACTCATTTAGGTCCTGTCGATGACGATACCATAATCATAGTTCTACAAGTCCACGACAATGTCTTTTATCTTACCAAACTTATTGAACGACTTAACAAAGTAACACTTATTCATAAGACATTACTCATCTTCAGCCATGACTACTTTGATTCTGAGATCAATGACATTATTAGCAAGATTAAGTTCGCAAAATATATGCAACTGTTTTATCCATATTCAATACAACTACATCCATATGTATTTCCAGGATATGATAAAAAGACTTGTGGAGATGATTTCTTGTGCGTAGATTCTGATGTAAGAGATCCTAAATTGGCTCAACAGAAACATTTTTGGTGGTGGCAACTAAATCAGGTATTTGACCATCTTCAAATTACACATAACTACAACAAAACCATTCTATTCCTTCAAGAAGAAACTTATGTTACTGAAGATGTTTTATACATTTACGTAATGCTTCAGACTGCCAGAGAAAATGATTGTCCATTCTGTGAATTTATTAATCTAGGACCACAAAAGCCTGACTTGGCTTTATATAAACCTCAAAGATCGACAGAAATATCTGTACAACTATTTAAAAAGGATATGTTGAAACTAGCCATTGCATTTGATAGGAAAACATGGCAAAAGATAAAGTCAAAAGCAGAAGAATTTTGCAGATTTGATGATTGTGATTGGGATAGTTGTATTATGTATGTAGCGAATAAAAGACCTGAAGGAGCTTTTCATGTTGTTGCTATAAAAGGTCCACGAGTCTTTAAGTTAGATAAGTGTGATGAGATCAGTTGCAGTGAAGAGCATAAAGTCGAAGAGCTTAAAACATTTATATCCCTGATCAATCGAAGTTTATATCCTTGGTCATACAAGACTATGGATAATAAGGAAGAAGGAGACTTAACTTCAATTACGCCGAAGGGAAATTGGCAAGATGCTAGAGATCGGGAGCTTTGTTTGTATTTTTCAAAGAATAATGTTTGGTATTAAGCGATTGTTACTGATGGCTATATTTTTTATAAATGAACACCTTACAACTGTATTACAAATTAGATTTATTAGATGTTTTGACTTACCATGTTCAAAATAAATAATTTAACGAAATAATTAAATTTCAAGTAACGAAATGTTTACAATAAAATAAAATGTTTTTTTTCGATATAACATCATGATGACTTGTTTACTTACAAATACTAGATACTTAGGTAAACACTATTTTTTTTTATATCTCTGCCTGTCTAATGTTGAGGAATATAATTCTTATTATAAACTCACAATTTAATCTTAAATTTCAGGTACATCACCATCAGGAGCTCACACCGAACCCTGGACTTTTGTAGTAGTCCAAGATTCCGAAACAAAAGCTGCAATCCGAGAAATAGTAGAAGAGGAAGAAGAACTAAACTATAACCAGAGAATGTCTCGGCAATGGGTGACAGACTTGAAGCCATTTGCGACGAAGCCAGTGAAGCCATATTTGTCTGATGCTCCGGCGTTGGTGCTAGTGTTTAGACAGACGTATTCTTGGAGACCCGATGGCAAGAAGAGGATGCATTATTACAGCGAGATCAGTACTGCTATAGCTGCTGGGATCTTGTTGGCTGCTATTCAAGTAAGTGCTTTTATGTATATGTTACGGCTAAAGGTAGGTGTGAACATAAACTTAAGATTAGCTGGCTAAACTTAGGTTTATCTTCGAGAAGCAGCTTAAGTTCGATAACATGTTACTTATCTTCGGCTAGAACTAGGTTTTAATTAAATTAAACAATACCTATGCACGGCACAAAAAGGAGTTGGGGTGGTTAAAAAAAAAAAAACCTAAACCTAAACCAATGGAGTTGAACAAGGGCTTATTGAGGTTGAGCTAAGTTTAGCCGGTTTAGCCGGCTAATCTTAAGTTTATGTTCACACCTACCTTTAGCCGTAACATAATTATACACTTTTCAAATAAATTATATTATTGTTCTGATATTGATGACAACCTAGTAATTGGCGTAGCGGTAATTGTCTCGCTTTAAATCTCGGAGGTCGTGGGTTCGATTCCCACACCGGACAAGAAATCTTTGTGTAAATTCTAAGATTTCTTTCCGGGTCTGGTTGGTTGAGGGACTACCCTCCGTGCCTCGGAAAGCACGTTAAGCCGTTGGTCCCGATTGTTATAACATCATCTATAACAAACGAACCAGGGAACGGGCAGCAGCGTTTCCCCAGTGTATTACAACTCAACACTGCGGTCACCAATCCGCCTGCCAAGCGTGGTGACTATGGCAAAGACCCTCCCTCGGGAGGAGGCCCATGTTCAGCAGTGGACGTTATACGGGCTGATGATGATGATGATATTATTATTGTTTTGTAACTTTGAAATGTCCCAAGGCATTTCTTTTACAATACAATATATTGGTCATTTAAAATAATCGTAGGAAAACATTATCATAGACAGATCTGTAGCCCATAAAAACAATTAAGCTTCTGGCTACATTAATAAAAAAATCCAACGTCCTACACGGGTTCGGTAAGATCGTTTTTTTTTTTTAATACTTACTTCCTTCTTAAATTTACTCCTCGATCTGAGCTTCCTAATGTTGAATGAAATCAGTCCACTTGTTTCGGAGCCTATTTAATGTAAGCAAACAAACAAATCGTTTCCCTTTATATTCTTTTTTTTTCTTTTGTTTTTTTTTTTTAATACATTAATTTATTTATTTTTTACAAACATTCATTTCGTGGGTATCGAACCCAGAACACCAGGTCTCAGAAGCAACTACCGTAACCACTGAGCCACCGGTGCAGTCACAGTATTATATTATAGATAAAATACCTTTGGAAAGTATACTTTTTAAGAAAGCACTCATGACAGCTATTATCATTATTAGCAAACTGGGATCAGTGAATTATTTAATACATTGTTCATGTGTTTTATTTAATGCAAGCACCCAACCATTAAACAGTACGATAACGAGCCCACCTGCCAATCATTTTGAAAAATTTGCTGCGGTGAGCATAGGCATAGCATTACATTCTTGATGCATGATGATATCATATTATTTATCGGATGACAAACAATATGATCGATTCGATAATTTCTTTAGAATATAGAAGAAACACTCTGGACGATACCCGTCCCGTCCGGGGCGTCTGACTTGAGATCTTGTGGTCGCCGGTGTGATCCCCACCCATTGTGCTACCAACGTGAACCCACTCGTAATACAAGCATTCTAGCTTAGCACGGGAACAAGAATACTAGTGAAGGCAAAAACCTGCCAATAATCTTTAAAAAAAAATCCTTAGTATGTTGCTATGTCTCTCATCAACATTCCATTTATGTAACTAATACGACTGATTCTTCATGTACGAATTGGGTAAATGTATAATAAAAACTAGAAAATGTTTCCTTTCGAATTAATTCTAAGTTTATTATACTCATTGCACGTATTATGAACCGTTTTGAATAATAAATCATTCTATTTAGAAATCACATTAATATTCAGAGCAATACTTCTACCTTTCCTGCTTCGCGAATTCTATTAAATTAACTTTTTTATTACTTTCCAGTACTGCGGTTTAGTTGCTTTAACATCCACTCCACTTAATTGCAACACAAGGCTAAGAGACTTGCTCTCGAGACCTGGAAATGAGAGGCTGGAACTTCTCTTCCCAGTTGGGAGACCACACGGAGAGACGACAGTGCCTGATCTTCAGAGGAAACCTATAAAGGAAATTATGGTCAAGATTTGAACTTGATATGAATTGCAATTATGTTAAAGATTAGCAATTTGGATTTTATGAGGGTATTTTTTTAAGTTTGGCTGGTTTTGCTCAATGCACGTCTAGTCGGTCAGTTAAGTGTTTTAATAAGATTATTAAGAAACAATAAAGTATCTCAAAATAAATTGTGGGTCCTTTGGAATCCAATTTATTGTTACTGGTTAATAAATTCATAGTATATTTTAATACTAATCGATAAACTAAAATCGTTATGTTACATATATGGTATCTAATTACGATAATTAAGATCAAGCCATAAGTGCTCATTATTTTGTTAATGTATGAATGATGCGAAATGAAATTGTATGGGTGACTTTAATTACTGTCTTGAAAAAAATAGGGCGAGATATGTAAATGGAACTGATGCCTATGGCATAGTTTTTTACTTTTTACTGGCATAGAGTGAAAATCGTAACGGTAAAAATGCGTACCGAAGTAGTTACGCTATTTCGCTCACTATTTTCATTCATGTGTGATTGCGGCCTAGGTATTATTACGCACGCGCTATACAAGGTGTATTTCTTTTAGGCTTATGTTTAACTTACCATCAGATATAGTAAAAATGATCACCAAAATTAAACCCGCATTTTAATGTAAAATTGTAACCAAAGTTTTAACATTTCGCTATCGTATTTAAGCAAAATGACTCCAAATAAATCATTGTTAACCCAAAAGTAGTAAATGATCACCAAAAGTACCTAAATGTTTTACTAATTTACTATTCGGTTCTGGCACTCGCCGGCCGCTGCCGCGGCACCGCTCGCTTCGCTCGCTCGGCTCGTGCGTTGTATGGCCGCAGCTCTAACCTAACCTAACCGATTGTCATTTTTCATTGATTTTATTAAGGTAGAAATAGCGCAATAATTTGCTCGCTAAGATTTGGTGATCATTAACTACATTTGGTTTTCGAATACAATTTGAAGTGCAGTCGTGACTAAAATAGCTAGTACTATTATAATTTTAGACTTTATTTTTCTGGTGTCAAGTATATATTTTTGGTGGTCATTATATTTTATCCCTTTCTTTTAAGTAATTTATGAGATTTTTGAAACTGTAATTACCAAAATACTAGTACAAATAAATTGTGGTCTATAGATTCTTTTCCACTTACACAACACAACATATTATTATCAAGACGGTAAAAAAAGTCACCCAGTATATAATTATTAAGTTTTCTACCAGTTAATATTGTCGTTACTTGTTATATGCGCTAAATAAAGACTCGATAACAATTTGGATTTTTTTTATAACATTCATAATTATCAGAACAAAATGTTTATAAAAGCAAACTTTCAAAAAAAAATCCACGTGAGATTTTTACAGATGATGCTAAAGGTTGTCCGTGTGGCTGTGATAACAGTTACAAATAATTGTTAACACAGCCCCATATCTGCCGAGGAGGTAAAAAAGTTGTACTGTTAAGTATCTTTATGTTTTTTAGAATTATGATGAATGAAGAGACCAATAAAATATTTTACTAAATATTTCTATTTAGATTTTAGATTATATTTCTAAATTATTCTTTTATATTTTACATAGGTACATGTTTTTCATATTCATGGCAGCAACCGCCCTGAGCCGAGGTCCAAGCCCCGCAGGGGGCGCAGGTTGCTTAGTTGGTAGTTTTAAACCATTTATTTAGGCTGTAGCTCTGCTCGTCTTTATGCCCGGTAAAGTAGCAAAAGCCTCGTGGCTATCTACGTATGTCCATCCGAAAAAAAAAACATTTTCTTGGAATATGTTTAAAAATACCATTCACCTGCGCGTTTATAGTCTCTCTTGGAATCACGTAGCTTTCTTAAATCCGTCAGAAAGAAAAACTATTACTATATTCCGCAATTGGAAAAAGTAAAGTCAACTTATACTTTTTCTTTTACTTAATATAAATAACCGGAGATAACTTAAAAAAAATGCGATTGGAATTGGACTTAATTTTAAGTCATCGGAATCAGTGGCGTAGCTAGGTGATCAAGGGCACTGGGGCAAAAATAACTGGTGCCTCTAAACTGTTTAAGCTTGCTTTACTTTTTTATCAGGCGCTAAATATTTTGATAAACAACACATTAGTCGATATCTTTATTGCCGTGATAGTTAAAGTATTATCGTTGTAAAATATTGAGAGAAGCAAATGGGAAGTAATTAATGACCATCGTGAATTTCAATAATTCTATTTATCAGGGACAGTACGACGCAGTTACTGGCTGACCTGATATCTGAATGGACGGTCACCCGTTAAATGTAGTTTTTCTTCTAGATTACGATGGAAGCAATTGTTTGAGAAAAGGAAGCAAATAGAAGCAATAGGGAAGCAATTCTTGGCCATAAATTCAACGCTAAATACGCCTAGTGACCGTCCATCCTGATGGAGACGATTTTTTCATCTGGTAAACCTACATAATATGTAGGTTAGATGTGAACGAAAAAGTGAATATTATTCACTTTTTCGTTCACATCTAACCGACGATACGTTATTACGCTATGCGTAGACGCTGACATTCGGCGGCCGATCGGAGGCGGCGTGTCACTACGCTCCGCGGACGCCAATTGGACGGACGGACGTAAACTATAGCGTATTGTCAGCATACTGTGAACAAAAGATACCGTTTATTTTCACGTTTACACTGGGGCTCACAGTGAGCCTGCTCACATTCGGCGGCTGACAGTCAGTTTGGTTTGAACACAGCCTAAATGTTTATTACGCAAATAAAATGAAATCATTAACTTACAGCAACTGTTTAAAATCCTATAATCTACTAAATAAATTGTGAACATTTGTGAATGCAAGAACAGGACACCACTTCTTGTTGTTTGACCTTCTTGTTGTTTGAACTCATTATTCCAAAAAAGTACCAGGAGACCATACAGAATAGGTGGTTCTAATTGTGAAAATGAAAAAAAAAATTGTTTGATAACTGGTTATGAAACAGTGAAAAAAAACGCTATTTATAACCCGTTATGAAATCTTGGTTATGAACGTGGACGAAGGGGATTTTGGCATAAAGACTTTTTCTGTAGTGTCCATAGTTTATCATGTTCAGGTGGGCCCTCAATCCTCTATGTGAGAACTGAGGGCCCAACTGTACAGTCTAAGGCCTCCTACGCACTATGCGGCTAGCCGCAATGCGGCCAGCCGTGCGGCTGACTGTACTCAGATATTTGTACGAGAAAGTAGTTTTAATTCGCACTGTGATGCGGCAGCCGGTCAACCGCTCCGGTTGCTGCGTCCCGACTGACGGCCACCGTAAGCTTGCGCTTGCGACTTAAGACGGTGACCGCAAGCGCAACCGCGTCCTGCGGTTAGCCGGACGGCTGACCGTACTCAGATATTTGTACGAGAAAGTAGTTTTTATTCGCACTGTGATGCGGCAGCCGGTCAACCGCTCCGGTCGTTCTGAGCGCTGGGGCCTGACGGCCACGGTGACTGCAAGCGCAACCGCGTCCTGCGGTTAGCCGGACGGCTGGCCGCATTCCGGCTAACCGCATAGTGCGTAGGAGGCCTATAACTCGGCTATTTGACTTTCACAAAATCTGATTTCAACTTTCACAATTCTTTGGGAATGTTCACTAACATTAAATCTTAAGCACATTTTCAGTTTTAACAAAGTGCCCTCACACCACACGAATCATAATCCCATCATATTATGATCGTATTTAAAAAAAATCACTGGACCAAAATTAAAATTGACCTCAATCATCGAACTTAATGGTATCTATAATATAAAAATGAATCGCAAAATGTGTTGGTAAGCGCATAACTCTACAAAGCCTGGACCAATTTGGCCAATTCTTTTTTTTTAATGTTCGTGAAAGTTCAAGGATGGTTTTTACGGCAAAAAAAATTCGAATAATTGCCTGAAAACCCCTTAAAACAGCCTTTTTCTTTTTCCCATACAAACGTTTTCTAACTAAAGTGTAGAGTCAATTTGAGCTTTATTTTGTTAATTAAAAACTTGAATTTTTTTGCCAAGATTTTTTAGGGTAGGTGTAGGGTAGGGTAGGGGTAGGGTAGGGGAAGATTAGGGGTAGGGTAGGGGTAGGGTAGTGTAGGGTAGGGGTAGTGTAGGGTAGGGGTAGTGTAGGGTAGGGGTAGTGTAGGGTAGGGGTAGTGTAGGGTAGGGGTAGTGTAGGGTAGGGGTAGTGTAGGGTAGGGGTAGTGTAGGGTAGGGTTAGTGTAGGGTAGGGGTAGTGTAGGGTAGGGGTAGTGTAGGGTAGGGGTAGTGTAGGGTAGGGGTAGTGTAGGGTAGGGGTAGGGTAGGGGTAGTGTAGGGGTAGGAGTACCGCATAAACGAAGTCTCTACGGCCCAGTTTATTTTATACAAATGTTTGTGTATGTGTGTACTGAGAGCCCACTTTTATTTTTGCGGATTTTTGCAGTTTAACTAATAATAGTGCTTAGTAAAAGTTGTAGAAATATTTGTAAAACGAATATTAGAGTTTGTAAAGACATCATTCAAAAGATATATCGCCTTAAGTGGGTCCCTCAGTTCACACACATAAGCTCCCAAATCTAGATATATCATGAGTTCACCAACAAATTTTGGTTATATACCTTTAGTAAAACATGAATAAACATCTACACAACATTAAATAATCTAATGTGAATAGATAATAAAGAAATACAAACGTCTTTCTGTGGTCCCTGAGGGACCACATAAATTTATCTCATAATTAATAGATTATAACATGAACATTCAATATTCATAAGCCAATCTTTAGTAAAAATTACAAGGAAAATTTTAAAACTAAAGAAAGGTCACAAATAGTGTTAAATATTGAAAACGTTACGTTTTTGTTGGTGGGCCCTCAGTTCACACACTATGCAAATGCTAATTGTTTAAAATATAATTAAATACAACAATTACAAAAATGTGGAGCCTTTCAGTGCTTAGTAAATTTTTTATATGATCAATCTGCATTTATCTTGTCACTGGTTTTATTGTCCTTTTACCAAAAATGTACAAATTAAGTTTTCCATACTAGTAGGGTGTCCATGCAGTCAAGAGATAATAATGTTTCAAGAACCAGCAGACCAGTTTTTGCGTGGGCGAGATGTCTCTTAACCCTTACTTACATTAAGTTTCAAAGTTCCTGCATATAAGTGAATCAGAACCAATACCAAAAATGAAAGTTTTTAATGAGGACTCTATATTTGCAGATCAGCCGTCATTCATCGAAAATTAGAAAGGGCAGGGCAGGCTTGTAAAAAAAAATCTGTATCTAAATTCAAGTTGTCACTGTGTGAACGTTAATTCTGATTACGTGGAAATTAAAAATACTTGTGCCTTTGATTCAGTCATGTATATGCTTAGTTTAGGGTACAAGGAAAACGTGTATATTAAAAATCTAATCGATGCTTTACAAGAATTAATTTTACAATACATAAAAAGCTGTCTGAAATTGATTGTGAAGACAATGATATTTACATGTTAAGGGCAAAAATTATTCAGCTATATTTGTAAACACCGCCTTCCAGAGCAGGAGGTCATTTAATATATAACTGTGAATGCAACGCTACAAATATTATCGAACGGTTTCCTCTTCAAAGTTTCAGTAGTGCAGTCTTTACAAAAGAATGTTCCAACTTGATTTGTTCAATGCCTTTTATCAAACGAGATGTTATGTTTTTGCGTTTAAATTTAAACATCATTCAGATTTTCGGTATAAGTTGTTTAGAGCATGCAGTTGCTTTTGATGAAGAAACGAGAGATTGCGTGTATTGCAAAAGTAAGGTATATTTTAAACATGACTTGTCAGAATTCATATCCTTTGATTTAAACGGTACTGATGAACAGTTTTTATGTGACATCCCCCGTTCAATTATAGCTAAAGGTAAAATTTATTCATGTATAAATAGGAGCAATCGAATTTGTCGCTCCCTTACTTGAGGGTGGCATTGGCCATTACAAATGCCACTCATTAGCAAATGAAAAAAATCAGTGTTACGATGATAACTCTAGTAGAATTTCTGAAAACAGTAAGGAGAAAATGTTTTTACATGTGATTTCATATGGTCTCATTGTTGTCAAACCACAGACCGAACAACAATAAGCCATCATTATTTCAGTTTAATTTAAAATATGTATTACGATTGTAGCTTATATATAATATAACCTATCACTTGTACATATCCTAATAAGTAATAAATAACCTTAAAAATAAATGAACAGTGCTTTTCTTAAAGTGTGGACACCCTATACCAGACTAAGTATGGAAAACCTAATTTATACATTTTTGGTAAAAGATCAATAAAACCAGTAACAACATAAATACAGATCGATCATATAAAAAATTTACTAAGAACTGAAAGGCTCCACATTTTTGTAATTGTTGTAATTAATTATATTTTAAACAATTAGCATTTGCATAGTGTGTGAACTGAGGGCCCACCAACAAAAACGTAAAGTTTACAATATTTTACACTATTTGTGAGCTTCCTTGGTTTTAAAATTTTCCTTGTAATTTTTACTAAAGATTGGCTTATGAATATTGAATGTTCATGTTATAATCTATTGATTATGAGATAAATTTATGTGGTCCCTCAGGGACCACAGAAAGACGTTTGTAATTTTTTATTATCAATTCACGTTAGGTTTTTTGATGTTGTGTAGATATTTATTCATGTTTTACTAAAGGTCTACAACCAAAATTGTTGGTGAAATCATTTTATATCTAGATTTGGGAGCTTATGTGTGTGAACTGAGGGACCCACTTAAGGCGATATATCTTTTGAATGATGTCTTTACAAACTCTAATATTCGTTTTACAAATATTTCCACAATTTTTACTAAGCACTATTGTCAGATAAACTGCAAAAATCCGCAAAAATAAAAGTGGGCTCCCAGTCCACACACACACCTTACTTAGGTCTTTTATGTATCGATTGAGGCAGTACGAAGTCTGCCGGGTCAGCTAGTTGTAAATAAAAATAAAAAAAACAATTTGTAATGTTTTACTTATATTCCAAAAAAATACAATTCATGGCGGTACAAACGTAAAAAAAATCAGCAAGAAATGGGAGGCACAAACTATTCAAAGATGACAAACAAAATCGGTGTAGTTTAACGGCAACCACGGCGGCGTCGGCTGCGACGACGTCGGCCGCAGCTGCGCCGGCGCCGGCGGCGGGAGCGGCTGCGGCGGGAGCGGCGCCGGCGCCGGCGGCTGCTGCGTCTGCGCCGGCGCCGCGGCCCGCAGCTGCGCTTGCGGCGCCGGCGACGAGAACTGCGCTTAGATTTCTGCAAAAGTACAAAATATATGCTTGTTGTACACACAACATTAAAACCAAATTAATTGCTTCACTTGTTCGGGAGTAACGGTGCCACAGACAAACATCAAAATTATAACGCACCTCTACTTGCGGAGTTAGTAATGTAAAATTATATAAGTAAATTAGTACAAACATACCTCTACTGCTTATTTTTCTTAAGAAGTTTTGTATTGAATTTCTGTCAAAACTATAATTTTAGGATTGAAAAATTTGCCCCAAGTGAACCAAAATGTGTCTCAAAGGTTCTCGTTTTATTCCAATGTCTCAGAGAAACCTCTTGACTGCCTGACATCATTGTGGTGGACGGTTTTAAGGTTTGTTTGAGGAGCTAGCCATTTGTCCCAATTGTCATTCTTTTTATCATAAAAAGTGGGGCATCAGGCATTACAAATCTTACTCTCATACTGCAACCACCACCGGCACCGCCTCCTCTGGGACAGCCGCAGGCATCTTCAGGTTTCGACTCGCGGGACTGGGATCGAGATATGCGTACGGGCTTCTCTCCGCTGCGACCACTGCAACATTTATTAAGATATATTGTATAAGATATTACTTATGTAATGAATACAAGATTTATTCAATGTTGCCATAAGTTTTATAAAGTTAATGTAGATTCAAATATATTCATCACCAGCCCATATGTCAACTGCTATACATAATAATGTGTTATTTATAAGTAGCCAGGTTAGCTAGGCTAGGACCCTCGCCGGACAGACCGAGCACCGCGTTGACCTCTACCCCTGTCGTGTGATCCAATGCCTATAGACCGTGCCAGTGATCACGTCCTCTTTATTTCTAGCTTTAGCGGCGACCTGAGTCGTGGTCCTTACCCCTTCAGGGTGCCCGCAGCCGTGCGTCGCTCAAATTTAATAGAATTTGGCTGAGGACGTGATTGCCCTCTAAAATATGCTATAATATTTTTTTTATTTTTATTTATTAAATGTTTGAATAAAATAAATATAGCAAATAGTTATTAACGTTAATATTAGGAGCTTATTAACTAACACAGACTTCTGGCACACCTGAAATATTGATGATGAATATGATTTAAACATAATTAAATAGTAAATGTTACCTATTTTTAATTAATTTTATATGCATTTTGAATTTTCTTGATAAGTACAAGTGTATTTAAATACCTAAGTGCTGAATAAAAATCGTTTATTTCGTTTGTATTTCTTGTAGGGAGAGTTGCCATAGTTACCACGTTTGGGATGCGAGTTGGTGACCGCAGTAATATGTACAGCATATACTAATACAGGTACCTAAGCTGCTACCTGTTATCTGGTTTACGATTGTCATAGATGATATGACAATCGGGACCAACGGCTTAACGTGGTTTTAGAGGCACGGAAGGTAAGGTCCTTCAACCAACTAGTTCCGGCGAAGAAATCTTAAAATTAACGCAGAGTTCTTAACCGAAGCAGAAATAGAACCCCCCCAACCTACGCGATTTATATGATAACAAAAAATAATTTACAAATGTTCAATTTAAGTTAATGTTGTTTCATAATAATACAGTAAAAATAAATAACATTGAAAACTGCCTTGACTAATGTCCTCCAATGCACTTTAATGGTTGAGAATTGAACTGCTGAATGAGTATGGAATAATTTTATATAATACTATACCTTCACTTTTATATATATACGTATATATTTATTCATTCTATACAGTAGGTACATATTATTATACTATACATACACTTTGGTGACGGTTACCTAAAATAAGTTTACTGAATGTTTGTTCTCTGTTCTAATGTAAGTGGTTTTTTTGTCTTTTATGAGAATAAATGATTTAAGCCTAAGGCCTCCTACGCACTATGCGGCGAGCCGCGATGCGGCCACGTGCGGCTGATCGTACTCAAATATTTGTACAAGAAAGTAGTTTTTATTCGCTGTGATGCGGCAGCCGGTCAACCGCTCCGGTCGACTGACTGCCACAGTAAGCTTACGCTTGCGACGGTGACCGCAAGCGCAACCGCGTCCTGCGGTTAGCCGGACGGCTGATTGCATTTCGGCTAACGGCATAGTGCGTAGGAGGCCTAAGTGCATTAGGGTAGCTACACACATTAACAATTCCATCGGCACAAGTCGATTGAAGTCGAACAAGTGCAGTTATTGCTTTGTTCTTCGCTGGTACTAAACCGACGACAATGCCCTCACAAAAATCCAATTATAATCCAAATCTCAAAGTCATGTCGCTACGTGATTACATATATTATGATCCTGGAGGCTGATAACGATATGAATATGACTGACTTCGATAAAGTCTTAATTACTGTAGGGTTATTGTAACGCATCCTCTTTGTTATTGTTGTTGTATTATTGAAGCTACATTAATATAATAAATTAATATATTTCAATTATGTTTGCATGCATAATAAACACTGAGTAGCTAAGACATATTAATCATAATCATATTTTTACGTGATAGCCTAGAGGCTAGAGGTCTTAACCATATTATTTCAATAAAATTAGCCAAAAACTTGGCTAATTGCATATTGTTATACATTTTTGAGTGAACTTATCACTTTTCATAACACCGGATTCTATACAATTTATCAACCTTTAACAATAATAAAATGTATATAATAATTTATTTGCTTAACAGTTCACGCAAGCATTACTGATTACTTATCTGCAAATGAAAATATCTATTCTAACATATGTATAACTTTTGCCAAATTTTGAATGATTTGTTTTCTATATTTTGAGGGTCCGGAAATTTTGTTTTTAAAAAGATAACAGATTCATCATTATCAGCCCATATAATGTCCACTGCTGCAAATGGGCCTCCTTCCGAAGGAGGGTTTTTGACATAGTCACGCTTGGCAGGCCAAGCCACCTGCCAAGGTACCCACCTGGTGACCGCGGTATTATATTGTAACAAACAAGGAAACGCTGCTGCCCGTTACCTTGTATATAATTGTCATAGATAATGTTTGATGATGTCAGTCGGGACCAATGGCTTGACGTGTCGTTTCAGAGTCCCTCAACCAAACAGATGCGGAAAGAAATCTTAAAATTTACACAAAAGGTTTCTTATCCGGCGTGGGACACTTATGTTTTTCTTGGAACGCGGGGGACTTTACATCACAATCCAAAAACTACAATAAAACCACTGACAAAACTCGGTATCTGTCCAGCCGTTACCGATATTAGCTGGAACAACCATTTTGTTACAAGTACCTACCCTAACCAATGTAAATCCAAAGGGATTTATTAAAAACTTACTATTTTTGTTTTACAAAATGACAATTCAATTTTATTCATTGGTATATTATGCAAATATATAGGTTTAAGTGACTATTACATTTATGCCCCGTGAGGTAGAAAAAGCCTCGTGGCTAACTACGTATGTCCGTTCGAAAAAGATTATTGCATCGATAGTAGGTACATTTATTTGACTCTGCATCACCCTAAGGTTGACCGGTAAAGAATCCTTTGAATGTCTTTTAACATTAAGTCTTCCTCTGTTCTTCATTGATCGAGAAGTTTAAATAAGTAAATAAAACTCACATATTTTCGGCCGGTTTCTTGCCGGTGCTGTTGTTGCGGCTCTTGTCTTTCTCCAGACGCGCGTATTCAGAGTGGCGACGAGCATCGGCAGCGCGACGACGCCTTGCAAAAAACACATAGCAACGTAACACATGCTATAGTATTGATAATATATTATCAAAAACGAGCTACCCGCGTGGGGTTTCACCCATTTAAATTCCGTTCCCATAGGAACTTCATAATAAAATATAGCCTAAAGCTTTCCTCGATAAATTAGCTATCTAACACTGAAAGATTTTTTCTAATCGGACCAGTAGTTCCTGAGATAAGCGCCAAAAACTTCAGCTTTATATTTTACTAGCGACCCCGCCCCGGCTTTGCACGGGTGCAATGCTAATGTATTATACATATAAACATTCCTCTTGAATCTATTAAAAAAAACTGCATCAAAATCCATTGTGTAATTTTAAAGATTATGCATACATAGGGACGGACAGACAGGGAAGCGACTTTGTTTTATACTATGTAGTGATGATACGTATAAGATGAGATTACCTATAAAAGGCAGTGGTGGATTTATCTTAGGGGCAGTCGGGGCTAGTGCCCAAGGCAGCAAAAATTTGAAAGTGGAAAAATCGACGCCTTGCAAATAGCACATAGCAACATTACACATGCTAGATATAATAATATTAAGAATGACCTAGTATAAAACTGGGCTGTGGTGGATGTACCCTAGGGGTGTATTATGTATAAGCTAGTGCGCATGGCGACAAATTTTCTAGGGCGGCAAAAATTGGAGGTAAGCCTCTTAGTTTTTCGATTTGAATTCAATATTGCTTCCATGGTAGGTACATTAGGTCTTAATAATGTAAATATGTATTTCTGTTTCACATGACCCCTGTCAGGCACAGCGAAATAGGACAAACGAAGGTATTTTTAAAGAAATTTCACTATTTTAAACTGGTTTTTAAATATTCATCCACACTATAATAACACTTGTTCATCGACAGATTTTTCAGTTTATTTGTGAAAATATTTATTTTGGATTCCGTTCTGATGATCCTTCTCATCATCCGACCGTATAACGTCCACGGCTGAATCACAGAACATATTATCTCTGTTCTGTGGGGGATATTGCCATATTCACCACGCTCGGCAGACCGATTGGTAACGCAATATTATACAATGTATAGCATATACACAGGTACACGCCGTTACCTATTATACGAATGTCATAGATGTTATGATAATTGGGACCAACGGCTTAGCGTGCTTTCCGGGGCACATAGGGTAGTCCTTCAACCGACCAGACCTCAAACGAAATTTTTGATTCTGCTCAAAGATTTTCAGGTCCGGAGCGGGATTTGAAACCCTCGACCTCTGACCCTGAATATATCTATAAACTTTGTATGCTCATTACAAGACAATGTCCGAGCGTTAAAAAAAATCTAAGAATTTTAAACTTACTTTTGTGCCAAGTCCACGTGTGGCTTGAGCTGGGCCGCGTACCGAACCGCGTCGCTTTCGCTGCGTTTACGCAGAAACACGATCGCATCATCGTCCACCTTAAGCTTCGTCTCTTCCTCGCTCTCCATCCCGGGGCTGTCCATGACGGTCACCTGTTAACCCCTTTTATTGTTAGGACTAATATATTTTTCGTCCCTCAGACTACCCACTGGGTCATTCTTGACAGTTGAAATTACACCTTAGCAACTGTATTTCAGTGACGCTATGGTACTTGATATTCTTATATATAGAAGACGCTGATGGTACCAGTTCCCTGGTTAAAACTCCAAGCAAAAATATTAGTAATCTTCATTATTTTATACCTGCTACAAAATGTCTAACTTAGCGGTCATCTAAACTTTTTAGACAATGCCTCATGATTTGAATGAATCGTGTGACCTATCGTGAATAGCAGTAGCACCTTTTCTCGCACAAGCATTAAACGAACGTCCATTTATTGTATAATCGTTTAAAAATTGACAACCGAATTAATTAACAAAGTAAAGATAATAATCTTACCACGATCAAACCGCTCGCCGCCGTCAAAACATTATTATTAGCACATTAGATTTTCTCAAATATGAATTATTTTAATGCTACAAAGTAAAATTGTAAAATTTATTAGAAAAAAAAAATTCACTACCACAAGGACATAACAAGAAATTTATTTGTTTCTACTGAACGAATATTTTCGAAAGGCGAACGCTGTCAATGATTTTGAAAAAAAATAAAATTAAGAAGTATACCAGCCAGTGAATTTGTCTAAACCTCTTAAAGTCTTTGTAAATAGGTTTTATTTTAACACAATTAATAAAGGAAATCAACTGATTACGGACGATTTATAGATAAATAAAACATAGTAAAATATTGAAATAGTATTCAGTAACATATTTAAGTTATTGTGAGTTTTGTCTATTTGAAATTAAATGAATTGTAAATTTTACTCCGCTCAGTGGTTACGGTAGTTGCTTCTGGGACCTGGTGTTCTGGGTTCGATTCCCACCCGGGACAATTATTTGTGTGAACCACAAATAATTGTTCTGAGTCTGGGTGTACTTTGTGTCCGTGAAATGTATGTTTGTAAAGTCCCCCGCGACACAGGGATTTATTTCCCTAGTGCGGGAGTTGTAGTTTAAAAAAAGAAAAAGAAAAAGAAAGAAAGAAATGGCTCCATAAATATCTGATTCGTATCATTCTTCATCTTCACTTCATCAGCCCGCTTACGTCCACGACTGGACATGGGCCACCAAGAGGAGGTCACACAGACCTTGGCAAGCCAGGGTTGAGGAATATTACCATAGTCACTACGTTTGGCTGACGGATTTGTGAAAGCAGTAAGATGGTGAATATTCTTAAGATGATAGATGCTGTTGCCCATTCATCAGCTGTTTGTCCCTTAGTCTTACGACACCCATGGGAAGATATGGAGTGGTTTGATAAGAATATAATAATAAAACTTATGTATAGAATAATCTGAAGGTTATATGTAACGAGCTTCCAAAATATATACGCTTTTAAAGACAGATTGTATCACGTAAGGGGATAGTGGCCTAAAGGTTTATGAACCATCCAACCAGGTGTCTATGAACTGTCAAAGACGACCGCCTGCAAGATGGACTGATAATAGTGTATTATTGGTAATGAAATTGATAAGTCTCAAAATTAAAATCTTATTTATTTGTTTTATATTTTTAAATTGTACTTTTAGTAATAAATTATTTTTCTATTATTATTTTAATGTTTAAGTACAAATTCATATTATTATTTTCAAAAGTCTATAATTGATGGATTTATTTAATTTTGTTTGCTTATAAACGTGGCGTCATTAATGGGGCCAACTAGAATACCAGCGCTACATTCTTGCCACTTGGTGCCTATTAATTAATTTGATATTGTATTTTTTCGGAAAACAGTGCATTAAGAATAAATATTTTTCCTTCTTTCTGATAACTTAGTACTTTTACTTGGTCATCAGTCCATCGTGCAAGCGGTCGACTGATGTGACACAATCTCTGTTAATAAGAGCGCATTTCGAGCGAATTTTATGGTCACCTTGTTCATTGGTTCATGGACCATGAACCATCATCGTTGCAATTTCTGGCTTTCTGGGGCCTTGAACGATGAGTAAGGCTTACGTTCAGCATATAATAATTATGTTAGTAAATAAATGTAAAAAATAACATTATACTTTGCCATCATAAAAATAAAATGATCTTAAAATATATTTTTCGTTTGTCATATTTCGCCTAAGGGCTATTTATGGCAGAAAGATTGCAGAATGATAACTATTAGGTGTTTAGGGATGTTTTGTGCGTATGTAATTTCTACAGGTCGCGGGGATGTGGAACTTCAGATCCTAATCAATTCTTATAAAGGCATCTGCATTTTGCATTCTACCTTTTCATATACCGGTCGGTCAATTCGGTAAAAAATGCAACAGTGATTATTTTGTCACGTCAAAAAAAACGCATTGTCCCCAACGCGATTTTTTTTACATTGCCATAACAACCTACAACATAAATTGTATCAACAAGAGACATGAAGTCACCAATGGCTTCTGCATCGAAAGTTTTGAAGTTTTGCGATTAAGCTGAAAAATATTATTTTCGCATTTTTTTACATAACGCAGTATGTAGTCATATTTAAGACTAGCTTTCCAAGCGCGGTTTCACCTGCGTAACCCCCGTTCCCGTGGGAACTTCATAATTAAATATAGCCCATGTCATCTGGGGATTCTGTAGCTTTCCAACGGTGAAACAATTATTCAAATTGGTCCTGCAGTTTCGGAGCCTATTTACTTATTATACATGTTACGGCTAATAGCCGAAGTGCAAGCCGGTTATCCGAAAGTCTCGAGGAACATATGATAACCTCGAATTGTCGATGGAATCATCATTAAATGATTTATATCACGCACAGTGCTATAAATTATAATTATGCTATATTTAATATTACTCGCTTATAACTTTTGAACGACTAAACCGATCGGAATCTACTAAACGGCGTTCTGAATATTTCCCTCAAAATTAGATTTCCTGTGAATTTGAACCGATTCGGACCGATAGATTTTGAGAAATGGTGAAAAATCTCAAAAATAATAACATTTTTTTTGAAAGCGTTTTTTTTGGAATAATTTTTAACCGGCTTTATCGATCAATTTCAAAAACTAATCCGCCTTTGAGCTTGAAAAACCACGTCGATCGCCACTAAGCTGGTCAAAAGCGGTTGATTCGTTCGAAAGATATCGTGAACGAAAGAAACCCGAAAAAGTGTTTTTTCGGGATTACTCCGAAATTTGTGGTTCGATCAATTAAAATTGCAAAATTACTTATGAGGATGATAAAACTGCGTCGAATGCCGCCAACCGCGTGAAAATTGCTTGATCCATTCAAAAGTTATTGCGGTTTGAAAATTCCAAAAATAGTGTTCTATGAAACTTCTATCAGACTTTCGAGCTGGGAGAGCTCAAATGCATAGAAATATTATTTCTTTGAACTCAGCGAGCTCAAAATATCACAAATTATATTTTGAGCTCAAAAATGTCATAAGTACAATTTTAAGCGCCCAGGAATGGAATTAGCGGGAAGTTGCAGGGATGGCCTTTAAGGTGAACCGTTTTTCTAATTTTTTTTTGTCAGATCAGGCGAATCCCTCTAGTTAATCGTCAGATTATGAGACAGTACGTTTAGAACATAAAGATGAACCATATATATCTTAATCTGACACGCTTGAGTATTTCAAAATGGCGAATTTTTTTTGCACATTATGAAAATGGCCGCGAGTTTGCGTCCCATCGAAATCGTCAGATTAGTGAATGAGAGCTTTTTTTGGTGTACTTAACACTCCCTTAGAAAATCTGACGCGCTTGATTAAATTTTTTTTTTTTCATTTTCAGCCCTTAAATACAACCACCCGCATCATGCAAATGATCAGATTAACATACGTACATTATTAAAAATACGTAGGTCATTGATGCTATCAATATCTGACGCGCTCGAGGATGTCCATGCAACAGTTTTTTTTTACATATTTAAAAATCTATAGCCGCTTCCCCCACCGATGTAAAGGTATATATCATATAACATTTTTTTCTTCTTATCATCTAAGCTTTGCATCCCAATAGGTCTCTACGACGCTCGAGTAAATCCCCATTTAGCCTCGTGGGCTCCCCTACTATTATAGATGATGTTATAACAATCGGGACCAGACCCGGAAATAAATCTTAGAATTTACACAAGAATTTCGTGTACGGTGTGGAGCACACGACCTCCGAGATTTAATACGTGTCCGGTGTGGGGATCGAGCACACGACCTCCGAGATTTAAAGCGAGCCAAATACCGCTACGCTACGGAGGTAGTCCAATATACTTATCATTAATAGTATAAACGTCAAAGATTTTATGGATATAAACGTGTCGATTTTTTGTTACTCTTTCAACCAACATACACTGAATGCATTTTGATGAAATTTTGCATGCGGATATACCTAGGCTACAAAACGCTCCGACCCACTGGAGCAGAGGAACGCGAGTAAAACCGCAGGGCGCATCTAGTACTTTATATGCTCGATTAAGACATAGGCTTCGTTTTACTACGACCCATAACATTTTTTTTTCATACGGCATTTTTTTTCATATATTGCGGATGGACATACGTATTTTTACTACTCCACCGGGCATAAAGGCGAGCAGAGCCTCCAGCCTTAATAAATGGCTTAAAAACTACAAACCAAGCAACCTGCGCAAGACGACGCCCCCTGTGGGGCTTGGATCTCGGCTCAGGGCGGTCGCTGGCGATGAGATTGAGGGATTATGACTTTTAATATTTTAGGGGAGTTTTGTGCAACTGTTGCTCTACTTTACAGTTCGCGAGCCTCTCGGACTTCGGACGATCTATTACAGCGGTATGAAAAGCTCAGGTGAAACTACGGGGCGCGACTTCTTTTTTAATATTTCGTATACAGACGTATCCCCAGTTTATTCCAAGGTATTGCACATTATTTAGCACAAACAACATAACATTCCGCGTAACATTCAATACCAATGTTTATTATTATTTTCCTTGTTCAACTCCAAACATTAACAGCGAGGAACAGTGATATATTCTCTCAATAACTTAACATACAAAAAGCATATTTACACGAAAATGTTCTTAAAACGTCAACCTTTTAAATAACAGAAATTATAAAACGTTCAAGGCAAGAAAATGAGGGTTTTTAATCCCTTTTTCATAAATGGGTTAATGGGCGTACGTTTCGGAAGCCGATGGTAGCATTAAGAATGCGTTCTTACTACAAAATAACGTTATACAGTGCGTTTGAACCTTACGTCCGAAACAGTAAAGTTGAGAGTGCCTTGGCTAGAATGTAAGGAATGTTCAAGTTAAAAATACGCATTCGGAAATTCTCGTTAGTTTCCGTACGCGTTCGGGAAAGCTCGGCAGTATGCGGCCGCCCGCCCGCCGTACGCGCATACGTCTTGGGCGGCGCTATCGATCGCTTTAATTTTAATTTATTTTTAATTATACTTATAGTTAAGTGTTTTATTAAACAATATACCAAAGAATATTTATTTGTTAGTATATTTAGATTTTAGAGGTAGACTCAGTAAGATGTTTAACTAAAATTTATATCTGAGCTTTAAATAGTTTTAACTGCAGATTGTGAAAGTGAAAGTGTTTGTGAAATGTAATACAACAAAGTGTTATGTGATATCTACCTAATTTTTCACATAACAATGTAAACGTCTTAGAAGTTTATGCTAATATATTTAACTAAAATGCATTCCGTAATAATTTCTTCTGGAGTTTTAACCGGTGCACGTGCTTTTATTTTCATATATAAATAGTTCAGACGCACAGACAGACTCAACCACTGCACTATGACGTCACTGAAAGATATTGACGCTACAGAGGTAGCCGAAGAAGATAAGACTAGTAAATGTGATCGGAAAGAGTCGAAGGACTTAGCAGAATTACCACCGAGTGGCACTGGCTTACATAAAAGACGGAGGGGAGAACCACCTGCCACTCTTACAGTTAAATCACCACAAACCCCTTCTGATGCTGAAGGATCATCCCCTTGCACCGCCGGTCCCAGTCCTCCTGATGAATACTGGCCTCTTATCGATGAAGACCCAGAAGCATTATGCGACAACATGCTGCAAAGACTCAAAGATCAAAATGACGCCATTTCTAAACGAGGCAAAGAGGTGGCCCAAGACACGAAGGATACACTTGAAACTGTAGACCAATTTGAGAAACTGCTTAGTTTATTGGACCAGTTCGTAACCTTGAAAGAGCAAAATAACCAGCTGCTAAGGAGACTTAAAGACGTGAACCACTTGAAACGTCTCCATGGTGCTTACAAGAAGATAGACCAAGAAAACGAGAGATTGAAGTCAGAAACTAAAGAAATAGAACAGATCAACGAACTCCTAAGCGTAGATTTTGAGGATGATTATGGACATTTCGTGTATGACTCCATTATTATGGGGGGTCGGAGTATGAAAAGATCAGGGTCTAAGTGGAAGCACCATGCGAGATTCGGAGGGTCTTTGCTGAGGAAACAAAGGTCGAGGTCAGCGGGAGGGGACGAGAGTGATGTGTCACCTGGAACTCCGTTGCGGAGGAGGTCCGAAGGGGTATTTTTGAAGGAAGTTGAAAAATCAAAAGTTTCTAAGTGGACGCGTGTGAAATCAGCATTTAGGTACGTCATTGTTTTAGTTTGTTGTTTATTACTTTTCTTCTATGATAAATATTTGTATTGCACTGCAAATGTATTAATACAACTTATTAAAAAAGTAGTTCTTACTTCTCTAACTTAGTTTATAAAGAAACATATGATGTTAGTTCGACTTGCAACACTTCGTCCGTCCAAATGACTTATTTATATTATACCTTTGAATTAAAAACATTTGTATGAAACTTACAAGTGTCTTCTAAAAGTTTTTAGACCCCATAAAAACGTTTACCCTTGGGTTTAATTTTATTTGTGGTATCATTATTATAGTATCGTAAATGTTTGCTATTGTTTGAATAGAAGATTGCTTAGTACAAGTCATTTTGGCTACAACAAAATTGATTTGGCCGCCAAAACATTAGATCTTTCCATAGTTATAGGGCCATTGCCACTTCAACGAACTAATCCGTTGGGCTATACCCGCGTTCTTCTACGTATCTCCTCATTGCTGATTCGATCTCGTAGAGAAACCCCGAGCATAGCCCTTTCCATAGCTCGTTGAGCGACTCTGAATCTGTTCATAAGGCACACAAGTAAAACATACTAATTGCAAACCGAATTAACCAACAAAATAACAAAATGTTCTTAACATTGATTAAAATAACAATACTTATAAAAATACGAACTGCACACCTATTTAATTGAGTAACGGCGGGGTAATAGGGTGGCCTAATTATAAAACAAATAATCTCAACCTAACCTTTCTGAGTGCGGCAAGTCTTAGTCTAGACTTCAATGATGCAGCAGTTATTTGATGTACATACAATCAGTTTTTTTCACGAGAAGTTGAAAAGAAAACTTTTTGTTTAGGCTCTCACGAGGTGTATATAAATTTAACTTGCATAACTCCTGTTTCCGTATACACTTCATCATTAAATATACCTAACCTGTGTTACTCCTGGACCTGGATAATGTAGATTATTAATGGATTTTTTTTAATCGGACCTTTATTTCCTTTGTATAATATTAATATTATGGCCAAAAACATTATGCCAAAAGGGGCTTGTCCAAATTTGCTGAATTACGTATGCAAAGCTCTCAGCAATTGGATCGTTATGTGGCAGTTCCACGTTGTTCAATGCGTCTTTTATATGGTCCACTTGGTATGTTAACAATACAAATAATTTGTTGGATAACGCACTTGTCTCAAATTGCGATCGCATTGTTTGTCGCTACGTATACGTTATCCCACTGCTGGACCTGCGAGGAATGTTACTTACACCTCTGGAAAGTGTAAGGCTTCTTTAGTGAATTTGAGGCACATAATTTATTTATTTTTTAATTCGACTCCCGCACTAGGGATATATATCCCTGTGTCGCGGGGGACTTTACAAACTTACATTTCATGGACACAAAGAACACCCAGACTCAGAACAATTATTTGTGGTTCACACAAATAATTGTCCCGGGTGGGAATCGAACCCAGAACACCAGGTCCCTGAAGCAACTACCGTAACCACTGAGCCACCGGTGCAGTCAATTGTGAATAAGGTCCCTTTGTGAGACTTTTATATTTATTTCTGTGCTTTGATGGTTTGAGCTAAAAGGCCCATAATAATAAACTAAACGGTCCGCGAGTTTAATGTTCCTTGCCAGTTTTTCTCAGAGTTGCCACGTCAAGAACTGGTGGTAGAAAAAAGGGACGAATCATAAGAACATGATTTAAAATATTTTAAACGTGTGTATATGAATTAAGAATATTTTGATATTGATTTTGATTGGGACCATACACCTACTTGAAAAAAAATACTATTGAGTCATTGACCTCACCACGATACACGCGTACCTATTTAAAATTTAGTCGCTTTTTATAATATCTAATATATAAAGATGAACAGTTAATTTGTTTGCTTGACCTTGGTAAACTCAGGAACTACTGGTCGGATTTGAAAAATTCTTTGAGTGTTAGATAGCCCATTTATTAACAAAGGCTATATTTTATTATGAAGTTCTTACGGGAACGGGAGCTACGCTGGTAAAACCGCGTGCGGGAAACTAGTCAATAATAACAGACTAACTCTTCATACTCTTATAATATTATCCTACATTATCGTATTTTTTCGACTTCCGTTAATATGAATCACGAATTCAAATCTAAACATTTTTACGTTAGATTAATGAGCCACATCCTTCAAATTCAACCGTTTAAACAGAATATATTAATCATTTGTCAGAAATAGCTAAATTATGTTTATAATTATGACAAGATTTGGTTCATTTGCTTCGCTCTGTTTAAGTTAATGTGTATCAAACATGAAGTGATGCGTTGTAGTTATAACCTCTATAGAGATTCAGCGTTCTGAGAAACTGATATTTTAGTGTAGTATTTGAACGTATCTATATCTAGTAGTAGTATCGTAGTTATATCTATACTTATATATGTCAACGGAATATAATAAGAATCGTAAGTTGACCAACTTACTAGTTAATTGATCAACTTTTTAGTAAGTTGACAAGCTAACAAGGTTTCGGGTGGTTAAAAGAAAATAACCTGAACCTAAACAAATGGAGTTCAACATGACTTGTTGAGCCCTTTTTAGGGTTCCGTAGCCAAATGGCAAAAAACGGAACCCTTATAGATTCGTCATGTCTGTCTGTCTGTCTGTCCGTCCGTATGTCACAGCCACTTTCCGAAACTATAAGAACTATAATGGTGAAACTTGGTAAGTAGATGTATTTTGTGAACCGCATTAAGATTTTTACACAAAAATAGAAAAAAAACTATAAATTTTGGGGTTCCCCATACATAGAACTGAAACTCAAAAATAATTTTTTCATCGCACCCATACTTGTGTGGTGTCTATGAATAGGTCTTCAAAAATGATGTTGAGGTTTCTAATGTCATTTTTTTCTTAACTGAATAGTTTGCGCGAGAGACACTTCCAAAGTGGTAAAATGTGTGTCCCCCCCCCTGTAACTTCTAAAATAAGAGAATGATAAAACTAAAAAAAATATATGATGTACATAACCATGCAAACTACCACCGAAAATTGGTTTGAACGAGATCAAGTCAGTAGTTTTTTTTTTAATACGTCATAAACCGTAAACCGCAATTTACCTTTCATTCAATCAACTATTATTAACATCGATCAAAGTTACAACTAACTACAAGAACTTTTATACTATGTTCCTTGTTGTATTCTTGATATCAAAAATAGGTAGGCACTTGCAACTAGTACAGAACCCTTCGTGCGAGAGTCCGACTCGCACTTGGCCGGTTTTTTGTATAAATATTACTAGCAGATTATTGCAGTCTACTAGTATTCTTGTTAACCCCACGTGCTAAGCTAAAATGTGCGTGTTATGAGCGGGTTCACGTCTACGGGTGGGGATACAACCGGCGTCCACCAGATTACAAGTCCGACGCCCTAGCATTAGCCTTATACCATTGGGCTACGGCCGTTTTATTCAGTCAGTTAGTAATTATTTAGTATAGCCCATTTATCAAGGAAAGTTATTTCGGCTATATTAATTTATGAAGTTCATACGGGTACGTGAGCTACAAGCTAGTATCAGATGATACAGATAACTACAATAAACTCTAGCACACAAGTAAAACATACTAATTGCAAACCGAAATAACCAACAAAATAATAAAATGTTCATAACATTGATTTAAATAACAATACATATAAAAATACGAACTGCACACCTAATTAATATAGCAAAAGTAGCAAATGCTACGGGCCCCGCGATTATGTGGGGGGCCCCACGACGATTTGGGAGGCCCCGCAAACCAATATACGTGCGCCAGCAAGAAATTGGATCCAATAAATAATCCTATGGATCCGAATCATGGTGCTTCTTCACAATAGGTTGCCTAATAGGCCTAAAAAACTCGTTGAGCGACTCTGAGTCATTAAGAGGTACCTTCGGACAGAATTTGCTGCAGGCCCCGCGCTGGCTTTATCCGGCACTGGGCGGGGTAATAGGGTAGACCTGGGTGATTATAGAACAAATAACCAAAACCTAACCTGTCTGAATTGGACTAGTCTTAGTTGATGCTCAAATGATGCAAATTTGCAGTTATTTGATGTACAATCAGTATTTTGACGAGCTGACTGCTCGATAAATGATAAAATATTTTCCGATATTACAGAAAACACGAAAATTCAAACTAGTTATGTAAAAGAGGTAGTGTATCTTGGTGGTGCAATGCTGATGTATCATACATATAAACCTTCCTCTTGAATCTCTCTATCTATTAAAAAACCGCATCAAAATCTGTTGCGTAGTTTTAAAGATCTAAGCATACACAGGGACGGACAGACAGTGGCAAGCGACTTTGTTTTATACTAAGTATGTAGTGATATAGGTGTTTTCAACTAAATAATATTGCTATTTTCATAACTTAAGTATCAATTAGTTACGTCCAATATAGTACAGTTCCATTTATGGAATTTAATTTATTATTTACTAGCGGCCCGCCCCGGCTTCGCACGGGTGGACTTGTATACCCTACCCCTGCCCTAACCTACCCCTACCCTAACCCTACCCTACTCCTACCCTACCCCTACCCTACCCTACCCCTACCCTACCCCTACCCTACCCTACCCCTACCCTACCCTACCCCTACCCTACCCTACCCCTACCATACCCCTACCCTACCCCTACCCTACCCCTACCCTACCCCTACCCTACCCTACCCCTACCCTACCCCTACCCTACCCTACCCCTACCCCTACCCTACCCTACCCTACCCTACCCTACCCTACCCTACCCCTACCCAAAAGTATCCTATGTCCTTCTCCCAGTTCTTAGCTACCTCCCTACCAATTTTCAGCCAAATCGGTTCAGCCGTTCTTGAGTTATAAATAGTGTAACTAACACGACTTTCTTTTGTTTTTAAAATGTATTCTGCTATTCGGGACGGAAACAAATCCAACAAGTCAAAAACCATGGCAATCGGTCCAGCCGTTCTCGAGTTATAAGTGTTGTAACAAACACGACTTTCTTTTATATATATAGATTTAGTGATAGTTGACTTATCTATACTACTATACCGAAGAGTTTGTTTGTTTATTTGAACGCGCTAATCTCAGGAACTACAGGTCCGATTTAAAAAAGTCTTTCAGTATTAGATAACACATTTATCGAGGAATATCTATAGATGATATTTTATTTCGAAGTTCCTACGGGAACGGGAGTTCCGAGGGTGAAACTGCGCGTGGAGCCTAGTACACCACCATAGTAAAACTAGTTGTTTTATTACTTAATTTTAATATTTCTTAAGTTTCATCATCATCATCAGCCCGTATGACGTCCACTGCTGAACATGGGCCTCCTCCCGAGGGAGTGTATTTGCCATAGTCACCACGCTTGGCAGGCGGATTGGTGACCGCAGTATTATGTTGTACCACACAAGGAAACGCTGCTGCCCGTTCCTTGATATACGATTTTTATAGATGATGTTATAACAATCGGGACCAACTGCTTAACGTGCTTTCCGAGGCACGGAGGGTAGTCCCTCAACCAACCAGACCCAGAAAGAAATCTTAGAATTTACACAAAGATTTCTTGTCCGGTGTGGGAATCGAACCCACGACCTCCGAGATTTAAAGCGAGCCAAATACCGCTACGTTACGGAAGTTCTCAATTAAGTTAATGAAGTTTAGGCCTACAATTTAACTTACCTTTTTCTCTATCAGGTGGGAGAAGGCGCAATGGCCAGCAGTCGTCATGGGCGGCGCTGCGAGTGCAGTTGCCGCTGGGGCGATGGTTGGCGCTGTTGCTCTAGCCGGATCCTCTCCATCACAGGCTACCCTAGCGAACCCTGAGCCGAGGGACTCCGCGAGTCTCACTCCTGGATCAGCGATATCTCTGACTCCTAACTCTTCGTGTGAAGAGTTGAGGGTGGATGCAGGTTTGTAACAGTAGAGTTAAAAAGAATAAACTTAGCTAGACCGAAACAAAGATACTTAAATTTTTCTGAACTTTTTTTCAAAATTAGTTGATTAGAATTAGAGCGGCTCCATTCCAAGTAATTTTGTCACAAAAGAAATTCAGAAACTTTAAAATAATCACTGTACAATTTGGTTTAAAGTCAATTATTAAATAAATAAATATAGACACAGCTATCCTTTTTTATTTTATTGACTATTCTTAGAATCAGAATTGTTTATCGGTATTAAATGTCCGTGTGAAATCTATCCTATAAAACAGTTACTTTTTTTGCGGAGACGACGATCATGTACCACTTCCGCACTTGTGAAATTAATCTCTGTGTCGCAGGGGACGTTACAAACATTCAACTTACGGACACAAAGTACACCCAGAATATAATAACTATCTGTGGATCAAACACATAATTATTCCGGCTAGGAATCAAACCCACAACATCAGGTCTCAGAAGCAACTGCCGTAACTACTGAGTCACCGGTGCTGTCAATTAATTTTTTTTGAAGCGTAAATGATCAAGGCATAAATATTTTCACTTTAAGCGGTAACACAGATTTTTTTTCTTGTCGAAACTCGTATTTTTAGTCAACATTATAAAGCACAGAACGTCTAATATGTGGCAGCATTTAACAACAACTTAGGGCGAAGTCGTCTCAACAAGGTGTTACTTTTTTAAACCAATGACCTACACGTTTACAAAGGATACCGAATTCTTTCTATAAATATAATATATTAATAGAAAGAAATAGAATAGGTCATACATATTATGTACCTACTGATGTACCGATTAGTTCCGCGAATATGGAAATCTTTGCCGCGAATACAGGAATTGGGTCGCAATTTTTTAATCCTCGAATAGTGAAAACGCGAATGAAGGAACCGCGAATAAGGAGCTTTTACTTTTAATTAAGCATTTGTCAATTGCTATTTCTTTTTTAAATAATCCCACTGCGGGTATAAATTCGTAAAATTACTGCATGCCCGACTCTTTCTGCAAGGGTGTATGTGTCGTGTTTGTAATTATTTTTAAAGTTATCCAAAAGCCGCTTTTTAATATTTTATAATTTTTATCAACTTTTAATAATATAATAATATGTTAAGTAGAAGTGGATAAATCTCGATAATTTGTTAAATTAAAGTGCTAACATCAAACAAGAACAACATTAGGTAAATAATGTTTTACATTCATGACGTATGATTTAACGACTGGAGTGTTTCTAATAAAGTTTTCTATTTGAACTTTTTTTGTGTCATTGCTCTTACTACCAAAGTCTAATAAACAATATTATTTGGATACAATTACTGAAAAGATTTCTTTCACACGTCTATCCACGACTGTGTGAAAAATTACACGTGTAAGAAAGGTGTAAGGACAACAGGGTAGGTTGATGATGATGATGATTTGGACACATTTCCAGGTTTTTGAACTTTTTGAGCCTGTTGCCTATAAGAAAACCATTATATTTATGCTTCTGATGTCCGTCCTTTTATTACACACAGTACTTAACAGCTCCAACCTATCTTAGAACATTTAATTTATTACAGCTTCCACATTTATAATAATTAATACATCAGCAGTGACAAATTTGATTAGTTTTGTTTAGTATACTAATTAATGCGCATTTTTTTTTTCTATATGGCTTTCGTTTGACCATAATCTCGCTTGATGGTAGGCAAAGATAAGACCTTAGATGATACACGCTTGCCTCGAAAGTGTCTGTTCACTTTAGTTTTAATGCACAAAATAAATACTTAAGACAAAAGGGGACTTGCACTCTAATAATTATCGACCACAAAACGTACCTACACTCAAAATCACTAAATAGTTTACAAACACAAAAAAGTATGATTTAAACAAAATTCGATTGTTAAATTTCCGTTATCGAAATCACATAACACTTCGAAATACATTAAATATTACATTCTATAATTAATCATCGGAATGACCTTATTCTATCATCGTGATCTACTCCATACTCCTCGCGACTCTTTGATCGGTTTGTGTAAACACGGGGCGATGAGAAACACGCGTATATGGAAAGGTACAGTGGGCACTGAATAATTTATTCCACCATTTATGATAGAATATCTACTTAATCTTTACTTCCTAATTATCATTACTCTTTACTAATATTATAAATGCGAAAGTAACTCAGTCTGTCTGTCGCACTTTAAGGCCAAAATTTCTGCACCGATTTAAATGAAATTTGCTACACTGATAGTGTAGAACCTGCAAATGGACATAGGTTTTTATAGCAAAAAAAGTTTTATAGGGGGTTGAAAGGGGGGATGAAGATTATCAAAATCACAATTTTACGGGGACGAAGCGCGAGCACAACTATTATAATAATCTATATATATAAAAGAAAGTCGTGTTTGTTACAACACTTATAACTCGAGAACGGCTGGACCGATTGCCATGGTTTTTGATTTGTTGGATTTGTTTCCGTCCCGAATAGCAGAATACATTTTAAAAACAAAAGAAAGTCGTGTTAGTTACACTATTTAAAACTCAAGAACGGCTGAACCGATTTGGCTGAAAATTGGTAGGGAGGTAGCTTAGAACTGGGAGAAGGACATAGGATACTTTTGGGTAGGGGTAGGGGTAGGGTAGGGTAGGGTAGGGTAGGGGTAGGGTAGGGGTAGGGTAGGGTAGGGGTAGGGTAGGGGTATGGTAGAGGTAGGGTAGGGGTAGGGTAGGGTAGGGTAGGGGTAGGGTAGGGGTAGGGTAGGGGTAGGGGTAGGGTAGGGGTAGGGTAGGGTAGGGGTAGGGGTAGGGGTAGGGTAGGGCAGGGGTAGGGTATAAAAGTCCACCCGTGCGAAGCCGGGGCGGGCCGCTAGTAATCAAATAAATTAAGGAGAACAACAATGTCATGATTCATTTTGAATATTTTAACATTCGGAAATTAGTCGAATTAGGGCTGATCGTGGTGACAGATAATTAATTAAAAAAGAAAGAACTAGAATTAAAATTTTCTACAAAAAAATGCGGACATATTCAGCTTACAGTTAACAACATTATGTTATAACTTAAATTATACTTATTACATGAACTCAATATGTATATGATTAGAGACTAAGTGCTATAGGTAAATCTAAAGTATTGTCCTGATATAGTATTAAAAGTTGACAGTAGCTTAACGTATTTGTTAGGTAGGTAATCAGTACAACACTACATTATTTAAATACCTGATTTACGAATAAACTATCTACACCCCGCGATTACCGCGTTATCCTGCTCCAGTGGTTGCGAGCGTGATGTTTTATAGCCCATATGTTCATCCAGCTTATAAACTATCCGCATGCAAGCTATCATTAAAATCCATTCAGTAGTTTTTGCATTTTAGACATTCCTACGCACGAAGCGATTTGCTTCTTCTTTCATAATGCGGACGGCTAAGGAGCGGAATTCTTTGCCGGGGTCAGTTTTTCCGGAACGCTATAATCTGGACATCTTTAAGACTATAGTGAACAGACACTTTCTAGGCAAGCGTGTATCATCTTAGGCATTATCTTCGCCTTCCATCAAACGAAATTATGGTTAAACGTAAGACGACATTTAATTAAAAAAAAATGGTAACAGACATACATCCATACATGCTTATAAACTGTCGCGTTCATAATATTAGTAGGTACTTAACTACTTATAGTTCGAAGCATTCGGCCAAGTTATTTCGTGCGGAGTGTAGGTACCTAGCTTCTAAATCCATTTACTAATGTTATGAAATTCGAGAGCATTTTGGCAAGTGTTAAGGAAATTGCCAAGTTTACTATTGGCGTTTTAGTTGTAAATTTAATGATTATTGCTAATTCTGCACGATGAATGCGGAACATGATTGTTTATTTTACGGATCGTACAATCATCATCATCATCATCAGACCGTATAACTTCCATTGCTGAACATGGGCCTCCGCCCGAGGGAGGGTATTGCCATTGTGACCAAGCTTGGCAGGCGGGTTGGTGACTGCAGTAATATGTTGTAGGAACACAAGGAAACGCTGCTGCCCGTTCCTTGATATACGATTATTATAGATGATGTTATAACAATCGGGACCAACGGCTTAACGTGCTTTCCGAGGCACGGAGGGTAGTCCCTCAACTAACCAGACCCGGAAAGAAATCTTAGAATTTACACAAATATTTCTTATCCGGTATGGGAATCGAACCCACGACCTCCGAGATTTAAAGCGAGCCAATTACCGATACGCTACGGAGGTTGTCCAACAACTACGGAGGTTGGACATTTAACAATAATATCACAATATTGTATTTGATAATTCAGTATGATGCTCCAGTTGGTGTTAGCGTGAAGTGACATTTCTCAACAACTGATCTATCAAATGTAAGAGATTTTGAAATCCGTGGTTACGATAGTTGCTTCTGAGACGCTGGTATTCTGGGTTAGAATCCTACCCGGGATAATTATTTGTCTGAAGCACAGGTAGTTGTTCTGAGTCTATTTGTGCTGTGTGTCCATGACTTGAGTGTTTGTAAAAGCCCTTACGCTATAGGAATTCATTTACTAGGAAATGAATCCAAATATGGCGGGAGTTGTCTTAAAAAAAACAAACAACAGACCCTTTCCAATTCAAATTCAAAATTCATTTATTCCGTAAAAATGGTTACATTTGTTTGGAATTGTCATATTTTTCCCTACCGTGCAGAGTGTGACGTGGCGACTACATTTATTAAACACTGCCAAAAATTATATTATATCACAATATTTTACTAACCTAATTACAATATACTTTATTTTACATTGAGATTAGAGCTATTTAATCCCAAGCATTTTTGTCACAAAGATAATCAGAAATTTTATAATAAGCCCTGCTGCTCAATTTGGCTTTAATAGTCATTTTAAACTTATTTATAGACAATTCTCTTATACTATTGGGAAGTTTGTTGTAGAACCGTATACATTGCCCCATAAAAGAGTTACTTATTTTGCGGAGACGGCTAGCATGAGCCACAAGATTATGCTTATATCTAGTATTTACACTATGTGTGTCGCTTTTTTTACAAAATGTGTCAATATTTTAATGTACATATAACACATTCTCATATATATATATTGTGATGCAACGGTTAGAATATTGGACCTTCAATTATTTATTAGATAAATCCTATATTTATTTTTATATAGGATTTATCTATAAGTGTATAATTTCACTAATTCGTAAAATCGATAGAACAAAACTTCTTTTTTAAAAGATCCACGTAGAAAGAAATAAATTTAATCGGACGGGGCGTCATGTCCCAACAGCTTGCTTCTTATTAAACCGTTCCATCCAATTTGTAAAGAACTTTATAAGCAATAAACCATATAGTAACATTTTATTAGATTCCACATCCGTCATCCATATGAATTATTTCCCAAAGTTTATTAGTAACGTACAGTTTTCTAAGAAACTTCGTCAACCAATGTAATAAAGTGCCTGCGTCATTTCATTATTTTCTTAGTAACAAAATGTCTACCTACCTACGTCAAATGGTCCACTAAACGATTCTGTGAACAGGTTGGGAGACGAAAATACCAAATTATTCTGAAAAACTTATGTATTCTGGGGCACGAGTATATCTAAGTATATTTATTTATTATAGGTAAATTTTATAATATATAGGGTGACTGGTAATTAGTGACCGATACCTAAACACATGATTGTGCTCATGATAACAAACAACTTTTACTATGGCAATAACACTGAAATCACGAAAAAAAAATCAGCTGTTCCATACATTCATGTTCACATAACTCGTCAACATGGTAGGGAGCATCTGATATTTTTTTTTCGCGATTTCAAATTTGGTGCCATAGTAAAAGTTGTTTGTTATCATGAGCACAATCATGTGTTTAGGTATCGGTCACTAATTACCAGTCACCCTATATACATAAACATTTCAAATTATAAATCATCGAAAACGTTACAGATAAAGTTACAATGCATAATAATGCAAATGTAATTATTTACCTCGCATTTTATGGTAATGTTAAGCGGATAAAAGTTATTAGAATATAATAATTTGATCACGCATGCGTTACCATATTGGTGTACGATGGCTTATTTAAGATTGTAATATGAAACTATGTTACTTAAAAATGGAAGGTTCATAAAAATATACGACAAAAGTACATATATTTGTCATCATATTTTTATTTTTATTTTCTTTATTAGGGAAAAAAACACTATTATATTTTATTTTGTTAAAAAGTATGTATATGTTACGGCTAATAGCCGAAGTGCGGCCACACCTAGTTTTAGCCGGCTACAACTAGGTGCAGTCGGCCACATGCGTTTATAAGTCCCTGTTCGACTCCATTGGTTTAGGTTATTTTTTTTTTTAACCACCCCAACACCTTTTTGTCCCTTGCATAGGTATTTTTTAATTTAGAGTTAACCCAGAGGAACTTATTAAGGTTGACCTAAGTTTAACCGCAAGTTGTCGGCTGCACCTAGTTGTAGCCGGCTAAAACTAGGTGTAGCCGCACTTCGGCTATTAGCCGTAACATATACATAACAATTCGTCAATGTAATAACCACGACATTTTCCACGAATTAGTACATAAATATTTGCTGTGTTGAACAAGGCAGATGATAAGCTAATTAATATTAAATAAAAGTTGTGAAGTGATTAAGATCTTTTGTCTGGCCAATCAGCAACGCAAATCTTTTTTTTTTAACTGCAAGAAATTCTCGTAATGGGGCAGATATTATTCCGCGCTACGGATTGGCCCGGCGCGGCGTAGCTCCAATTATATTTGTTTTCTAAATCTAGATCTAGACAAATGAAATATATTAAATGAAATATATTCGTAAAAGTGTTTGATTTAATTTATCACTTATTTGTATTACGCTTTTGTAATGCCAATGATTTTCCCATGACAACCATCGTAGCATAGCGGTTTTTGGCTCGCTTTAAATCTTGGAGGTCGTGGGAAATAAAATCTTTTTGTAAATTCTAAGATTTCTTTCCGGGTCTGGTTGGTTGGGGGACTACCCTCCGTGCCTCGGAAAGCACGTTAAGCCGTTGGTCCCGATTGTAATAACATCATCTATAATAATCGTATATAAAGGAACGGGCAGCAGCGTTCCTTGTGTGTTACAATATAATTCTGCGGTTACCAATCCGCCTGCGAAGCAAATGGAAAATACCCTCAGTTCAGCAGTGGACGTTATATGGACTGATGATGAATGCCAATGCTTTTAATGGCAATAAATTACATTCTTGTAAAATACACCTAAAAGTAACCTAGACGTGTTTTATACACGTCTAGGTATATGAAAAAGAAATTGATGCTCAAAGAATTTCGTTTCCGTACATACATTCCTATGTTATTATTTAAGTAGACACATATTTCTTCTCTCTAGGCACGCGTGTATCATCTTAGGCCTTATCTTCGCCTTCCATCAAGCGAGATTATGGTCAAACGTAAGCCTATATTCAATAAAAAAAAAAAAAAAAAAAATTAATTCGAAATGATTACCAGTAACTGCAATATAGACAAACAAACAAAAATCACTACCAATACTAAACATTATGATAATTTCCAGGTATCCGCAAACTCCGCGAAGATGACCACACATTCCTGCAGGCGCCCACGCAAGTACGTATGGCAATCAAAATAATTCGAATAGTCTCATTCAGTAATAGACCGTCCGATTTATTGCTGTTGTTCATCGTTTATAGGTCTTAGACGAGAATTAAAGTAGATTTGCTCAATTATGTAATGCTTGTATGATTAGGAATCAAAAAACGACAAAAAAAAATTTTTTGATACTTGTTCGAATTTAAATTCAATTAATCTGCCTTTTTTATCTCAGAAAACCAAAGCCTGATATAACTAAATAAGTTTCAATGCATTGTTAAAAGCACATTTTACATTAGAGTTAGTTATACTTACTCTTATTTCAATGAAAAAACAAAGTAATTACTACCTACCCTTCTCAAGGATGACAGTTCCACCTCACCGTCTCCCAACAAGCTCCACAAAAGTCCCTGGGGCAAAATGCGCGACATTATCCAAACCCACCGAGAGTCCGTCAAGAAAAAATCCAACCGAGGCTCCAAGAGTTCCCCAGATGTGGTGCCAAAAAGGCGGCGGTCCTTCAGTGATGGTGCTGACAGTGATGCTCCTCCTGCTCTCACTCTTACTATACCGTCTTCTGAGGAGTTGGGTGAGTTTGGTAATAAATATTCTCTTATATAACTTCAATATAACTTTGCCCTAAGTTAAGCTTTTACTGACCAGCGCATTTATGTTTATTTGTGAATATATTACTTATGAGGTTGGCCTCGAATTAGGATTTGGTTAGCCTTTTGCAAATTTCATTAATTTAGATTAATTTATTGCCGGGGCCAATCATATTACAGCGGCCGTATCACAATGGCCGGTTCGATCCCCACTCATTGCACTACCGACGTTAACCCACTCGTAACACAAGCATTTTAGCTTAGCACGAAGGGGTTAACAAGAATACTAGTAGACTGCAAAACTCCGCTAGTATTCTTAATATTAAAAAAATTGAGCTTTTAATTTGAGTTCGTACTCAACTCTTCTTTTCTTAAAGTTTATAGTTTAAAAGATTTAGTGGTAGTTGAGTACTAATAGTAACGTAGTTCGTATTATTTTCATACTCACTATCTGGCCCTGCTTCGACTGAATTTCGACAAAAGTGCTTCATGCTAATCATCGTAGTTTTCAATGTGAAAAGAACTGTTAAATATGTTGGGTGGGTCTACATATCAGCGAACCAATATCGAATATCGTTTATAAATATCATGAATCCATCTCCAAATTATACCTTGTATATATTTTTACATAGTTAATCTAGTAATATTTTGATAAAAGCTTAATATATTATCTTCAGATTCTTCCACAGTAATAAAATAATTTTATTATTTATACTCATGTCATGCAACATAATATTTGTGTTTTAAAATATTTTGTATTTTTGTTTTAATTTATAAATATTCGGTTGTACGATGTAAATTTTACAAGCTTGTTTACAAAGTTACATTGTAACCATTCCTGATGGATGTTGTAAACATTGTAAGATACAAAGTTATACCTCTCAAACTCAAAACTTAGTCGAATAATTATTCCTAGAAATACATTTTCCCATCACTTCCTTGTTTATTTAGTTTACCTATTCAGGAACATGAGTAGAAATCACTCTTGTAATATTTAAGATAGAAACTCTAGTATTTAAAATATATAATTCTATTTTGGATCTCCTAAATTATTATTCTAAATTTACTCTTACTTGATGACAAAATGAAGTCTTCCATGTGTTGGAGCCAAGAAATGTAATAACACCCCAACAATAGAAAATACTCGTATCTCATGTCATAACAACATACTTACAGAATATTATTCTATTTATTGAGTCGCATACCATACTTTACCACATTTCATAGTAGTAGTTGACCATTAATTTTGGTCCTTTTGAGAAAAAAAATCAGTATTCAATATGTTATACCTTCCTTCTTTGATAATTTAGGAATAAGGATTCAAAATGTCCTCCAGTTATAATCAGGATCAAATCACTCATCATATTTTACAAAATTATTGAATACTGCTTCCAAAATCTCACAAAAGAACAATGTCTTCAGTTTGTAGATACAGCATATCTACAAATAAGTGTCAATATCCTGAGGATCACAATCTCTTGCAGAGTCTGAGCCCTCCCACCCTGTGCTTCGAAAGCAGCGTTCCCTGGAGTTGGGCGCTAAGCCGCCTCAGCACCGTCCCCCTCGGGCCTCCAAGTGGACCAAGGTCAAAAGAGCCTTCTTGACTTCGGCATCAGCCTCCGTCCCGTCTAGCCCCAACAGGCATTCTGCGTTCTTCACCGATGCAGGTATGTGCCTTTTCAAATATCCTTCTCAGTGTCTGACCAGCCATGATGCTTTCGTATTTTTGTTTTCCAAGTACATATGGAATCTATTCAAACACTTAATCTGATCATTTCTGTATCACTTATCTAGATTCAGCATAATGGTAAAAATACAACAGTTCAATTTTAACAAGACAAACAACAAATAAGTATTATTTCTCTTCCCACATTAAACTAAAACTAAAAATACATTGAAATAATACCTAATTCATGTTTCTGTTGTATATCGAATAAGCTCCAGAAAGTCATGACACATTTTTTGTTCGGCAACGCTTAAAAACAATTCGATAAACCTTTCATTACTCAAATATACAAATTATCATTATTAAGTACAACAATTTTCTTATTTAAACACTAGTTTATTGCATATTTTAATCTAAATTATATTGTAGTTGAATAGTTTAATACGTTGTATGACTCCATGAAACTACTGCCAAAGCTATCGTCGTCAACGATAAAATACTGAATGCAGTTTCTGGTTTCCGTTTGATGTAAATTAGGATTACCTACCGATCTGATTATTGTTGTGTTGTCGGTTTTATTTCGCAATAAAATACATCTTTATTGTATGAAAACAACTTTGTTAAATATACCAGAATACGAGAATATAGGTAGGTGTTAAATTTAATGGTTTATAACATTTTGCAAATCATGGTGTGATTGGAGTATTTTAGAGAAATAAACTAGCCATTAATATCTTGATTCAGTCGTTGGACCTTGAAGTTATCAAAAGTAATGAGCATTTTTTTTTTTTTTTTAATTACAAGTACGTGACGGAACAAGCAGATGCAGTATCCTCTGCCTTTAACAATGCCATTACCACGCAGGGCACGTCCTCGTAGAACGTGCCCTACGTGGTACTGCATTGCGCCCGTCACCCTGAGACATAAGTTGGAAAGTCTCATTGTGCCTGTAATTTCACCGGCACCCACACCCTTCAAACCGGAACACAGCAATGCTAACATTACTGCTTGGCGGCAGATATAGGTACGGTGGCAGTACTTCCCCGGACAAATTATATCACAAAGAATCCTACTGTTACTAAAAAAAATAAATATTGTCCTATTTATAAGGTCTTGATACAATTTCAATTAATTTATAAGAACGTGATGAATGGCTTCTTATTTGAATCATCTTAAAAGGGATTATTATCTATTGACATAATGTTACATATATTTTAAATTCTGTTATTATTAATTATTTTTACTATCTTTTGCCCTAGTCTTAATCCGTATTGAAAAATTATATTGGACGGTTCTTTCGTGATAAAAGTTAGCCTATTTCTTCTTCTAAGGTAGATTTGGCTCACTTTGAATCTCGGAGGTCGTGGGTTGGATCCCCACTCCGGACATTGGAAATCCGAGAATTGGAAATGTTTGTATAAATTCTAAGATTTATTTTCAGGTCTGGTTGGTTGAGGGGCTACCCTCCGTGCCTCGGAAAGCACGCTAAGCCGTTGGTCCCGATTATTATAACGTCATCTATAATAATCGTATATCAAGGAACGGGCAGCAGCGTTTCCTTGTCTGGTACAATATAATACTACGATCACCAACCCGCCTGCCAAGCGTGGTGACTATGGCAAAAACCCTCCCTCGGGAGGAGGCCCAAGTTCTCAAGTGGACGTTGTACGGGCTGATATTGATGAATGATGATGATGAGTCTTTCAAACACAATAACTACTTAATGGATTTGAATTAACATATTATTATAGACTGCAAAACATCTCAACAAAACTAGAGAATTGTTTTATACTAGCCACGACCGGCGCGGCGCTCCGCGGTTTTACCCGCGTTACTCTGCTCCAGTGAGTCGGAGCGTGATTTTTTGTAGCCTATATGATAATCGAGCTTATTAACTATCCCCATTTCAGCCAAATCCATTCAGTAGTTATTGCGTGAAAGAGAAACAAACATCCATCCATCCATCCATCCGTACTCACAAACTTTCGCATTTATAATATGTATAAGTAAGGAAGTAGGGATTTATAAAACGCCCAGCTACCAACGCAACGACTAAAAAGCAGGCACAGCTTCTTCAAATCGACATCTACGCTGTCAGGAAGCCTGGCCGACGCCCGTTGCAAACTATGGCAGGATACTCTTCCCCCTCCTACTTACTATCTACCACCAAAGGAGCATCTCCCTGCAGGGTGCAACCTTCCGTGGTCTACTTGGAAGTCCCTTAACCGGCTCCGGACACAAGTGGAAAGATGTAAGTCCAACCTAGTTAAGTGGGGCTACCTTAACGGTACGGCAGTAGGGTGTGATTGTGGAGCTATGTCGCAAACCTTGCTCCACCTCCTATCCTGCCCTCTGTGTCCCAAAACATGCAGTCAAAGTGACCTCTGCGCTGCCACTGATGACGCCGTGGAAATGGCTAAGTTTTGGGCCAACAGGATTTAAAATTCAGTCGTGCCAGCGACACGAAGAAGAAGATACAACGCATGGACTAGTTATAACCTTCTGGGTGTTCTACAGTACAATCATTAAGACCGGCATTTATTCCTAATAGCTATGAGAGTATATCACAGTTGGACGTGTGTTTTCAAACATTCAGTCTTTGATAGCCTACTACATCACAATGGTTTGTACAGTCGGAATGATCTTAAAATATCAAGAGTTTTGAAGCGAAATTGAAGTTAAATGGACTACGAGGATGGAATTGAGGAAAAATACCATATCAAATCGCAGTAAAAAATTTCAAAGTAAGACAAGAATAGACTTACCAATTTATTTACAAAATTTTATTCTTAATATTTAAAGAATCAAAGATACCAATAAGAAGGTAGTACCGGGGTGAACTTATAGCTTTTTGTTGTCTTTCCATCATCATCATCACCATCAGCCCGTTTAACGTCCACTGCTGAATATGGGCCTCCTCCCGGGATGGGTATTTGACATAGTCACCACGCTTAGCAGGTGGGTTGGTGACCGCAGATTATATTGTACCAGACAAGGAAACGCTGCTGCCCGTTCCTTGATATACGATTATTATATAGGGTGACTGGTAATTAGTGACTGATACCTAAACACATCATTGTGCTCATGATAACAAACAACTTTTAATATGGCACCAACCCTGAAATCGCGAAAAAAAATGAGCTGCTCCCTACCATGTTGACGAGTTATGGGAACATGAATGTATGGAACAGCTGATTTTTTTTTTCGCGATTTCCGCCTTGGTGCCATAGTTAAAGTTTTTTGTTATCATGAGCACAATGATGTGTTTAGGTATCGGTCACTAATTACCAGTCACCCTATATACAGGGTGTCCCAAAAGATTACGTAGCTGGGAAGGGGGGTGATAGGGATGGTCACAAGGGTCACCAGAAAAATATAAAAAATTCCCTCTGGGTGTTTAAAAAAATAAATGGCATTTTTTAAAAGACTAAAAATTTTACACCTTGTGCTAACTGTACCTACAAATATGGCTGTATTTAAAAAAAAATGCTGTTATGTAATCTTCAATAACAACAAGGTCATCAACATCAACATAAAAAATAACAAGGTGTAAAATTTTAAGTTTTTAAAAAAATGGCATTTTTTTTTAAATACCCAGATCGGATTTATTTTTTATTTTTCTAGTGACCATTGTGTCCACCCCTGTCACCCCCTTTCCCAGCTACTTAACCTTTTGGGACACCCTGTATAATGTTTTTTTTTTTTATTAAATATAGGCTTACGTTTGACCACAATCTCGCTTGATGGAAGGCGAAGATAAGGCCTAAGATGATACACGCTGGCCTAGAAAGTGTCTGTTCACTTTAGCCTTAAAAATTATCTATAATTATATTATATAATTAGCTATAACAATCGGGATAACGGCTTTACGTGCTTTCCGAGGCATGGAGAGTAGATCTTCAACCAACCAGACAGAAAATTTCCTGTCCGGCGAGGGGATTCAACCCACGACCTCCGAGCTTTAAAGCGAGCCAAATACCGCTACGCTACGGAGGTAGATAATGTTGTTTATCCATATTCACGTAAATAAATGAAGATAGATATCCCACAAAAAAGGGCTAAACCACTTGGGAAACTAGTATAAAGTCAAATTATGCGTGTGTTTGCTACAATAAACTATCACTTCACTAACTAGGGTTGCCATTCGTGCTATATTATATAGTATCGTACTATATTTCAGTCCATTGTACCATCTATATATTAAAGAAAAATAATATAGTACGAATAGTACTATATTTTCATCGGTAATTCAGGTTTCGCGCGACGATAAGTAAACGAACTTAGTTTCCTTTGCCACAAGCGTAAAAAGAGAATATGGAGAGGCGTCATTGACTCGCCTACAAATATTATTTCAGACTTAGTTAGCCAGACTACAAAATATAAATGTGTACTATTTTATCAACAAAAAAAAGTGGCAACCCTAACTCTAACCGTATCGCAGACTTTATTGCTTGACAGAATAAAAAAAAAATTATGTACTTCTTATTCTTCTTTAGTATCAATGTTTTAACTTATTTTCCCCATTTATAGTCATTTTGACCAGTAATTGGCCACACGGGTGGCATTTTATTCTATATACAAATAACAATTTCAAGAATGCCCGGATTCTAGTTCCCAAAAATACTCAGTTTATTATTCAAAGCCTACAATAAGGAATCTTGTTTACCGCGGCGCTTCACCACATAATTTACAAATTTAGCCGAAACGGACAGACAGACAGGCATCCACGCAATTTATAATAGCAAGCTATTTTGGATCGTGATAAGAGGTTGCATCAGTATACTGTCAGTATTATATATTACTTGGAGTTGATTATTTTACAAGTTACAAAGGCGTAACCTAGACGGAAGGGTAGTCTTGATTAACGAATGAGACGCCCAAGTCTCATTACCTATCGCAATTAATTATGATGTCGCGTTGATATCAATTGTAACTATTTCTTTATACTCCTACTCAATCCATCAGCTTTTCTAATTCCATTGCTGGATTTAGCCCCCGTCTTAGTCTACGCCATAATACTTGGTCCTTTGCCCATGGCGTCCAGTCCATTTCAGCTACTCTTCTTCTTCTCATCTGACAGTAAAGTGGAGCGTCCAACTTTAAGTTTGCCGAGTAGCAGTCTGTTCTTTAGGACGCGTCTGCTTCAACGGCTGTTGATTCTTCTGCAGACGTGGCTATCTCATTGTTAGATCATCTTGCGTATTCTGAGGGCTAAATTTCTTCTACACAGTTAAATATTGTTTCACAAAAAATTAGTACCAATTAGGCTCTCAGAAAAGTCACAACCATTATATCGTCATCAGCACGAATAGCGTCCACTACTGGGCCATGGCCTTCTTCCCGAAGAAGGATTTTTCCATAGTCTCTACGCTTGGCAGTCGCTTATTTATTGTTATTAATGAGTTACCTAGTAAAACACCACAACTCCTAAACGCTGACGTCACACACTAAACCCACAAAATGTTCCAGTCTGGTTATAAAAAAGAACCTTGCTATAAAACTAGATGTTTGCCACAATGCGTTATTTCGGAGCACATTAGCAAGATCTGTCGATAATACGTCATTAGTATCCTTGACATACATATTGAGGCAAATGGTGAATTAATATTTGTGAAGAAAATGGTCTGCGATTTTCGAAGATAGTGGACCGTTATTTACTGGAGCTGTGATATTTTTTAAATAGTGTCGTGTAGTAGCGTCGGAGATGGACCACACAGATTGACCTGGCCAATTTGATTTATGTAGATATATAACGAAGACAGTCTTAATATATTCTGTTGGCTCTAGATTAATTAGGATTAATGAGTTTTCCAGAATTCTTTGGAATGATCTAAGTCCTTTTTATTGCTTTACAACTTTGTGAAAATTTTATGATAGAGTTAGGGAATCAAATGGGAACACCCAAATACTCCGAAATACTTTATTCCGAATTTCGATGTTCCGATTTTCAAAAGTCCGAATTTCATAATACCTAAGAATTTTAATGTCTATTATTAAAAATTACAAAATTTGTTAGTTTTCCGATTTTCATACGTTCGAAGAGTCAAGTGGTCATAAGTTTAAAATCCCGAAGTTAAAAAATAAATAATATAAATTAAAAACACCTGCCACCCTCAACTATTGTTACCAAGAGAAACTGGATGCAATCTGGACTTTAGGGCACCCCGATTTTTATAAACCATTCAGAAGAAGGAAGCGTCGACCAAGCCCACCCTCAACCTATGTCGTTCGATAATCTCGGTATTTTGAGAATAGTACTAATTATAAACTTTAGGAATATTGAAATTTAGGAATTATAAAAATAGGAGTAATGATAAATCGGAGTTGTTATATTTGGAATCTTGAACCATTCGGAATTATGAACATCGGTATATTGAAATTCGTATTTGTGAGTGACGAAATAAAGGTTTTAGTATTTATGTAGTGTACCCGAACCAAATAGATATAACTACATAAATTATGTCATTTCATTTAAAGCAAATGTTGATATTTCTGATTTTAGTAGTACCTATTTTAGTAAATTATATAACCAAATTTTATTTATTTTTATTTGTTGGCATCTTTGATTGAAAGTCGTCAAGGAGTTATATCAATTACAATGTCGTAGCGTCTATCACTCTTATGTAAGATCCTTAATAGTCTAAGATCCGAACCTACATCGACCTTCACCGAGCTGATAATAGAATGAAACAGGTTTTATAATAAATTAAGTATATTAGAAAATATATTAAAAATGGGTTGGCTAAAAAAATCCTGGGCAGACTATTTTTAATTATTATTTGAAAAAATATTTTAATGAAATTTTAAAAAGATTAAATTAAAAATTAACGCAAAAACAGCGCTTGTTTGTTATTATAATTTTGTAATTATCCAATCAAGTGAAAGTAACTGTCATCTACACACCTTTTTGTACCTAGTAACCCAGTAGTTCGTCCAGGTCCAACCTAACAGCTGAACGTTCTATACGTTTAATAATTTTAGTAATAATAAAATTTACTTATTATCTTATCTTTTTTAAATGATTTTAAATTAATTGTTGCAAACATTTAATTCAAATCATAAAAAAGTCTGTCCAGGATTACTTTAGCCAACCCATTTTTAGTGTATTTTCTAAGATACTAAATTCATTATAAAACATGTTTCATTCTATTATCAGCTAGGTGAAGGTCGATGTAGGGTCGGATCTTCTACTATAACAAATATCGTAGACATAAGTTCGTAACCTTCTTTAGAGGTTTCTTTCTCCTATACAACTCTGTACAAATATGTATGAGGCCTTTTAACCTGTTCTAGTTTTGTACGCAGTTTCTCTATTGATAGATTTCCGTTCCCTTCCATCGTTACAGATGCAAATGTTTAGTAAATATGTAACCGTCATATCCTTATTACTTCAGTGATATGTTAAAATTATTCCAAACGTTTCCAGGAAATGGTTCCCCAAATATTATATTTGTAGGAGGAAAACGTTTTGTTTACAATTTAAACGTAGCGTATTTATAAGAATCCATACATACATTCACGCCTCTTGCCCATAGGGTTAGGCAGAAACGACTACCTTCCACTTGCTACGATCTTGACATACCACTTTCGTATCTTTTACATTAATTAATCTCCTCATGCATGTCCTTCGGTTTAGGGTACTTTTAACCTGGCCTTTCTTAAGAACGTCCTCGATTTGATCGTGGAACGTCCGCCATGGTCTTCCCCTTCCAACACTTCCACTCACATTCGCCCCAAAAAATCTACTTGTTAGTTAGTCTCCTTTCATTCATTTTCTCTAAATAATAAGAATCCATACTGATATAATTAATGCAAGTTTGTTGGTTCTTATTTTTTTAAGCTAATCTACTACAGATCTAATCAAAATCTAATAAAAAAAAACATTCTGCACTTCTTCTCTGTATAAACTATAAGTGTGCGAAATTTCCAACCGCGCAAATGTTGTAAAAAAACTCTTTTTTACATATGTGAATTTAAATATGTCGCAGTCAGGTCGTACAATTCGATATACACGGCATACGGCTAGCCGTTTTTTAGACGGGGGATTTAACAAAAATCCTGACGGTGTTCAACGAGGCTATATACTCGCTGTATTACATTACGACAACCTCAGCCCGCAGCGAAGCGGTATTTGGCTCGCTTTAAGTCTCAGAGGTCGTGGGTTCGATCCCCACACCGGACAAAAAATCTTTGTGTAAATTCTAAGATTTCTTTTCGGCCTGGTTGGTTGAGGTGCCTCGGAAAGCACGTTAAGCCGTTGGTCCCGCTTGTTATAACATCATCTATAACAAGCGTATACCAGGGAACGGGCAGCAGCGTTTCCCTGTGTATTACATACATATACAACATAATACTGCGTCACCGATCTGCCTGCGTGGCGACTATGGCAGAACCCCTCCCTCGGTAGTAGGCCCATGTTCAGCAGTGGACGTTGTACGGGCTGATGATGATGATGATTACATTATGGCTAGCCGTGTTTAAAAACATTTGGCTTTTCATTCAGAACGGCCCTGTTTGAAAACGGCTAGCCGTATGTAATGCGGCGGATTATCCGTTCTAACTGTGACATATACATCTTCAGACACTTATGTATATCCGCTACTTAACCTAAAAATCTGCCTGTCTATCATACTCCACCGTGACACTGTAAATAAATAGTAACACTCCACGTTTTGAGAATATCACTCACACATATACTGACAAATAGATAGCCATATGTTCACGCTTTAACTGTTGGAAGCTCGCCAGAAAGGTCGAGTAATTAAAAAAGGGTATTAACCTCTTCGCTGAAATAATTATTATTAATATACACAGATTACGTAAACTTTTGATGTTGCCCTGTTTCCGTAGTTATATGAGTAACATTTGTTATATTGGTTATTCATTCAAAAACTAGAGTGTTGCCATAGTTTTAGATATTAGGAAAGTTGCTACAGTATTTTATTATAAAAAAACGGTTATTTTTAGTTGCTAATAACTCTCTCATGTTAACAAAAGTACTAAGTATTACTTACCCGTTATTTTTTTAAAGCATATAAATATAACCATTTTTGTATTATCTTAAACCTTAAATTGGCGTCAAAGCACGCGCTCTTTGGCGCCTGAGGTGCCAATTTATGAACGGCATAATAAAAAAATACCCGATACATGTTTAATTGGTAGCTTTTAAGCCATTAATAAGGCTCGCCGTAAAGGAGCAAATGCCTCGTGACTAAACAAAATATCACTGCTGAAAAACAAAAGGGTCACAAATAAAAAATAAACGAAAACTAATTCTAAGCTGAATAGTACGATTTTTGCATTAAATAGGATTTATTTTTATTTAGTCCTTTCGTATTCAAGCGGCGATATGTCCGACGTCAACTTATTGTTGTTTGACGTTATTTGTTATAATTACTGGTTTCCCGCGCGTGGTTTCACCCACGTAACTACCATTACCGTTGAAACTTCACAATGAAATATAGCCTGTAGCAAAATATTGCCATTTAAAGCAGGAAATAAAGAATTTTTCAAATCCGAGAATAGCGCGTTCAAGCAAACAAACTTTTCAGCTTTACATATTAGTATACATAGTATAACATATATTTTATATAATGCATTTACTCAATTCTTCCAAACCGAATGTAAGAACGCCATAACACCGAGCTTACAAATTTCGGAATGTGTGTCAAACTAATCCATGAAATCGCTTTAAACGAGGTCAAAAGCTCGTTGGATAAACAAAAAACGTGTTCTACTAGACCTATTGTAAACACTTCATTTTGTAAACGATCTAGTTATTTTTAATGTTTAAAGATCGTCTTAAAGTTAAATGGGTTCCGTTAAATGAGATCAAACACACAATTATGCTTTATTTTTTATTAATTTACTTTGCATCCTTATTCGCTTTTTTACCTATTCCATTATTTAAAACTAAATTTTCTTGTAGTTTCTTCAATTTATTCTTAAACTCTTGATCTAACTCATCAACTTTGCTTCCTTCTAGCATTCTTCTTAACATCTCTTTCATTTGCTGCGTCTCATTTTTCTTCTTTTCCGCTCTTTTATTAGCTACATTTAATACAGTTGCATTATTATCCTTTATGTAGTTCTCAGCTTCGTCAGTTGCTGTACTATTTCTGTATACACATGCTTTGACATCTTCTACCAGAGTAAAAGCCTCATCTTCTATTTGTCTGATAACTTCAATGAGGCAGGCTTCGTGCATAGCGCCATGGGCCACCAGCTTGGTGAGGCCTACGACACCATCAATCAGTTTCCTTGTTATATCCATCATTGCTGATTTTATTACTGGAGACTGCAAATACAATGTAATATAATACTTTATTACTTAAATTTGATTAGGGTTACACATTAAGGGGGGGAGTAGGTCGACGAAGTGTGACAAGGAGGTGGAAGGAGTCCTAAATTTTTTGACGTCATATTTCAAAATTTTCGTCTTACAACTTAAAACATGAACTTTGCACTATTAACGAAAAAATCAAAAACATTTGCAAACATAAGATTCACATTGTTATGTCAGCCATTCGGTCTACTAGTGTTACGCGGCACGTACGGAATAATTTTAATTCAATAATTTCAAGGTGTGAAAATAGTAAAATATTTGACGTCACATCACAGGGGGAGTCTAACAGCTGGTCTCTCTGGTCACAAGTGACCAGCTGTGATAAGGACGGGGGAGCTGTCATAAAATCATGAAATTTGTGTGACGTCATTTATGGATAATCCCTTATGGAAAATGTCATAAAACCGTGTTAAGCTCAATCGTAATATATAGAAGTACATCCGGCCATGACAAATTTTCCGCAAATTTTAAGAATATTTTTTTAAGTCTCGACCTAAATTGAGTTCCTCGTTAATTGCTATCAGAACTGGCAGTTTCAAAATGACTTACAAAACTGAGTGGATGAACTACTAATCTTCCAACCCACCTTCGAGATGACGCACTTAATGACCTGTTTCAAAGTGCCGTGGTCATGACCACAAGCTTTCAACAGACCGTAAACTTCAGCCTTTTGGTCGTAAACCTGAAAATTAAAGAATGATTAAAAATATATCTGGCTCTGTAGTTGAGTAGTATTTTACTCACAACTGCAGTTTTTTTGCCTCGATTTCACGTCCACTGCTGAACATGGGCCCCTTCGCGAGGGAAGGTATTTGTGTAGCATACTGCAGCATAACACTGCGGTCACCAATCCGTCTGCCAAGCGTGGTGACTATGGCAAAATCCCTCCCTCGAGAGGATGTTCAGCAGTTGACGTTGTACGGGCTGATGATGATAATATAAAAATATAGCTATGGCTTTGCTTTATTATACCTATAGACATGTATCGAGTCCGGAAGATGATTCAACAAGCAATAAAATGTTATGAAGTGTTGATAAATCTTCCGGTACCAAAACGTATTTTAGATTTGAATCTCCGACACCTAAATCATAAACGCTTACAGATAAAACTCAAAATGGTTCCGTGTGTCACCATGGAAAAATAAATGTTAATTTAAATAACTAACCAATTAGGTAGTAATTGCTTAACTAATTGAGCAATATTGAAAAACGAAACTAATTATTATGTTTTGTGCTCAGTGCAGTGGTTCAGTCGAAAATATAGTAAAGCTTCGCTAATCACTACTTATTTATGTTACACAATATACAAGCCTACTTTAAAAAAATATATCTAACTCTGTGTTTTCCTTTAACACTTGTTAGGTAATTAAATGCAAATTTCTGGACTGAAGAAACTAAATCTGCTGAATTTGAATAAAAGGATAGTGATAAATTTGAAAAAAAATGTCAACTTTAGTAAAACCTGAATTTAATTAATTAATTCCTGAGTCTAATTAAAAAAATTAAAACTACTACTTACTCAAAGTCACTATTCCAAACTGACGAAGTCGCGGGAACCGCTAGTTTGATATACAGTACGTTAACTAACAGAGGGCGTTCCCGTTAACCCGCAACAGTATAGCATCCACATGCAAAAAAAAAAATTACCATTCGAAAACAAAATGTTTTTATTTTTTTAAATATTAAAATATTCACCAAAAATTTTAAATCGATACGTAAAAGAAACACTCTGTGCACGCGTACTTGAAGAAAGGCAACGCTAGTACTACGTTAGGTACTTAGGTACTATTCCGCGCTACTATTTTGATTTTAAACAGGAGGTTTCGAATTTATTGCCAATTAATTATTTTTTTGAATTCGGATTATTTTATGCTTATTTTTCTATGCTGATATTTTTGTTTTAATCTATTAATGATATAGATTAACGAGTTTAAGGGAACGCCCTCTGTTATTTAATATACTGTATAGCGTGAAACGGTTCCTCACAATACACAAATTTCAAACAAGCATGGAAATGAATAATCATTCCATTACTCAAGTCAAGAAACACAATTCAATTATTCGGTCAGAAACAATCAAACCTATCACCCGTGTACTCACACATTTATCAATTATGGCAGATTAGTTCTCTGCAGCCAAACAATAAATTATCACTCAAAATGGTTCTCAAAAGTTACCTAAAACCCGTTATAAAAGTGGAGTTTCCAAAATCTTGACATCGACTTGGATCGAAGCCAAAACGATTGCAGACGGAATAGCCCATTTTGCTCTGATTTCCTAACATTATTTTAGTAGTTATATAGTCTGCGTTTTACATCCTCGTTGCGTTGCTAAATATGTGTTTCATCTTCATGATTATCATTTTCATCACCAGGTATAATTCAGGACATGGGCATTTTGACAACATAATACTTAGTAGCTGTAGCTGTATAAGTGTCGCTTTAAGCCTTGTAGGTCGTGAGGTCAATACCCACGCCGGCAAGAAATCTATGTGTGAATTCTTAGATTTCTCTCTTAGGCGAGGGACCACCCTCCGAAAGAACGTTAAGTACTATACACTATTCGATGGACATAGAACGTTGACTTCAATCAAAGTCAGTTCAACAGTTTTTTAAAGTGATCTAGAAAAAGATATCCAAATCTTTCAAAAGCCAAACAACGAACCATCAAGACTTCTACATTTTACATTATAGTATTAACGTATGAAGGGTGGACATGTATGAAAGGTTTTTGCTACTTTATCAGAAAAAGAAAGAAACGAGCATCTGAAAAGATTCCAAATATAATTGAATATACAATTACGAAAAGAACACGGACATTGGATAAGATCAGACAAGGACATTTCTCATGGCTATAGGAATGTGCCTTTTTCGAAATTGGTCATTCGATTAATATAGTGAACATACCGGTTTTAACCCTCGTCGAATCATTTCTTTTAACGCTGCCACCGTCTGCAACGCTTGCCCAGGATCGTGGCCAATCAGCGCGTACCCACACACTATCATCTGATGAAGAGCCTTCTCTGCTAACTCGGTTGTCTCGTTCTGTTTGTCCATCAGACAGGTCTCTAACTGCAACAATAATTGTGTCACTTCTTATGTTAGTTATAACTAGCTGATCCTAACATAACACTGGCAAAAATTGCTGAATAAGTCGGCAGAATGCCATATATATAAAAAAATACTAGCTGATAGTGCTCGACATCATCACTCAAATTCTGAAAATTCCCGTCGCTTCTTCCAAATGTTGCTTATATACAAACCTTATCAACATAAATACGAAGATAATAAAAAATAAATCAGGCAAATTGGTCGAGTCTTTCTCATGTTATGCGTATACATACATTTTGCGGTTTGTTTTAAAATATGGATAACGTCCCACTTATGGGTCTATTTATGCCATCTTAGCTTGGGCTTAAATTTACGCCTATCCTTGCGATAGATATGACGATCAGTGGTCTCACTGGTTACTTTACTTGTGTCGGAAAATACTTTCAATTCATAGTTTTCCGGACTATGTAGTTAGCCACGATGCTTTTTCTACTTCATCGGGAAAGTAAACGAGCATTACTCCACCCACAATAAATTAATTACAAATGTTGTATGAGTATTTCGGTTTGGTTCAGGGCGGATTGAGGATTTTGACTTTACAGTTCACGGGTCTCTCAGGCTACTGGCTCACGAGGGCATCGAGTATCAACTCGTTGGATTTCTAGTCGCATTGAGAAGCTTGGTATCCGGTATGTCGGAGAAAGCCTAAATACAAAGTGGACAATTGTGAATTATCAGTCGCAAATTATCAAAATTTTTATTTTCACTTAGATGATCAAGTCTACATTAATAATAATGTGATTCATTGTAATAACAATAAGTATTATAGTAATATGGTACCTGTGCCTCTCCATGACCCTTGATCACTGCTATAACATCCTGGAGCTCCGTCAACTTATCCTGGATGTGTACCGTCCCATTCTTTAATAACAGTTTGATTTTCAGCAAGACCGACTCCACTGACCTGTTCCAATTAATAAATATTATATAATAGCTGCAACTAGCTAAATCTAAAGTAATTAAAATATATAATGGGAATGGGATGGAAGAATCTTTAAGTACATAGATACTGCTGCCTGTCCATCGGGTATATGTCTTTAAGTCACCTCTCACGACACCCATATGAAAATATATAAAGGGATAGATAAGGGGTGGTGTATTATAAGCCGGAAACCACACGCTAATTTATCAATAGAAGGGTACAGGGAAAGAACAGGGAATGTTGAACATATCTTTATCTATGTTAGTTAAATACCCCATCACAAACTTAAAACAAGTAAATAGATGGCGTGGAAAAGTCGTTTATGTTTATGATCGGAACGATAATCTCAATAAAAACGACATACTTTCTCATTTTTGATTGAGTTTTTCTGAAAATCTATTTATTTGGGCATTCCCTGTCCTTGGCCTGACACTTCTAGTGATCCACTATTAAAAAAAAGCTCCTATCATGTTTGTACAACAATCTATTGTCGTTATTTTTTTCAATTGCGTTTTTCCATTAGTGACAGAAAATATCATAAACGTAACATTGTATAGTAAACTACCAATATTACAGAGTATTAATAATTCAAATCGGTTTCGGGCTTGGATCATATTGTTGTAATTATGCTTATGTACACTTTCAGGATTACAGGTCATTAAATATACTTACTTCTGCAAATCAACCTGAAACTTTCGTTCCAAGCTCTGTAGAAAGTCTTCGCTAAGTCTCCCCGTGATCTCATCTTCTATTACCTTATCCACTGCTTCCTTTGCTTCTTCTATTGCACCTGTTAACTTTATTTTTAATATTAAAATAAATTTGTTAAAATAAATGGTGCTAAGTACGATAAAAGTAACAAGCTAGCAAAGTATCATATCGCATATGTTTTTATGTTGTCAATTCTATGGGATGAAAATGAGAAATTCCCCAGGATCTTTATTAACTCTACCATCGACACACAGTTGAAATTATTGAACAGATTGTGCCGAATTAATGGTATTTGACGTGAAATAAAATAGCAAAATTAGACCCCTAATGGGATGGGGAGGGGTTTTTTTTATTTTTTTATTGATTACTAGCAGTGTTTTGCTATCTACTAGTATTGTTGTTAACCCCTCGTACTAAGCTAAAAGTGCTTGTGTTACGAGTGGGTTCACGTCGGTAATGCAATGGGTGGGGATCGATATAAAGATAAATTATACTCTACGCGGATCTATTCTGAATTTAAAATGATTTAGAAACTTTTTTATTATTTTTTTATTCACCCACCACAAACAATATATTTCACAAAATTTCAAACAAGTGCAAAAACAACAACTCACCATAAATAATGAAAACAACACACAAATGGAATAACATATAATATCCCCCATTTTACCGTCGCTCCCAATAACCTAAAAATAGTAGAAACATAAATAAATATTAGTTATTTCAAAAGTGTTTACGATAGGGCAGTAAAATATATTTTATGACTATCGAAGTGCGAAAAGCTTATTATTTTTGTACTAAACATAGTATGAGTATTAAAATGCATTCAATTTTTTTTATGTTATATTTTTTTGATTAGTGCTCTCTTAACTGTGTTGTTACGGGAGACAAACAAGAAATGGAACATACTGGTACCCCAGAGATGGGAAAAGAAGTAGAGGAAGACAAATTAAACGTTGGGAAGATGACTTTAAAAAGTGGCTGGCCCAGAGTGAATGAGAGAAAGAGATGTATGGAAACTTTAGAGGAGGCCTATGTCGAAGGACAAGCTATGAATGTAACCGGTCGTCTACGATATTAAACTTAATATACTAGTTTGTAAATTTAAAACAGCAATAAAGGCTTATTTTATTTATTTTTTAACTGTGTTGTTTTGTAGTAGATACCTAGTTCAAAATATTCGTATTTACACTAGTAAGAATTGAATCGACAAATTCACGAAAGCAGACCTTTACTATCCTTACTGACCAATATATAAACGCGAAAGTTTGCGAGTGGATATTAGTTACTCTTTCACACAAAAACTACTGATCATATTCAGCTGAAAGTTCGCACGGATATAGTTTATAAGCTGGATAAATATATAGGCTACAAAACATCACGCTATGACCTACTAAAGCAGAATAACGCGGCTAAATCTATGGGAACAGCTTATAGATACATACTTTTTTATAAGTCTAGGTGTGCACAATGCCTATGAATGACATCTTTGTACAGTCATTCGCAGAAAGGTTCTTGAGTGAAGACAACGAACTATTAGGACGACCGCCTGCACGATAGACTGACGACTTAATTAAGGTCGCAAGGGCCAGTGGATGCAGTTCACTAGAAATCATTCCCGCTGTAAATTGATGAGGGCCTATGTTCAGCAGTGAACGATGTAGTACATAATGCGAAAGTTGCCATTCTTCTCACAATAAAAAATAAGTCACCACAATAATTTATGTAATCACTCAACAAAATTGTACAAAAACAAAAGAATTAATAATTTAAAAACCGAGTTTTCATAATTTACATTTTTTCTTCTTATGACATCTGCAGGAGCGTTCCCGTGGTTTATTTACAACATTATTCTCATTTTGACTATTCTGAAAACCGAAAAGTGAAATACATCATATTTTTTTAATTGTAAGAGCAAATAAAGTTTTCTGCCTATTAGGATTATCGTCCTTGAATTATTTGTAACGCTACGCTCCCATGTAATAAGAATATTTTTTTTTTATCGTCAACTTCTCGTTTACGTCCACTGCTGAACATGTTCTCTTGAGCGCTTGGCAAGCCATGTTTGTTGTGGGATGTTGCCATAATCACCACGCTTGGTAGGCAGATTGGTGATCGCAATAAGATGGTGGGTAACCTTGAGCTGATAGGTGCTGCTTACTACATCCATTGGAAAGATATTGGTAGTCTATTATAAGCCGGAAACCACTTGGCAATTTAAAACGGCATTTTTAAATGATTTTCAAATATAACGTAATTATCTAATCATTCATTTATATGAACTTACGTCCTTGGCGCAACATTGCATTATACTGCAGACATCGTTTCTGTCTACCGTCTCCAATAAACTATAAAACTGAAAGAATAATCATATTATTTTTATCTTAACATCAGCCCGCAGCTGAAAATGAACCTCCTCCCGAAAGGGGGTTATGTTTAATAAACCGCTTGTTTGGCAGGTTGGTGACCGTAGTATTAGGTCGTGACATACGCGATATGGAAAACGCGGTGGCCCGGTCTCTGGTATACGACTGCTATACGATTTGGGACCAATGGTTTAACGTTCCTTTCAAGGAACGGATGGCAGTTCCTCAACCAACTAGACGCGTATTGATATTTTAAATTTACAAGTCCGACGTCGAGATCGAACCCACCCCCGAGACTCACACCGCTACGCTACGGACAATGACTAAATCGAGTCTAAACTTAGGAATGTATTACCATATTAACCTAATTGATAGTTTACGAAATCTAATATTATAAAGGAGAAAAGTATGTATTTTTATATGTTTGTTTCAAATAAACTCAAAAACTACGGAACATTTTTCGATAATTCTTTCGCCATTAGAATTCTACATTATCCCTGAGTAACATAGGCTATAAAAGTGCACCCGTGCAAAGCCGGGACGGGCTGCTAGTTAACAAAAAACTTCAATAATATTTCACGTAATGAAGCACATATTCATCGAAATTTGTTACATGTTTGTAGGTAATACATAGTGTGTAAAACCTAAAACTAACCTTTAGTTTAGCGTCATAGAGAGCATCTTTCAAGACACCCGCTAAAACATCGATCACTTCTGAAATTCGTTCTGATACACTGCAAAAAAATATATAGATTTTGCTACAAGTACAAACAGTATTTTGACTCGATATAAAGCTGAAAAGTTGTTTATTTGTTTGCAAGAACACGCTAATATCAGGAACTATTGGTCCGATTTGAAAAAATCTTCCAGTGTTAGATGGCCCATTTAGCGAGGAAGGCTCAAGGCTACTATATTTAATTATGAAGTTCTTACGGGAACGGTATATACGCCGGAAAAACCACGCGCAGGTAGCTAGTCAAGATGTTGATTATTTACAACACTGGGTATATATAGGTAGGTACACACATTACTTGCAATAATTGTAGTAAGTATTGTAGCCGGCCAAGTACCTACGAGTGGAATTCTCCCACGAAAGCTTCGTAACCAGTACTTATACAGCAATAGACATGGTAAGATGTTGATATAAGGAACCATTACAAGCGTCTACCTGTTGCCGTTACTAATATTGAGCAAAAAACGGCAAAATTATCGATGTTATAACGTTTTTTGTATGAGAGTCCTCCTTAATTATTCTGATTTTAGGAGGTAGGTTCTTGTTGTAACAGCGGCAACAGAAATGTATCAACTTTGAAATTCAACTATCTAGCTATCACAGTTCATAGAAGGTAGACAGTCAGACAGAAAGACAGCGGAGTCTTAGTAGGGTCCCGTTTTAACCCACTCTAAATTTTTTTTTTTTTTTTTAACGACATTTTGCACACATAACAGTTAATGTGGGTTCCCACACTAAGTTCTAGACTTGTATCGCAGAAACCTGAGATAGTTATACTTTAACAAAATTATTAACTATGCGGACACCAGCTGACTATAAATCACACCGATCTTGTTTTTTTTTGTATAAAGAAGTTTACTAGCTGAGTTTTTGTACACTACTAGTATTCTTGTTAACCCCTAAGCTAAGATACTTGTGTCGGTAGTACCCAAAATGGTGCAATGGGTGAGAATCGGTACCGGCGACCATATGATCGCAAATCCGACGTCCTAGCCACTGGGCTGCAGCCGCTTCAATTACTATTTTAATACACTTATAAAAAAAGCACGCAAAAGTAGTAAGGAAAAATGTTACAAACTAAATACTCACATATTGAAAAAGTTATATATATGACAAATGCAACAAATGGTTGGGTTCTTCCTCTGATGAGGGAGAGGAGTGTGGGGCAGTTCTGTGTCCACGTAAGTATCCCCGAAAGGCAAGTACTGGAAGACAACATGATGCAACTGAATGATCGCAAATCGTAAGCTGAACCATAGAAGCGCAACTTTAATTCCGCTTCCTATTGTCGCCGCTCGTGCGTTGATGATGAGTTCGATGAAATGAAAAACCTTTCGTTCAAACATACCTACTGATAATTTTAAAATAAATAACAAAAATGGAGATGAAAAAATTTAGACCTTCGGCAGGTTTATTTGCATAGATGGCATCTACGTCCCCTTTAGAGACGTGTTATAAAAGATTGATAAACCACGACCAGTTGGGATCCGTGGCGGAATGGTCTTGGCATTTTGGGGGTTATACCTAAGATGCAGGTTCGAATCCTACTGGAGGTCTAAATTTATTAATTTCAATAAAATGACACATTTTCTTGAAAGTCACAATGAAATCATCGCACACGCAATCTGATCCAATCTGATCGCACGAGTACCAACTTTAGGACCAGGTCTTTATTGTGGATTTTTAAGGCTCGGTTCATAATAAAAATATAGTTATATTATGTCAATATCTTACCAACACGAATGCGGAGATCAATAAGAATAGCACCGACTTAGTTATGCACAAAATAGGACAGTCATTTTCTGTAAAAGAATTTGAAGGAATCAGGAACTTAAACTATATCGTCATCAGCCCATATAACGCCCACTACTGAACATGTGAACACGGGCCTCCTAAGGGAGGCCTTTTGCAATAGTCACCACGCTTGCCAGGCGAGTTGACCACAGTATTATGTTATAACAAATATAATATTATGCATGATGGTAAAACCAACATCTTAACTTGCTTTCCGAGGCACGGAGGGTAGCAACCAACCAGACCTGGAAAGAAATCTCAGAATCTGCTTTCTTACAAAAAAATCTTGTTCGGCGAGGATCGAATCTCCGACCTGCAAGACTTATACCGTCACGTCACTGAGGTTGTCTTAAGAGTCATACAAGAATGAACACCCTGATATTTCTCTCGCATTTGCACATTATTATACAGCGTCTCCTACAGGGTGGAGATAGTGAGGCTAACATTGGGCGTTCGTGACGGAGTCGAGAGCTCGGCGCTCATGTCGTTCACGTCTGTGATACACTCGCAGAACGCGCATGCCCATTAGAGTGAGTTTTTTAGGAGCATATCTGACCGCCACCAAATATTTGACGGATCTCAATATCAAATCAAATGGACAGTACTTCCTTCCTTACTAATATTATTATGTTTTTATACCTACATTCATATTGTATGCTACTATTTTTATTTAAGTTATATAAAATAAAGGGGTCTGTAGAACAATAATATAAAAAAACCTACCTTCGAAGTGCGAGGTGGGTCTCTCCATCACTTCAAATTTTCTATCCACAGTTTTCTCGCATGTTTATGCTATGATTTCTATCTCATTTCCACTTCATATTTAGGTACGTATTATTTATATAACTCTGTTAATTTTGACCTAAGCTTGGACATAGAAATTTGACGAATGAATTGTCAAAATGAAAGTGCTAAAAGGTTGGAACCTTAGAATAAATATATTTTAAAAAACTTTGAAACCAAAGAACTTATAATACAACCAACATCTGGAAGGTGCACTTATACCTATAACGCTAACCGAAATTAAAGGCGAAAACATATTATTAAAACGCCACGCCACCCGACGACACGCCATGCGTGAGTCTAATCAAATGTATTGTTTTCTTTAGACCGGAAACACACTATGAACACCCGACACGACGCCACGCGCGTACTGATTTAAAGGTGTTGACACGTGGCGTGGCGTGGCGTTTTAATAATATGTTTTAGCCTTAACAGTTATTTGTCAGCATACCTTCTGCCGAATAAAAAGTCTCAGCATCTTTTTCATAGGACTTAAAATCTATGCAGATTTCTAATACCAATTTACAGAAAAAATACATCTGACAGTGGAGAAGAAAATAAATTGATTAAAGTATTTCATTCATTCATTGTAAATAAAACCACGGAGATTATTATTTCTATAAATACTTATAAGAAGGCGAGTAAAACAAAAACAGTCAGATAATTATTTTAAATGAATAATAAACAATTTATATCAAGCATTAAAATCGTATCGTATATCAAGGAACGGGCAGCAGCGTTTCCAAGCGGTCACCAACCCGCCTGCCAAGCATGGCTCGGGAGCAGTGGACATTATACGGGCTGATCTAACTATATTGGTTATAAACTCTGTCTGACTTCATAAAATCATTTTGTTGCTTAAAGGCTGGATAATTAAAAAAAAAGATAATAGATCGAATAGTCAGTTTACTAATAATAATAAATAAACCCAAAAATTGTAAATGTTAAATAATTTATTTGCTATCTCTTTTACGTTCCCTTTGGTTCGGACATTCACCATAACAAACTACACCATCTTCATCACATCCCGTGCAAGTGTCCCCTTCGTTATTAGGCAACTTATCGTTTGCTTCAAGTTCGTCACTAGATATTGTCGATGATGATGCATTACTTATACATTTGTCTGCACATTCGTTATCTTTATTACATGTACATTTCCTTTTCAACGAATATTTAGAAACATTCCGTTCAACCGTAATTTCATGCTTGCTTGAAGATTCGTCTTCTGGACCATGAGAGCACTGAACAGTTCTGTTACAGTTTTGACAAGGTCCTTTTGATAACCTAATTATTTTTATTTTACCGATTCTAGATCCAGCTGGTTTAGTGTAGTTGATTTTATAAGTTGGTTCGTTAAGTTCTGAACATTTTCGTGTGCACGTTTGTTCGTTTGCATCAATGAGATCATCTGTTTTTTTGTCGATTGATAAATCATTATCATTCAGCTTGATTTGGCGAGATCCTAATAGCGAATTATTGTGTTTAGGACACTCATTTCTTTGACGTTTTTCCAATATTATGTTGTCACTTGCTTCAGTTTCTCCATACACTGTGTTTTCTTCGATTTGATTTTCAATCGATAGGACTGGTTTTAAAAAACTAGGTTCATCATCTTGGGATGACTTATCGTTACCATATGGAAATTCGTTTACGGAAGATATGGTCTCATTTTTAGTATTTGCAATGTTTTCTATAGTTTTATTCTGTTCGTCCCTTCTCTCTATTTCTGTTTTTTTATTAAATAAATTGGGAGATTGTATTAGGCTAGTTACACAAGACTCAATTTCATTATTGTTGGGACACATACATTCAGGTACACAAGGGATAGCTTGTGTCTCATATTCAAGTTGTAGCGTTTCTTCTTCGGTCTCAGTTTTGTCATCTCTGTTTTTACGTCCTAATTTACTATCGGCACATATATGACTTAGTTCAGGGGTGCTAATTGATATATCATTACTTTTGGGACACTCACTAATGCAAGATATGGCTTGTAACTGACATTTTGTACATATAGATTTTTTCGTCATCTCGGATTCTTCATCTTTCCTTCCTGGTTGTAGCTTATCATTGAGTGATATAGTTGGTTCAAAAAAGCAAACAGCTGGAGGTTGTGTTGTTGTTGCTCTGCCATTGTTCTGTTCATTACTTATTGCACATTCAGTAATACAAGAAGTTTCTTCCAGTTGTTTAGTTTGTTTATCTATGTTTTCTAGTCCTAATTGACTACCAATTGTTGGTTCATCGAAACCAGTTTCATAAGATAATTTATAGTTGGGACAATCATCTATGCACGGTATATCTTGCGCCTTACATTTTATACATTGCGCACTTGCTTGAATTCGATCGATTTCGATTTTCTCCTTCGTTCGTTTTTCAGAAATTGATGTTATAGATTGGTCTTTGGTGATTTTATGCGCAGCCGGTAAAAATGTTACGTTTTTTTCACATTCACTAACGCATGGTATACCTTGTGTTTTGCATTTCACGCACATCGCTTTTTCACTGGCTGCATCAGTAATAATATCACTCTCGACATTCGATAGATTATTTTTTATTCTAGTATTTGTTGCGGACTCCTTCATCAAGACAGTTGTTTGATTATTTGCTGAAATGAATCATCAATTGTAGTAAAATAAGCATTGCCATTCAACGGGGTAATTGAACAGAATGCTGCCAGCATTCTGGAAACCTTTCCAAATAGAATAGTAGTATTTTATAATTTATTTTTATTTTAAATTAGCTACTTTTAGTTGTATCTATGTATATTATTCATTAATGTAAATTTGTTTTCAATAAATGTCATGAAAGAAAAAAAAACTGAATTAAAATTATTAAATGTTTTGAACTCTTTATGGGAAAGATTACCTTATACTATATTTCAAAATTGAGATTAATTACCATTACTTTTTCCAATTTTCTTATCCTTGGTAAATAATGATTTAAGTTTTACCAAAGATTTTTTTGATTTTGTTATTGATAAAGATGCTGAGACCTTTTCTTCTTCAGTTATTAACGATACTGAGGCAGGGGAATTCACTTCTTTTAATACGTTCGCTGATGATGCCTTGTTCTTTTCAATTTTTATATATTTTTCATGTTCCAGTAATTGATTAGTGAATGTTTCTGCAAACAAAAGCCTTCTAACCGTGTCCAAGTCGGTATCGGTATCATTTATCTGTAGGGAATATGAAATGTAATTTGTATTGTTAAAAATTTGATAGTCAATAATTATGTTAAAGAAAGACCTTCCCGGACAACCCGCCTGTTCCCCGTTAAAATTTGTGGTTCTTGTTGGTACATAAACATATAATTGGTAAATCATACGTACACCATTATTACCTCGTCACGTCTACAACGATGTGAAGTGAATCCAATTACTTGGTTCATGTAATGAGACATCATCGACCACTGCAAATTTAAAAATATGTAAGATACTACGAACATATTTTATGTTCTTTATCGTACTGTATTTGTTATTACTAATAAACTATAAACTTCGATAAGTTGAGCAGGCAGAATTGAAACATCTAATGGAGAGAGATTTAGAAAATTTAAAATCAAAGTATGATAGTTGCCGTTACTTTTAAATTCGATGCGTTCAATTCTAAACTACACAGTACAATAAATTCAATAGTATTTAAATATGTACTTCGTGTAGTCGATATCTCAGTATAAATTTATAAAGTGACTAAAAGACATCTGTACAACAGACAGACACAACAGAGTTTCCGCGCGATTTACACCTCATTATAAAATAAAGCGAAATTTACTTCTAGTTAAAGAAGCTTTCTTTTGGTGTAAGTTTATTTTGCGTTCATCCGTAACAAACAAACTTACAGACAAATATATTAGTTTTCATAAATTAGTTTAGATATTGAACTGTATAGGTATTGAATGCATGCAAGTTTCGCCAATCGTAATACAAATATGAGAACAGCACCACTAAACATCGTTGATTTAGCATCTCTTAGTTTTGGCGCGCTTCCAAAGTTTTGTTAATTTTTCTGGCGTCTAGCTCGTATACATTGGTATAATAATTTAGCGTTCTCATAACATTGCAGTAGCTAGGCTTAGTCTGGCCAACAATTAATTATTCGGTATCGGTATTTAACAAAATATTAATAATAAATATTAGATAATATGTTAAAATTTCTTAGGCAGTAATATTTTAACTGATGGATGCAGTTAAATTATTGTTGATTGTAATACATAAGTTAGAAGCAAATTAATAGTAGCAAAAAAAATTTAAGTACCTAGTGGATTTAACAATGATTGAATAGGACCGATTTATGGAATATCTACTTTTATTTTGTCGGATTCCATGCTTTTTTATAAATGCTTTACTCAAATTTGAAAGTGAGATTACAGCTTATCCTTAGACTATCCAGCAGCAAAACGTAAAGCCAATAATATTTAAATATAAACACTTAAAACACAAATAAATACAGGAAATATGGAATCAAAAAAAAATACCCAATTATGGAAGACGTTAAGAATGTTTGTGTAGATAGATGATATTGGTCTGCATGCCCTGTAAAGGAAATAGGTTAATTTACTTCACGTTATACAGAAAAAAAGATTTTCAGTAAAAATTAATGTTTCCAATCTAATATTAATCTATTAAATCCAATTTCGGTAGATGTTGAACTTAGACCGGGATCGAATAAGGTTCTGGTTACTGTCGCCAAGATCGGCAGATTAGTTGATGACTGCAGTGCTAACGCTGCTGCCAGTGGTGGAATTACCAACAGGTTAAGTAGCCTGCAGCCTAGGGTGGCAATGGAAATTAGGGGGCGAAAAAATAAAAACTCTTTAAGTCTAAAATGCTTAAAAGTAAATTTTTTTAATAAAAACAATAAAAATTGTTTTTGCAAAATTTGAATAGCAATTCTTTATTTTCATAAGCAATTCGCCACTAGCTACTGCCGGTTACCTGGTATACGGTTGTCATAAATGACGTCATAACAATCGGGATCAAGGGCTAAATAACGTGCTTTCTGAGGCACCGAAGGTCAACTAACTAGGCCTGGAAATGACGTGCATCAAGCTCTGAAACTTAAAGCGAGACTTCGTAGTCTCCTCTAAGGTTCTCTCCTCAGAGGTTAACTGATAGCAAATAGATGTATCGAAAATTACTAATATTTCTATTATGTTTGACAAATCGTATAAATATATAATAAAGACTCTCCCCAAGTTCCATTTATATCCCGTCTGGCCGCATAACCAGACAGATTGCGACAGCTAATTAACATTTAATTCCCAACGCATATACCAATAAGAAAAACCAAAGTGCATTTACAGCATTGATCGTAAATCTCATAATTGACATAAAATCTAGTCATAAATTACTAAACCACTTCGATTAAGACACTTTTGGCACGCTTGTAGTAATTTGATTACCATTTCACTTCTCACTTCGTATTGAATGTGTTATACCGAGACTTGCCCGTCAACTGGTCCCATTTATATACTTTGTTAGGTTTTGTGCACGTAAATGTCTATGCATATGAGTTACATTAATAGACCGCTAGTTCTGTCTCAAATTAGCTTCTTTTATTAGTATAAAAACATTAATAGATAATCAAATATTACAAAGACAACCGTTCGGGAAAATAATGTGTATGCCAAATAAATAATAAATGTAACTGGACCAAAACGTACGCTCTGCCCATTTGAGTATGTTTCGCCGGACCGTCTCATGTGGGTCGTGGTAAAACCGGCAGTAGAATAACCCACTGAGTTTGTTTCGCCGGATCTTCTCAGTTGGGGCGTATTGGATCCAGTGGTAGCATTAAAGCGCGTCCGTCGTTATATACTCATGGTCCGCCCAAATAATGACAATTGTTCTTAATATAATTTAATATAGACAGAACAAGCTATTGGACACAATATAATAAAGTTAAGACTAAAATTAATAAAATGCTCATTTATAAATGTTAAAATTATACATAGATTAATAATAAATTATTGTTTTGACTATTTGCAAGTGCCTGTAATAGGTTTACGTAAATAAAAATGATTTTTATTATTATTTATTATTTTATTTATTATTATTTCATACAGATTTAAAACTATGTAGTTCTAGTTTAAACCTTTTAATAAAGTTTACTAAAACGTTACCGTGGATTTTGGTTGTAAAGTATGGCTACATAAAACTTTACCGAAATTAATCACATTTTCTTGGAATTTAATCGTCGTTTCGACATTATCATTCATAATTGAATGTTATACTTCTACATAAATATATGTGATTTCTGGGATCTTCTGTAATGTGACTTTGCAGCAAATAAAATTATTTAAACTACTAAATAATAGACAAAGTTTCCAGTAATAAATCACCCGGTTTCCCACAAGGATTATTTCTAAAACCAGTTCAATACATTTTCTTTATAAAATAACTTTTTTATTCAAATAATTAACATATATTTTATTTTACATATGTAATAAACAAATAATTTATTTGTTGAAAATTTTTCATTGCACATAAATCTCAGTGGTTACGGAAGTTGCTTCTGAGACCTGGTGTTCTGGGTTCGATTCCCACCCGGGACAATCATTTGTGTGAACCACAAATAGTTGTTCTGAGTCTGGGTGTTCTTTGTGTCCGTGAAATGAATGTTTGTAAAGTCCCCCGCGACACAGGGATTTTTTACAATATTAAACAAAAATATATGTTTTTTTTTTGCGTGGTTTTACCCGCGTAACTCATGTTCTCGGGGAAACTTCCACGTACTTACAACATTTTTAAATCGGACCAGTATTTCCTAAGAATTACGCGTACAAACGAACAAACAAACTCTGCAGCTTTAAATGTTAGTATAGATAGATGTTGTTGATATACAATATTTTTTGAACAATGTATTTAATTTACATTATCAACAACTTCGCCTAGTAAGCTAGTTTGATTATAGATTTTCAACAATAGAAGTGCCAAATAATTTTCCGCACTTATGCGTTTTGCCTTGAAGCTATGTAATAATTGCATCTACGAATGGACGGCAGCAGTGATAAATATATTCCGATTGTCTGGTAAAGTGACAACGATAGGAGTGATTTGTATACAATTTAAATTCCGCCTTGATCCCTAATTTTGACAGCGTGTAAAAAAGCACGTTTTCTATCTTATTCCCTTAAGAAACCTTCAGTAATCATCATCATAATCAGCCCGTATAACGTCCACAGCTGAACAAGGGACTCCTCCCAAGGGAGGGCTTTTGCCATAGTCACCACGCTTGGCAGGAGGTTTGTTGACCGCAGTATTATGTTGTTACACACTAATGTTACACTCACGTTATAACTTCATCGATCAAATGGCAAGGACATGAGTTGCAGACGCACTCCTCAGGATGGGTGGATTGTATGGGTGTCTGCTGTTGTGTGTCCGAGTAATCGAATCCACTGTAATAGGTGTATTGACGGCATGCCATCTGGCAGTTGGTGGCCCACACCTGGCGTAGCGCGGCAGTCGTTGACGGGAACTGATCATTCTCATATGTCTGAAATATATGCATTTATAATCTTTTTTAGGATCCCGTTTTTACCTTATGCGTAATAAGATAAAAGCGGGACCCTATTACTAAGACTCCGCTGTCCGTCCGTCTGTCACCAGGCTTTATCTCAGGAACCGTGATAGCTAGATAGTTGCAATTTTCACATATGATGTATTTATGATGCTCCTATAAAAACAAATACTAAAATACAATATTTAAGGGGAGGATCCCATACAACTTTTTGCTCAATATTAATAACGGTAACGATATTTGAAACATTCACAGGATATATCTTGTATATTAATTTAAAATATTAAAAGTGACATTTAAATTAAACCAATATTCACTCCCATATAACGGACGCGAGATTTTTGGCCGTCTTTTACGTACTTTAATACCAAATAATGCGTAAGCTGTATATGTACACGCTAACGCTGAGATTTTACCTGCTTCTATACTTTCAATTTGGTCTGAGAATTTAATATAGAATTTTACCGCTTCACGACGAATATTAGAACGTACTGCAATGTAAAATCTTGCACTCTACTTACAGCAAAAAATACTAGCGCTAGAAGTATTCCACATATCACGTATCCGGGAATCATTTGTGTGCATTCATCTGTAAAACAAGACAGTATTTGGGCTCACATATTATCCTAAACAAGTTTGGTTGTACCGCTTCATTTTTATGTTTTTTTTTTATAGTGCATTTATCATTGACATTAGTGTAGGTTAGTGACAACAATGTTGACAATTATAGTCCTTTACTTTTTTAAATTATTTTTGGTACAGGCACTGATCATCAGCTTTGAAGATATTAGCGCTTGATACAAAAATATTTGCATCGATTTATAACAGTATCAAATAAAATGTAAATAAATAAAAAAATAAAAATCTAAGTAATACGTGTTTGTGCTTTCGATTTGATCAAAGCAGAAATTTGACTATAAATCTATAATTCCTCTATTGTTATTGTGTCAGAGAAGTTTTTAGTTGATCGAAACAAACGTATTTCATTAAACCGAGAAGAATGTGGAATGGAACCATGTGCTGTGCCGTACATACTAATCATACAAAATATTATCTAGATAAATAAACGAATTAAGTAATAAAATATAAACATTTCAAAAGTATAGATTACAATAAAAAATGAACATAATACGAACGGTGCGGCAGAGGAACTATAGGGAAAAAATAAACGCGCCAAATGAAAATTAAAAAACAAAAATAATAAGAGAGAATCGTACCTCCCGTGAGCTCCCCACCACCTAGCCTGCTACAATAATTCAATTCTTTTCTTTATCCAGACCTTGTTAAAGACTAAAAAGGAGTTTATAATTATTGACATCTATCTACATTTTGGTATGAAACTAAGCTATTTTAAAAGGACTTATTTAATTAAGCGACCGTAGCCCAATGGCTGTTGGCGTCGGACTTGTGATATTTTGGTGGCTGGTTCGATCCTTAGTCATGAACAGTAACACAAGCATTTTAACTTAGCATGAGGAATTATCAAGAATACTAGTAGAGAGTCGTATTAAAAAAATCATGAATTTGTAATCGTGGCTAATTCATTTAAAATTAAATTGTATGCATTTTGCTCTTGATTTCCAGAATACGAAGGTCTCAGCAGTGGCAACGAGGTGGGTGGCGTGAGAGTGCGAGAAGAAATCGCCCGTGACTACGCCGCGCTACAGTCTCGGCTGCGAAAAGAGTTCTCTGACAGACACAGAGGCAAGATACATTATAATACTGGTGAGTCTCTTCACAGCTGTAGGCTATAATCACTAAGGTGATATTACAACACCTTTTGAACCTTAATGGGGTGTCCGGCTTAGAATACACATCTTCCCATGAGCGTCCTAAGGCCCCTCGCCCACGGCGACTTTTTGAAGCGATGCTGTCGTACGTTTGCATCGATACAGTCGCGATGCGGTCGCTAGCTGTATGCCCTCGCTTAGGCTCCTCGCCCACGGCGACTTTTTGCAGCGATGCAGTAGCGATGATGTCGCGCGTTTGCATCGATACAGTCGCGATGCGGTCATTAGCTGTGTGCTATCGCCCACAAAACCACGATTCAGTCGCGATGCTGTTGCGCGTTTACGAAACGCGCGACTGCATCGCTGCAAAAAGTCGCCGTGGGCGAGGGGCCTAAGGCCCCTCGCCCACGGCGACTTTTCATGAATACGATTCAGTCGCGATGCAAACGAGATTCTGTCGCGTTACGGTCGCGCTACTTATGCTCGGTTCTCTACTCGCGTGCCACTCTTCCCCCAATGTCGTCTGACACGGTCGCGCGTTTCCATCGATACAGTCGCGATAGTAGCGCGTTAGTACCGCGTTTGCATCACCTCCGTAGCGCGTTTGCGACGAAAGCGCGATAGTAGTGATGCTGTTGCGTGTTTACGAAACGCGCGACTGCATCACTGCAAAAAGTCGCCGTGGGCTAGGGGCCTAAGAGGCGACTAAGGAACATGCAGCTGATGGATGGGCACTTGGGCAGCAGCATCTATCAGAGCTCAATGACTCCCACCATCTTACTGCAATCACCAATTTACCGCGAAAGTGTGATGATGATGGCAATATCCCTCAACGACCCTGACTGACAGTTACTAAGGTTTGTTAAAAGGTGGCCCATGTTCAGCAGTGGACGTAAACCAGCTGGTACAGTACTGAACCCATCACTTTACCCAGAACTTCACCAGGTAGGATTAATCAAACGAATACTTAGTTTTTACACCTTGTGGGTGTTTTCTGCACAACCATATATTTTACTTTTGACGTTCAATGTAAATTAACTTTCATCTCATCGACCGATCTCAATGACAATAAAATTTTAGTTCGGTATCATCGATCCAAGAATATTGCAAACATAATGTTGTGTTAAACAGCCTTTTGGGTAACTAATGTAGGTATCCGTTAGTAAAATTGTGGTATCTCACAGGTTTTTCAGCAAACCGTCCAGTAGCAACTGAGGATGAGTTATCAGCTGACTTCCTGAAGAAGTTGACAGAGTGGCAACTGAAGAAAGGTGGAAAGCAGCCTCTCCCCGTTCCTGCAAGGAAAGACCTCAGCGAAGACTTTCTTAGAAAATGGGGTTCGTATTAGTAATACTTACAATTTCAAACCGGCCGTAGCCCAATGGCTAGGGCGTCGGGCTTGCGATAATGTGGTTGCCAGTTCGATCCCCACCCATTGTACTACCGACATGAACCCACTCGTAACACAAGCATTTTAGCTTAGCACAAGACGTTAAGAAGAATACTAGTTGTGAGCAAAAATTTTGATAGTAATCTTTAAAAGGAAAAATGCAAATTTTTATTCGATCGTAACAATGAGGCAGTCAAAGGTATTTTTTGTCAAAGTTAGATTAGAGATATATATATTCTTTGACACCTGATACATAAGGTTTAATGCCGAAATAAATCTTAATTAGTCCTCACAACTTTAATTACTATGTTTCGCCCTGTTAAATTAAGGAAGCGAGAAGGCTTTCAACAATTGAACAACTTAAATATAATGAAATAAAATTGTTTCAGACGAATGGAAACGTATGAAAGAAACAAATTCAGTGCCAGCTTGGGAAGAAGAAGCGAAACCAGATGAGGTACTTGTTCAAACTTCGACTGGTCTCTTCAAATTTCAAGGTACAGCCTTTGCCATATATATTTGCCATAATTTTGAACACTAATTAAATATTTTGTTGGCATATGATAATGTGCCAAATGCTATGAGAATGGTGGCGAATGCTGTCAAAATAGAGGATATGTACCAAATGGTACATGTATAAACTTGCCTAGAAAATAAACGCCTACGTGAGTTAGAAACGTTCAAAACTCAATATTTTTTAATGGTTTTTTTATTGGTAGATACAGGCTAGAGATCATGATTTCTGTTTTAAAATATTAAAAATAGTTAAATTGTAGCAGAAATTATCGCAAGAGGGCAAGCATAGGGTCATGTTGTGGTTACGGTTGCTGGTTTTGCGACCTAGTGTTCTGGGACGACTACTGGTATGTTCAGACTCTGGGTGTGCTTTTTATATGTGTTTGTTATGTTATGTCATTAGCGTTTTCATATTCCAGGTATATCTCGTTCCTTCACTCGCAAGCTCCATGAATGGGAGAAATCACGAGGCATCGCTCCCGAAGCTTCCACATCCGCTCTCCTGCGTGCAGCTAAGAACAGAACCAACAAGATACCACAAGCTCCCCTTACCAGGACCCAGTCTGATGGTAGCGTGGCCCCATCTACAGGTGGTTCCGGAAGACTACATGCCTCAAGTCTAAGCGTTAATGATGTTGATGACTTCGAATCTGAGTATGAGAGAGAACATTCTGTAAGTTTGTAATAACATTTTATTTTTACATTTCTCCTACATTCCCAACACTAGGTCGCCATCTTAAAATTTATAGACCTAAATTAGTTATAGTGCCAAATATCCAAATCATTCTAGCAATTGAGGAGATGCTAGTAACAGCCATATCTACAGAAGAATTTATTTTAATAATAACTAAAAATATTTTGGACTCAGTTGGCTTGTAAAAAATGTAAAAAAATATATATTATACTTACTTTTTGGTTAGGACTAAAAAAATCGTCTAATATTATTCATAATTTATGTCTATAAACATATTCTTATCACGAGCTTGATGGTGCTGATGACTGTGATGGTGTTCAGACCCGAGGAGCAGTAATAGTGGAAGTGGACGCTGAAGAAATATGCACAGCTGCCCCGTTAGTAGCCGTGTCTCCTTGTCACACTCCTCAGAAGCCAATTTATACGTATGGTCAAGCAGAAGCCAGGCTTCTGTGTGAGACTAGTTCAGCTGTAACTGGAACCGCTGTTCTGCAGCCAAATGGAGCTGGTAAGTTTGAAAGTAATATATTTATTTCAATACAAACCAACAAAATAAGCCAATAAATATAATATTAACTTTTGAATTTGTTGTTTTTTTCAACAGTAGTCCTTTCGGATACGCGCAGCGTGAAAAACAAGGAATCATCAGGGGCCAGGCCAAAAGTCCGCGAACAGGTAAGAAACACATATAAATGCATTTAAACAATATATCCCATTTTTTAATACAGTAATTACTTTTTCAGAATAAACACGCTGAAAAAAGCAGAAGAAAAATCAATAGACAACCTAGCATAGAAGAAGATGCCATGTTTATAAGAAAAACTATAGAAGAAATAGAAAGAGGAAGTTCTAGTCGTTTTAAAGAAAATGAAGTTACCGATAATGAAGCTAGAGATAAGAGTACAGATAGAGATGTGCCAGATTTGCCAATAGATAAAGAAAGTGAGTGTGTGATTGTGAAATACAGTGATAAAGAGAAGAATGATGCCAAAGATAGAGAATGCGTTGATGATGCCAAAGATGATTTTAAACGTAAAGATGCTGAGAAAACGAATGGTAAGAAAAAGTCAAAGTCCAGAGCTAGATTAGAAAGAGAGCAATCAAAACCATCTGAGAGTGATACAGAAATAGATGTTGATACAGTCACTGTAGAAATACCTAGGAGAAGGAAAAGACCAAGGCGAGCCTCCGAAAAACCAAGAACTCCTCCAACTTCACTACATTCAGATTCTGAAGGAGAAGTAAGTGAATAAATAATAAATGCTTAAATAATAATTAATTAATTAATTAAAGTAGGAATTCTAACATTAATTTAAGTCGTCGAATTTTATTTAAACTATTTAGTTTAAATAAAATTCGAGTAGTTAACATTGAGACACCAATATTATACGAAGTATAAAATATTAATATTTAGTCAAGCACTTATTCATATTCATTTATTGCACACCATATGTAAAGTATAGACCCTGTCGACCCTTTATTTAACTGAAGAAACTAAAATTTTCTGTCTCAGTACGGTACGGTAGTTGTCAAATCCAATTCCTAGTATCAATTAGTAAAGTTTGATATTGTGGTTAAAACATATATATATATATCGTAACTTAAATTTGATATTCCATTATTTTACTAATATTTTCTTATTAGATTTTCGTCCTCAAACTCAAAGCACCCGAGCACCGCGACCACTCTCCAGAAGTAATAGTCAAAACCACACGAAAGATATTTTCACCAGTCGTTCTTAGTGGAGAATCTATACCCAGAGCTGTCATACCAGTCAATGTTGAAGACTTAGCTGAAGTCAGGCCTACTGAACACAGTCATAAATCTGAAGCAAAGAAAAAAGAAGTGAAAGATAAAAAAGAAATTAAAAGAGAGAAGAGCATTAAATCTCGGTCTAAAAGCTCAGGTGATTTACAAGATGCTGAGGAATTGAGAAAGAGAACAAGACCTCCACTACCGTCTTCTCCATCTTCTCAAAGGAAACCGCAATCGAAAGAAACGGCACCGTCCATAAGGATCATGATACAGCGTTATAACAAGAAGATAAATGAAGAAGGTAACTAAATATTGAATATAGTTACTCTGTTTTCGTCAAAGTAATTTATCATCAAGATTTATTTAAATAAAAATAATATCGGTTTCATTTAATTAACATGACCTAAAGAAGAAGAGAGAAGAAGTAAGAAAATAAATATAATTGAAACAAAGTATATTATATGTCATTTTTTATATTGATCATTTCAGGCCCTACATCTGGCGCTAGCAGTGGAGCTTCATCGCCCGCGTGGCGTTCTCCATCTACTGAACGAAAGCGACCCCCTGATATGCCTGTCGGAGTTAATATTAGGTAATTTCACTCTCACATTCTATTTAAGTATTACCTTATTAAAAAAAATACAAAGTCAATTTTAATAACAGCTAAATTATATGTTGTGTTTCAGAAACAATCCGTTTCTTGAAAGAGAAGTTCAAAAATCTGCCAGCGCATGTCAACTCTCAAGGCGCGAACCAACTTCAGCAGAAATACGGTTGACACCAACACCATCAACCGCCGATGGGGTGTTAAAGTCCCACAGCGCAAACGCCTTACATCCTGAAAAATCCTCCGACAAAACTCCTGATCCAAGCAAAATGGAAGACAGCCAAGAAACCATCACAGGCACAGCTAGTACCGATACTATAGTACCAAATTTAACCAAAGATGTTCAAGAAACTGCTTCAAATACAGAGTCACTACCAGTGTTGAGGCAACTTTCAGATACATCAGTCCCTACATTCAGTAGCTATATGGCTGGAAATTCAGGGGTTTTTGGAAGGTCAATTTCTACGGTAGAAGCTCCAACAGCTTTCATAGATTATGAAGCAACAGAATCTAAGCTGTCGGAGAGGGCTGCGAAGATCAAAGCTGCTAGAGAAAGATTTCTGTCTTCAAATGTGCCAATGAGACGAGAGGGTACAAGCTCTGCAAGCGATTTAAGGCCCGACCGAGACAGGTAACTTAAGATGACTTTTATCTATATTTATACTAATATGGAACGCTTAAGAATGAAATGAATAGGCTAGCTAACCTTTCAGTGTTCGCTAGCCCATTTTTCCTAAAAAGGCTATATCTCATTATAAAGTTCCTACTGGGACTGGAACTAAGCTCGTGAAACCGCCCGCGGGAAGCTAGTCCCTACCTATATTATGAATGTGAATGTAAGTTTGTTTGTTACGCTTTCGCGCGAAAACTACTTAACCGATCATTATGAAACTTTTTACACATCTTTTTGGAGGTATAAGAAGTAACATAGCGACGTTGGCTTCAATGCGAGTGAAGCCGCGTAAAAGCTAGTATATAACAAATTACCAAAGTTCAGACATTCAAGTTTATGTTTTTATTTAAACGCTCATGTTGACTTCAGATCAAGCAGAATAAGCTGTGAGAGTGACGTAACCGAGTCCCAGGGTTCCAGTAACCAAGAGTCAAGTCAGTTGGGGAGAAGCGCTTCCACTGGGATGGTCAACGTGGACAGAGAATCCTGGCAGAGGGTAGCTGAAGGTAGGTCTAAAAGCATATTGGATATTTGCGCATAGTTACGAATAGCATTTTTTCCTGTGCAATGCACGACGTGGTAACTACTGAAATGCGCTGTCACAAACCTAAGAGGAATCTTTTATTTTTTGCCCGGGTCTTATTCAGTAATAGTTATTGCTGAAGAACAGCAGTTGAGATTATTAAAACCTGTTCCTTCGGAAAATATTATTATTTCCTTTGCATTAGCGATTCATCAATTTGCTTCCACCAATCTTAAATGAACCAGTCTGGAATACTCGGGAAGAGAATTCTGGGGAAGACCTACTTTTGTATGATGACATTAATTAAGTATAAAACTTACTTCCAGGGACCCGTCGCGAAGGTCGCGAAGGTCGCGCTAAGTCCAGATTCAGCCTGGCGCGCCTCACAGCCAAGTTGCGGCGGAAGGACGAGGGCGCGGTCTCCCGCCTCTGCCGTCAGAGCTTGTTGGTGCAACTCATTAATAAACATTAAATATATTACGTTATCTTGCTGATTTTCTGTTTCATTTTATTCTACTTTTCCTTATGGGTCGATCGATCGTTTGTTGGCCCAACATTAGTAGGGGAGACCCAGATAAGTTGAAACAATGTTGAGGTTGTTTTTCATGGACAAAAAACTAAAAACGCAACTCATATGAAATTTGTTTGGAAAACTAAATACCTATTTACACTAGCTTCCCGCGGGTGGTTTCAACCTCGTAACTCCCGTTCCCAAAGGAAGTTCATAATTACACTTTTGACCGGAATTGCTGAATAACACAGCTTTCTAGTGATGAAAGTATTTTTTTTTATTCGGACCCGTAGTTCACGAGATTAGCTCGATAAAAAAAAACAAACGAAGTATTCACCTTGGAAACAATAATTAATTTCATTTAGGTAAGTAAGCTTTAAGAGTACAGGCATGGTCTCGTCATTATCACGCATCATAATGGCCGGACCAGTGTTATCGAGAAATTTCGTTTATGCCGTGTAAGGTACAAAAAAATTAGGACAGGTACAAAATAGAACTAAATGGGTGCTAAATATACGTGGTAGAATCTTTCAATGGGCTTGAGGACTAAAAAAATCTATTTAGTCCGTCAGCTAGATTACTAAAAATATTGGACACGTATTTTTTTATTTATCAAATCAATAAAAATTGACAAAGATACAGAGCAAAAACAAACTATAAAGTTCAGGGGAGTGGGGCTTGTGACGTCACTATTAGGTAAAATTGTACCTCTATATAGTGACGTTACACAAAATTTCAGCGTGCTGTATCTTGATCATTTTTTGTTTGAGGAACGAAAATAAAATACGTGTCCAATATTTTTTGGTATAAATCTAACTGACGGACTTTTTTAGTCCACATGCCTTTTATAAGAGTTGGTCCCGCCATTATGATGTTTATGAATCACAGGGTATGGATAATAAAATAAAACAATAAAAACCGAGCTTTATTTTCAAATTTAATATCGTTTCGTACAATACCATGTCAACAGTCCGCCATCCGCATTCAATAGTTCGGTAACAATAGTTACCATATAAATGATGCAACTTATAGCATTTACCATAAAAAACACTACGATTTTCAGTTATTATTAGTAATAATAAGACTCAAAAGAACGCTTATAAACAATATTAATGGGTAATTTGGTTGAGGTAGATTCCGTTATGATTTTTTTTTTGTGTGGGTTCATGATTTTTATCCAATTTTTGCGAGTATCATTGAGATTAAATTTTTATATATTCATGGTTTATAAATTTTATGTTACTTGTAACTGGGTAAAATATTGTATACAATTACCTAGTATAGTCCATTTAAATTAAAACTTCCGATAATTTTCAAATCATTCCATTGTAAAGTCAAGAACAAGAACAGAAATTATCATTCCCCCACATATTTTGAAAATTTCTTACAATATATTTTTTTTTGTTAAAAATTTTTTGGGATATTTTATCATGCGCTTCCACAAACGTTTTCAAACAACGATTTTTAAACTCTTGAAAACCAATAAAACGAAAGATTCCAAGCACTTATCCCAAACGGCGAGAAAATTAAAAAATAATGTAAAATACACATTAAATTATCCCAATTTCTAGATACATACAAAATATTTGACTTAAAAGCACAGTATGTGGTTAACATTATGTACTTACATCGAAATTGAGCCACCAAAATGGTCTTTAAATTTTTAAACTTGTATATTAATTACAACAACTTCTTAATTTATGCTATTGGTGCTTTGCAACGAATTTTTTACAAGAAATTATAAAATACTTCTGCCTTATCGATTTGAGATTTACTTTTATTCCACCAGTATTATATAGCCCAAGAATATTAATTAATTCTGACAAATTACACTCAGATGTATTCAGAAGTGATCAACTGTATTCAGAAGTGATCAACTGTATTTAGAAGTGATCAACTGTATTTATAAGTGATCAACTGTATTTAGAAGTGATCAACTGTATTCAGAAGCGGTCAACTTTATTCAGAAGTGTTCAACTGTATTCAGAAGTGATCAACTGTATTCAGAAGTAGTCAACGATAACAGTTATAGATCAAATAGTCGAGTACATATTTACCTAAACTTTGAATAAGTATGTTAAATAGAGTAAATAAATCCCTAAATAATATCCTCATAAATTTCAATACAATACAATATCATAAAGTAAATTATTATTGACTTCATATATTCATATAAAAACCAATAATAATTCGTGAAATTTTAAATCCCGGTATGAAAATTGGTATACCGATATTTCAAAGGAAGTAGGTTTTATCCACTATGTTACATGGTTCCTCGAAGTTTAGGTAAATATGCATTCGAATATTCTATCTCCAATTATAACCAATTATAGTCATTTAGTAGACTAAACCGATAATCAGTTGTATGCATAAATATTTACAATTAAATATTACGTTAAGCCAAAACATGTTTCTACAAGACTTCAAGATTATTTCGGTATCTTAACTAAACGATAGGTACTCGTTGTACGCTAAGTGACATAATAAAAAAACCTTAGTCACATTAAAACAGCAAGATGCCTAAAATAATCACATCTTTACATTTATATCAATAAGTTACACTAACAATTTTTATCAGTTCTTTATCGATCACGCATTACGAAATGTGTGAAAAGAACTTTTAATTTATCTACATCAAAATATCCCATTATCAAGGCAACACATTTAAATTCACCTGAAATTCTCGCTAATTCAATTTCTTCCAAGCGAGAATTTGGTGAAATACTCAGACTTTACGCAGAAGAAAGCAATGCGAAGACAAAGCTAATCTACAGAAGAACCGTCCTAGAAGATTTTCCTACACAGGTTTGGACCCTTATATTTATTATTTTTACTATTTTAAAGAAGCAGAAGTATTTTAAAGCATGTACTTAACATTTGTCGTTATGTTGTATACCCGTCGCAAAGTAAACCAATAACAACACTCTAATTTCGTACCTATATCATTCAGGATAAAGTACAAATTCGTGCTAGCGCGAACTATTTTAAAGTTACAACTTTTTGTTTCTGGACGCGTTTCACTAAGTACATGTTACAAGATTGCTGACACACAAAAATGAGCCTTAGCCGTGATGCTTTAAGGTTTAATACATTTGTTTGATTTATAAATTAATAAGATACCAATAGACTATAAGCTTCTAACCATACACATCAAAAAAAAGATCAACAAAGGAGATTACAAAAATAGTAGATACAAGATTTTTTTCCAATTGAGTTTCAAATACCAAAATAAGGAAAAAATATATCAATATATCAACGTAGAACATTCTAAATTATAAAATGTAAGAACAAGGAATATTATTACAATTCTATTGCTTTAATTTTACACGTGTATCGCTTATATTAATTTTAGTGTAACATTTACCTTCCCGTGTAATCTAATTTGGTTACAATTTGAGTAAAACTATTGAAGCGGAAAAACATACTTATTGTATTCAGATATAATAACAAACATGCTATACGAGTTAATAACGCGTTATTGCTTATTTATGAGTTTAATTATAAAATACTTTGTAACAAATTGGTCAGCTATGTATTTATAACATTATTATAATAAGTAAAAGTAACACATTGTGTAGGGTAATAAAATGTGTAATATAAAATTATAAAAACGAGAAAACCTTTATTTACAATAAATTAAAATATCTGTTTGGTTAATTATGGTACTATTGCAGTCGATATGGAATGTGCGTTTGTGAAAATAATATAGGCATATATATTTTATTGTTGAACAAATACATTGGAATGAGTTACCCGCATCAGTGACAGTATCAAATGATCTTTCAGGGGATGGCTTATAGTAATGAGGCTAATTAAGTTATGTAAGTTTTTATATGATGTATCTTGGAGGGGTTAAAAAACATCAAGAATTTCCATTTTCAGAATTTTTCCAACTTAATTTTGGTCGTAATGGCAAACGTACTATACGGAGTGTTATTATAAAGCTTGTCAAACAAATTATTCAACTTTCGTTTGACCCGAGTCACAATAGAAAGACTTATAAATACCAAAAGTTCTCTGTTTGTTACATAAAGTTTGTAACAAAATAACTCTATGTGTTACATTATCAAAGGTCTCATTAAACCATCCCCATTCTCAAATAATCATATTGCGAAATGAGATTCAAAAATCATTACAGGCACAAATTCAGGCTTCTTTAATTTACATTTTTTCACTCCAAGGACGGACAAGCCAATATAAAGAAACGAAAAAGAACTGTGTATATAAGAAATAACATTCGAATGAATATCAGTAACATATGGAAACTTGTTACGTTGGTAATAAATCTTAATTAATATTATATTATTTGTTTGATCAATTCATTGGAGAAAAGTATGCACAGAATTTATTCTGATTTTGTACATTATATACAATAAAATATATTTTTAATTCTTATATAATGCCAATAAGCAATAACAGGCGGTTCCAATTTACATTAAAACTATTGTGATTAATAAAATAGATGGGAAATTACGAATAAATTATCGAAAATTGATTACAAAAAGGAAATTGTAATAAACATTGTAGTTACAAAAGTAACTTAAAATTACAAACGTAAATTATATATACCTACGTTTGTTTTACAAATTAGTATTGTCATAATAATTCTACAGAAAAAGAGAACAGTTTTTATATAAGAAACCAAGAACAGATCAAACAAACAAACATAACGCCTATAGTAAATGCATGCACTACCGTTCATAAATTAGTTACAGAAAACATTGTACATCTTCAGGTATCCGTTATTGCGTAGACGTTAATTGTTTTGGTTTCACAGTACAATAATATTAATAAAACAAAAATCCAACAGCTTCTAGTAAAAGTGGTTAAAATATTTTAAAACACAACCACGAGTGAACATGTAACTACACATAATTATTGTTATAATAAAAAAATAAAAATAAGTTACATTATTGTAAAAGTAAGTGATACGGTAATCTTATGGTAAACTTATTCATTATTATATTATATCTACGGTACATTTGAACATTTGAAGTTAAATCTATTTCATTTCAACTGTTTTTAAGTGCGTTTTAAATATATTTTATTACATTATTTTTAATGTGTAATAGCAAATATTCGATATATATTTATTTGTGAATGATCTGTACGACGTTTATTAAAATGTTCCTCATATATTGATATTTAACAAACAGTAATTCATATCAATTTGTATTTGAAAAATATTTTTTTAATTATTGTTTAGTTATATCGATTTGGTGTCACTATTTAGTAATTTAATCACATTAAAAACAATTTTATGGTTATTTTTATCATTTTTCTCATTAGGTACATTTAAACATAGATTATTCAGGCAATTTGTAATTATATTTAAATACTAATTAGTTTTGTTTTACTAATTACATTGAACAATAAAATAGGTGAAATGGTAATGTATTGAAACATGTTTAGTTATAAATTATACTGATTTAATTGTGATCAAGTTATTTCTAGAATAGACAACAGCAAAAAGTTTGTAGGTAATATAAATAATTGTGTGATAAGAAAATTGTATAAATTCAGTTAAAAAAGTTGGTTTACTGAAAGAGCTGATAAAGCTATTTTATAAAACATAACATGAGTTGCAATTGCAGTAAAAAACAAACAGAAGAACATTAATATTTTTTCTATTGCATGTGATTTAAGTAGCCAGTAATTTAAATGTCAATAAACTCGCAAATATTACAGAAGTTAAACAAAGAAATTAATTTAATTGTGTTACGTCAGTATTATACGCATTATTCGTGTTTCAAGTTGAAGATATTACAAATAGTAATACCAGCACTACACCGAAAAGGGTAAAAATAAGAGAAAAAAAATGGAAAAGTTAGAAATTATGATAATAGTCAGCGAATCATTCGTCACAAGAACTTAGACTTGAAGCTTAGACCCTGTTATAAACCTAGCGTCAAAGATAAAATTCTAGATTTTTTAAGATCTAACCCTATACCTAAGTCTAGCTTACTTAGTGTAATTGAATTTCAGGTACTTAGTCGGCGTTATTTTTTTTTTTTAATTCAATTTAAAATTTAAACTGAGTTTAATTTTTTATTATATTTACAAAAACGATGACTCGCATAAAAGTTTAAAAATAAGTAAAAAATTTATTTTACAACATTCAATATTTTGCATGACAAAATTTATTAAATTATTTATTTATTTTTAAACTTTTATACATTCATCGTTTAACCTTATAGTATAATAAATTGTACCTAGGTGCTTTTAACTCAGAATTTAAATATATATAATAGTTAGGCGTCTGATTTTAAAAATAAGTCAGAAAAATCAGTCGTAAGAAATAGTTTGGTTGTCACAAGGAAAGTGGGTGAGGTAAATAATATTTTTCTAAAACATAAAACTCGTTGGTTTTGATCGATATATATACGATGCAACAGAAAAAAATGGAGTCTACTGTAAAATATTTCATAAAAAACTTTAAATATAAATCTGGACTACGACGAATAATACATAATCTGCAAAATGCAATATATTTACATAAACTTAATAAAAAAAAACACAACTAACATGTTAATATCGATCAAACCACACAAAATACATAAGAAAAAAAACAAAAAAAATGCAATAAATCAGGACAAGGCTTACGTACCTACACAATAAATAAATACGGAACCACTAAACTATATCAAGGGCCTACTCGTTCGCTACTAGTAAACTTAACTGATCAACATTAAAAAATAAGTTTAACATCTAAAATAAACTTACTACGAATAAAATGAGGTAGATATACGTTGTGATATGGAATAATGAACAATTAACATCTTGTAGGCCAGGCTATGTTCAACTTACATCACTAAGTCTATGTCAGTCTTATAATTTTAAAATAAATAAGACAAATCAAAGAACATTTTTTCTAGTCTTGCACTAAAAAGAGATTGCTATAATCTATTTAGTGTCAAATGTGATAGAATGTAGTTTGACCGAAATTGTTGCGCCTTAGGAATGCGCGGGGTAAGACGGGGGGAGTGCCTATACCTTTTCTCCCCGCCCCCACTTCGTCGCACTTTCCTAAGGCGCGGTTCAGCGGTATCGTTCAATCTATAGTTATCAGTATTAAGCGATGTGGTGTAAAAAAATCGTTTGCATTTTTCTTTATAAGTAAATAAGGCTTAAGGAATTTACCGTATAAGCTTATCAAAGCTATTATTAAACCCGCGGGGTAATCACGAATTACCAGTATTAATATTATATCTAGATCTCATATAATTCAGAAGCATTTGTTAGTAAGTGCCAATTTACTATAAAGGCACATACGACTAATGTTTCTGACATATAATGGCATATCCGACCTTATACTTCTGAGCTCGTGATATATAACGAGCTCACGTATCGTACCAGCAAATCGATCGCACATCCAATGCACGCTGTACATTGCGTCTTTAGTATGCTCCACTCATAATGTTGTGGATTGAAAACCTTCGTTAGACGATGTGTAGATGTCAAACTACGATAGTATAGGTATGTGGGTACCGGTATTTTTTTCTTATGATTTTGATTTCATGATATATTTCAAGCAATTACCTGATTATTTAAGCAATGTAAGCTAAACATATCCTGGCTTAAGAGAGAGGAAAATGTGCTATAACGTTTCAGTAACTTTCATAACGATAACGGATGACATTATAAACTATTTTTCACTTCATAATAGTAATAGTTCGTTGTAATAAATTATTAATTTTATTCATAATAATATATAAATGTATACTTATATATTTTACAATTATTTTATTCTATCTACTCGATTTCTTAGGTATTAAGTATCTAGAGAAAAAAACTTTGTGGATTAAAAGTGGAAAACATCGGTAAAAACATAACAGTCAATATATAAATATAAATTGTGATGTGCGTAAAATATATAAAAAAAAACTGGAATGTGAAGGTTTAGCATCTGAGGCTTTGTCTATGAGCTGTATTAAAAAAAACTGAAAATAAATATAATAATATTCTTATTTCTTTTTCGTTTTAACATCGATAAAATACTTTTATGTTATGTCGTACATATGTGTACAATCAAATTTAATGTGTGTTTGGAATCATTTTGGTCTATATTTTGTACATTAATGTTGCACTAACTGTGAAAACTATTTGTATGATTTATGAATATGTGTTTACTATAAGAGGCACTGTTTATATACATTACACAGTAAACTTGTACAAGTTAGCCGTCAATATATTGAGGGTCAACGCCATGCCTATCTTATTGTCGGGCGCATTAATCTCAGGCCGTAACAGAGCAACGCTATGTACAATCGCATGTCGTAATATTATATACAGTAACAATGATATCGGAGCGTCCCACGACTATTGTATCTTTCGACAGTTTAAGCGAGAATAACTTCACGTGGTACACAAAGATGGTTGTTTTCGACTGCGATCCATTTACAACTTAAACTACATACCCGTACTATTGCTTTACAAAAAAAATAATATCAGCCTTACAATGATTTAACATAAATTCTACGGTAGGAACGATACACGACAAGCTATCCTCGCGCAAACCCGTATTTAATAAGTCGGACCATATTAAGCCTCATCATAGTCTATAAAAACTTTAAATATTACCCTTCCTTAATATAGTCGTATATCCAGTGTCTAACGAGCAACTAGTAAAAAAAAGTTAATTTTTTTGTCTGTACACAATCTCAATCCTCGACTTAAATATAGCAACACCATTCGAATTGACGCAAGAATCCGATATATCAGTCGCACATATCAGATTCGGAGGGGCCGCCTACCCCTAGTGTAATTCTTGGGAGCGACGCGCGGGGTCTCAACCGTTAGGTTGGAGGGTGGGGAGCGTTTTGCTGTTGTCTATCGTAAAGTCGGCGCTCCGCGTCAGCTCCGAGTTCATGTTGTCGTCGGGCAGTTTGTTGAAGGACTCGTCGGCGCCGAGCGAGCGGGAGCAGCGGGACTCGTACTCGGCCACGCGGGACGTGTCCAGCAGGTGGAACGCGGGGGACGCGTCCAGCGTGGCGTCCAGCGTGGCGTCCAGCGTGGCGTCCAGCGTGGTGTCGAGCGTGGTGTCGAGCGCGGCGTGCTGCGCGGCGTGCTGCGCGTCGTAGCGCGCCACGTCCAGCGCGTGGCAGTAGCGCGGCGCGCGCACGCGACCGTTGGGCGTCTTGGACTGCAACGAGAACATTCAACGAAACGCATAAAAAAAATACAAACCTTTTATTAATGTTACATACATTATTTTTTTGCAGGCATTTCAAGGCATCTATGAGAACCCACAGAAGATGGATCGAAAATTTTCCCTGTATGTCTAACCGTCTGTTAGTCCAGTATCTGGTGATAATTGGGGCTTTTTTGTATAAAACTTTCATCTAAATCTTAATTTTCTCACATTATTTAAATCTTTACCAACTTAAACTCTAATGGACCGAGAACGAATTTTTACTAACTACATTTAGGTATGTCATAAGGTAACGTTAGATTAGTTTATTTTATCTGACTGTACAAACCAGAAATTTTGATTGATGCCCAAATCATCATTGAACTTTTTTTTTATTTGATGTGTCAAGTCGAGTATAGCGGATATTATGTATCCGAACCATTAGAAACTACATTATCGTTCCACTTAAAACTAATAATAACTATGAAGGTCAGAAAAATCCGCCGTTATGAAAAACGACTAGCTGTATGTAATGCGGCGAATTGTAGGATCTGGCTGCGACAAATACATTATCATTATTATCAGGACATTATCTGTGTCCTGACGTCAATCCTAGATCGATAACGTCATGACGTAAAGGATCGCGTTCTTATTTTTTTAATAGACCATCGTCTCAAAATGACTGTTCGCGGAAATTTAAGAAAAAACATATTTTCATATTAATTTAAGCAACCATCTTCAAGTTTTTTCAAAATAAATTATTATATTTAGATTCCTTATAATTTTAGAAATAAACATCATTGTACTATAGTTTCATATGGGTAAACTAGCCTATTATGGCATGGTATACTCACATTAGGATTTTCCGTGATGTGAACATGTCCATTCAGGAGAGGTTCTCCAGCGTCCTTCGAACCTCCGCCATTAGCAAGACGACCACCAATGTTCTGTTGCAAATCATAATATCATAATCAATATCTTTGTGACAAAAATGCTTGGGATTAAATCGCTCCAATTTAAATGTAAAATAAAGGTTAATAAAATATTGTGATATATTATTATTTTTAAAAGAGGTTTCTGCTGGGTTTTTTTGGCAGTGTTTCTCAGTAGTCACCATGTCACGTACTGCACGGTAGTGGAAAAAATAGGACGATTCCAAACAAATGTGACCATTTTTATGGAATAAATGAATTTGAATTTTAAATAATATAAAATGTTATACTGCAGTCAATCACTCTAATTATACATGTATTAAAAGCAATTTTTAATATATTTACCGTCATTTCTGCGTCATCTTCGTCATTCCCTTGGCAACCAGATTCATTCCTCCGCCGTGTTCTGAAAAAATGTTTAAAATAGTAGCTTCCTCACACCACAATAACATGAGCATATTTTGACGTCTTTATATTGCCACTTTAACAAACTACTACTACTTTCCGTTGGGCTATGCCACGTATCCCTTCATGTCTGATTCGATCTTGTGAAGAAACCCCGAGCATAGCCCTAATGCCCGAGCATACCATATGAAGGGATTACATATAATTTATAATTAAATATCGCTCCTACCCGGCGATAATATCACTTCAAAACCCCGTTTACGTTCTACTGAACGCTGATGGGCTGATAAGCCTTCTCTTAACAGACGTTGGCAATTTAGGTTCATTGAGGGATATTGCCACTTTAATATGACGGATTATTCATAGCAGTACAATGGTAAGAACCCTGAGCTGATAGATGCTGCTGCCCATCCAACTGTAGCGACTTCTACAGTTTTTTTTTAGCAGAGTTTTTGCAGTCTACAAGAATTTTTATTAACCCCCCGTACTAAGCGAAAATTCTTGTGTTACGAATGGATTCACGTCGGTGTTGCAATGGTTAGGATCGAACCGGCGACAAGTCCGATGCCCTAGCCTTTGGACTACGGCCGCTAAACAGTACAGTAGCTGCACAAATCTTCAAGGAGACGAGCAGCGCCATCTAGCATTCCAGAAGCTTTGTGAAGATGTGTAGATGTCGCCACTAAGACATCATCATCATCATCAGCCCGTATAATGTCCACTGCTGAACATGGGCCTTCTCCCGAGGGAGGGTATTTGCCATAGGCACCTTGGCAGGCGGGTTGGAGACCGCAGTATTATGTTGTACCACACAAGGAAACGCTGCTGCCCGTTCCTTGATATATTATGATTATTATAGATGATGTTATAACAATCGTGACCAACGGCTTAACGGAGGGTAGTCCCTCAACCAACTTGACCCGGAAAGAGGTCTTAGAATTTACACAAAGATTTCCTGTCCGGAGTGGGGATCAAACCCACAACCTCCGAGATTTAAAGCGAGCCAAATACCGCTTGCTACGGAGGTTATTACAAAGACATGGGATGGATATACTATTTCATACCTGGTTGGAGACCTGATTCGTTTAATTCCTCGCCACAAGCAGACGGCAATGATGGCCAGCAGAATTAATAAGAGCAGACCGCAGATTACTCCCACAACTGTAGTACAAATACAAAACATATTTTCATTATTTAAACTTCTATACTAATATTATAACTAAAGAGGAAAAGTTTGTATTTTTGTATGTTTGTTTTGAATAAACTCAAAAACAACATAACGGATTTCGATAATTCTACACCATTACAATGCTACATTATATAATTTTATAGAAAAAAATAGGGATTCCTACTAAACTTCAATATTCCCCCCCAATATTCAAGATCAGCGATCATCGCCACTGTTCGTAAATCTACTCTTTACTCCAGTGGCACCCTCAGATGAATATCGCTTAGACTTTGGCCGGATTCTTGAAAGTTGATTTTAGACCTGTTAGAGCCTGATGTAAATGCCGCCCTATCACTGGAACTTTACTTAAAAGTAATTTTCCGCTTTTCAAATTTGCCGCAAGGGGGCACTAGCCCCAACTGCCCCTACTGGTGGTCCACTACTGGTGGTCTCTAAAAAGGGTATTTATCATTTGTAATGTATGTATAACTTACCAATATAAACAGTGGAATTGCTGGTAATTTCCTTGGCATGTGGTCTGGGAGGGACGTTGAGGACCCTGGATCTAGCGTTCAGCCCCGGAGCCGCCACCATCACATACGTCTGACCATCTTGTAGACCCGTTATCTGAGAATAATTAAGAAAATTTTAACATAAGTTCATATTTTAGTAGATACAATCTATTGAAACAATTTCCTCAAGTCTGAAGCACAGGTCATACCTAGTTCATACTAGCTGCAATCTTCAAATTATATTTTAGGAGTATCATATCATATACAACTAAAGAAAAAAAAAAAAAAAACATAAATTTAAAGAATAATTCATATCGGACCAGTAAGATAGTGTTGCTGAGATAAGCGCGCTTTATATATTAAGGTATAGATTTGTACTCACAATAACGCCATTTCCAGTAACATTGAGAGTCCTCCATTGGTCCAGCACTTGCGTGAGATTTTGAGAGTAACGCACGATACGAGGCCCTGCTCCCTTCCACGTCACTTGCAACTCTCCCGCCGGAGTGTACGAGTAGTCTAGGTCTTTTACTTCTGGAGAAAACGAGAGAAAGGAAATTAGTACTTTAGAAGTCCGCACATCTTGCCTCCAAAATAGGAGAGAGGTCCTTTAAAGACCGCACCTCAAAAACAGGAGGGGTAGGGGGTATTTTACAGGCCTTGGGGACCTCTAGAGTTAACTGGTTACTTTAAAAGCGTAACAAAAGCTGTAGAAGAGGTCACACAAAACTGCAACCTATTTCTATGAAGACAATTCACACGAAGAAGTAAATAATGCTTATGGGTGCAATATTGAATGAACCTGGAGCTATCTTCTTCACTCCACTTCACCAGTCCGTTTATGTCCACTGCTGAACATGGGCCTCCTCTTAACAGACCTTGGCAAGCCAGGATCGTTGAAAGATATAACCATAATCACCACACTTGGTAGACGGATTGATGATCGCAGTAAGATGGTAACTAAGCTTGAGCTTGTGCTGCTGCCCATCCATCAAGCTGTATATACTAAAGTCGCCTCTTACGATACCCATAGGAAGACATGGGGTGTTCTATTGCCGGAAACCACGCTAATATTCATCATCATCATCAGCTAATTTTTATTTATTTACTAGCTGCTCTCCTAGGTTTTAGCCGCGTTACTCTGCTCCAGTGGGTCGGAGCGTGATGTTTTGTAGCCTTTATATTAATCCAGCGTATAACCTATCCCGGTGCAAAATTTCAGCCCATTCCGTTTTGGCGTGAAAGAGTAACGAACATCCATCCATACTTACAAACTTTCGAGTTTATAATATTATTAGGATAAATGGGCGGGTTTAATATCTATGGCATTATCTACCTGTCAACCTATATTATCTACCTGTCAACCTATAGATGGTGCAGAGATAGATAAGGTGCACTAGATTTAAATTAAATAAATAAGCTCGATTTATATCATGGAATCATATTAACGAAAGTATATTTACCAGGCACTTGCACGGGGACGTGTAGGATGGGGCTTCGTCCCAGAGGCTCGTATCCTGTCACCATCACGTATAATTCTCGGGTCAAGTCTAAATCGGTCAGCTGCAAAAAAAAAGTATTCATGAGCGATTACAATCAATCATGACAGATTAACATCAACAAATGACAAGTATTTTTTTTTAATAGATTACTAGTTAGCAGTACTTTTGCGCAGTATTCTTGTTAACGCTTCGTGCTAAGATAAAATGCTTGTGTTACGAGTGGGTTCACGTCGGTAGTGCTATGGGTGGGGATCGAGAGGCCAACCGCCTGTTCGCAAGCCTCTGCAACTTAAAGCGAGTTTTATAACTGACCGTGTTAAACATATAAATAAATTTAAATTACTTCATTAAATATATGCAAGAGTAATACTCACCAATACAGTATTCCCCATAGTTTCCACCTGCAGCCACTGACTGATGGGCAGCTTGAGCTCGTTGCTGTGCTGCACCATGTACCTGTCCGGCGCACTGTTCCACGACACGCGGAGCGCAGACGCGTTCACGAACTTGTATGTCAGCTCTTTGAACCGTTGCGGACCTGCCAGAAAATTATATTTTAGTTACATGAAACCGTTAAATCGAGTAAATTTCTAGAACAATCGTATATACAAGAATAGACAACTTTGTTTGTAATTCGTTAACCACGAGCCTTTAACTGTGGGCATATAAGTGAGCGAGACTATAGCCTTATTAAATAATTAAAAACCGGCCAAGTGCGAGCCGGACTTGCGCACAACGGTTCTATGGGGAACACATATTAGGATACATATGGAGTCGGAGGATGATATTTTGAAGCCTATATGTTAATCCAGCTTATAAACTATCCGCGTGCAAACTTTCAGCCAAATCCATTCAGTAATTCTTGCGTGAAAGAGTAACAAACATCCATCCATCCATACTTACAATCTTTCGCGTTTATACTATTAGTAGGATAGGATTTTGTACTAAACGAGCTATGTTTAGTAACTTTCTACTTTTGTTAAACGTTTGATACAATCGCGTATGACAATAATTATTCTGAATTTAACATACCGTCAGACAGGGTACTGATGTATAAAGGCTCTGTGAATTCACCCAACGCGTTCCTTGTGGGAACCCTCGCCTGGACTCGAATCTCGTACTCACTGTTAGGTGATAAATTATCCACATGCGCTGACATTATGAAGCTGTGAAACGAAAAAAAACATGAATTAAAAGGTAGCCAAAGAAAGTGTAGCACAAGGTAGTGTTTTAGGACCTTTGCTATTTTTTCTGGTAATAAAATTTGAGCATCAAAGAAAAATACGGAGTGACAGTCAGCGGTCACCGTAGACTATGGACACTTTGAATACAATATATGTGGCTCTAAACTCTTCTCCCCAAGTGAGTTGTGGTAACCATCTACATGCAAAGGAATAAAACATGAATAAGTAATTTTATTAGTCTATAAGTAATAGCACAGCATCCCGATAGCGGTGCGTTGCCTTTAACATAGCGTCGCGATGCCCCATTATAAAATGACATGAAAGCGGCTCTAATGCGGGTTTGTAACGCCTCTAAAACGATTTAACGACCTTTAACACAGTTTATAGACACCACACACAACTAAGTGCCACGAATAACACAGTTTATCGACGTCTGAAGAACAGTGTAGTGACGCCTTTTTCTCGATTTGGCGACGCCTCTAAAATAACGTCACGACGCGGAGCGTCTCTAACATAGTGTAGAAACGTCGCTAAAACAGATTAGCAATGCGTCTAACAGACCGTCGCGACAGTGTTGCAATTTACCGACGCCTCCAACACAGTTTAACGATGCCTTCAACACAGTCTTGCGATGCCTCTAACCCTCGACATAGTTATTGATTCCTCTAACAAAGTTTAGCAACGGTTTAGCGACGCCTTTTACACAACTTAGCGACGAGATGCCCACAACATAGCGCAAAAAAGTCAAGAAGAAATAAACAAACCTTTCAAAGCACATCTGATCATTCCCATCTAGTTTCCTAATGCAGACCATGTAGCTATACTGTTCCGGAGAATTGTCAGCTTCCTCACAGCGCCATCTCACGGTGAAGTCTCGGGAACCAACGTCTGTCACCTCCACGTCTTGAGGTATGGCTTTTAATTCGCTGGAAATTTTAAAAAGTGTCAATTTGTATGGACCCTCATGGTGTATAGAAATATTGTCATGTTAAGGAGAATTTAATTATGTGACTTTTCATCTTGGAGAAATCTATTTTCAGCTTAAGGTACACAAGGTAGGTATTTACAATCTTCTAATTTATAAACGTACGTATTACGTAACGACTTACATTTTGAACTACTATTCGTACATTTGCACTGGGTTGGAATCGAATCTATTACCCGAATTAAATAGTGTTACTTTCCCCGTTCAGAGATATGAACCTTGAACCTCAAGAACTTTCGTAATTAGGGTAATCCTTACTAAGATTATACGCGAAAGTTTGTGAGTATAGATGGATGTTTATTACTCTTTTACAAAAAAAACTAGGTACTGTACAGTTTTGGCTGAAAGTTTGCAAGCCGATAGTTTAAAAGCTGGATTAACAGCTTATAGGTCACTAAAGATGCCGTGTGGTTTCCGGCTTAGAATAGACCACCCCATGTCTTCCCATGGGTGTCGTAAAAGGCGACTAAGGGGCTGATGGATGGGCAGCAGCATCTATTAGCTCAAGGTTTACATCTTACTGCGATCACCAATCCGTCTGCCAAGCGTGGTGATTATGGCAATATCCCTCTACGATGCTGGCTTGACAAGGTCTGTTAAGAGGAGGCCCATGTTCCGCAGTGGACGTAAACGGGCTGTTGATGAGGTCACTAAAGATCATGCTCCGATCCTCTGGAGCAGGGGAACACGGATTAAACCGCGGGGCGCAGCTAGTGATATAAATAAAACAAGATAACGCAGTTATCTAGAGAACCTCACCCATCTTCAGGACCCTGACCGGCGGCGCTTGTGGGAAACCAGGGCACGAGTGTCAGGTTCTGATGCAGCCAGGGTAGTACCTTGGTGCCTAGTACCCTGATTTGTAGGGGTTCAAAATCTTCAATATCTGGAAATAAGCGTATTCATATTTTTAACTTATTCCTAAATCGAGAACAGAAATAAGATTTGGCCAAACTAGTTACGAATCTTAAAACGATGATGTATTACGATCAATTTACGTTTATTGATATTTTAGGCAACGCACCAAAAAAATGGATGCATGGATTCTTTCACAGCAAAAAACCACATACTAGTACATTGTTTCAAATTTGAGATTAATAAAATCCGACCACCGGCAGGATTCGAACCTGCAACTTAGGTTAAGCCCCTAATGCCACCAATTAGGCTACGGTGGAACCGTACCGGTCATCGAAATTGATCAATCTCTTTTATAACACGTCTCTTATATTTAATACCAAATGCAACTTTGGAGATATTAGTAGAAGTAATGCGGATCATTACCGATAGATGGCACTTACTTCCCACTTAGAGACGTGACATAAAAGAGATTGATTAATTTCGATGACCGGCTGTGGTTCCACCGTAACGGTAGCCTAATTGGTTAAGGCATTAGGGGCTTAACCTAAGATGCAGTTTCGAGTCCTGCCGGTTTTAAACATAGAATATGGTAAACTTTTCCGTAAAGTATTCAAAAACATTTAAAAATGCACTATTATATTTTACACAAATAATTAAATAGACCGATGTTTTAATTAAGAAGAACAATTTATAGTTTCAAATCATATTATTGTAGACATCGCGCGTCTCTTTTGCGTCTTACTAGCGTCGCACAGTCTCCATCATTAGAGTAACGATGCCTCTATTGAACTGGTGTAGCGACGCCTCTATCACGGTTTATGTACGCTTTTAACATAGCTTAGCAAATGCCTATGATACAGATTGGAAACGCTTGTAAAGCATCCTCCTGACCCTTAGTTTGCACCTTTTAAAGCAGTTCAACGACGCCTTTAACGCAGTGATTACCTGCTGTGCAAAGTACCAGCACTCGGGAAAAAAGCCACACTATAGAAAGCCGCTGCGAGGTTTTTATAAATTTATTTGACTCCCGGTCCCCACGACCTCATGTTACGACGCCAAAAGGCACACATAACTGCTATCAAGGAGGCCCATGTTCAGCAGTGGACGTTATAAGAGCTTACGATGATGATGATAATGCCATTGTATTTAAAAAACACACTCATTATTTTATATCTTAAAGCCGGATGAGTTGCAGAAAACGTAGACTAGTTTTCTAGCAAATACTTATAGTGTGTAACGTCACAAGTGGAACTTACCGTGCAATGTATAATTATAGTCACTAGCTTGCAGCGTGATGTTGTGTTCATTTGAACTGTTCTCCGTCTTGTATTGAAGAATCCACTCCTTCACTCCAGGAGTCTGCTCCGCGAAGGGTTTCCAGGAGACCAGGATCTCGTCTCCGAAGCGAGCCACCTTTATTGGCACTGAGATTAAGAAGAATTTTGGTGAGAGACAGTGTGAATGTGTTGCGTAGAGCTCGTCTATGCTGAAATGACGCACCCCTCTACCCCTCTACTAAGTGAAAATATTAATAACGTTACTTCATCTGTGTGGACGATATTTTATTTATTGTTTATCTTACCAACTAAAATACATACTTGTCATTTGTTTAAACATTAAATAGAAAAGTTAATGTATGCTTTTAAATTACATGTACGCACAACATTTTTTTATAACCCTGTTCAAGCTTATCTATACTAATATTATAAAGCTGCAGACTTTGTTTGTTTGTTTGTACGCGCTATTCTCAGGAACTACTACTGGTCCGATTTCAAAAAATCTGTCAGTGTTGGATAGTCCATTTATCGAGGAAGGTTATCGGCTATAGTTTATTACGAAGTTCCCACGGGCACGGGAGCTACGCGGGTGAAACCGCGCGCGGGAAGCTAGTAAGTATATAAAAACTGAAGTATATAAAAGTATAAAAGAAAAATAGTAAAATTTACCGAGTTTACATGGCATAAATGGCTATTTTTTAACGTACTGAGTCTACCAGAAAACATGTCTACATATATTTTATTGAAAAGTGTCATTACATTTTCTGAGAGCATAGGAAAGGGAAGTATTGCTCCCGTATTTATTACGACAGCTCTTTAAAGCAAGTCGGCCGACTAATCGGCAATGCCGGTCATTCTAATACCTACTTGTCGGAGCTGATCGGGCTTTTTAGTCATCACTCGGCTTAGTCATCGCGCGGCCGCTGAGCTTAATTACTAATTATGTTCATATGTTGTAAAGACTGTAACTTTAGATAACTACTCTAAGTAATGTTTAGAAATTATAAATCGGCATATTTTGCCGAATAGTCGCCGACTACAAACGATGCCGAATAGACGGCTTTCCCGACTAGTCGGCGGCTAGTCGGCCCATCTCTAATAATAATGATGATGATTGTTGAATGAATCATGATAGGTACCTCCTTGTCCTTGACAGGTGACACTCGGGGACATGTCGCTAGCAGGGCTGATTTTAGATTGCAGATAAACACGGACCTGTAAAAAAAACATATATGCCTATGTATGTAAAAACCGGCCAATTGCGAGTCGAACTCGCGCACGAAGGGTTCCGAACCATTTTCAAGTGCCTTTTGTTTTTAGTATCTGTTGTTATAGCGGCAACAGAAATACATAATTTGTGAAAATTTCAGCTGTCTAGCTATCGCGGTTCTTTAGATACCGACAGACAGACAGCGAAATCTTAGTAATAGGGTCTCGTTTTTACGGATACGGAACCCTGAATAGCGTATATTAAAGTACCCATGGATGAACGTGGGTTTGATCGCCGTGCCGGACAAGAAGTCTTTATGAAAATTCTAAAATTTCTTTACGGGTCTGGTTGGTTGAGGGACTACCTCCGTGCCTCGGAAAATCGAAGCCATTGGTACCCATTGTTGTAACATCATCTTTATCCGTCTTATATGAGGAAAAGGGCAGCAGCGTTCCCTCATGTGCTACAACATAATACTGCGGTCACCAACCCGACCGCCAAGCGTCATGACTATGGCAAACCCCTAAGGCCCATGTTCAGCAGTGGACGTTATACTGGCTGATAATGATGATTAGATTAAATACCTGAAACGCGTAAGGTGCTAAGGCTTCATTGACTCCTACAATTTCTTCAGTGAGTTGTGTGGGTCGCCACGGCAGTGATGTGGCATCTGGAATTTAATAAATTTATAACAATATTAGACCCTGTGATTATTAAAGGAATAAAAAAAAAACATTTTTTTTACTACGCATGACACTCGTTTCTGCTTTAGTATGTAGTTACGGGAGCCGAATTGCCTTTATCCAACCCGCTGGAGAAGAGTGCGCCCGCGAAAGCGAAGCGTCCACCCTAGTCCTACCAGCTCTTAGTTTGCAAAGAACCTTCTAGTGCTCTCGTACATCCGAAGTCCGAAAGGTCAGCGAACTGTAAATTTAAGCATTCCTCAATCCCCTCGCCAGTGACCGCCTTGAGCCAAGGTCCAAGTTCCTAAGCGGGGCCGGCGTTCCCTGTGGGGCTTGGACCCTCGGCTCAGGGTTAAGCAATCTTGCTCTGATTGCTTAGATTGTATGTTTTAAACCATTTATGTACGCTGGAGCTCTGAGCACTTTTATGCCCGGTGAAGTAGCAAAAGCCGGCAAACTACATATATCCGTACGAAAAAAGCAACAAGTCACTCAGATATTACAAAAAAAAAAGTATACATAAAGTACAAGTTACCGGGTGAAGTGATCTGCACGGTGTAGGCCACGATCTTCTGCGGCACCGTGTCCCAGTGCACGGCCACGCTGCGCGGCCCCACGGGCGCGCAGCGCACGACACGTTCAGTATATATAAAGTACAAGTTACCGGGTGAAGTGATCTGCACGGTGTAGGCCACGATCTTCTGCGGCACCGTGTCCCAGTGCACGGCCACGCTGCGCGGCCCCACGGGCGCGCAGCGCACGACACGTTCAGTATATATAAAGTACAAGTTACCGGGTGAAGTGATCTGCACGGTGTAGGCCACGATCTTCTGCGGCACCGTGTCCCAGTGCACGGCCACGCTGCGCGGCCCCACGGGCGCGCAGCGCACGACACGTTCAGTATATATAAAGTACAAGTTACCGGGTGAAGTGATCTGCACGGTGTAGGCCACGATCTTCTGCGGCACCGTGTCCCAGTGCACGGCCACGCTGCGCGGCCCCACGGGCGCGCAGCGCACGACACGTTCAGTATATATAAAGTACAAGTTACCGGGTGAAGTGATCTGCACGGTGTAGGCCACGATCTTCTGCGGCACCGTGTCCCAGTGCACGGCCACGCTGCGCGGCCCCACGGGCGCGCAGCGCACGACACGTTCAGTATATATAAAGTACAAGTTACCGGGTGAAGTGATCTGCACGGTGTAGGCCACGATCTTCTGCGGCACCGTGTCCCAGTGCACGGCCACGCTGCGCGGCCCCACGGGCGCGCAGCGCACGACACGTTCAGTATATATAAAGTACAAGTTACCGGGTGAAGTGATCTGCACGGTGTAGGCCACGATCTTCTGCGGCACCGTGTCCCAGTGCACGGCCACGCTGCGCGGCCCCACGGGCGCGCAGCGCACGACACGTTCAGTATATATAAAGTACAAGTTACCGGGTGAAGTGATCTGCACGGTGTAGGCCACGATCTTCTGCGGCACCGTGTCCCAGTGCACGGCCACGCTGCGCGGCCCCACGGGCGCGCAGCGCACGACACGTTCAGTATATATAAAGTACAAGTTACCGGGTGAAGTGATCTGCACGGTGTAGGCCACGATCTTCTGCGGCACCGTGTCCCAGTGCACGGCCACGCTGCGCGGCCCCACGGGCGCGCAGCGCACGACACGTTCAGTATATATAAAGTACAAGTTACCGGGTGAAGTGATCTGCACGGTGTAGGCCACGATCTTCTGCGGCACCGTGTCCCAGTGCACGGCCACGCTGCGCGGCCCCACGGGCGCGCAGCGCACGACACGTTCAGTATATATAAAGTACAAGTTACCGGGTGAAGTGATCTGCACGGTGTAGGCCACGATCTTCTGCGGCACCGTGTCCCAGTGCACGGCCACGCTGCGCGGCCCCACGGGCGCGCAGCGCACGACACGTTCAGTATATATAAAGTACAAGTTACCGGGTGAAGTGATCTGCACGGTGTAGGCCACGATCTTCTGCGGCACCGTGTCCCAGTGCACGGCCACGCTGCGCGGCCCCACGGGCGCGCAGCGCACGACACGTTCAGTATATATAAAGTACAAGTTACCGGGTGAAGTGATCTGCACGGTGTAGGCCACGATCTTCTGCGGCACCGTGTCCCAGTGCACGGCCACGCTGCGCGGCCCCACGGGCGCGCAGCGCACGACACGTTCAGTATATATAAAGTACAAGTTACCGGGTGAAGTGATCTGCACGGTGTAGGCCACGATCTTCTGCGGCACCGTGTCCCAGTGCACGGCCACGCTGCGCGGCCCCACGGGCGCGCAGCGCACGACACGTTCAGTATATATAAAGTACAAGTTACCGGGTGAAGTGATCTGCACGGTGTAGGCCACGATCTTCTGCGGCACCGTGTCCCAGTGCACGGCCACGCTGCGCGGCCCCACGGGCGCGCAGCGCACGACACGTTCAGTATATATAAAGTACAAGTTACCGGGTGAAGTGATCTGCACGGTGTAGGCCACGATCTTCTGCGGCACCGTGTCCCAGTGCACGGCCACGCTGCGCGGCCCCACGGGCGCGCAGCGCACGCCGGCCGGCGGCGCCGCGCCCGCGCCCGACACGTTCAGCGCCGCCCACGCCGACCACGTGCCCGCTGAGTTCTGCGCCACGCATTGGTATATGCCTGCGGATTACATTTACATTTTAATATTTTAACTACATAGATTCCCGTCCGCGGTTTCAACTGGATGACTCCCGTTCCCATGATAACTTAATAATTAAATACGGCCTGTGTTGCCTGGACATACAGGTTATAACCTCGTTTGGGAGTCAGTCGGTTAGATAAAAATTTAGAGTTTTATAAAAAATTGTATAAATCTCTCAACACCTACATACAATTTTGTTAAACTCAATTTTCCAATTCAATTCAACTTATTTGTTTGTTGCATTAAATAGGTTCTGGAATTACTGGAACGCTTTCAAAACTTCTTTTACTATAAGAAAATTATGTTATCCCGGATTAACACAGTCTGTATTTAATGATTTGAAAATCTGTATTTAATGATGTGTAGATCTCTTCAAAAAGGATATAGGTAGCGACAGAGTTTGAATTTTATTATTGCTACAAGAACTCTGTCGTCTTCTTCTGTATCTGCAGAACTGCATTCTCAAACAGGGTTGTAGGAGTGTGGCACAGTATTTAAATTTTCAGCAGTAAGCCCTAAGGTTATTTTGTACGCTTTTAAATCAATTAATATAGAAAATACCAAGGATTTGTGTGGTTTATCTGTTAAAGCGATTTCCTCAATTATTACAGTAATAACTCCGCATCTAGCATCCTTATTCATTTGCTGTGTCTTATTTGGTGAGTTTCCTGACTTGATGAAACATAGTAAAATAATTCCATTATTTAACGCTGGTGATAGCTCAGATCCTTCAAATTTTAGACCTATTTCCGTACTACCCACTCTTAGCAAGATATTGGAAAAGTTAATACTTAGCCAGTTGCTCAGTCATTTTAATAAACATAATTTACTTCATAAGAAACAGTTTAGATTTACGAGGGGTTGCTCCACTATTGACGCGGGTATACATTTACTAAAAAGTATATTTGCAGCTTGGGAGGATTCGCAGGATGCTTTGGAAAGATTTTGCGATTTGTCCAAAGCTTTCGATTGGGTACACCATGACACTCTGGTCAGGATACTACACCACTACGGTATTAGGAACAAGGCTCTCGAACTTCTGACTTCTTACCTAGGAAACAGAATTCAGAAGGTCGATATTTATGATAAAACATCTTCGGGATCAGCAGTCGTTATGGGAGTTCCACAGGGATCGATTCTGGGTCCATTCTTAGAGTTCCGTACCCTAAGGGTAACAACGGGACCCTATTACTAAGACTTAGCTGTCTGTCTGTCAGTCTGTTTGTCTGTCTATCTATCTATCTTTCTGTCTGTCTGTCAACAGGCTGTATCTCTAGAACCGCGATAGCATACTAAAAATATTTTTTTTTTATAGGGGGCTCCCTTACTACATACTTTGTATTTTGTCCTTTTTTGCTCGATATCAATTACGTCAACATGCACTTGAAAATGGTACGGAACCATTCGCGCACGATTCCGACTCGCACTTGTCCGCTTTTTATTTTTAATATACCTTAATGGCTTACCTTACTACGTAAGGGACAAACATGAGATTGTATTGTTCGCGGATGACTATTCATTGACATTCAAAATTAATAGACAATTAAGTAATTATGACGAAGTCAACGATGCACTCTCTAAAGTAGTTCATATTAATAATTTGTGCTTAAATGATAAAAAAACTAAAATTATCAAGTTTTCAACCCCTAATGTTAGACAGATTTCCACCGATGTTCATAATAATGGAAATGGCTTAGAGCCTGTGGAGACCACTGTGTTCTTAGGCGTCCATTGACTCTAAACTACAACGGGGACCACAAATTAATAAGTTATCTGTGAAACTAAGTTCTGCAGCATATGCAGTAATAAAAACTATTAGATGGCTAACTGATGTTGATACGGCTAGAATAGTTTTTTTCAGCTACTTTCATAGCATAATGTCATACGGCATTCTTCTTTGGGGTAACATTTTTATATTGCAAAAGAGAGCCGTGAGGGCTATTTACAAACTGAGTCCCAGAGATAGTTTGAGAGAAAAATTTAAAGAGATAAATATTCTGACCATCTCAATATATTTGTGAGAATATATTATATGTACATAAAAATATTGACTTATTCTGTAAAAAGCGACACACATAGTATAAATAGATAGGTAGATATAAGCATAATCTTGTTGTTCATTACACTTCCCAATACTATAAGAGAATTGTCTATAAATAAGTTTAAAATGACTATTCAAGCCAAATTGTGCAGCAGGGCTTATTACAAAATTTCTGATTAACTTTGTGGCAGAAATGCTTGGGATTTAATCGCTCCAATCTCAATGTAAAATAAAGTATTTTGTAATTAGGTTAATAAAATATTGTGATATATTATCGTGTTTTAAAAATTAGTCGCCACGTAAAAATTTACGATTCCAAGCAAACGTAACCGTTTTTACGGAATAAATGAATTTTGAATTTGAATGATGAAGTTCCCATGGAATCGGGAGCTGGATGAGAAGAGATGTATGAATACAGGATCATAACGACACACGAAGACGTGTGTTCTACATTACCGACAGATGATGAGTTACACTTGTGATAGTCTACTGACCTGCATCTTCAGAAGTGACACTTCGAATGAGTAGCTCCTTCCTCTTGTTCCCCACGGATGGCACAACCGCAATCTAGACAAAAAAATACCATTAATTTATCTGCCTTATTGAAAGGTGGCAGAGCGACAGTTGCACATAACTCCTATTAAAAACTAAATGATATAATCCCTCAGTCCCTTTACCAACCGCCATGAGCCGAGGTTCAAGTCCTACATGGCGCTGTCTTGCGCAAGCTACTTAGTTTGCCGTTTATTAACCATTTAGTAGGGCTGGATCTCTGCTCGCTTTTATGAACGGTAAAGTAGCGAAAGCTTCGTAGCTAACTACATAAATGACCATCGGAAAACAATCGGAGTGAAATGGCAACTGATGGCAAGCTGTCCTGCCAATTATTCACTTCACCACTCTGTTTATGTTCACTGCTGAACATCAGAACTTGGCAAGCCAGAGAGCCTAGACGAGATGCCACTACTGCAGAGTGATCGTCAGTAAACAAACGCTAACGCAAATGTATGGATACTTGACATTTGTCATCACGTGACAGCGTTTAAGCGGGAGCGGGAAAAAATGACGAGCATTCATTGGTTGATTCTTCTTTGAAACGAGCGAATCGTATCGATCAGATTTTAGTTGCGTATAGAGATATAGCGATTTTAATAGTTACCTATTATATATTTTTATATATTTAAATCATCATCATCACCAGCCCGTACAACGTCCACTGCTGAACATGGGCCTCCTCCCGAGGAAGGGTATTTGCTATAGTCACCAGGGTTGGTGACTGCAGTATTATGTTGTATCACACAAGGAAACACTGCTGCCCGTTCCTCGATATACGATTATAATAGATGGTGTTATAACAATCGGGACCAACGGCTTAACGTCCTTTCCGAAGCACGGAGAGTAAAGGTTAAAGATTTCCTGTCTGGCGGGGATATTGAACCCACGACCTCCAAGATTTAAAGCGAGCCAAATACCGCTACGCTACGAAGGTTGTCTTATATTAATTATTTATCAACGATAAAAAAAAGTCACAGTGTGTACATGCTTGTCTTACCGTGCCAGTCAATGTGAGTGGTTGTCCGTCCTTGTACCACGTGACGACCGGAGTAGGTCTCCCAGTAGCTGTGCAGTTGAAGCGGACAGTACTGGCTCGCAGCGCCAGCTTGGACTGAGGGGGCAGCGTGATCTTGGGGGGCTCGGTTACTGTTACGTTGAAATTCTGCAAATAAATGGCATGTTAGTAACTAGATTCATAGAACTAGATATTGCCAGATGTGAGCCAGTGATTTCAGCCTTAATTAGACTTAATTAAGACTCTAGATTTTATTGAGTTTTCTCAGATAACTCTGATTTAGACAGCTTTGGTAGGTACGCGTGTGTGAAATTAAATGAAAATATAGTTTACTAGCTGCGCCCCGCAGTTTTATCCACGTCATGCTTTTCCAGTGGGTTGTATCGTGATATTTTGTAGCCTATATGTTATATATATATGTATATATATTATAATTCAGCTTATAAACTATCCGCGTGTAAACTTTCAACCAGACAGACGGAACTACGAGACATACAAACAGACAGACAGATCATAATGACCCATGGTCTTCCTGTCTTCAAAACCAGATAGCTCCTATAACATCACTCACCTTCACTAGGTCACTTCTGCCAGCGACCCTGCAGGTGTAAAGCCCCTCTGCACTGAGGTCCACTCGGCGAAGCGCGAGGACTTCATCTATGACCTCCAGCTCGTGGGTCTTGTCACCAGGGTGTACGAATTCCCAAATGAGCTGCAACAAAATAAAAGAACTTGTAGCACAAAACAATTTAATTTTGCCAAAATTATAGTGGCCTCATAAATAAGGCTGTTCTTTTTATGACTTACTCTTTATATATTTTGAGGATAAGGAGTAACACCTCGTTCCTTTGTCAGGAGAACTAGCAAAAGCCACGCGGCTAACTACACAAATGTGCACCCGAAAAAAAATTGCAAATAATGCCTATATTATCACCCGTCAAAAATCCTGTCACATTTTTCAGACTGCTTTTCCTGAGTTTTAGAAGAGAAACCAACTGACACTGCCCTGAAATCTGACGCAGTAATTGCTACAGTCACATTTGCATGGAAGAGAGTCAGAATAGACTAGCTACATCTCCCTAAGTATCTTATTGCCTTAGTCACCACCACCATCTCCAATACCCTGGTAATTTCCTAATTTTAGACAGAGACCTGGGCTTCTGGCTTCTACTCACAGATAGTCTGTATGTGATTTGTGTCCCTGAATGATGTGTTTGTAAGGTCCTCCAAGAAGACACAGGGATTAATTTGCTAGTTAGGGGTTAGTGCAAATTTTCATACTAATAACTTACCTCCGGTCTAGGCCACCCCACCACTGGGCACGCCAAAACCACGGATCTTCCATCTGGCACCTCGACTACACTCTCATGGTGGACTGGCAAGAAGCCAATCTCCTGGTCTTCTGCTTGTACCACCTCCAGTCTGCCGGCATGGCTCGTACGGGTTTTGTTAGCTTGCGAGTTTGTGGCTTTACATCTTGAAAAGAAGAATGAGTTATAATTACAATATAAAATATTTTTTGGCAAACGTAAAATACGAAGTTCCCCGGCAAATAGGCCGATGACCTGAAAAGGGTAGCCGGAGTACACTGGATGTGGAAGGTGAAAGACCGGGTGTTATGGCGCAAATTAGGGGAAGCTTATGTCTAGCAGTGGACAGATAAAAGCTGATTGATGGACATGTTACCTAGACGGGACTTTGCAATGGACACTATTTATTGCAGAAATATGGTCATTTTAATAAGGAAAGGGGAATAGGTTACTATTTAATTACCTATATGATCCAGCATCTTCTGCAGCTATGTCTAAAATTAGTAGTTCATTATTCAGCAAGTGGTATCTGAAAAGACACACGTTAATAATTAGTGCCATAATAACACATTTTCAAGTACTTTATATTTTGACCGAAACTGTAGAACTGCGCCTTAGGTAAGCGCGGTGGACGGGGGGCGGGTAGCGGTAAACGTAGACGGCGTACTGACGGAATTAAGTTGCCGATAGTCCCTCCGTCCGATTTCAGTCAATTTGTTACACAAATGTTTATATATGCAGAAGGGAAATATAATCATTTTTAAAAGAGAGTTTTACTGATTTTTTTATCTGTATACACTTTTTAACTTTCGCGTATCATAATAATATTGCATTGTTCTAAATTCACGTAAACACATTAATATCTGTAATAATTAGAGATGGGCCGACTAGCCGCCGACTAGTCGGGAAAGCCGACTATTCGGCATCGTTTGTAGTCGGCGACTAGTCGGCGACTATTCGGCAAAATATGCCGATTATGATCGGCGCATAACAAATGAAATAAAACAAATAATTTGTACTTGTTTTATAATTTCTAAACATTACTTAGGGTAGTTATCTAAAGTTACAGTCTTTACAACAAAGGAACGTATTAATCAGTCAGTAATTAAGCTCAGCGGCCGCGCGATGACTAAGCCGAGTGTTTACGAAAAAACCCCGAACACCTCCGACAAGTAGGTATTAGAATGATCATTGTCGATTTGTCGGCCGACTAATCGGCATTTTGAAAACCGATTAGTCGGCTAGTCGGTTAGTCGGCAAAAACTATAGTCGGCCCATCTCTAGTAATAATGCATCATATTTTTTTGGCAGTGTTTCTCAGTAATCGCCACGTCACGCATTGCACGATAGGAGAAAAAGTAAGACGATTCCATCCGAATAAATGTAACCTTTCTTAGGGATTCAATTAATTTGAATGAAAAATGTAATACCTATATAGGCCACCATTTTAGATTTTAGTAATATAAAAAAAAATGTAGTCACCTGTCGTCATGAGGCAAAGGCTCGCCATCTTTGAGCCACGTTATGGTGGCGGCAGGCCCCGAATTCACCTTGCACTTAAATACAAACGGTTGACCTATCCGCCCTGTACCATGATCAGGCTCCACCGTGATTTGTTTGTCTAGATCTGAAATAGAAAAAAACACATTCTTTAGAAATACGATAAACGCAATTGTATCTGTGATTAACTTATATTTATTACTAGCTGCGCCCCGCGTTCTGACCCGCGGTACTCTGCTCCAGTGGGTCTGAGCGTTATGTTTTCTATTTTAGGTATATGTTAATACAGCTTACAACCTATCCCCGTGCAAACTTTCAGTCAAATCCGTTCAGTAGTTTTTGCGTGAAAGAGTAACAAACATACATTGTTACAAATTTTCGCGTTTATAATATTAGTAGGATTACGAGAATAAGCACGAGTGATACCTGTTGTATCGCAAGCGTTAAAGACATAAAACCAGGCGGGGTGGATGCATTACATAATTATTGTTATTTTACACCACCTATGTACGCCTATCCCTGGTAGACATTGGCATGACTTTCAAAAATAGTTCAGTCTTCTCACCCCTTTTTCCTTTTTGTTTGTTGTCCGGTGGGAAATGCATTTACGCATTCCCACCGCCGCTGCAGCGTATTAGAGCGCTGGCGGTGGGATATGTGGGACTCGCCCTCTCCATAGCGTGCTATGCTAACTCATAACACGAGGAGATGACCCAACACTACTAAAATTTCCCGGACTACCCGACTAGTGGAGAGTGACAAATTATTCTGCTTGATCACTCCTGGCGGACAGTGATATTACTGTTTTAAAACATTCCTTATGGCTACCTCTGATGGACTCATAGAGAGAAAGAGAATGTCCTTTCATCTCATTTACGACTTAAAAATCTTAAAAGTCATCAATTCGCAATGCCCCAGCCACCGCCCAGAGCCAACTTGGCACGTTAGCACATGTTGCTTAGATGGTAATTTTTTTAACTTTTAAATAAGGCACTCTTTATTTTCTATAGCTGCACTGATGAAAAGAAAACTTTGCCTCAACTCGGTTTCAGTTATGTCAAATACGCCACGTATTTAAATACGGCGAAGTACGGTACGACTTAGGTTTAGGTACCGCACGTACTTGAAGGGAATCGTTCCCTCAAATACACGGTGTACTTACAATGATTGAGGTAGTATTTAACGAAACTTCTTATGCAACTGAGTCAACACAATATACCTGATTGAGTTAATATAATAAAGATTTGTCTTGCTTACTTATATTTTTCACACAACAACAATTCAATTCAATAGAAAAATACAGATATGTTTACTTACATCAACTTAATATAGTATTTATTTAAAGTTTATATTTTTTTCTGATGGACGTGCTTAGCACCATCTCTTATTTACCTGAACGAACCTTAGATTTCTTCTTCCTCAAAAAAACGGTTTTTGACTAAAATATTTCTACCCCAAAACTGAACCTCGTACCTACCTCTGCTCTTCTTCAATGTAACTGTCTCGAATACTGTATTTTTGACTCAATCGGCTTTCAATTGACCCAAATGCGTACAGGCTAAATACTTGGCGTATTTGGTAAAAAATCATTATTTTTATCAGTGTGTTGTTACTTCTTCTTCTTCCTCCAAGAACATATGTACAAAGTTTCATGATGATCGGTTAAGTAGATTTCGCGAGAAAGCGTAACAAACAAATTTACTGTTTTTTTTTACCAGTCTTGAATATAAGGAGCTAACTATATTTAACGTGTATTATTCCTTCACACTACATCACTTCTTCTGATATAGTTAATATTAGGAACCAACCCATTACCTTTACTGATAACCCCGACGTGATTCACATTTATAATATTAGTATGAGGCATTAGTAATAGCCTCGTGGCTAACTATATATCAATCAAGAAAGTTCTACGGTACCATTAACACACATAAGATTTCAATTTATTTGAAGATGTTTTATATTTTACTCAGTTACATAACCGATTTGTCACAATGTCAACAACGAATGTTTCATTGATAGCCCGAGGGTCACATTACTATTATATAATTAAAATAACAATAACTCGATAACCTTTGTCAGACATTTATCAATTTTAAAATGCGCAGTATTTGTTAATATGTGCGCAAACTAGACTAAAATATTTTGAATACGATATTTTTGTTTTAAGCAAAAAGTACATTGTACTCGATCTTTTAACTACGAGTATCTACGAAGATGCTACGAATGCTACGTACGCTACGAAAGCTACGATCGCTGCGCATACAAATTATTATGCTACAGATGCGTTTTATTTAATGTAATGAGTACTTTGCCCGACATTTTGCTAAGAATAGATATTCAAAATGACTTTCATAACATAATAAAACTCTATTTTCTCCAAAAATGTCATATAGCACCGGGTGAAGTTTGCCCTTAAAATCGGACGTGCTTCTGTTTATTTCAGTTGAAGTTTTAGCCATTTAAATGAGTCTAATTAAGCAATTTTTTAGCCTAAATATGTATTGGCCCTTAAATTCAGGCGATAATCCATTAATTCTAGGTGTTGCTAAGCTTTTGACAATTAATTGTGTAAACATACAGATCAGCGGTTGATAAATACCCGTAGCGGTTTGTGAACACCTTGTCAAATAACGATGTATAGAGCTGATATAGTCAGAGCTACTACCTCTGTAAATACTGCGGAAACAGCTAATGAAAACCTTTATTAGAAAGTATTAATTCAATATCACTACATAGTATAAAACAAAGTCACTTGCCGCTGTCTGTCCGTCCGTATGTATGCTTAGATCTTTAAAACTACGCAACAGATTCTGATGCGTATTTTTTTTAGATAGACTGATTCAAGATTTCAAGATATTCATTGTATGTATAATACATCAGCATTGCACCAGTGCGAAGCCTGGGCGGGTCGCTAGTTTATTATAATTTGGTTTTATGCATGTATTAGTTATATTATACTTGTAGTTGGTTAGAATAAATGATGTATCTCGTCATATTGATAATACTATAGTTTGTAATCAATATAAACGTATCAAGAAGACAATTTTACATCTTATGTATCAATTAATGCCAATAACTATGTCCATGTCCTACGACTGCCAGTGATTCCTTATGGGTGAAGGGTTCGCTGCTAGGTGTGTACAACCACACATAACAGTAAACTTTTCTCAAAAACATGGACATATAAGTATAAAATGCGTTTGATAATGTGTAAGCCTATCTACTTGGTCGACAGTAAATGCACCAGATGACAAGGTGAAAAATTTGCAATTTTGGTATTTAATAGACATTTTGGCAAAATTCCTAAGCTTAGTCATCATAAGGTCAAAATCTTGGAAATAGTATTTATTGATATTCCTTAGTCTCCTACTACAAATAACTTACGTGAATTTAATTAACATAGGCCTGTTTTTCGTGAAACAAATAATCAACTAATTTCATAGATAAAAATGCCAAATGCCCCTTTAAATACCATGAAATGAGCCATAATAACATATTAAATTATACACAGTTTAGTGATTGATACTAAACACACCGCCCCGTCTCCGCCCCGTCTCCGCACCGAACCAAATTCCGTATGTTTTCACATTTATAAATTAAAATTGAATGTTACACTTAGATCAAAGGCTCGTCCTGATTGACTGAAACCTTCTTATTACAGAATCAAAGACCTGAAATGTTCAAATCACTTTAGATGTTTCCAGGCTGCCAATTTGTTTGTGCTAACAAATCCATTACGGAAATATTTTACCCTAGCTTTGTCTCGCGGTTTCGCTCGTGTCCAAAAAAATGTACTACGTATGTTTAGTCCAAATTTTTCTGGGATATATGTAGCCTATTACAGATTATGATCTATATCTGTGACAAATTTCATCCGAATCAATAAGTACTGCTTTCTTTCTGTACTTAATTTAGTATTATTTAGTTATAAAACATCGTTTTATAAATAAATAATACTATAATATAATTTTTATCATAGACCATAGGGCCATTTAAAGGGGTGGTGTCTTAGACACCACGTTTGTCAGGCGGGTGGGTGACCGCAGTTGTGATTATATTGCAAAATGCGAAATGTTGCTGCCCGTTCCCTGCCCTATAGATGATGGATATACGATTATTATAGATGATGTTATAACAATCGGGACCAACGGCTTAACGTGCTTTCCGAGGCACGGAGGGTAGTCCCTCAACCAATCAGACCCGCAAAGAAATATTTGTGTAAATTCTAAGCTTTTTTTTCGGGTCAGGTTGGTTGAGGGATTCCGTTGGTTCCGATTGTTATAACATCATCTATAACAATCGTATATCAAGGAACGGGCAGCAGCGATTCCGTGTGTGGTACAACATAATACTGCGGTCACCAATCCGCCTGCCAAGCATGGTGACTATGGCAAATACCCTCCCTCGGGAGGAGGCCCATGTTCAGTAGTGGATGTTATACGGGATGATGATGATCTACCGTTAAAGGATGACACATATTATTATTTTGTAGGCACCTTATTACTAGTAATATACAGGATCGTTCATTTACGCCCATGTCTCTCAATACCCCACGCGTTCTATTATTGGAAAATCCAATTACAACACTTCTTTGTATTTGTTCATAGGCTTAGGTCTACTGAACAAGATTTCATTGAGAGAACAGGAAAAAAGGTAGGTATAGAACACAAGCGACTGAGTTTTGTATGAATTGGACCGCTATTGTTATCGTGGTTAAGAGGTAATGTAGTAAGTTTAACTCATAGACACCGCATTAACTTCCACATCTGCTGAGAGGACACAGGATCAGCACAGGCCGTAAACATAAAAGCAAAATGGAACGTAAATTTTTAAGATAGTTGTTATATCATGAGGAAATGCATGATTTACTTCATACTTATATGTGAATACATAACATTGATATGCCCATTGAAGTTGCAAAAGCCTCTTGGCTAACTACATATGACTGTCCGAAAAAAAAACATAACATAATATTGACGCATTATTAGAAGCTATTATAATACGGGATAAAATATAATGACCAGCAAAAATATATACTTGACACCAGAAAAATAAAGTCTAAAATTATAATAGTACTAGCTATTTTAGTCACGACTGCACTTCAAATTGTATTCGAACACCAAATTTAGTTAATGATCACCAAATCTTAGCGAGCAAATTATTGCGCTATTTCTACCTTAATAAAATCAATGAAAAATGACAATCGGTTAGGTTAGGTTAGAGCTGCGGCCATACAACGCACGAGCCGAGCGAGCGAAGCAAGCGGTGCCGCGGCAGCGGCCGGCGAGTACCAGAACCGAATAGTAAATTAGTAAAACATTTAGGTACTTTTGGTGATCATTTACTACTTTTGGGTTAACAATGATTTATTTGGAGTCAGTTTGCTTAAATACGATAGCGAAATGTTAAAACTTTGGTTACAATTTTACATTAAAATGCGGGTTTAATTTTGGTGATCATTTTCAATTTTTTTCTGTTATATGTTACTATATCTGATGGTAAGTTAAACATAAGCCTTATAATACTACATAAAAATAACTTTCCGCGTAGGGTGTCGCTCGCGCAGCTCCCGTTCCCGAGGGAACTTCATAATTAAATATAGCCCATGTCATACAGGGATAGTGCAGCTTCCCAATGGTGAAAGAATTTTTCATATCGGTCCAGTAGTTTTTGAGTTTATTCATTACAAACATACACACATACAGAAATACAAATCTTTCCTTTTTATAATATTAGTATAGATTAAGAAGTTCTGACGGCAACGGGAGATGAGCGGGTGAAACCTCTGTCAGCTAGTCAATCAAAATAAGGAGAAGTAGAACATTTAAAAAAAAAAAAAAAAAACATAGCTTTAGTACGCTCAATAAGCTACTCAATTGGGAAACTCTTCACCTTACAGAATACTACAGCATAATGTTACTTATTATTGTTTAGTGTCGTATTCCTGTGCGTGTGTAAGGTCGCTAGATGACCTCTGGTAACCTCATCTTTGCACGGAAAAGGAAAAATTACTGGCAGGACCTTTATGTTTGGACCCATAAGATGGAATTGCATGACCCGGCAAATTATTAGAGGAATTAAAAAAAAATCGGAGATCTCGAATAATACTAACCAAAGGTATTGTCTTTATCTTAAGTGGTCTACATACGAATATAATTAAATGTTTCTGTTTCCTGCCTTTACTAATTGAATCGTATAAGCTCCAGTTCGAAGAGTTGGAGAATATTAGTCCTAAGTTAGACAGTGTGGAAAGTTTCGCGTGTTATTGTAATTTTAATTAAATAATTTGATAAGTGGTAGTTACTTCTTATACAGTCTTATGACTAATAAGCTGCTACCCGCGACTTCAACAGCCCGTTTAGGTCCACAGCTGAACATGGGCCTCCTCTTAACAAACCTTGACATGCCAGGATCGTTAATCCCTTAACGATCTACGAACGATGATATTGCCATAATCAGTTAGCTTGGCAGGCGGATGGGTAACTATCCTTAAGCTATCCTTTCCTAATAGATGCTGCTACCTATCCATCAGCTGAATATCCCTTGTTGTCTTTTACGACACCCATGGGAAGACTATTTCAAGCCGGAAACCACACGGCTAAGTGATAATCCGCGTGAAAAAAAAAATATTAAAAGTTATCTAGAGATGAAAGTAGCTAGTATGAAAGAAGAGAGAATGGCTCACTTTAAGGCCGCGTCCTGGACGCCTGCGGGCGAAGCGGGCGGCGCGGGCGGTGCCCAAGGAAAACCTGCCGCCCGCACCGCTGTCGTCGAGAACAGCTTCACACAAATCTATGAACTTTGATAAAGACGCGCGTGCCGTAGCCCGCGCCGCCCGCTGGCGTCCAGGACGCGGCCTGAGCCACGGAGGTTGTGGGATCGATCCCCATCTTGGACAAGAAATGTTTGTGCCAATTCTAAAACTTCTAAGCATAAGGATATTACAGGCTGACTCTATTGTCTTCTTTGATTTTTGGAAATATGTAGTAGGTACAGGACCAAGTTTTAGGGGAGCAACTGCCCCCCACCTCTCCCCTGCCTTGCCTCTATACTCCCATGCATAAATATAAGAGATGGGCCGACTATAGTATTTGCCGACTAACCGACTAGCCGACTAATCGGTTTGCAAAATGCCAATTAGTCGGCCGACTAATCGGCAATGCCGATCATTCTAATACCTATTTGTCGGAGGTTCGGGCTTAGTCATCGCGCGGCCGCTGAGCATAATTACTGACTGATTAATACTTTCCTATGTTGAAAATACTGTAACTTTAGATAACTACTCTAAGTAATGTTTAGAAATTATAACACAAGTACAAATTATTTGTTTATTTTATTTTTTTATGCGCCGATCATAATCGGCATATTTTGCCGAATAGTCACCGACTAGTCTCCGACTACAAACGATGCCGACGACGATGCGGCTTTCCCGACTAGTCGGCGGCTAGTCGGCCCATCTCTAATAAATATATAACAAAAAATCCATTCTTTTGTCCGTATACCAAGTTGACCCGAATACATTTACTTTTATGATAAATTAAGTTATGGCGAAGTTTCCAACATTACGCTATTACCAAGTTTGTTAAGAGTTCATGAATAAGGAAGGCAGTTCATTATGAGACATTATTTTCAATGTGTTAAAACGAAGTTCGGTTGTTTATGACTTGTTACAGCCCACGGTTTGAGCCGCGTAGTTGGCTCGCTTTAAATCTCGGAGGTCGTGGGTTCGATCCCCACACCGGACAAGAAATCTTTGTGTAAATTCTAAGATTTCTTTCAGGGTCTGGTTGGTTGAGGGACTACCCTCCGTGCCTCGGAAAGCACGTTAAGCCGTTGGTCCCGATTGTTACAACATCATATATAATAATCGTATATCAAGGAACGGGCAGCAGCGTTTCCTTGTATATTCAACATAATACTGCGGTCACCAACCCGCTTGCCAAGCGTGATGACTACGGCAATACCCTCCCTCGGGAGGAGGCCCATGTTCAGCAGTGGACGTTATACGGGCCGATGATGATGATGATGATGATGAGCGCGCTATTATATTGTTTAATTATAAGTTATGACACTTGACCTAACCTAACCAATCGAGACTATGCTAAGTACTGTTGTAACAAAACGAAAAAAACTTCAACTTCACTAAGACCTGTTGAACTTAATTGGTTTAGGTTTAGGTTATTTTGTTTAACCATCCGAAACCTCGTTAGTTAATCAACTAACTAGAAACTTAAGTTCACTCAAGGTAACCTAACATTTTACTGCGATCACCAGTCCACGGTCCAGGTTATGGCAATGACCCTGGCATTAAAAACTCTACGTATCGCATCCTCGCTACTGCAGGGAACATGATTGTATGTTCACCGCGGCAGTAGTAGGGTATGTGGGACTAGCTAACTCTCCAAAAATAATCCACAGCGCGCTGCTTGGGAGAGGGTGCCCACTAAAAACCCCCAGAGTGTCCCTTCAACCGCCGCTATTTAGGGTCCTATGTACCCTATTAGCTTTTTATGTTTTTTTACCGCGGTAAAATAAATTACGTATCCCAAAGCCAAGGGTATGTGAAACTCGCACTTCTTTCTCCAAAAACATGACAAAGCTCACCCACTAAAAATCGCCCGGGTGTTTCTTTTTCCACCAATAAGGACCGGGCACTTATTTTGGGTGCTAGCTAGAAGTAATACTAATATTAATTTCAAGTACTCACGAACAAACTTCAAGTGGACGGGATAGCCGAGGACGAACCCTGCCTGATGCTTGACAGCACACTGGTAGACCCCCTCAGCGCTGCCATCCTTCTTCTTTGGCACTTCCAGAGTGCCATTGTTTAATATTCTGAAACTGAACATCATACAATTATTAGCAGAATAATCATGATCCTGATTGAAATTAGTGACATGACAGAGACTATGAAGGAGGCATTGACTACTGCGCTAGGCTACGAAGATATCACCAAGTTCTTAAGTTACCGGTGTCCCTAAAACCGGTGTTTGGAGCACCTAGCAGGTTTTGAGTTGCAAAGTCGCAATAGAGAGACAGATTCTAGAGTCCTCTGCGGCAGTGGTGATACGTAGTTTCCTCTGGAGGAAAACCACTTTAACTTCTTTGTTTCGGTAGTCACAAAATTACACTATGACAAACATAAGCGTTATGTATAATACTATGACAAATATAACATATACTCAATATGTTATGTATCCGGTATGTGGGACACTTCCTCTACATAGCGGTGGTATGCTCGGCATACCACGAGGAGGCGACCCTACCCACTAAAACACCCCGGGTACTCCTCCGTCCGCCGTTGGTGAGGGGCTCAGAAACAGGAACCTGGTTTTCTGGGACTGTCTATCAACCTGGTACTTCGGTCACAAACCCATCTACTGTGCATGGTGACTATGTCTACATGTCCTGACTTTGTGCCACAGTGCATGCTGCATTATGATGAATTTACATCAATATCCTCACCTCTTAACCTCTTCTCCATTCCTTGTCCAAACATACAGCTTGGGGCGCGGTCTCTCATCATCAAGGGGCGGCGGGGGGCGCCGCGCCGGGATCCTGTCGGCGCCAGGCACCACACACGGCAGCCACGCGCGGGGAGACGACCACCACGTTATAGGCACATCTGTGGAGTAGAGGATCTGTTATTAAGACTACTCTTACTGATTGTAGTGCTCTTGGTGGAGGTGATCAGCTCAATAGATAGACCTACTCCAGAAAACTACACCAACAACGTTCCAAGAAGCATACCGACGGGCACAAGACCGAAATAACTGGAGTAAGTTGAAAAAAAGAAAAATAGACGAGGTCACGAACCTCAACCACTGAGGAATTGACGACAAGAGAGAAATTAGTAGTCAATAAGTTGTAAAAGTGAAACAATGATATTTTAACTACAAATCATATGATTTGTAACTATGTAGTTCAATGTCATTTATTAATAGCAATGGCTCCCGCTGACCATGACGGAAGTCCATGTTCAGCAGTGGACAACGCAATGATATGTTGATGATGATGAATCTATACTAATATATAAATCAGAGTCTGTTTATTTGTTAGAACGCGCTTATCTCAAGAACTAGTAAACCAATTTCTGAAATTCTTTTAGTTTTAGATAGCCCATATACTTATGTAGGAAGGCTACAGGCTATAATATATTATAAAGTTTCTAAGGAAACGGAAGCTACGCGGGTGAAACAGCGCGCGGAAGCTAGTTATTACTATGACGTCTTCACTGTAAGATTAATCTTAAGAGAATGTGTATATCTAATATATTAAAAAACAGTCTGTCTATAAGAATATTTACCCCAAAACTAATTAAGCCTTAATAAGCCAGTAATTACCAATATTTTCAATCAAAATAGAATACTTACCAAACTTTAATTAAAACTAACGAAGTAATTTAATAAATTAATTAAGAATATACCAAAAATATAACTCAAAGGACATTAATTTATGTCGTAAATATAATTGAATATCTAATACATTTATAGCTTCGGAAGGTTGTTAATTAGGTAATTTAATTTCGTGATATAGAAAGACATGCTGGAAAAACTGCTGGAAATACCAATAACTGTATTGGTAGAATGGATAGAAACATCATCATCATCAGCCCGTATAACGTCCACTGCTGACTGAAAATTTGTGAGGAAACCGGTTGTCATGGAATGGGCATGTGTTACGGAGAAATGAGGAAAATATCGTGAGGAAAGTTTTTAGAATGAATGTGATCCACTACCAGGCCGTGTTACACTAAATGGGAAACCCCTATCTTATATTAACACAAAATATCAGAAATATTACAATTAAACCAATATTATCCAAAAAATATACATTCATAACAAGCGAACCGACAAAACATACATTATATACTATCATAATAACATAGGTATATAATATAAATCTTCAATAAAAAATACATATTCCGATATGTTAAACTAACAGAAATATTAAAAGTGTATATATACAGATAAACATGAATTTAATAAAAGTATGTTTTACTTTGCTAAGTTATACACGAGATAAATCATTGAATATACAGGGTTATAGGTAAAGTTGACCTAGATAAATTAAGGGCGTGTAGTGCCTATTAATTCTGAATGATTTGAATATGAAACCCACTACCCCAAACCTAACCGTTTTCAAGATATCCGACTTTAACTTTTTTAAGCAATTTGCCAATTTGTTTGCTAATAGATGAGGTATTCTAAAATGAGTGAGTGTGATTATTGTTATTATTAGATTTTATATGTAAAATAAGATGTTTTATGAACCAACATTCTGAATCACTTAACATTAAAATTAAAAAAGTTATTTCCTTTGAGAATATTAAAAAAAAATTGTGACAGACATTCGGCAGATGTGCCTAAAAATATCTACGTTTCATCAGCTATCCAGCGAGGTATAACAATCTAGGGTTTTATTCCAATTCATAGAAAAAATTTGGGCACTACGCGAGGTATTACGAGGGTTTTATTAAAAATTATGGTCATTACACGCCCTTAATGGATCGAGATCGGCTAAATTCAAAGTCAATCTTGATTCATATAGACACATTTAAAAATATATTAAAATAATGTTCTTATGATGCGTCCTTTTTTATTTATTTTTTCCTACCACCAGTTCTGGACGTGGACTCAGTGGAATCCTTTTTTTTTTCAATAGTTTTGATATTACAATCAATTTATCAGTATTTCATCAAAGCAAGTAAACTTTACCTGTAACCCTGTATAAGAATAATAAACGGTAGAAGAATAACAAACCATGTTCATGCGAAGACTTATACTTAGAAATAGAATTGAGTTTAATAACTGCTTAGGTACTTACTCGAAAGTGCGAACCAAAATATATACCTTCTCTTTAAAAGTGAAAAAAAAAATCACGTACCTACTAGAGTGATTATGTTAGGGAAGATTTTTTTTTTATTTTTTGGCATAAAACAAATAAAATTATATTATTATAATACATGTCGATTTATGCTTACGTTTTAAAGAGGAAATATTTGATTGTTTGTTTATTTGCATTGAATAGTCTCCGGAACTAATGGACCTATTTCAAAAAATCTTTTACCATTAGAAAGCTACTTTATCCAAGAAGCTATGTTTAACGGCTATATTTATTGATGAAGATGCCATTGGAACGGGAATGAGGAATAAAGTTTTTTACTCTACAAGCTAGTCGAATTTCAGAGACTGACTGAAACTCTGTGTTTGTCTTATATATTTAAAGTAATATTATTTTACAGAAATTTCTTCACTATCACTCAATCACTACTTGTGATATTTACTACGGAAGGCATATATTTTGGACGCACCTTATATTTGAAGTAAAGCTCTCGTTTGATGATAAGTCTTGTGTCACAAGTGATTACTAACCGGCAAAATGTAGCTCCACTATTCTGTGTAGACGTTAAGGTGAAACGTTCGCGGTTTTGGTATTTAACAGGCACTTTGTACGAATATGGCTATTCTTGTCTTATAGACTAATAGATTATTTATGTTGCGAATGTTCAAAGGGAAATAGGTTTATTTTTAGTCTTCATTGAGTCAAAAACTTAAGAAAAGCCTCGTGAATATCTCTCGTCAAAATGATATATATTGTTAGCTTTGTATGGAAATTCCTTACACATTAATGTACATAAACCTATTATTACCTTTTAAGTTCAAAAATAAATAATCTTTTAATTTAACACATTAAAATTACCTTAAAGTTGTCTTGTGCTGAGCACAAATATTTTGTAGTGTTCTTGTAATGTCCTTCTTGATGAGACTTCATTAATAAATACGTATATACTTACATGTATTCAATAATCCGATTCTAGACACCAATTTTTGTTTTAACAAAAATCTTCGTTTGCTTTCTCCTTCTATAGTCCATAAACTAGCAAAAGTTAGTATGGATTTCGATGCCAAGGTTTCATTGATACGGCGACAGTGACACAGCGTGCTACAGCGATGCAGCGTGCTACAGCGATGCAGCGTGCGACAGCGACGCAGCGTACGACAGCAACGCATCACGCGACTACGAACTGTGACTACAAACAGATAAAATTCACTTGTCGTTTCTGGACTGCGGCCTCTGATATATATTTATATGAGTTTGTTTTCACTAAATCGCCATACCAGTGAGTTCCCAGCCTAGATAAAACCATGTGGCGCTGCTAGTTGCGTCTGGTAAAGTAAATTACCATAAGTGACCAGACACGGTCTTTAATATGACACAGAATCAGGCTTTATAGCAACCTCGATTAAAAGATAGAAACAAGAAATGCAACACTAACTTACATTATTAAAAAATAAGTCATACAACAAAAAAAACCGCTACAAATATGCGCCAAAAATAAGGACTCGCTTCACCATAAAGCCACCTATAACAATAACCTAATGAATTGTTTATTGCTTCTCTTGTCAACCCAAGTTATGTACTTATTGGACATGTATCCAATGACAGCACGTATAGCAACTATCCATTGCTATAAGAATTTCAAGAATAAAACACAAAATAACCAAATACCACCAATCAAATTAAAAACATCCACAAACTATCTAATAACAATATGACTAACATATAGAATATACGATATATATAACGAATAGAATAGATAAAGCGACCGTAGCCCAATGGCTAGGGCGTCGGACTTGTGATCTTGTTGTCGCCAGTTCGATCCACACCGACGTCAACCCACTCGTAACACAAGCATTTTAGCTTAGCACGTCGGGTAGCAAGAATACTAGTAGACTGCAAAACCATTAAAAAAACTTATAGAAAAACAAAATAGATTTCCTCTTGTCATTAAATTGTACTAGAATTAAGATGCCTTTGGGAAATACAAAGGGTTATAAATAAGGGAAATAACCCTTTAAATATATCAAACTGAAAAATAAGCTTCATTTGTCAAGGAAAATACCTCTTTTTATATTATAAACCGGTAACTTAAGCTGTATGCACTTGTGAATGGTGAGTAAATAAATTTCTACAAAAAAAATTTATCACACATGTGGATTTAAAAAAAAAAAAAAAACTATAATTAATGTATCGTTTACTGCTGGATTTAATGTTCGGCAGTGAACGTTGCATTAGCTGGTCACAATAGAAAATTAAAAATTGGTTCATCATCATCATCAGCCCGTATAACGTCCACTGCTGAACATGGGCCTCCTCCCGAGAGAGGGTAGTTGCCATAGTCACCACGCTTGGCTTACCTATTTTTAATTAATTTTATATGCATTGTTAATTTTCTTGACAAGTACAAGTGTATGTAAATACCTAAGTGCTGAATAAAAATCGTTTATATCGTTGGTAGACCACTATTTTCCGTATGTGTTTTAAAAGGAAAGCTTTTCTATATATATTTTTGGGCGGACCGGTTCATCTATGATGATGATCATAAAAGAAACTAAGAAAATAAACAAGCTGCATAAAATATCTTACAGTTAGAGTTTCAATACAAGGGCATGTACAATCACCAGGTCTTTCAACTCTCTCGGACTGAAATACCTAGAGACGGTCATGTTATATCCCGCGATATACCATGACCGGGGACAATATCTGAGATACAAATAAAAAATAAACACCTCTCTGATTGTGATCTGATATTAACATTGAGAAAATATGAATAACTCAGTTTTTTTTTTTATTAGTCTGAAAACAAAAATCAAGAAAAAATTCTCATCAAATTTTCCACGTCAACAGTTCGAAGAAAAGTTATTTCTAAACAGAAGTCCCTAATTACCTATTATGCTAAATCTTTACGTTAAACGGATATTAAAAAAGTTAATTACACTATAGTTGGTGACAACTAAGAAAACTGCGGTGAAATTAAAGATAATTACAAATTCTCAACAGATTTTATTTGTGAATAATGAAAAAGAAGATGAAATAAAGCCTAAATCTTATTTTGGACATCTTATCAATGTGACTCGCACATTGATTGATAAGATCTCACACTTCTAGGTCTCAGAAGCCACTTCCACTGAGCCACCGGTAAGATCCTTTTAAAAACGAATTCGGATCGGCGATCGCAAATCCAATTTGCGATAATGTGGTCGCCGGTTCGATGATGATTGACGAAGATCTTTATAATATGTTGTTGCTCTGTATTTTTCTAATTGTTTAGTAATGTGATAAATATAAAAATACACGTCTAATATTTTTTAGTAATCTAACTGACGGAATAAATAGATTTTTTTAGTCTTCCTCCCTATTCTAGGTATCCAGGTAATCAGTAACCTCCTCAAGAACTTCTAATACATAGGTACAGAAATAAGATAAAGCCCACACACAACCGAAATGGAATTTGTTTGGTAATAACTTCCAAACTTGACATTAGTTCGTGTGCCTTCGTTTCCGCTTCATTCACTATGGTTTCTGACATAAATTACTTTCGCAAACAATATTTATAAATGAATATTAGGTAATTTGAGGTGAAATTCTTCAGTTGTACATATCGAAGATAAATATACTAATTAAAGGCATATTTGACAAGACATCGCAAATACACTTATTTACAAGGTGTAACGGAAAGGGTATATACCTAGAAAGAGCAAGGCTTCTTTGGATCATAACAAACGATATGGCATATATCTCTACAAGTCAGGAAGTAATGATTTTTTTAAATTCATAGATACCAGAAACCAAACTTTTCAAATTGAAATAAATACATCACTAGCACTCAATCAGCTGATCAACGAACTATTTGCAAGTAAAAATAAACCTCTTACTCCTATTTCTGAATAAAAGGTTCCGCTTTTTAAATTGGGGTATTATATTTTGAGTTGAAACCCTTGCCATATCGTTTGTTATATATGATCCAAAGAAGCCTTGCTCTTTCTATGTATATACCCTTTCCGTTACACCTTGTATATTAACATATAAAGAAGAAAGAAAGAAAAAAAAACATTTTTTTACGGCACTTTATAGGTACATGACAAATAAATATATAACAATTAGATATGTACAGTTGAAATGTTTGTTTAAATCTCAAGAACATCAGTCCGATTTGAAAAATTCTTTCAGTGTTAGATAGCCCGATCATTGAAGAAGGCTATAAGCCATATTTAATTATTAAGTTTTTACGGAAACGAGAGGTATGCACGTAAAACCGCACGCGATATCTAGTTTTCTATATAGAACATGTTAATAAATCATTGTCATGATGGCAAGACGCCTTAAATATGATCAAAATTGAGTCTTTCTCAAAGATAATTTCAATACGCTTGGCTTAAATTAATAAACGTGGACTCACGAGCCTTTACCCCGTTCCTCTGAAAACCTCATCATAAAATATGCCTTTAGAAATAATAATCTTTCAGAATTCCTCAAAATGTAGAATATCTATATGAAAAGCTAGCTGCACTCTAGTTTTACCTTTATTTTTTTTATTCTGCCCCATTAGGTCGGACCGTGTTTTATAGCCTATATGTTAACCTAGTTTATAAACTATCCCCGTGGAAAGTTTCAGCGAAACCGTTCCGTTCAGTAGTTTTTGCGTGAAAGAGTAACAAACATATTACATAGATACATTCTTACAAACTTTCGCGTTTATAATATTAGTAGGATCAGTGAGATAGTAGATTATTTTGAATGTATTTATCTGTCCCAACATAACAGTACCATCTAGCTTAAAACGGTGACATTCAAACAGCATTTAAACCTTTCGGACCTTTCCATTCAAAGTAATGAGTGGACCAGGAAATTGGCAGTTTACCCTCTTTGTGCCCAATTCTTTTACCCTTTTACACGGATATCACTTAAATCCTTGCTTCTGAAGTGTAACAAATTAGGAATTTTATTATGAATTATTAAATAAGTTTTCCTAGACGTAAGAAAATGGGTTACAAGTGTGCTTATAGGGAATTTATCAGAATTTCCAGCAGTACATATAATGTGCGTTCAGAATACATGCCTTTGACAACAGTTACGGAATAATTAAGTGAGGGACAAAAATTAAGAAATAGTGCAGAATTGGCTTCCCGCGCACGGTTTCACCAGGTCCCATAAGGACTTCATAATCAAATATTACCTTCCTCGATAACTGGGCTATCTAACACTGAAATCAATTTACAAATCGGATCATTAGTTCCTGATATAAGCGCATTCAAGCCAACAAACAAACTTATCAGCATTATAATATATTAGTATAGATAAATTATAATGACTTTGCCCATTCAATTTTGATTAGTTGAGGTAGCTCCGTGCCTCGAAAAGCGCGATAAGCCGTTGGCCTGAATGTTATTCTAACGGCCCGATTGATAAAGCGGGCTACGGGAACGGCCTGTAGTGTTTCTCTGTATTTTACAACAAAATACTGCGATCAGACACGGAAGAATGCAAGCAGGCTATAGTGCCCGCGCCGGCAAAGCTATACACCTTCGCCTCGTGGGACTCGTCCTCTCCATAGCGGTGGTATGCTAATCATGCTACGAGGAGAGGACCCTACACCACTAAAACCCCCCGGATACTCTTCCGTCCGTCGTTAATGAGGGCCGGGTACGCTTAGCAAATCAGGCAAAGCTACTTTACCTACCAAGCTGCCTAGCTTAGATAAAACGTCAAACACGTAAGCTACTGCACCTCGCAAAGAACAAACTAAGCATAATAATTGGTACAATAACGGGACTCTGCTGCTTAAAGCACCTGGCTAACCTATGAATAACAGCAGAATGCAGAGGATGCATGGAGGCTCTTGAAACACTGGCACACGTAATTCTTGCCTGCAAAAGCGTATGTCAACCGCCTAAAGAACCCAAACTCAATAACCGAAGCCCTTCAAAATATAAAGGTTTTGATAGACTTTTGAGAAAAATATCAAGTTGTTGATATCTTTGGGGGATTATTGAAGAAAATATTAAGCTCTTAATATAGTTTTGGGGGATTTTCGATGAAAATATCAGGGGGTTGATAGAGTTTTGGGGTTCGAATCAAAATCAGGACAATCATACAAAGGCCCACTTAAGAAGTCCTTTTGCCCAACTAACTAACTAATACTGCGGTTACCAACTTGCTTGCCAACTATGACACAACACCAATACGGATTGATGACGATGAACTAATAATTAAACGATAATAGCTTTGAAATAACATTTGAAAGCATTATCTTACAACTCTCAATGTACGAGTACTTCATCAAAACACCCATTCATTTAATTTATTTACACTTAAATCATTTCAAAGTCCGATTTCCACTTCAACATTTAGTGTACATATAGAAATTTTCATTTAACACAACTTTCGGAAATAGATCTCGAATATTCTGCGAGCTCACAAATTACAAAGTTTGTGAAGAATATTTCTTGAAATGTTTCATTAAATTAAGATCTCCTATTGGTACTTTATATTAAATGGGAATTTGAGATGAATACGATACAATTTTAGTGACTTATTGTTTGATAAATATTTGCCGAAGTATAAAAATTATGAAAAGAAAAAGGATTCCTCTGAGTTTTTTGCCAGTTCTTTTCAGAGTTCTCGTTCAAAATTGGTAGTAGATAAAAGGGACGCATCATAAGAACATGATCTAAAATATTTTAAACGGTCTATATGACATGAGGCCCGCGCGTCGCACAAACATAGTTTACTGGCCACATGTGGCCTGCGAGTCAAAGTTTGACGACCACGGGCTTCAACCATTCAGCCACGATGACTCTAAACCGATAGAAATTTATCAATATTTATTTTACATGTACGTATTTATGGGAAACGTAAGTTCTATAATTATGAATCTCAATTTTTAATTTTTATATTCGTTTAGCATTACGATATAATGTTGAAAAATGTAACAAATATCAATATTGTCTGTCTGTCCCGTTCGAATCTCATTAATTATTAAACTGTTGTTTCCGGAAGTATTCGCTACGTGGCGCTGTGTGCTTTAACTGCACAGGTCAAGGTTAATATAGTTGTCTCTTTTTCACGCTACGCATTTATTGTCCATCTCTTTCGCACTTGGGTTACCACGTTAATGCGTGTTCGCCAAAATATATTTCGCGGTTTATTTATTGGTAAAATAACTACTTATACTTTTTATTACACACAGGTTCAAAATAAAATATCAATGAAGATATTAACTAATCAACTATTTAAAAGTAAGACTTTTAAATAGTTGATTAGAGAACTCGTTTAACTCTAGTTAAAAGTTAAACGAGTTTTCATGATTAGCCATTTCGATGTGATTGTCATGTCAGTTAATCTACGACACGGTAACATTATCTAATGTTACTGTGTCTACAATTAACATATCGGCGTAGCTGAAACAGTCTCTCTTTAAGTATCGAAGGTCATGGATTCCATTCTCACACCGGACAAGATATGTTTGTATCAATCTAGAATTTATTTCCGGGTCTGGTTGGTTGAGGGTCCATGCCTCGGAAAGCACGTTAATCTGTTGATTCCAATCTTTATAACATCATCTATAATAATCGTATACCAAGGAACGGACATTTTCGGACGGACATATGTAGTAGCCACGAGGCCTTTACTACTTCACCGGGCATAACCTGCCAAGCGTGGTAATATCCCTCAACGACCCTAGTTTACCAAAGTCTGTTAAGAGGAGATCCATGTTCAGCAGTGGACCCACCACCGGTCTTCTGAGCCATGGCGCATAGTCCATGTTTCGCTTTGAGTTAAAAAACTAATGGCCAGCTTAGGTATGTAACAAATGAAATAACTTATCATTATTATTAATAAGTTGAACAATTATTAATAATGAGGACAATAAAATGTAGTTAACCGAACATCTCACTTAAGTGGCGCGATGTCAATAACAATATCAACTATTAATTAATGGTTATTGTAATTTAATTCGTAACATTGATTAATAATTAGGTTCTTTATTGGTCTATCGATTTATTGTATTGCATAACAGTTTTAGAATAACTGTTTAAATGAGGTTAGAGTTGGCGCCTTTTAAAATCGAAATGGTTTCTAATACCCAGCGACATGATTTAGGTATATCCTTTAAACACGAATTAAAATTACTTTGAACCAGTCAGAGGTGCCAAGTTTTTTTTGTATTGTAAGGCACTTGAGGTCATTTTCCCGTGTCTATACACAGGTATCAACTGTTAGAGGGAGAATAAAAAAAAAATGTTTATGTTAACATACTTATTGTTTTGAGTAGTACCTATTAGGGTAGTATTAAAAATCGTCCTTCCAATTTTTTTTTTATTCACTACTCCCGCACTTTATAAATAAATCCCTGTGTCGCGGGGGACTTCACGAATAATTCTGAGTTTAGGCGTGGTATAGGTCTATACCACGCCTAAACTCAGAATTATTCGTGGTTCACATAAATAATTTTTTGGATGGAAATCGAACCCACAACACCAGGTGTGCGGGGTTCGAAACTACCGAGCCACCATTGCAGCCAAGATAGCAACCATAAAAAAATCACAGTTATACACTGTGATTTTTCTCTCTCTCTCTCTTTCTAAGTCTAGATAAAATTAAAAGCAAAAAAGAGGCAAAACGATTTTACAATAGACTTAGTTTAAATAAAGACTCAGAAAATATATCAATAAAAAAGCGTTTGAAAACTGATTACATCTATGCAAAAATCATAACAGCTCAATCATATTACCTGCTAACCAGAGCCCATATTTCTTTCATTCTTTCATACAACTAATATAACAAGTTTCCAGTACTCGACTCCTCACGAAGGTAGGAAGGAAGCAATTATTCAATGCTGTACCTAATTCGGTATTGAGTTAACATATAAATTCCTTGTAATAAAATCATGATCACGGTTGAAGGTTAGCCATAAACAATTTGTGGAGTCGTAACCTGAGCTGGCAACCCTACATGTATTCCGCCACACTAATTTCAACTGTATCTTTAAACATGAAAGGTTCAAATTCGAATACAAGCAAACTTAAACGTTCTTCTATAACTCGTGTTGTTTGTTACAGTAATTTGAGTCTTGTAATATTAGATGTAAGGTTGTTTATTATTTGGTTGGTTGGTAAGTGAATTTGTGCGTGTACATCGAAGATAGAATGCGGAAGAATAAGGGTTTTATTGTGCGTAAGTACGTAGAGAGATGTTTTCAAAGGATATGTTCTTGGAGGCAGTTGAATTTCATCTCAAACAGGAAATGAGGTCGTTTAAGGAATTATTGTGAGTTATTTTAAGTGATTATGTCGATTACAAATGTATTTTATACACTTTTTTTTTAATGATTGTTTGAAATGAGAAATTGGTTTTCACTTAAGTGAATCATTTGTCACTGATGTCAACCTATGTGGAGGTCGTGGGTTCGATCCCCACGCCGGACAAGAAAATCTTTGTGTCTATTCTAAGATTTCTTTCCCGGTCTGGTTGGCTGAGGGACTGCCCTCCGTGCCTCCAGAAGCTCGTTAACCAGTTGGTCCCGATTGTTATATTATAGTATCATCTATAATAATCATATACCAGGGAACGGGCAGCAGCGTTTCCTTGTGTGTTACAACATTGTGGTGACTATGGCGAACACCCTCTCTCGGGAGGAGGCCCTCGTTCAGCAGTGGACGTTATACGGGCTGATGATGAATGATGATGAATCATTATAACGGTTGCTTCTGAGACCTGGTGAAATGATAGAAATATAGTTCGAATCTCACCCGGTGTTGTATAAGTATGAAGCCATTATAAGTGTAAACCAAGCTACTCGTGCTTTGCTACAACTCCACAAAATTAGCGTGAGTCAGGGTCTCAGTCCAGCAGGGGGCGCCTTCTTGTGCAGGTTGCTTAGTTTGTAGTTCATAAACCATTTAGTAACTCCTTACTACTAAACAATGATAGTTAACGAAAGAGAGAAGCCGCATATTGTAAGCCTGACTTCAGCGCCCAGGTGGCAGTGGGTTTTAAACCCGTGCTGTATTTTTATGGATATGGGACATTTTTTAAATGGATTGATCTATACGGCCAGAGAAAAGTGAATCTGCGACCGCGATGCATTCCCCCCTCCTTCCCGATCTTAGTTTACAAAGAATTTTCCGATGCCTTCCTAGACCCCAAGTCCGAGAGGTCTGTGAACTATAACATAGAGCGATAGTTGCATAAAACTCCCCTAGAAAACTTAAAGTTATCCCTCCGTGTAGCAGGAAAAGCCCTGAGCTGATTATCAAGCAACCCTCGCAATTAAATAACCCCACTGTGTCCACTTTGCAAAGAAATCTAAAATACCTTTCTTTGACAATCGTAATTATCGATCTACTACAGACATAAATTGATTACCGACTCATTGCGACCGAATACTAACAATGTCCAAACCATTGTTAGTAACATTTCAGTTTTATTTTCTTTCACAAAAAACCGTCGCTTTTGTCAATATAATAATATAAAGGACTTCCCTAATATATGCCGTGCCTATTGTAGTAAATAGTGTAGACACTGAAGTGCACAAATTTTCGTGAAAAACTAAAATTTAATTTGTCAATTCAAAATATAAATATATATAGATATATTATATAGATCTGTTAAGACACGTTTATTTACAAAAAATCTTGACTAAACCGGTGGGTTAGGGGTTACAGTTGAGACCTGGTAGTCTGAGCTCCATTCCATCCATTATTTGTGTGAACCACGTATAAAATGTTATGAGTTTTTTTTTTCGCATGGACATACATAGTTAGCCACGAGGCTTTTGCTACTTCACCGGGCATAACGGCGAGCAGAGCTCCTTTAAAAACTACTTACTAAGCAAACTGCGAAAGAGGGCGCCCCCTGTGGGACTTGGACCTCGGCTCAGGGCGGTCGCTGGCGATGAGATTGAGAGATTATGACTTTTAGTATTTTAGGGGAGTTTTGTGCAACTGTCGCTCTACTTTACAGTTCGCGGGCCTCTCGGACTTCGGGTCTACGAGGTCATCGGATGATTATTTGCATGAGAGTGGGTGTGCTATTTGTACGTGAATTGAGTATTTATAAAGTTCCCGCGGGATTTGTCTTAAAAAAATCATCCTCTACTACTAGTTGTCCTGGCTGCAATCCCCCCTCCCCTCTTCCAGTATATCAGGGCGCAGGGGTAACTTCATCTTATTTAAAAAAATAAGATATAGCGACCTCTACGGCGTTTGAAGTTGTTTTTTTTTTCCTTAAACGTATATGCGTTTGCGTACATAACATTCTTCACTAACGTAATCCAGCAGATATAAATGGCAAGTATAGAAGGCATATATTTTAGGAGCACCTTAAGTAGCTGGTTTATTAATCTCTTCAGAATTACAAGTATTACAGGCGTTAATGAAGATGGCAAAGCGTGTAATAATTAAGGAAAACTATTTCTTTATTAATGCTTATTGAAAGTGTCTTTACAATAATAATATTCGTATTGATAAAGATTGTCTTTATCAATGTGTTGAAGAAATATTAATATATATTAATAAGCTTTGCGATAATATAAGTATTAAGTATACTTAAAGTTTTGCTAAGCTTATTATAGAAAGCAGGAAAACAAAATCTATGCTAGTATTTAAAGCTGAACAGTTTGTTTGTTTGCTAATCTCAGAAATTACTGATCCGATTTTAACAACTCTTTCAGTGTTAAATTGCCCATTTATCGAGGAAAACTATAGACTATATTTAATTATGAAGTTCCTACGAGAACAGGAGTTACGCGGATAAAACCGCGAGTGGGAAACTAGTAAATTTATATATTGACTTAGCATCTCGCTATTTTGGGTCTCCCTTGTTTGACCGAAAGGAATTTGATAAATTTTCACTTCCCAAAAAATTTTTCGCATTATTTCATTTGCCAAATTATTTACTTAGCAAAAAATCTATTCACAAACAATTTTAACGCAAACCTAATGTTTAGGAAATGAACGTTTAAACTATAACTTGTTTACCAACTAGTACTTTTAACATTTTTTATTTAGTCAAATATTTCAGTTGGAATAACAATTTTTACGCAAAATCAAATAAGCCGTTTTTTTTTTTAAATAAGTAATTATCCTAATCTAAATAGTTCAGTTTCGCGTAACCTACTAAAAACAATCTCTTTTTTCTATTAATGCAAGTCGTTTCTGCCACTCGCCGGCCGCTGCCGCGGCACCGCTCGCTTCGCTCGCTCGGCTCGTGCGTAGGGGGTCACAGTTTTAACATAACCTAACCTACCCATTTTATTACCAGACGTTTATTGTCTGAAGATTGTTTGCTGTAATAAATCATTTGATTAAAGACCAAATGCCATAATGACATTATACTTGGTAATATTTTGCCAAGTAAAAATTTGACCAAATAAAAATATGCGTACTAAAATCATTCGAAAAATTGTAATGGTATAAAAAAAGGTTGCTAAAATTTGTTTGGGTAATGAAATTTTGTCAAAATCTTTTCGGCAAAACGGCAGGCACCCCGCTATTTTACCTGCTTTGGACAGCTTCAATTTGCCGTAACGTGATTAGAAACTATCCGAATGTCTTTATTTTTTGTATTAAAATAAAATAAGGTACTCTTTATTTCGTTAAAAGGGAAAGATAACGAGATTAAGCCTAAACACATTTAACCTTTGTAACATAAAAACTGTAAAACTATTAACTGCTGTTGTAATAAAATACTTCACCTAACAACTTGGTCCTTCGAGCCGGATCCCTAACACCTAGTTACTTAGACAGTACAAATTGTTCTTTTAACTTTATCAAATAGATGAATGTTTACACTTGAGCTGTTTTATTCTCTTTAGGACGCCACTCACATTAATTAAAGTATACAAATGTTTCAAATTAAGTTGCCTTCTAGTGGTAGTACAATTAAGGGGCAAGTTTTAATAATAGGGGTGTATATTTTGGCAATTTATGGCTTGAGGGAATATTTAACGATAGCAGTGGAGTCCCTGTATACCAGTTTATTTAAGACTTATGTTCAACAATAGCCATTACTGACTGATGATGATCAGGGCTGTTTTATGCCTTTTGGGGGCCCTGGGCATGCCATGATCCTTGTGTGCTTATGGCCTATAACCATTGTGTGTTATAAGCACTTTATATGAATACTAGCTTCCCCCGCGCGGTTTCACCCGCGTAACTCCCGTTGCCGTGGGAACTTCATAATTAAATAAATCCTATGTCACTCAGGGTGAATGTAGCTTTCAAATGGTGAAATAATTTTTGAAATCGGCACAGTAGTTTTTGAGTTTATTCATTACACACATACACACAAAAATACAAATCTTTCCTCTTTATAATATAAGTATAGATCATTCTTATTTTTTCTGTGTTCCATTGAACCTTATAAAATGACTAGTCTCGCGCGCCGGAACTCCCATTCCCGTACAAACTTCATACTTCAATATATCCTTTAGCCTTCCTCGATAAATGAGCTATCTAACACTTAAATATTTTTTTCAAATCAGACCATTCGTTCCTGAGATAAGCGCATTCAAGCAAACTTTTTAGCTTTATATATTAGTGTAGATATAAAACAATAAATATTTTATTAGGTCCTCATAGGTAGGACTAAGAATTTCGAACACCTCATTAGAATTATTTTTTCCATTAAATCGGCTATAATGTCTATAATAAACGATATCACATCGGGGATAGTATATATGTTACGGCTAATAGCCGAAGTGCGGCTACACCTAGTTTTAGCCGGCTACAACTAGGTGCAGTCGGCCACATGCGTTTATAAGTCCCTGTTCGACTCCATTGGTTTAGGTTTAGGTTATTTTTTTTTTTACCACCCCAACACCTTTTTGTCCCTTGCATAGGTATTGTTTAATTTAGAGTTAACTTAGAGGAACTTATAGGAACTTATTAAGGTTGACCTAAGTTTAACCGCAAGTTGTCGGCTGCACCTAGTTGTAGCCGGCTAAAACTAGGTGTAGCCGCACTTCGGCTATTAGCCGTAACATATACATTACCACGTAAGTGACAATAGCTAATAAGGTTGAAAATCAAATGTAGCAAATTGATATTTCACCCTTTACTACACAATACAGAACATATTTACTGACGAGCGAAATTACACCTTATTAGCAACTATCACTAACGCGTGTTACGTTTTTGTACTATCCCTAACGACCTGCTACTATGTTCTTAGAGGGCCGCCCGGGGTCTTTATCAATCGCGGGACTCTGTGCGATGTGGTCAACAGATGGGCCTAAAGATAATAGTCCAAGCGCTCGAAAACGTGAAATATCACCAAGATTTAAATCAAATCAAAATATTTGAAATCATGGTCTTATGATGCGTCCGCTTTTTTCTACCACCAGTTCTGGACATGGTGTCTCTGAAAAGAACTGGTAAGAAACTCAGAGGAATTCTGCTTTTTTTTTATAAATGGTTTGATACAATTATTAATAAAGCGCTATTGCTGCAGAACAACTAACTCCCAAGCAGTTTTGTCATTTATATAATCAGAAATTTTATTTTAGTAGTTTTATTAATTTCTTTTATAACACGTCTCTAAAGGAAACGTTAGTGCCATCTATCGGTAATGATCAACATTACTTCAACTAATATCTCCAAAGTTGCATTTGGAATTAAATATCTAAACGACGACACCGCATCTTTACATTTTAAATTTATTTGAATACTTTACATAAAAGCTTACCGCTTACTGAATTATAATAATTATAATAAACTTTCTTACATAGTTTGTCTTTGACGTATAGCTTAAACTTGTTTATAGAAAATCGCTGGAAAGTAAATCGTATATTATCGACAAGGTGACATTACAGTAGGTATCTACTCATTTATACGAATGAAGCAGAAATGATGGCGCGAGGAATTTCTCTTTGGCAACGTATCGACACAAGTATTTATTATAGCATAATAATTCTATTTGGCATCCGACATAAATAATATATTATTTATTGTTGAGATGTAGGCACGATTTTGCTTTTAATATAAGCACATTTCAATATAATTATGTACATATGTAATATCGATCATATTTCTATTGTATACAATATTAGTTTAGTTATGGATTTGAGTAAATATTTCAACAATCTTCAAAGGTTGTATATCTGTAGCGTTTGAAATATTAATGCATGTTTTGTTATCATTATGCATAGTGACCTTCTACATCAGATCCTATACTAATATATAAAGCTGAAGAGGTTGCTTGTCTACACGAACGCGCTAATCTCAGGAAATGCTAGTTCGATTTGAAAAATTATTACAGTATTAGGAAGGATATAGGCTATATTTAATTATGAAGTTCAGAAAGGAACGGAAATTACGCGGGTGAAATGCGCGGGAAGCTAGTACAGGATATTTGAAGGTGTACTTTGGATTTCAAAGCGAGAAAACCACAATTGGGACGCCCTTTGCTCAACTGTGGACAGAGACGTACTTTAGAATAAATAAGTTAGAAATATCTATATATCTAACATGATGGGATTAACTCCTGAAACGTTACTACAAACGTGCAATCATCATCAGCCCGTATAACGTCCACTGCTGGACATGGGCCTCCTCCCGAAGGAGGGTATTTGCCATAGTCACCACGCTTGGCAGGCGGATTGGTGACCGACCGACAAACGTGCAAGATTTCCATGTATTAATAATGTTAATGCTTAATTCATTTTACGAGATATGAGACAGTTTAATAATTAATTTACATCTTTACATGATATTTTGATATATAATTCTTCGATTTCATATAAAAATAAAAATTAATAGTTGTATTAGTTCCCTTTAATCAATTCGTCAACTGTTCTTGTTCGAAGTCTCGGGTAGAAATTGAAACTGATTTAAGTATATATATTTAAATACATAAAATATACAACACATACACACATACATAAAAACTCACCATTGGCATCGTAGATAGAACACCATATTAACACCATGAAAACGCGTAACATACTATGGCACCATAATATCTACACACTACACATTCACTTGATAAACTGTTATTCATAATTTATTATAAAATCTTTGTCCTACAAAAGAAAAACGGAAAGTTAATAAACAAAAAGTTAATGATACACAAATTAATGTTTAATTAAATCGAACACAGTACTTAATACAATTATTTAACAAAACAACATTCAGGTATTTTAATTGATATGATTTTAATTATAACAGTTATTGGACTGATTTAAATATTGTTGCTTTTAAGGCTTACATACACATGAAAGTGTTCCAATATATTAATTTTTAACCAGTTTGTTAATATATATAAATATATAGAATAGAATTTAAATTTATTGAGATTAATAATAAAATGACTATTAGTTTATAAATATCCCAAAATATTTCATTATTTTTGTCAATTAAAAGAGCTTATTATTACTGGATAGAAACTCCAGCACATTATTTAAAATAAGACTGTTTGTAATCATAACCAATATTAGTCAATTGAATTTCATAGTTTTAATCACTTCACGGCCAACGTCCATCAACCACTCTGTCTCCTGCCAAACGAAGCGGCCGTAACCAATGGCTCGGGCATCGGACTTGTGATCTTGTGGTCGTCAATTCGATCCCCACCAATGCACTACCGTCGTGAACCCACTCGTAACACAAGCTTTTTAGTTTAACAAAAATACTAGTAGACTGCAAAAAAGTGCTAGTAATCTTAAAAAAAAACTTTCTTCAGAACTTAACACTATACAATGAAAGTACATACGTACCAAGTTTAATAACATCACAATTAACTACACTAGCGCCATCTGTATTCCACATAATAATGGAGGAACAATTTATAAACCGGGATCCCGGTCAAGGTTTCCTACCGGTTATGCCCGCTATTGAGGGCCGATAAAATTCGGTACTCTGTTAAGTAAGTAACCTTTGTTAGGGAGTTTTGGGGAATGCTTAAGTATTTTGTTCGTACAAGATTGTGGGGAGATATAAGTGATATAAGGTCTTTAGGGTTGCGTCACAGATAGGTAGAAATTTTAAATTATTATTTCAGTCTTTTGTAGTCTTAGGATTAACAAGTTTTGGCTAGACATCTAGACGACGTAAATGTTACAATTTATTTGGTACCTGATTTGGTGATTTTCGACACTATTTTGCTTAAAAGCATGCGCAATAATATTTCACTTAGCAACAATGTCAGGAATCTAACGGTAAAGACTTGAGTGTTACGCAATGATCACCCTTCGCCATTAAGTGGTTGGAGGGCATCCAGTTTTAGTCCAGTAGTAAAATATAATGTATAGAATTAAAATATTTTTGTTAATAGAACTTTATCGTAAGTTTTATTTAACGAAAAATGTGCTATGTATTTTATTTATCAGGTTAGCTAGTGTAGGATCCTCGAAGGCATGACCGAGGTCCGCGTTGTTGCTTATTCCCCGAACTGTGATCTCGTGCCAGCGATCACCACCACTGTTCGTAAATCTACTCTTTACTCCAGTGGCACCCTGAGCGTTGGTCCTAACCCCTTAAGGGTGCCCTTAGGTGGATGTCGCTTAGATTTGGGCCGGATTCTTGGAATTTTTAGACCTGTTACCTCTAAGGTATCTTACGTTAATGTGTACATTTGTTGTTATCGTACGACAGGCGGACAGACTGATTAAAAATTCTGTAATATCAAATAATTTTAACAATGTTTTTAGCTACTTAAGTGATACTTTTGTTTGATATAGTCTTATACAGTGTAATTTTGACAAGTACAAGTGTATGTAAATACCTAAGTGCTGAATAAATTTCATTATTTCATTATTATTTAACCAACTAATTGTGTAACAGTATTCACAACACATACATAATTAACCAAATAAACTGCATTAGGTCATCAAATGTATTTTAAGCTTGTGACTAATTAAAAAGCAAGGCATAAAAACGATTATAGGTACCTACTACTTTCCAAATGTTGTCATGCGATAAAACTTAAGACTAAAAACTCATCCTACTAATATTATAAACGCGAAAGTTTGTAAGTATGGATGGATGGATGTTTGTTACTCTTTCACGCCAAAACTACTGACCGGAATCGTCTAAAATTTTGCACCTTGATATAAGGTATAAAACGCTCTGACACACAGGAGCAGAGTAACGTAGGTAAAACCGCGGGGCGCGGTACATCTATAAAACTCATCGACAGAGAAAACCGATAACCTATATAAACATTCTAATGACGTTACAATATGACTGTGACTTGCATGTAAAAAAAACATTTTATTAAGTTAGCTCAATTAATAAGCAATAATGTTATAGAAAATAACTCTTCAGTAATAAAGATAATAATAACCTCTTGCGCAGGTTACTTAGTTTGTAGTTTTTTAAACCGACTCTGCTCTGCTCGCCTTTATGCCCGGTGAAGTAGCAAAAGCCTCGTGGCTACTATAACTAACTAGATAACTACGTATGCCCGTACGAAAAAACTAGGAACGACATCTACGGGAAGACATAGGAAGACGATTCTAAGTTTCGTGCTTACGTAATAAAATACTATACTCAAACATAAGCTAAATAACTCATCAATTAATAAACCCATAAATAGTTTGACATCATCAACTCATACGGTATCTTTATTAACAAACACATGTCAAAATACATTTCTATTATAACCAATGCAACTTGCAAACTACCTAGTCGCTCAATAAATTCCTCGGTCAGTCCTGAAAGAGCGAGACGGAGGACAAACACCATAAGAGTGAAGAGCACAGCACTGACCTACATCAATAAATGAACATTTCGCACGGAAGGAATGTTGCAGGCTGTACATGTGTGCGTTGACTTTATAATATATAGATAGGACTTGTACTGGTGTGGGTTTGGGTGAGGTCACGGTATGGGATAATACTTGGGCTGGGGGAATGGTGAGAATTGAGGACGAAAAAAGTAGGTTTTAGCCCGTTATGTCGATTATTGCGAGGGTTAGATGGGTTAAGTTAGCACGTGACAAATTTCTTAGGTATATTAAGGGTAAACAATTTTGAATAAGTCAATAATGAGCGTAGCATCATGGATTTTGCTTAGATGGTAGATGAATTGCAACTTTACATTTCATTTTCTATATTGGTTTAATATGGCGCGGTGCACTAATTGTAAAACTGTAGATATCCAGTATTAGTTTAAATTAGATATCGCTTTACCGAACTGAACTATCTTATGGCCAGGATTTTTCGTGATAAATGGTAGGTTACGTGTTTTCCAAGGTCTTGTCGATAAAGTTTCATCATAATTAATATAGTGGTATAGGCGTAAAAGTGTAACAGACAGACTGACTGTCACACTTTTCATCATCATCAGCCCGTATAACGTCCACTGCTGAGCATGGGCCTTCTTCCGGGGAGGGTAGTTGCCATAGTCACCACGCTTGATAGGCGGGTTGGTGACCGCAGTATTATGTTGTACCACAAATGGAAAACGCTGCTGCCCATTCCTTGATATACGATTATTATAAATGATGTTATAACAATCGGGACCAACGGCTTAACGTGCTTTCCGAGGCACGGAGTTTAGTCTCTCAACCAACTCTCTCGAATTAAAAACACAGATTTCCAGTCCAGCGTGGGAATCGAACCTACGACCTCCGAGATTAAAAGCGAGCAAAATACCGCTACGCTACGGAGGCTGTCACAATTTTACGTCGAGTTATGTGTTCATCTGTCAGTCAGTCAGCAACAACGCTTTAGGAGTTTTATTAAAATAGACTTGGCAAGAACCATATACTTCCTATTTATATTATTTGAAGGTATAAACATAAACCTATACATATGGCAACATACAATAAAAAAATTCGCAAACAACATATATTTTGACATAAAACTGCAGTTATTAAGTTTGTCCAACATATAAACCGGCTTTAACCGACCGATCCGGATACTACGAGCACTCGGAGCGGCTTATAAAATTACTTTTTTTATATCGGACAATAAAACCGGGCGGTTCTCTTTTGTTACGGTTATCAATAGGTATAAATAATATAAAATAATACAAGAATAGGGTTGCGAAGTGGTCCTTTTTTGTGCAACTATCGCTCTACTTTACAGTTCGCGGGCCTCTCGAACTTCGGGACTACGAAGGCATAGGAGAGTTCTTCGCAAACTAAGGTACCCTTCAACGGCGGGTCGGATAGAGTGGTCTCTGTGTAGTGGTTGCTACGTGTCTGTTAACAAATTAATATGGAAGATAAAGTTTAATAATATAAAAAAACATCGCTGTGCTAAACTCTAAGATATTACATTTATCAAGTAAATGAGTTAATAACTATAGTGATATCATAAATCTGAAGCATTTGTTTGCTAGTACTCGCTAATCTCAGAAACTACTGGTCTAATTTGAAAAATTGATTATAACATAAGCTATATTTAATAGCGAACGTCCTACGGGAACGGGAGTTACGCGAGTAAAACTACGCGCAAAAAGCTAGTTTTATTATATAAATCGATATTGTATTTCTCAAATAAATAAATGTAATAAGTAGAGATGGGCCGACTAGCCGCCGACTAGTCGGAAAAGCCGACTATTCGGCATCGTTTGTAGTCGGCGACTATTCGGCAAAATATGCCGATTATGATCGGCGCATAACACATGAAATAAAACAAATAATTTGTACTTGTTTTATAGTTTCTAAACATTACTTTGAGTAGTTATCTAAAGTTACAGTCTTTACAACATAGTAACATATTAATCAGCCAGTAATTAAGCTAACTTAACATCATTAATCAACGAAATAAGGCACATACATAACCAAATAACATGGCAATGGTAAGTATAAGTAAGTATTCATTAAGTCAGATGTTTAGTGATAAAAAGTCCTTTAATATATAAATAATTTATATCTTATATGTTTTTTATTAATATGTATCTTTTAAATCTAAAGTTACAGTCTAGAAACTTATTCAAAAACCAATAAGGTAACATAGAACGCCCGAACACCTCCGACAAGTAGGTATTAGAATGATCGGCATTGCCGATTAGTCGGCCGACTAATCGGCATTTTGAAAACCGATTAGTCGGCTAGTCGGTTAGTCGGCAAATACTATAGTCGGCCCATCTCTAGTAATAAGTATTAGTATCTATGCTAATACTAAAACAGGAAAGATTTGATTGTTGGTTTGTTTGTTTGAATTGAATAGACTGCGAAACTACTTGACGGATTTGAAAATTCTTTCACCGTTGGGAAGCTACACTATCTCCGGCGAATATAGCCTATATATAAGTATAAAGTTCCCACGGGAACGGGTGAAACGCGGGTAAAACCGCGCGCGGGAAGTGAGAAATAAATGTCTAAACCAGAATAAGTTGAGTTTTTTTTTTCGGTATCTTAGACTATAGTCAGTACTAGTATCAACCCTACTCAAAATACCTTACGGTCATAAGAAGGCCTGTCGAGTGATTTTACGACATTATCTGTTGTAAATAAATGATTGACTTATTTCACTCGAACTGTAATACCACATATTTTCAACACTCAGTTTTTATTACTTAATTTGAGGTCTTGATGGTAATGATTTCCTGGTGTACAAATTGATTTCTCCTTTCTTAATAATACCCGTTGGAATGGCAAAAGCCTCGTGGCTAACTACGTAAATGATCACCCAAAATAAAATAAAAAAATATACTACTATAAATTAAGTAAGATTTTTTTAATGTATGAAACTGAAGAGTTTGTTTGTTTCAACGCGCTAATCTCAGGAACTACTGGTCCGATTTAAAAACTCCTTTCAGTGGTAGATAGCTTATTTATCGAGGAAGGCTATAAGCTATATTTAATTTTAAAGTTCCTGAGGAGACGGGAGTCACACGTATGAAACCGCGGGCGGGAAGCAGATTTTTTTAATATTAGCCCTCTTTTTTATCATTACTGGGCGGCTATGACAGCAACTTGATATTATATCGCCTTGATTATTACTGTAAGATGTTATTTGTATTTTCATGCCAATTCTAGCTCAATCTGTTAAGTACCGGTATAACCTAGAGCTGATCTATTTAATTGTAAATGTTTATTTTTAAAATGCGCGGGCGGAGAAGTATGCCATTTCACACACTTATAGTTTACTAGCTTCCCGCGCGCGGTTTCCCGTTCCCGTGGGAAATTCATAATAAAATATAGCCTATGTTCTTTCTCAGGCTCAAGATTTAAATCGCTTCAGTAGTTAAGGCGTGATTGCGTAACAGACAGACAGACAGACAGACAGAGTTACTTTCACATTTATAATATTAGTAAGGAATAGTAAGGAATAGTAAGGAATAGTAAGGAATAGTAAGGAATAGTAAGGAATAAGGAATAGTTTATAATGGTTTTCTTTTATAAAATAGTTTTCGGATTTTTGGCGACGTCTAGTATGAAATAGTTATACACATTAACTTTATAAACATGAGAATAATTATAAGCTCAAAAATAGCCTCAACCTATCCTTTCATCAAATAAAACCTCGGGGTACTCGAGTTTTAGTAGTTGTAGGTACCTATTTGATATTTCTTTAAATAAAATAAACCTTACAGAAATGTTATGTTGCCTGATTAATGAATGAATTTTTTTATGATTTTTTTTATTTTATTTTATTTTTGAAAGACAACTCCCGCACTAGGGAAATAAATCCCTGTGTCGCGGGGGACTTTACAAACATACATTTCACGGACACAAAGTACACCCAGACTCAGAACAACTATTTGTGGTTCACACAAATAATTGTCCCTGGTGGGAATCGAACCCAGAACACCAGGTCTCAGAAGCAACTTCCGTAACCACTGAGCCACCGGTGCAGTCGAATTTAAGTGTTTACAAACATTTCTGTAAGTTTAAGGCCCCTCGCCCACGGCGACTTTTTGCAGCGATGCAGTCGCGCGTTTCGTAAACGCGCAACAGCATCGCGACTGAATCGTGGTTTTGTGGGCGATAGCACACAGCTAATGACCGTATCGCGACTGTATCGATGCAAACGCGCGACATCATCGCTACTGCATCGCTGCAAAAAGTCGCCGTGGGCGAGGAGCCTTCTTAGTACAGTAGAGAATTTAAACTCACTCGAAACTCATTAGTTTATACGCATTAATAGTTAATTTATTCGCATTTTTCCACGATCTTGATAAGAGTAGGTAGGCATTGTAAATTGTAATCGACGCAGAGTACTTGCTCGAACCAAAGTGCATTCATTATTTAGTTAAGCGATGACGCAAGCGCAGCGAAATGAATGTTCTTAATGTACGCCTCGACAACCGCTTAGTATTATAGCTATTACAACTGATATTATTTACTAGCTGCGCCCTGCGGTTTTACCCGCGTTACTCTGCTCCAGTGGGTCGGAGCGTGGTGTTTGGTAGTCTATATGTTAACAAAGCGTATAACCTATTCCAGTGCAAAATTTCAGCCAAATCCGTTCAGTAGTTTTGGCGTGAAAGAGTAACAAACATCCATCCATCCATCCATACTTACAAACTTTCGCATTTATAATATTAGTAGGATTTTGTGTTTTCACCAGTCCGTTTCTATCCACTGCTGAACATGGGCCTCCTCTATGTGCTAGCTACTGTCGTTGGGGGGTATATGGTATATTAAAAAAGTGTCAATTACTAAATTAAACTGGAATAATTCATAAAAACTGAGCGGCTAGACAAATCGCCATAACTGTAGAGCGATAACTTACTTATGAATATTTGAAAATTATTGAAAAATACATACATAGATCAATTAAAAGTTTTTTTTTTCGGATGCACATTCGTATGTAGCTTTTGCTACTTCACCGGGCGTAAAGTCGAGCAGAGCTCCAGCCTTAATGAATGGTTTAAAAACTACAAACTAAGCAAGCTGCGCAAGAGGGCGCCCCCTGTGGGGCTTGGACCTCGGCTCAGGGCAGTCGCTGGCGTTGAGGGATTATGACTATTAGTATTTTAAGGGGTTTTGTGCAACTGTCGCTCTACTTTACAGTTCGAGGTCCTCTCGGACTTCGGGTCTACGAGGGCATCGCATGGTTCTTTGCAAACTAAGTATTAGGAGGACGAGGGGGGATCAATTAAAAGCGGCCGTAGCCCAATGGCTAGGGCGTCGAACTTGTGATCTTGTGGGCATCAGTTCGATCCCTACCCACTGCACTACCGACGTGCACCCACCCGTAACACAAGCATTTTAGCTAAGCACGAGATGTTAAGAAGAAACTAGTAGACTGCAAAACTATGCTAGTAAAGTTATAAAAAAAAATTATGTCTTATACAAATTTAACTGAGTTTGACTAATTACCTACTACTAAAAAATCACGGTGTATAATGTAAATATATATGAACAAAATATACACTTATTGGTAATAAAACAATACAACACACAATATAATAGCACTTATGACGTAACCGGTGCAATGATCTCGATTAGATGACGCGCAGTGCTTGATGTATCACTGCGCAAAGACATGAAGACTAGTGGGAGATTCACATAAGACAAAATAATAGGGGTTCGCTGGAAGAAAATTCATTAATTTGATAAGCTTGCCTTTGTGCAAATTGTATTTCTGCATAATATTTCGTTTTTTTTTTCAAGAGGGCGTCTCCTGTCTGACTTGGACCTCGGCTTAGGGCGGTCGCTGACGGGGAGATTGAGGGATTATGGCTTTTAGTTCTTTAGGGGAGTTTTGTGCAACTGTCGCTCTACTTTACAGTTCGCGGGCCTCTCGGACTTCGGGTCTACGAGGGCATCGGACGCGTCCCGATCGCGGGCGTACTTCGCAGCGTTAGGTGCTCGATGTTATAACAAATGTTATTATTTGTTTACAAAAAACAAAATTGTGTCATAAAATAGTGTACAAATCACATTGGAGTACTGTGAAAAATCATTGCAAAAATTTTACCCACACTACGGCACAAAAAAATGGATTCAGTGCATGTTTGACAGCGTTCCGTCTTTTCTTATTATTTGGACTGAAGGTGACTATAGCCAACCCCCCTTTGCGAGAAGGTCGATGTTCAGCAGTGGACATAATACGTTATACATTTTCGGGATAGGTTATACGCTGGATTAACATATAGGCTACAAAACATCACGCTCCAAGCCACTGGAGCAGAGTAACGAGGGTAAAACCGCGGGGCAAAGCTAGTAATATCTAATTTAAACAACAGGTCTTTACTAAGTTCATAAATATTGCATTGTAGTCTTTTTTGTTTGTCTTTCTGTCTTTTCCCGCTAATCTCAGTAACGGCTACACCGATTATGACGAGACACTGACAGATAGCTAATTTTAAAAATCTATATTTGGGCTATTTTTTATTTTATTTATTTGTTTGTCCGTGTGTAAGTACATAAATAACCAACACGTATTGTAATACCTAGAATATGCTACTCACTGGTGACGTAATGCGGAGTGCATTGATCTTAATGACTGCGATTCTGTCGCACCATGCTTGGTATTTTGAATGCTAAACAACTGGTTAAGCGCGAACTGAAACGAACATCTTGGGTTCTCATTCAGTTAATATAAAAATATTTTGAATGTTACTGTGGTTTTACCCGCGTCACTCTGCTCCAGTGAGTCGGAGCGTAGTATTTTGTAGCCTATTTGTTAATCCAGCGTATTACCTTTCCTTGTACAATTCCGTTCAGTAGTTTTGGCGTGAAAGAGTAACAAACATCCATCCATACTTACAAACTTTCGCGTTTATAATATAAGTTAGGATGACTAATTAAATCAAATGCATCTACACTAATATATAAAGCCAAAGAGGTTATTTGTTTGCTTAAACGCGCACATCTCAGGAACTACAAGGCCAATTTGAAAAATTCTTTCAGTGTTAGATAGCGCATTTATCGAGGAAGCCTATAGGCTATATTTTATTATAAAGTTCCCACGGGAACGGGAGCCACGCGGGTGAAACCGCGCGCAGGAATCTAGTCAAAGTCAATCTAGTAAATTTATACAACACCATTAATTTCCTCTACACATCGCATGCATTGCATATTACATGTAGGTATATAAAGGAAACATGACAGGATGCTGACGTCATCCACCCCCCGATGACGTCATAACATGAATTATTAATATGAAAGCCTTACAATATGGCGGCGTAACATCCCGTAAGTTTGATAACTTGAGAATGATGTTGTACTTATAATAAGATTAGCTTGTGCCAGAGACTTCGTCTGCGTTACTTTGATTACTAGATTTTGAAACATTCTTCACTGGTGCTTTGCTCCTATTGGTCTTAGCGTGATTATATAAAGCCTTCGTCGATAACTTAAAACAACAAGTCTTTACTAAATTCACAAATAATGCATGTATTTTTTGCTTGTCTGTCTGTCTTTTCCTATTAATCACAGTAACCTCTGGACTGATTATGAAATGAATTTAGTCAAGCAAGCAAATTTCATGGTTAGATCTATACTAATATTATAAAGAAGAAAAGTTTGTATTTTTGTATGTTTGTTTCAAATAAACTTAAAAACTACTACTAGCTACATTCACCCTGAGTGATATAGGGTATATTTCGTTATGAAGTTCCCACGGGAACGGGAGTTACGCGGATGAAAACGCGCGCGGGAAGCTAGTAGCTTATAAAATTGTTATATTGCCGTGTGGTTTCCGGCTTAGAATAGATCACCCCATGTCCTCCCATGGGTGTCGTAAAAGGCGACTAAGGGACATATGGCTGATAGATGGGCAGCAGCATCTATTAGCTCAAGGTTTACATCCTACTGCGATCTCCAATCCGTCTGCCAAGCGTGGTGATTATGGCAATATCCCTCAACGAACCTGGCTAGCCAAGGTATTTTAAGAAGAGGCCCATGTTCAGCAGTGGACATAAACGGGCTGTTGAAGAAGAAGAAGCGGATAAAGTCGCGGACAGCAGCTCATCTATTCACATTTATAACTAACTATGTCAACATCAAGACTAAAACTTACTATAGTTGTAAAATTTGAATTTGAAATTTAAAGTTTAATACAAAAACAACACATCCCTACACATACCTATACCTAAAGAGCTAAATCCATAGTATGTGACGATAGATTATCATGTAAAACACAACCATTCCAACAAAACGAACGCCAAACACACAAAAACAAACACATAAAAAACATACTAAATTCGTTATTTTCGAAAAACAAACAAATTTTCGTACGCATCAATCGCCCGGTTAAATAAGTTCCCACAAGGAAAATAATCCACGAATTATTCAAAACACGATTGTTAATAATACTAAACTATACAATATCGATAAAAATAAACTTAAAAATGTATCAATTAATACATTTGTAAGCCGACAACGATTCGATACGAATCGATATTTATTTACGATTGGGTCAACACTGGTTCAGGTAACGGCATTAAGGTGAGCGCGAAAACAGATTGGTGTTGCCAAGTTAGGCTTGGATTGTGTACTGGAGATCCCGCGGTACCATATTGGCCGCGGGTGCCGTCGGGGGGCCGGATTGCTCATGCGTACCCGACCCCCGCCAACGGCGGATCGAAGGAGTGTCCGGGAGGTTATAGTGGTGTAGGGTCCTCTCCTCGTGGTATGACTTTAGCATACCACGCTATGGAGAGGGCGAGTCCCACATATCCCACCGCCAGCGCGCGAATACGCTGCAGCGGTGGTGGGAATGCGTCAATGAATTTCCTCCCGGACAACAAAAAAAAAAAATGCTTGGATTGTGTGACAAATACGTTATTTTGTACGATGTTGATCGTATCATATTTAAATTTTTTACCCTTTTTTTACAAAAATTGCGCGGACGGTTTACTAGCTGGGCCCTGCGGTTTTACCCGCGTTACTCTCCTCCAGTGGGTCGGAGCGTGATGTTTTGTAGCCTATATGTTAATCCAGCGTATAACCTATCCCGGTGCAAAATTTCAGCCAATTCCGTCTGGTAGTTTAGGCGTGAAAGAGTAACAAACGTCCATCCATCTATACTGACAAACTTTCGAGTTTATAATATTAGTAGGATAAGAACGAGTGCAGGATGCTGTTTTTTTTAAATTATGTTTGAATTTAGACCCCTGATTGGCTACCATTAGTATATATATCTAAAAGCAGGAGCTGATTGACTGATCGATCAACGCACAGCTAAAACCGCTAGGTTAGACTCATTAATGTTTTTACAAATATTCCGTAAAGCGTTCACTAATATAAGATTTTTGAAAATTCAACCCTTAAAAGCGTGAAAAGGAATGATAAAGTTTGCGTAACCCAATCGAAGTCTACGCGGTCAAAGTCACATATAACATATAGTAGTGTAATAAATACATGTATGTGTATTAAAATATCGTTACTGTAGTAGCCTAATTGATATGAAATTCCGAAAAGGCACAACTCATATGCTTAGTCAATATGAACTGTGTCCTTTTCGAAATTGGTAATTCAATTATTTATTAATATTTTTTATAACGTCCTCATCAGTTTTTTTATTTTTGTTTTTTTTAACCAATTTGGTAACATAAAAGCAGCAACACTGGCTGCTGCGCAGGCGCATGTATTAGTTCGGTCTAACATCCTCAAGGCTGTCTGTCGAAAATATAATTCAATCAGATTCTAGTTCAAACGTAATCGCATACATAACCCATGGTTAGTGGCTTAGAATAGACCACCCCATGTCCTCCCATGGGTGTCGTAAAAGGCGACTAAGGGACATATGGCTGATGGATGGGCAGCAGCATCTATTAGCTCAAGGTTTACATCCTACTGCGATCACCAATCCGTCTGCCAAGCGTGGTGATTATGGCAATAACCCTCAACGATCCTGGCTTGCCAACGTCTCTTAAGAGGAGGCCCGTGTTCAGCAGTGGACGTAAACGGGCTGTTGATGATGATGATGTTGATGATGATAAAATACTAACTATTCTAAATCTATGCTACTTGGAATCATAGAGATTGTTTCAAAATTCAGTTTATTATACCTGTCTATATTTTTGTGTGGTTGCTATGGGTGTCGTGTTCCTATAAGCCAGTAGTTCGTCCAGGTCCAACCAAACGCAACTGCTGAACGGTCTATACGTTTTATACTTTGAGTCAGAATAAAATTTACTTATTATCTTATCTTTTTTTTAAGATTTTTAATTAACTGTTGCAAACATTTATTTAAAAATAGTCTGTCCAGGATTTCTTTAGCCAACCCATTTTTAGTGTATTTTCTAAGATACTAAATTCATTTTAAAACATGTTTCATTCTATTATCAGCTAAGTAAAGGTCGATGTAGGTTCGGATTGTCTACTATTATATAACTTTCCGTAATATACTCATTCACTTAACAAAAAGATAATCTACTTATAACTAGATCTAACTAGAAAGTGATACCATTCTCCGCCAGACTTTCTCCCAGACAGGGCGCAGATAAATTATACCATTGACCATAGACAACAGGACATAAATAGTTCATACTCTATGACTAATATGAAAACGGAAATGCATAGTCTTTCAACTAGATTGGCTATGATATTTCCGAATAGACACTAGAAATGGTAACTGGCCGGACAAGCGGGAGTTGGATTTACACTGAGGGTTATTGTGGCGTGGGTATAAGGATTGATGATGATGAATTCACAATTGGCAAGTTGAAGTTGCAATGTGGAAAAGCTGGTAGAACTGACGGGCGATGGAGTAAAATGGTTTTCGGGTGGAGACCACGAACTGGCAACCGCAGCGTGGGCCGAACGACTGCACGTTGGACCGAAGACCTAATAATGGTCATAGGGAACCAGTGTGTGCACGCTGCATCAATCCTTCTTGCTGAAGATCGGTGGGGGAGGCCTATGTTCAGCAGTGGACGTCTATAAGCTGATATGATGATGATGATATATGATGATGCCGTGTGGTTTCCGGCTTAGAATAGACCACCCCATGTCTTCCCGTGGGTGTCGTAAAAGGCGACTAAGGGACATATAGCTGATGGATGGGCAGCAGCATCTATTAGCTCAAGGTTTACATCTTACTGCGATCACCAATCAATCCGTCTGCCAAGCGTGGTGATTATGGCAATATCCCTCTACGATCCTGGCTTGCCAAGGTCTGTTAAGAGGAGGCCCATGTTCAGTAGTGGACGTAAACGGGCTGTTGATGATGATGATGAAAAATCTCGTATTATAAGACCATAGAGAATGCAACAATGCAAAACACAACTGAATATTTTTAAGGCTTCACAACTTTACTTAATAAAAATGTGTGTTTGTTTATATGATGCATAATTAAGGAAAAATTTCCCCTTAAAGACGTCAACTGAACTAAAAGGTTGTATTGAGTCACGGAACCCTAATAAAGAGGAACTGCTCTAGACTTCCGCTCCGAGCGTGCACGCGACGGGACTTATAATAAACTGAGGGCTATTTTTGAAGCCACCATGTTATGTGACATAATGACGTCCGATTATACTCGTAATGCCATATATAGATGGTATCGCCGCCATGCCGAATATCGCTTTATTATATTAATGGGTAATTACTTCATGTCCTTGCTAATATTATAAATGTGAGAGTAAGTCTGTCTGTTTGTCTGTCTGTCGGCCTCTCACGCAAAAACTACTGAACCGATTTCAATGAAATTTGGTACACAGAGTAAAACTTTTTATAGCGAAAAAAGGGTTGCAAGGGATTGAAAGGGGGGGCATGAAAATTCCCTATTCCATGCGGACGAAGTCGCGGTCGCAGCTAGTCTATTCATAAGTTAGTGATTGAAATATATTATTCGCTAAGTTATATTGAGGAAGCTTCCGTGGCTATTGAGGAAGTCTCGTAGGTCGTGAATTCGATCTCCTCGCCGAACAAGAAATCTTTTTGTAAAATCTAAGATTTCGTTCCGGGTCTGGTTGGTTGAGGGATTACCCTCCGTGCCTCGTAAAGCACGTAAGCCGTTGGTCCCGATTTTTATAACCTCATCTATAACAATTGTATACCAAGGAACGGGCAGCAGCGTTTTCCAGTGTACGGAAACGAGGTTAATTTATTACTATTATTATTTATTATACCAATTATACTAATATCATAAAGAGGAAAATTTGTATTTTAGTATGTTTGTTTCGAATGAACTCAAAAACGACTAAACGGATTTCGCCATTCTTCAATTCTTTCACCATTAGAATGCTGTTATTGTTATATTTAGCCACGAGGCTTTTGCTACTTCACCGTGCATAAAGGCGAGCAGAGCTCCAGCCTAGATAAATGGTTTAAACACAACAAACTAAGCAACCTGCGCAAGAGGGCGTCCCCTGTGGGACTTGGACTTCGGTTCAGGGCGATCGCTGGCGATGAGATTGATGTATTATGGCTGTTAGTTTTTTTAGGGGAGTTTTGTGCAACTGTCCCTCTACTTTAAAGTTCGCGGGCCTCTCGGACTTCGGGTCTACGAGGGCATCGGAAGGTTCTTTGCAAACTTATGGTCGGGAGGGTAGAATGCTGGATTATCCCTGACTAACATAGGCTATAAAAATCCACCCGTGCGAAGCCAGGGCGCGACGCTAGTTACTTATAAACCACAGATATGAGCGTAGGACGAATATCAAGAAATTATCCGACTGACATTTAGGAAATAACTCTTAAACGACTATAGCTTTTTTAATCGACAGTTTTGTGGGAGTTAAATGATGGCAATTTATTGAAAATTGCAACTTAAAGATCAATAACGCCGATGTAATGGGTACTATCAAAGGAATATTATGATCACATCACATATTGCGCGGTTTTACGTTGATGGATGTGGTGTGATGGATGGATGTTTGTTACTCTTTCGCGCAAAAACTACTGAACGGATTTGGCTGAAAGTTTGCACGCGGATAGTTTATAAGCTGGATTAACATATAGGCTACAAAATATTTCGCTCCGACCCACTGGAGCAGAGTGACGCGGGTAAAACCGCGGGGCGCAGCTGGTATTAATTATTTCTTGAGTTTAATTTTGTTTCTATTTGATCGAAAATATTATCCAGGAAGAAAATAATATATATTTCAAGTTAAAGTTTCCACGGGGTCTATTGTTACGCGGTTTAAACTTCCATGTAACTTTCTAACGTGGTTCCTGACCTGCCTTAAGTCTATTCAATGCTCGACTACCGTTGGTCACACTAATTCATATGACCTTTGTGTAGTCTGTCTACTGAACTATATTTAAGGTGCTTGTTTAATATACGCCATCCCTTCAACAGTCATCAGCCCGTATAACGTCCACTGCTGAGCATGAGCATCCACCCGACGGAAGGTTTTGCCATAATCACCACGTTTGGCAGGTGGGATAGTGACCGCAGTTTTATGGTGTAACACACAAGGAAACGCTGCTGCCCGTTCCCAGGTATACAACTGTTATAACAATTGGGACCAACAGCTTAACGTGCTTTCCGAGGCACGGAGGGTAGTCCTTCCGCCAACCAGACCCGGAAAGATATCTAAGAATCTACACAAAGAATTTTTGTCCGGCGTGGGGATCTAACCCACGACCTCCGAGATTTTAAGCGAGCCAATTCAGCAGTTAGTAGATAGTATTAGAATAATAAAAACAATTACGTTTACGTTAATTAATAAAAAAAAAAGATAAAATTTATTCATGCATTTCTTCATAAACGTTATTCCAACACGTTAGTGAAGAAATGCTATAAATATAGTAAATTTGAATTTATATCAGATATTTGAATTAATTTATAATTTTCTCAACATTTTTTTACGAAATATATAAGTACATAGAAATGCATCATACAAGCGCGAGATGAGATCAATCGACCGGAAACTGCATCTAGTAGGTATTATGGAATTACATTATTCAAAAGTAACTAGGTAGGTATTTTAAAATAATTTAACTTCTGTAACAAATAAAATTAATTATTTCCCAGAAAATTCACTAACATAAAAATTACATTAACACGTGACACTATTTCCTGTTATAGGTACGGCATATACTTTAGAAGCACCTTATATTTTAAATGTGTTTAGCATGAGGTCATGCATACTGCTGTGTGGGTTATGGAATTAGAATTGTTAGTTGTGTTATATGTACTAGAAGACCTAGTTCTAATTTTTAGGGTTACCGTGGCAACGATATCACTACATAGTATAAAACCTCGGACCAACCAACCTCTGGACTCCACATGTTTCATAATTTCTTCAAAACTAATTACGAAAAAAATTGCGGTGCGGGCGCGCGGGGAACGCGCCGTAATTGGCTCGTTCCGTTTCAAGTACTCATCATAGTGATTGCAAAAGTTCATTACGTAAATTTATCGATAGTCGAGGTTGGTTGGTCCGAGTATAAAACAAAGTCGCTTGCCACTGTCTGTCCGTCCCAATGTATGCTTATGGACTAAGAGCTGACAACCGAAACGGCAAGGTAATTTGATCATTCATAAAAATGATTTATCAGCTTACCTGGAGCATTCTAAGCATAAAGACGTCGACCTGGCAGGATTCGCGTGGTGGATGTGGGAGTTATGGGGTGGGAAAAAAATAATAAAAAAAGGTAATGTGATCAGGATTACTTTTTATGCCAAATGGTTTGCCTACCTCCCCAAAGCACACAAAAAAATCTGGCGTCATTTGGTTGGTGGAAAGGTATCGCCAGGCTTAATTAAAGTGAGGAAGAAAAAAAATATTTTTAGGTAATAAGAACAAGGCTGGCTTTTTTTGTGCTTAAAGTTTATTATTCCCAGAGGCTAGGAAAAAAAGCCATTTTTCTAGCCTCTGGGAATAATAAACTTTTTTTTTTTTTTGAATAATAAGCAATAAGTATTTTTTTTTGTTTTAAAAAAAATATTTCTATCAGAGTTTTTGCAGCCTACTAATATTCTATGGAAAATATTTAAAATCTAATGCAATTTCTATGAAATTTGTTATCGAAGCTCCTAAAATTATGGCTAGCCATTTTTTGGAGTGGCGACTTACTGGTCAAAATAGCTTTTAACAACGTATAAAACCTAATCAGTTGAAACAGCGACACGAAAGAAGAAGAACTTCGTTTTTTTTCGTAATTTTAAACTTTATGAATAGAGTAGGTGTTCATCGGTATTTTGAACTTCGAAGTTCAGTATGACAGTCTAAAAACGGAATATTCCAAGAGATAATAAGATATGGGTTCTTATTTTGTATAAATAACATTGAAAAATGACGGTCGTTTCCAGAACAGTCTCCAGAACTACTGAAGCGATTTTAAAAATTCTTTCACTATTAGAAACATACGTTATCCAGGAGTAAAATTAGCTATATTTAATGATAAAATTCCTACGGGAACAGGAGATACGCGGGTGAAACCGCGAGCTGAAACCTTCTACCTTATATCTTACTAGCTTTCCGCGCGCGGTTTCACCCGCGTTACTCCCGTTCCCATAAAAACTTTATGATAAAATATAGCCTCGATAAATGGGCTATCTAACATTGAAAGAATTTTTCAAATCGGACCAGTAGTTGCTGAGATTAGCGCGTTCAAGCAAACAAACTCTTCAGCTTTATCTATTACGGCAAATAACTCTTTATTAGGTACCAATTCCTTGCGTTTTTATACTCGTGATAATTTCTCAACGAAATGTCCGATTGGAATAAAACAAAAAGTATTTTACTTCTACATAAATACCCTTAATAACATTATGCTTAATTTGGATAAGGATTAATATAACGATATACATTTAACGTAGTTTCTTTCTTCAGACGATTTAATATTTTTTTATGAACATAAAAGCGGTTATTGTGACTAAACTATGATAGTTAGATATATGCTCTCGCGGACTTTTTTGTAGATCTTAATAAGACCTACAAACCCGTAGTACATCATTTTGTTCTATTGTCAATAGTTTTTGCAGCGCACGCATAAATAGGTTTTCGCTTTTACACCTTGGGTTACAAAAACGCAATTTTCTTACGGATCCCCAACTTTTTTGAAAATAAAATATAGCCTATAACCTTCCTCGATAAATGGACTATCCAACACTGAAAGAATTTTTTAAATCGGACCAGTATTCTCTGAGATTAGCGCGTTCAAACAAACAAACAAACAAACAAACTCTGCAGCTTTATAATATTAAGTATAGATTCTATTTTATAAACTGCTAGCTAGCCCTGCGGTTTTACCCGCGTCACTCTGCTCCAGTGGGTCGGAGCGTGATATTTTGTAGCCTACATGTTAATCCACCTTATAAACTATCCGCGTGCCAACTTACAGCCAAATCCATTCAATAGTTTTAACGTGAAAGAGCAACAAACATCTATCCATCCATACTTACAAACTTTCGCGTTTATAATATTAGTAGGACTAGTTTATAAAATAGAAGAAGATAGGTTGATATTTCATCATCATCATTAGCCCGTACAACTTCCACTGCTGAACATGGGCCTCCTCCCAAGGGGTTTTTGCCATAGTCACCACGCTTGGCAGGCGGATTGGTGACCGCAGTATTATGTTGTAAAACACAGAGAAACGCTGCTGTGATATTTAAGATAACTGTATCCAAATATCTAATAATAATATTTTGTGTTTGTAGGTAGAAATTGTATGCTAATGGGGTGTCGATGGAGTGTCGAGGGGTAGGTACCCACCCCTCAACACTCGGCGTTCTCATCATTTTCCGGGTACACAGTTAAGGAGGAGATAATTTGATATTTACATGTTTGCCTTTATATTTTGAAGTACGCATCTTATTTTTGTAGAACAGAAATTCGTATAATAACATTATTCCAAAAATAGCTCTGTTTTTATAAAGCTAAAAGAGAAACAGAAAAGCCGTTGCCGTGAGAACCTCGCTCTAAAATACTGCAGCTTAACATAATTTCAGCCGTAGGACGTCCACTGCTGGACATAGGCCTCCCTCATAGATCTCCAGTTGTTGCGGTTAGAAGCGGCCTGCATTCACCGTGATCCTGCGGCTTTAACCAGATCGTCCGTCCATCTAGTAGGTGGACGTCCTACGCTACGCTTGCCGATCCGCGGTCTCCATTCGAGAACTTTTCTGCAGACTATGACACGCACACATGATGTAATTTGATTAAAGAATTTTCAATAGATTCAGTAGACCCAGAGCCTTACCCCCTACAACCTCACAAACTGCACCTTTTTATGATATTAGTATAGATTAGTTATACTAAGTGTAGTGTTCACTACTTAGTAGCTACTAATAATACACAGGATCACTGATATGGTACTCGCAAAGTGTCGCGTCGCACTCCCGGTCTTACCTTCGAGCGGTGCTACTCGCTCGACGGTCAGACCGCGAGTGTGCATCGAGCCGTCGCTCTCTGCGCCCCCCCACCACTGCACACCTCATATAAAAGTGTTCATAGGTTTTTGCCATAGTCACCACGCTTGGCAGGCGGATTGGTGACCGCAGTATAATGATGTAATACACAGAGAAACGCTGCTGCCCGTTCCCTAGTATAGGCTTAGATGATGTTATAACAATCGGGACCAACGGCTTAACGTACTTTCCGAGGCACGGAGGGTAGTCCCTCAACCAACCAGACCCGGAAATAAATCTTAGAATTTACACAAAGATTTCTTGTCCGGTGTGGGGATCGAACCCACGACCTCCGAGACTTAAAAGCGAGCCAAATACCGCTACGCTACGGAGGTTATCATCATATCAATATTTATTATAAGTATAATATATACACAATCCAAGTACATACATTACATTCTCCGCCCTTTATAAGCTACACATACTTATACCTTTAAATTTGAAACATGTCCTAAGGGCTTCACGTGTATTGCGTCGCAACTGCCCAGTACATTACGTATCATAACATTTAGTTGAAGGGTGGAATGATGACGTCACACCATGACAGCTCAAGGACTAGGGTCCAAATGTCATTTGGGAAAATACGTGTATGTTTATGTACCTACTACATATTTCTGTTACATGCAAATAAATATATTTTAAAGAAGACATTAGTAATTAATCTATCGCTTCTTCTTACTACAGCAACTATTTGTCAATTAAACGCCATGAAAATGAAATGAAAAAGTTTATTGATAATGTAGACGAATCGATCGTACTTATTATAAGTCAAATACAATGATAATGAAAACAAAAAAGGAAAATAAACAATATTAACTAATAAATTATTTTACATTTCAACAATAATGTTATTAAATAAAATTTACCAATAGTGTTATGGCATATGATAACCGCTTATTATAGAATAAAATTATGATCAACCAGCGCGGGATGGATCGGGTGAAAACAACATGGCGTCAAAACATATTGAAAACTGTCATTATAAAAACTACACTAAGGTGTTTATTTTTGAAAATAAGGTCTTTCCAAGAATACACAATCCTTACTAATATTATAAATGTGAAAGTAACTCTGTCTGTCTGTCTGTTACGCAATCACGCCTTAACTACTGAAGCGATTTAAATGCAATTTGGTACAGATATAGTCTAGAGCCTGAGAAAGAACATAGGCTATATTTTATTATGAATTTCCCACGGGAACAGGAGTTACGCGGGTGAAACCGCGCGCGGGAAGCTAGTTTTTGTTATAAAGGTATTATAAACTAAAGTAGGTACCTAATTCAAATTTTGTGAACATTTCAAATGTAATGTTTTAAGGTAATATACATTTCTGTATGTTACTGACAGACGGACAGCCAAGCCTTTGTAAAAGGGTTTGTAGCCTTCAGGTAGGTAACCCTAAGTAAATAGTAGAACCAGTTTTCGATAATAATTTTCCTACGTAAAAGGTACACAATTTACAGACAGCCTCCGTAGCGTAGCGGTATTTGGCTCGCTTTAAATCTTGGAGGTCGTTGGTTCGATTCCCACGCCGGACAGGAAATCTATGTGTAAATTCAAAGATTTCTTTTCGGGTCTGGTTGGTTGAGGGACTATCCTCCGTGCCTCGGAAAGCACGTTAAGCCGTTGGGCCCGATTGTTATAATATCATCTATAATAATCGTATATCAAGGAACGGGCAGCAGCCCGCCTGCCAAGCGTGGTGATTATGGCAAATACCCTCCCCCGGGAGGAGGCCCATGTTCAGCAGTGGACATTATACGGGCTGATGATGATGATGCAAATGTAGAAAAGATGTATCGATAGGAGCATAATAAAATTTTTGATATAAAATCATAATCGAAATTTTCAGATAAAAAAAATTAAAAATAAGAAAATTGCGCGGAAAATTAGCTAATTTAAGAATACTTAACCACCATATCAAATTTACAATGTCATCTTAGCGCTATTGACAATATAAACTTTTTAGATGTAATTTAATACCGTTTGACATAACATTGACAGAATGCGTGCTGCTCTTAGTGCAGTAAAGTAGAGCGACAGTTGCACAAAACTCCCCTAAACTAAAAGCCATAATCCCTCAATCTCCCCGTCAGCGACCGCCAGAGCCGAGGTCCAAGTCCCACAGGGACGCCCTCTTGCGCAGGTTGCTTAGTTTGTATTGTTTAAACCATTTATCTAGGCTGGAGCTCTGCTCGTCTTTATGCCCGGTGAAGTAGCAAAAACCTCGGGGCAAAATAAGTCCGAAAATAGAAAAAGGGTCTTAGTGCACATCACGGTTAGTTCAGAGCTATCACGCCTAATATTAAAAGTTCAATTTAATATAGAGTTTAATTAAGACAAGACAACGTCTGTCGGGGCAACTAGTATACAGCTAAAGTCATCATCATCATCATCATCAACAGCCCGTTTACGTCCACTGCTGAACATGGGCCTCCTCTTAACAGACCCCGGCAAGGCAGGATCGCAGAGGGATATTGCCATAATCACCACGCTTGACACGGATTGGTGATCGCAGTAAGATGTAAACCTTGAGCTAATAGACGCTGCTGCCCATCTATCAACCATATGTCCCTTAGTCGCCTTTTACGACACCCATGGGAAGACATGGGGTGGTCTATTCTAAGCCGGAAACCACACGCCAACAGATAAAGTAACCCTAACATAATTCAATGATACATATAATGCTGGCAATTTGTTTTTATGGGAACTACGGGGCCCTGCGTTTTGGGGTTATAGCTAACGGGTCTGTGAGTACCCTTTAAACTGTTTGGCGGTTGAACTTGATTGTAAGGGTCATTGTGTTCTATTTACTTTCTTCAAATTACTTAAGTATATCTGCGTATGGATAATAATATATTTGTAAGAAATTCCCAGTAATTCATCATTAGTATTAAGTCCACTGTGGAGCATGAACCTCTCTCGGAAGGAGTATGGCCATAGTCACCACGCTTGGCAGGCAGGTTGGTGACCGCGGAATTATATAGTAACACAAGGTTACGTTGCTGCTCGTTTTATGCTCCACCAATGTCATAGACAATGTTATAACATTTTTTTAATATCTGAAGGATTATAATACATAGTTAAAAGTCCTTCAGTCTAAACCCATTGTTATGTACTTACAAGAAGTCTTTTTATTACCCAAACAAATAGCAATATTTGAACATAGGTTTACATCACAAGTCATACAATTTTTCTCGCATCACAACTTACTAAAGGACTCTCAAATAACTCAAATTGACAAACTATAAAAAATAAAAATATAAAACGCCACCATATTTTCACCCCGGCAACACAGTTTCACCCCACCGGAAGTCAATCCCCCTCCACTTTACAGTACTTCCTGTTTGAATATTTCATGAACCTTTTAAAAGGCCATGTTTATTACAAAATAAATCGTTTATGGCGGCTGTTCAAAGAACTTTGTTACAAAATCATATTTTACTTGTTAAATAAACAGAGTTTTCCACCATTTTTATTGTATTTACAGTATAATGTTTATTAATAACACAACCTCCACAGCATAGCGGTATAGTATCGCTTTTTGTCTCGGAGCCCAACTAACATTTTGGTTATAAAAATAAGTGCTACATGCGCCGCTTAAGAGAATTTGTAGAACCCAAGGTTCTGTAAAGGCACTAACAATTAGGTGATACAGCGTTCTGTATCTCTCTTATAACCCTGGTTTGGGCCTGTTCGTGTTAGAGCTTGAAGCGACTTAATGGTTATACAGTAGTGATAAATGAGTGATTATTAAGAGTTAGAACAGTGCTATTGTAGCAGTGATTACGACTTCAAGTGTTTAATAAGCTATACACAGGGTATAACTGCAAGCTAAAGTAGTAAGCAAGTTATAGAAACAACTTTAATGACTTTTTTGGTTATACATGGTTACTTCTTTTAACCAATATATAACTTAAGAATATACCGGACTTATTTAGTAGCAATAAATATCACCGAAAGCGCTAAATATTTAAACTGTTTACGTACAGATTTACGTTCTTGTTAAAGCCATTAGTGATAATATTTTAAGTACGCATTCATTTCATGGTGGTGTTGTATTTTAATAAAATAATTAAGGTAAGTCTAGTGTTTAAAATTACTGGGTGTTATAGGTATTAAATCTCATGCGGAGGTAAGTTTACGGTAACAATATATACTAGTTTTCATCTTATTTTTGAAGCGCCTTAAAATATAACTACTTTTGATGATAAAATGATGTGAAAAATACTGCCAGAATTTTTTTTTTCTTTATTTGTCTTATTTATCAATTCCTGGTTGCTCCTTAAGACATTTTAATTAAAAATTTTGAACAATGTAAGTAAATAATTGGATTAGGAACATTTCAATTAGTTTTTTCTTTTACATTTTTTTATAGATTATCTTTATTAAATGGCGTCTTAGTTCTGATTACTTAAGGATCCTGATAACTCTGTTATTCCTCCGGTAGTAATTAAATACTGAAACTAAGCACTTCCATGGCACTTGAAGTTCTAAAACATGTTTATAAAAGTGAAAAAACATAAGAGTTTATAGGTTTAACTTGTTGAATAGTTCTACGCGGAGCTGTAAGCTGATAATTTTTAGGGTTCTGTTATCGTTTGAAGAAAACCCTTTATATATCACACGCCTGACTGACTGACTGACTATAATTTTGTAATAATAATATTAGCTATCAACATATTTTCTAAATACAAAAAAGATGAAAAAAAAAATGGCACGTACAAAGAATTCTTTATAATGTTGAAATAATAGTACGTATTGTTACCTATTTATATGAAAAACGTTCTTATACTTTGCACTAATACCTACTAATTTTCCTTTTATTTATTAAGTTAATTAATTTCACGAACTTAGAGTGAGTATTTTTTCATTATTAACAAAACGATCCCTGTTATTTCAGTAAATAAGTCGCATAAAAAGGCAATGTTGTAAGTAGTTGATACTTACTTGACAATTACCGAAAATAACCCTGAAGAAAAATATCAAGTAGCGGAGAAAGAAAGAGACATTGACGAAGAGAATAAAGCTTACTCAAACAATTCTTCCAATGATGAAGAAAGCGACATGAATGAAAAATATTTAAAAACAGATAAAAACATCAATACGATCATAAAGGTAATGAATATTGTGTCATAGAATCAAACAATTCTTTTGAGCCTAATGTGAAACATATCTTAAATAAAACACGATTCCTTGAAATAACAATCTTTTATTTTCAAACTGTGTGTGTGTAATAGAGGTAAGAAGTACAAAAATCTACTTTTTTAATAAAAACTATTTTTACTTTTTACTTCTTTAGGATATAATATAATTTCACATTGAAACCCTTAACACGAACCTCCTTGCTCCAAAATCTTCTAGGAATTAAGTTAGGTTTTTGGTTTACCTTTCCCATAATAAATGCCAATAATGAAAGGATCACTAGTGTCACCTTGATAAATGTTAGCCAATATAGGCCAGAATTCATATTAAGAGCTTTTAAATATAGGTAAGCCATCAAGATTTATATTCAGAAGAATGTTGTTTGGCAGTGGTACAAAATTTCTAAGTACCTATATTTGATTAAGGCATAATAATCCCATGATGCCAATATTCACCACCTTCGATTGTTTTAAGACAAATTGCTGTTGGCGTTTGTAAAATCGTTCGAGGATCGGACGGTAAAATATCCGTGAATCTCTTATTTAAAATTAAAAGCAAATCTTTTAAATAGGCTTGCCTTATATTTTTTTGAAGAACCCATGTTCATAAATCATTTTTAAAATTTATATTTTTTTATATATTTACTTTCTTGTTCGTTATCCGTACCAGTTGTTTGAACTACTGAGGAATAGATCGTCACAGATTAGATATTCTACATCGGAGATAATTTGAATAGTAGTATATAAGTTAGTTGTATTTTTAATTAGTTACTTTTAGTTTGTATTTTATTCATGTTTGTTAATTATAATAAAGGTTTACTAAATGTAAAAAAAAAAAGAAGATAATTTGCTGTTGTACGGAACCCTGTTGTATTTTAGTTGATTGCTCTTGATATGAATAGTTATCGAGTTCACTGGATTTGTATTTTATACTTCTATTGATATCAGAAATAAGCCTGGGATAACATAAAAGTCTTTTTCTGGATTCTGATTTAGGAAACACTGTTTCTCCATTATATGCAACGCTTCTCTAGTCACAGTGTCATAATTTTTTTCCACATCTGATATAGGCTCGTCGCATTGGACTTGCGATAATCTAATTATATTTTCATTTTCTCTCAAAGCCTTAAATTTCTTTTGAAAGAATGTGAAACGGGTGAAGACCCGTGAAACAATTAAATATTTCAAAATAAACGCCGCATTGCAAACGCAGCTAACTATAGTTTTGAGGTTAGGTTATTTTAAGTGAATTAAATCCTATTTCTCAACTTAAAGTGATAATGAAGAGTTATAAAATTTGCACATAGAGTTTGCTGCTATATAAAAGTGTTTATAAAAACCTCAATATTACTTATGGTTGACCTATAAACTGCATTATGTAGCCTGCAATGATTTAAAGGTGGATTCTAACTCTTGCAGAAATTAGCTCTATAGGACTTATAATGAACACTTCTTAGATCCTTATAGCTTTTTTACTAACTCTTAAGGCTCGACTAAACTTGTTAGGTGGTACAAAGTATTTGTCTAACTCTTTTTAAGAATACTAGTCGATAGTAAGTGTTAGTACACACCTGAGCATCACTCACAGCGCTTAATAATTCTTGAAGCTATTAGGGTAAGCCTTAAGGTGTTACAAGACCTTTTACTACCTCAGTAGTAGAATATCAGCCGTTAGTAAGTGTTAATAGACACCTTACAATTGCTTTTATAGATTTGTACATCTTAAAGCTATAAGAATAAGTTATACAATGGTTTCGATAAACTCCATACTACCGTCTTGATTTATATTTTTTTAATTTATTACTGTTATTCCTCTGGAAGTTTTAATTATTTATAACTAACCCTACTGTAGAGTCGAATGTTACTATCGGAGTCCTTATATACCATATATAATACTAAGAGCTCTAAAAAAGGCTGCCGTAAGCTCTAAAATGTTGGTTGGGAGGTCGTGGCTTTAATCCTTACACCGGACAAAAAAAAGTAAAATCTAAAAAAAATTCCGGGTCAAGTTGGTTAAGGGACCCCTTTGTGTTTCTAAAAGCCGTTAAGCCGTTGGTCCCGATTGTTATAACATCATCTATAACAAGTGGAACGAGGAACAAGCAGCAGCGTTATCCTGTTTGTGTTATAACATAACACAGCAGCTACCACCCCAGTGCCGGATTAGCCATATAGCAATAGTAGCAAATGCTACGGATATGCACACCAAGATACGTGCGCAAGCATTGAATCGAAGGGCGTGACAATAGGAGGCCTAAAAAAAAGCTAGCGACTCTGAGTCATTACTAAGAGAGGCCGCCGGACAGAATTTGCTACAGGCCCCGCGCTGGCTTAATCCGGCACCGTACCACCCCACTTGCCAAGCGTGATTGACTATGGCAAAACCCCCTTTCTACGGACATACTTTATGTTTTCAATCACTAGGCTTTTGCTACTTCACAAGGCATAAAGGCGAGCAGAGCTCCAGTTTTATTAGAATAAATAAAATAAAATAAATAAAAATCATTTTTATTTACGTAAACCTATTACAGGCACTTGCAAATAGTCAAAACAATAATTTAGTATATTATCTATAATTATCATATTTTTAAATTTTAAGTATTTAAGTTATTATTTTAATAATATTTTAGTCTTCACGTTTTAGTTTTTTATTTTACTATATTGTGTCAAATAGCTTGTTCTGTCTATAGTAGATTAGAACAATTGTCATTATTTAGGTGGAACATGAGTATATAACGACGGACGCGTTTTAATGCTACCACCGGATCCAATACGCCCCAACTGAGAAGATCCGGCGAAACAAACTCAGTGGGTTATTCTACTGCCGGTTTTAACACGACCCACATGAGACGGTCCGGCGAAACATACTCAAATGGGCAGAACGTAGGTTTTGGTCCAGTTACTTTAACTATTTATTGTCATACACATTTTTTTCCCAAACGGTAAAAGGTTTATAAACTACAAACTTAGCATGAACTATATTATTTGACTACTAGCTTCCCACGCGCGGTTTCACCCGCGTAACTCCCGTTCCCGTGGGAACGTCATAATTAAATATAGCCTATGTCATCCGGGGATAGTGTAGCTTTCCAACGGTGAGAGAATTTTTTAAATCGATCCATTAGTTTCGGAGCCTATTCAATACAAACAAACAATCAAATCTTTCCTCTTTCTAATATTAGTATAGATGATATCCTGTAAAATACAGGTACTTCCCTGCACAAAGGCTAAACGTTGTCCTGCTCAAACATTAGCTAATTCGATCACACCGCTATTTCTGACAGTAGTTAATTATGATTCTAAAGAGACCCACTTAAACGTTAACAAAATACCTCGTTTTTGCTATTTTTAAGGGCATACTTAATTTAGGGGCTTAACTAAGGTAGCTTCTTAATTATAATAATATTAATCTCGAATTTTAAAATATTAGGTTAACAAAATTATCCAACCAGGTCTTTTTAGTAGGTCTTAGTTAGGGTTGCCATCTCTTAAATTTGGCAACTCGGACAAGACGCGTGAAAATCCCGGATTTTAGAGCCCAAAACCCGGACATGTCATCAGGTTTTTTTAAGTCGGTTTGTTGATTGATCGCGGCGCGGCGAGTGGGCACAGTTAAAGAGGCCGGGCTTCATTTGTAGCCCACAAATGAAGCCCGGCCCGGATGCTCAACGGACGCCCAATAAACTAGGACAAATCCGAGGAAACCTTGACCGATGACAACCCTATCTCTTAGAAGATTTACTGCAGTAATGTATAGAAGAATCATATAAGTATACTAGTTCCCATGTTAGCCTCGCCTTAAAATATAGCATATTTAGGACCTAGATAACATAGGTGGTTCTTTCAAAAAGATCAGTAGTACCCTGAACATGTAGTCACAAAATTACCACTTTATACTAATATCAACATTAATAAAATGCTTTGTCCTGAATCACTGACTGACTGACAGATCATCGCACAGCCTATACCGCTGGTCGTAGATACATGAAACCCCGCGTTTTTACCCGCGTTACTCTGCTCCAGTGGGTTGGAGCGTGATGTTTCGTAGCCTATATATCAATCTAGCGTCAACTTATCCCGGTTTAAAATATCAGCCAATTCCAAAGTAGTTTCAAAAGTAGTTTTTGCGTGAAAGAGTAACAAACATCCATCCATCCATCCATCCATACTTACAAACTTTCGCGATTATAATATTAGTAGGATTCCAATCCTAAGGGGGCGAAAAAGGAGTTGTCAAAGTTTCTATGGAGAAACGGAAATCTACGCGCTCGAAGTAACAGACAACAAACCAGTAAGTATACTTATAATAAAGTTCAATAAAACGTATTAACATAATGAAGAAAACATCGTTTGTTTATATAGTACTAGCTTCCCGCGCGCGGTTCCACCCGCGTAACTCCCGTTCCCGTGGGAACTTAATAATTAAATATAGCCTATATAAATCAGTGATAATGAAGCATTCAAATGATGAAAGAATTTTTAAAATCGGTCCAGTACTTTTTGAGCCAATTCGTTACAAACATACCTACTTACATACAAATCTTTCCTCTTAACAATATTAGTATAGATGTACACTGATAATATAACACGAAAAAATATCTATATTTTCTTCATTAAAAGTTTTATAAATAAAGCGGTCGTAGCCCAATGACTAGGGGTGTCGGACTTGTGATCTTGTGGTCGCCGGTTCGATCCCCACCCTTTACAGTACCGACGTGAACCCACTCGTAACACAATCATTTAAGCGTAGCACGAGCGGTTAACAAGAATACTAGTAGACTTCAAAACTCTGAAGATCGCACGACGCGATTCGCTTCTTCTTTCATAATGCGGACGGCTAAGGAGTGGAATTCTCTGCCGGGTCAGTTCTTCCGAAACGCTATAATCTGGACATCTTTAAAACTAAAGTGAACATACACTTTCTAGACAAGGGTGTATCATCTTAGGCCTTATCTTCGCCTTCCATCAAGCGAGATTATGGTCAAACGTAAGCCTGTATTTAATAATAAAAATACAAAAAAATCAACAAATATCAAGAAGTATAGAGCAAACGCTATATTTAATCAGCCATACCACCGGCAGTTACGGATAGCCATGATGAGAAAAAAGTTGTTTTTTTTATAACAAAGCCGCATAATACTGGCATTGTTATGTATAATGAAAAACGGTCTACATGAATGCACTGTCATCCTCATCCCCCCCACTCGCCACCACAAACTAAGTGGTCCCCCCACTTGGAGGGGGGAAGTAAAGTTCCCCCTACAGTCTCGTGATAAATGATATCTGAATGTCATGTGATGGATGGAATACAAGTCATGAGGATATGAAGATGTTAATGATTTATGTTTTTATATCTGTCTGTTTTATACAAGCTGTTTCACGCGGTTCCACTCGCGTTGATCCCGTTCCTATGGGAACGTCTTCGCGGGATATTTTGTAGCCAGCTTATGAACTATCCGCGTGCAATCTTTCAGCCAAATCCATGTAGTAGTTGTTGTGTGAAATAGTAACAAGCATACATACATCCACACATACAAATTTTCGTAATTGTAATATTAGTAGGATGACAGGTATAATTTGACTTTCTATTGAAGAAAAATGCTAAAATTTTTATCAGTTTTTCGTAACAGTGTTTCCAAACGAATGTAACATTTTTACAAAATAAATGATATTCGAATTTTGAATTAAATTGGTAATAGAAATCGGTTCAGTAGATCTAGAGATAAGCTCCTAAAACCCCACAAACGATCACTTTTTAATATCAAGTATAATTTTTTTTTTTTTATTTATCTTCTCATTTCTCGAACTTTGGTTATGTATGGAAAAAACTGGCTCTTTCATTAGATGTGATCTTTCTCTAGAATAGGTTGTAACCTATAAAATTTAAAAATTTTATTCTACTAAGCAGTGATTTTTTTTGCATAAAATAGTCGATTAATACCAGAATTGAATTTTCATAAATCCTCCATATAATAGACTCAATAATGGTATTAATTTTGGTTTAGGTGCTTACTGAAAAACATTGAGATTGCTTTCGGCATTCTTCTCAAAATTACGTAAAAAAAAACCGATAGTTTATTAGTAAAGTAAAACTGGGTTATTTTAAGAAACAAAATTACATTTTAGGTAGAAAACACGATGGATTTCCAGACATGATGTAGGCCGCGTACAAATTACTAAATTAACTTCCCGAGAGCTTAACATGTAGCGGCTTACAAGTAAATTTTGTAACACAATGTAATTTTTAGAAATACATTGAATAATACTCTAGTATCCCGCCCTCCCGGCACTTAGTTTGCTAAGAACCTTCTGATGCCCTCGTAGACCCGAAGTCCGAGAGGTCCGCGAACTGTAAAGAAGAGCGACAGTTGCACAAAAGAAACTTAAAGCCATAATCCCTCAATCTCCTGAGCCGAGGTCCAAGTCCCACAGGGGACGCCCTATTGCGCAGGTTGCTTAGTTTTTAGTGTTTAAACTATTAATCTAGGCTCTACTCGGTGCTTTATGCCCAGTGAAGTAGCTAAAGCCTCAGCACTAACTACATATGTCCGTCCGAAAAAAAAAGTATCAGCCCTTTTACGTCCACAGCTGAACATGGGCCTCCTCTTAACAGTACTTGACTAGCAAAAGAATTGCCATAATCACCATGCTTGGCAGTTGATTGCTGATCGCAGTAAGATGGTAAGCAAACTTGAGCTGATAGATCCTGCTGCCCATCCATCAACAGTATGCCCCTAAGTCGGGTCTTACCCATGGGAAGGCATGGATTAGTCTGTTCTAAGCCGGACACCCCACAGTTATAATAATAATAGTTATAAAACTCTGATTGTCATCAACACGTATAACGTCCACTGCTCAACATGAGCCTCCTCCAGAGGGAGGGTTTTGCCATAGTCACCACGCTTGGCAGGCGGGTCGGTGAAACTAAAAGTCATAATCTCATCGCCAGCGACCGCCCTGAGCCGGGGTCGAAGCCCCACAGGGGGCGCCCTCTTGTGCAGGTTGCTTAGTTTGTAGTTTTTAAACCATTTATTAAGGCTGGAGCTATGCTCGCCTTTATGCCCGGCGAAGTAGCAAAAGCATCGTGGCTACCGTAAGTAAATCCGAAAAAAAAGGCAGGTCGGTGACCACTGTGATTGTGATGAGATTATAACCCTTTTGGGACCCTCTATTATTAATCCGTTATTCGTGAACTCAGGCCGAACCTGAACCTCTGTCGCTTACAGGAGTTATACTGTGTAGGAAGGATTAACAGATTAAACCCCAAGTTTTGACAGTAAATCTCTTTTTCCGATATCTTGGGTTGCGCATGGGTATCCTCCCGGGGGGAAGCCTATGTTCAGCAGTGGACATTATATGGGTTGATAATGATCATGATGATGTACGGCAACTACAAACTAAAATCATTAAAAATCGCTTGTCTTTTTCCGCAATACATTGTGAAATGTCACCGTAATTAGCAAAGAAAACGTTAACCACACTGACATTTACTGAAAGCAAGTTGTAAAAACTGCAGTTCGCGTGATGTCGAGGGGTGTGCGGGTTCAATACCCGGCCGTGCCCATCTGACCATTGTTTATGATAGTATGTATCGAAGTTTCTCGTCAAAAAGTTGGTTAATCGTTGGTTAACCAAACTGCCGTAAAAGTAAACGGAGGAAGTCATCAAGTTTATCATATCTTGAAAGATGTAATTAGTATCATTCTAAACCACAGAAAAATAGGGACAAATGTACTATTATACTTCAGTAGCATTTGGTCGTAATGAAATAATGAATTTATTCAGCACTTAGGTATTTACATACACTTGTATTTGTAAAAATCACAATGAAAAAGAAATATAATTAATAGGTTATTATTCTTATTCTATGAATAAAACTACTTTGGTAACTATAACTAGCAAGTGCAACCTGTGAGTGCTGTAATTGTAGGACATTTCAGACAATTAACTGCGTCTGTCCGTGTGTCATTAATTCCTCTACTCATAATAAGTTCATATATATATTAAATATCATAGGTATAAATTGAAAATTTATAAAATCATACAATTAAGTGACACACACCTTGGGGCACCCTTATCGGGTTAGGACCACAACCCAGAGGTGCCACTGATAGAATAGTCAGATTTATGGATAGTATATAAGAGGAAGTGATCGCTGGCACGGCCTACAGGCGCTGGATCACAGGGCAGGGGTAGACCCGGCCCCGCCAACGGCGGATCGAAGGAGTGTCCGGGAGGTTTTAGTGGTTGGTAGGGTCCTCTCCTCGTGGTATAAGTTTAGCATACCACGCTATGGAGAGAGCGAGTCCCACATATCCCACCGCCAGCGCGCGAAAACTCTGCAGCGGCGGTGGGAAAGCGTAAATGCATAGCCCCTCGGATAACAAAAAAAATAAAAAAAAGGGGTTAGGGGTACAACGCGGTCGTCGCCGGCGAGAATCCTACCCTAGCTTTTTCTAGATTACTAGCAGAGCCTTTGCACACTACAAGTATTCTAGTTAACCCCTCGTGCTAAGCTAAAATGCTTATATTACGAGTGGGTTCACGTCGGAAGTGCAATGGGTGGGGATCGAACCGGCGACCACATGATCGCAAGTCCGGCGTGAAGCCCGTTCCCTGGTATACGATTCTTGCTTTTCGAGGCACGAAGGCGGAGGGTAGTCCCTCAACCAACCAGACCCTTGAAATCTTGGAATCTACTCAAAGATTTCTATTTTGGCGTGGGCATCGAACCCGTTACGTTCCAGCAAATCAGTACAAGCAGTTTTTCCAGGATATCTAACTCAATCAGAGAATATTCGAATTTCGAATTTATATAAATAATGGGCGTAGCTTTGTTTTCATGATTGATTGAACTTTGTCTATGGTAAACAACAGGCCTCAATTTCATGGACGATTGGAAACTCCACACTTGAATGAAGATCAAGGAACTTGGATGTACCGCGGAAACCAATATTGAATGTTGAACGTGGATCGACGACACAAAATCATTTGAAATTCTTGTACAATTATTTTTGAGGGCAACATTGCTTATTTTTGAGGGAAAATCTAATTACTAAGGGTCGCGATATCTCATATCTATAAGGGTTTTGATATTGCGACTATTTCACATGTTGAAAATTATGGCGGCCTACGTAGGTAAACGTTTTTTCTTTGTAATAATTAGCACGATGTAAGTTGACAAAGAGTAGTTCTTAACCAACCAGTCCCGAAAATAATATTTTTGACTTTACATAAAGATTTTTGGTCCGGCGCGAGAATCGACCCCACGATCTCCGAGATTTATACCGCTAGGCTGTTGCCGGAAGTAGTAAGTCGCTATTATATAAACCCAAGGTTATAATTTAAAAAAAAATAGTTGACATACAGCACCGTAACCCGGTTTCTCTTACATCACAAACAAAATACAACCAATTTGATACATTTGAGTCTGAAAAAACACTTACCTACTTTTTATAAATCTAGAGCTCAAAAGCATAAAGTCATATGTGCCATTATACGTCAGAATCAATTCGTCGTATGTGCCTTTATCGTAACCTTTAAGCGGCAGTAGCCCAATGGCTATGGGCGTCGGACTTACGATCATGTGGTCGCCGCACCGGTCCGATCCCCATCCGATCCGATCGCCACCGGGTCCGTTCCCCACCAGGTCCGATCGCCACCCGGTCCGATCGCCACCCGGTCCGATCGCCACCCGGTCCGATCCCCACCCATTGCACTACCGACGTGAACCCACTCGCAACACAAACATTTTTGCGAGATGTTAACAAGAATAGGTACTAGTAGAGTGCAAGAACTCTGCTAGTAATCTTTGATATAAAAAATATTAATAATTAAAAATACTGCACCGTAACCCGGTTTCACATTACATCACAAATACGACTAATTTTGAGTCTGAAAAAACACTTTCCTACTTTTATAAGAGGTCAGAAGCATAAAGTCATATGTGCCATCATACGTCAGAATCAATTCGTCGTATGTGCCTTTATGGCACTGGCACTTACGACCAAATGCTTCTGAAACATTAGTACATCCGTCTTCATGGTTTTGAGGTGTAGAATATATAATTTAATATTCACAACAAAGGAAGAAGGATTCACTAATACACCGTCAGCGCCATCTGAGTCAATATTGATTGTATTGTGAGAACACAAACATAGATATTTAAGTATAATAATATGAATTCTTTTATACGTTGGCGCCATCATTATATATACAAGATGTAGCGAAAAAAATATTTAATACTACCTTTTACCCGCGGCTTTGCTCGCATTGACGCCAATAGTAGGGGAGCCCTCGAGGGGATTTCGGGATTAACTAAAGCGCGGCAGATTACTACATAGGGGGATACCTTGTACTATTTTATTATTTCACCCTTGCTACTATTTTCCCATCACCTATTGCGTACTACTACCCTTCTTGCTACTTCTTATTCATCTTCATTTCATCCAAAGGTTGTCTGGAAGAGATCGCTGTCTGCGATAAGACCGCCGATTGTACATATCTAACTATTACTATTTTTATTTGTGTTGTTATGTTGGTGTGCAATAGTATCTTATCTTATCTTGTACCCGGTTAAGTATTTCCACAAAATATGAGCCTTATATATATGGCCGCCCGTCAAGGATAAGGGATCAGATTAGTAAAAATTGTTCATGTGAAATGGTCGAGCGCGGATTAAGGTAGGGTGAGTTAGTTATGTATGTCGAGTATGTCCAGGCAATATTTTTTTTTTTTTTTGCTAATCTTTAGCCCCTCCCTTCACCGTTTTAATGGTCTACATTATATGACATTTTATCCTTTTTATCATCTAAGCTTCGCAACCCAATAGGTCTCTATGACGCTCGAGTAAATCCCGATTTAGTATCGTGGGCTCCCCTGTCAGGTCAAATTGATAAGAGCAGGGAACAATAACAGCCGGTTAAATAAACGCGTTTTAATAAAAAAATTAGGTATTGTTTTTTTTTTAATTTTAAAGAAGTTCGTAAGCCGGAGATATTTTTAGACAAAAAAAAATAAGTTGAAACATTTATTATTTTTGTTAATAAAATGTAAGTAAACTTTCTAAACAACGTCCTGTACTTGATTGTGAGTAATAGTAAGAATAAAGTAGAATATAAGGTTTGAACATCCTGTATTGAGAAGAATAATTAAAAATATATACTGGGTGACTTTTTTACCGTCTTTATAATAGTATGGTGTGTTGTGTAAGTAGAATCTAATAGAATCATATAGACCACAGTATATTTGTACTAATATTTCGGTAATTTGAGTTTCGAAAATCTCATACATTACTTCAAAGAAATACCTAATACCTACATAGCGCGTGCATAATCATAAAATAGGCAGGTAGATTTTATTTATGTGTCATTGCGGCCTATAATACCTAGGCCGCAATGACACATCAATGAAAAGAGTGAGCGAAAAAGCGTAACTACCTACTTAGGTACGCATTTTTACCATTAGGTTTTTCACAATATGTCAGTAAAAAAAATAATTATAAAATAATTATGCCTTAGACATCTATTACATATCACACTCTATTATTTTCAAGACTGTAAAAAATCACCCAGTATATGTTATTTTGTTTTTTTAAAGACAACTCCCGCACCAGTTTGTACAATTAATCCCGGTGTCGCGGGGAACTTTACAAACATTTATTTCAAATTATACCCGGTGGCAAAAGCAAAGTAGCAAAAGCCAAGTGACTACGTACGTCTGTCCGTCCGAAAAAAAAGAAACTATCAGCTCAAGTTTACTTAACATCTTACTGCGATCACCAACCCGCCTGCCAAGCCTGGTGATTATGATAATATACCACAACGACCCTGGCTTGCCAAAGTCTGTTAAGAGGAGGTCCATGTTCAACTGTGGACGTTAGCGGACTGTTAAGGTAAGTTTTACCCTTTAACAGGAAATAGGTATGTTTAGAATTGATTGGTTTTGATCTTTATTACAAGTATATGAAGTTCAAAATATGGTGGGTTCTATATTCCCTCTGCCCGTTAAAGTAATAATATGTAAATATGTTTATCCAATCGTAAATTCTGAGATTTAACCCAAACTTGAATAAGCTTTACATTTATAAAGGTTAAAGAAGCCTTAAGTCGAGTATACACACTTTCAAGCCAATAAAATTGACAAGAATCTACTATAAAAAATTTACTTCACAAAGTATTACAGTACTTGAAGTACTAATAGTATAAAAACTCTTTACAAATGGACTAAGTTCAGAATAGAAGTTATAAGTAAGTACAGGCAATGGTTTCCAAAGTATTTTAACTTGTAACTTTCATACGTCATACTTTCATACGTCCACCCGACCCTAACTTTGCAAAGAACCTCCCAATGCCCTCATAGACCCCAAAGTCCGAGAGGCCTGTGAACTGCAACGTTGCACTAAACTCCCCTTAAAAACCAAACGTCATAATCCCTCTATAGTCCATATCCCCCGCCACCACCGCCCTTAGCTGAGGTCCAAGCCCCGCAGAGGGCGCATTCTTGCGCAGGATGCTTAGTTTGTAGTTTTTAAAATTGTATTAAGGCTGGAGCTCTGCTCCCCTTTATGCCCGGTGAAGTAGCCAAACTCCCGTCGTTGATTTAAAAAACTTTAAAAACAAGTCTCGATCAAGAAATATTCTTAGTACAGATTAAAAGTTAACGTATTCAGATTTAAGACCTTAAAAATATAAAGGTCAATTTACGGCAACTATAACATTTCTTTTACTTTTTAAGGATCTGAAAACCAAGATGTAGCTAAAAGGCTTACGAGTTTATTTGAATTGGATAAATGGATTTAAAAGTTAGAGAACTCTCCAGTGAATTTTGCGCTTAAATATCAAAATCAATCGAATTACATAAACATATTCGCCCTTTTGCTCCAATAATGTGATATCTTGAAAAGTGCAATTTTTGGGCTTATCACAATATTAAAGTAAAGAGGCGATAGCTTCCCGCGCGCGGTTTCACCCGCGTAACTCCCGTTCCCGTAGGAAATTTTTAATAAAATATAGCTAATAAATAGCCTTCCTCGATAAATGGACTATCCAACACTGAATGATTTTTGAAATCGGACCAGTAGTTACTGAGATTATCGCGTTCAGACAAACAAACAAACTCTGCAGCTTTATATTATTAGTATAAATACGAAATGTTTAATTACTTGTTTAAGTTCAAAAATTATAGACTTTTGCTTGAATCCATAAAAAAGTTTTGCCTATTTTAATAACCTAATTATCAAGCCAAGAAATATACTTAAAATGATGTACTTATTGAGGTTTTCCATTGAATAACTGCTCGAAGTTTCCATTCGTGCTTAGAATACGCTATAATAATTTCACCCATATTGCATTAAGACGTCAAAAGATGGCATAACAAGTAAAAGACCTGCATATAGACATAATCCTTCTAAACGTTTAATAAATACTAGCTTCTAGCGCTCGTTTACACCTTCTTAGTTCCCATTCCCGTGTTTAATTCATGATAAATATAGAATATGGCCTTCCTCGATAAATGGGCTATTTAACACTGAAATAATTCTTCAAATCGGACTAGTAGTTTCTGAGATTAGCGTGTTCAAGCAAACAAACAAATCAGCTTTACTTATATATTAGTAAAGATTATTAATCAAAAGACACAAATCATTAAATTAATAGTACTATGTCTATAGATGTAACTATTACACTAACATTTACAATACAACAATAAAATATCTGCCTTAATATGCTTCTTCTAAGTTCCAACCGCCCGATCCGTTAAACCTCGTATCGTCCAACATTCCTGAGCTGTCTCTCACGCCCCCCCTCTCCCCTACCTACGGAAATGCCGGCGCCCGCGCAAACATGCAAAGCCTAGTAGGGTGAATGCACTCGCAACTGACCGATTGAGGCGTTTGAAGTAACTAATATTATTCCGATACTTAAGTTACGTTGTTTTGTAAAATTGTAACCGGATTTTTGGTATTTATTATTAGAATGTTGTGAATGAAATTTTTGCGCTTCTATATATTTTTGTTTTAATACTTAATGCGTATTAAATTTTGACATGCTGGAGTAAATAGCGCGCATCTTATATACTTGGTTTTGAATACTTAAGTGTATATTAAGAAAGGAGAAGTCTGTTATCTGTTAATAATAGTCAAAGAATCTATAGCAATATATAAAGCCTATTTGTTTGCTTGAACGCGCTAATCTCAGGAACTACTGGTCGGATATGAAAAATTATTTCAGTGTTAGATAAATATTTATAGAGGAAGGCTTTAGGATTTATTTTATTACTAGCTTCCCGCGCGCGGTTTCACCCGCGTAACTCCCGTTCCCGTGGGAAATTCATAATAAAATATAGCCTATGTTCTTTCTCAGGCTCTAGACTATATCTGTACCAAATTTCATTTAAATCGCTTCAGTAGTTAAGGCGTGATTGCGTAACAGACAGACAGACAGATAGAGTTACTTTCACATTTATAATATTAGTAAGGATGAAGTTATAACGGAAACGGGACGTTACGCAGGTGAAACCGCACGCGGGAAGCTACTTACCTTATAAACGGATTTTTGACAAAATTCGTTTTGAGAATTTTATATTGAACTAGCTTCCCGCGCGCGTTTTCACCCGCGTAACTCCCGTGCCCGTAGAAACTTTATTATAAAATATAGCTTATAGCCTTCCTCGATAAATGGAGTATCTAACACTGAAATATTTTTTAAAATCGGACCATTAGTTGCTGAGATTAGCGCGTTCAAACAAACTCTGCAGCTTTATAATATTAGTATAGATTTTATTAAAATAATAAAATACCGGTGGGAATATCAACAAACATTTAAAAGAAAAATTACAATGAATACTGAGATCTTCGTATTTTTTAAGTGATTTAATCATTTGTTTGCTTTCCCATCGTAAGTAATTAATGCAAGTAAAGCCAATAAACAAATAATTTCAATATTTATGGTTAGATTATACAAAGTAACAACACGGAAAAAATAAGCACTCTTTATGTAAATCAGTCGTTCGGCGCAGTTTACCCGGTAATATCAAAGGTTTCGCTCGATTGAGATTAGATTAACTTTTTTGCTATTTATAAGTAGCTACTAAGTACATATTGCATGTATTTTAATTATTAACTTGCACGAATACTTTAAGATACCGGTCAACTGGGGTTTCTTTGAGATCAGGGTAACATTGACTGTGTATTGGCAGAAACATATTGTTAAAACGCGACGCGACCTGACGACATGCGACGCGTGTTGAGTCGAATCAAATGTATAAAAACAAAACAATTAAAACTGTTTATTTCCAATAAAAAAACAAATTACATAATTGCAATGAGCTACCTTAATCTTAAATTAAAAAGATTATACTGTAGTCTCAGTTATATAAGTGCGCAGCGTTATATTGCAGTGGTCCCGACGTGCATTTCGCTCCAATATTTATCTCGCACAAAGTATCTTTTTAAAATATTTTTAACTTGTTTGGGGTTTTTATTACCCAGTTTTTCTATTATTGGTTTTGGTAGACTGTTTAAAACTTGGGGCAAGATGCACATCCCGACCCTCCTGCCATAATCATTACAATATTTTGGTAACCTAAACATGGGTTGATGTGACAAGGTAAGTAGATTGTTTGATCTAGCATTTATTGACCATGTATAACCAGAATCACACTATGATCACCCGACGCGACGTCGCGTCGGGTGTTCATAGTGTGATTCTGGTATATAGAAAACAAAACATTTGATTCGACTCAACACGCGTCGCGTGTAGTCAGGTCGCGTCGCGTATTAAACAATATTTTTCCGCCTCAAATGTACTCGTATTTGATGGTAGGAGGATTTCTTTACTAAATTCACCGGCTCTGGAGCACATTTCCTCATTTCATTTTGGTGTTTTGGCTCCTTTCTAATTTCGTTTCACCATCACCCAAAGTTACCCAGAATGTTAAATTAACCCCGGTCCACGGTACTTACTTTATAACATATTATTAATAAGTTTCGAATATAATTTTTAGAATTCGCGACACATTTAAATTATTTCAGACTTCTTTTTTTTCGGACGGACATTTCTGAAGTCAGCGATGAGGCTTTTGCTACTTCACCGGGTATAAAGTCCCCAGCCTTATTAAATGGTTTAAAGCCTACAAAGTAAGCAACCTGCACAAGAAGGCGTCCCCTGTGAGACTTGCAACTTAGCTCAGGGCAGTCGCTGGGATTGAGAAATTATGATTTTAGATTTAAGGAGAGTTTTCTGCAACTGTTGCTGTACTTTACAGTTCTCGAATCTCTCGGACTTTGGTCTACGAAAGTATCGGAAAATTCGATAGACCACAGAGGTTTTAAATAAAAAATAAAACCCACTATTATAAGATGATAAGATGATGTAGAAAAGGGTCTGTGCTATCTGTAGCACAGTCTTCAAAGTATTTAATTAACATAGGGTCCCTCTAACTTTGTGTGCAAGCATCAGAATGAGAAGAACGAGTGATATCAACAATCCTCGAACAGCCTTAGCTTTTCTTACATTTGTCAACTACTACATCAAGTGATTTAATTTGCCTGTTGTTAGCAATATATTCTGTTTGCAACGAATACAAAATTGCATCTTGAGGGCAATAGTCCAGCTCTGGTTCACACGAAATGAACCCCCCTCGTCCTCCTGACCCTTAGTTTGCAAAGAACCATCCGATGCCCTCGTAGACCCGAAGTCCGAGAGGCCCGCGAACTGTAAAGTAGAGCGACAGTTGCACAAAACTCCCCTAAAATACTAAAAGTCATAATCCCTCAATCTCATTGCCAGCGACCGCCCTGAGCCGAGGTCCAAGCCCCACAGGGGGCGCCCTCTTGCGCAGATTGCTTAGTTTGTAGTTTTTAAACCATTTATTAAGGCTGGAGCTCTGCTCGCCTTTATGCCCGGTGAAGTAGCAAAAGCCTCGTGGCTACCTACGTAAGTCAAACCAAAAAAACACGAAATGAAGAAATTCAAGAATATCTCAACGTGCCAACAGTTTCTTCCGAGGAGGTATAGGAAACAATAGAGTGGTTATCCCTACACCAAAATCCACTGGTGATTGATATAGTGGAACCGTCTGCGGTGGTCAAGTGATAGGGGTAGGGGCGGCATTGGCCGGTTCTCCAGAAAAGCCATACTATCGCACACCAAATTCGCTTATGGTCTCAAGACCACGACACACAATACCAAAAAAAAATGTTAGTAAAAAATATTTTTTTTGCCTGTTGTATTAATAAAAGGAGACAATACAATAAGGCTTGCATGAAAGGTCAACGCGGCGGTCACACTGACCCCTACCCCATTCAATACTAACTTTATTAGTATACATAAAAACGTATTAAGGGGGAATATGGTAATTCTTCGCGGAACTTAAAAACATAAGGCGTTCTCGAGGGTTAACAGAACTGTTTTTGCGTGTTTATATCTAGATCTCAGAAGCATATAGTCGGATGTGCCATTATACGTCAGAAACACATTCCTCGTATGTGCCTTTATTGTAAACTGGTACTTACGACCAAATGCGTCTGAGGTCTTGTTATTAACGTTTTAATTTTGCAAATACAGTAGAATCCATTTAGTACGACTTCGCATACAACAAACAACCGTTTATAGCGACGTTAGTATAGGCATATGTTTGGTTTTATTAAGAGCCTCTATGAGAGTTCATCCGTTAATTACGACTCCGCTTATAACGAAAGACCGCTTTTAACGACGGAATTCTACAAAAATGACCTGTTACAACGACGACGATGAAACACGTGTTTACAAATAAAAAGTAGATTTCATATTTCGTAATGTATTAGGTGCACATTGTGAAATAATTATTTTGATTTCATGTTTTTTGTCTCTAATAATCACATACATATTATTATTTATAAACATTATATAGTTATTAGTATTTAATTATTGTTATTAAAAAAAAACTAAAATTGAAATTGTATGTTCTTTTAGTACGTGTTCCGGTTACAACGTCGTAATATCGTAGGTCCCTTGGCCGTCGTTATAGCCGGATTCTACTGTAATGAGCTAAGCAGGAGTTTCGTTCTTGTTGATTCTGGGAAGAATGTTAATTATTAATAATGCTGGCGGTTTTTTGAAATACAAATTGGCAGGGAGTTAATAAAGCGTGGTAAACGCTCTGTTTGAATTTGCTGTGAGGGAAAAACGAGGGAGTTTTTTTGAAATAACTCCCGCTTAAAAGAAGTTATTTATGTCTAAATTAATATAATGAAACGGAAGTCTTAGGTTGTTTGGTTAAAAAAACTTGTAGCTTTAATGAACGATTTCTTATGGAATTATAGCTGCAACTAGCTTCCCGCGCGCGGTTACACCCGCGTATCTCCCGTCCCCGTAGGAACTTATTAATAAAATATAGCCTATAGTCTTCCTCGATAAATGGGCTATCTAACATTGAAACAATTTTTCAATCGCTTGCGAATCGCTGCCATCGATTTGATTTCCGACTGCGGTACAAAAGTGAGGGACAGGTGCCCGGTTACCATTGAGGGATGTGCTTCCGTGGGTAGGCGTCAGGTTGCGTATGTACAGCTTGGTTAGTTATTTAGTACTTTGTAAGTAGGTACGTACTTGTGTAGTTGTACTTAGTGATTGTCGGAAATGTTAAAATAATTGAAAAGTGCTGTTAATTCGAAATCGGTAGGTAACAAAAATCTAGGTTATTTAGAAAAATATCCCTACCTACCCATAAAATGTTGTTTTTTTTTAAAATATACAGTATAACTATCATTTTTTTTTACAAATGTTATTTGGACGGACCAGTAGTTACTGAGATTAGCGCGTCCAAGCAAACGAGCAAACTATTCAGCTTTATATATTAGTCTAAGACTTTTGTTACTTTTTGATAGTAATGATAGCAAACCATCCTATCCCTTATTGGTAAAGTTTCAATCATAGTGTATACAGCAATCGGGATAGTATCATGATTTCTCATGCAAATCCATGTTTTTCGTCGAGTCGCGTCGCCAACGGCAAGGAAATTGTAATTTAATGGATTATTCATCCGTGATTGTGATTCTCAGAGACAAGTTTCTGATTCATATCGCTTTGGCCTTGAAATTACGAGTGAACTTGATATTGGTGAAACATTGAATGAATGTCATTCTTTACGAATTTCTGGATGGTTTGATAGATTACGCAATTGCAGTGATCTGCCTATAAATCCTTACTTAATATTATAAATGTGAAAGTAACTCTGTCTGTCTGTTACGCAATCACGCCGTAACTACTGAAGCGATTTAAATGAAATTTGGTACAGATATAGTCCACGGGAACGGGAGTTACGCGGGTGAAACCGCGCGCGGGAAGCTAGTAAAATATAAAATAAGAATAAAAATCATTTTTATTTATGTAAACCTATTACAGGCACTTGCAAATAGTCAAAACAATACCTAATTTAGTATTTAGTATTATTATCTATAATTATCATATTTTATAAATTTTCAAATTAAACAAGTATTTAAGTTATTATTTTAATTATATTTTAGTCTTAACGTCTTAGTTTATTATTTAACTAAATTGTGTCAAATAGCTTGTTCTGTCTATATTAGGTTAGAACAATTGTCTTTATTTAGGTGGATCATGAGTATATAACGACGGACGCGCTTAAATGCTACCACCGGATCCAATACGCCCCAACTGAGAAGATCCGGCGAAACAAACTCAGTGGGTTATTCTACTGCCGGTTTTAACACGACCACATGAGACGGTCCGGCGAAACATACTCAAATGGGCAGAACGTAGGCTTTGGTCCAGTTACTTTAACTATTTATTGGCATACACATTTTTTGCCCAAACGGTATACGCAGAGACCACTTTCTTCCACTTGCTACGATCTAGTCATACCTTCATTTATCTCTTTATTCATGTCCTGTTTGTATTATGGTATTTTTAACCTGGTATTTCTTAAGAACGTCAATATTTTTTTCACACAATTAATTAATTGATTTCACTCATTTTTATGATTGTAGCAAATTGTTTCCGTAGCTTTTATTATCTTATATTTTTAATTTATGTGTGGCATGTTACACAGTGATACATCAAAGTTAAGTTTTAGACACGCATTCTTCAGTTGATGTGAATTGAGATCGTGATTTCAATATCCTGTGTGATATATCATAACTTCACGACTTGTTCTCAGGATATAAAATACCTATTAAAGTGTTAGTTCGTGTAGCGTAAATAACTTTTGACGTAAGCTAAACGTTAATCGGCCTCGAGGAGTGGGAAACATGGGCCCCGCTCCCTTCAGGGCCGATTTAAGAGAACTAGGGATGCCCTGGTAATCCGGGCGTCCCTAAAACTGGCTTAATAGGCGACTAGGGCCGCGGGCGCCACCGGAGGATGTCCCAGAAAGCCATGGGTTCTTATACCGCTCACCAACGGCGGATGGAAGAGTACCCGGGGTATTTTAGTGGGTAGGGTCATCTCCTCGTGGTATTACTAGCATACCACCGATATAGAGAGGACGAGTCTTACATACACTTTCGCCGGCGCGAGAACACCGCAGTTGCGGATAGGATGCGTAGCATTGAAGCATTTCCCCTCGGACAAAAATAAGGCTAAACGCTAATACAAGATTCTTAAAAAAACAGCCTCTAATAAAGTAATAAAAAAAGCCTTCAAAGTTGGTGAAATCGAATTATAACTTCACATTTTCGTTCGCGTCAATTTTAATTTCTCCATTAAGTCCATTCGACCCATATTTCGGGCTTTATTATAAAGAGCAAATATTTGATTGTTTGTTTGTCTTGTCTTTGAGCCAAAAGACTACAAACTGGCACCCCGAGATGGGAAAAGAAGTAAAAGAACGTAAGTCAAAAGATGGTAGGACGAAATCAGAAAGACAGCAGGACCCTTCTGGAGAACTAGACAGAAGTCATTGGAGAGAGCTGGTGGGGACCTTTGCCAATAGGCACTCTGAAATAAGAGACCTAATTTAGTACATGCCAAAGCAGAAATTAATTAATATTTTAATATGTAAAACTATTTGAAGAAGATGGCGAGATAAGCTTGACTTATTTTTAAAGGATTGGCCTACAGTCGCTACTTCGCGAGCGATGGAAGGAGGAAAGGGAGGCCTTGCCCTTATTTTTTTTTTTTGTCCGGGGGAAAATTCCATTGACTTTGACTTTATAAGAGACCTAATTTTGTAAATTCCAAAGCACAGATAAATTAATATATTAATATGTAAAACTATTTTATTTTAGAAATAAAGGGTTATTATTGTTATTATATGTCTTGAATAGGTTTCGGAAATACTGGACCGATTTCAAAAATTATTTCACCATTAGTACACTATGTTATCCAGGAGTAGCATAGGCTATATTTAATAATGAAGTTCCCACGGGAACTGGACGCTATGACTTCATAGTATAAAACAAAGTCGCTTTCTCTGTCCCTATATCCCTATGTATGCTTAAATCTTTAAAACTACGCAACGGATTTTGATGCGGTTTTTTTAAATAGATAGAGTGATTGAAGAGGAAGGTTTATATGTATTATACATCCGCATTGCACACATGCGAAACCGGGGCGGGTCGCTAGTTACACTATAAACTCAAAAACTAATAAGCTGTCGAGTTACGCAAGTGTATGTTCACAATATACTCAAGTTATCGAATATTACTACATAGGTATTTAGATGTTCGTAATACATGTCTAACATATTTCAAGCTACGCTTATTATTATTAATTAATAGTTAATCCTAGTATCTTAATTACTAGCTAGTTAGTAGTCTAGATTGCTTGAGTAATATGCTTGAGGAACTCAAATTAATTGACTCTATAATTAAATGCTGTATATAGAAATTGTAGTGAAACATAACATTCAAATAGTTCTCCGAGGTGCCCGCGAACTGTAAAGTAGAACGACAGTTGCACAAAACTCCCCTAAAATACTAAAAGTTATAATCCCTCAATCTCATCGCCAGCGACCGCCCCTAGCCGAGGTCCAAGCCCTTCTTGCGCAGGTTGCTTAGTTTGTAGTTTTTAAACCATTTATTAAGGCTGGAGCTCTGCTTGCTTTTATGCCCGGTGAAGTAGCAAAAGCCTCGTGGCAACCAACGTATGTCAATCCGAAAAAAAATAGAATTAAAATAGGTTAAGGGTGATCGCGGTTCCCGTGTGGGGATGGCGTTAAATTTAGTACTTCTTTGGCTGCATTATGTTTACCTACTACACACACTACTAAATTTTTAAGCAGCGGTTGTGTTGTTATTGTTTGTTTGCTTGAACGCGCTAATCTCAGGAACTACTAGTCCAATTTGAATTATGTCAGTGTTAGATAGCCCATTTATCGGGGAAGGTTATATGCTATATTAAATTATGAAGTTTCTACGGGAACTAACGCGGGTGAAACCGCGAGCGGAATATAGTATTAGTATTATGAAGAATTGTTGCCGTGTGGTTTCCGGCTTAGAATAGACCACCCCATGTCCTCCCATGGGTGTCGTAAAAGGCGACTAAGGGACATATGGCTGATGGATGGCTCAACGTTTAAATCCGTCTGTCAAGCGTGGTGATTATGGCAATATCCCTCTACGATCCTGGCTTGCCAAGGTCTGTTAAAAGGAGGCCCATGTTCAGCAGTGGACGTAAACGGCCTGTTGATGATGATGATGATGATTATGAAGAAAAGTAATTATGTATCAATCACTCAATGCGAATGAAACCAGAGGGCAGATCTAGTTCGTAATACTTATTGGAATTTTAAGTATATGTGTAGGGTGAACGTGCCATAAATCGGTCCACAGTTATTAAGTATACGACATAAAAAAAGGTAGAATGCTTTTGTCAAACCATGACATTGGAATCTATTAAACTATTTACAGCTAAATAAAAAAATAAATCAATTTGAATGGCAAGATTTTATTTTTTGTAAGGTAACTCGAGAATGAACGTATATATCTACGTTCGCTTAAATTGCGTTTTAGTTTCCATAACAAACCCTTGATTTACATCGTCATCATCATCACAATTAGTCTACATTATACGGGCTGATGATGATGATGAATGTTAAAAACATGCTAAGTGCCATTATTTTTTCTCTTTTTCCGGACATACCTATGTAGTTAGCCCCGAGGCTTTTGCTACTTCACGGGGCATAAAGGCGAGCAGACTCCAGCAAACTACAAACTAAGTAACCTGCGCAAGAGGGCGTCCCCTGTGGGACTTGGACCTCGGCTCAGGGCGGTCGCTGACGGGGAGATTGAGGGATTACGGCTTTTAGTTTATTTAGGGGAGTTTTATGCAACTATCGCTCTACTTTACAGTTCGCGGGCCTCTCTGACTTCGGGTCTACGAGGGCATCGGAAGGTTCTTAGCAAACTTAGGGTCGGGAGGGGGAGGGGCATCCTAAGTGTCAGTGGCCAATAAGGTATACTTTCGTCCACCAAAAATGTTTTCTATCTATATTTGTTTAGTAAAAAGTGAAATATGAATTTGGTACTTTCGACTTATAATCTCATTATCTACTAGTTTCTCGCGCGCGGTTCCACCCGCGTAACTCTCATTTCTATAAGAACTTCATAATAACATATATCCTATAGCCTTCCTCCATAAATGGGCTATCTAACACTTGAAGAATTTTTCAAATCGGACAAGTATTTCCTGAGACTAGGGCGTTAAAAGTAAACAAACTCTTCAGTTTCACCGAAGATGTATCAAACTGTTACATTAAAACAACATAAACACAACTTGTATTTCACTATACAGGAGCTTTCAAACGTGACATTAGTTATACAGGGTGTTAAATAGTAGCGACATTATATGCGCCGAGTGGGGTGAACGTCCCAATAACGGTGCAGTTGAAAGCAGTACGTGTAGGTTGATTGGGTACTTATTATTTTATCTATGACCAAGTAGTTGTCAAATATTAAGAAGAATAAACTAGTCTTGAAATGTCACTCAATTAAGTTGTTTTATTTATATTATAATATTATACTTTTACATGGCGCAGTCGGTAAATTACATAAAGGATGAAGATAGTTGATTCATAAATTGAGAGGAGGTTCGAAAAGGTATGGTTTTTATGAAAAACGCATAAAAAATATATTGAGTGAGTAAAATGGAATCTATGTTGCAACCGCCATTGCCATTTGCTTTTGAAAAGGATCTGTCAAATGTAACGACTGGTAATTTGAGTAACCAGTGGATAAAATGGAAAAAGTCTCTTTTGCTGTATTTCAAGGCCTGTCAATTAAATAAAAAGGATATTGATGTCCAGGTCAGCATATTATTACACATCATTGGTCAACAGTGTCGGGATGTATATGATACGTTTTCAAAGGATGTAAATTCGATAGAGACTGTTGAGAGTGTATTAAAAACATTTGATGATTTTTTTACGCCTAAGAAAAATCTAACTGTGGAACGTCACAGATTTTTTACTCGATATCAGCAGGAACACGTTTTTTATTTTATTTTTATTCTTCTTTGTTTTTTTTTTAGTGGGGATAGAAGAGTGTTGTTTTGTTTAGTTGTATTCTAGAGAGATTTTTTATTTAACGTACTATTAAGTTAATTGTTTTAAGAAGGAGGATGTAGGTTGATTGGGTACTTATTATTTTATCTATGACCAAGTAGTTGTCAAATATTAAGAAGAATAAACTAGTCTTGAAATGTCACTCAATTAAGTTGTTTTATTTATATTATAATATTATACTTTTACAGTACGAGTTATGAAACACTCTAGAAACTATGGTGATATATAGACAGGATACTTGGATGGAGGGAATGCGACTATTTTTTTAACTTTAGGTTTATAAATCTCTCCGTCTATGCAGAGGACTTTTTTTGGGATTCATTTCTCTAGAGCAGCAATTGTCTTTTTTATCACATCTATTCAAAAGGAGCTAGTTTATTCCTCGTAAACAGGGACCAAAATAGCTCATTAATCCCTTAGGGACCAAAATTGATTTGAATTTGGAATGTGGATATTGTTAATAATTTTTCAATCAGCAAAGAGGTGAATCACAAACCATGCGGGAACAATGTATTGAATATGTGACTGGCAGAAAAACTGCGAGCGCGCCAAATTTAAAAAAAGTATATGAAAAATAAACAACGCGCGAAATTAAATGCATTCTGCTTTCGTTCGTAGTTGATTCATATTCAGATTTTAGAATTATAAAAAATTAGTGCGTCTTCCTCAAGTGAAAGTATTATTATTTCTTATGGTTCTTCATTGTACGTAAATAAATTTTTGTTCATAAGTTGCACTTACTTATTTTCTCATAGAGGGTGATAAAAAGTAGAGTGTCCACCTCGGGAGCAACACTATTTTAAGCTCGAGTGACATACTTTTAATCTCTCGCTCCGCTCTGGATTAAAAAAAAACACTCTCGCCTTTAAAATAGTTGTTTGCTCCCTAGATAAACAATCTACTATTAAAGAGCCAACCCGGTTACCTAATAATATAATGTACAAATGACTCACTCTTTCAATGCCACATGACGAGTTAATTATTTATTTATTTAAACTTTATGCTACAGGTCTGTACATAAGGCGGACTGAATGCCAAGAGGCATTATCTCCCAGTCAACCTTTGGGTTAAAATGATAACATAAGCGGTGCATACAAAGACCAAGTAATAAAATTTAGAGAGAGAAAGAAGCAATTAAAATATTAATACCTACATCAACATATACATATACTTACATACTTACATAAATATATATAATACAATACTAAATAAGAGATCTATTTGGAACAGACGAATTTTTTTCTTATCATCATCATCATCAACAGCCCGTTGACGTCCACTGCTGAACATGGGCCTCCTCTTAACAGACCTTGGCAAGCCAGGATCGTAGAGGGATATTGCCATAATCACTACGCTTGGCAGACGGATTGGTGATCGCAGTAAGATGCAAATGTTGAGCTAATAGATGCTGCTGCCCATCCATCAGCCATATGTCCCTTAGTCGCCTTTTACGACACCCATGGGAAGACATGGGGTGGTCTATTCTAAGCCGGAAACCACACGGCAATTTTATTCTTATAATGTTCGCTAATTATCTGTAATATTCGCTTTTTTTCACTCATACACCGCACAAAACTCTGTCCCCTTAGTTTACTAACAGTATTTTCTATCGTAAATACGGTTAGACTGATTGGTTAGGTAAGAAGACAAATGAAGATTGTCGCGGAAGTACCTACACAAAGCCTCCTATCAATTGTCCATGGACCTCAACATGACGAGGGTTACACACAGCCTGTCATGGCTGACCTGCGTAATTACTTCCAGCGTTTGTGAGACTATGTTTATTTAAAAAATAAATAATTTACTCGTAACAACTATATAGTAGTAAAGTCCCCCGCGACGGCCGCGAAACAGGGATTTATTTCCATAGTGCGGGAGATGTCTTTAAAAAAAAAAAAACCTCCAAAAATATGACTGTGTACAAAGTTTCATGATGATCGGTTAAGTAGATTTCGCGTGAAAGCGTAACAAACAAACTTACACTCATATTTATAATATAAGTAGGTTTTAACCTGAGATGAATAATAATATTTTCAAAATTGAGATTAATAAAGTTCGACTACCGGCAGGATTCGAACCTGCATCTTAGGTAAAGCCCCTAATGCCTTAACCAATTAATCTACGGTGGAACCACAGCCGGTCATCGAAATTTATTAATCTCTTTGTAACACGTCTCTAAGGGGACTCAATTTTGAAATATAGTATAACGTAAACTTTCTATAAAGTGTTCAAAACACAAAAAAAATAAGAATAATAATATGTCCATAAATCTGACTTATATATCAGTCCCACTGGGTCGTGGTCCTAACCCCTTTAGGTTGCCCCCAGGTGTGTGTCACTTTATTGTATGTTTTTATCAAACTTCTATATTGATCCACTAAAACCTATAATAATTAATGTGAACCATAGACTATCTAATTCGAAAATTAAAAATTGAAATCTAATTTCAATCAATAATCTTAAATATTTCTTGAAACTAGAGAGGAGGTATTCCTCGAAGCGCTACCATTTTGAGGCGCTCCTAATAAGGCGCTCCTGTTTTATTCCTCGGAGCGCTCCTTTTAGTAACGCCTCCCGATAGTAATTAAAAATATTAAAATTGAAGAAAACCTTGAAGCCCACCCACGTTTAAAAAAAGGGAAGAGCATGAAGTAAACGTAATAAATTATATCGATGATTTTTAAAAACTCATTTATGCATCATCATTATCGAAGTTTTTTAACCAAAAGTTTAAAAGGTGTGAGTTTATTTTAAAAACATTGTATCGTAACGACAAAAATATTAGTAACAATAATAAGTAGGTATTTCCATACAAAAAACAGCTGCAAATTCCTTAAATGCCTGCATTTAATTGAGTTCCAAGTTATTACCCCTTCATAAAGAATGTTAAAATGCAGAAGGTACTTAGGTATTCATAAAAACTTAGACACATTAACCGTCTTAATTAAATAAAAGATAAATAGTAGTATAGCTTCCCGAGCGAGGTTTAACCCGCGTAGCTCACGTGCCCAAGTTCCAACAACTACGTAACAAAATATAGCCTTTAACCCTCCTCGATAAATGGACTATCCAACACTGAAAGACTTTTTAAATCGGACCAGTAGTTCCTGAGATTAGCGCGTTCAAACAAACAAACAAACTCTGCAGCTTTATAATATTATAGTATAGATTTATGACAACCCATTTGAAGTTTTTTTCCGGACATTATTGAGTTAGTCAGGAGGCTTTTGCTGCTTTACCGGGCATAACGGTGAGCAGAGATCCAGCCTAAATAAATGGTTTAAAAACTACAAACTAAGCAACCTGCGCAAGAGGATGTCACCTGTGGGACTTAGACCTGGGCTCAGAGTGATTGAGCGATTTTGACTTTTAGTTTTGTTAAAGAAGTTTTGTGTAACTGTCGCTCTACGTACAGTTTGCGGACCTATCAGATTTTGGGTGCATGAGGGCATCAGAAGGTTCTTTGCAAACTAAGGGTCGGGAAGAACATAATCATCAACAGCCCGTTTACGTCCACTGCTGAACATGGGCCTCCTCTTAACAGACCTTGGCAAGCCAAGATCGTAGAGGGATATTGCCATAATCACCACGCTTGGCAGACGGATTGGTGATCGCAGTCAGATGTCAACCTTGAGCTAATAGATGCTGCTGCCCATCCATCAGCCACATGTCCCTTAGTCGCCTTTTTGCGACACCCATGGGAGGACATGGGGTGGTCTATTCTAAGCCGGAAACCACACGGTCTGGAAGACCATATGAATTGTAATTCTAGCAATATTACAGACTGATCTGACTCTATATATTTCTAATAGCGACCCGCTCCGGCTCCGCACGGGTACAATGCTGATGTATTATACATATAAACCTTTCTCTTGAATCCCTCTATCTATTAAAATCCGTTGCGTAGTTTTAAAGATTTAAGCATACATATGGATATAGGGATAGAGAAAGCGACTTTGTTTTGTACTATGTAGTGATTATTGGAATCCCAAAAAACCGTTCTGACATCAAAATGATAATGCGTTTTCATTGGGCTGTAAAGTATATTGAACCTGCTAAAAGTAAACTCGATGGTTTTTATCTTATAGAAACTGATACTCGAATTAAACAGAAATCTGATAATTAGAGACGCGTAAAGAAAGTACAAAACTTTACGGCGGCGCTTCAACTTTTCGGTAAGAAACGACTTTTCTTTCTGACAAGTTATATGTTGATAACAATTACATTTAAAGTTATTGAACAATTATATCAAATAACTTTATTGGTATAAAACTTGCCTAAAACGGGGAAATCGTAGATCATAAAGAAAAACAAAAATAGCAATGGCTAGGGCGTCGGACTTGCGATCATGTGGTCGCCAGTTCGATCCCCATACCCACTGCACTACCGACGTGAACCCACTTAGCACGAGGGGTTACCAACAATAGTAGTATAGTAGTAGTTTGGAAAAACTCTGCTTAATTCAAAAAAGAGTTTAAATATTTTTATTTAGTTGGTTAGGGATATCTCTAAACCTATTACGTGTAAGTTTTACTTTGAGCACCCAGTTTTCAGTAAAAGAACCCTTATTAAACTTACAAGTTAAAAAAACAATATTACAACACAGATATTAAAGGAGCCGCGAAAGTTCAATAAAAATAAAAACCAATGATCATAGAAATAAGTATAATTACTTATTTAAGCAACCTACCATCTCATTCCCAAGAACGCAATCGAACAAAAACTCTTTTAGAAAAAAGTATTTGGTTCAACAAAAAAAAAAAAAAAATGCGGAGCCGATAACTGTTACCTTCACCCTACTCCTCTGGTATGCGCCGGTGGTCACGACTCGCCAACTTATCGGCAACAAATGCCTTAGCAGTGACAGCTAACGGGCCGGGAATCGAACTTAGGACCACAGATGTATACGCAGGTAGATAGCGCAAAATTAATTGTGAAGTGCGCCAAGTTTACTGCTAGCTTGTGATTTTATAAAATTCGTTGATTTGTGAAACACCGTAGAAATAACAAAATTTATATAAAAAATGAGTTTTTAATACCTAACTAGCTTCCTGCTCCAGTGGGACCTTCATAATAAATATATAGCTATCCTCGATAAATGGGCTATCTGACATAGAAAGTTATTTTTTTAATCATGAGATTAGCCCGTTCAAGCAAACAAACAACTCTTCATATTTTGTGTATTTTGATTTGGAACATATTACACATATTTTCACCTTCATTGTTCAATCGTCGCGCGTCGTTATATGCTCATGGTCCACCCAAATAATAACAATTGTATTGGCATAATATAGATAGAACAAGCATTTTGCGATGCTAATAAAAACAGAAACAAATTATAACAATTAATTTTATAGATATAATAATAGATAATACATAGATAAGTAACAAATATAAGAAATAAATTGTATAATTAATGTTTGACTATTTACAAGTGCCTGTAATTGGTTTACGTTTAATTATCTAAACATGAAACCAAACAGGCTTCACAGTGTCTATATAATATGCTAAATAAACTTGCGTCGTCTAACTGTTCCCATACCTGTGGCCACCAGTTTCCTGGCTAGTATAATTCTGCAAATGTCTACAGATAGGAATGTAGCAGTAATTGTGTAGATATGCTAAGTATTATTGCTGGAGAGCCGGTATTAGGTATATCTACCCTATCTAAATACTGATAATGAGTGTCGTTGCGTTTTACTCGATAGTATTTCTATACAAATATTATAAAGAGGAAAAATGTGATTGTTTGTTTGTATTGAATAGGCTCCGAAACTACTTGACCGATTTGAAAAATTCTTACACCGTAAGGAACCTACACTATCCGCGGATGACATAGGCTATATTTAATTATACAGTTCCCACGGGGACGGGAGCTGTGCGGGTAAACCGCGCGCGGGAAGCTAGGAGAGTCTAAATAAGGATGTTTATAGAATGTCTTCACCTTATACTTCTTACCCTCTGCTTACCATCTGAGTGCTGGTATCTATCAGTCCCTCAACGACCCTGGCTTGGCAAGTTCTGTTAAGTTAAGAGGAGCCACGTTCAACAGTGAATGTCAACGGGCTGTTGAATAGAGAGAGAAAGAGATAGTAAGAGAGAGAGAGAGAGAGAGTGTCTGTGTGTGCGTGTGAGAGAGAGAGAGAGAGAGTTGGTCACAGCAGTTTACTATGGATAATAAACTGGTGCGCATAATTTGGATCTTTATTTTAGTTTTAACTAGCTTCCCGCGCGCGGTTTCACCCTCGTAGCTCCCATGCCCGTGGAAACTTCGTAATAAAATACAGCCTTTAACCTTCCTCGATAAATGGATTATCCAACACTGCAAGATTTTTTGGAATCGGACCAGTAGTTCCTGAGATTAGCCCGTTCAAACAAACAAACAAACTGCAGCTTTATAATATTAGTATAGATTTTATAGACTTGTATAATATGATCGTGTTTATAGCTGTTTTATTAAATTTGTAGTAGGTTTTATTGTTATTTAAATTAAAGTATAGTTATTTACTGATCGTTGGTCGTAAAATTTAAAGATAGTTACAGTACCTAATGCTATAATTCTCTTTATCGACGTGCGTACTTTGCATATTTTGTTTGTACGCTAATATTTCGTTTTCTTTAGATGTGCTTTATTTAGAAAATAAATAGACCGAAGGCTCACAGTAGTTGCTTCTAGGATCTGGTGTTCTGGGTTCGATTCCTACCCGAACCTAACAGATTTTAGGATAATGCTATAAAAACTATTATAATATGTTTACTAAATTATAACTTATCATATTACTGTTAAAAATACGATTACTTACGTGAATAAAACTTTTTTTATTTATTTATCTTATTTTTACTACAGATAATTGATCTGAGTCGGGGTGTACTTGGTATCCGTGAATTGTTTGTTATTAGTATTTATTTCCCTAGTGCAAGAGTTGTGTTCAAAATCCTTAGTAATATTATAAATACGAAAGTAACTCTGTCTGTCTGTCTGTATGTTACACTTTCACGCCAAAACTACTGAATCGATTTAAATGAAAATTGGTACACAGATAGTGTAGAACCTGAGGAAGGACATAGGCTACTTTTTATAGCGAAAAAAGGGTTAAAGGGGGTTGAAAGGGGGAGATGAAGATTGTCAAAGACACTATTCTAAAGTAAGTTTATAATTGTCGGTAAGTCCAGTATAATTCAATTGTACAATACATCATCTGTTAATCTATAAAAGTATTTGATACTTCAATAGCCTTAATACCATTTGTGGTACAAATTGTATTGTTTAAGGCTCACGACTTCTTTTCTATTGAAAACCACAACTTTGCTCTGTAAATGAGCGAAACGCATAGTATGGCGTTCACATGTTATTTAATAACCTATTAGCTAGACTTGGTTGTCTATAATAGATAAAAAAGAATTTATCGCTATTACTAAAATAGCGATAAATTCTTTCTATATACTTTACTATTATACTGCATTACTATATTTATCCTTACTATATACTTTACTATTATACAGAATGCGTGCTACTCTTAGTGCACATCACGGTTAGCTCAGAGCTATCACGCCTAATATTAAAAGTTTAATTTAATATTAAGTTTTAGTTGAGACAAGACAACGTATGTCTGGTCAACTAGTATTATTATAATTAATGCGTATTAAAAGTACTGAACCGATTTAAATTAAAATTGGTACACAGATAGTGTGAACATGAGAAAGATAAAACGCTTTTTATAGCGAAAAAGTGGCCTAATTAAAACTGCTACTCTGACTGCTCTAGCCACTAGTCCACGCGGACGAATTATATCTATTACTAAATCTTTCGAATATTCTGCTTCTTTGAACATCCTTAAAAGATCTCAGCACAAACTCCCACCAGAAATAAAACTAATTCAGTCACGCCTTCCAACACACGGCTAATTACAACAAAAACTCATGAATCAGACCTCTTGACTGCCATTGAAATCTAGGCAGACTAGTGAAAGTGGAGGCAACGACCGGTGATGGTGCCTTTGTCACCTGGTGAACAATGCGTCTGGGTCAGGTGGTGATGACCAGACGGCATTGTGGTGCGGTAATGATTTGTCGACTGTCTAGCTCTATATAGCTCTTTGTGTTAAGATTTTTTTTAACGATTTTTGTGCCATTTTTGGTATTGTTGATTGCCACATATAAAAAATATCTTCCTACGCACGGTTCCAACCACGTACCTCCCGTCTCGTGGGAACTTCGTTATAAATATAGCCAATAGCCATCCCCTATAAATGGACTATCTAACACTGAGATCATTTTTCAAATTGAACTAGTATTCCCTAATTACCGCGTTACAAACAAACCACATTTTAAGCTTTATATATTAGGATAGATGTTTTAATCATGATTTTTACTTTGCACAGCAGATAAGCATTGCCATTCAACGGGGTAATGCTGTCAGCATTCTGGGAACCTTGCCGAGTAGAATAGATTTAGAATAGTAGTATTTTATAAGTTAGTTTTATATTAAATTAGCTAATTTTAGTTTTGTATATTATGTATTTTATTCATATTTTAATTTAATGAAATTATTTTTTTAACGAAATCTCTTGCATTATAATAATAATTGTATGTGTCACAGTGGGTTTTAAAAACACATCGACGGGTTTCTTATAAATACTATCGCTATTTTAAAATGTCGTTTAAACCTTATTAAAATTGGTAACACGTCAAATATATTTCACAAACACAAAGCGCAAACTCAGAACAAATTTACGCGGTACACTCGAATAATTGCTCTAGATGGGAATTGAACCCAGACCACACAAGGAGTTCAGTAACTTCCGTCACTACTGTGGTCCAAACTAGTCTAGCCTAGATTTTAAGTTTGTATAATTTTACTATTACAACAATTATTCTAAGAGATAAAAAGACTTTGTCCGAATGTAGATGATCTTCAAATCAAATAAAAAATCACAAGAATCTAACATGAATTTATTTATTTGCTTACTTACTTTTTCACTTTCCAAATTATATCACTGAATTAAAAGAGTTTACTTCAAACGTTGCGCAAAATATTTTCCACCGACAATTTTCCGAGAAATGTTAGCAATAAACTCCAAGTAAGTTCACTAAATCCATTCAATTTACTACACGTGTACCATTCCTAGTGAGAAATGACTAGAAATAAGAAAGAAAGAATATTACAAAGAACAATTTCGTAGTAAAACTTTCTACGAAAACTAACCACAGTAACGAACTAACCGAATTAACTGAATCACGAATTTATTATCCCGCGGAATCTAATTTATTGCTAACAACAAAACAATAGTTACTCACAAATTTATTTGCTGTCGATAAAAGTAAAATGTTCTCTTAAGTTATAACTATAACTTTTATTACGTACTTACGGAAACGACCCTTTGGTGTCCACTAAAGGGTCATTTCCGAGCATCACGGTGAGGTTGATGCGACAATACTCAGTATGAATCCATAGTATGATTTACCTACTCATTTTAGGTTCACTTAGGGCAAATAAAAATCTATCTGCACTTATGTATTAATAACATTTATATTTTTTTTGAAACAAATAAACGCAAATACTAGTAGTTGGTGATTTTTTAAATAATATAACTAATTTAATTTCAACTTACTTTATTTACTTAACACCTCACAAAAACGTGCATCTAGTTTGGTTTAATATGTTTTGATTTTGTTGGTTATTATTCTTTTTAATGTAATATATATATAACATAGCTCAATAGAGTATGAGCATGTATGAGCCGCACGCTATGTCCACGACAAACGCGCGTGACTATCGACAGCCGTGAGCGTCTTATTAATGTCGCATCAGCCTCGCATGCGGCTACGATCAGTCGCGATGCAAGGAAATTAACCTTAAGAAGGACCTACAGGTACCCTTTTTTTTAATAAATAGTATCTTATGTCTTAATCTTTAACATGTAAAAATCTAAATCATCATCACCCCGTATAACTGCTGAACATGGGCCTCCTCCCGAGGGAGGGTATTTGTCATAGTCACCACGTTCGGCAGGCGGATTGGTGACCGCAGTATTATGTTGTACCCACACAAGGAAACGCTGCTGCCCGTTCCTTGATAGATGATGTTATAATAATGGGGACCAACAACTTAACGTGCTTTCCGGGTAGGGTAGTCCCTCAACCAACTATATAGAGCCGGAAAGAAATCTAAGAATTTACACAAAGATTTCCTCTCTACTAACTACCGCAGAGATTTAAAGCGAGTCAAATACCGCTACGCTACGGGGGTTATCTACATCATTTGCTTCTTATTCATCCGTTTTGTGTAAATCAGTATTAGAAGCCCAAAATTCAAAGCCAACTTTAACATTTTCTGATATTAAATAGAATAGAATTTCGCTTTATACACAAAATTATTCTGAAAGCCTTCTCAACGATTGAGTTTTATAAACATACGCGATACGGCCTGTCTTCGTGTCGTCACTTGTCAGCGAGAAAAGAGTATCTTATTTCTTTGAGTTTGTTCTCAATTGATATGTTTAGTTGTCACTTTTTACTACCCTCTCAGCGGAGCACTTTCATTTATCGCTTCTACATTTATATTGCTGTGTCGCTGGTTTTTTTGGGGTATGTTTTGACAACTGAAAATTTATTTCGTGATCTTTTAGATTTAAAGATAGAGAATTTACTTTGTGATGACAGTTATAATTCGATGCTGGTGTAAGTGAAAGTTTTGTACTTTTATTTACAAATGAAAAATTATCATTGTAGTTTACTTAGACTAAGCTTGTGAAGACCAACCCATAAGAGTTTTTAAAGTAACAACAAATATAATGATTTATGGTCGCTTGACATTTTCTTCTAAATTCATCACAATGTTGGAGCGCGGACATTGTTGATATTTCACAAGATATTTTATCATTTTGAGCACTCCGATATAAAATAAATCACCATGAAAGGACTTTAACTGAAGAAAAATCAACACGAAAGATTGCATGTGACTACCCTCTTTAGTACGGGATGTTCTCCGAGTGGCTGGTTTTTACTTTGCACAGCAGGCAAGCATTGCCATTCAACGCGGTAATGCTGCCAGTATTCTGGGAACCTTGCCAAGTAGAATAGATTTAGAGTAGTAGTATTTTATTCATGTAATAAATTATTAAGTGACAGCTTTACTTAACAGTCGTATGATGACAATAATACAATAATCACTTTTTGTTTGTTGTTTTTTTTTTTTTTTTTTTTTTTTTTTTAATTAAAACATTTATTGTTACCTTTCAAAACTGAATTTTGCATAAATTTCTATCGATAGGGTAGGGGTAGGGTAGGGTAGGGGTAGGGTAGGGTAGGGGTAGGGGTAGGGTAGGGGTAGAGGTAGGGTAGGGGTAGGGTAGGGGTAGGGGTAGGGTAGGGTAGGGGTAGGGTAGGGCAGGGGTAGGGTATAAAAGTCCACCCGTGCGAAGCCGGGGCGGGCCGCTAGTCTATATATATAAAAGAAAGTCGTGTTTGTTACAACACTTATAACTCGAGAACGGCTGGACCGATTGCCATGGTTTTTGATTTGTTGGATTTGTTTCCGTCCCGAATAGCAGAATACATTTTAAAAACAAAAGAAAGTCGTGTTAGTTACACTATTTATAACTCAAGAACGGCTGAACCGATTTGGCTGAAAATTGCTAGGGAGGTAGCTAAGAACTGGGAGAAGGACATAGGATACTTTTGGGTAGGGGTAGGGTAGGGTAGGGTAGGGGTAGGGTAGGGGTAGGGTAGGGTAGGGGTAGGGTAGGGGTAGGGTAGGGGTAGGGTAGGGTAGGGGTAGAGTAGGGGTAGGGTAGGGGTAGGGGTAGGGTAGGGGTAGGGGTAGGGTAGGGGTAGGGTAGGGTAGGGGTAGGTGTAGGGGTGGGTAGGGCAGGGGTAGGGTATAAAAGTCCACCCGTGCGAAGCCGGGGCGGGCCGCTAGTAATAGTATAAAATAGTCACTTACACGATAACTCTTTCAAGGGACTTATTCTTTATAATACTGTACAATGAAATAATGAATTTATTCAGCCTTTAGGTATTTACATACACTTGTACTTGTCAGAATCACAATGTCACACAATTATTCTTATTCTATGAATTAAACTAGATACTTAACTAACATGTAGCAAATTGTAGGATATTACAGACAAAGTAGTTCGTCCGTCAGCTTGTCATTAATTCCTTTACTCATAATAAGTTTGAGTTCACATTAATTATTATAGGTTTTAGTGGATCAATATAGAAGTTTAGTAAAAACATACAATAAAGTGACACACCTGGGGGCACCCTTAAGGGGTAAGGACCACGACCAATATATTGTATTACATATGAATTCATTTCTATTAATAATAAAATATGTAAATATATAAATAAGTAAAAGTCACAAGCTATGTAGTTAGTTTGTGCAAATCAAATTGTCTTTTATTATTAAGTGTATTTTATTGTCATAATGTAACTATTAAATCTACTATCAATAGCAGCAAAGGCCAAAACAAAAACACACGTGAAAAACAGAAAACTACTTGAAAACTTAGGAATAGACGATTCGCAATCTGATTACATAGATACATTTTCGAAATGCATCACCGTAGCTGGGTGAATGAACCTTTGACGTTTGCAGCAACATGGCGGCGAAGGCGGAAAACCCGAGAGCACTTATTTAAATTGCCTCTTCACTTTTAGTGGTTTGCGGCTTTAATAATTTTGTTTTAATAATGTTTTGAGTAGGCAAATGGTTTTTTCTGTGTTTTGGTAGCTAAATTGGTATCTAATGATGATCGATGAGGACTTAATGTCAAATTGTATGAAGGAAAAAATGGTAACCAAAAAAGTCAGTTTCCAAGTAAACCTATGACAGTAATCTGCCAAAAAACAGGTGTTTTTTAATGTCGACATTACGTAGAAATATAAAGTACATGTGTGATACTAAATTTAAACAATATTTCGTTTTGCTTTCACGATATTATTATCATTCCGTATTGTTTTTTAATTGTTAATCTATAAACTATTATGTTTTTACGCATTTGAAGTTGACTAAAGGCAAATATAAATCTATCTACTTATGCTTTTGTATGAATAGGATTAGTGTTTTTGTTCGAAACGCATAAACTAATAGGCTAATGAATGTTTTTTATTTGTAGTTCAATTAATTACATTAAATTTCAATTTAACAGTTTTACGCCTTTATTACTTAACCATGCTACTACTGTAACTGTTATTGACAACATCCGTAGCGTAGCGGTATTTGGCTCTCTTTAAATCTTGGAGTTAGTGAGTTCGATCCTCACTCCGGACAGGAAATCTTTGTGTAAATTCTAAGATTGCTTTCCGGGTCTGGTCGGTTCAGGGACTACCCTACCTGCCTCGGAAAGCACGTTACGCCGTTGGTCCCCATTATTATAACATCATCTTTAATAATCGTATATCAAGGAACGGGAAGCAGCGTTTCCTTGTGTGGCGCAACATAATACTGCGTTCACTAACCCGTCTGCCAAGCGTGGTGACATGGCAAATACCTCGGAAGGAGGCCCATGTTCAGCAGTGGACGTTGTACGGGCTGATGATCATGATGATGAACAGTTATTGATTGTCCTGGTAGAAATAAATGAATTAGTACAGATAGCAAATAACAGAATATCCATATGAATTATTGTTATTATTTATACTTGTGCCTAAACTACAAGAGCCCTCTGCCAGAGAAGTATTTAAACTACATTATAGTATTGCTACATTCTCATAAAAGTAATGTAATACCTGTCTGTTGATTAAAATAGTTTGTCCTTATTACCTCGAGATGAAACCGAAAAGCTTGCGACACCGGGTTCTTGATGCAGTTCTATTAAACGCTTTAAATATCTCTTTATTTATAGCTCTATTTATTTGGAAAGCTACTTAAGTAAGAAGTGAACTCATTTATATTAAACTAAAATAGTTTATCCGTTTAAAAATATTAAGTAGCTCTTTCATTTATATTGCCTTGATTATTAATTTTTAGCTGTTCCGCGCGGTTCTTTATTATTTATATTATTTAGTTCCAATGGGAACTTAATAATTAAATATAGCTCATAGTCTAAAATAGGTTATCTAACACCTACGAAAGATTTTTGCATATTGGTCCAAACAAACTCAATTAAACTTTCTTTTATATATTACAAGCTACGCCCCGCTTTACCCGCGTTACTCTGCTCCAGTGGATCGGAGCGTGATGTTTCATAGCCTATATGTTAATCCAGCGTACAACCTATCCCGGTGCAAAATGTCAGCCAATTCCGTTCAGTAGTTTCGGCGTGAAAGAGTAACAAACATCCATCCATCCATACTTACAAACTGTCGCGTTTATAATATTAGTATGATAGATAAGATGATAAAGTTCAATATCGATACGTATCACTCTAACATACTCATAAACTCACACATTTTTCTATATTCCTACGTAATTTTCTCGGTAAATTAACTAACTTATGTTCAATAACCCCTAACGCCTCAAGAATAATACCGGAGACGATGTAATTTGATTTATAACACTGATAAAGGGTAAAATAATGGATTAAGGATGGAGGAAGACATTACCGCAAATTGGGCTATCATAGAAAATATAATAATAATGCGCACTCGGCATAAGTTTTAAGTGTCCTTGGAAAACGTAATAAAATAAAATAGGTTGATATTTTTTATCATCATCAGCCCGTATGATATAATGATCCATAAATCCAAGATTTTGCCATAGTCACCACGCTTGGCAGGTTGGCGACCGCAGTATTATGTAATAACACACAGAAGGAAACGGCTCTTTCCTGGAGTACAATTGCTACAAAAACCAACAAAGGGCCCACGGCTTAACATGCTTGCCAAAACACGGAAGGCAGTCCCTCAACCATCCAGAACTTAGATTTTCTACAAATATTTCTGGTCCGTTGTGTAGAAGCCGGTTGTCATGGTATGGGCATGTGTTACGGAGAAATGAGGAAAATATCGTGAGGTAAGTTTTGAGTATGAATGTCGATGGCTATAAGAGAACCAAAGAAAAGATTAGAAAGGGGGCGACTGTCGAGATGGCTAGCCGCCATCTCGACAGTCGCCCCCTTTCTAATCGTTATAGAGGAGTTTGGAAGAAAAAGACGCGTTGCGCCGACCCCAAATAAATTGGGATAAGGGCAGGAGAATGATGATGATTTCTTGTCCGGCGTGAGGATCGAACCCATGACCCATACTTAAAGCGAGACATATATTATGGCACCGGATTTTGCCATGCATCTGAAGTTCCCGATGCCAATTACTGACGTTTGGAGGAGCACGCCGGGGGTTTTAGTGGGGCTTACCCCCGCGTGCATATCTCTCCTATCACATGGAGAATGGAGTCATCCATACCCCGATGATAAAGAAAAATATCAGTATAGTTCATACAAATAAATAAGTGGGTTGGAATCGAACCTTGGACACCAGATCTTAGAGGCGATTACGATCACCAGTGAGCTAACTAGACATATTAACCCGTTTTTCATTATGAAACATTTATAGTTATAATAACAAAGGGGTGAAAGCGTGTGGGGTAGTTAGAATAATTAAACATTTACGCATTTCCACCCACGGGGTGTTTTAGTAACCGAAATATTGTTCTATGAATTTTCGACTGACGCAATTATTTTAAGTACTTATACAATCCCTATTTACATTATAAATGCTAAAGTAACTCTGTCTGTCTGTCTGTCTGTCACACATTTCAAGACTAAACGATAAAAGCGATTTTGAAATTTACTACATCAGGAGGCTTATCAGGTAACTATAAAACTATGACTTCGATAAAAATTGTTACTGTAATATTGATCCTCCGGGGATGACGAACAAATAGCATTCATGGCAAATGACGTAATATTTTGGGCACGGTTTGGTGTTTTAGGTATGTAAGTATACCATGCTACTAATATTATAAACGCGAAAGTTTGTAAGAATGGATGGATTGACAGATGTTTAATTGATACTGTTTCACGCCGAAACTGAATGGAATTGGCTGAAATTTTGCACCGGGATAGGTTATACGCTGGATTAACATACGAGTATATGCCGAGTGGTTTCCGGCTTAAAATAGACCACCTCATGTCCTCCCATGGGTGTCGTAAAAGGCGACTAAGGGACATATGGCTGATGGATGGGCAGCAGCATCTATTAGCTCAAGGTTTACATCTTACTGCGATCACCAATCCGTCTGCCAAGCGTGGTGATTATGGAAATATTCCTCTACGATCCTGGCTTGCCAAGGTCTGTTAAGAGGAGGCCCATGTTCAGCAGTGGACGTCAACGGGGTGGATTCATATGCTACAAAATATCACGCTCCAACCCACTGGAGCAGAGTAACGCGGGTAAAAGCACGGGGCAGCTAGTACCTATTAAAATTAAATTATATAAGTTAAATACTCATTAAATGAATAAGATAAATGGTCAAACGTAAACCTTCACTCAAACATAACCCTGTCTTCAAAGGGCGCAACCACAGTTGGCATTTCAAACATCCTTTTCAACCACTTGCTAATTCCCGTCCGATATCCCCACTAGCTATCATAAAAGTGGAAAAGGGTCGACATGTGCCCTACAGCGCAGTTCTATTGCGTTATCCCTAAGACCTAACACTCAAGTAATAAAAACGTGACTAGATTCACAAAGGGACATCCCTTCACAATTTTCTAGTCGAAATTGTAGCATTTAGCGGATTAAATTGGAAAATAGTTGTATAATAACCAGTTTTATTTATATATACATATAATAAAACGGAAGAGGTCGATTGTCTGTCCATAGAAAAAAAGCGCTAAAAACCGAGTCAGGGAGATGTTAGAAGTAAAATACAACACATCCAGATATATTTTTTTTGTTTCTCGGCCTGTTTGTCTTTTTATACGGGCAAATCTTCGATTTAAATGAAATTTTGCCTGGTGGTATATATACATCCCCGGTCAACATTTGAAATATATAAATAATAAATAAAACTCCACGTGATCAGTAAAAAAAAGCTACTTCAGCGGACAGAAATTATAAAGGCGAGCAGGGCTCTAGCCTAAGTAACTAGCTACGAGTTACCAGGAAGTTATAAATTATCTTTCAGTTCCTTATGGGACCTTCACACATAAAAAGTATCATGATTCATATTTCAGTTAAAACCTCTATATATACAAATTTATTAATTTCTATTCGTTTAGCCGTATGGTTTCCGGCTTAGAATAGATCACCCCATGTCTTCCCATGGGTGTCGTAAATGGCGACTAAGGGACATATGGCTGATGGATGGGCAGCAGCATCTATTGGCTCAAGGTTTACATCTTACTGCGATCACCAATCCGTCTGCCAAGCGTGGTTATTATGGCAATATCCCTCTACCATCCTGGCATGCCAAGGTCTGTTAAGAGGAGGCCCATGTTCAGCAGTGGACATAAACGGGCTGTTGATGATGATTCGTTTACTCGTTTGTGTGATTCTAACGAAGATTTAAACATCCAACACTTATACATTTATAAATAATATCTTCATTAAGAATATCGTTATGTATCAATGACAAACTATTTTATTTTAAAGTACCTATGTCTGAAACACATTTTAAATACGTGTTTTTAGGGTTCCGTAGCCAAATGGCAAAAAACGGAACCCTTATAGATTCGTCATGTCTTTCTGTCTGTCTGTCCGTCCGTATGTCACAGCCACTTTTTTCCGATACCATAAGAACTATAATGTTGAAACTTGGTAAGTAGATGTATTTTGTAAACTGCATTAAGATTTTCACACAAAAATAGAAAAAAAACAATAAATTTTAGGGTTCCCCATACATAGAACTGAAACTCAATTTTTTTTTTCATCGAACCCATACGTGTGTGTTATCTATGGATAGGTCTTCAAAAATGATGTTGAGGTTCCTAATATTATTTTTTTCTAAACTGAATAGTTTGCGCGAGAGACACTTCCAAAGTGATAAAATGTGTGTGTGTAACTTCTAAAATAAGAGAATGATAAAACTAAAAAGAATATATGATGTACATTACTATGCAAACTTCCACCGAAAATTGGTTTGGTTTGGCAATTGGCACTTCAAATTGGTACGGAACCCTTCGTGCGCGAGTCAGACTCGCACTTGACCAGTTTTTTGTAGTCAGTTTTCCCATAAAACTTCCATAGTACCCCGGTCACTTTCAGTCAAAGGGCTTGCAGAATAATTACAATTTCTTAACCATTTCCGCCCTTCAAGATATAGTAAGTAATCGCTCGAGGCGATACAACTTCGACAATAAACCTAAAGACAAGTCAAAAGCTTCAAATTCAAACTCTAAGGTTTAAGTTTAATTAAAGTTTAATTCCCAAGCGTTGTGATTATAACCTTGATTTTCAAATTAATGCTTGATTCGATTGATTTGTTAAGAATTGTAAGATTCTCTGTATCATGGTTGAGAAGTTAGAAATTGAAATCATATAATAATTTTAAGTAGTTATAAATAGATTTGATTTAATGATCGCTCTGCTAGACAAGAAATTCCCTCCGTCTCGATTGTTTATCTCAATCTATACATATACTAGCGACCCGCGCCGGCTTTGCACGGGTGCAATGCTGTATCATACATATAAACCTTCATCTTGAATCACCCAATCTATTAAAAAACCGCATCAAAATCTGTGGCGTAGTTTTAAAGATCTAAGCCTACATAGAGACGGACAGACAGCGGCAAGCGACTTTGTTTTATGTAGTGATTATAAAGAGGAAATTATGTAAGTAATTTTGTATGTAAGTTTCGAATAAACTACTGAACGGATTTCGATAATTCTTTCACCATTAGAATGCTACATTATCCCTGAGTAACATAGGCTATAAAAGTCCACCCGTGTGAAGCCGGGGCAGGACAGTAGTATGTCATATTTAAAACCCTCCCGAAGGAGGTCCTCAGCAATGGACGTTATACGGGCTGATGATGATAATGATGTAAATTAATTTCCATTTCATTCTTACTATTTCGGGTTATTCAAATCTGAATAATTCTCGGTGTTGTAAAATACGAAAAAGATCATCTAATTTTACCTTCCAAAATACCTTTCTCATATAAAATATACATACATATACTGGTTAACTAGGTAACCGTCTTGATAATAACATGATGTTTGTGTTAGTGGAATAGAATCTATAGACCACAGTATTTTTGTACTACTTAGTACATATGTCGGTTTTAAGAGTTACGAAAATCCAATAAATTACCTAAAAGATATACACCTTACGGTATGCCCGCTCGTTATAATAAATAGGTGCCTATAATATAATATGCCTACCGCAATCGCGAATGAATGAAAAGTGTGAGCAAATAGCGTAATTACCTACTTAGGTACGCTTTTCTACTGTTACGATTTTGTTTTATATTCACTCTAAGTAAGTACAAAAAAGTTTTTTTTTTACTAAGTATACGCTTACGTTTGACCTTAATCTTAATCTTAATGCTTGATGGAAGGCGATGATAAGGCCTAAGATGATTCATTCTTGCCTAGAAAGTGTCTGTTTACTTTATTTTTAAAGATGTCCAGATTATAGCGTTCTGGAAAAACTGACCCGGCAGAGAATTCCTTAGCCGTCCGCATATATATAACTATGTCATAGGCATCTATTCATGTTACATATCACGCCCTATGTTTTTCAAGACGCTCAAAAAAGTCACCCAGTAGAAATTTTCTCAATTCCTTTTTTTTCCACTTACCTCAATTCCTGTTTCCTCATGATCTGTCACTCAATTGAAGTAAATGTGAGATAACCATTGTTTTTATTGCGAGTGAAATGTTTATTTGGTCTTTTCATCTGTTCCTCTTGTGAGAAATCATTTTAAACAACGTTTTTCTTTATGCCGATGGTTTCGACATGTGTTTTGCTGATTCCAGTAAATGTTCTTCTAACGTTATTTTCGTAAGTTGTAGTAAATGTATTGCCTATATACTTTTTTCTGTAATATCCTTACGGTGTAAATATTCGATAAAATTTTTTTTTGTTTTTTTTGTTTTTTTTTTTAAACTTCTCCCGCACTAGGCAAGTAAATCCCTGTGTCACGGGGGACTTTACAAACATTCATTTCACGGACACAAAGAACACCCAGACTCAGAACAACTATTTGTGGTTCACACAAATAATTGTCCCGGGTGGGAATCGAACCCAGAACACCAGGTCTCAGAGGCAACTATCATAACCAATGAGCCACCGGTGCAGTCAATTATATAAGCATTGGTTAAAAATAATACAGTTATTTTGTTTGAGTTTATTATTTTATTGAAAAACTAGCTGCGCCCCTCGGTTTTTGCCGCGTTACTCTGCTCTAGTGGTTCGGAGCGTGATGTTTTGTAGCCTTTATTTTATCCAGCGTATAACCTATCTCGTTGCAAAATTTCAGCCAATTCTGTTTATTAATTTTGGCGTGAAACAGTAACAAACATCCATCCATACTTACAAACTTTCGCGTTTATAATATCAGTAGGATTCTGATATCCATAACATTGAAGTTATTCTATTTTAATACTTGATTTCCCAACGGCGGACGGAGGAGGTATTCCTCGAAGCGCTACCATTTTGAGGCACTTCTAATGAGGCGCTCCTTTTTTATTCCTCGGAGCACTCCTTTTAGTAGCGCCACCCGATAGTAATTAAAAATATTAAAATTGAAGAAAACCTTGGCTGGGCTTCAAGGTATAAAATATACCTCGGACGGAGGAGTATAAAATTTCGCACAGTTCAGTTTGTTATTTTGTTGGGAGTAATCTCTAGATCTACTGAACCGATTTTGCAAATTCTTGTACTAATACAAAAGCCACATTATCATAGGCTATTTTAAGTCAAGGTTTCCACGGGAACTGGATCTACGCTGGTTAAACCGGGAAAGCTAGTCTATACTAATACTATTAAGAGGCAAGATTTGATAGTTTGTTTGCATTGAATAGGCTCCGAAACTGCAGGACCGATTTGAAAAATTATTTCACCGTTGGAAAGCTACACTATCCCCGGCCAATAAAGGCTATATTTAATTATGAAGTTCCCACGGGAATTGCAGTTATGCGGGTGAAACCGCGCGCGGGAAGATAGTAGTTTATATAGAGAAGGAGTGCAGAATGCTTTTTTTTAATAATGGTAGCATTTCGACCACTTGGCGTCGTTTGAATATACGTTCAATTTTTCTATTGAATTTACGGATAGAGCCCTTCTGTATCACAGCACATTGATTTAGTCCTTAAGGAAAGGTGTAAAAACGAAAGTGCCTTTTACTCGGCCTAATTCACCGAACCGATTCAGTCTATTGAAAATATATGAAGAGACATGAAAAGATACCTCAGACGTGGAGTAATATAATTACAGGGTTTTAGTCAAGGTTATTGATACTATGAAGATTGTTTTTAGGGATCCGTTTTACAAAATGTCTAAATTCTTGCTATCAAACATAATAAAGCTGGAGCCCTTCTGCCCTTTATACTCGGTGAAGTAGCAAAAGCCACGTGGTATAAAACATATGCTGAGTTGGTTACTCACGCATAAACTACTGGGCAGATTTGGCTAAAAGTTTGCACCGGGAAAGTTTATAAGCTGTATTAAAATATAGGCTATAAAACATCACGCTCCGACCCACTGGAGCAGAGTAACGCGGGTAAAAGGCGGGGCACAGCTTTTCATCAACTTAACATTTTCGTTTGTTGTCTTTAGTTTGGCCCGTGCGGTAGGTGGGGTAATCTTGGTTACTTCAGCGAATGCGCCTCCTGTCTCGGCTATGGCTATTCATCATCATTATCATCAGCCCATCTAACGTACACTGCTGAAACTGGGCCTCCTCCCGAGAGAGGGATGTTTCCATAGTCACCATGCTTGGCAGGCGGGTTTGGGGTTGGTGACCGCAGTACTATGTTAGAATACACAGGAAAAAACTACTGCCCGTTCCCGGGTATACGCTTATTATAGATGATGTCATAACAATCGGGACCAACGGTTTAACGTGCTTTCCGAGGCACGGGGGAACCCACGACCTCCGAGGTTTAAAGCTAGCCAAATACCGCTACGTTACGGACTCTGTCGAGCTACATTTATCATAATTAATTTAAAAACTTTGTTATCGCTTAATTTTGAAGTGCGGGCGAACCCGTACACCAAACCTTGTATATATTCTTTATATTTCTAGTCTATTTTTAAAAAGACAACTCCCGCACTAGGGAAATAAATCCCTGTGTCGCGGGGGACTTTACAAACATTCATTTCACGGACACAAAGAACAACTATTTGTGGTTCACACAAATAATTGTCCCGGGTGGGAATCGAACCCAGACCACCAGGTCTCAGAAGCAACTTCCGTAACCACTGAGCCAACGGTGCAGTCAATTCTGTTAAATAGATTAGCATAATATGTCAGGCGAGCTGAAGTGTGTCGAATAAGTTAATGATGTGCTAAACGACACAAACACCTCAATGTTCAGTGATTCGAGAGTTTTGTGTCAATGCTGTAGGCGGACAGGAGGGTGGGGGGGGGACTGAATTATAAAGAATTATTTTAAGGGAATTCGGAAAAAGATAGAGTGACCATGATTCCTTGAAATTATAGAACAATTTAAGACGTGAGTGGATGAAGGTGATATGTCGCATTATTGAGATTTTGTGTTTTTTTGCATAGATGAAGGTGATATGTCAATACAATACGACTACAGATCTTAAACCGTCCATTTAAGGCTTTACGAGACAACTACATTAATCTTAGCACCTCATTTTTCAATATCTAAACTTGCAGAAAAGATTACTTTTGTTTATGAAAAAAGGAGTTATATCAAGATTTTTTTTCAAATTAAATAATAAAAAATATAAATTGGTTTAGTTGCTTTCATACCATTAATATTTCAGGTTATTTACACAACTTGGCATCATAGTTTAATACAAAAATAAGTTTTGTAGCGACTTATCTCAAAAAATAAAAGTGAAACTTTAACTTCGATTTACTCCAAATTTAAATTATGTGACTTATCACCTGCATCCACTCACGTCTTCATTGCTACCTACAAAGTTTAATTAATGTCTTCATAACAGTTACGACTATCAGCAAATAAGCGTTGCCATTGAAAGGGGCAATGCAGCCGTAGCCCAATGGCTAGGGCGTCGAACTTGAAATCTTGAGGTCGCCGGTTCGAACCCCACCCATTGCACTACCGGCGTGAACCCACTCGTAGCACAATCATTTTAGCTTAGCACGAGGGGTTAACAAGAACTGCTATTAGTAGACTGCAAAGTTCTGGTAGTAACCTTAAAGAAAATATGCTAATAAACTTACAAAGTAGTACAGATGTAGTAGTATGTATTTAATAATTCTGTTTTATTTTAAAATTGCTACTTTTAATCGTAATACATATGTAATTTATTCGTTAATGTGTGATTTTTTTATACACTAATACCACTTTTTTTTTAATTTAGTATGAAGTTGCTGTAATGTTTTCTTAATATTTAAAAAAATTTACAGTTTTAACATCTGGTTTAAACTGCCAAAACTAAACAAAAAAGTTAATATTGAGCGTTAATAGCAAAATTAAATCACATATTTTTGTTAAATTATATTATGTATATATGTCGCAGTCAAAACTAACCTAACCTTAAACTACTTTTGACTGATTTTGCCAGTTAAAAGTACTTTCGACTGGCTAAGAGTCTTGACTGCAACATATATATAAAATTAAATTTTGTCAGTAATTTTAAATTAGAACATTGTCTAATTTACTTTTCCTGTTTAAATAACGAAGGCTGGTCACCCTGACTATCCTCCAGGTGGATGGGAAAGTGGATAGCAGTGATTGATTGATGGTCTCTAGCTTAAAGGTAGACAAGACTCTTTTAAATTCTAAGATAAAAAGGGTTTGAAAGAGAAACATTTAACTTTGTATACTAACAGATAAAACATAGTCCTAAATTGTCCTAATCTTATTCCAAATTGATAAGTAGTTCAAAAAATGTTTAGTATATAGGTATCAAAAGTAAAATAATATCTAGAACTCAGTAGAACAAGGGCGGCTATACTATTATCTTCGGAAGCATTTGGTCGTTTTTTTTCGGATTGACATACGTAGGTAGCCACGAGGCTTTTGCTACTTCACCGGGCATAAAGGCGAGCAGAGCTTCAGCCTTAATAAATGGTTTAAACACTACAAACTAAGTAACTAAGAGGGCGCCCCCTGTGGGGATTGGATTGGCGATGAGATTGAGGGATTATGACTTTTAGTATTTTAAGTGAGTTTTGTGCAACTGTCGCTCTACTTTACAGTTCGCGGGCCTCTCGGACTTCGGGTCTACGAGACCATCGGATGGTTCTTTGCAAGCTAAGGGTCAGGAAGACGTGGGGGGACGCGTCGCGTTCGCGGGCGCTCTCTTCTCCGGCGGGTTGGATAGAGTGGTCTCTGTGTAGGCATTTGGTCGTAAGTGCCTTTACGGTAAAGGCACATACGACGAATGTTTCCGACGTATAATGGCGCATCTGATCTTATCCTTCTGAGCTCGAGATATGTAAAGTAGAAATACAGTTCCAACTCCCCTAAAAGTTAAACCTCAATAGTACGAGATCCGGCTGCAGAATGAGTGTGTTCATCGAGTATTTGCTAAAAACCAATTTAATAAAAAAATATTAGCGGCCACATTTTGATAGGCAACCTAGTAGATCTATATTTTTCTAATCATAAATATGCTCGATGAACGCACTAATTCTGCAGCCGTATCTTAGACTATTAATATAGGGTATTCCTTGAACCAGACCCAGACAGATTTTTTTTAACTTGCCCAAAGATTTTGAACCTACGACCTTCGAGACCTAAAGCAAGACTTACACCGCTTCCACCACGGAGGTTTATCAAGAAATATTGTATATTGTACCTATTTATCATCATATATAATCATTATCATCATCAGCCCGTACATCGTCCACTGCTGAACATGAGCCTCCTACCGAAGGTGGGTTTTGTCATAGACACCACGCTTGGCAGGCGGATTGGTGACCGCAGTATTATGTTGTAATCGCAGCATTATGGTATACGACTGCTATAGATGGTGTTATGACAAACGGCGGGGACCAAAGGCATAACGTGCTTTCCGAGACACGGAGGGTAGTCCCTCAACCAAGCAGACCCGGAAAGAAATCTTAGAATTTACACAAAGATTTCTTGTCCGGTGCGGGGATCGAACCCACGACCTCCGAGGCTTAAAGCGAGCCAAATAGCCTACGGAGGTTGTTATTGAGTCATACCTATGTTAAAAAGCTACAAACTTAATATGTTGTATCCGTTAATCAATACTGAAAAAACTGAAAACCCAACCACCATATGCCCTACAAATACGCAGTTATAAAACGTGTAACAAATATAAGAAGACATCTTAAAATATGTTTCAAAATTGAGAATAATAAATTTCGACCACCGGCAGGATTCGAACCTGCATCTTAGGTAAAGCCCCTAATGCCTTAACCAATTTGGCTACGGTGGAAGCATACCGGTCGTCGAAATTTATCAATCCCTATATAACACGTCCCTAAGGGGGACGTCGTCGCGTCAGTCCTGTCGGTGGTCGAAACTTATTATTCTCAATTTTAAAACATAGTATATGTTAAACTTTTCCGTAAAGTATTCAAAAAACATTAAAAATATCTTTAAAAATATGTCAATTAAATAAGCTGAAATAATAGGTATTGTTCATAACAAAAAGCCGGCTTAATTCCTGTTAATATTTACGTTAAATAAAGAATTTTTAAATTTATTTTGTTTTTAGCGCTAAGCAATTCTTCCATTCTCTTCTCTTCTATTTTCAATTACAACTATTGCTTCTGAAATAAACAATTAAATACATATTATATTAACCTATTCAGCTTATTTTTTTTCAGATGGCCATATGTAGTTAGGATTGTAAATTAAATTAAAAATGCAAACTAAGCAACCTGCTCAAGAGGGCGCTCCCTGTGGGACTTGGACCTCGGCTCAAGACTATCACTGGCGAGAGAGTTAAGGCATAATGACTTTACCATAAAGGTTTCGTACAAAAAATAAAAAGAAGAAAAGAAAAGAAAAACTTTCAGAAGGAAAACCTGTTGAGATTTTTTCTATTCGTATGATAAATAATTTGATATATAAATAACAGGACTTATATCATAATGCCCGCGACTTCGCCCGCGTGGAATAGTGAATGTTCATCCCCCCTTTCAACCCCCTACAACCGTCTTTTCGCTATAAAAAGTAGACCATGTCCCTTCTCAGGTTCTACACTATCTAGATTTGTAAAAGGCCAATAAACAGGCAGAGTTACTTTCGCATTTATAATATTAGTAAGGATATTATCTTCATTCAAAACAGCCCAAATACATTCTCAAAATCGATAAAAAATATAATAACCTATAAATAACATTTAAAAGTATTTTGTAATTTCAGTTCTAAAATTTAACTGAATAAAGAATGAAATCGTCAACTACCTTTGTTTGCTACCCGTTATATTTGGACGTCGCATGCCCAAGTCGCGTTGAGTTCAGATCGATGACAACTCCCTCAAAGCAAGGGCAGAGGTCAAGGGTGCCATTGATCCAATGTTTTATTTCCGGGGTTTGTCGCAAGTGAAATCGATTGCGGTAACAAAAGGGCTGTTAACTCCTACTAATATTATAAACGCGAAAGTTTGTAAGTATGGATGGATGGATGGATGTTTGTTACTCTTTCACGCTAAAACTACTGAACGTAATTGGCCTGGAATTTTGCACCGGGATAGGTTATAGGCTGGATTACCATATAAGCTATAAAACATTACGCTCCGACCCACTGGAGCAGAGACACGCATAGAAAACCGCGGGGCGCAGCTAGAAAATTATTCGTTTTTGATATATTAGCTTCCGTGCGCGGTTTCACCCGCGGAACTCCCGTTTCCGTGGGGGCTTTATAATGAAATGTAGCCCATATCCTTACTCAATAAATGGGCTATCTAACACTAAAAGAATTTCTCAATTGAGTGAGATTAGCTCGTTTTAACAAAGAAACTCTTCAGCTTTATATTTTAGTATCGATGTGGGTGAATGTAGGTGTTCAGAGTTCGTGGACATTTTATTTTGACTTCGATAGTCGATGTGTTTGATAATTCTTACACCATAAGAGAGCTACGTTATCCTAAAGTAACATAGAGTATATTGAATTATGAAGTTCCCGCGGGAAGGGAGCTACGCGGGTGAAACGGCGTCAGTTGCACAAAACCCCCTAAAATACTAAAAGTCATAATCCCTCAATCTCATCGCCAACGACCGCCCTGAGCCGAGGTCCAAGTCCCACAGGGGGCGCTCTCTTGCGCAGGTTGCTTAGTTTGTTGATTTTAAATTTTTAATTAAGGCTGGAGCTCTGCTTGCCTTTATGCCCGGTGAAGTAGCAAAAGCCTCGTGGCTAACTAGGTATGTCCTTTCGAAAAAAAAGGGGTGAAGCCGCGCAGTGGAAGCTAGTTTTATATATGTTTTGTTTTTCTGTAAATTGTTAATTTGCGAGTAGCACCGACATTTGAGTTCAAAAGGCTAAAAAACCACAAGGGATCACTCATGGTAATTCAGGGTCACTAAGTACATGATAGGTAATGTGTTTGGTAAGCTTTGGGTGAGGATTAGGACGTTTATCTTAGTCCTCGAAAACCACTTTGTAGTAAATTTTCTCTAAATTGTAAGCCATTTCTAAAATAGCATAATACTTCATCTATTATACGTTTTATCTGGTCGTTAAACAGGAGTTTGCGGCCTTTAAATAAAAATATAAATATTTGACGGGGCCCCAATTTCAAGACAACTGGAAGCCTAGACAAAATGTAATGTTCAACGGAGCAATGGCTAGCATAAAATCACTTAGAAATCTCGAGAAAAAATGGGCAATCATTGGTTGATACTTTTTTGAAACGAGCGATTCCATCTTCGGATTTCGGTTTCATGATCTTTGTAGATAGAATAGCGTATATTACTCAGGAATAATGTAGCATTCTAATGGTGAAAGCAGTATTGGAATCCGTCTAGTATTTTTTAAGTATATTCATAATCATAACAAACAGTGATACCACTGGAACGTGGTCCTAACCCCTAAAGGGTGCCCCCAGGTTTGTGTCACTTAATTGTATGTTTTTACCAAACTTTTCTATATTGATCCACTAAACCCTATAATAATTAATGTGAACTTAAACTTATTATGAGTACTTATAAATGACCAGCTGACAGACTACTTTGTCTGTAATATCCTACAATTTGCTACCGGTTAATTAAGTATCTAGTTTAATTCATAGAATAAGAATAATTGTGTAACATTGTGATTCTGACAAGTACAAGTGTATGTAAATACCTAAGTGGTGAATAAATTCATTATTTCATTATCAAAAAATACAAATCTTTCCTGTTTATAATATATAAGTACCGATTAATATAGATTACAAAATAAAAACATTAATGAAAGTTGTAAGAGATATTTACCTTAATTTTGAACAAGCTACTGAAAAAATGCGCTTTCCTTTGTAGCATACCTTTTCAAAAAGGAGGCTTAAGTTTGGGAATTGACGCACAGTTAAGAAAACCCTGGCTATTCTTCAATAATATAGCAAGGTTTTACTATAAAATATATCGCTAATTAAGTACGAATAAATAATATTTATTTATTTATTTATTTACTTTATGTACACACATAACATTAAAAAGAAAAATATTAAAATACAAGAAACATAGTACAAATAATGACAAGAGCACTCGTTTTATGAGCTAGCGTTTAGTACTTTAATTGTTTTTCATTAGGTTTACGAGCCGACAATGAGAAAACGTAAGGTCCCAGAGCAATAATGACATCGTTAATCCATGTTTAATACCTACTTGTTGTTTAAAAATAATCTAAATAGTAATTTAATAACTAATTTGTTTTATGATAAACTAGCTGCGCACCGTTTTACCCGCGTTACTCAGCTCCAATGGTTCGGAGCTTGATGTTTTGTAGCCTATATGTTAATCCAGCGTATAATCTATCCGGTTGCAAAATTTCAGCCAATTCCGTTCAGTCGTTTTTGCGTGAAAGAGTAACAAACATCCATCTATCCATATTTGCAAATTTTCGTGTTTATTATATTAGTAGGATTTTTTTGGATCACAGTTATAACACCATACACAATACTGAACCTAGAATTGAGCCTTGTGGTATGAAAGTTTACAAGTACTGCCAAATGGTTCAGTGGTTGCAATAGGTGCTTGATACTTGATCTGAGTTCGATTTCTACGCATTATATTAGAGCAGGGGTCTCCAAACTTTGAAGCTTTAGGGCCATAATTATATTTTCAGTATGCTTCATGGGGGCCAAAACATATTATTTTTTTCTGTCCTTATCTATAGTCGTATTTCTAGCAATAGTAACAACAATAAAACATTGGCTGTCACGGGCCAGTTTGATGACACTGGCGGGCCGGAATTGGCCCGCGGGCCGTAGTTTGGAGACCCCTGTATTAGTGTGTACCACAGATTGCTGTTCTGAGTCTGAGTGAGTATTGTGTCCGAGAATTGAGTGTTTGTAAAGTACCCCACGATATTAATATAAGGATTCCCTTGCTCGTAAATGATATCGTCATATATTTTGGTTACAAAAACCAAAATATATGTCACGTTAAATTATAAATACCGTTAGATTATAATCTATCTCGCTATATTGTAAACTGTAGAGACATTGTTAACTGTAACACCTACTTCTTACAATTTACCGCATTATTTTTCGGTAGATTATTATCTATTAAAACGAAATTGGTTGTAGCTTTTTAGTTGCTGTTCTAACCGTTTTACGTTCAAAATCTCTCGACAGTTTACAATCTAGCGAGACAGATTATAAACTAACAATATTTACAATATAACGGTGACATATTCACTCCAAATTAAGTAACAACTACTAGCCAAAGACGCCACAAAAAATACAAAAAAACTCCATCAACAATAATTAGCCATTTTATAAAACAACCATTTAATTACCAATACACTTAATAAACTAATTTACTAATTCATTCATCACTCATACAGTGTAATAAGAGACGTTGTTAGTATTACATCGCTGTATTGACGAATGTTTTGATCGCGCAGGCCTTGAAACTGTGCGCGGTGGGCCTCACGCGCTGACGCAGTCACGTAACTCAACGTAATAACATAGACTACGCGAAATATAGAGCGTTAACAATCAAGTTTTTTTAAGAAAACAAGCGGTTTTTGCAGGTTACTAGTATTCGTGTTAATCAAGAAGGATTAACAAGAATAGGTACTAATAGTGTGCATAAACTCTGCCAGTCATTTAAAACAACTTTGCTAATTTAGCTGAGATAAATTGCATGTGTGTGTGGGGATATGATCGCAAGTCCGACGCCCTAGCCAATGGGCTACGGCTGCTGCATCATAAAATAAAAAATAAATCAGGTAGACCTATGGCTTGTATACAAAGGGTATCAAACGTAAACTTGACAAAAATATAAAAAGGTTTGTTATTAGTTGGATGTGTAACATTAAATATTTTTTATTGAAAATTAGCTTCTCGCGTGGTTTCATTTGCGTTACTCCCGTTACCATAACAACTTCATGATAAAATCTAGCTTATAAATATAGCCTTCCTCGATAAATGGTCTATTTAAAAAAATATCTTTAGATCAGCGCGTACAAGCCATGATTGAATGATTTAAAAAATATAAAAAGAACCGTTTGTAAATGAAAACTTTTGCAGGTTTTAGTTGCTTTTATCTTAATTCCGTATAGTGTTGTCAATAAATTTATTGCTTAGTTAAGTAATTTATCCAATAAAATTTAATACGATTCGATTTCGTTATTTAAGTTCTAACACCACCGAGTAATTTTTGAACGGTTTTTATAATTTCATGCCATTTGCACGAGACTATGAGAACAGTAAGAAATATTTTTTAAGTCAATCAGAAACTCACATCGTCTAATAGAAACTTAAGAAAATAATTTAACGGTATATATGTAAAATTGCAAAGTACTTTCATTCTTCCAAAAAATACTATTGTTGAGGTACGTGGTGTTAAAACTTAAGTAACGATACGGTTTTATTCTATAATACTATAAAAGAATAAAGAAACTAAACTACTTTTCGCCGAAAACTATTGTAACAAAAACTGTGCCAAATAAAGTAACCACCAAAGTCTTTAATATCTAATAAGCCCGCGTGGCTCAGATTTTAACAACCTGGACTTAAATATTTTCACATTTATGTACGTCAGTTTAAGCTAAAATTTAATACAAATTTAAAATTTTGTTTTTTTTTTAAGTTTTAACTGAAATCTTTATCATCTTTACGTATAAAGAGAGAAAATTTGAACTTTGAATTTCATTCGTTACACAATAATAATTGGACTGATTTCCATATATCCATGATAAAGCCTGGAACAACACATGCTATATATATTTCATGATGATATTCCTTCAGGAACGAGAGCAGGTAACGCATATCAAAAGCGCGCGTCAAAAAGTAGTGATAAAAAAAAGTTATAAATCATGTATTATCATATAAATTATCATGTCTCTCTTTCCTAAAGGTTTGCTTGAAAAGAATTCATTATTGAATTAAGCTCGCCTTTATACATGTTGTTTCCAATTAATACAATTTATGTCATGTAACTTTCTGTGTGCAATAATGAATAAATAAAAAAATAAATCTACTCGCACCGTCGAAATATTTGAAGTTGTCTCTCTGTGAATCATACTCTGTATTACTACTGCGTATTAACTATTTACATTGGGGTAGGCAGATAAAAACGTCGGCGAATTTTATGAAGTTTATTTTGGTGATTTACGCATCATTTTTATAGATATAGCAAACAATATTCTGATATTTACTATATAGTTATACACCTCAGAAGCATTTGGTCGAATGTATCATCTTATACTAATATAAAGAGCTAAAGAGTTTGTTTGTTTGCTTGAATCTCAGGAACTACTGGTCCGATTTAAAAAAGTCTTTCAGTGTTGGATAATTTATTTATCGAGGAAGGCTACATTTTATTACGAAGTTCCCACGGGCACGGGAGCTACGCGGGTGAAGCCGCGCGCGGGAAGCTTGTACTAATATAAAAGCTGAAGAGTTTGTTTGTTTGAACGCACTTATCTCAGGAATTACTGGTCCTATTTGAAAAAATCTTTCAGTGTTTGATAGCCTATTTATTGAGGAAGGCGATAGGTTATATTAAATTATGATGATCCGGAAATCACGGTAACGGGAGATACGCGAGTGATAACGCGCACGGGAAGCTTATATCATAACTAAGTGCAAACTTTCAGCTAATTCAGTAGCTTTAGCGTGAAAGATTAACAAACATACATCATTCATTCAAAGTATAACAACTTATTATAATATGAGTAGGATTATCTTGAAAATCTTGCCTATCCCTAGAGCAAAACATTTCTAGTTCAATGGCAATCACACTGTCGATACGATTTGCCAACGACAAAATGAGGTTTCATTATTTTGTTTACAAAGACAGTTACGATGAAAATATTATTTTAATTAACTCTGTATTTATAGTAACAGGCAATGCCTTTTGACTTAAGCACTTGATTGGGTTTACTAAATACTATTAAAGTATATAATCTGTCAGTATATGCGTGGTTATGTTTTAATTACTAAGTAAGCTTACCTATAATAAGAAACTTAAATATGTTTTTCTTTAAAAAGATTACTAGCAGAGTTTTGCAGTCTACTAGTATTCTTGTTAACCCCTCGTGCTAAGCTAAAATGCTTGTGTTACGAGTGGGTTAACATCGGTAGTGCATAATGTGGGGATAGAACCGACGGTGCCGCCTTTTAAAATATGTTTTTAAGACTAACTCATTTTCTTGCTCCTGATTCCAAAATTCTATTATTTAACTAATAAGTCACTGTTTCACCCGCGTACCTCCTGATCCCATTGGAACTTCACAATTAAATATAGCTTGTAGCCCTCGTTGATAAATGGGCTATCTAAAACAGATTTTTTTTTTCTAATCGGACCAGTAGTTCCTGTGATTCAAGCAAACAAACAAACCAATGAAATATTCAACTTTATACATAAGTAGGTATAGATAAATGTACAAATATATTGTATAACAAAACATATGTACCACCACCATGACATGAATACCATTGGCGCCCCCAACGAAGGGCCCCTGGCCCGTGCGAATCCGGTCAACAAACTGCGCATTAACTCGCGTGAATCGTAAACTAACCGTAATTTTGTACTAAATACAAGTAATTTATGGAAAACGTGAATTTTGTTTCAGTTGTCACCGAAAACATTCAGCTGGATACGCATTAGTTAATGTTTTGTAAGTATTTATTTATCCTACTAATATTATAAACGCAAAAGTTTGTAAGTATGGATGGATGGATGTTTGTTACTCTTTCATAACAAAACTACTGAACGGAATTGGCTGAAATTTTGCATCAGGATAGGTTATACGCTGGATTAACATATAGGCTACAAAACATCACGCTTCGACCCACTGGAGCAGAGTGACGCGGGTAAAACCGCGGGGCGCAGCTAGTACGCTTATTTGGAAACCTACAAATAAATAGAATGCACTACGAACTTCCGTTTTTTTCCTGTAGCAATGCTCTGGTCGATCCAACGGTTGAGATCCAGTGTTGGGTCAATGAACTATTTTTTTCAATCAATTGATTAGTAATGACTAATTTAGTCACAACTAATTTAGTCGTGATTGATTTAATCATGACTATATTAGTTAATCATAATCATAACTATATAAATTAGTCATTAGTCATTCAATCATTATTTTTGATTGATGACTAAACTAAAAATGCTAAGCTGGCTAACTCCATTTTTTGTTTCATGAGACATCTATCGCGCTATTTAAATTATTCATCACTCTAAGTTGATTGATAGCGTTCTCCATTTACACCGTTACCCATTAATAAAAAAAATATTTTTAGAGTACAATACACCAATGCCATCTTCTGGACCTGTAGAAAGGATGTTTTCATATGCAACAATGACGAGTTTACCAAAATCACATAGATTGTCTGATGAACAATTTGAAAACCGTGTGGTTATGAAAACCAATTTAAATTATTTTAAACATAATTAACCCATAGTTTGTTGTTGTAATTGTATAACGTGCTACTGTCTACATGTTAATTAAAAAAATATACTGATTCTGTTGTAAAGGTTGTGTTTTATTTTATGACAAAAGCTTTTATTAAAACTTGTGAACAACAAATGAACATTCTGTGAATGTTAACTTGGCAACGGCGTAAGTTTAGATATTAAATTAGTCATGAGAAATTTAGTCATGATTAAATAACTAACACTAACACTAATCAATCTTCAATCACCGTACATGATTGAATTTTTTTAGTTATTACTCATTAGTCATGATTAAATAATTTAATCTTAGTTATCAATCATCAATCAAACTAAATTTTGCACAACACTGTTGAGATCACTATTAAATTGTAATAAGACCGATTGTACCTCCATTTATTTTATATCGTATTTGTATGTGTCATGACAACCTCCGTAGCGAAGCGGTATTTGGCTCGCTTTAAATCTCGGAGGTCGTGTTATCGATCCCCACGCCGCGCCGGTCAGTTTATTTGTATAAATTCTAAGATTTCCTTTCGGGTCTGGTTGGTTGAGGGAATACCCTCCGTGTCTCGGAAAGCACGTTAAGCCGTTGGTCCCGATTGTTAAAACATCATCTATAATAATCGTATATCAAGGAACGGGCAGCAGCGTTTCCTTGTGTGCTACAACATAATACTGCGGTCACTAACCCGCTTGTTGACTATGGCAAATACCCTCCCTAGGGAGGTGGCCCATGTTCAGCAGTGGACGTTATACGGGCTGATGATGATGTGTCATGTATCTATTGTACATTAAGTGCAATAAAGTGTACTCTACTATACTCTATTCCTCCGAAGGTGAAGTTGAGTAAGGGAATACTGATCTGATGCGATCATATCGGGTTTTGTGGTAATAGAAACTACTTCCATTACCACAAACTGACAACACCATCGCTCGGTGGGCCTCATTACACATTAATAATGATTTAGCACACCGCGCACAAGATACATGCACGAAAATAAACACAAACACAAAATTAGAATAGCAATCTATACTGGGTGACCGTCTTGATAATAATATGGTGTGTTGTGTAAGTGGAATAGAATCTATAGACCACAGTATATATTTACTAGTATTTCGGTAATTAGAGTTTCGAAAATCTCAAAAATTACTAAAAAGAAATACACCCTACATAGCTAGTGCATTATAATAAAATAGGTGCATATAATACCTAGGTCGCAATCACCACATGAATGAAAAGAGTGCGCGAAATAGCGTAAGTACCTACTTAGGTACGTTTTTTTACCGTTACGATTTTCACTATATGTCAGCAAAAAAATAAAAAAACTGTGCCTTAGACATCGATTTCATATACATATTACGCCCTGATATTTTCAAGACGGTAAAAAAAGTCACCCAGTAATTATAGATTGTGTGTAAATATGAGAGAGAAATGCGTACATGGTGACAATACACTTAATATAGTTCATCATCATCATCGGCCCATATAACGTCCACTGCTGAACATGGGCCTACTCCTGAGGGAGGGTATTAGCCATAGCCACTGCGCTTGGCGAGTTGTTGACCGCGGTATTATATCGTAACACACAGGGAAACGCTGCTGCCCGTTTCTTGGTAAATAATTGTTATAAATAATGTTATAACAATCAGGACCAACGGCTTAACGTGCTTTCCGAGACACAGAAGCTAGTCCCTCAAGCATCCAGTACCGGAAAGAAATCTTAGAATTTACACAAACATTTCTTGACCGGTGTAGGGATCGAACCCACGACCGCCGAGGCTTAAAGCGAGACACATACCGCTACGCCTAAGGAGGCTGTGAATAAAGGTAGTATTAAATTTATTGTTACAATGTCTTTAAAATTAAGCATGTCTGGCCGGTTTAGATTATTTAAGTTTAGGCTTAGCCTACAAGATTAATGTTTTAGTGCCAACTTAATGACCGTGTTAAAAGTTACGACTGTAGTTCAACGCTTCCAAGTATATGGTCAAGTTATATCAGATTAATGCCTTGAAATTACTTCGTGATAATTACTGCAAGTTAAATAGGCAGTGCTGGTGTTAGCTGGGGAGCTAGTGAACTCTCCGAGTAACGGCGTAAGGTGTAGTCTCCTGTTAGGCTAGGAATTTGTAGAATGATGAGTCAAGGCACGCTAAGGGCGATAACCATGACCTGGCCCTGCACAACAACAGCTTATTTGTTTTTTAAATTGTAAAATAAATAAGATAAAAAAACTAGTTTTGTGTTAACCTGAAAATTTTATACATATAATCTTGTTTATTCATTATTAATTATCAAAACAAAAATTGCACAAACTTCGTGTATTTAGCACAAAGGCTTAGAATTGCCATTGAGCTCGACTTATCTTGTATTACAACGTTCTATTATTAGTAGCCAATAAAAATATCTTTTTTTTTTCGGCTTTTGCTATCAGGGATATAGAGGAACAGAACTTCGGCCTAAATAAATCGTTTAAAAACTACAAACTAAGCAACCTGCGCAAGAGGACGTCCCCTGTGGGACTTGGACCTCGGTTCAAGGCGGACTCTGGCGGAGGATTGAGGGATTATGGCATTTAGTTTTTTATGCGAGTTTTATGCAATACGGTAGTACAGTGTAGAATGGAATAGCCTATATTTATTATCCTGAGGAGAAGTAAGGTTTATTTTATTTAATTTATAATTTAAGCACTAAGATAGGCGATTAACACACGGCACCGCTCACTGCCGCGGTAGGCGGTGAAGCGGATCTCATGTCGCATTGGTTTCTATTAAATCCGTAGATGATTAAATGATGATCCATAGATATTAAATTCTATTAAACCACCCGGCCGCGCGGTCGAGCGGTGCTTTCACGTTAATCGCCATAGTACATGGTGGACTTAATGCCTGAGGCATTTTCTCCCAGTCTGCCATTGGCTGATGCAGAGACAGTATGGCAGGTGCACTAAGGTAGTAGAAATTTCTCGTAGGTTAAAATCAAACACGAATGAAACCGCAGGGCGTTGCTGAAGTAACATAAAATTTTAGTTTCAAACCACGTTTACTAGAAACATAATAAAAAGTCACTATCAAAACATGACCTCACAAGATCGCCAGTCCAAACAAAAAACGAACCGTTCCAGAATTTAACAATTCTAATGATTGAATTCAGTATTAACTGCCCAAGGTTTTGTGTAGTGTGTATAAAATACGATAGCAAGCATTTATATACGTTTACACCACGTTTAAATATATGTTCTTTTTAAAGAATATACAATATAAACTTATATTATAATGAGCTATGATGTGAAACTAGAGTTCCGTACCCGAAGGATAAAAACGGGACCCTATTACTAAGACTTCGCTGTCAGCTGTATCTCAAGAAGCATGATAGCTAGTCAGTTGATTTTTTTACAAATGATGTATTCCTGTTGCCGCCATAATAAAAAATACTAATAACAAAATAAATTAAATATTTAAGGAGGGCTCCCATATAAAAAACGTGATTTATTGCCCTTTTTTGCAACAGGTAGGCACTTGAAAATGGTACAAAACCTTTGTTTTTATTAGTTAGTTAAAACCGCGCCATCTTTTAAAATTGTCGCCGTGTCATAGAAACCGTTTATGATAGAATTTTTAATGACGCTAAAGGAAGGGAAAAAAGACAAAAGAATAGTAAAAAATATAATTTCTGGTAAGATCATCGTCGGATTTAAGAATTTTAAAAATATTTTACTGACAAAAAAAATATTTTTATTATTTTTTTTACTATTTTTAACCTAAATTGTAATATTTTCTCATATAAAAGTATATAGAGTTCAACAAAAAAAAAAAAAGTTAAAATAAATTCACTTAGAATATTTTATTTAGTTCTTTCTACCTTTTTTCGGATGGACTAATTTTCTTAACCACAAGGCTTTTGCTACTTCACTAGCCATAAAGGCGAGCAGAGCTTCATCCCTATAATTAGATTTAAAAACTAAAAACTAAGCAACCTGCGCAAGAGCACTGCGCTCATAATATCTGCAGATGCAATTTTCTTCGTAGCAAACTCGTAATGCACTCGTAGCGTCGTAGTAGTGCAGTGCTACGCGCATAGTATACGTTCTTCAGTGGGTCAATGAGTAAAGGAAAATTATGAACATTCGTTTCACTAATATTATCAACGCAGTTAGTATGCGTTTTTGTTACTCTTTCACGCAGAAACTACTGTACTGTTTTTGCTGATATTTTGTTCAGGTATTATTTAAAGGTTTAATTACCATAATGTTAAACATCACACTGGTTATTTTAAGAATTGTTTTTTATAGACATGAAAGCGTCTGAAAAACCAAAAAACAATGTGCTCTTTTATTAATAGTTTCATTACATGTCTATATACTATACCTACATATTTCAATCCTTTTAAACCTTTGTACTAATGTTATTTTTTATTTTACTAAAGCATATGCCCTAAAACCAAAATACAGAAGTATTAGATACACATATCATCTTCCCGCCAAACGTTTACGCGTTCATTACTTAGTTCGTAGCGTAAGCGTTAGATTTTGTGGTCGTGTTTTGTCGTCGTTCGACGTGAACCCACTCGTAACTCAAGCATTTTAGTTTAGCACGAGGGGTTAACAAGATTACTACTAAACTGCAAAATTCTGCAAGTAATCTTGAAAAAAAAAGTTCACATAAACTAACTACTACTATTATATTAACTTTATAATAATCTATTGATTAACTGTATAATTCAGTGGTATAAACATCCAAAACAAATCTTTTTTTTTTCAGCAAATCTATCTGTCGTTCGCAATCAGAGCACAGTTTTCCGTCTCACGTTAACATCAGTATATTTCGAGTAGTTGGCAGCAGATCAAAGAGAAATTATTCGATACTTTCTGAATACATCGTATTTAGTTTTATAAAAATAGACACAACAATTAATACAATCATAGCGGATATAACCCGAAGAATTTATAGTAGACACGGGTCTCAGTTTCTTTACAATTTCAAAGCAAATCGTTACCTATTTATTTATTCGACGGTTTGACGTGACTAACACCAGTCATGGTCACTGATATAATTGGTTCATCCGTGACCACTACTGACATGAAAGAAGCAACATGAGCGTAGCCCTACGTTATACAAAAATATATATTACTAGCCTATTGTTACTCAGGGATAATGTAGTATTCTAATGGTGAAATAATTATTGAAATCCGTTCAGTAGTTTTTAAGTTTATTCGAAAGAAACATACAAAAATACAAACTTTATAATATTAGTATAGATAAAAAATCTAACAAACCGATAGTCTTAAGAAGAGAACCGAGTCTTCTGTTTCAAAATACGTTAATTCTATAAATTCATCTTGTTTTGTTAATTGCAATTAGAAAACTACAAATAATTTAAACTTTCTTATCGCATAAAGCAATTTCTTCCAGACAACCTTTGAATGGATAATGGAATTCATTAGGTAAATGACGATGTTGAGTGGCAGAGGGGTTTCAATGCAAGGAAAGCTAGTGCCAGCACTATAGATGTACAGTACTGGGTGCCCTCATCCTGCCATGAGCTCTGGCAACCTTATTAACACAAAGGAACACAACATAAATCAATAAAATAAAAAATGGCTATGGTGTTCTATAAGATGGAGATACTTTCCTATTCGGGTAGCAGGCTGATTAAGCCTGGTAGGCTATTCTCTACGTATCTCACTTACTAGATACTACTATCATATTTTCAACCAATCACCATAATTACGATTGAAATAAACCTCAGCTTTTAAAATACGTTAATAATAATAATAGAAAACATAGCACCATACCATAAGATTCTTATTGGTGGCGCAAATCGCCCTACTCCCTTCAGTGCCTCGTAACCCGACCAAATAGAAAATACACTCCACCACCGTACCATTTACACGTTTATACAATACTTCCTAATTTGACAGGGTTATTGAACAAGGTCGATCGGTGTAATACTCATGCGTCAGAAAAAAACATCATTAAAAATTTGTGTGTTGGTTTGTAGTCAAAGATTATATAACTATTATAAAAAGGATGTTTGATTGATGCAAAATTTGGTGGGTATTAATTGGTTGGATGATCAATGGAGGGATAGCATTCTATATGGAATTCAATTAGTTTTCTGCAAAAATATAGATGTGATTTTCGGATAACAATAAAATTTGCTTTTACTTCTTCTACTTGGTGTAACAGTAATAATATTAAGCGTTTATTTCAAGTAATTTTGATTCATTTTGTTAGTAATACATTGACACATTTACATATAAAATATGTTCGTAGTTAACAATCTTTTTATTTACTACTAATCACTGCACATATATTATATATTCATGCTAGCATATTATATAAACTCATGGCATATATAAAAATAATAGCACAACAGTGATTCATGTACATACACTGGATTTTTTAAGCAATCATGGACATAATACTGTTGTATATATTTAGTGTGCTCATTTTAAAAGTACGTTAACGAAATAAATTTATAGCACCAATAATAAAACAGTGAATAAGACACCAAGCCACGCAAAAATCAATTAGATTAGGAATATAAAGAATATAAATTGCAAATTGATATTGTACTTATAATGATGATGAAGTATATTGTACTTATATATTTGTACGAATTAATATTTATATTAGTATTATTAGTCACAAAAGTTACACATCGTTCATAATTAAATGCCTAACGAAAGTTGAATCAATCGTGTTTGCTAATTATTTTAATCTATGGCCGAGGTGAATGTCCGGGGCCGCCCAAACTGTCCTGCGTAAACGCAGACAGTACCTACATACTTAAACACCTCATTCTATAAGGACTTATCGATCAATACAATTTGCTTCGAAATAAAACCGTATTGTTTTATGGGTAAAGTTTTATTTTGTGTGAATATTGGGTGGTTATTTGTACGATTTAAGACTAGTTATAACATTTTTCGTTAGTTTCGATAGTCGGTATTTGCTTGCGGTTGAATGGTGCTAGAAATTGAACATTATAATTAGCTATAAAATTGTCTAGGATTATGTAAATTGTTCGACACACAATACTATGTCTGTGCCTAGTAGAATTAGTGATTGATGACACTAGTAGGTATTTATGTAAATATAGATAGATTTTTTTACTTCAACTTCACTTGTGTTTAATTAGTGCCTAGCTAGGTAATGAATTAATTGGCAAACATAACCAATGTTTTTTTTTTAATGGAAGTTCGTACTTGCCAAGCCTATTTATTACTATTTATCATCTATACTGGCTTTCCGCGCGCGGTCTTACCCGCGTTACTCCAGTTCCCGTAGAAACTACATAATTAAATATGCCTATACATTACCAATTAAGGCTGATCAGTTGTTTTTTTATTCAGATGGACATGCGTAGTTATCCACGAGGCTTTTGCTACTTCACCGGGCATAAAGGCGAGCAGAGCTCCAGCCTTAATAAATGGTTTAAAAACTACAAACTACGCAACCTGCGCAAGTGCCCCCTGTGGGGCTTGGACCTAGGCTCGGTCGCTTGCGATGAGATAGATAGTCATAACCCCTCAGGTTATGACTTTTAGTATTTAAGGGGAGTTTTGTGCAACTGTCGCTCTACTTTACAGTTTGCGGGCCCCTCGGACTTCGGTTCTACAAGGGCATCGTATGTTTATTTGCAAACTAAGGGTCAGGAGGACGTTTTTACTGTATTCGTAATAAATACGAAAATGTTGGAAACACCTACGGAGAGTGTCAACCTTTTAACGGGCGATGTCGGGAACTTACAGCTAGTAAATAATAGATTTTCCTTATTAATAAATATTAAAGCCATTCTACGGAACTTTCTCGAAAAATATACCTACGTACAAAAGATTTAAATCGAGATTAAATTATGTCGTAATAATAAATAGGTCTACTGAAGCCCCAAAGCCTTTAAAACTTCGTAACTCTTTAGTTTAATTATGACGAAAACATTTTAATTAAAAAACAAAGTCATTAGTACCAAATGGGTGTACATTTATCAAAACGACGAATTAATAACTAAGTAAAATTTTGGTAGTTGGATAAAAACTGTTTTATTCTTACTAATACGTTTTTTTTGACTTTACAAACACTCAATGTGGTTCACACAAATAAAATAAAATAAAATAAAATACTTTTTATTTCGGACCAGCGGCATCCATAGGCGGTTAGTACGATAAAAACTTACATCTATGTTAGTAAATACTAATCTATTTCGTACATAAAAAATACTTATTGTATGGGACGCCATCTTGCGCAGGTTGCTTAGTTTGTAGTGTTTAAACCATTTATCTAGGCTGGACCTCCACTCGCCTTTATGCCCGGTGAAGTAGCAAAAACCTCGTGGCTAACTACATATGTCCATCCGAAAAAAAAAACACTATCTTGGCGTGTCTTGATAAACGACCTTGGACCAAATAGATTTTTTGGCTTGAGCCTAAAATAGCGTTATCCTCTTTTTATATTATGTATTAATTCGGTGTCGGCACGTTTAACCCCCTAAATTTCTAATAAATATATATTTAACACTTAATCCGAGGGGACATGATCACGGCGGGTTAGTATATATTACGGAGATTTTAGTCGGTTAAAAAGTGAGGTGGAACTCGTATGACAACTTTGGGGACATTTAAGGGTATTAGGAGATTACAACATGGAAGTTCAGGGGTCGAAAGGTGCCGACACCTAAATTTTGTTTGATTATCAAACGTCGATGAAATGAACGAGAAACTAACATAGCTATTACCTTAAATATAAATTAAGAAAAAATTGACTGTGAAGGTAAAATATGTAATAATGTATAATAAGACCAACGACTTAAGTTGCGAAGGCACGTGGCGAAGTCTCTCAACCAACCAGACCCGCAAAGAGATTCCTTTAGATTCTTGAGATTTTACACAAACATTTAGATTCGAACGCACGACCTCCGTCGCGTGTCAGTCTAAGGGTCCGAACCTTGCTGGTACATTCAAAATAAGTAAATCAACAGCAAGTAAAACCGTAGGGCGTTAATAGTCCAGTGTAAATAAGCGAAAAGTGCAAAATGTAGAAACCATATGATAGTTCCAAAGTGTAGCCGTTGATATACGTAGCTCAGATGATCGCGGATTATAATCTAGTCTAAAACTGTTTACACTGTGGCCACTAAAAAAGATAAAAATAGGACAAATTACAAAAAAAATGTAAGAAAAATTAACAAAAATATTATGACTGGTCTTCAACTTAATTCCAATTGTTATTAATGAATGACCTAGTAAAAGTATTTAATTAATTTCAATTTGATTGTTTCTTTGTATTGAATATATTCCGAAACTACTGGACTAATTTCGAAAAAATTGTCACCATTAGAAAGCAGTCTTATTCAGGAGTAAAATAAATAACAAATATTTGTACATTTTAATTTAGAAGATATTAAGAACCGGCAATAAACATTTATAATATTAAGTCCGCTGTTTCTTGAAATAAAAATTACTATCAGAGTTTTTCCCTCGTGCTAAGCTAAAATGCTTGTATTAGGAGTGGGTTCACGTAGGAAGTGCATTGTATAGGTATCGAACCGGCGACCACATGATCGCATAACCGACCTAGCCATCAGTCTACGGCAGCTTGACCTCACTAACTTTGTTCTTAAAACAAAACAGAATTCTCACAAAAATCAGATACGTGGTCAGTGCTGAAACAGGCAGTCTGCAGAGTCTGCAGTTTCCCCTCATTTATCAGAGAGTAATGGATCGTGGTGTGGATGGATAGAAACCTGCCAGGGTCAGCAGTATGCTGCAGTGATGATGCATTCTTATTTTATAAGTTTTATGTACCGACTCAACGTGAGTCATTGAACGATATCTTCCTACTAAAATGATAAATTTGAAAGTTTGATGTGTGGATACAAATATTGCCGTGTGGTTTCCGGCTTAGAATAGACCACCGTCTTCCCATGGGTGTCGTAAAAGGCGACTAAGGGACATATGGCTGATGAATGGGCAGCAGCATCTATTAGCTCAAGGTTTACATCTTACTGCGATCACCAATCCGTCTGCCAAGTGTGGTGATTATGGCAATATCCCTCTACGATCCTGGCTTGCCAAGGTCTGTTAAGAGGAGGCCCATGTTCAGCAGTGGACGTAAACGGGCTGTTGATGATGATGATGAAGTTTAATGTACCGACTCAACGTGAGTCATTGAACGATATCTTCCTACTAAAATGATAAATTTGAAAGTGCTGTATGTGTGGATGTATGTATGTTACTCTTTCACGCAAAAACTGCCGAATGGATTTGGCTGAAAGTTTGTACGGGGATAGTAGAAGTAACATAAAGACCACTGGATCAGAGTAACGCGTGATAAAAACAACCAGATTTATTGAATCCTGAAGATTGAAACAACGTAGGAAGCTGCCAAGTTTGATGAGAACAAGTGACGTATAAAAGCCTTCAAAGCCAAGTCCTAACATATTAGAATACGTTATGTACATTATTGTATATTATTTACTTGGTATCACATAAACTAGTTCTTTTATAAGGAATCTGCGAGTTGACAGTAAGAATGTTCCTAGAAAATAATTGATTATGTACAAAAACCGACCAAGTGCGAGTCGGACTCGCGCACAAAGGTTTTCAAATCGAACTAGAAGTTCCTGAAAAAAGCGCGTTCAAGCAAACAATGCAGATACTCGTAGCAGGGGCCGGATTGCTTATGCGTACCCGGCCCCCGCCAACGGCGGATCGAATGATTGTCCAAAGGGGTTTTAGTGGTGTAGGGTCCTCTCCTCGTGGTATAAGTTTAGCATACCACGCTATGGAGAGGGCGAGTCCCACATATCCGACCGCCAGCGCGCGAATACGCTGCAGCGGCGGTGGGAATGCGGCAATACATTTGGCAAGCAGAAAAGAAAAAAAAAAGTATCTTGTAGCAGGAAAGTGTGAAGACAACAATGATAATATCAAGTAGGTACCGAGTACAGGGAGGGCTCCCCTAGATTTCCATATTTATATATAAACATACCTACAGTCTGATCAGTTATTAGTAAGGAAGTACGGGAATTGTCAGTTGAAACCGTTCCTACCTACGTGTAGACAGGTTAATCACCGTTTATGTCCATTATCTCATAAAACACTATAACATACACCCTACGTAATAATCGTAGCAACATATTAACATAATTATGCCAATTAAATATAATAATATAATATAGTCATAAAGTATGTAAGTTTATAATTAATTTAAGTTTTTCTTACAATAACACCGTTTATTTAAACGTTAAGATTAAACCGATGGCAGTACACTTCAATGTATAGAAAATTTTGTTGCAATTTCGAAGAGCGTAACATTTTTAACTTTTTTTTCACTTTCGTAAACTGCCCTAAAAAACTAAAAGCAATAATATATCTATCTCCTAGCCAACGACCGCGCTGAGCCGAGGTCCAAGTCGCACAGAAGACGTCCTCTTACGCAGGTTTCTTAGTTAGCAGTTTTGAATCTCTCTGCTCGCCTTTATGCCTGGTGAAGAAGCAAAAGCCTCGTGGCACCATCCATCGTTTCTTTGACCTTCCGCTTTCCTCTCCATACATTTACTTTCTAAACATTTGAATATGAATACAAATGCTAATGACTAAAGTTTAATAACATATCGTAATAATATTAATAAGCTTTTATTAGCCAATTAAGGCAATAAAATTATAACAAATAGTTTTATTACAGCAACTGTAAAATTATAATTAATTATATTATATTTAGTAGGTACGCACTTAGCATAACTGTTTCCTATAAAATTTAATAGAGTAGAGGTTTCTAGGGCATTTAAAATTAAATGTAATTAATATTTATTATAATTAATAAGAGAAAATCAAAGAAAGTAACCGCAATAGACGTAAAAAACTAATCTAGATAAGTGAATCGCTGAATGTTTTGCTTGCTAGGCGCAAATCTTGAGAACAGTTGAACCTAATTCGCTAATTCTTTTTTGTTGTGTTTGATATTGTAAGGAGAAGGTTCTTAAGAAAGAAAAAATAAAAAAATTACGCAAAAAAATAGAAAATTTAAGAAAAATTAACTTTTATATTATTTTTTATTTGGATTTTTATGACCTGGTCACTTGGACCTATAAGTCAAGTCTTATTTTATTTTCCAAAACACTACTATGCATCACTTCACTTTTTAATATATTTATATAGCGGTTTGAAAGTGTTTTTATCTTTTAATAATTGTTCAAGCGGCGGCAGGCGGGAATCGCACTTAATGATCACATCACTGAGTTCACTAGCCAACACTAATCTGTCAAGTAGGAAGTTTTGACAGTCAAAAATAAGATGTTCCATGGACCTTTATACTATAGTTTCTAATGTAACCTTAGCGCTTTTGACAATATAAACTTTTTTAATGTGACCTTATGGCGCTTGACACAACATTGACAGAATGCTTACTGCAAATATCGTCATCAGTTCAGAGCTGTCACACCTAAATTAAAAGTTCAATTGAATATAGAGTTTTAGTCTGGACAATGTCTGTCGGGTAAATTAGTTAAACAAAAAAAAACAAGGGAACTGTTAACCATTTAAACCACCGACAGAATTTGAACCTGCTATCTTAGATAGTGTAAGGACAACCAATTCAGCCATGTTGCCTATTAGGTATATCGAATTCTTTCTTTTAAAATACTTATTTATGTTTCTAAAAGAATGGACGCCAAAAATAGACTAGTTGACTCATATTAAATTAAATTACAATGCCGTTTATGACGTCATAAAGAAGTTAAATATAATTATTTCAGTTCATAAAACTGGAATGTGGCTGTATAAATTAAATAAGATTATTTTTTGTGTTCGTCTTTATTCGTAGAAAACTATATCAGCCATTTTGTGAAGTCACAGGCCTAGTATGAAAAAAAAACAGTCGACTCTGGCTTAGATAGTCTTTTGAACTTATCCATTCTTATTTAATTTTATCATAGGTACCTAGTTATCGATATAAAATATATTCTTTCAGCCTCGTGGGATACTAAAGTGATAATTACAACATTTCTTGTTTAATTTAACAAATTTCATGGTTATAACAAATCATTTATATCTTAAAATTTTCTTGCAAAAAACATTGTGCTCGGAAAAAGAATGATTGCTTTCGACAAAAATTTAGTTCAGAATCACAGAGTTTCTCAAATAGGGAGCTACGTCATCTCGTGCCCTTGGACGAATGGTTCTCAACGTTATAGTTCAAAGGTGCACGAACTCACGACCTACGAGGTGTGACATTGTGTTACAATGAACCCAGAGCTTAAGGCTTCCCTTCGCTATCGACCTTGAAGCCTTCCGTCCATTATATTCAAAAACTTTGTGTGTAAGTGCAGAAATAACTGTATCAATAAATGAAAATACGCATGGGTAAAATAAAGTTGAAGCGGCCGGCCGCAGCCGAATAGCTAAAGCGTCGGATTTGGGACCATGTGGTCATCGGTTCGATCCCCACCCATTGCACTCCCGACGAGAACCCACTCGTAACACAAGCATTTTAGCTTAGCACGAGGGGTAAACAAGAATACTAATAGAATGTAAAAACTCTGCTAGTAATTTTAAATAAAAAGGAGAACTGAACATCATTCAGACCCAACGGTCTTCCAGAATAGATATGAAACCCACAACAGTATGTGTCTGTTACCACTACCGTTACAAAGGAACCCAGCTTTCGGCTCATTGGAGGACCAAACGTTAATTTGGGATCTTGAACAAGAAGGCTTGGGGGGGGGGGGGTAGGTCTGTAGCAACCGGAATCTATAAGAGTTCCGGGAAAGCAGTAACTCTCCCCCCCTCTGGGCGGCGACTATCACAAATCCATCACAAGTCCAAATAGCATGATCTATAACAAGATCATGCTATTTGGACTTTGGGATAGGCACTAGCCGTATTTTTATTCACTCCTCTAGTATTATCAGGTAGTCCTTTGGTAGTCCTTTGCCAATGACTCAATTTAAAAAAAAACTCACACGTTGCAGCTCAGCATCCATTAATAGTAGGTACATATTGTTACCAACCTTAAATTTTTCCTCCTTATCAAAACATTGCATGATATCAGTGCCAAAAATAACAAAAAAAAAAGTAACGGACTTCCAATAATGTGACCTAAGCTATGTTAATTTGTGTTTTTTTTTTTTAACTTTTTGCTAATTCCCACGGTTTTCGAGGACAACCACTTCTTACTTTTTTTTTTAATATTATGACGGCTCATCTTTTTCTGGCTTATTTAGTACAATTAATTTTTTTAGGTTTTTATGGTGGTTCATTGATTACACTGTGGTAATTAAATACTATTTGTCGAACATATGAAATCTACCTCTATGTTCACATTATGTTTAACTGAAATAATTCGTTTTTTTCTTTCAAGACTAATGAAACAACCTATATATTGTTACTAGCTGCGCCCCGCGGTTTTACCCGCGTTACTCTACTCTAGTGAGTCGGAGCGTGATGTTTTGTAGCCTATATGTTAATCCAGCGTATAACCTATACCGGTGCAAAATTTCGGCGAGTTCCGTTCAGTGGTTTTGGCGGGAAAGAGTAACAAACATCCATCCATCCATACTTATATCCATACTTGGGCCGGATTCTTGGAATTTTTAGACCTGTTACCTCTAAGGTATCTTACTATAATGTGTACATTTGTTGTTATCGCACGACAGACGGACAGACTGATTAAAAATTCTGTAATATCAAATAATTTTAACAATGGTTTTAGCTACTTAAGTGATACTTTTGTTTGATATAGTCTTATACAGTGTAATTTTGACAAGTACAAGTGTATGTAAATACCTAAGGGCTGAATAAATTTCATTATTTAATTATTAAATTGACACTAATTTAAATACCTAAATGGAACTAAAATACCGTTTATCTCAGAATAGTGAATATGTCACATAATGACTTCTTGCAATAAGCCGTCGATATACTAAATTGCATGGTTTTATCTTCGACCACTTTTTCAAACCCTTCATCATTGGCGTATACCTACTTCATTTCATATAACTGATCATACTTAAAAATGGCAATTTTAAAAACCGAAGTGATCTGCACTGAAACGAAGGTAGCTGACATAAATCAACGGATTAGCAAGCTGAAATCTCAATGGGCAGAGCACATAGCTCGACGACCTGACGGAGGAAGTTCTCGAGTGGAGACCACGAATTGGCAAGCTCAGTGTAGACGACAGGAAAGGGACCAATGGATGCAAGCCGCTATCAATCGTTTCCGCTGTTCTATCTGCGGCAGTGGACTACTATAGGCTGATATCATTATGATAACGATAAGACGAAATACCGTAAAACATCAATGAATGCCAAAGAAATTAATACCTGTAACATTAGTATATAGTTAGCGTAGTATTAACAAGAGCATCTCCCTGCTTAGATATAAAAATCACTCATTTTCACAATTGAATGAGACACAAAGGTAAACTCGCCGAACTCGTATCTCCCCCCGAAGAAACTAAACCAGTCCATTGGTCTACCGTAGGGATGGGATACAGCCTAATCGATAATAACATCGATACTGGACTTTGAGTTCTGTTTTTTGAGTTCAGTTTAAATATCGTTTTTTAAAAAAAAACTTTTTAGTTATAGAACGAAATAATATAGATTTCCTTACTTTCGTCGTGTATTGGTCGTTGATTTATAATTTTCTTTTTTATCCCTCCGCAGCTAAAATTCTAAATGGTACCGTTAAAGAACCGCAAGGAATCTTTTCAGAAGCTTTTGATTTTTTACAAGACAAACTAAATATTACTGTTTGTAATAAGAGTTTCATTAATATATATCATTTGTAGATTTTAAATGTAATTATTTAATTTTTTTAAATGAAATAATCGCATTAAAATACACAAAATATTTCTATACGTACATAGAATTTTCTCTCTATGACTACTAGAGGTGTTAGATACCAATTATATTTATTATAATAGTGTTTATATGTGTAGTACTAATGCATCAATGTATCATAAATTAATACTTAAGTATACTAAAAATGAATAATATGAGGTACCTACCTCTTTTATAATAATAGGGCTTAGGGCATTATACAATTAAAACAGGTTGTTATAGTTGTATATTGGTATTTTAATATAGTACCTAATGATAAATCGTTCACAGTCTGACAAGAAGTAAAAGATTATATTAGTTCAGGTATTATATTTAGGTTCGATTAACTATAAAATTGTATAAAAGTTACACATACATACATACATATATAAGCTCACGCCTGTTTTCCATCGGGGTAGGCAGAGACAACGGAAAAAGACATGTATTAAAGATAGTTAAAAAAAACATCGTTTAGAAGTTCAGTGACATGAAGACAAAATTATATAAAAATAATTCTAATATATTAAAATATTTGTTAATTTTATGTATATATCTTAGTCCTAAATTCTTAAAATAGCAGGAAATAGAAAAAAAACGTGAATTTTTACAGTTAATAAAATAATGTAAGTAGTAAAAATTTACATAAATATTCGCAATTTTTAACACTTATGTACTTAAATGTTACAAAATTCTTGAGATACTCACTTTTTAAAATTGTCTTAGTAAAATTTCCGACACATTTAACTTTAATCATTAATTGCCTCGGAAATCTAACAGAAAACATTTCATAAATGTGCTACAGCGGAAATAATTATACGCAATTAAAAATCATCACTTTAGTACTTATAGTATATATTACGATTCTAATAAAAAAAAATTGCAACTCAAATCATAGATATTATATATATGAAAAACGGAAACTCCCATCCCTATTCTTAAAGACAGGAAGCCTAGTGCTGTCATTTGAAAGTTTTTTTTTTAATAATCTGTCCTTGGATTTCATTTGGCTAGACATGAGTACACACTGATACTATTATATGCATTTGTATATCTACTGTTAGTAGGAAAACTTTTTTCTACGACCGGGAATCGTCAACATATAAAAGAAAATTTTATTTTACTTATTAATTAAAATATGATTACATTTATATTTACTCATCTAAGTTTGTACGGTAGTTGCTTCTGGGGTCTGGATTCGAAAAAGTAGTCTTTTGAAAAATATTTATTTATCTTCAGGTGAAACTTATCACAAATGTGACAAATTTAAAATGTATTTCTGTATTTTTTTTTTATCGGACGATTGTAATATAATATGAGTAACACAATTTCACCACATAAAGCAATACTTAACAGTGGGCTCATAGATTAAAAACACAAACTATAAAATAAGTTTTAAAACAAAAAAAATCACATTGACATAAAAACAAAGATCGACTTATTTTACGCTGAAACAATTACAATGCTACAAAAACAAAATCATGAATTAAAACGCAAAAATGTTTGCCAAATACAATTGTGTAACTTTTGATTTTATCATTCCCTCACATCTTATGAATGACATGAATTATGTAATATATCCGTATATGAGAATACGAGACGGCAAAAAATGCCTAGAATTTACGCGTAATGAGTTTTTTGCCGTCATACGATACTTGAGTATTACAGATGAGTGTACCTACAGGCCTCTGTGGCCGAGCAGTATAAGCCCCGGAGGTCGTGAGTTCGTTTCCCTAGCGAACATAAAACCTTTGTGGAAAATCTAGTTGTTTGATTGACTACCCTTCGTAGCACGTTAAGCCATAGGATACACTCATAGATTATGTTATATCATCTATGATAATTGTATAACCGGGTACCTAACGGGCTGCAGCGTTTTCCTGTGTACTTCACCAACCCGAACCCTACCAAGCTTAGTGACTATGCCAAACACCCTTCAGGAGAAGCCCATGTTCGGCAGTGGACATTATACGGACTGATGGCGTACCTACTGGATCTAAAACGTAGAAAATATTATTATATTTTATGTTAGCCTTAAGTATTGTTAAGAATCTGTCACTAAGCGCAATATTTATGATATGGAAATTAAGTAATTTGCCTAATAATTATTATGATTTATGCTGAAATAATTTATGAATATATCAGTGAGAAAAAGATGTAATAAACTCATAAATTATACGGACGTTTTTTTTAAGTAACTAAATAAATCTTTTTTTTTTTGTTTACTGTTCAAAAAATTGCCATCAAAATGAACATTAAACTTCTTATAAGTGTTAGGTTATTGCAAATAATTTTATCCTTTTTTATAAACTCGAACTATACAGTAGGCGATATTAATGATAAGTTTAAAAAATAACAGACCAACAATTTAAAGATAAAATTGTGACTTTCATCACTACATAGTATAAATAAAACAAAGTAGCATCCCTGTCTGTCCGTCCCTATGTATGCATAGATCTTTAAAACTACCCAACGGATTTTGATGCGGTTTTTTTAATAGATAGAGTGATTCAAGAGGAATGTTTATATGTATTAGCATTAGCATTGCTCCCGTGTAAAGCCGGGGTGGGTCGCTAGTTTGAATAGAAACTAAACCATCAAGGGCATAAGTTATTAAAATAGGCGATCTAAGAGCATAAGTTATTAAAATAGACGACAAGACAAAATGAAGCAATATATATTGTTTTATTACAAAATTGACTTGATAATTTGTATGTAAACTACATAATTATCGTATCTGTCTGTTACCATTACACACACATATTATTTTTCTCTCTACTTACTATCTTCTCTCGCGGGACTGCCGGCAGAGATTTCTTAAAGAAATAAGTAGTGCCCTTGGGCCATGCCTTTCTATGTATTGATCTATATATTAGTTATATATATTAGTGTACGTTGGAAATAAATAAAATAATTTGCACGCCCTAAAGATTCACATATCAATGTCACCATATTCTGGCAAATAAACTATTTTTTTATTTTTATTATATTTTAATAAATTCATAGACAAACGTAACTTAACAATTAAAACTAACACGAAAAAAGCTAACGTTAAAACAGATGTATTTTTCTATCGATAACTGAAATAGCACATCCCTAGAGGGTAGTCAAAAGTGGTGTTGAATGAAGTGACCTTCAACATGTGTATTAGAATACCCAAATTCGAGAACTCACATTAAAATGAAGCAGATTCTCTTTTTACAATAATTCCCCCATTGAATCGCGCAGTTCGAACATCATAAAACATTATTATAGCCGTTTAAAACATATAAAACATGTTTATGATAGCCAAAATTGGTATAAAAGACGTTTAATTTTTAAAAGATCATATTAACTAGCTGCCTCGACGAGATTTAATTCTTTCTTCGACGGGAATATATTGATTATTAGGGACTAGGGTAGATTCTCATCAGTCTATAATCTTTTAATTTTATGATGTATATTACAACTATATATATGTATTTATTACACCTTCGTAGCGTAGCGGTTTTCGGCAAGCTTTATATCTAGGAGGTCGTGGGTTTGATACCCACGCCTGACTGGAAATATTTGTGTAAATTCCAAGATTTGTTTCCAGGTCTTCTCAGAGTTGCAACGTTTAGAATTGGTGGTAGTAAAAAAGGGATCATAACATAAAATATTTGAAATGTGTCTATACGAATAAAGAATATTTTGATTTTATTTGAGATTCATTTTTATTATATATATATATATATATATATATATATATATATATACAATTAATCAATCAGCCTATCTCTGTCCACATAGGCATCTCCTTATATGCGCCATGACACCCGACCCTTTAATTGTCACTGTCAAACTATTGTGACATGTTTTTTTTTTACAAAAACCGTGTGATTCATTCAAAAAAAAAACATCAAAATAGATTATGTTAATCGCGAATTATAGCGTGTCCAATGGAAATAGAGTTTCATTCATATTTCAACTTATTAAGATTACGATCTAATTACTAAATTGAATTAATTATTAAGAATGAAGACCATAAACAATATCAATTCAGTACAAAGACGTGTTAAATAACACCATAAATAATAAAAATGTAAGACGTTTAAAATACGTTGTTGGTAGGTATATAAAAATTTGTGTGAATTATACGAATTAGATATTTTTTTTATATATTTTAATTGGTATTAATGTGGTTATGAGAATGGACTAATTGCTGTTGTTTTGAGGCAATATCGTGTAGTTGAGCTTTTAATGGATTTTATAATTTTTAATGTACTTAAATTGTTTTTTTCTTTTGAGTAAAAAAATTGTTGCTTCCGCTTATTTCAACATTTCGCACCTACTTACGCATTTTTCATAGTATAATTACTTTTTTTATTGGCAACTTTGTATGAAAATGGTAATTTAAGTATCACCTTTAGGTTAATACATAATTATGAATATATACTATATGGTAATTTGATTACCTATCATAGCGCAAAAATAAGAAAAATTTCAGTTTTTGATAATGACAATATTTTTTACAGTAAATGCTTGTATTAAATATAATCTTTAATTAATTTGATGTAACTAATTTGTTCGTAAAAAAAAAGTTTACCTACTTACTTATTTCTTTTTTTATTTTAAACTAGCGGCCCGCCCCAGCTTCGCACGGGTGGACTTTTATACCCTACCCCTGCCCTACCCTACCCCTACCCTAACCCTACCCTACCCCTACCCTACCCCTACCCCTACCCTACCCTACCCCTACCCTACCCCTACCCTACCCCTACCCTACCCCTACCCTACCCTACCCCTACCCTACCCCTACCATACACCTACCCTACCCTACCCCTACCCTACCCCTACCCTACCCTACCCTACCCTACCCTACCCTACCCCTACCCAAAAGTAGTATCCTATGTCCTTCTCCCAGTTCTTAGCTACCTCCCTACCAATTTTCAGCCAAATCGGTTCAGCCGTTCTTGAGTTATAAATAGTGTAACTAACACGACTTTCTTTTGTTTTTAAAATGTATTCTGCTATTCAGGGCGTAGACAAATCCAACGAAACAAAAACCATGGCAATCGGTCCAGCCGTTCTCCAGTTATAAGTGTTGTAACAAACACGACTTTCTTTTATATATATAGATTTCCTCTTGTTTTAATTTGTGTTTTATGTACACATACACACTTAACCTATACATGTATCGTTAGGTATTCTTTTGTTACGTTGTGTGGCAACGGAAAATATTTGACATTATACATTATTTTATTATTAATCATTGTCGTCTTTTTACGTAGGAATTCCACTATCGAAAAAAAAAATTAATTTCACAAATGATTTTCCGGTAATCGAACCGGAAACCCTTAAAGCGAAGGTTATTACGATTGGCTATTCCTTATTCCAAGTAGGCATAAATTAAAGATGAAAAATGTTCTCACGACACAAACCTAAGCCCGTACACACTGTAGGTACACAATCTAACACAAAATAAACCCTTACAAGTCTTACAACGCTTTCTTTACACCGCCAAGAGTAAGGTCAACATTGTATCACTGCCCTATTCATTTCTTTTTAAGTTCTACAAAGTGTAAAACGTAGGGTTAGGTCAGGTCTCAAATCTTCTTAGCTCAACAGTAAAAAAAAGTCGCTGCGATGCATTCTTTTTTTAAACGCAGGAAGCAACAGACTTTTATCGTATTATGAGTACGTCAAAATAATGTGATCTCTCTCGTATCTATAACAAAGAACGCAAGCGTAACAAGGATGGATAGAGGCATTGTAGTCTAATGGACAGTTACCCCCTGCCAAATAAAGGGAAGGGTATATTTTCTTTTTTTTTATTTGCTTTTCTAAAGGTAAACAAATAAAGAAAAGCTTTGAGTCGGCAGATGGCGAGTATTGTCCCATGATTTTACGTTAGGCTCTAGTTTAACAAAAGTATCAGATAAGTAAATAATACTTAGCGTTATAATATCGCCAGGGCCATTCTTCCGTAGTGGACAATACGTTTTTTCTATATGAGTGGAGAATATAAAGGAATACTTTCTAAACCAAGGATTCTTAACATATTTAGAGAAAGGGGTCATTCGGTTTTTTAAATATTCCCTTTCGCTTTCTGTTTATAATAGTTTAGTATAATTAAATATAGCCTATGTCACTCGGGGTGAAAGTGCCTTTCCAATGGTGAAAGAATTTTTGAAATCGGCACATTAGTTTTTGAGTTTATTCATTACAAACATACACACAAAAATACAAATCTTTTCTATTTATAATATACTAGCTTCCCGCGCGCGGTTTCGCCCGCGTATTTCCCTTCCCGTGGGAACTTCATAATTAAATATAGCCTATATTAATCAGTGATAATGTAGCATTCAAATGGTTAAGAATTTTTACAATTGATCTAGTACTCTTTGACCCAATTCATTACAAACATACTTACATACAAATCTTTTCTCTTTATAATATTATAGTATAGAAGTATAGATATAGATTAAACTAATTATGTTTTTTTTTATGAATGGTTAGCGCAGATCTTTGGCTTTCGCGAAATGGACCCTTCTAAAAACCCTGTTTTAGGCGTGATAATAATTCTTTTTGGCAGGAATAGAGTAAAAGTAAATAAGCTCTATCTATTAAGTTGATACTCTTAACTTCGTCCGCGTAAAATAAGGAAAAAACCGACAGAATTGTTTTAAATATATATATTAATATATAAAACGGCTGGCACGATTTTTTATAAAAACAACTACTGTACCTACTATGACAATTTTCTTTTCAAGGTTTAAATTATTCTCAACTTAATAACATTAGTCTCTGAAACTTGAAAGTTGAGTGGCAACCCATCTCCCTAGCGACCTGACCCCAGTTTAGATACATAAGTAATCACATTCCACCCTACTTTACATAATCTGTCCGAAGTCTATTAACAAATAATGGCTGGAGTTTCCACATGGTGTCGAAAGTTGAGGAGTTAATAATAGGCCTTCATTGGTTTCTGTCCATCTTTGTTACTAGCTTCTTCTTTCGTGTCGTTGAAATGAAATAGTTTATTAGTAACGTAGACGAATAATTCGCGCTTGTTATACGTCATGGTCACTGCTGAACATGGGCCTCCACCCGAGGGAGGGTTTTTGCCATAGTCACCACGATTGGCAGGCGGGTTGGTGACCGCAGTATTATGTTATACCACACAAGGAAACACTGCTGCCCGTTTCCTGGTATACGCTAATTATAGATAATGTCCTAGTATACGCTAATTATAAATAATGTTATAACAATCGGGACCAACGGCTTAACGTTTTTTCTGAGGCACGGAGGATAGTCCCTCAACCAACCAGACTCGGCAACAAATCTTAAAAGGTGTGGGGATCGAACCCACGACCTCCGAGGTTTAACGTATTTCCTACCAAAAAAAAAGGCTTCCATACCCATATTAAATCTAAATTCGGTTGTGTCAAATCCCTAAAAAATATATCCCCAGTAACACCCACCATCTCATAAAGCCATGTAAATGTTCCCTAATCCCTTAAAAAGGGGTATCTTTTTTTCCCAGTCAAATTTGAACAATGAATAGGCAGATACCAACTTCCTGTATAAATTTTCGCCTAATTAATTGGTGACCCATGTCCCTTGTTCGCGTTGTACGAGTAGACTAAGAGCCCGAGGTCAAAATCTAACCCTTAAATGATGAACGTTTTTTTAAATTATATTTTTACTAACTATTACCACGATTTCATCCGCGAATTTAAATTTATCCATACACACTTTTTAAAACCTTAATGGGTGAATTTCTAAAACGATGTTAAACTTTTTTAGCTAACCTATACTATAGTTAAAATAATTACTTACGTGACAAATTTCAGCGCAATTCGTTTAGTGGTAATCTGTGTGTTGATAGATCAATTAGTAAGTTTATATTACGGAATATATTATTAGACTACTAGTCTAAAGATAAAAATACCTGCTGTCTTGATATGGTAAGAAACCTAATTTATTTTACAATATATCGTTCAATTGTTTGAAAAAATTACAAGCTAGTCATATAGATTTATCCTGATTTTTGGGCAAATACAAAGATTAAGCTTGTTTAATAATATAACAAGTAGCTTAAATAAAATAAACAATATTTAATTTTAATCCAATCTTCTTACCAATTTTGAGAAATTGCTATAGAGAAATTCCAGGAGTATACTTTTAACATTGGCTCCTAGACTACTCTATGTTTGGGGTTTTGTTTCGTTTACTTCAGGTCTAACAGTTTCATTGTAAATTATTTCACAAAGGGACACATTTGGTTTGATTGTCTTATCATAAGTATTATGTAGCCTTTAAAAAGTAACTAAACCGGTAACCCTATTTTGAAAGTATGTTTCGAATCGGTAGCTCGGCCTCGGGGAGTGGGGGACATGGGCCCCGCTCCCTTCGAGGCTGACCCATGAGGAGTAGGGACGCCTCTACACTCCGGGCGTCCCTATAATTGGGCAAATGGGCCACTGTAAGTGTGGCCCTGGAGATCCCGCGGTACCATATTGGCCGCGGGTGCGGTCGGGGGGCCGGATTGCTCATGCGTACCCGACGCGAACGCCAACGGCGGATCATACCACGAGGAGAGATAGGGTCCTCTCCTCGTGGCATGACTTTAGCATACTACGCTATGGAGAGGGCGAGTCCCACATATCCCACCGCCAACGGGCGAATACGCATTTACTATATAATGCATTTCCCCCAGGACAAAAATTTGTAGTTATTAAACCATTTGAGATCCTTAGGCTCACATCTCGGTGAAATAACAAAAGCCTCACGATCAATTACATATGTTTGTATATTCTTAAAAACCGTCGTCCACGCAAATTAAAGTTAAGCAAATTCAAGGCGTCTTCCCACAACTCATGTGAAACTAGCCATTTAAAAAACTATAAAACATTGTTATCTAAATTCTAGATCTGTTTGAGAATAAAACATGTTATCGAGTCTACATAGCGATGGAAACTAAGTTAGATATTTTCTCAATTTATACTAGCTTCCCGCGCGCAGATCAACCCTCGTATCTCCTGTTTCCGTAGGAACTTCATAGTTAAATATAGGTTTTATCATTCCTCGATAAATAGACTATCCAACACTGAAAGAATTTTCAAATCGGACCATCAGTTTCTGAGATAAGCGCGTTCAAGAAAATGCTGATGTATCATACATATAAACCTTCCTCTTGATTCACTCTATCTATTAAAAAAACTGCATCACAATCTGTTGCGTAGTTTTAAAGATCTAAGTATACTTAGGGACGGACAGACATCGGCTTAGTTTTATACTATGTAGTGATCATAGTTAATTATAGGCTATATCCTTCCTCGATAAGTAGGCTATGCAACACTGAAATAATTTTTCGAATCGGACCATTAGTTTCTGAGTTTAGAGCGCGTTCAAGAAAACTAACAAAGGCTTTAGCTTTAAATATATATATTCGTATAGAGTAAAGAAAGCTTTTTATAAGCCCATAAATGTTTCTGAAAATGAAAACTCTTGACAAGGCTCGAGAAGCAAGTTATTTATAGTAAGTTTAATTCAAATTAATATACCGTAGGCTTTAATTGATACCTTTAAACAAAATATGTATTTTAATACGTAGTTTTGTTAACACAGCGCGTTATGTATGTATTTACAAGCCATTGAAATTTACTGCATGGCTCTTAATAACATGGTATAGTTATAATTGAATGGTTTAGTAGAATTTTACGTAGATACATAATTTTCATTCATTTATTGTTTTAATCACTATTAGTAGTACCAGTATCTGGTAGCAGAATATTTTTGCTGTGAGATCTTAAATTTTTAAGCTCTTATCAATGTTGCTTATTTTTTGTTATATGTTTCTTTTGTATGAAGATATATCCTCCCAAATGATAGAAAGAAATTACTTTTTTTTTTCATTAAAATAAATAAAATAAAATAAAAAAAGTTTTTATTTACGTAAACCTATTACAGGCATTTGCAAATAGTCAAAACATATTTGGCTCATTAATATAATATATTTAATTTATTAATTTAGTTTAATTATTATAGTTATAATAATAATAAATAGTTTGTATTAGATTTTTTATAGCTTTAGCGTAAAAGCTGTCAGGTATGAAAATAGAATTTTATTTTTATCTATAATTTAATAGTCTAAAGTTCTGTCATTTGAGTATGTTATTATTTAGATAGACCATAAGCATATCGTCGGACGCGATTTTATGCTACCACCGGATCCAATACGCCCCAACTGAGAAGATCCGGCGAAACAAACTCAGTGGGGTATTCTACTGCCGGTTTAATCGCGGCCTCATTGAGACGATCCGGCGAAACATACTCAGATGGGCATGTCAACATTATTTAGGTCCAGTTACTGTCTTTATTTAGTTAATTGGCTTACACAATTTACCAATCGGCTGTCTTTATACAACTTTTATTTTTATTTTGCTAATTTAACAGATCAGAAAAGTTATTTTGAGACAGAACATGTGTTATTTTTATGATTATGATTACAAACAGTACACAGAATACACTATCATGATCTTTCAGTTTACATTTCAATGCTTCATCAGCTATAGGGTATCCGATCTGGTGCACGAGGGTATAGCCTGCCATACATCTTTGTCATCTATATACTCTTTAGTACTATAATAGCCCCTACTCATTAGGATGCGTTTTACATGTGTTTTAAATAATGCATCAGGCATGTCAGTAATATGAGAGGGAAGTTTGTTATAAAATCTAATGCAATTTCCCATGAATGACTTACTAACTTTGCTGACCCTAAAGCACGGCATAGCTAGTTTGTCCTTATTCCTAGTATTTATATTGTGAAAGTCACTTTTTTTACTAAATGTATCTAGGTTTTTCCTCACAAATAAAATATTCTGGTAGATATACTCAGATGGCACAGTTAATATATTTATATCTTTAAATAGGGTTCGCAAAGAATCGCGGCTACCTAGCCCATAAATAGCTCTGACCGCTCTCTTTTGTTGGATGAAGATAGTATTAACATCAGCAGCTGACCCCCAGAGCAAAATGCCATAAGCCATAATGCTATGGAAGTAAGCAAAGTATACTAACCTAGCCGTGGATTCATCTGACAATTGTTTTATTTTCCATACGGCATAAGAAGCAGAACTTAATCTACCCGATAATTTCTCAATATGAGGACCCCACTGTAATTTAGAATCTAATGTCACTCCCAAAAATACCGTGGATGAAGCAAGATCCAACGTTTCATTATTCAGTGAAATAGTAGGTGTGACATTATTTACATTTGGTAGCGCAAATTTAACACACTTAGTTTTCCCTGCATTTAACAATAGATTATTAGCTGAGAACCAATTTGAGATTAGGCTAAGTGTGTTTGTGTGTCCAATAAAGTCTTTATCTTTTCTATTTACTTTAAATATCAAGGATGTGTCATCCGCAAAAAGAACTATATTTGATATTTTATCTACTAAATATGGGAGGTCATTTATATAAACTAAAAACAAAAACATACTACATTACATTAAAAAATAAACCCTCCGAACTTTCTTATATAAATTGAGGGTTTCAAGGACTTTTTACTCATCCATCTAGAATTCCTGACTAAAAAAAACCTTCTGGGTTTTTTTGCCTCCTTGGCTAAATGTAGACGAATACTTACGATACTATAACATCGAAAAAGCTAGCCCAACATAACAACCACTTACACTTAAAAGGCCGAAAAAGCCAGTGCTTTTAAACACTCAATAAAAAACGGTTTTAATACAACTCAAAGTCTGACAGTTACGAAAAGTTTCCCGCCAAATGTGACGTGTCTGCTAATAATAAATTAAACGATCTAATCAACGTAGTTTTTTCGTTAGTTTTTTTAAGCAGAAACCGAGACGTAGTGGAACCAGAGGATCGACTTCATTAGTAAAAAAAATATCGGATACTACGCCACTTACAAGTCGGTTATTTACTAATACCAACATAATAAACATAACATACGAGTATTTTTGTCGAACAAAAACAAGTTTTTTTTTTAATAAATGATTTCCAGAAGTATTTTGCAGTCTACTAGTATTCTTGTTAACCCCTCGTGCTAAGCTAAAATGCTTGTGTTACGAGTGGGTTCACGTCGGTAGTGCAATAGGTGGGGATCGAACCGGCGATCGAACCGACCAGAATACATTGGGCTACGGCCGCTTCTGTTTATAAACTCTAACCGATTTAAAAAAATATTTCACCATTCAATTAGGTTAGTTATGTAAAAATAACGTCAATACATGTTTAAAATAAACTTTTTTTTAATTCTTGCTTTGAGACTAGGACAAGAGATCTTTGTGTTCATTCTAAGATTACTTTCCACGTCTGGTTGGTTGAGGGTCTACCCTCCGTGCGTTGAAAAGCCGTTGGTCCCGATTGTTAGAATTTTCACAGTATTCTTGTCGGGCGTCGGGATAGAACCCACGACCACCCAAATTTAAAGCGACCCAAATACCGCTACGCCACAGAGGTTGTCCAAAACGTTTATTAACCTAATCGAAATTCCGATAACCTTTCGAGAACAAACAACTTATCTGTCAAATATTAAAACTAAACGTAACGTCATTATGACAGTTCAACTCGGGCCATAAACAAAAGGAACGTTCGTTTAAAAATAGAATCCCATCAATCGCCAAGGTTATGTGTTAGCAGGTACTACCGTCCCTACGAAGGTCCTTTATAAGTCCATTCAGAAGGGTTCATTATGTTATTTAATAATGGCACACTCTTGTACCTACCGTTTATTTTATGGTGCCCCATATTTAATGATTCAAAATGAATGAAATACCATGCGATGTGCTATATTTCGGTTTGCATAACAATTAATATAAATTTTAAGTAGCTTCCGCGCGCGGTTTTGTCGTCGTACAGGGCGTAAGTCTTGATTCCGTCTCTATTTATTAGAGACAAGGCAGGTAAGGTAGCTATCGCCCAATTAAAATTTTAAAATCGATTGTAACTTCGACGTCACTGTAAAGACAATGATAGAGGCTTTTTCTTTTCTGGAAAATCTGAAAAATAACATATTAAGTTGTGTAAATTGAGAGGGTCAAAAGCAGTGTTGCCAGACGTCCCAAAAATGGCAGGAGGTCCCGCTTTTCAAAATCAAAATTAAATGTCCCGCGCGGGACGGTTTTAGTCGCTATAGTGTAATCTGATTTTAAATCGGACAATTATTGTAAAAGTAACATTTTTTCATTTAAATCGTAATTTAAATACATTTTCTATGGGTAGTTTTGCCACAGTCTTTTGTCGTGTTAACATAATTGAAAACACAAATAGTAAGATAAGTATTAAACTTTTATATTTTATATACTTTTTTTTACCATGTCCCTTTTTCGACGGAAAATCCCGCTTTTTTCCCGCAGAGTTTTACAGTCTACTAGTATTCTAGTTAACCCCTCGTGCTTAGCTAAAATGCTTGTGTTACGAGTGGGTTCACGTCAGATCACCCGCGTTGCCATAAAATAAATATGGCAAAGTAACGTAAATTGTTAGTTTTGTAACATTCTGGCAACGCTATACCAACCGTCAAGTAAGGAGGTCGGAGCTACAATGCGCGCTCGCGGGCCCCTGACCTTGTTCAGCGCACGCGGCACCCCCCGCGCGCCGCCGCCCCCGCCGGCCCCTCATTCCACTTCAATTTCCACAAACTCTATGTAATCAACGTAGTAAATTTGTTAGAAAAATATTATTGTAACTATAGGAGGTATTTAGGTACATATTATGTAAATGGCGGTGTCATAGATCTATGTAATGTATCGTTAAATTTTTATATGTATGTAGGTATTATAATTTTTTTTACATTTTGACATTTTACGGCATTCTAAGTTTAAAATTTGACAGTAATAAATTAAGACCGCCGGTTAGGACTTGCGAATGATTTATGGCATTAGAGGACCTACCTAAGATGCAGGTTCGAGTCCTGTGGTCTAAATCTTAAAATTAATTAGTTATCTATTTATACGTAACTTCCCACGCGCGGTTATATCCGCGTATCTACCAGTCCCGTAGGAACGTCATCATTTAATATAGCCTATGTACTTCTAGATAACGTAGCTTTCCAATGATGAAAAAAAATCAAATGGGACCAGTAGTTCCTGAGAGTGGCGCGTTCAAACAAACAAACCCTGCAGCTTTATATATTAGTATAGATTGGATGTTGGGGATATTGTGTGAGTAGTTAAGTCATGAGGTGAGGGTTGTCGCGTCAGCTTTTTAATGATATTGCGTCGTATTTTGGATTCTGATATAATAAGAGTTGTTTACAATAAGATAAATTCCCGAATATGTCGCAGTTACGACTATATAACGTCCGTATATGGTCGTAGCGTAGCGGTATTTGGCTCGCTTTAAATCTCGGAGGTCGTGGGTTCGATCCCCACGCCGGACAGAAAATCTTTGTGTAAATTCTAAGATTTCTTTCCGGGTCTGGTTGGTTGAGGTTCTACCCACCGTGCGCCGGAAAGCACGTTAAGCCGTTGGTCCCGATTGTTATAACATCATCTATAATAATCGTATATCAAGGAACGGGCAGCAGGCAGCAGCGTTTCCTTGTGTGATACAACATAATACTGCGGTTGCCAATCCGCCTGCCAAGCGTAGTGACTATGGCAAAAACCCTCCCTCGGGAGGAGGCCCATGTTTAGCAGTTGACCTTATACGGGCTGATGATAATGATGATGATGATGACATGAATGTACCTAAAAGCAAAAGGTAATATGTACCTACACACGGTACTATCTTACGCATTCCTATATCGATCAGTAACTTCCCGATAGAACCAAAGATTATCATAATCGCTTATCCTAAAATACGTTCCTTTCCATCTAGTTGAGTATATTTCGGAAAAGGGCAGTTGGCAGTCGTCCAGAACATTGAACTCAGCACGTTTTCGCTATAAGTCTTATAGGAAATATCCTTTTGGAGTTTATATGCAAGATTTTTAATATTTCCTCAATGGGTTTAATTATGGTTATGGGATACTATTTACATATTCCCATATCTTCTCACAGAGACGGATTTGTCGAGACTTTTCAAGCACATAGCGGCAGATTTTAAGTGGCGGCAAATTTAGTGGCTACGATCAAAAATATAAAAAAAACCCGTAAGATTGGGCCTGTATTAGTATTTATAATAAAGTACCCATTCGCAAAAAACATTTTTTTAAATGAACATTTAAAAAACCGGCCACCTGCGATTCAGACTCGCGCACGAAGGGTTCCGTACTAGTTGCAAGTGCCTACCTATTTTTGATATCAAGAATAAAACAAGTAACATAATATAAAAGTTCTTGTAGTTCGTGTTCGTTGTAACTTTGATCGATGTTAATAATAGTTGATTGAATGAAAGGTAAATTGCGGTTTACGGTTTATGACGTATTAAAAAAAACAACTTAATTGATCTCGTTCAGACCAATTTTCGGTGGAAGTTCGCATGGTTAAGTACATCATATATTTTTCTTAGTTTTATCATTCTCTTATTTATAAAGTTACAGGGGGGGGAAACATATTTTACCACTTTGGAAGTGTCTCTCGCGCAAACTATTAATCTTAGAAAAATATGATATTAGAAACCTCAATATCATTTTTAAAGACCTATCCATAGATACTCCAAAACGTACGGGATCGTACGGATCGAAGAAAAAAAAATTTTGAGTTTCAGTTCTAAGTATGGGGAACCCCAAAGATTTATTGTTTTTTTTCTATTTTTGTGTGAAAATTTTAATGCGGTTCACAAAATACATCTTCATAACAAGTTTCAAAAGTATAGTTCTTCTAGTTTGGGAAAAAAGTGGCTATGACATACGGACGGATAGACAGACAGACAGACATGACGAATCCATAAGGGTTCCGTTTTTTGCCATTTGGCTACGGAACCCTAAAAAATAATAATATTAGTTTGAAACCTGTATCAATTCATAGGAACAGATAAATTATGTAAGAGGTGAAAAAAAAGTAAAAAAATCTGTTTCTGAAAATGTTGTCTAGCATTTCAATGAAATCATTTCGATATCTTTCCAGTTAGTTAAATTGTAGACATCGGTCGTGCGGAAAATTTTAAATAGGTAGCCTATTTAGAATTAATAATTATTCTTTATTTCAACATACAAATACTAATTGTTTCAACATAAGATAAACGCTTATTTTATTTCTAGTTCTATCCACTTTTTTTCCTTTAACTACAAACTAAGCACCCCCTGTGGAACTTTGGCTTAGGGCAGTCGCTAATAAAGGGATTGAAGGATTATCACTATTACTTTTTAGAGGAATTGTGTGCAACTGTCGCTTCATCAGCCATCGCCTCTCAGACTACGGTTCTAGGAGGACATCAAAAGATTCTTTGAAAACTGCGGATCGGGAGGGAGTTCTATCTACAAGACTGTCTGAACTAGATTCCAATACCCGTATTTCAGGCGACAGCGCTGTTCCCAAGAGATTATACAAAACTGGCGGCATGTGTAAATCCGGCACTGTACACTCGCGTATGTTCCCATTGATGTAACTTTATGGGAATTGTTACCACTTGTATTCACTTCTCTCTGTACGTTAAAAGAAATGGAAACGCGTACAAAATAAGTATGTTTTCGTATATTTACATCACATATTGCCTCTTCTAGAATATGGGATACTTAAGCTTGAAATATTGTTATTATCTTTGTACGTTGATTGCATGTAATGAAACTGCTCAATTATTTACTGAGCTGATTACAAAATAAAAATAATGCCGCTGTAAATTTTGAAGGAATTTTTCTCCACTGTCGGCGTAGTGGTTACGTCCCGTCGAAGGTTGGTACCGTCAAAATGAATGTTATGATGTCAGATTACAAATGAAATAACATTTAACAAGTCCATTGTTTGAATGTAGTTGTTTTGAACAAGTGTTGTGTTTAATTGATGTTTTTGGGTCAAACAATAATGAGACAAACAAACAAATCAAGGTAAAGAGATCAGGTTTAATGTATTTGATGCGCCCCGCGGTTTCACCCGTGTCACTCTGCTCCAGTGGATCGGAGCGTGGTGTTTTGTAACCTATATGTTAATCCAGCTTATAAACTATCCGCGTGTAAACTTTTCTCCACAGAAAATGAAGATCTTCTTTACCGGGAGAGGTGGTGTGCCTGAATCTATAAAAAAAACCGCATTATAATCTATTGCGTAGTTCTAAAGAGTTAAGCATACATAGTAGGTACAGACGGACAGCGGGAACCGACTTTATACTCTGTAGTGAATGATACATATAAATAAGCTTACGCGCGTTTATTCATAGCTTAATCTATTTTTAATATTATACAATTAATAATTAATTTATCTACAATTTATTTATTCCTGTAATGTTCCAAGATAAACATGTTTATATATCTGTCAAAAGTTTTGATAACTTAATACACAATCAGTACACATAAACAAAAACAAAATGGAATAATTAAATAACTAAACTAATCTGGAATTTGAAACAACTATACGTTTTCCAACGGGACTTTAACTGTTACCAAACTCAAGGCACTGATTTTGCTTATTTCAAAAAGCTTTAAAATGGTCATGTAGTAGAAGAAGGCATTTAGTATTTAGGAAGACTGTTTTTTTGGTAGTATTTAGGTAAAGTGTCTTTCCTCTCCGTACCGACACTACCGATGTCCTCGTGAAAATAATGAGAATTTAAATTCGCAACAGCTGCATATTTTCATTATTATAAAAGAAAAACTTAAGTGCTCTTTTTCATTATGACGAGAGATCAGGATTCAGCGTCTTGTTACACCATTTTACCAAAACGCGCAGTGGTCGAAATTCGACTATAATTAAAAATTATATTAGCATTCTACGCTCCTCCTCTATCTAAACTATAAGTCTTAGTGTGCATGCGAAATTTCATACTGCGAGAAGTACATATAGGCGGGAAGCAAATTGTACAACATTTTTGCTTCCCGTATCTAGATTAATATATTATTACCTACTAGCGACCCGCCCTGTCTTCGCACGGGTGCAATGCTGATGTATCATACATATAAACCTTCCTCTTGGATCACTCTGTCTATTAAAAAAAACCGCATCAAAATCTGTCGCGTAGTTCTAAAGATCTAAGCATACATTAGGGACAGACAGCGGCAAGCGACTTTGTTTTATACTATGTAGTGATGTATATTAGCAGAATTTAATCCCGGGTGAAAGGAGTCGTCACCTCGAAATATTTGTAGAGGACAGCAATGTCTTTAAAGGTTATCTGTTAATCTGTAATGTTCTCCAATATAAATTAATTGAAAATTCTAATTTCGATAAACCTACTACATATTTAGTATTAAGTCTTGGTTTACAGTTATTTTTTCTTGATGCCAAATTTACTCAATCTCTGGCCAATATAAAAACGGCTACCATATTTAGTTAACACACATATTTGCTTCTCCTTTAGGACGGCTAATGTGAGTGGAATTCTCTGCCGGGGTCAGTTTTTCCGGAACGCTATAATCTGGACATCTTTAGGACTAAAGTGAACAGACACTTTCTAGGCAAGCGTGTATCATCTTACGCCTTATCTTCGCCTTCCATCAAGCCAGATTATGGTCAAACGTAAGCCTATATAAAATTATATAGGCTTACGTTTGACCATAATCTCATAATAATAAAAAAAAATAACATAACTTCTAATTGTTCGCGTATATTCATTTATGTTCATATCTCTAGATATGAACATAAATGACACAAACAAACACTTTGTGTTGACAACATCACTATATTAATAACAAAACCAAATATATATTTTCCTTACGACTTAAATACACATAGGCATTATTCGTAGACGACTATGTTAATGAATTCACCGCTATTTTAGAACATCAACATGTAACATACATACATTTGGGATTCGTATCTTATGGAAATGGTGAAATAACACGTTCTTTCAAGAGTTAAATATCCCGTAACAATGGAAAAAGTACTGTAGAGACCTGCCCCGGCTTCACACGGGTGCAATGTTGATATATTCCACAAATAAACTTTCCACTTGAATCACTCAATCTATTAAAAAAAAATCGCATCCAAATCCGTTGCGTAGTTTTAATGATCTAAGTGTGCATAGGAACAGACAGACAGTGGCAAGCGATTTAGATTTGACTTACATATGTAGCGATAATTTAATGTCCTCTTTTTGGATGCCGACATAAGACAATGGATTAACAAGCTGAAAATGCTGAAATACAATATATAGCTCAAAGAAATAATGATCGATGGAGCAGAAAGATTCTCGAGTGTAGACCACTGGCATGTGCAGCGTGGGATGGCCTCATAAAGGTCGCAGGGAATCAGTGGATGGGCCGGATTGCCTCGCGTACCCGGCCCTCACCAACGGCGGACGGAGGAGTGTCCGGGGGTTTTAGTAGTGTAGGGTCCTCTCCTTGTGATATGACTATAGCATAACAAGCTATGGAGAGGGCGTGTCCCACATACCCCTGCGTAGGAGGAGATGCGTAAAAGCATTTCCCTCCGGTCAACAACAAAAAAAAATGAGAGCCACTGGATGGAGGCTAGCGAAGGCCTATGTAGAACCAAGCAACCTGCAGGATAAGGCACCTCCTGGTTGAGGCTTGGACTTGGGCTCAGGGCTTTCGATGGGTGTTGTTGAACGTCCTTTTCCTGAATAAATTTTAATAAATATTTATTACCAATACCTCTTTCATAACATTATTTTTTCAAGTTGAAATATCAAAAAAGTCTTTATTAAATACTAAGTATACTTAATGAATTATTCCCACGTGTATCAGGTCCAGCATTGATTGCAATGTTGGCCAACAAATCTAGAGACTATCTAACTTTTTCTGCCATCATCTTGCGAAAATTGACAATAACAATTCAAGATGGCTGGCGTCTCGAAAACCTCTGATATAAATTACGACAATTTATTATAATATTCGCGACTGTACCAAAGGGTTTTCGCGAATCTTAACAACTGCTAATTTCTGTTGAATTGGAAGGTTGGAAATAAGGACAAAAGGATTCAAATAGGTGTAATGTTCCGCCTTTCCGTTATGCGGGTAGTATCAAAGTACCTCGATTAGGGAGCGAGCGTGTGCCTGAAGCAGCCATTTTGCTTGAGCCCTTTGAAATCTAAATTGGAAGCATTGAGCTAGGTGTATTTGTTTCCATTCGTCCCAAATAGATTTCTAATTAAAATCTGTCACAAGGTACTTGTTTAAGAACAAACACTTGGAACAACGGAATAAAATAAAATAATCGGATTTTTTTATTTTGGGATGTAGGAAGCTGAAATCCATGTCTGGTACTCTTTCGCAGTACATCATTTAATACTGAAACTGATCAATTAGGTATCACTTATGCGAACTTAAATAAATAAAACATCGCATTTTACTGAAAATACAGCAAAATAATATAGTTGACAGATCAATTGATTTATAGACTTGATCTATATGTAACTAATTCAAATGAAAGAATATTCAAATTTTGGTGCAGTAATGTCAAATTACGTAATGCTTATAGTTTGAAAAACAATATTTCTAATACTACATTATAAAAGGCAAATAACATTGAAATATATTACAGTTTATTTTCAGTTCCTTAATCTTGGTAAATCACTAATTAGAACCTTTAACACAATTAATATTTATTAATTTTGTACGAACTAAAATGGTAGAGCCAAGCCACGTTTTTTTTCCCCTTGCCACAAAGGCGAGCAGAGTTCCTACACCACATACGACTGCAGAAGTAAAAGAAGCTTTAAACTTACAAATCTGGGGCATATAACTAGGCACGCTGTATTAAATTATGTCAGCTTATTGACAAAGTAACCCTTTGATACAAATAATTGCCTATCTACAGATCTCTCTAGTCTGAGTAGCACAATCGATATAAAGTATATCGTTAATTATATTTCATGAAATCTTATTCCCTTAGTGAAATTACCTTGTTAGTGATATCACACACCGACTTACTTTTCTAATTTATTAACCATTTTATAACTATTTGCTGCGGAGGAAAAATGCTCCCATTGGTGACAGATACAAATTTCTTCCGATAGCGGTCGAAACTATGGGTTCATGGGGCCCAGACGCCCGGCATTTCTTGCAGGAGCTGTCCAGACGCCTGGTGGAGTCAGGTGACCAATGGGACCTCTTACCACGGCTAATGAATAAGCTTAGCTATCCAGCAGGGTAATAAAAGGCACCCTGCCTGCGGGTGACGGCGCGGCGTAACGGATGTTTTATTTATAGTAAATTTAGAACATCATTTTGTGTATAGTTCTTAAATATTATATTATAGGTTAGAGCTTGCATAACATACAAATGTTAACTAGGATATTTTTTAAGGCTGCTCGCTTTTATGTCTAATGAAGAGGCAGAATCATCGTGGCTTACTTCTTTTCTTATGTTAAAACAACGAAGTCTATATATTTACTAGCTTATTTGAGAATAATTGATGTTCGAATTCAATGAATGATTGTGTCGCTATCGACACAATTGTATTGTTATTTAAGTAATTAATTAATATATATAATAATATTGTAAATTGATTAGTACCGTCTTACAAAGGAGGGCCTATGTTCAGCAGTAAACGTTAATGATGAACTTTAAAATACAATTTTAATTAATATGTTTCGTGTTGTCCATCCATTTGGTAAAGAAATGAAAATAGGGTTTGTAAAATTGGATATTTAATTATATGGCAAAAAAACTAAGGCAAGAAAAATTACTTGTACTTTAATGTATTACGCAATATTTTATGGCTCTAAGATATATTGGTCAATTTGTTTTATTTCAATCCATAGTAAGTGCTGTTTTTCATTAACTATTTCACAATTTACTGTTGTTATATATTGTTCATACTATTTATTTTGTATGTTTGTATTGTCTTTATTTCGAAACAAACCATAATGAATGAGAATTTTCGTATTGTATAATGTGTCTCAGGGTAAACCCGTGACGGAGGTAATTCATTTTATTACAAGTTATAATTAAATATCTTCCCTTGACGTGTATTTTATTAATAAACCCTATCATTTTGAGTGCGCTAACCGGCCATTGAACAAGACTCTAGTCACTTTTGTTGTTGCTCGTTTTAATATAACCATTGTTAATAAAAGTAAAAGGCAAGTGAAACTGGCCAATTGCGAATTGAATCGAATTGACTTCGAACTCGCGCACGAAGGGTTCCGTACCATTTTCAAGTGTGTCTACCTGTTGCCATTACTGATAATGAGCAAAAAAGGCCAAAAAAATAAAAATGTTTGTTATATGGGAGGCATTAACGATTTATGTTTAGTATTTGTTGTTATAGCGGCAACAGAAATACATCATTTGTGAAAATTTCAACTGTCTAGCTATCTCGGCTATGGAGATACGGCCTGGTGTCAGACAGACAGCGAAGTCTTAGGCCCTTCGCCCACGGCGACTTTTTGCAGCGATGCAGTAGCGATGATGTCGCGCGTTTGCATCGATACAGTCGCGATGCGGTCACTAGCTGTGTGCTATCGGCTATCGCCCACAAAACCACGATTCAGTCGCGATGCTATCGCTGCAAAAAGTCGCCGTGGGCGAGGGGCCTTAGCAATAGGGTCCCGTTATTCGGATACGGAACCCTAAAATACCATAGTAAAAGACGTCTAAGCAAGATTCTCTCACACATATTGTCACATAATGCTGTTAAAATGTGCAGCCCCTAATGTCAATTGGCTAGACAATCTGCCACTGTAACATAGAAATGTTTACCGACCTAACCTTGTGCTCTCCTGTTAGGTTGTCGTCATGAACAACTGAGGAACGCTAGTTTCGGAGACGGCAGATAACTGCCGTCTCCGAAACTAGCGTTTCTATAAAGATATACTTTCTTTTGGGACGGAAATTTATGAAGACAGCCACGAGGCTTTTGCTACTTCTCCGGGCATAAAGCCGAGCAGAACGAAACCAGTCTTATTAAATGATTTATAAACCAACAAACTAAGAAATCTGCGCAAGAGGTGCCCCCTGTGGCACTTGATCCTCGGCTCAAGGTGGTCGCTGACTGAGAGATTGAGGGATTATGGCTTTGAAATGAAAATGAAAACGTTTATTGATAACTAGCTGCTCCCCGCAGTTTTACCCGCGTCACTCTGCTCCAGTGGGTCGAATCATGATATTTTGTAACCTTTATGTTAATCCAGCGTTTAACCTATCCCGGTGCAAACTTTCAGCCAAATCCGTTCAGTAGTTTTTGCGTGAAAGAGTAACAAACATCCATCCATCCATACATACATACAAACTTTCGCCTTTATAATATTAGTAAGGATTTGAACTAACGAAAATGTTTACAAAAATAGTAATGTTATGCGGAACTAGTAACTCACTCGTCAATTTTGACGAGTTGGGGTTAATTTATTTAAATTATAACCCCTCAAGTAGGGGTCACAATTTCAACAAAACTTTATTATATTAGTAACTAGCATCCCTGGTGCGATTTCACTGACATAGCTCTCATTATCACTACATAGTATAAAACAAAGTCGCTTTCTCTGTCCCTTTATCTCTATGTATGCTTAAATCTTTAAAACTACGCAACGGATTTTGACGCGGTTTTATTTAATAGAAAGAGGGATTCAAGAGAAAGGTTTATATGTATAATACATCAGCATTGTACCCGTGCGGAGCCAGGGCGGGTCACTAGTTATACATATAAACCTTCCTCTTGAATTAAAAAATCTCATCAAAAGTAACTTTGCCTTATACTATGTAGTGATGATCATTTATGTAATCGTTATAAATATATATTTATAATATTTATAAATTACTTATTTTTTTTACATTACTAGCAGAGTTCTGCAGTCTACTAGTTTTCTTGTTAGCCTCTCGTGCTAAGCTAAAATGCCTAGTGTTACGAGTGGGTTCATGTCGGTAGTGCAATGGGTGGGGATCGAACCGGCGACCACAAGATCGCAAGTCCGACGCCATTAGCCATTGGGCTATAGCCGCTGATATCACAGACAAAAATGTGCCTTCAAAAACATTCTACTCCAGTGTAATTTGGTCATCTATATTTATTAAAGATTATGCAGATTGAGATTTACATGTTTCGTTATAAGTAGTAACTAAATTGCAATTTACATAATAATCGTATTGTGTATTCCATCATAAGGATCATTGATTTTACTGCGATTTGTTCGGGAACGATCATGTGCCTTCTCAATTATATCATGATAGTGTAGCGGCAGACGGCATACGTCAGATGTCGCCACGAATCCTCCATCGCGCAATAGAAATTCGCAAGATGATTAAGGTTATATGAAAATTCTGAACAGAAACAAATGGCCGTCGGTCGCCGGGCACACCACCACGCCCGACAAAGAAGCTCGTCAATTTCTGCGGAGGAATACCATCAACCGTTTCTCTAAAATAGCTTAAACTAATATTCAATGAATACATATATTTATATCTTCCCACAGGGAACGCCCTCTTGCGCAGGTTGCTGAGTTTGTAGTGTTTAACTTTAAACTATTTATCTAGGCTGAAGCTCTGCTCATCTTTATGCCCGGTGAAATGACACGGAGCAACTAACTAAGTAAGCTCGTCCGAAAAAAAAAGATAGAAAGATAGATATCTTTTTTTTTTCTATAAAATCATTCTGTTCGTAAATTCGTGACACTTATTTACCCATAGCTTTAAAAATATAACATTTGTTACTTGCAATATGCAGTTCAAATTGTAATTGACAATATTTACATGATTGACATTCATTGATGAAAAACTGACCGAGACAATTGAAGCAATTAACGCACAAGTAAAAGAGCAATTATTATTGGAATGAACAATGAATCGATCATGTCAAAATATATGATTACATTCAACTGACTTATTTTATTACAACCCTTTAAATGTATCTACAGGGTGTCCCAAAAGGTTAAGTAGCTGGGAAAGGGGGTGACAGGGGTGGACACAATGGTCACTAGAAAAATAAAAAAAAAATCCGCTCTGGGTATTTAAAAAAAATGGCATTTTTTTAAAAACTTAAAATTTTACACCTTGTTATTTTTGATGTTGATGACCTTGTTTTTATTGAAGATTACATAACAGCATTTTTTTTAAATACAGCCATATTTGTAGGTACAGTTAGCACAAGGTGTAAAATTTTTAGTCTTTTAAAAAATGCCATTTATTTTTTTAAACACCCAGAGGGAATTTTTTATATTTTTCTGGTGACCCTTGTGACCATCCCTATCACCCCCCTTCCCAGCTACGTAATCTTTTGGGACACCCTGTATACTATATTATAAAATGGAAAGATTTGATTGTTTGTTGGTTTTTTTGTATTGTCCAAGGCTCCAAAACTACTTGACGGATTTGAAAATGTCTTTCACCGTTGAGTTGCTACATTATCTCCGGTGAACATAGGCTATATTTTATTATGAAGTTCCCACGGGGACGAGAGCTACGCGGGTGAAACCGCGTACGGGAAGCTAGTATAAAATTATGAAATGCTCAGAATTACTTGCTATTTATACTTATATTATAAAGCTGAAGAGTTTTGGATTCGGTGGTAGCATTAAAGCGCGTCCGTCGTTATATACTCATGGTCCACCTAAATAAAGACAATTGTTCAAACCTAATATAGACAGAACAAGCTATTGGACACAATATAGTTAAATAATAAACTAAGACGTTAAGACTAAAATATTATTCAAAATAATAACTTAAATACATGCTTAATTTGCTAATTTATAAACCGTACTTAATCATGCACGTGCACGTTCTCCGAGTGCTGGTTTCTACTTTGCACAGCAGGTAAGCATTGCCATTCAACGTGATAATGCTGCCAGCATTCTGGGAACTTTGCCAAGTAGAATAGATTTAGAATAGTAGTATATAAGTTAGTTTTATTTTAAATTAGTTACTTTTAGTTTGTATTTTATTCATGTTTGTTAATCTTAATCATTATATATTAATAAGGTTGTCTTTAATAAAATCAAGTTAAACGAAATCCTTTGCAAAATTGTGCATACACGAGAAACTCACCAAAGATCTCAACAAACTGCTCCAATAACACGTATTTGTAAACCAATTTTCTAATGAAAAGAAAAGGCACGAGGAGACATAACTTATCATATCCATTGATAAGCTAATGTGCACCCATTGTGAACAAGTTCGGCATGTGTGTCTGCCTAGACGCATTGATAGACGAAAAGATACATTATCTTCTAAATGATCTGTCTAACGATATTGGGGACCAAGATATTGCCAGATGTGAGGGAATGCCAGAGATTTCAGCATTAATTGAGATTCTAGATTTCATTGCGTTTTCTCAGATAAGTAACTCTGATTTAGATTCTTCTATTTATCTTTAATAAGCTTTGGTATGTGAAATTTAATTATATAATTAAGTTTATTTTTCTTATAAAAAAGTGGTTACTAGCCAAATTCTGTATTCTTGTTAACCCCTCGTGCTAAGATAAAATGCTTGTGTTACGAGTGGGTTCACGTCGGTAGTGCAATGTGTGGGAATCGAACCGGTGAACCGGCCGCTTAATTGAAACGTTTATAAATCAAATCAATGTAATAGTCACATTATATGACACTAGCTGCGCCCCATTTTTACCCGCGTTACTCTGCTCCATTGGGTTGGAGCATGATATTTTGTAGCCTATATGTTAATCCAGCTTATAAACTATCTGCATGCAAACTTTCAGCCAAATCTATTTAGTAGTTTTACCGAAAAATAGCAATAAACATACATCCATACATTATTTCAAAATTTCGCGTTTATAATATTAGTAGGATAGTGGAATAGTATTTGATAACGTAAAAGATTCTATTATAAGTAATTATTATACTTTTTCACCACACCTCCGTAGCGTAGCGGTATTTGGCTCGCCTTGAATCTCGGAGTGGGTTCGATCCCCACACCGGACATGAAATCTTGGTGTAATTTTTAAGATTTCTTTCCGGGTCTGGTTGGTTGAGGGCTACCCTCCGTGCCTCGGAAAGCACGTTAAGCCGTTGGTCCCGATTGTCATAACATCATCTATAACAATCGTATATCAAGACGGGCAGCAGCATTTCCTTGTGTGGTACAACATAATACTGCAGTCACCAACCCGCCTGCCAAGCGTGGTGACTATGGCAAATACCCTCCCTCGGGAGGAGGCCCATGTTCAGCAGTGGACGTCATACGTGCTGATGATGATGATGATGATTATACTTTTATAAATCCAAATAATGTAATAGTTTCTTAATATTACAGCTTCAAAGTTTCGATAGTAGTTAAACTATTTAATATCACAGAGACAAACATGTTTAGTTCCTTTTTCATTACACAAGAGAGTAAATAAATAATATAAAAGAAAGAAGAATCCTTAAGCTTTAAAACGGAATATATTACAACTCTAGAGGATTCCAAAAGGCTTTGAAAGTAAAAATTAAACAGTAAGACGTTAGAGACAGAGTAACAGTCTATTTTAGACAATTTAAAACCAGTTTCGCATTATATTAATCAAGTTCAATTAGCTACAATCAGCGATTCAGATTTCAGAAGTCTTAGCGAATGAATTTGGATTGAAAATAATTTAAGTAGGTTAATATGAATATGGTATGCCAAATTACGGCGACAAATTTTGACTTAGAACCCATTACAACCAGAAAGACAGTCTTAAACATGCATGTGAATAGTAGTAGTCCTTTACGCATGTTTTATTTTATAATCGTTGTTATATTATATACGGTAAATGTCTAGTTTGGCTATATACCTACACACACATACAAACACTTTTTTTAACATGATGTTAAAAAAAACTATGTCGCAAGTTCTGAAATTCCTGTAACCTGCTGGATTCTGGAATCTTCCAACTTAGTTAAAAATATATTTTTCTAGTCAATCGACTCTACTATCAAATTTCTGTGACTTTCTTTTTACTAGCCAATCTTATTGTAATATTGTAAAAATTAGGAGTATAGATACAGTTGTAGACAAGAGAAGCATAAGATCAGATGTACGCCTTGTAACTTGCTCCGGAATGACACTGCAGCTTAACAATATTGTAAAATAAATGATAAATTGATTATTTAAAAAAGGATTCCTCTGAGTTTCTTGCCAGTTCTTCTCAGAGTTGCCACGTCTTTGAACTGGTGGTAGGAAAAGAAATGGACGCATCATAAGAACATGATTTAATAGTTTTTGAATTGTGTCTATATGAATAAAGATATTATTGACTTTGAATTTGCCATTATACCTCATTATCATAAACATTCATCGTATGTGCCTTTATAGTAAACTGGCACTGGTGGTAAATCCGTCCTTAAGCTTCTCAGGACTAGGGCAAGATACTAAGTTACAGACCGCAACAGTACATTTCAAGTTCACACGTCCTAAATTTCATTGAGTGAACATCTCCCAACTTAGTTCCACCAGCAGAAGGAGATAATCAACTTGTAAGCACTAAATTCCAACTCCGAAAGCTATTTGATAATAAAACAGACAAGATGTCTGACTTAAATGTTTTCCAAGATTTTAGGGGTAGGTATCCTTTTGACGAAACATATTGTAGTCCCACGGTGGTCGCCATTTGAAGTTGTAACATTGCCTTCGGAGAATTACGATTTTCTGTTTATTATAATTAGGATTTAGAATTCCGAATTTCGACGAACTTCGTTTGAAAGTGTTTTAAGATGTATAAATTTATTTACAGGTTTGCTTTGCGTAAGAAGTAGTACCTAGTCCTTTTCAAATAGAATTCTGGCAGGCTCGTTTTTCGATTTCTATGGGAATTACAATCAATATTAAATGCATGTTATTTATATATTAATTATGTTAAGACCGCCGTATATGCGAAGAGTGCCGTGTGTTTTCCGGCTTAGAATAGGCTACCCCATGTCCTCCCATGGGTGTCGTAAAAGGCGACTAAGGAACATATGGCTGATAGATGGGCAGCAGCATCTATTAGCTCAAGGTTTACATCTTACTGCGATCACCAATCCGTCTGCCAAGCGTGGTGATTATGGCAATGTCCCTCAACGATTCTGGCTTGCCAAGGTCTGTTAAGAGGAGGCCCATGTTCAGCAGTGGACTTTAACGGGCTGTTGATGATGATGATGATGATGATGTTAAGACATCTGTCAAAACAACTTTTTCCAGTTAGTTAACTTCAGAGAACTACATTTCAAGGACATCATTACTACATATATTTTTTTTATTACTAGCTAAAATTTTGCAGTCTTCTAGTATTCTTGTTAACGCCTCGTGATAAGCTAAAATGCTTGTGTTACGAGTGGGTTTACGTCGGTAGTGCAATGGGTGGGGATCGAACCAGCGACTGCATGGTTGCCAGTCCGTCACCCAATGGGCTACGTCCGCTTTGATATTGGCTTTCACAATTCTTTCTCCTTGTACCATAATTAGCACATTTTATTATGACAACAAACAAGAAGCACTTGGGAGAGTGTCATCGAAACAATACGAATAAGTTTCCATCCTTAGATCTGATATAAAGTTTGTCCAACAAAATTTATATCAGATGTTCCAATTAGAAGATGATTAAATCTTTATTACATCGATAAATGACGCTTAATTCTCTACTTAACTGTTATCTCAGTAAATTCGACTACAAATTAACTTGATGAGCCGTTAACTGTCTAAATTGTACAAAAGGTCAATAAATTGTCCTATGACATTGGCCAGCCTCGTATTAATGAGTGCTGACTTATTAATTACACCGCTACGGATATTCTAATGAACTTACTTTGTTTTATTGTTAATTATTAAACCAGCTGGCTTTGCGTTTGTATAGTTTTCCTTCTTGATCTATATTTTTAATTTAGTGTGTTTGAATTCCTAAGTATTAGAATTCAAACACACTAAATTAAAAATATAGATCAAGAAGGAAAACTTTAAAAATATAGCAATGTATCGTAAGACATTTTACATTTGTTGTTTCTGCAGAAGCTTTTTAGGGGATTATGAATGTACTAGAGAACACTAACTGCAAACCCTTCCGGTGTTTCAAGGTCAGGTTTATGATATGTTCCTTGAATTCCAGTCCAGTCCAACATCGATACTCGCTTATTTTAAATAGACTTGCTTTATTTATAAGATATTTAGATGATAAAATGTTGGGTCTTTCAATTTCCAATAAGTTATTCGCAAAGTTCTACTCAAATAGTTCTTAGTAGCGTACAATAAGAAATTAAGTATTATAACATTCTCGGTAAAATATATGTTATAGACGTATTTTCTTCGGCAAATGATGTAGTAGAAAGTATTTTAGTACTAGTGTTAGGTATTTTTTTTTAAATTCCATATTATGATTATGAAAATGTTTAAAAAAAACATTTATCTTTTTAAAACACCAGAGACGGAACTAAAAGTATTTTCTTCGTATGTTTGATAGGTATATTCTCATTTTCAAGGTTATAGATACCAATAAACAATAGAAAATAACAAGGTCACACTTAGTTTCAATTTCTTTATTCGATACAAATACTAGGAAAACATTCGTAGAGATGAATGAAAAGTTTAATAAATAACTAATAAGAACTCTAGGTAACAAATAACTACGTAATACCTAAAGGGGAACAATAAACACTAAAGTTATTCATGTACCGCCCTGTGACCCACAACCGATTGTCCTTGAGTTTGAAAACTAAGACAATTGGAAAGCAATGTGATTCCTAAACGAACTCTCATAACTAGACCAAACAACTATCATTTTTAAGTTCTGTTTACTATTCAGCTGCGAAACGTAAATACACAACCCAGCTCGGAATAACCTAATAGACACAAAACGAGCGAGAGGCTCAACAAGGCGTTAATCTAACATTTCAAGGTGCAATAAAGCCTCTACCTAAACTAGACACGATCGGTTAACTGTAAACTTGAGCGATATTCGCTAAAACAAGTATCCGTGTCTAAACTAGTTGTATCGATTACCTTGGATTTACGTTGTTTACCGCCGGCAGCGTCTCCAGGACTACATCTAGACTTACTTGACGGACCAAAAACATGTAGGCACGAGTAGGTTGTGTTAAGCCGGTGTTTGACCCGTAGGCGACGCAAACAAGGCGGACGCATGCGCCGGCCGCGCCGTAAACAGCGGCCCGCTCCCGGCCAACACACGTGGATACTACGATAACTATCACAACCGACACAAATGGATAACTAACCGTCGGCGGCCGCCGCGATCACACCCAGCACCAACACTCGTAGTAATGTGACCGCCATAAAAACACAAGCATTTGCACAACACTCGGAATTTCGCGATTAGCGGGCTGCGTGGACACGTTCAGCGCAGCCCGCGGCCTCCGGCGCACTGACGCTGCCGCGGGCGTGCGCCCCTCCCCGCACCCCCCGCCCCGCCAGAGCCTTGTCCATTCAACGCAATTTCTGTCATAAGCAAATCGATAATGGCATTATACTTCCGCTTTGAAGCACGCGCGCTGCATCTAAACTATGTCATGAGGTACATCGGCGGGAGTGCGCGCGCCGCTGCACTTGTTCGTCTCAATAAATAGGCATTGTACGCGGTACGAATGTCAGTGGACACTGAAAGTGACGCGCCACAAACTTTGCAAACTTTAAACATTTTGTTTACAAAGTTTTATTGGAAAGTTTTTAAGTTCGCTATAATATTTCTTGTTGTTCATGAAGTTTGGGTTCTTTCACGTTTGTTTATTCTCTCATTGTGAGTGGTTAGACAGGAGTTTATAAATATGAATAGGTTTATGTAGTAACAAGCCTAGAGACGAGGTTACAAGGTAGGTATTGGCGCGGTGTCAACACCAACGTGTTGTGATAGGTTAGTTACTGTGCATTTTGCGTCACATCAATGCAGAGTTGTTATTGCATAGTAAGTATTATGTTATGTCACACGATAACGTATAGATAATACGAGTAAAGTGTAATTTGCTTTATTCAATAAAAGATAAGTACTCATCACGAAGGTGTATCAGCGAATTACCTATGCTATAGGTATATAAGCTTAGAGTAGGTAAATGTATTTTTACGTGTTAAAACCGTGTTGTTTGAGGATAAAATTATACCTAGTAAATGTGGCTTATTTATTATATATCCTGCAACAGATTTAAATGAGGGCAAATTCAAGGTCTTAATTAGGCAAGTACTATTTATGACTTAATAGTTATTGTTTCAAACACACTTATGATTTGAACTGAGATGAATAATTAGGTACTTAATAACCCGTATATGTACATATACGGGTTATTAAGTACCTAATTATGTAATAGTACATTACGATACGTGTGACCTAGGGTGCTAAATGCCGTGCATTAATAGGCTACTTAGGTCACCCAAGCCGAGCAGCCTATTATTGTACGGCGTGAAGTTATCTAAACGGAAGTGGTGGGGGGAGCAGGGAGGGTTCCTCGCTGGATGAATTTATTAATTTCAAAGTCACATTTAAATCATTGCATTTTTAATGTCATCATTTTATTTAACAACCGTCACCGATTTCGCAATCTCTTTTATCGCGTCCGGAACAATTTCATTGTTCTCATCTTCGCTAAATTCACTGCCGAAGTCTCCATTTCAGACCAAAAGTTACGATTTCCGCGAAACGAACTATATGTCAACGTTTCTTTTTGATTCCGTTGTCACTTTTTCTCTGTCATTTGTTCGCTGTGAAGTTAGTCGATTAATTTACGCACCGTGCAGAAATTGGCAACTTAGGTCACGGAAAAGCGTGCGTAACATGCGGGTTTAGGACACACTGTTGACATATTTGTTTAAAATACTAATGGTCGAAACTCATAATAATTTCAATAAATAACTATAATATTCATAAATGTGTTTTATTCTAATATTCGTTTGTATACAAGTTAAAAATGCGACTCCACTGAAAATAAAATTGCCACCAGAAACGAGATGCTGTTATTTTTGGTCGAAGGTTGAAAAAAACACTAGGATTCCAACTTCTGTAGGTTAGGTTATAACTATGACCACAACGGACCAACTGGATCCAAATTCTATTTGATTTTTTGTTATTACATAGTTACTACCAGATATTTTGCACACTAGTATTCTTGTTAACCGTGTGATTTCCGGCTTAGAATAGCCCACCCCATGTCCTCCCATGGGTGTCGTAAAAGGCGACTAAGGGACATATGGCTGATGGATGGGCAGCAGCATCTATTAAGTTAAGGTTTACATCTTACTGCGATCACCAATCCGTCTGCCAAGCGTGGTGATTATGGCAATATCCCTCAACGATCCTGGCTTGCCAAGGTCTGTTAAGAGGAGGCCCATGTTCAGCAGTGGACGTAAACGGGCTGTTGATGATGATGATGATGATTCTTGTTAACCCCTCGTGCTAAGCTAAAATGCTTGTGTTACGGCAATGGGTGGGGATCGAACCGGCGACCACATGGCCGTAAATCCGATGTCCTAGCAAATTTATATTACAGTACGTAAATTCCTCCAGTTACTTTCTAATTATATCCTAAGTTACACATGTAAATAAAATCTGTAGGTAATTAAATAAATTATATTGGAATGGTTGATCCACATCCTTTTACCATCATTATAAGCACTCTTTACTTTTATGTTAATACTAGCTGCTAGCTGCTGCCTGCGACTTTGTCCGCGTAAAATAAGTATCCTATTAATATTAAGTTTGTATGTTTGTTACTCTTTTACACAAAAACTACTGAATGGATTTGGCTGAAAATTTGCACGCGGATAGTTTATAAGATGGATTTATCATATAGGCTATTAAATATCACGCTCTGCAGCAGAGTGACGCGGGTAAAACCGGGTGCAGCTAGTTTATAAATATACAATTTCGGTAATAAATAGGAAAAAAAATTAGCACTTTGCCTGAACTAGGTATTTTGTGAGCTATCTAACAAAAAAAGTCTCCTCTTAATCGTTACTACCGTTTTGGAGATTAGACGGAATACACGAATAAACAAACCGACAGTCAAAATTAAGCCTATATGATACATTATAAAGTTATCTATCTCTCACCGGAAAATACGAATCGTAAGTTGATCAACTTTCGTATCAGTCATATTGTTGAATTTATTCGCCAGTTTCAGTGAACGCATATACTTAGTTATTATATCATTTACTTGATGATTATGACACTTGACCTAACCTAACCAAATGAGACTATGCTACAGTACTGTTTGACTGCACCGGTGGCTCAGTGGTTACGGTAGTTGCTTCTGAGACCTGGTGTCCTGGGTTCGATTCCCACCCGGGACAATTATTTGTGTGAACCACAAATAGCTGTTCTGAGTCTGGGTGTATTTTGTGTCCGTGAAATGAACGTTTGTAAAGTCCCCCGCGACACAGGGATTAATTTCCCTAGAGCGGGAGTGGTCGTTTTACACAAAAAAAAAAAAAACAGCATAAAAAAACTTTAACTTTTAACCATCCGAAACCTCGTTAGTTTATCAACTAACTAAAAAGTTGATCAACTTTTGACAATTGACAACCTCCGTAGCGTAGCGGTATTGGCTCGCTTTAAATCTCGGAGGTCGTGGGTTCGATCCCCACGCCGGACAGGAAATCTTTGTGTAAATTCTAAGATTTCTTTCCGGGTCTGGATGGTTGAGGGACTACCCTCCGTGCCTCGGAAAGCACGTTAAGCCGTTGGTCCCGATTGTTATAACATCATCTATAATAATCGTATATCAAGGAACGGGCAGCAGCGTTTCCTTGTGTGGTACAACATATTACTGCGGTCACCAACCCGCCTGCCAAGCGTGGTGACTATGGCAAATACCCTCCCTCGGGAGGAGGCCCATGTTCAGCAGTGGACGTTATACGGGCTGATGATGATGATGAAAAAGTTGATCAAGTTTCGATTCTTATTATTAGTATCCGGTGACATATCTACCAGTCCCGTCACAATTAGTTCAGTCCTTAATGAGGTTAGCGGGAATACACACAAACACACAGATAGACAGATACATATATTTTTTATTGTATAAGTTTTTACATTTAGTTAAACCTGTATTTTTTCATTACAACAGACACTTTAATTTGATTTATTTGTATAGATTATCCTTTGTATTTACATGTTACAATGTTGCATCCGCGATAAAGAAAGGCCCCTTGCGTGTTTGGATCGCAGCCTTCAATGGTTGAACGTACTCATTTGCACTCTGATATAGTTATAAGTAGATTTAAATACAAGGCCGGATTTAAGGGAGGGCATCCAGGGCAACTGCCCCGGGGCCTCCACAATAGAGGTGCCACCACAATAGAGATTTAAAATCTTTCAAATTCTGACGAGTAAACTCTACAAGACTCTCATACAGTACTTTGTAGAATCATGATTAATGTAACATTATTAAAAATTTTGAACACTTTACGGATTAATAAAATTCGACCACCGCACCGGCGGGCCTCGAGCCTGCATCTTAGGTTAAGCCCCTAATGCCTTAACCAATTAGGCTACGGTGGAACCACACCGGTCATCGAAAAAAATTATCAATCTCTTTATAACACGTCTCTAAGAAGGACGTTAGTGCCATCTATCGGTAATGATCCGCATTACTTCGACTAATATCTCCAAAGTTGCATTTGGTATTAAATATTAAACGATGACACCGCCCGTATATCACATTTTTAAATATTTTGTACACTTTACGGATAAGATTACCATATACTATGTTTCAAAATTGAGATTAATAAAATTCGACCACCGGCGGGACTCGAACCCGCATCTTAGGTACCCATCAAGCCCCTAATGCCAATTAGGCTACGGTGGAACCCTACCGGTCATCGAAATTTATCAATCTCTTTATAACACGTCTCTAAGCCGTAGCGTAGCCTAATTGGTTAAAGCATTAGGGGCTTAACCTAAGATGCGGGTTCGAGCCCTGCCGGTGGTCGAATTTTTTAATCGCAATTTTGAAACATGATTAATGTTGTTCTTAATTATTGTAATAAAGGTTATTCATCTATAATTGTTCTCTTAAATTAGACTATCAGTAAAATATCCAAATTAAAAAAGTAAGGTAAGGCTGAAAAGTAGGTAGGTACATATTTCACTTTTTTTACACATTTAGAGGGAAATTAATTTGTGGCCAGGGGAGCTTTTCTCCTTTGTTGCCCCAAGGTCTCCGGACTTCTAAATCCGGCCCTGTTTAAATATGTACCTTCCTTTTATTTTGAGCGAATTCCCTCGCTTTGGCAAGGTAGCAAGTTTGTTTGTTTGTTGATCGAAAGCGCTTATCTCAGTAACTACTAGTCCGATTTGAAAATTTATTTCAGTGTTAGATAGCCTGTTTATCGTGGAAGGCTAGAGGCTTTGTGTTACTTTAATGAACTTACGCGCCGGAAGCTAGTAACGAATATTTTTTTAATCAAGACTCCACGGTGTTACTTCTAATTGTACCACCAATTCATACCTACTCTGTAAGACTTGCTCTATAGCTTGCTTATACAGGGTGTCCCAAAAGGTTAAGTAGCTGGGAAAGGGGGTGACAGGGGTGGACACAATGGTCACTAGAAAAATAAAAAAAAATCCGCTCTGGGTATTTAAAAAAAAAATGGCATTTTTTTAAAAACTTAAAATTTTACACCTTGTTATTTTTGATGTTGATGTTGATGACCTTGTTGTTATTGAAGATTACATAACAGCATTTTTTTTAAATACAGCCATATTTGTAGGTACAGTTAGCACAAGGTGTAAAATTTTTAGTCTTTTAAAAAATGCCATTTATTTTTTTAAACACCCATAGGGAATTTTTTATATTTTTCTGGTGACCCTTGTGACCATCCCTATCACCCCCCTTCCCAGCTACGTAATCTTTTGGGACACCCTGTATACCTATAGGTACTCTAATTTGTAAGCTGCGCTTTAGTTTACCCAGCTAAAGTAGTATCGCGAGTAGATTTTGTGCAACTGTCGCTCTACTTTACAGTTCGCGGGCCTCTCGGCCTTCGGGTCTACGAGGGCATCGGAAGGTTCTTAGCAAACTAAGGGTCGGGAGGGAAAACTATGCTTAATGTAATATCTCTCTTGTAACCCTTACACAAGAAAAAAGAACACGACTGAAAGGATATCGCTGGATGCTTGATTCTTTTTTGGATGGAACAGTGTCCCAACCTTATTAAATTACTAGTTCCCGCGCATAGTTTCACCCGCGTAACTCCCGTTCCCGAAGGAACTTAACACGTTCACTGTGCATGACCCACGGGTGGGGCATATCGAGTTGCTCATTGTACGTGCATGACCCATCGCTGGGGTATGAGACGTTCACAAATTTAAACCTCGACAATTTGCATTTACACTTATAGGGTAGTCTCGCTCATTATAGCTGCACAGTCAACGTGTTAATCATTAAATCTATCTTATAGCCTTCCTAAATAAATGGGCTATCTAACACTGAAATAATTTTTCAAATCAGACCAGAAGTTCCCGTAAAGCTTTCAATCCAACAAAGCAATAAACTCTTCAGCTTTAAATCTAGACCTCAAAGTATGAGGATAGATGTACTATTTATCTTCAGTAGCATTTGGTAGTAAGTGCCAGTTCACGATAAAGGCACATACGACGAATGTTTCTGACGTAGTTATACCTAATGGCGGTTGCATATTAGAAAATCAAAACTTTCCAGTCTGGAATCTCCGGACTTTGGTCAGCTGAACTTTTGATCAAATGACCATCGTTATTTTAAACTTTGTTGATTTGTACGTTGTCCTTTTGAAATTTGCTCAGGAAAGTTTTGATTTTCTAATATGCAACCATAATGGCACATCCGACCTTATGCTTCTGAGCTCTATAAATATTCATCATCAGTATTTGCCATAGTCACCACGTTTGGCAGGCGGGTTGGTGACCGCAGTATTATGTTGTACCACACAAGGAAACGCTGCTGTCCGTTCCTACCAACGGCTTAACGTGCTTTCCGAGGCACGGAGAGTAGTCCCTCATCCAACCAGACCCGGAAAGAAATCTAAGAATTGACACCACCGGTAGCTCAGTGGTTACGGTAGTTGCTTCTGGGACCTGGTGTTCTAGGTTCGATTCCCACCCGGGACAATTATTTGTGTGAACCACAATAATTGTTCTGAGTCTGGGTGTACTTTGTGTCCGTGAAATGTATGTTTGTAAAGTCCCCCGCGACACAGGGATTTATTTCCCTAGTGCGGGAGTTGTCTTTTTAAAAAATCCAAAAAAAAAACACAAATATTTCCTGTCCGGCGCGGGGATTGAACCCACTACCTCCGAGATTTAAAGCGAGCTCAATACCGCTACGCTACGGATGATGTCTATAAATATTAGTAGGTAACTTTGAAAAACTACAAACTTATTCCGTCAGTTAGATTACTAAACAATATCTGACAATATTATTATTTATTATACTTACCGCTCCTTCTGAGTACATATACCAAAATATCATTTTTGTTAGAAAAAATATAGATCATTATAGCAAAAGAAGTGATATTCATAATGTTAACACGAGAAATAAACATAAAATTGCCATACCCGGTTTTAGAGTAAGTAGAACCAATAAATCATTTATGGGAAATGGTATTAGGTTTTATAACAAACTCCCTAGTCGTGTTACTGATTTGCCTGATACAACTTTTAAAGCATATATTTAACGTGTCCTTGTATCTAAAGGTTACTATAGCGTTAAGGACTATATTGAGGATAAAGATGTTTGGTCTCATGAACCATCCTGCGTAACACTTCCAAGAGACCCTGTATCTAAGTAAAATAGTAAGCATAATAGTGAGATGTTCTGTAAACAATCTGTAATCGGTCTAATGAGTTACATTAATAGACCGCTAGTTCTGTCCCAAATTAGCTTCTCTTATTAGTATAAATACATTAATAGATAATCAAAAATTATGAAGACAACCGTTCGGGAAAATAATGTGTATGCCAAATAAATAATAAAAGTAACTGGACCAAAACCTGCCCATTTGAGTATGTTTCGCCGGACCGTCTCATGTGGGTCGTGTTAAAACCGGCAGTAGAATAACCTACTGAGTTTATTTCGCCGGATCTTCTCAGTTGGGGCGTATTGGATCCGGTGGTAGCATTAAAGCGCGATATTTAATATAATTTAATATAGACAAAACAAGCTATTGGACACAATATAGTAAAATAATAAAAATTAAGACTAAAATTATTAAAAACAATAACTAAAATACCTGCTTAATATGTTCATTTATAAATGTTAAAATTATACATAGATTAATAATAAATTATTGTTTTGACTATTTGCAAGTGCCTGTAATAGGTTTACGATACAGAGCAAATACGAGATACAGAGCAACAACAAACTATAAAGTTCAGGAGAGAGGGGCTTGTGACGTCACTTGAAATTTCAACGCGCTGTATTTTCTTCATTTTTTTATATTTTTTTTTATTTATGTACACACATAACACATGCAAACAACGAAAATACTTAAAAGAACACATGACACAAAGGTACAGCTTATTTCAATACAGAAATTTCTTCCAGCAGACCCGCAGAAGGAGAAATAGCAAAATTAAAACTGGAATTTTGCGTGTAGGTCAATAATAAACTTACATACCAATATTTACATAAATATATTTTTTGTTTGTTTAAGGAACGAAAAAAATCGTGTCCAATATTTCTTCGTAATGTAACTCACGGACTAAATAGATTTTTTTATTCTTCATCCCATTTGACCACGGTTCCGGGCGGTAGCTGGTGAGGATATACCTACCGTCATCACTGCACTCGCGGAAGTTGTCTTTGCATCTCAACTGTTTCCACATAATCGAATGAATAAGTCATTTGATTGCCTTTTTGACCGGACACAAATGACCGCTATCCACTTAATGTTAAGTGGCAAAGGGGTCCAAATTCAAGGACAGCTTATGAATCTTTTTCATTTGAATTTGCCTCCACAAAAATAATGTCACTACATAGTTTATATATTACTAAAAATCATAATCCCTCAATACCCTCGCCAGCGACCGCTCTGAGCCGAGATCCAAGCCACACAGCAGACGCCCTCTTGCGCGTGTTGCTTTGTTTGTAGCCAAAGCCTCGTGGATAACTGATAACACATCATCATCATCATCAGCCCGTACAACGTCCACTGCTGAACATGGGCCTCCTCCCAAAGAGGGTAGTTGCCATAGTCACCACGCTTGGCAGGCGGGTTGGTGACCGCAGTATAATGTTGTAACACACAAGGAAACGCTGCTGTCCGTTTCTTGATATACGATTATTTTAGATGATGTTATAACAATTGGGACCAACGGCTTAACGTGCTTTCCGAGGCACGGAGGCACGGAGGGTAGTCCCTCAACCAACCAGACCCGGAAAGAAATCTTAGAATTTACACAAAGATTTCCTGTCCGGCGTGGGGAATCGAACCCACGACATCCGAAATTTAAAGCGAACCGAATACCGCTAGGGTACTGAGGCAGTCCGCTACGGTACTGAGGCAGTCCGCTACGGTACTGAGGCAGTCCGCTACGGTACTGAGGCAGTCCGCTACGCTACGGAGGTTACGCTACGCTATAATGCTTAGATCATTAAAACTACGGATTTTTTTATGCGGTTTTCAATAGATAAATAGTGACTCAAGAGGAAGATTTATAATATGTATACTCCATCTGTCCGTTTGTCATTAATTCGTCTACTCATAATAAGTTCATATTTACATTAATTATTATAGGTATATATTGAACATTTTATAAAAGCATACAATTAAGTGACACACACCTGGGGGCACCCTTAAGGGGCTAGGACCACAACCCACTGATATCAAAGTCAGATTTATGGATATAAGAGGAAATGATGGCACGGCCTACAGGCGCTGTATTACAATTGTAATAGTAATAAAACAACAACATTATTGGATAAATACAATTTTATTGACATCAATTACAATTAAAAGGATACTACAGTCAATGACTCAAGATTACTACACCACTTAATTCCTATATTTTAAAGGAATACAAACACTCCTTATATTAAAAGAAAAAAAAATGGCAAAAAATGCACCAAAGTCTTAACATCGACAAGATAGTATAATTACAGTCAAAAGTTACGACACAAATGTCTTTCACTAAACAATAACTTTTTATATAACATCTTAAACAAATCCACCAAATATGAACTAATTGTAAACCAAAAAACACAAAATAATTATATTTCAAAATTGAGATTAATAAATTTAGGCCACCGGCAGGATTCGAACCTACATTAATGCCTTAACCATTCGGCCATGGTGGAACCTAACCGGTCGTCGAAATGTATTAATCTCAATTTTGAAATTACCGGTAAACTTCTACGTTAAGTATTCAAAAAAAATAAAATGTAATTAATACACAATGTATTTTTGTGATATAAACACTAAAACACGCCACTTATCGAACAATATAGAGTTTCTAAATGTACACTTAAGTTGGTCAATATAAAAAAAAAACTATATTTTAACTAACCTACCTGCATGATGATCGTACCTAGTAAAAGAAACAAAATCATTATTTTTATATTATTATATTTAGCTTAACCTCTCATATTATGGGGCAATAGGCATGTGGACTAAAAATATCTGTTTAGTCCGTCAGTTAGATTACCAAAAAATATTGGACACGTCTTTTTTTTTTCGTTCCTCAATAAAAAAATGACGAAGATACAGCGCGTTGAAATTTTGTGTGACGTCACTATATGGTACAATTTTACCTAATAGAGACGTCACAAGCCCCTCTCTCCTGAACTTTATAGTTTGTTTTTGCTCTGTATCTTTGTCAATATTTATTGATTTGATAAGTAAAAAAATACGTGTCCAATATTTTTTAGTAATCTAATTGACGGACTAAATAGATTTTTTTAGTCCTCATGCCCATTACCAAGATATTTAAAAAACACACTTTCTTAATCTAGACAAACTAATCCTACCCACACTCCCACCACTGCAACTCCTGTAAGCCAGGATCAACAGTGGTACCTGGAACTGGAAATGGCAATGAGCACCGAGGCTCCCCAAGTCCCAGGAAAAATTCAAACTGCCTTGAGACCAACCAAAATCAGAAAGAGACAAGGTGAAGTAAGAATACCTAAGTTTCTTATGTAAAGTCGGTTCATACAAATATTAGATTAATGATTTATTTCTTGACCTCAGAATCATTTGGTCGTGAGTGCCAGTTTGTCATACGACGAATGTTTCTGACGTATAATGGCACATCTAACCTTAAGCTTTTGAGCTCCAATTTTTCATTTGATAACCGTGTTAGTTGTAACACGAATATCAAATAAAATTACCATATCATGCTTCGGAAATTAAATTGACACTTTACACAAGAGTTTTAACAGCTAGTTAATAAATTTCGATTTTTTCAAAAACACTAAAAGAAAGAAAAAACTTTTTTATTACATTTCTTTATTTTAAAGGCACACTCAAATGTTTATCATGAATATTATTAATAAGAAAAAATAGAGAATAAGATACATATAAGGTGCTTTAAAAATATCTGCCACGGCTTTAATGGGAGGTAGTATTATGTTTAAAGATTACAATAGTGAAGAGCTTTCGTACCCCGGAACAGTTATTTCAATTTGAGAAAATAAATAAGTTAAATAAACATTGACTATACTCTGCATAAAGCCATTCACAAATGACGCGCGATGTGTCGCATCGTCAATGAAAACAACTGCTATCTCTTTCCATCTGTTCCGTGAATGAAAACTGAAATCACTATCTGTACGTATAGGTACGCAATAATACGCTGTCAAACAAGTGTTTTAAAAGTGCAATTACTTACCAGCTTCTGCATTCTTCCAAAAAACTTACGTAAATAAGATGATAAACTTCCAATCACACTTAAATCAGGCTTTGGACTGTCAAGTTAGTGTAAGAATCGCAATTTTTTTCTTATTATTTTTAAACAATAGGTAGGTACTTAGAATCTTATCAAATAACGATAAATTACAGTAACTTGGCGTGTTTAAAAGTTAATCATCTTATTTACAACAATTGCACCGTAGGTATTTACAGTTATTTACACACTCCCTACCTACTTATCTACGAAACTGTTGTACTAGTCGCGTTGCACACAAATGTAGGCACGCTTACATACCTACGTGTCTCTTAACTTTGTTTAATGTGTCCGTTTCACTTTTTAATTGTCTAAATGCGCGTTTGATTCGCCTTATTAGTTCTACCACACTTCTGATATCATGTCCGGTTCAGCCGTACACTAGGTCCTTTACACGACCCCACAAAAAGAAGTCTAGAGGGGTTAAATCCGGCAAGCGAAGAGGCCACGGCACTGGCTCTCCTCGGCCCGGGCCTATCCAACTTTCACCGCCGTACCACACACCGTTTAAAAATTCCCGTACGTTGATGGCGAAATGAGGTGGTGCTCCATCATGTTTGAAGTGCAGCCCTCTTATCTCTTCAAGAGGAATACGTTCCAACATTCTTCTCACACGGGTTCGTAGTAAACGCAGATACGACTCTCCGTCCAGTCTGTCCAAGAACACTGGTCCTAGTATTCTGTTCCCCAGTATCTAGTGTTAATGTGTGGGCTGGCCCACACATTAACACTTAACCGAGTCTGAAAATGGTCAGGCCGCACAACACTACGTCGGAGTACACTAGTATGGAGGCCTGCCTGCGTCAACCGGAGGCGGGTCAAAGCGGCCGTGGTCTCTAAACCTGTACACGGTATCCAGAATGGTATGATGACTAACTCGCACACCAAACCTCTGCTGGTATAAGTTCACGGCATGTGCAGTTACGGCGTTACACTCGCGGTAGCACAATACCATTTCAAGGTATTCTTGATTAGAATACCGTCTTCTGGGAGGCATTTTTAATAAAGGCGCGCGATATTCCCGTCGCTGACCGCTAAAACTATCTTCCGGATTCTTCCGAGCGGCCGGGCGCCCGGGGGACGAGCGAGGGGCGACTGGGCGAGCGCCCGGCGATCGGCTAGCGCGTGCGACGAACGGGGTAGCGCGGGCGCGGGTGGGGGCGCGCGGGGATGTCCTTTGACAACCGCCGCGCAGCGGCATCGTTTCGGCGGCATCGTATCGGCGTGCGGTGCGGCAACAGCTTATTAAGTCTACAGAATGGTGTTATGCCAATAAATCAATTCAAATTTATACGTACAATTTTTTGTATGAAAAAAAAAATGACAAATTATCAATAATTTTTCTTCACTATTGTAATCTATAAACACAATACTGTCTCCCATTGTAGCCGTGGCAGATATTTTTATAGCACCTTATATATATCCTTATGAATATTGCTACTTTGTAACCGGTACTCACATATCACGACACTTACAAAAAACCTTAACCTACAGGAAACAGTATTGGATAAACATAACACCTCAGATGCATAAATAGGGCAGGGGTAGGGTAGGGGTAGGGTAGGGGTAGGGTAGGGTAGGGGTAGGGTAGGGGTAGGGTAGGGGTAGGGTAGGGGTAGGGTAGGGGTAGGGTAGGGGTAGGGGTAGGGTAGAGGTAGGGTAGAGGTAGGGTAGGGGTAGGGTAGGGTAGGGTAGGGGTAGGGGTAGGGTAGGGGTAGGGGTAGGGTAGGGCAGGGGTAGGGCATAAAAGTCCACCCGTGCGAAGCCGGGGCGGGCCGCTAGTATGTAGATAAAAAAGATACGATCTTGTTCTAGAACCCGTCGGTACAGTCCATCTGAACACAACACCTAGTAAGTTCACTACTCAAGAAAGTTTTTCTTCAGTAGGTATATTAAACATGGTAATGAAATGTAATGATTGTTTTAGTTAGTTAGTTAGTGTGTGTAACGCACCGCTAACGCTCGGACGAGGAGCGCCCGCGCCGGCGCCGGGACCGGCGCTCGGAGCTGGAGTGGCGCCCTCTGGAATATCATACAACTATATCACTTATATATTCATTATTTCTTTACGGGATAAAATATAATGACCACCAAAAATATATACTTGACACCAGAAAAATAAAGTCTAAAATTATAATAGTACTAGCTATTTTAGTCACGACTGCACTTCAAATTGTATTCGAACACCAAATGTAGTTAATGATCACCAAATCTTAGCGAGCAAATTATTGCGCTATTTCTACCTTAATGATCAATGAAAAATGACAATCGGTTAGGTTAGGTTAGAGCTGCGGCCATACAACGCACGAGCCGAGCGAGCGAAGCGAGCGGTGCCGCGGCAGCGGCCGGCGAGTGCCAGAACCGAATAGTAAATTAGTAAAACATTTAGGTACTTTTGGTGATCATTTACTACTTTTGGGTTAACAATGATTTATTTGGAGTCATTTTGCTTAAATACGATAGCGAAATGTTAAAACTTTGGTTACAATTTTACATTAAAATGCGGGTTTAATTTTGGTGATCATTTTTACTATATCTGATGGTAAGTTAAACATAAGCCTTTCTTTACTAGAGAGACCAACTAGGCAGGTCTGTGTTCTGTGGTCCAAAGACCACTGGTGGCTCCTGGAAGCACATGAAGCACATGAAGTGGAAATGAAGCCGTTCAGAAAAAAAAAACTATTTACTGCCTATAGGATACAGATCATTATTTCATTATTGTAAGTAAATAAGTAAATATATCATTCATACAAAACAGGTGATCCCTAACTAGACATTTTGTAAAATAATGTATCATCACTTAAAAGCTGGACACCATAAGTCTAGCGGTAATAATTATGTTCGACCGTACCTGGCAAGGTCCCCGGGTCGGCTATAAAATTACTTTAATTTTTTTTAACTATTTCAGTTCCAACCCGAAGTCTAGAATTTGGTGTTGTCCCTATGGCTCAGAAAGCCATATATTCGTTAAGCTTTCGGTTTTACGCTTTATCTAGTTACATCTCACCGGTCGTGTCGATATAATCGTCCCACCGAATTGTGATAGTAAAGGAATAGTGTGCAAGTAATGTCCTGCGCAGATAGCTATCCTCCTCAGAGATTGGGCACCGTAGTCGAAATCGGTAACGAGTAAAATAATTCGATTGAATCGATGTGCCTCCTATTTAAAGTTTTTATGTCTATCAGTAGACGACTACAGTCTGATGATAATAAAAGTATTGGATATTATGGATAAACGCTGAGTTGTGAATAAAACTGACCTGGAACTACTGCGTCTCCTGCGGTCCCTGTCGGACGAGCGACGTCGTCTGCGAGACTTTCGATCTTCCGAATCGGACGAGCGTTCAGAGTCCGACGAATCCCTCTTCTTTTTAGCCTCTGTTTTTAGAAAACCGGTATATTAAATAAACTTTAACCTACTTAACTTGACATAAATATATATCGAATATGTTTAATATTAAATATTAAGGAAACGTCAACTTATTACCATGACATCATAATTTGGTCCTAGGCGACTTCCTTGGGGAACACCTTATTATAATTGATGAATCAAAACGAAGGTTGTCAGTTCTGTTTACCTGATTTAACATTAACATTCTAAAATACAAATAATATCTATAAATAATTAAGTCATCCTATTAAAATCTGTCCCCTTTACCCACAATAAGCGTGATCTACCATATCAGATGCCTTATTGAAATCCAACAATTTGTAGTGTTACCGATATAAATAAAGCACGTAGACATCTCGTTAGTACTCGTAACATAAACAAAATCTCCGACATACTTCGTGGCGTAGCGGTAAGTCTCGCTTTAAATCACTGTGGTCTTGGGGGACTTTTACTACTTTCATAATTGATAGATTTTCAAGCGCGGATGTAAACACATCCGCTGCTGAACATGGGCCCCCTCTTAAGAGACCTTGGCAAGCTATGGTAATTGACCCTTATTGCCATAATCACAACGTTTGGCCGGCGGATTGGTGATCACAGTAAGATGTTGACTAACCTTGAGCTGATGCTTCTTAGGTATTTCGTCACGTTTATACTTCTCATCTTGATTTTAACTTGTGAAGTCATCTCTTGGCTTAGATTATTCTCTATTTTTATTATAAAGTAAAAAATGTTTTCGTCGAACAGACAAACAAACTTACCAGCAGCTTTGTTCTCCCGGTCTTTTTGTCTGGATTTAATCAGGCGCACGATTTCCATCAGTTCCTTGCGGGCTTCATTTCTTTCTTCTTCCTGTTCACAAATCAATACAACTTTCTTTAGTAATTGGTACTAAACAAACATAACGCTGTTTTAATGTGACACTAAATAAAGTTATGGTTCAACAGAAATTGATCAGTAATATCATGTAACTAAAACTTATTATCGTTAAGTTAAACATTTGGTTTTGTGTCACGATCACATTAATGCCTTCTCGTCCTGAACTAGTGGTAGGAAATGAAACGGACGCATCATAAGAGCCGAATTGTGTAATTTTTTTTATTGTAAATAATAAATAACATTTTGACTTACGAATTTGACCTGTAAAAATAAAAATACAGTAATGAACAAAATATACTAAACTAGCTTTGCTCACAGAGACGAATTTCCATACAAACGCATGAACGTTTGGGCTTAAGCCTTGTTATCTTTTTTATCTATCTTCTATATCTGTGCCAAATTTTATAAATTTCTATTCAGTAGACAGTCAAAATTACTTTCTATATAATATAAAGTAGAATTTACTCGTAAAAGTAGTTGGAATAAAGATTTATCATTAAGATATCGGTGCTTCAATTTGATAGTGACCCAAAATATAGTATTATTAGTTAAGAAGGAGTGGACGTAATCGGGCTGTTAAAGAAAATATGAAACTAACGATATATTAACGACTATTTGATACATTGTGGAAGTTATACCTTTTTCTTATCATCTTCCTGTGGTGTTACCTCTCCGCTCTTTTCGGGAGGTTTCGATGTCGAATCTTTCATGTCACGAGATTTAGATCTAAAAAAAAAACAAATAGGGTAACACCGAATTCTGGTTTAGCTAGTTTCACTATTTATAATTAAAAGTGATAGATTTGATATTGATAACTAATGTAATTTTAATCATAAACAACAAATTGGAACGACTCCGGTTAAATGTAGGTAATGTAAATTTGACGAAATCTTACCTCTCCCTAGACGACGGAGTACCCGACCGTCTTTTCTTATCATCCTTATCATGATCTCTCTTAGAAGAATCGTCATTCGTCGATTTATCCCTTTTTGAATTATCATCATCCCGGTCCCTTGATTTATGCCTTTCAGACCTATCATTGTCCCTGTCCCGTGATCTATCTCTTTTAGACCTATCATCACCCTGGTCCCTTGATCTATCCCGTTTGGACCTATCATCGTCCCTGTCCCTTGATCTATCCCTTTTAGACCTATCACCATCCCGGTCCCTTGATCTATCCCTTTTGGACCTATCATCGTCCCTGTCCCTTGATCTATCCCTTTTAGACCTATCATCGTCCCTGTCTCTTGATCTATCCCTTTTAGACCTATCATCGTCCCTGTCCCTTGATCTATCCCTTTTAGACCTATCATCATCGCGGTCCCGTGATCTGTCTCTTTTAGATCTGTCATTATACCTATTCCTGGATCCATGGTCTCTTTTAGATCTATAATCGTCCCGGTCTCGCGATCTGTCTCTTTTAGATCTTGCATCATCCCTTTCTCTTGATCTATCATCCCTCTTAGACCTATCATCATCTCTATTCCTTGATCTGTTATCCCTTTTGGACCTGTCATCATCCCTATTCTTAGACCTATCGTCTCTTTTCGACCTATCATCATCTCTATTCTTAGATTCATCATCCCTTTTGGACCTGTCCTCGGTACGGTCCCTCGATCTATCTCTTTTAGACTTAGAATCATCCCTGTCTTTTGATTTCTCATCTCTTTTAGACTTATCATCATCCCTATTCTTCGATCTATCATCCCGTTTAGATCTGTCATCATCTCGGTCCCTTGATTTATCTCGTTTTAATGTAGCGTCATCCCTACTTTTGCTAGTTTCTCTGTTTTTAGATCTGTCATCGCGTTTGGACGTGTCATCATCACGTTTCGAGATATCATCATCACATTTCGACACATCATCATCCCATTTCGACCTTTCAAGATCTCTTTTACTCATGTCGTCATCTCTTGGCTTGGATGGTTCTCTTTTGTCGGTTTTAGGCCTTTCCTTGCCATGGTCGGCTCTGAAAATATAATTTTCATTAGTTTCCGTAGTCTCGCACACGTTAAATTAATTAATTAAAATCGTATAATATACTTATGCTGACAAATGATTTATTTTTGGTACGAAGATCTTTTACCTTTGTAAACGCATAGCTTTATAAGGTTACCTGTCATCTCTCCTATTGCCTTCCGAGTATTTGCGTTCTCTATCTTCCCTCTCTTTCTCACTTCTATACCTCTCACGTCTCTCGTCCCTTTCTTTGTCTTTATCCTGCTCTTTTTCGAATCTATCTTTGAGGCCTCGACGATCAGTTTCTCTGTTAGCATCACGTCGAAAACGGTCATCTTTTCTGAAATTGTAGCAAAATTCAAATAAAAGTTATATTAACCTATTGTGCAAATTATCACCGAAGTAGATTTGGGCATTTAATTTGTCATGATTATTATTTTCACTTCATTACTGTACTAGTTAAAAGTACACTAGCCTTCTACTACTTCGAAAAAATACTCCAAGCACATTGAATTCAGGCATAAAGGATGAAAAGAAGTAGCGTACGACGTCCACCTACTAGACGGATGAAACCGCCAGAAGTTAGTTATAAATAAGTTAGGTAGTCAGAGCCTACGGGAAGCAAAGGAAGGGCAGGACAAGGGAGGCTGTATATATCTAGTGTACTGGCACGAGCTATCCTTGTATTTGGACCCCTCTGCCACTTAACTTCGGGTAGATGTAGGGGTCATTTCCTTGGGCCGGATTGCTTCGTGTCCGGAGGGTTTGAGTGGTGTAGGGTCCTCTCCTCGTGGTATGAGTGTCGCAAACCACGCTATGGAGAGGGCGATTCCCACATATCCCGCCGCCAGCGCCGGTGCAGAGCCGGTGTGAATGCGTAAAAGCATTTCACCCCGGACAAAAAAACGGTTAATTTCCTCGGTCAGGAAATAAATAAAAGCCCAAGAACACCAGGTGTCGGAAGCAATTACCACTGAGGCACTAATAAATTAAGTAAGCTGTTATAACTCCTACTAACCTCGGCTCCCTCTTGTTGTCTCCTCGGTTAAAAGTACTCCTCAGCAGACTGAAGGGATCGTATTCATCTTTGGCTTTATCTTCATGACTAGCTTTGGCTAGACCTGTGACATACAAACATACATAATTTTATTTTATTTAGCTTAGTGATATTAACGTGTTGTGTATTAAAATTAAAAATAAGGACGGAGTTCGAAAATGTAAATTTGGTTTTTTTTTTTTTTTTATTCTAATTAGACCTTTGTTCTGTTAGCCACGGATATAGATGACACCCAGACTAAAAACAAATATCTGTGGTTCCCACAAATAGTAGAAATAGAACCCAGAACACCAGTTACTCAGAAGCATCTACCGTAATCACTGAGCCGCAGGTAGTCAATTTGGCTTTTGATCCGAATGAGATATTTGAAGCTGTACAGACCTTGTCCCTCCGACATGCTGGCTACAGCGGACGACAGCTTGGGGGCCGCGCGCCCCGACACCGCGGACACCTCGCGCCGCGGGCGCATGTCCCTACAATTGTAGTACAAATCTTAAATATACAATATTATATATTTTAATATTTTATGTATTTAGTTTCGAATCTTCTAGTTGAAATTTTGCATACATCTTTAATTTGAATGCTAAATGAAAATGAAACAGTCAAAAAAAACCTTGAACAAAAAAAGGTAAAATTTTACTAGAATAGTTTTGCAATCTACTAGTATTCTAGTTACCCCCCGTTTTAAGTTAAACTGCTTGTTAATACAGAATACAAGCGGGTTCACGTCGAGAACGACAAGAGACAAGATCACAAGTTCAACGCCCCTAACCATTGAGCTACGGTCGCTTACAATGACACCATGGGCAGTATTGCAACATGTATTTCATGTAATCCCTACTACGGTATATAATCCAAAATCAGCCATGGTGTCGCTTAGATCAATTAGCTTTTTACCCCTCGATATATACAAGTTAGCGAACATAAACGCGAAAAGAAACCACTATTGTATAATCTTTACTCTAGTTTCTTGTTTAATTGCGAAAAATACTCGAATATAAACATTACTACATAGTATAAAACAAAGTCGCTTTCTCTGTCCCTATATCCCTATGTATGCTTAAATCTTTAAAACTACGCAACGGATTTTGATGCGGTTTTTTTTAATAGATAAAGGGATTCAAGAAGAAGTTTTATATGTATAATACATCAGCATTGTACCCAGTAAATACAGTAAAGTATAAACAATACCACAAACAAATGATGCTACCGAAATAAAATACAATACAGTTTTATTTCGCTGGAGATCTATAGTACAGGCCTCGGCTTAGTTTAGACTCCAGATCTCCCACAAATTACAAACTTGTAAAAATTTATAATGTCAGCTGAATAATCTATGTACCTTCTTGGTGTAATTTGTGGGGATAAAATAACCATTTTTATTATTATTTTATTTTTATTATTATTTCGCATACAAGCATATGCACATAAATTTAATCACATAAATGTACCTCTGTTGATCATGTTTGGGGTTAACTCCTAACGCCAGAGCCAACATTTCAGCGCGATTCTCCCCGGTCGGACGCTGAATCTCGCGGCGTTTGTCCGCTCTATCCAACGGCTTGCGTTTGTGAGATGTTTCATCTAGGATTGAAAGAGAAAATATGCAACTATTATAAACCAACTAATTAACGCTTTAAGTGGCAGTAGGTATATTTAGAATTGGTTTTAAAATCAGTAAATTGTAGTCAAATATATAGTGACTATATTGCCACTACCTATTAAAGAGTTAAAACAAATACTAATAAAACTTATCAAAATAATAATCAATTTATGTAATTTTGTTCAATGATAAGGAAATAAATAAATAAGACAACAATTGTATATTTTAAACATACATTCGATGGCAAATGATACAAAAAAAATGGAATACACTTTGATAAATTTACATAATATTTATAAATAGTTACATTACATTGTACTTATGCAGACTAATAACAAAATAATATAGTAATTATATTATTAAAGAAAAAACGTCAGATACATAATTATTGTTATAATAGTGACAAAATAAATTATTACAGATATACATACATTATTTTTAAAGAAAGAACGAGAAATAAATTGTTTTTATATATGACCAGATTTTTTTTTCGTTGCCAATAATTTGCTATCAGTACAATTTACTGACATATTATGTCAGTATATTTTATAGTAGTACTGATGGAAAATTATAATATTATGTTATAACATAAAAAAAGAAGACAGCAACGACAAAAGTACATTTACAAAATAAGCTCTAGTGCCATGCAATAAAAGATAATCTAGTTGTCCGAACGTGCGCTCTAACAGAAGTTCGGAGTCATTTTAATCTATAATTTTTAATGTAATCGAAAAAGTATATTTTATACATAATAATATATCGATTTTACTACCAAAAATAAATAATTTCGTTTAGTTTCTTGAATTATAGCTACGACTAAAAAGGAACGACGTATGTATTCGAATTGGCTTTCAAACTTTTATTGCGCGATATACGTTAGTTAGTGTTCCAGATTCTAGATGGCACTATTAGTCTTCGTATGTTTTTGCTACGGCTACTAAAGATGGCGCTCTAAACGCTTGTATACCGAGAGGTGCATCATGACATCCGCTGCACGGCATAAACTCTTGGAGTTATGAGTCCAGCAGTAAAGCGCTATGAGCTGAAAATATGAGATAATATTAAACGACAGTAAGAATACAATTACCAGCATGATGTGTTTCATCAATATCTTCTTCAAAGTCCAAAGCGTTGTAATCAATCCTTTCGTGGCGAGAACGTTCTGCAAAAAAAAAAACATATAATAAATCTTTTTTTCAGAAAGAGAGAACAAAAAATAATTACCACCACTTTTTACATTAAAAACAAAGATAACAGCAAAAAACCAAAACCGAATGTCATTTTTGGAGATAGTTTTAATATCACGAGAAAATGCATGATTTGCTTAATACAAAACATTGATGCATTATTCTATGCTATTCGTCGCGTTATCTATGTATAATATGGAAATGAATCGCTGAATGTGTTGTTTAGCGGAAATCTCGAGAATAGCTGAACCGATTTCGCTGATTCTTTCTTTGTTGTCATTGTAATGGTCAGGAGAAGGTTCTTATATAAAGAAAAAATAAGAAAATTGCACGAAAAATTAGAAAATTTAAGAAAAAAAAACCAGTTGACATGTCCGAAAGAAAAAAAGTCTTTGACATTTCCAGCTATATTTTCTTTCATTGACTATGCTTAAAAAAACCAGTTGACATGTCCGGGTTTTGGGCTCTAAAATCCGGGTTTTCACGCGTCCGGGTTACCAAATTTAAGAGAAGGCAACCCTAAGCACAAGCAATGCCCCGCGCGGTTTCACACCCGGTATTTCAATACGGGACAGCTAATACTAAATAATATTAAGTTTACCCAGCGTAGTATCACATTCCCCTTCCTCTTTCTCTTTCTTGTTATGTTCAGGAGTTCCGCCTTCTTCCTCACCTAAGAACGAAAAATATACGATCAATTTAATTGATTTTCAACTTAAAACACATCTACGTAAAGTATATTTTGCTAAAACTCACGATTATGGTGTCGGTCTACAGATCTGCCTGACTTGGTAGGTTCGGGTTCTCGTTCCGACCTCTCTTGTTCGTTGCGCTGGAAGATATGTGTAATTATACTTTATAATATTTATTATTTTGTATATTTCACTCGAAAATAATACGAATCGTAAGGTAAGTAAATAATCTGCCGTGAACGCGCATAATTATTATATTATTTACTTAATTGTTATGACTTAACCAAACGAGAGTGTTGTAACAAAACAAAAACCCTTCAACTTCAGTAAGTCTCGTTAAAATCCATCATATAAAATATAATAATTAGTAAGTTGATCAACTTACGATTCTTATTATTTTGCGGTGACATACTGGGTGACTTTTTTACCGTCTTGAAAATAATATGGCGTGTTATGTATATGATATATCTAAGGCATAGTTATTTTATCAGTTTTTTTTACAAGCATAGAATGAAAATCGTAACTGCAAAATGCCTACCAAAATGTTACGCTATTTCGCCAAGTCTTTTCATTCATATTTGATTGCGGCCTAGGTATTATAGTATAGTATAGTAACGTAACTACCTAATTAGATACGTATTTGTATCAATACGATATTCACTCCATGTCAGTAAAAAAAAGGTAAAATAGTACATTACGTGCCAAGGGAGGAAAGTATGACTTTTCAACCCGCGCGATATTGTCACCCGAGCCGAAGGCGATGGTGACAAAAGCGTGGGTTGAAATGTCCTGCTATCCTCCCGTAGCGCGTATACTATTTTTCATCATACCAGGACCGAAAGTTTAATGACATTGTATATAAGAAAAACGAATGTAGTTCAAACTATTAATTGACGGGGTCCGGGGCGTAGCCACGGTGGGGGGCTGGGGGGGGGGCAAAGCCCCCTCCAGACGAAAAAAAAAGAAAGTAATAGATTTAATTGTCTTATACTTAATAGATATTATTATTAATATTCGAGATAATTAAATATTGAATTTTTTTAGTAAGAAAAATAGTATTTACTATCGAACGCAAAAAAAACATTGAACGTTGAACAGGAAATAACAATAACAAATAACAACTGCACGGTTACCATAGTAAAGAGTTATTTCAAATAGGTAACGGGAAGAAAATTATAACAAAAAAAGACTAAATTTTAAACTGTCACTAATTGTGAGCAGTCTGAAATATGCATCTTTCCGTCCCAAGGGAAGAAAATGAAACTTTCGGCCTCGGGTGGGTAGTCTGAAATATGCATCTTGCTACCCGCAAACAAGGGTAGAAAGTCAAACTTTCGGCCTCGGGATGATGAAATAACTTTTTTTTATCGATACGTTATTCAATCCATGTCAGTAAAAAAAAAAAAGATCAAATAACTATGCCTTAGACGTCTATTTCATATACATATCACGCCCTATTATTTTCAAGACGGTAAAAAATGCCACCCAGTATATGCTACTAGCCTATTATCCACGACCTCCGCGCATGCTTAACCATTTCTGACACTTTGTCCAATACTGTAGAACGTAGGGTTCAACAATAGTGTCCTTTTTTTTCTTTTGTCCAGGAGGAAGTGCATTTACGCATTTCCACTGCCGCTGCAGCGTATTCGTGAGCTGGCGGTGGGATATGTGGGACTCGCCCTTTCCATAGCGTGGTATGCTAAACTCATACCACGAGGAGAGGACCCCCCGGACACTCCTTCGATCCGCCGTTGGCGGGGGCCGGGTACGCATGAGCAATCCGGCCCAGGGTAACAACAGTGTCCTAACTCACCTCGAACTCCGACAGCTTGATGATGCGGCGCTGCGCCTGGCGCCAGTGCGGCGGAGTGACGGAGCGCGAGCGCGAGCGCGAGCGGGACGGCGTGCGGTACCGCTGTCCAGAAACCATACAACTCTTTATTGTACACACATCAACCAACAGGACAAACTACAAATCATTATACACACAGTACAGTCATCATCAGCCCGTATAATGGCACATCCAGACATGCCAAGCGACACGGCCGGCGGCCAAGCTGGCGGCTTCCGGCACGCGCATCTTTACGAACCCGCATATGCAGCCTGAAAGCCGGCGGCAAACCCGACGGCATGTGTGGATGCGCCATAACGTCCACTGCTGAACCTGGGCCTCCTCCCGAGTGAAGGTATTTGCCATAGTCACCTTGGCAGGCGAGTTGGTGACCGCAGTATTATGTTGTACCACACAAGGAAACGCTGCTGCCCGTTCCTTGATATACGATTATCTTTGAATTTACACAAAGATTTCCTGTCCGGCGTGGGGATCAAACCCACGACCTCCGCGATTTAAAGCGAGCCAAATACCGCTACGCTACTCAGATGTTGTCAATGTACACGTACATGTGCTTCAGTACAATGGGCGGTCTTATCGCATAAGCAATTTCTATGGATTTCCTTTGTATGGATAATGGAAACCAACGTCGGTAAATTAAAAAGTTATAACTTTTTTTATGCTTCACATTAAAAGAAAATATAATATGCATACTTTGAATAGAGGCTTTGCAATTTGAAATACCATTTACATATCTTTTCTTTGTGTAAATGTATTATGTATCCATACAACTAATTATTGTATGGTTTATCGCTATATTTGCTACTAGATATGTACTGACACTATTTGTCTGTGGAAACCTGTAATTAGCCATATACAATACTAGCGGCTTTTATACCCTACCCCTGCCCTACCCTATCCCTACCCTACACCTACCCTACCCTACCCGTACTACCCCTACCCTACCCCTAACCTACCCTACCCTACCCCTATCCTACCCTACCCTACCCTACCCTACACCTACCCAAAAGTATCCTATGTCCTTTTCCCAGTTCTTAGCTACCTCCCTACCAATTTTCAGCCAAATCGGTTCAGCCGTTCTTGAGTTATAAATAGTGTAACTAACACGACTTTCTTTTGTTTTTAAAATGTATTCTGCTATTCAGGGCGGAGACAAATCCAACGAAACAAAAACCATGAAAATTGATCCAGCCGATCTCGAGTTATAAGTGTTGTAACAAACCCGTCTTTGTTTTATATATATAGGTGTAACAAAAACCCTGTCCGATCCAATAAAGGCGCATTCCTGGTTCAAAATACGTACTAGAAAAAATGGTTATAAAAATGTAACTCATAAAAACCAAAGTTATTGAATTTTCATTTTTATAATCCATGCGAAATTTACTACTGAATATGGGAAATTTTCATAAGTTGACAACACTCTTCTTTGAAAAAAAACTGTAGGTAGTAAACACGTGAACTTTGTCAGCGATCAGTGTTGCCGTTTCCGATCAGTTTTTATTTTAATTTAATTATATTCACTGGTGAAAAATAACTATCTCAAATCCATTAAATGGTTACGTATATGGGTACGCAGTATGATGCTGAATAATACCCTTAAGGATCGGACAGGGGTTTTGTTACATGCTGTATATACAGGGTTATTTTTAAAGCACAAACAACCTTCTAGCGGGTGAAAGTACTGATGACGTAATCATCAGTACTTAACTCCATAGTAAAACAACTTTTACTATGGGACCAAACCTGATTCGAGAAAAAATATCAGCAATTCCATACATTTTGTCTAGGTAAGTGAACACATTGCCTTTTCTTTGCATTTTTATATTTTTTTCACTATTTTTCTTGTGTGTACATAAATAAAAAATAAATGTATGGAACAGCAGACTTTTTTGCGATTTCAGGATTGGTTCCATTGTAAAAGTTGCTCATAATCATGAGTACTTCTATCCCCCAAAAGGTTGTTGGTGTTTTAAAAATAACCCTGTATATTAGGCATAGGACTGTAATAGCTGTAAGTTTTTCTAATAAAATAAAATAAAATATAGTGTGCATATAAAAATTGAGATTTATACATACTACTTATCGGTTCGAACCCCACCCATTGCACTACCGACGTGAACCCACTCGTAACACAAGCATTCTAGCTTAGCACGAGGGTTTAACAAGAATAATAGTAGACGAGAAACTCTGCTAGCAATGTTAAAAAAAATATATACACGCATTGCATTATTCACAACCATTTTTTATAATTTTTTATAATAGAGATGAAGTCTAAAAAAATGTATTTAGTCCGTCAGTTAGATTTCAACAAAATATTGAACACGTATTTTACTCAGTACTCATTGAAGTTATTTTTTGGCACAACAAGCTTATGTATAAAAAAAATATCCTTATACTTAATATTATAAAGGCGAAAGTTTGTGATTATGGATGGATGTATGTTTGTTACTTTTTCACACAAAAACACCTAAATGGATTTGGCACGGGGATAGTTAATAAGGTCTTTTTTTTTTTTTTCGGACGTACCAATTACTTTGCCAGGAGGCCTTTGCTACTTTACCGGGCATAAAGGCGAGCAGAGCTCCAGCCTAGATGAATGGTTTAAACACTAAAAACTAAGCAACCTGCGCAAGAGGGCGACCCCTGTGGGACTTGGACCTCGGCTCAGGGCGGTCGCTGACGGGGAGATTGAGGGATTATGGCTTTTAGTTTAGGGGAGTTTTGTGCAACTGTCGCTCTTCTTTACAGTTCGCGGGCCTCTCGGACTTCGGGTCTACGAGGGCATCGGAAGGTTCTTAGCAAACTAAGGGTCGGGAGGGCGAGGGGGGACGCGTCGCGTTCGCGGGCGCACTCTTCTCCGGCGGGTCGGATAGAGTGGTCTCTGTGTAGTGGTGCTAGTTTCTTGCAGTCTCTGTACTGCTAGTTGGTAAGTTGTGATCTCGTCGTCCGGTTCGTCAAGGACGCCCCGAGGCCGACGGTGTTTACGACGCTTTGTGGGCAAAGGCCTATAGTCGGATGCTGCAACAACCAACGGGTTTGGGTGCTGAGCCGCAGATTTAAAGAAGCGTTCCGACGCCTCATTCATCCACTTCTTGATGGAGGGCAGTTGGAGATCAGAATGAAAGTTGCGATTGCGAATGAACCAAGGTGCCCCGGTGGCACGTCGAGTGAATCTACTTTGAACAGTTTGTAAGCGGTACAAACTGCTACACGCTGTATGAGCGAATACGGTGCTCGCGTACGTCATAATCGGCCTTATACAAGTGGTATAAATCCTAACCTTGTTATCAAGTGATAATTTACTGCGTGAATTTAAAAGACAGTGTAGTCGACTGAGCGTAAGTAAAGCCCGTGCACGAACGGTTTCTACATGCGCTCTGAAGTTTAGCTTTCGGTCAAGGATTACGAATAAATATTTGGCTTGCCGTTCCCAAGGGATTGGTTTGCCAAACATCTTGACCGGTAGATTGTTGAAAGTTAATAAGGTCGGTTAACATATAGGCTACAGAAAATCACGCTCCGACCCACTGGGGCAGAGTAACGCGCGTAAAACCGCAGGGCGCAGCTAGTTGTCTAATAATGACATTATTGAATTAGTTATACTTTTCTTTATTAACCAAGTACTCGAAAAAAATTCGACGGTGACAAAAGAAAAACCGAGTTTACAATCGAAAAAAATGTAATATGATAGAAACAACCAACGGGGGTGGACCATGTTGTTCGAAAACCAGCAAAGTTTTTAAAGGACCATATGAGAAAAAAAAGTTTGGTCACCTCTGATGTATATTCCCACGGGAAAGGGATGTGCGAGGGACAGCTAATATTTTTAATGTTTTTTTATTATCCTTTTATGTCCCACTGCTGGGAAAAGGCCTCCCCATATATTTCCAAGTGCTCTGCGCTAATAATTATAACAGTACAATCAATACTTACGAAAACTCCTCTGCCTTTAATAATCCGGCCGCTGCGAGTGTACGAGCGATGTTCCCTCTCGCGATACCTCATCCTAAAGAAACAAACCAACAGATTACTATTATATTTATGTGAGTGAGTGAATATATTTGTCTAAATATTGCATTTGGATCATTTTAATTTATAATTAATAGACTTTCACGATTTGTACACATCATTTATAGTAGACACGGGTCTCAATCGCGGTACAATTTTAAGGCAAATCATTAAGTTCTTTTGGGTAAAATACCGAAGGATAAAAACGGGACCCTATTACTAAGACTTCGCTATCTATCTGTCTGAAAAGGCTCTACAACTTTTGCACCAATTTTAAAAACCTTTCGCCATTAGAAGGCTACTTAATCTTGGTCTAACATAAGCTATATCCATCAATATTTGTTGCACAAATGTATGCATTCGATGTTATTATTTTCGCAATAAAGATTCAAATAACTAAAATTAAAATTAAGTAATTTTAAAGTGACTTACATCAAAAATCTACAAAAACTGTAAACCAAGGTATATTATTATTAAGTAACTTTATTCATATTCATGCCTTTTCATTGATTATCAAGGACAAATAATATTTCGATTAAAATCAATCATTCCTTAACAAACAGGAAATACCTAGACTTATCGAGAAATGTAAACTCGTTCCTTTATATTTTATGTTAATACAAAAAACATTGTGACTCTTACTACTCTTGCTGAGTCTCGACAATGAGTATCTCGATCTATTCCCCAAACTCGTTAATTCCGTGTAGCAAAATTTCCAGTCACATTTTTCCCCACTCGCTTTTTTTTCTGTTCGCATATTTACCCAATCGCATAGGTTCACAGACGTTAATTTCTCCAGTAGTTTTTTTTCAGAGCAGTTATTGTTGTTCATATAATAATGCCACGTGGTTTCTGGCTTAGAGTAGACTACCCCATGTCTTAAGCCAACGTGAGAGACGACTAAGAGAAATACAACTGATGGATGGGCAGCTGCATCTATCAGCTCAAAGATATCATACACCTGCGATCACCATAATGAGTTTGGGGAATAGATCGAGCTACTATCGACAATTGACAACATTTCAA